>CM048746.1:449511383-450868883 GCA_026315105.1 Locusta migratoria
AACCGCACAACGATTATTTTCTGATAATAAGCAATATGTGTGCCAAGTTTAGTTGAAATCGGTCCATTATTTTAGATGATGTGGAAAAATAGCACATGATGTAGCAGTTATACGTAATTTTTCTTGTTTATGACGTCATATCTGCTGAAATACGTGTCGTACTCTGATGTAAATTTGGAGGTACATTCAGTGATATATGTACCTAATGTCTGCAAAACTGCGGTGAATGGTGTTAGTAATATAGACGTAATAAATCAAAACCTTATGTTTGATGACGTGTTTCATGAACATAATTATGTCTTCATTTCTTATGAACCATATGTCGAAATCTGTGATGTAATATCGAAAGAACATTCAGTGCTGTGTAGGCGTGCTGTCTGTGAAATGTCACGCGAATACAATTTACAGTGTAAAAGTAATAATTTGTAACGTCATGCCAAATGCCGTAGATATACAACATGAACACGGGGAAAGCATTTTATTTATTTTTTTATTTTTTCTGTCAGCGTGAAAACGTTTCGTTAAGATTTGAAATTATGTTCAAAGTGTATTGCAAGTCGCACTCGTTGTCAAATAGTTGACAAATAAAATGACACTATCACGCGTTGCAAGGTGGGGCAGTTTCCATTTTTTATGACGTGATATTGTCGGTGGTTTTTGCAACCATAACAAATGATTCTTATCTTGAAGAATATTTGTACACAATTTGGTTGAAATTGGTCCATTAGTAGAACATTATCACATGATGCGGCCGTTTCTCAGGACTGTCATTGTTTGACATCATAATCACCTAACGTACGTGTCGTAGGTGGTTCTTATCCCTATAGGGATTGTTGCTTGATAGTAAGGCACATGTGTACCAAGTTCGGTTGAAATCTGTCCACTAGCTTAGGAGATGTGGAACATACATACATACATACATACATACAGACTATTTTATAAGATGTATACATAGATTAAATTAATTATAAATTGGAAAGATATAAACTAAGACTTCCGCGGCCGCTGGAAAGTTTGAATTGAGTAGTGGAAAGAAACTGCGACGGGTGCAGTACTATTTTTGGTACGCAGTAATCATGGTTTTTCCCATTTCCAGGTGAACAGGCCATGATGTAGCTATTCTACAGCTCAGGGTCGAAATTAAACCTTACAAACTTCATGCAACTCATCCAAATTCAGCAAATTGGTTCGTTTTTATAAGTTTTGTAAACTCCATACTAGGCTACAAGTACTGTACGAAAACCAACCGATTTGCTGAATTTGGATGAGTTGCATGAAGTTTGTAATGTTCAAATTTCGACCCTGAGCTGTAGAATAGCTACATTATGACCATTTTTCTAACACGTATAGCAATGATCAGTAGACAGAAGGCTATCAAAAGACTTTACCGTTTATGTCTGTGATCAATAGAATCCAGGACATCTGTCACTGAAGAATGGAATTTTCACACTCGACGTTTTCGAAGGTAGGTGCAGTGTTGGGCATCGTACGATAATTATCGTATTCACGTTTCAAACCCTACCACTTTAATCTTAGATAAACTTCTTACACTTTTATCGTCGTCATCATCATCATCATCGTCATCATCATGATGCAAATTCCTTAGAATTTTCGTGCATATTTCATGAAGAAAAAAGGAATACCTTGTCTTTTTCCTTACGTATAAGAGAAGAAAAATTAATAAACAAAAATATTTACATACAATTTCACTTACTTGAGTAAAATGACTTAGTTGTGTGAAAATATATTTTATCTTTTGTGAGGTATATCTTGCGGAAGAAAACAATCCGTGTTAGGTCACGTACGATAGTAAAAGAATGAAAAATTGCGTGGGTGAAATGGACAACACTGACCATTTAAGGTAAAAAAGAAAACTGATACCACGGAAAACTCCGATTGGTCTACTACATTCAGACATTCAAAAGAAACAGGCAGTTTCATTTACGCTGGTGTGTGTATGCAAAGCGTCGGGGCTAGTTCACAGGCTCTCTAGTTGCTCCTCGACTGCCAAGTGTCAACTCGTGAAAGTTTTGTCACCACCGTGGTACTGGTATCAGGTGCGGACCTTGCTTCGTCACTGTGTAATAGATAAGAAAAAGATCTACTTCATTTATCACACCAAATTGCTAGACACGTGTTTTTTGCGCCCATGTAGAGGAAAGTATAATAATATTAAATATCGATACTTCATGAACGATTTCGCGTATTTTGTACGTAATGTTGTGGTAAATCAATTTAAAATAGTAACAGGTATTCGAAAAATAAACTGAACCTTTTTTCTTCAAATTTAAAGCCACCTTAAAACAAACGAAAATATAGTAGAATTTTATAAAATTAGTGACTAGCGTAAGCGAGCTAGTCATATTGCACAGTGTTGGAGATCAAGTAATGATTGGGTCCGTAGTTGTATACTCTTTGCTATATTAATAGTCGGACATGACCGTCATCATAATATTTATTCCTTATTTTATGCTATTTTGATCTGCTAGTTGAAGTTGTTGTTGACCTGAAATCACAGCCGCATTGGTGTGGCCGAGCGTTATAAGACGCCTTGCTACGGAGCGCGCGGTTTCTCGTCGTCGGGTCGAGTCCTCGGGCATGGGTGTGTGTGTGTGTGTGTGTGTGTGTGTGTGTGTGTGTGTGTGTGTGTGTTTTCTTACCATAAGTTAGTTTAGGTAGTATATAAGTACAGGGGCCAATAACCTAAGCAGTTTGACCTATTGGGTTTATTAACAATGTTGATCTTGTGATATTCCTGGCCTGTGGCCACTTCATATTTCTGGCCGCTGATCGTTTCTTTGCTAACATCGGACGTGTCTTAAACGCGGAAGAAAGACAGCAGTGCATCATATGTTGAAATGTGGGGTGGGGAGCAGTAGCATATGGCACAGTAGATGCTGGTTCCCGTAGGAAAGCCCGCCTATGTTACTGGTGCTCTCCTCGCATTGGCTGCTGCGTTTCACGTCACGTGATTTCTTTTGAAATTAGTTTTGTTTGTTATATACTAAATAATTATTCAGAGCTGAGAATTTGTAATAAATATCTCTCAAGGACAGGCTAGGTTTTGATAATTTAAAAAATTTAAGGTGCCTTCTCTTATTGTAACAAGAGAAGTGCGATTTTGCAGAAGGCGCGTGACGACCTTGTTTTGGCGCGAAATGGAGCGTCAGGTGCCCTCTAGTCTCGCAACGCGCCGCAGTTAGTCTCGAGCTGACCACTATACGCGCCGGACCGCGCCGGTCATGAGTAAAGATTTTTGTAATAGTGATAACAGTCGAGGTCTCAACATGAGCTATGGGCAGCATATGCCGTATCATATTAACAATAGTTGCTCATATTTTATTATTTAATTGGCTTATATGCCCGTGCTTCGCAACGGTTGTTACAGAGGAACCTGTGTATATCATGGTTTCTAGGGTTCCGGACATAGGTCAGCAAAAACAGAAACCTTGTTGGGTCGCTCTGTCAATAAACTCAGTTTTTCTGGCCAAGATTTCAAATTTAAATAGAATCATTGTCGAAAACGCTGAATATTCATATAGTTTTTCATACAAAAAGTGAAATTAATATAAGTCCGTACTCTGAACGATGTAAATTTAATGTTAGTTTGTGTTCATAAAGTTAAGACTGCGGTGTGAAATTGTCTGTTGGCTTAAACTTCTGAAAATACTTCTATCGTTGAGATGAAAAATAGTAATAATAATGACAGCGCCATGTATTGCTCCTATGGTGTAGTACTAAACTGTAAGTGTATGCTGAAGTATTAGTATGTTGCACTGGAGACAAAGTAGTTATTCTGTATGCAGTGCTCCCTATTATCGAAAACTCGACGAATGCTGAAAGTGTGGTAATTAAATCAACAGAGCAGTTCATTTCTGTATAAATAAGACGTCATGGTGGTGTCAATGTGCGATAAAGGAAGTCTGGGTAATCGTTGAAGTTATGCCGTCAGCTGATCGTCTGTATAGAATTTTCCATTACATACAGTATTTCCAGTGAATTGTCATGACGTGTTAGCAGCATCGGCCACTCTTTCACCTAACCCATGTCCCCACGCCCTGCTGCGATTACTTCGTAAAGCACGAAGTGATATCGACCTTTTGTAATAGAACTGTATATTCATTACACTAAGTACAATTTTCTCTGCAGAAGAACACGTCTGTATCTATCTTAATGTAGTCCGTACCAAAAGTAAGTAATTTCAAATTTTAATCTCAATATTGTACGGAACAATTATGAAAGCAGAGAGGTTTCTGATGAGTTTGTTGCTCGTGTATATATATATAGGCACAGAGCAGAAATATCTCTGGAGTGAGCATTCAAATGCGCGGAACAGTTTTCGTCTCCTGAACATTAAGGTGGAACTGTCACGTAATATTGGGAAACATATATTAATCGCTGACTTTATCTTGGACCTTTTTTGTTCGGTTAAGACAGATGATTACGTGTAAATGGCTCTTTTAGTGACGATTCCTCAACTTTCTTGTTGCCTCTGTGACACATTTATTTAGATATTATTTCATGTTATGTGGTTGTTCTGCGAAAAGAAAGAGGGGGGGGGGGGGGGCTTCTTTGCAGCCAATGCAGTACAAATCAATCCTGCGACCAAATAAATTTGTGGAAAGAGTGCATTTGTCTCAATATCACGTGGTAATTCCAACTTAATGTTAAGAAGATGCACAGAACGCAATGCTCAATCCATAGATATTTCTTTCATGCACAATTTAGTGGTTATACCCGTCGAAAGATGCAGCGATTTAGTTTTCTATCGTTGGCAACTAACTATTCGCTTTAGAAAGATGATTAATTTACTGACCAGGACAGCATAAATTATTTATTTCATCGGGAACATAAAGAATTATTCCCCTCATTCTACGTGACTGAGTTTTTAAAAAGCATTCAACGGCTTTTGCCAACATCAGCACACAACGCCGCCGCCATAAGTAAAATTGTACCCCTTTTTGTTTTGTATTACACTCTAGTTATGAGAATGAAAAAGAAAAACGCAGCAACGTCATTAGTTCTTTGGTGTACTATGTAATTAACGTCACCTCACATTGTCCTTTCCTGTACTATGATGTTTTCGAGGCATTCCTAAAGAGACCGCACTCAAAATGTAATGAGGATACACCGAAATCAAAAAGGGGACTACATAAATTCGATTTTTCTTGCAAATCATTCTTATGTGCCCCTCAGGGGCTCAGCATTAATTTGCTGAGTACGGGCTTGGCGAACCCGGGGTCCTGAGCTGTGGGCTGTGTCGCGCCAACAGTCCGCTACACCGTAAGCTCTGTGCGTGCTTCAACGACCATCGTTCGGCGCGACGGTGGAACGTTGTACGTTTCAGAGTCCGGGGATCTTGGCTTAATCGCCCGGGTCGCGAGGATGGTACAAACCTCTATAAAAAACCCCTCAATCTCAAGGTGTGCTACGTGCCGATGAGATGCATGGCTGTTGAGGTTGAACAGCCGCTAGCGAGCAACCTCTGAGGAACCTGCCGCACCTCAGTTGTACAAGGCTTACCCAGGCAAGCGGGGCTCTGCCTGGGTGGACGTTTAGATCCCTAGCTGCTCGTGGGACCACAATGAAACGAGCAAAAGAACACGTTGGTGGACGTACAACCACCGTCTCTAAGCGTGGTAAAAGGGACTACAATGCTGCAGATTATGATCCCCAAACGTTTCCTTCTCTGGCTACACCTTGGGAAGAACGTCAGGGAAGACAGAAGGGTGAGGCTTATGCCCCTAAGTATCTGGTCTGTAGCCGTAGTGATGGGGAATCTTTTAAGAATACTAAACCACTATTTTTTGTCGAGAACCTTGAGGACAAGTATGGCGAGGTGGAAGGCATGTCGAAGATGCGGTCGGGATCGGTATTATTAACGACGTCATCCCCAGCTCAATCGCGGGCACTGCTTGCCTGTGACAAGCTGGGTGATGTTTCCGTTACCATTACGCCGCACAAGACCCTAAATATGGTGCAGGGTATCATCTTCCACAAAGACCTCTTGCTGCAGTCAGATGACGAATTGCGTGCCAATCTAGAACGGCGGGGAGTACATTTTATTCGGCGAGTCCATAGGGGTCCGAAGGACAATAGGGTCACGACGGGTGCCTTCATCTTGGCTTTTGAGGGTGATTCATTGCCCGAGAAGGTCAAGGTGATGGTTTACCGGATCGACGTAAAGCCCTACGTTCCTCCCCCTATGCGCTGTTTTAAATGCTGGAAGTTTGGCCATATGAGCTCCCGATGTGATGCCAACCCAACATGTCGGGAGTGTGGACGTGCAGTTCATCCGAACGTCCCTTGCACGCCGCCTCCAGTATGTGTCAACTGCGGCCAGAATCACTCCCCTTGCTCGCCTATGTGTACAGTCCTGCAGCAAGAAAGGAAAATCATGGAATACAAGACCAGAGATCGACTGACTTATTCAGAGGCCAAACGGAAATATCAGAAGCTCCATCCTGTCCGCCTGGTAACTACCTATGCCGCGGTAGCCTCATCGTCCTCGTCCACTGTGCCTGCTGTTCCACCTGTTCCGTCAACGTTAGCGCACCCCCAGGCCCAATCGACTGACCCGGCCCCCCTACCAGCAGGGGGCACCTCATCTTCGGTGGCTCCCACTCTTTTCACAGTGGGAGCATCACCTGCTACAACACCGGGGACCCCAGTCCCCACCTCTAAGCCGGGGAAGGAGAAGCCTTCTCCGGCCCCTCTCGCTCGGAAGGGGTCCTTAGAGACAACCCCTTCTGCAGCTTCCCAGAGTGCTCCGGAGGATCCTGGCCACAGTCTTCAGGATCTCCAACCTACCGGTCGAAGAGCTTCCCGCTCTTCCTCCGTCCCGGATGCCACTTCTGGGAAGCCCCCTCGGCCCTGCAAACCAAAGGGCCAGCGAGAGGACAAGAAGAAGAGACATAAGAAGAAAGAATGTTCAGTGGCTTCAAAGCCACAACCACCCACATCCTCCTCTTCGGAGGATGAAGTCGAGATCCTCGCATCTCCTGAGGATCTTGCAATTACAGATTCCCCAGAAAATAAGATCTCTGGTTCCATGGATTCCAAGCACATGGCAGCAGACGATCCGATGGAGTGATCTGCTTTTTATTCGTCATGGCGGTACAGCCAGAAGGAAACATCATCCTCCAGTGGAATTGTAGCGGCTTTTTCCATCACCTGCCTGAGCTACGACAACTTCTCAGCCAAACACCTGCCTTTTGTATCGCTCTTCAAGAGACCTGGTTCCCAGCGACGCGGTCCCCTGCCCTTCGAGGCTACAGGGGCTATTTTAAAAATCGGCCTATGTATGACAGAGTATCTGGTGGAGTTTGCATCTATGTCCTAGCCACTGTCCCGAGCGCTGCCGTGCCCCTTCAAACGCCCCTAGAGGCGGTTGCTGTTCGGCTCCGGGCAGTGCAAGATGTTACAATCTGTTCAATCTATCTCCCACCAGATGAGGCTGTCTCTCCTGTGGACCTCGCTGCCTTGGTCGCCCAACTTCCCCCACCCTTCCTTCTTTTGGGGGACTTCAATGCCCACCACACTTTGTGGGGTGGCATGCAGACCTCGGCACGGGGTAGGGATGTTGAGACACTACTGAACCAGCTGAACATCTGCCTCCTGAATACTGGTGCTGCTACGCACTTTAGCATAGCACACGGTACATTCTCCGCCATAGACCTGTCTGTCTGTAGCCCAAGCCTGCTTCCGCACTTCACTTGGAGGGTCCACGACGACCTGTGTGGCAGCGACCATTTCCCTATCTTCCTGTCGCTCCCACAGTGTCCACCTGCTGACCGTCTGCCTCGCTGGTCCCTCCATAGGGCCGACTGGCCAGCATACTCCATAGCTGCTGTGCTTCCCTCTCCTCTTCTGGCTGATATAGATACCGCTGTTCAGCAGGTCACTCATTCGATCATTTCTGCTGCTGAGAAAACCGTACCCTGGGATCACTCCACCGTAAGTCAGTGCCCTGGTGGACGCCGGAGATAGCTGAGGCCATCCGGGAACGTCGGCGAGCACTACAGCGCCACCGACGCCACCCTTGTGTCGAACATCTTGTTGCCTTCAAGCGTCTCCGTGCACGGGCACGGCGATTGATCCAGCACAGCAAGAGAGCCTCCTGGGAGCGTTATGTCGCCTCCATTGGATCCCGAGCATCACCTTCACGGGTATGGTCGCAAGTTCGACGCCTCTTTGGCCACCGCCCACCAGTGGGAATTCCGTGCCTCCGCATTCAGGGTACAATTTGCACTGACCCTGTCACAATAGCTGAGCATTTGGCACACCACTATGCTCGCACCTCAGCGACCGCTGCATATGATGCGGATTTCCGCGCCCTTAAAGAGCGCACCGAGCGAAAACAGATATCCTTTCAAACGCGACTCCAGGAAATCTATAACATCCCTTTCAGCGAATGGGAGTTCGAAAGCGCCCTTGCCGCATGCCCGGCCACGTCATCTGGACCCGACTGCATTCATAGTCAGTTCCTCCGACATCTGTCATCAGACTCTAAACGCCAACTTCTCTCCTTGCTGAATCGTCTCTGGGTTGAGGGTGTCTTCCCGTCTCAATGGAGGGATAGCATCATCATCCCAGTTATGAAACCGGGGGCTGATCCACAGGTGGCTGATAGTTACCGCCCCATCAGCCTCACCAACGTTCCGTGTAAACTCCTCAAACGGATGGTGAGTCGGAGGCTCATGTGGATCCTCGAGGACCGAGGACTCTTGGCGCCTCAACAGGGTGGATTCCGTCAAGGCCGCTCTGCTATCGACAATCTCGTGTCACTAGAGTCGGCCATTCGTACAGCATTTTCTCGCCGTGAACACCTGATTGCCGTCTTCTTTGACCTGCAGAAAGCGTACGACACCACCTGGCGCTATCATATTCTGTCTACGCTGTACGATTGGGGCTTACGGGGTCCACTTCCTACATTCATTAAGAACTTCCTGGCATTGCGTTCTTTTCGTGTTCGTGTTGGTTCTTGTTTCAGCTCACCTCATTGTCAAGAGAACGGAGTCCCACAAGGTTCCGTTCTTAGTGTTCCTTTGTTCTTAATCGCCATAAACGGCCTTGCTGCGGCTGCGGGGTCATCGGTTTCCACTTCCTTGTATGCCGATGACTTCTGCATGTATTACAGCTCCTCCAGCATCAGCGTAGCTGAACGGCGGTTGCAGATCGCAATTCGAAAGGCACAGTCGTGGGCGTTTGCCCACGGTTTTCAATTTTCTGCATCCAAAACCCGTGTGATGCATTTTTGTCGACGTCGAGCAGTACACCCGGAACCCGAACTGTATCTCGCTGATGACCTGCTGCGTGTCGAAGAGACGCACCGTTTTTTAGGAATGTTATTCGACAACCGTCTCACCTGGGTGCCAAACCTTCGCCAGCTCAAACAAAAGTGCTGGCGACACCTTAATATTCTACGCTGTCTAAGCCATACTGTTTGGGGAGCGTCACGCCCAACGCTCCTGCGACTTTATAAGGCGCTCATCCAGTCGCGCCTAGACTACGGCTGCATAGTATACGATTCGGCTGCACCTTCAGCACTGCAAACATTAGACCCAGTCTTACATTCTGGAGTTCGTTTGGCGACAAGGGCTTTCCGCACGAGCCCTGTGACAAGCCTACTAGTTGAAACTGGGGTCCTTCCTCTGCGGTTCCGCCGGCAGCACCTGCTGGCTTCGTACGTTGCCCATGTTAAGGCCTTGCCACACCATCCGAACCACCGGCTTCTTTTTCCAAGCGCTGCACTCCCTATCCCTCCAAGACGACCTCGGTCGGGTTACCCATTATCAGTCCACGTTCGTTCTCTACTTTCGTCCCTCGAATCCCAACCACTCCCTGCCACTTTCCACTATTCCTTTCAAACCCCTCCTTGGTCCATTCCTCGTTTGCAGCTTTGTCTGGATCTGGCCAATAGATCAAAGGACTCCGTTTCTCCAATGCAACTCCGACACCAGTTCCTGGATCTCTTCAACTCTTTCCGTGGTGCTGAAGCCATCTATACTGATGGGTCCCTAGCTGATGGTCGTGCTGGGTATGCATGTCTCCATGGTGACCATGTCGAACAACATTCATTGCCCCGTGAAAGTAGTGTCTTTACTGCAGAGCTGGTCGCTATCCTCAAGGCTCTAGAACACCTCCGAGCCTGCCCCAGGGGGTCATTTGTCATCTGTAGTGACTCCCTGAGTGGCTTGCAGGCACTCGACCAGTTCTTCCCTAGTCACCCGTTAGTGCAGTCCATTCAAGACACTACTTACTCTCTTGGCAAATCTGGCCGATGTGTGGTCTTCCTATGGACCCCTGGCCACGTCGGCATTTTGGGGAATGAACGTGTTGACCGGTTGGCCAAACAGGCCGCCACTGCGTCACCCTTCACCATTGGCGTCATGGAATTAGACCTCAGGACATCATTGCACAAGAAGGTGCGTGATGCTTGGAGTGCCGAATGGTCTACCACGAGTGCAACAAACAAGCTCCGAGCAGTGAAGCTATCCACAACCCTGTGGAAGTCTTCACTGCAGCCGATCCGCCGAGAGGCGGTTGTCCTCTGCCGCCTCCGTATTGGGCACACGTGGTTGACCCATGGGTATCTCCTTCGCCGTGAGTCCCCGCCCGTGTGTCGATATGGTGCCGCAATGACAGTGGCCCATCTCTTGATGGACTGTTCGCTTTTAGCCAATCTGCGGCATTCTTTTAATCTCCCAGACGCACTACCCCTAGTTTTAGGTGACGATGCCTCTATGGCTAACAAAGTTTTAAGTTTTATCCGCGCTTCTGGTTATTATGCATCTATCTAACCGTGGGTGTTGAGGCCTGATATCTTAGGCCACCAGCAACCCAGCTTTTTACCTTTTCACGTCCTTAGGAGTTCTTATTGTGTGCAGTGTGGCTGGCTCATCCTGTTTTTTCTTTGTGATCAGCCAGCCAAGGTACTCTGCTATCCAGTTTTATTCGTGACTTTCTTTTACTAATTCTGTGCGTCTTCGTTTTGTATTGTCAGTGGCTCGTCCATTCTTAACCTGCCCTTTTATGCTATGTCACTTTCAGGGCATTGTTTTATCTTTATTGACAGTTGACTCTCAGCTAGGAACAGGGGACTGATAACCTAGCTGTTTAGTCCCCTCAAAACAACCAACAACAACAACAACAACATTCTTATGTGAATTACAATATCGATAGACGCGAAGGAATGTCGTTATATTTTTAATTCAAATGTTCCCTGTCAAAAGAAGCAAAGATACGTCGTTAAGCTGTAAATATACAAAGTGTAATCAGCAACTCGCTGTTCAATGGTAGTTTGTATTTGCAGAGTTATCTTTTAAATGAAAATGATACCCGCGGAAAGAAGCACTTTTTCTTTCCATGCCATTGCAAGGCATGCGGGATACAGCTAGTAAAAAAAATGATTTTTTTGTGTCGTACCTGGGTTAAATTTTACTTGCAGTGGCAGCGATTTAGTATGTTAACGTTGGTAACTAAATATTCGCTTTATGGGGTCATTAATTTACTGATCGGAACAACATTATTTATTTCATCATCAACACGAAGAATTATTCCCGTCACTGTACGTGACTAATTTTTTAAAAAGGATTCAACGGCCGTTGCCAACATCAATACACAACACCGCTGCCGTAAGGAAAATCGTAGCCCTTGTGTGAGTGTATTACACGTAAGTTAGTGAAAAAATAACGCAACAGCGCCATCTTTTAGTTATTTGGTATACTATGTTACGAACAGCGCCTCTATCGGATCTTTGCTATATACTACGCTGCAATTGAAGCACAGCATACACCAGAAACTACAAATTACGATATCTCTTCTTCCCCTGATCCGATTTTGATGAAATGTAGCCTATGTTACTCTCCAAACTATTCCAAATGTACCTGTGGAAACCCATGAAAGTTCGTGTAGTACTTTTGGAGATTACCTTAAACAAATAGACATACACGAAGGCTTTTAAACAAATGGCTAAATTATGATATCCTCAATATCGTACGGTTATATAAATTCTTCAATAATTAACATCTGATCAGAGAAAACGAGGATATCATAATTGCAAACGTAGGCTTCCGCGGTTGTTGTCACTATCAATAAAATTCTTCTGGGTATGAAACCGCGTCGTCATTTTATAAATTCCACCGACGTTTCGGCCGCCTGCAACAGCGGCCGAAACGTCGGTGGAATTTATAAAATGACGACGCGGTTTCATACCCAGAAGAATTTTATTGATAGTGACAACAACCGCGGAAGCCTACGTTTGCATTTATGATATCCTCATTTTCTCTGATCAGATTTTAATTATTGAAGAATTTATATAACCGTACGATATTCTCAAGTTAAGTGTGAAAACCCCATGAAAATTCGTCGAGTAGTTTTGGAGATAAACGTGTTCAAAGAGACAGACATGACGGTTGTAGATAAAAAGTTTAAAATTACGATTTTCTTTTTTTCCGTGAAGCGATTTTTATGAAACGAAGTCTATATGTTACCCCGACTTACGCTCAAGTTACCTTTGAAAACCCCATGCAAATTGGTGAAGTAGTTTTCGTGATAAGAGGTTTTTAATAGTTGAACAAACAGACATGGCGGTTACTGAAAACACTTAAATTTACGATTTTTTTCGTAATTTGACTTTGTTAAAACTATGCCTATATGTTGACCCAAACTTGTGGGAGGAAGCAGTACTAACTTCTCCGTCAGCAAATAAAACCCTAGGAAGCTTGTAATCTTCATCCAATTCCTGTTTCGGACAATTCTCCACGTGAGTACGTGTCTTCGGCGTGGCCGTTGTTACAGACAATTTAACCATCTTCTCGTAACATTTTTGTCTGCAGTGGTACTAGTTCCCATATTCCTTTTTTTTACGGTCCATCACTTCTTCCGTTAGTGATGTGTGTTCTCGAACTTTGTGGGCGGTCATCATTCTTTCAAAAATGTTCAAATGTTTGTACAGCTTAAGGGACTTAACTACGGGGTCATCAGTCCCTAAACTTACAAACTTCATATGAACTAGCTAATCCTAAGGACGGCACAAATATCCATGCCCGAGGGGGGATTCGAACCCCCGACCGTAGTGGCCGTGCAGACCGTGACTGGAACGCCTCAGTCCCCTCGGCCACCGCGGCCGGCGTCATCATTCGTCGTAACGGCTATTTTCTGTCTTCTTTGCGCGAATCTTTCAAGGGTGTGACATATTTTTCTGCTGCTTCATGAGCGATTCTGCGTTTCTTCATGTCTTGGGACGATACCTCTCAAGAAATTTCATTCATCTCCATCTTTTCTATCGTTTGCATTTTGTGAAAGGCGTTGGAAATATCAGTGGGTAGGCTGTGGTGCTCTTCTAACACCGAAATACTTTGCTCTTGGTCCCTCTAGTATCCGTAGACTATTTTGATGCCTCGCAGGAATCCATCAGTACTTCCTCCAGTGAATGTGGCCGTCGCTACACTCGATGTTGGGGTTTAGTTAACGCAAGCTGCTGCCGCACACCTCAACGGCAGTGTCGTCATACTGGCCGCGGCTTCCGCCTCGCCTACCGGCGTTTGGGCCACGCGTCGTTGAATACACTGCGAGCAGACGTGACCGGTGGATACACATGCTCCGCACACGTACGCGGCTGGATTGGGCAAAGCCGAAAATGTGTACCCAGCCGGGATTCGAACACGGGTCTCCTGCTTTCTAGGCAGTTGCGCTGACCCCTACACCACTGGGGACACAGTGATCACCGCACCTGCAAGGACTACCTAAGCACGCCTCCAGTCAGACAGAAATTTCCAGCTTCAGCCTGCCCACAGTACTCAAACTCGTAGTTATGAAACTAATTCCCGTAAGAGTATAGGCTTCAAACTTGCCCACTCCTCCCCACTAACGATAGGATCATTGCCCGTCACCGGCATATTATATATATACATGTGGAGTCTGTTCCGAAAGAACAGACCTCACTTCTGTGAATTCACTATTGTGAATATTAAATAATAACAACTGCAGGATCAGAAGTGAGGTCTGTTCTTTCGGAACAGACGCCACATGTATATATACAATGGTATATGTTTGTTCAAGTCAATTTTAGCTTCCCTGATACTATTCAAAAATGCAGATTTGTGAGCAGTAGACAATTTCTCGGCTACATTACTGATTACAGTTCCGTAATTCTTGGACACTGATTTGATTTCTAAAGCGGTAATTTCGAAAAGTAATTCGAAACCTCTGACCGTCCTAATTTCGCGGTCTGCGGGTGAGACTACCATTACCTCACTATATTCCCATCGCAATGTTTAAACTTCAGAGCTCCTCCGCACGATTCTGTAATTTCATCACATTTGGCGGCATCTTTAAGCTGCAGATATACAGTCCTACTAAAAATGTACACGTAAATACCAATATATTGCCGCTGTTTATTTTCATAACTTCTAGGAAATTCTCAACTTCGAAAGATGTCGGCCGTCGGTATGATCAAATGTCAACTTGAAAGTATCGTTCCGTGGACGTTATCATTTTACCCTCAATCGGGTCTTAAACATTAAATATATAAGCACGTGTAGCAGCGCAAAACTCGCCACTAACGTAACAGCTCGCGTCCGTACAGCTCGCCCACCAGAGATAACAAAATTAGTGACTAGTCATATTGCAGTGTTCAACCAGGAGTATTTTAACGACTTGAATGTCCCCCGCCGGGAATCGAACCCGGGCCCCCTGCGTGGTAGTCAGCGACGCAGTCGCCTGAGCTACGGAGGCGGACGGCAGTATTAACGGTTCTGAGATACTTGTATGCCCGTAGCTGTATAGTCTTGCCTATATTAATAGGCCGACATAATGAACATTTTGATCTGCTAGTTGAAATTGTTGTTGAACTGAAATCACAGACGCGTTGGAATGGGGCAGTATTATAAGGCGCCTTGCTACGGAGCGCGCGGTTTCTAGCCGTCGGAAGTTCGAGTCCACGGGCATGGATTGTGTGTGTGTGTGTGTGTGTGTGTGTGTGTGTGTGTGTGTGTGTGTGTGTGTGTGTTAGAGAGAGAGAGAGAGAGAGAGAGAGAGAGAGAGAGAGAGAGAGAGAGAGAGAGAGAGAGAGAGAGAGGTCTCATTTTTTTTGAGGAGGTTTAGCAGTGATTTTTCATTGGTGTTTGTTTGTTTGTTTATTAATACTTTGTTCTCAGCTATAGCTTTCTGGATATGTAGGTTTTCTTGAGTTTATATGAGGTGTTAATTGTGGTTGTTCGTCGTGATAATTTTGATGTCTTGGTCTATATTGATTAGGTAATGGTTGTATTGTTTTAAGTGTTCAGTAAATGTGGAGTGGTTTGTTTCATATTTACAATATCTGATGTGTTCTTTATATCTTGTTTTGAAATCCCAATTTGTCATTACTATGTGGTCTGCATCACAACGTATGCATTCCAGTCTGTAAATTCCTGATCCTTAAAATATGTATATTTCTTGATTTTTGTTTGTAGATTTATCAACTACGGCAGTTGTATATTCTTTGTGCAATCTGTGTTTCTTCAGTGTATGTGTCACATTGTGTAAGTTGTGTGTGTATGTCATGGTGTACCATTGTGGTGTTGTGTATGGCGTGTTTGTTGTGTATTTTTCTGTTTTCTGGTTTTGTTTGAAATGTTGTTTTTCCATATTTAACGTGTAATTTTATTAATGAGTTTTTGTTATTACTTGTGGGTCGTAACCATTGTTCCTTCATATTTGTATGAGTGTGTTCATTTCTTTTTGATAGTTTTTGTTAGAGAGATTCTGTTTAGCATATATAACATGTCTAAATGCAGCAAGTTTCTGGGTTTAGAGACGATTGGAGGTACAATGTTTGATCATGTCTATCAATGTGACGGTTTTGAGATAAATGTTGAATGAATGTTTACCCATTTATTTTGCTGTCATTTTATTTTTCAATTGTGAACTGTGTTTTTGTGGACTTTGTTAATTTCAGAGTGAAGTTCACGTATTTTTATGTGACCTATTAGGTCACATGTGTTTTTCACTGTCTTGTGATTTTCTATTTTGTAGAGCTTTGAGATTTTTGGAGGTGTTTGGCTATGTGATATCTTGAGGCATTTCTGAAATTTGTAAATGGACTTGGAGGAGACTACGGTTTGCATGTTTTTGGTTGGCTGCTGAATGTTGGTGCTTGTGGCTTCTTCTGTGTTACATGGTATTTCTGTTTTTAGTATATTTTCGATGCTTTTTAGAGTTTTCTTTACATTTTCCTGAAATCGTATGGTTTGGTCTGATATCAATGTTATTTTGTTGGCTTATATAGATTCTTTGGTTTTGTCCATCAGTTGTATTGAATTTCCTTTGTCTGCTTTTGTTACCATAATATCGTTAGATGTCAGATGTCTGTGTCAGTGAGTTCATGGTGGCTGTCTGACAGGTGGTTCTTTACTTGTTAATGTTGTTTATTTCCTTCTTCACAAATTCTCAAGTATTCTTAGCGTGTGATGATATATTCACTTTCTACAATGAGATTTTCTATGTACCTTTAGTTAATCTGCTAGTGGTGCAATGTGTAAAAACTTTCTCTAATAACTTTTTTTTCTTTGGGGTGTAACTGTCAGATTTACTAAACGTGGGTGAAATGTTTGTTGGTGTTCTTCTGAACTTTTCATTGCAAATGTAAATATGTGCTTCTCTCTTTTTCCGTTTTTTACCACATTATTTACTGTTCATATTCATTTTTAAGTGTTGAATTGGTCATGTGATCTGTGTTCAATTATCTCTATCAGTGTAAGGACTCCAGTATTTTCTAACCCTTAGTGGGTTTCATGCAGTATCATGTTCAGATATTGCTTTTTAGTATATAACCTCTTGATTTCATTATAAAAAACATCTTTCTGCATACAATTTTGAAGTTTGTGCCGCTTCAGAACTTTTTTGACCTTTACATGAAAGTAGTTTGGAATTATGTAATTGTTATTGCAGGTTTGGTAGAATTTTATGTGCTGTATCGTTTTGTGGAGTCTAAGATATACACAGAGTAAAAGGCGTTATAAAAATGTATGAAGGATCTGGGGATTTAAGGAGGTATAGATATCTGTAGCGTTTTTACAAAAAATCAAATCGAAGTCAAAATTGATAAACTAAGAGAAAAGGTTAACGATTTGCTACTGTAATGTTCTACAATAACAAACAATAAAAGGAAAAAATAAACAATTCAAATTCCTATGTATGACGGACATAACCAGTCGTAAGTCTGAATACAATGTGCAGGATGTTATTATTACTATTCCCGACAAAAAAGGGGAGGGGGCACTAAACATTTCATTTATTTCGTATTACATAAATACATATTGTGATAGATCACACAGATGTGGAATGAGTCATGTTACAAATCGTTACAAAATACTGAGATTCAATAAATAATTTCACAATAACAGGCAGGTCTTATCAAGTGGTGAATAATGTTACAGGTAAAACTAGACATAAAATTAGAAACATATAGGTCAAATAACATAAAGCAATAATTATGGAAAAAATATATGCATAGTACATAAAGCATGTCAGTATAAATGGGTAAGATGTATAATACATTAATTATATTAAAAAAGAGTCTTGATAACACAAATAAATGTGGTAATACAAAAATTACAAGAACAATTATTATTTTGTCTGCATATACTCATCAAGAGAGTAAAATGACTTTTCCACTAGATAGTTTTTCAGTTTGTGCTTAAATGTAGGCAGGATCATAATATGTACTTTGATTTAGCTGGGAGAGCATTGAAAATCCTTGTGGCAGAATAGTGGACACCTTTTTGTACAAGACTTAAGCGTTTAAGATCCCTATATAGGTCATTTTTAGTCCTAGTATTGTGATCATGAGAGACACTATTAGGTTGAAAAAGGTTATTTGAAACAAAAATCATTATAGAGAATATGTATCGAGTGTTGGTGGTTAGTATTTTTAAATTGCGGAACAGGTTTCTACAAGAAGCTCTAGGGTTAACACCACTCATTATTCTGGTTGCTCTCTTTTGTGCGGTAAATATATTTTTCGCTAATGGTTGATTACCCCAAAAAACTATGCTATAGGACATGATGGAATGAAAATATCCAAAATACGCAGCCTTGGTAGTATTTATGTCACTAATAGAGGTGATTACACGGAGAGCGTAAGTTGCTGCACTGAGTCTTTTATGGAGATCTAATATATGCTCAGACCAGTTCAATTTATCATCTATTAGAATGCCCAAGAACTTGGTAAAATCACACTGTGTTAGGGGCCTATTTTGGTTACCGCAGCTTAAGTGAAATACCTTCTTCTCTTGCTGAGCTGTATGAAATTGGATATATTGGTTTTTTCAACATTAAGGGTAAGTCCATTGGACTTAAACCAGTGTAGAACATCAACAAGTACAGATTTACATTTGTTTTCTATTTCGCTGATTGCACGTCCTTCACCGTGAAACATAACACGGCACACAAGAAGCAGCAGCACCATAGCTTGAATGTAAGACACTAGACAGGCACATATAACTATTTTTCAAATAACTTCCAGCTGAATGTGTAATAAATCAATTAGTTTTCGAAATAAAAACGTTTTCTAGGCAGATGACAAGCTGTAATAACTTGTAATTTCTCAATTCAAGCAGACGTAAATCCTGAGAACGACGTTATGTAACTATAGTAAACAAAATTAGTGCTAATACAGCTAGCAAAATATCAAATTAAACTACTCGTCCAAAATATAACTATGGCGAACATACTATATTTGGTTCCACAGCTGTCTGCTGGAGATCAGCTGTTCGCTGTCATTGAGTTCGTGTATCAGCCGCTGGGAGCGCTGACATACCGTGTTCCTTGCTTCGGCGTCGCCGCCGTTGTGTACACATTATGTAATCTTTTATATTGATTATTCTGTTTATTGTATGCTGAGAACTAGGTATCTTTGTTCAAATGATTTAATCGACTTTGCTTGACTCTTGTAATATGAGGAACAGTTTCAAGAATAAAGCTATTTTATTTAACCAGCGAGTACTCGCGCCGTGAGCATTTTGCTCAGAGTAATTTTAAAACCATCGGCATTTTACCAATTTTGAACAGTCAGATATGTATGTTTTCTAATAAACGCAACTATAAATACCTATTTAGATATTTTAGGAACATAACAAACTGTTCTTTGACTGTCAGAAAAATACTATACACGCACTCGATTCCGTAACTTTTAAAGGCGCAAGTCTCGCGGGTTACATGCTAAAAGTCGTCGAAGTAAAATTTAACACCGCAAACCTCGCGAACTGCGAGACTTGCGACAGTAGTGTTGACTTTTTTCTATTGCTATACATTGAGTTACGTAAATTCCTTAATTGTTATTGACATTGTGATTAATTGAAAATTCTTCTACTGAAGTACCATTGGATTAGTTTACCTCGTTTCTTAGTTGTATCAGTCATGAGATTACTGTAACTTCATCATCATACATTCTATATGAGCTATTTATTCAGTTTGTATTATAGAATGTTCCAGAACTATTAATAACTATTTATTATTCAATTTTCACTGCTTTTAAACAAAGTTGTACTTTTTATTTCACTATGAGGTTCTTCATTTGAGCGTTTCAATACAGTTCTTAATTGATCGAAATTGTCACTGGTATCCGTTCCTTCACTTTACCATCGGTTCGAATCGACTGCTGCATTAAAGGTGGAGGCAAAGGGATGTTCCATTACAACCCTAATATGATTAAGCTTAGAGAAACATCTTACAGCTTTGTCGTCGTCATCATCATCATCATAATCAACTCGCAAATTATATCCTGGAGTTATATTGTCAATTATGCATAAAGAAAAAAGAAACACCACTTTCATTGCGTAAAAAAGAAGAGAAAAAATAAAGACAACTACTAACAATTTCATTTACTTCCGTTAAGGATTTGGTTCTGTATAAATCATTTTTTCTATTGTAAGCTATATGTTGGCGGAAGAAAACACTAATTCCAGACCGGTAACGCACAATAGCAAAAGAATCCGAACAATCGCGTCGGGTGAAATGCACAGTAATGACAATGTTACGTTAAAAACTGTTGGTACTTTCGAAGACAGTGATTACATTCTTAGATTGAGACAGTAGAGCTCCATCGATGTCGTGGAGCTGGCAGGTAACTGGGACCTTGACAGGGAGGGATAACAATATTAAAAATCAATACTAAATGTGCACGTATTAATAATTCGTTCTGGTACGTGAATCTAAAAATTGGAACAGGTCATCGTAAAAAAAAGTGGAATATTAACAAGTATTAAAGTAGTGAATTTTCCTAAAAATTTAAACCCTTTTTCTTGAAATAAAATTAAACAAAAACCTCAATCTTATGAAAAATTAGTGACTAGCCTAAGCTAGTCATATATCACAGTAATATCGCAGAAGGTTACAGACAATTTTACGACTTGACTGTCGATGAAACGAACACAACACCCAGTCCCCCGCCGAGAATCGAACCCGGGCCCCCTGTGTGGTAGTCAGTGACGCAGTCGCTGAGCTACAGAGGCGGACGAAAGAACTAACTGTACTAACAAACTTGCACAGCGTATAGTTGTAAAGTCTTCTTTACTTTATTAAGCTGACATAGTGAACATTTATTCCTATTTCAAAGTAGTTTGGGCATTTTAATACCGATAGTTGAAGTTTGAGTTGAATTGCAATGACAATTTTGTGTATGTTCCAAAACTTTTTCGTTAACCGACTCCTTCCATGGCCACATGTTTAAAGCCATCATGATACGAATATGGCCGCGGTGGAGTAGCCGAGTGGTTTTAGTTCCGCTTGGGCAGCGGCCGAGTGCAGACGCGCCGGTCTGCTTTCTCCGCGAGTGTTTACGCCGCCTGCAGCTACTGGGACTGTGACAACTATGACGTGCGCCATCGATGATCAGTTACGACGATACACGCTTCGTTTTCAATTTCCGTATGGATGCAGTCGACCGCAAGTGCACGAACTCTTACATTGGCTTTACGGAGAAATGGGTCTGAAAGATGAAGTACAAGCTTTTTCGTATGATTTCCTTGCGAATGCAGTGTTTGTGAAAGTCGTTAGTGACGATCCCTGTTTACGTGTCATGGAATTAACTCAAGGTACCACCGAATTTGTGAATTACAGAGGCGAAATCCGCAATGTATCAATTTCTCATGCCGGGCTCAGTCTACGCACGGTCCGCATATTTAATCTATCTTTTGAGATTGAAGTCGATAATATACGACAGGCCCTTTCTGAATATGGTGACGTGGAGATTCACGCGGAAACGTGGTCCGGGTTGAAGCATTTCAATGTGGATAACGGCGTGAGGATTGCTAATCTTAAAAAGCATATCCAGCCGCGAACTTGTGCCCTCGTGTGAAACCTGTCGGTAGGAGTGCACCCGCTACGGTGGATGGGCAGGACGTTATCAGAACCACGTACGTGGACATGCTGGTTGGAACGCCTGCCGTTAGCGCGGCCCCACCGAGTCAGGATTCCGGTAATTCAGCCTCGCTCCGTGTAGAGTCGGGGAGTTAACTTGAAGCTCGGCCTGTGAACCATCTTCGGTGGCCGAGTCCTGCACGACACTTGTTGTCACTGGAGGCGGCGTCGGCACCTCAGCGGCAGCCGCCGCATACTACAGGGGCATGTTTACAACGCCAGGCGCGCACGTCACTGCGTCGCCGGGAGGCAGCTGAGCCACCCGACGGCGCGAGCCCTCTGCCCGGTAGTGCTCCGTCGAATTACAAATGGCACACGTCCTAGGCTCTCCGTCGTATACCACAAGTGCACGATAGCCTGACAAACCGATAAAGGACGGTATGTGTTTCATCAAATCAATTTTTACTTGACGCACGCCATTCAGTACGGGGCACTCGTTCCCCCGCTTTTCTTCATGGACAGAACACGACCTTAGGCACTCAGAACATCACGTACGTGCTCGCAAGGAATTTCTAACGGTAGTTCAAATACGCACATAGTGCGCAAACCCATGCCACCAAAAGAAACTTCTACATCAATCACACTACCATCAGATCGCAAAAATTTCATTGTCCCTCCACTTTCTTCTACAATACGCAGACACGGATCAACATTCAAAAGTTTTACAAAAAATACAGGCGCAAGCTGAGACATATGTATTCCGTAAAGTTCGTGTAATGGTATCTTAACTTGTTCAATAAGGAATCTATGAACATATGCAGCAAGTTTCACAATTCCACGTTCAATAGTAAACTTCAAAGTATATCTATAGTGACCGAAGACCGGACTGGGTCGGGGGCGACTAGCGACGACCGACCGATCAAGCGTCGCCGCTAACGAAAACACTCCACGAAACCACATAGACGACAATAACAACTAATCGAAAACAAAGATCAAAACGCAAGCCAAATCGGAACCGTGACAGAGCAGAGTACGAAGCCAGATAACCATAAAATATCGAAGGTAAACGGAGCGCAGTCAACACAAGACTGAGGAGCGAGCTGTGGCTCCGGGCGCTATATAGTGCGGCTCTCTGCGCAGATGACCGGCGCGGTAGGCGCGCCAGGTCGTGCAGCGCTCTAGTGGCGATGGCAGCGCTAGAAGGTTGTGCGCGCCGCCTAACGGCTGCTGTCATAGTCCATGTGGTCTGGCGGGCTGTCAAACATATCGTTCCGGGATACCAGAATATCTCCTCCAAATCATATTCAAAACAACTTCATATTATAAACAAAACGACCAAATCCCAGCCACAAACACCAGACAAATACGTTAGTAGAGAAATTATCACCCAGTAACACGAAGACAAAAAATTTCACTGTCAGAATAAACAGAAACTTGCCTTAACGTGAGCCGCGACGGAGCACAACGTAAGCACAACCGCCCTGCACGACGGCCCAAGCCGGAATGCCTCACAACTTTACTTCGCGCTTGCCCGCGAAAGGCAAAGGTCCCAGGTTCGATTCCCGGTTCCGGCACACAATTTTAATCTGCCAGGAAGTTTCATATCAGCACACACACTCCACTGCAGAGTGAAAGTTTCATTCTGGAAACATCCCTTAGGCTGTGGCCACCATTCTTCCAGGAGTGCTAGTCTTGCATGTTTCGCAGGAGAGCTTTTGTGAAGTTTGGAAAGTAGGAGCCGAGGTACTGGCGGAAGTAAAGTTGTGAGGCGGCATCGTGAGTCGTGTCGGGATAGCTCAGTCGGTAGAGCGCTTGCCCGCGAAAGGCAAAGGTTCCAGATTCGAGTCCCGGTTCCGGCACACAATTTTATCTGCCAAGAAGTTTAATATCTTACTGTCACTATTAACGAAATGATACGCACTTCATCACCATGCTGACATAAAGGTTTAAGTAACTTGAGAATTTAATTTTTCTACCGATTACTTTTTGTAAAATCATTTGTGAAAGATGGCGGGACATGCGCCCCTATTCTGTTAGGGCAGCGCGATTCCAAACTTGTTGGAGAAAATTGGCGGGCGATTCAGCTTGGGTATTTAGCAGCTCTAGTCTCTTCTATCACTCAAAACAATTTGCTGGGGCTTACAGGCTCCGGGCGCTCCTGAATTGCTGTGATGCAAACACTATCATAGAAATATTGTACCGAGAAAATTGGTAAGTCGTCTTAAGAGCACGTTATATAATGATTTCCTCAGAAGCAAAAGTAGGACAATATTAAGAAAAGTTTCCAAGAGCGTTGAAACCCTTTCTAGCGTCAAAGCTGAACAGCAATTCAATACTTTAAACTTGAAAGATATGGTTTTCCTGAAAAATCTTGATATAGAAAGCTTGCCATGTTGTCTCTAATAGGATCAAATTTGGTTACGTGGGAAGAGCTCGCTACATTGCCATGTATATAGATTACTGTTGTCAAACGTTTGTAAACCTATTGGACCAAATTTCTATAGTCATCAGTCACTAGACTTACAAAATAAGTAAAATAGCTGAAACTAACGACAACACATACCCATGCCAGAAAATTCAAATTTAAATGTTAGTAAATCTAGGGGACTCAAATGTTTAGTTATTAGTCCGTAGCTTACAATCTACTTACACTAAGTTAAACTAACCTAAGGAAAACACACACATCCATGCACGAAGAGGATTGGAACCCCCCGACGCGGGAGGCCGCGCGATCCGTAACGTGGCGCTCCAGACCGCTCGGCTATTACCGCGCCTCGTGCCCGAGGTAGGACTCTAATTTGCGGTGGCAAAAGGCACCCAGTCCGTAGTATGGCGCTTTAGACCACTCGGACATTCCGCGTTAAATGACATTTGAGCATATTTCTCGAAGAAGTGCGGACAAAACATCTAAAGAAACAATATCGTTTGTGTTGTCAGTGTCTGTGAGCATTCCTAATGTGAAAAGGCCGAATTAAAAAAATAAATTAAAAAAAAAGTAGTTGTCTTTTTGTAATCTGTTGATTTGACAATAAAAATAACGTTTTGTTTTATAATATTTATTTCTCCCGACAACAACTCCAAAATCTTGACATTTTGAAATGTTCTCTAGATATTTTAATTTTCCCAATTGCCAACCCTGCTTTTGATGTTATGACTGTTGGTGAAACATCCCGTGTAGTGAGGTACGTGCGAAGGAAGAAGATAGGACAATCGTTAAAGTTCCCTTGTGCCTTGGGGCAACTTCCACTAATAAAAGTAGAATTGTTATTTTGAACTAACAGCTTTACGTAACAATACGAGATGCACGAATATTCCGTTCGTTCTATTGTTGTGGTTCCGTCATTATTTGGACAGCAGACAACCAACATGCTCAGTTCAGTGCTCACCGCTGTAACCGACGCGCGCTTGTTTCGTTCTTCGAGAGCTGCTGGCGTCTTTCTGAGGTAGGAAGGAAAGTAACGTATGTTCATGATTTATTCCTTTGTATTCTCTTTAGGCATAATCAGCAGTGTTTTGTTTTAATGCATAATTTTCTTGGTGGCGAAAAAGACTCGCAAGGAAAATTTATTTTACGAGACTGATTGTGTATGCAACTTTTTGTATTCCTGACCAAAATAAACGCATAGGCCTAGTTATCGTACAAACTGTTGCCGTTGTTTATCAGTACTCGTTTCTTTTTAATCGTCGACATAAAAGTGTTGCAGTTAAGCTACAAATATCGCGGTTGTTATAGTGACACGAAAAAAAGTTTTGCATGTAATTTGTACAGGCGCACTGGTACTTTGCAATGGTATTCTTATATTCCGTTACTATTGCAATCACAGTCAATGCTTAATCGTGAAAGGAGGAACGCTTCTATACTCGTGTGCCGTCACGACCCAGCTAATTGAAATGATGATGAAATGATATTTTGTCTTATAATTTTTAAAGTGAAAGTTTCAATTCAACTTTGAGAAACGTAATGTTTAATAAAACTAATGATAGCCACTTTCATTTTCGTGCTCTAAACTAGCTAATAGTGGTCATGCTTCGCTGTGAAATGAAAAAAATCTTGCAGTCATACTCGCCGAGAAAATACATGTCAAGTCAATAGCTTAGTTTGTTATTTTTATACATGCTATTTTGTCACAAACTGACATTTTGAGCCCGTGGTTCTGTATGAAATACAGGATGATTCTTCCAATGAAGAAAACAGCAACCAACCACATTTGATTGTGCTATTTATTTACTAAATGGCGCCGATACTGGTTTCAAACTTTCCAGTTCATCGTCAGACGGCTGTTCACGTTATGCAGATAATTTTGCTTGTGATGGAAAGTCCTTGGTTATGTGGTGCCCTACAATACAAAAAGATATTGGAATTGCTCACTCGAGCGTAAATATAACTGATGATACTGACACACGGCCGGCCGCGGTGGCCGAGGAGACTGAGGCGCTCCAGTCACGGTCAGCACGGCCACTACGGTCGGGGGTTCGAATCCTCCCAAGGGCATGGATATTTGTGCCGTCCTAGTTCTTAAGTAGTTCATAAGTAGTTTGTAAGTTTAGGGACTGATGACCCCGTAGTTAAGTCCCATAGACTGTACAAACATTTGAACATTTTTGATACTGACACATGTTGTAAACAAACTTTTACGACAGAATTTTTCGTGAAGAAATGAATAACACGAAAAATTATATCGTGAAAGTTTGTTTACAACATTTGTCAGTATCATGAGTCATATTTACTCTTTAGTAAACAATTCCAATCATCGTTTTGAATTGTAGGGCACCACATAACCAAGGACTTCTCGCTACAAGCAAAATTATGTGCTTAAGCAAATTGTAAATGACATGTATGTGGACGTGAGCAGCCGTCTGACGATGAACTGGAAAGTTCGACCGGTAACGGCGCTATTAAGTAAATCAATGGCATGATCAAATTTCGTTGTTTGCTGTTTTCACTGTAAGAATCATCCTGTTTTTTTTTATACGGCCAGTGACGAGACTCATGTTTGTATGTTCAATTTCTGCATAAAAGCAGACAATTTACCGACTCTGGAGCGTACCCTCCATTACTCGACATTATGTTCATCTACTACTCATCCCCTCCATCTACCCCCTTCTCCTCATCCTCCCCCTCCCCCACTCTATCGATCCCATGTCTTCTCAAGTTCGTTCTATTACTCGGATACTATATCGTCATTCGAGCCGCATAAGGCCGGATCTACGCATTGGGACCAACTTTGGCGCAAACATAGTTCATCCAATGTGTGGATTGGTGAAGTAGCACTCGAATCAACGCTGGATCCAATGTTGTTACGCCTCCGTTGCTTGACGGTATTTCGATGAAATATCAAAGGACGTTGGGCCAATATCGATACACCGTCCACACATTGGTGCCAACTTAGATTCATTCTATATTTGTGGTCTGCTTGTCTCGAAACTGTGTTTTTTGTTCGATTGTTCCACATCGCCGTTTATTTTAAAGTTTAGAAATGTATGTAAACAGTACGACTGTATCAGAACAAGATTCATTTGTGACAGCAACTACAAAAATCGTAATGGTACTGCAAATTTTAGGCATGACAATATGAATTGGATTTTATGCTTTTTAAAGTTAATGATGTTTTTGACACACTCGGTTATTTAATATAATTTTAAACGTTAACATTACCTAACTGTGCCCGTCAGAGACACACATATTGATTTGCAAACTTCAAGTGCTATTAGTGATATTACATACGTAGATATTTTAAAAAGGAAGTGTACGCTTTTGAAAATGTCACATGTATCATGAAATCAAAGCTTCACTGTCAAAAGTCCTTTGACAGTGTATGTCCCCTCAAAAACGTATCTCTCTTTTTTGAGTTGAGTCATTTGAAGGAACAGTTCTAAATGTGAAATTTTAATAATGGTATCGAAAAACTGTAATACTTCTTTCAACTTATGGATTTCGAGATGTACGGTATGAAGTGATACAAGTGTGATAGAATACAATCATTTGAAGGAGTAGTTGTAAATTTGAAATTTTAATAATGGGTGTCGAATACTTGTAATACGTTTTTAAACCTAATTATTTTGAAGTGTATTGTATGAAGTGGTACATTACAACGCATCATATTCTTTCAGGCGGTTTCCCTTTAGTTCACATTTTACGTAGTAAAATAATAAGTGGGCCTTTGCGATTGCCTTTTCACAGCTCGAAAGTGTAATGAAAATAACGACTTAACCGTTCACCTGACACGAAAACTGAATAAACGAATTTGTAGACGAGAAAGTTCTTTACAACTTTGCTGCCTTCTTTTTTTCCCTATCTCGCATCGCTTCAGGGATATTTCCAAAAATAACGGCGATTTGCTACTGTGTATAACGTGCTCTCACTTTTTACGTTTTACCTCGCACCGTTTCAGAGATATTTGCAAAAAGTAACGGCTACTTGAGACTCTCACTTGATTTTACGTAAACCAGTACAGGCAAAGGAATTATACTTGATAAAGATGACAAACTACAACGGCAATACAGGTGATAGTTTAACGAAAAAATATCATGATGGGGATATGGGATATTAGAATAATAATTTAAAGAGGTAAGAAGAAACTTAGATATCAAATAATTTTGACTGTTTGTTAAAATACGGCCAGTGCAAAGATTTTATCACAATAGTAGAGACGTAATCGTATCGTCCATAATTTTTATTTATTTTTTTTATTTCTATTATTTTTGTTCGAAATGTTTGCAAAATATCATAAAACTGCAGGAAAACCTAATGTGGGATTTAAATCATGCCACTGCTATTTTTGTTTTGGAAGCGAAATATATTTATTCGCACTCTGTTTACGAATCAGCCGCGATCTTTGCGTCAAATATGTTTACGTTGTCTCTTGACGAAGTCAACAGAATGTTGGCTTCAAAGTGTGGCGCTATCGCAAAAATATTGGCCAATCTTGGCGCCAGCGTTGTCACCAATGTGTGGTGCGGAGTAAACCAACAAGAACATAGAGTAGTAATATCTATCTCTGGAGTGAGCACAGCATTCTGCGCATGTTGTCAAGATTGAGCTGGTATTGTCAGATGATCTAGGGACGACGCTGTTCGCTAATTAACACTAACCATCACGTCTCGTCGTGTCACTGGTTTTTACCAGCGTCGTTGTCTGGTAAATTGCCAGTTGCTACGTGTGCGTCATCATGGAGTAGCATCTCCGATGATTCGTCGTAGAATTCGGAGAAATGGGAGAAATCGCAATTCGAAAGGAACAAAAAGGATCCGTTGTGAATTTTTTTAATGCTTCAAATGTTTAAATGTTTGTATAGTCTATGGGACTCAACTACGGGGTTATCAGTCCCTAAACTTACAAACTACTTATAAACTAACTTATACCGGTACTAAAGACAACACAAACATCCATACCCGAGGGAGGATTCGAACTTCCGACGCGGGAAACCTCGTGATCCGCAACATTGCGCTCCAGACCGCTCGGCTACTCCCGCGCGGCATTGTGTATTCATAAACTGCTCTTTTCAACAAATCACAAATGTCGCAGATATAAAAAAATTAGCAGTCACTGTTTAGGTCATCACCATCACACACAAACAAACGTCGTCCCGATATCACGTGACCGTAACGGCAAGATATGTTGACAACACAAAATCTATTTTGCGCTTCTCAATGCTCACTCCAGAGATATTTGTGCTGTATGAACAAGAACTATAGCCCTTAGATGGGAGCGGAGAAGTGCCAGATCCGAAGCGTGGTGTACAACAAAAGCCGAAAAAGTCGTACACACATTCAACGATGGCGCCTATTGGTAGAAAGGCCATAACATTTAACATAAATTATAAGCAAACGGCATGTTAAATAAAATATAAATATAATTAAATAGGTGCAATATTTAAAATGTTAAAATTTTGCATAAAATGTTTCATGGTGTATGTTGGTCACTTTCGGCCATGTCGTCACGTGAATATTCCCTGTGAGAAGTAACATTGCGAGATGAGCTCTCATGCTCCGCTGTGTCTGCATTCGATGAATGGTCAATGAAATTATTAGCATGTACTGTAATGTAGTCGGCAATTGAAATTTTCATGACACTATCGCGGTGCCTATGCTCACGAACTTTCCTGTACTAGCCTATCGTTTCCCGTCGTTTGCAGTGACACAATTAACAACGTCTCTGGGTTTCTTTAAATTTGCTATGGACATGTCGCCATAGACGTGCTGCCTCATCTAACGCTTTCTTTACAAAGCCGTTTCTCAAGCCAACACTTGCAGCTATCATTCCTCTGAAGTCACTCAACCACTGCATAACATCCAATACTTGTTGTGATCTCCGCAACATTTGCCGCAGGTTAGATCACTGCCAATTCATGGTTACTCGCTATTAGAGTCTGACCGAAACGTAATTTGCGGCCGAAACCGAAACTTAAGTAATCAATTTAAAATTTCGGTAAATTCACGTTGTACCACAAATGACTAGTTTTCACACTTTCTGCAAGATCCTGCACTAAGCCTTCTTGAGTGTGTGTAAGCCTAACCGCAGAAAATGACACGGCAGGCGTACAGTTTTACTGCAAACATGCAAAGTAAATACTACGAAATGCTAGATCCTGGACATGACTACCAAATACAAAATACGCGAAAAGTAATGATTTGTTTGTTTATACAAGTAGCCTTTAAAATTTTTATCTTGAGAGCACTAGCTTTACACAGACTTCTTCAGTTTCGTTTTTGCAATCAATAAACAACTTTACATACCTATTTTTCCTAATTATGCAATGCATATAATTTAGTCAGTACATCAACTTAAATTAGTCCTGCAGAAAGTATTTCGAAAAATAACGTAACAGGTACAACCATCAGCATGCTGTTGTCATTGTAAATTTACGCAAAACAAACAGGAAAAGCTGTGTACCACAAGATCAATGTTTCCCAAACCCATATTGGTTATTAAACAAGCCCCTAGCTCTCAAGGAGACACATTAATAATTTTTTTAGTCTAACAACATGATAACTCGTTTCTTCCAGCACCATACTGAATAAGTTAAATTGTTCCTAACACAGTATTACCACTCGATATGATTGGGTACTATTGTGATTAACAACAAAATAAAATGGTGAAACAAACCGAAATTGTGATTGGAAAAAAACAAATGTTTGTAAACCTATGGGTCTTACCTTCTTTGGTTATCAGTCTCTAGGCCTACAAACTACGCAAACTAACTGAAACGTAAGACACACACCCATGTCTGAGGGAAGACTCGAACCTCCGACGACGAACACCCGCGCTCCGCACCCAGGCCCCTTATGGCGATCGGCCACTCCTCCGCGGTTGTGATTTCGGTTCAACAAAAACTTCAACTAGCAGGTCAAAATGTTCAAAACAACATAAAAGTAGATATTAATAATATAATAATGTTCATTATGTCAGCCTAATAAAATAGTAACGACTGCAGAATTATGGGTACTCGAAGTACGCTAGTAACGTACTCTCTTCCGTCCGCCTCCGTACCTCAGGCGATTGCGTCGCTGACTACCACGCAGGGGGCCTGGATTCGATACCCGGCTGGGGTCTGGGCGTTGTGTTCGTTACATCGACATTCAAGTCGCTAAAATAGTCTCAGGTTTAATATAGCGGACACGATCATTACTTGATCTCGAAAACTGTGCAATATGACTAGCTCGCTTACGCTAGTCACAAATTTTGTAGAGATTTTTACGTTTTAAGCTTGGAGAAAAGATTTATTTTATTACTTTAATTCTTGTTTAGTACTTGGCACATATTTTTCGATTACCTCTTTCTATTTTAGGTTGATTGTTTGTAACTCTTGTTTCGTAAGACCATTCACCGAACTTTTCAGCTGCGTCTTCTACGTGTAATAATAATACAAGTTTCTTGTTTTGTTCTCCCCCTCCCCCGCAGTTACAAAGTTTGTGTATCTATACAAAGTGTGTAATAATGTTGAGTAACTGCGGTGCGCGCGGCCGTTCGCCGTTGGCGCGCGTTTTGTCCTTAGCTTATTTGGCATAACTGTAGACTGGGATACCATCTGTCTGCTTTGACTCACGACATCAAGATGTCGGAAAACCAGTATGAGGGATATCTTCTGTATTGTAGATACAAATAATATGTAGTTATTATAGATAACAGTATGTACCGTCGGTCACAGGTCTTAGCCCGAAAATTTGCGCCTTTCTTCGATCACATACGAAACTAAAAAATCTGTCGGTTAACCTACACCTAACCATCAGAGAGAAGCTAGAGATCAAATTTTAAACACACAATATTAATGTTTTGATTGTAAACTAACGTTTGTCTTTAACGCAACCACCACATAATTACTCACGCCTTCTACAAACACGCAGGCACCTCAAAACTACCGCGCTGCGATGACGTCACGGGTCGAAGTTGACTGGCGGTATCCCTGTCTACAGATGAGCCACTTAGTCTAACTTAGTTTCAGTAGTTTGTAAGCTAGGGGCTAATAAACAAGAAGGCCTGTAGATTAAAAAATGTTGAGTATTTTATAACGGCTCCTTTGATTAGAGCTCTTTGTTTTCATAATTCAGATCAGAAAGATGTGACCGTTTTAGCACTAAAATTCGCAGTAAATTTACATTAGTTGGAAAATGTTGCTGTCACAGGATGTTCTTTGTTTAAAGAGCGTGAAGACAAAATGAGAACTGATTCCCCACTTTGTGCCAGGGACTCTTAAACAGGATTATACTTGCCGTATTTTCAGCTAATATTTCCCATGGTACAGAAGGTTAAGTTGTCGAATTCGGTAGATCAGTAAAGAGTTGAAATTTCATTATATATTTCGACACATACTGGGTATATACAGGGTATATACAGGGTATAAGGGTCAAATCTAGTCTCCGATACCGCTTTGACCAATGACTTCATGTTTTACGTCATTCCGTCCCGCTTGTGGTTTCAATACTCAACTGTTTAAGTGTCTGTTCTACACACCTAGTTGGCGTTGTTATCCTTCTGGTGTTTTTCTATTGTTGCAAGGTTCAAAAAAAATGTTCAAATGTTTGTTAAGCTTATGGGACTTAACTACGGGGTCATCAGTCCCTAAACTTACAACTACTTATGAACTACTTACGAACTAGGACGGCACAAATATCCATGCCCGAGGGGGGATTCGAACCCCCGACCGTAGTGGCCGTGCTGACCGTGACTGGAGCGCCTCAGTCACCTCGGCCATCGCGGCCAGCTTGTTGCAAGCTTTATGTTTTGTTTGACTTGTACCTAACCTAAGTTTCACTTCAAAAAAGTTATGTGGCATAGTCTTAAGAAGGTTAGGTATAGGTTAAACAAGATCTTCTAGAACGCGAGGGCGTGAGCGCCCGAATCTCCGGTTCAGAAAGACTCAATCGATTTACAGTTGTATGTGGACATAAATATATCATTTCATATCAATCTTAACTACCGTTGTGGTAATCATGTGTTAGTAGTATACCTCGATTATGTATGACGTCATATGTGACGTCATTGGTCAAAGCGGTATCGGAAACTAGTTTATCTGGATATAACGAGTAACAAAACTAAAATCCAGTCGTTAATGGAGAGGAGATATCACACTGTGCTATGTCTAAAATAACACTCTTTCATTTATTTTTTTAAAATGAAATAAGTATTTCATAACGTCCAAGTCCGCTTGGACAGAGATGCGCATAATACACAGCTTTGTCCGCTTGATGTGAAACCAGTAACTCCGGAATGCAGTGAGCTATTGTGCTCTCAAATTTAAATAAAATTTCGATATGTTCTTTGAATTTCATACACTGCTTTGTTCGAGCTAAAATGCCTATGCTGTGTGCTTTAAACTAGTCAAAATATCATGCACTTCTTTAATTTGTTGCTACAAGTAACTGAGACAAATAATGAAACTAAAATCAGTCTTTTATCAAGCGAAGAAATCGAACTGTATGATTTGCAGAATTTTTCGCAGATTTTTTAAAAATCGCATGGTATGTTTCATAGTGGCCAAAACATGCCTCTCAGCAGTCCCGTCTCTTCTGGCACGAAAACATCTTTAACAGTTAAAGCTTGTACTAACGAGCAAATGGAATTTCTTCATAAATATGTCTATAGCATATACAGTTAAATTGAGATATTGGCCCCGACTAGTTGGTTATGTATTAACCACCAATCGAACTAAAATGGTTAAAAATCGGTTCTTGTTACTTTTTTGGGTATGTGTACGGTAAATGGAACCTTGGACCTCAGTAACTGATAGATGCCCCCAGAGGGCTCACGGTTCTTTCGTGGGTACGTGAGCGGTGAGAACGGAGCATCGAGCTAATGCAGTCATTCTTTCTTCCTTTTTCCTTCCTTCTTCTTCCTTCTTTCCTCCTCCTCCTCCTCCTCCTCCTCACTGGGGGGGGGGGGGGGGCATAACCTTAGCAGTTTAGTCCCACAAACCCAACTGATAAAGATCAGAAATATATAATTTGTAGCTCTAGAATATCATTTTAAAAATAAATGATAAAAATTGCGACAATTTGCATTAGTAGTTTTGGCAGTAATCATGGTTCTTCCCGTTTCCACATGAACATGCCATGAAAAAATGATTTTATAAACCATATAAAGCCCATACTAGACTGCACGTACTGTACGAAAACCAACCGATTTGCTGATTTTGGATGAGTTACGTGAAGTTTGTAATGTTTAAATTAGAGGGGCGGAATTGGAAGCGCGTTGCGCGACGTTTCTACTGCCGCCAACCTACATTTAGCGTAAATACCAGAAAGATTAAGATAAGATAGATCAGGGTTCGTATGGATACATACAAGCATTAATTTTGCCCTCGCTCTATATGGGAGTGGAACAGGAAAGCAGATAACCAGTAGTGGTACCGAGTACCCTCCGCCACGCACCTTAGGGTGGATTTAGGAGTATGTATGTAGATGCAGATAGAGGTAAAATTTAAATAGTAGTTCCAGAATTTCATCCTAATAAGAAATGGTAAAAAATTGCGACGGTTTGCATCAGTAGTTTTAGTAATCTGTAATCATAGTTTTTCCAGTTTTGACATGAACTGCTCATGAACAAATGGTGATTTTATGAGTCGAATAAAGTCGATAATAGATCACATGTAATGTTCGGAAACTAACAGATAGCTACAGTATGACGAATTTTTGGCGCATATAGAAATGATCAGTAGACCGAAGACTATCAGAAGACCTTGTCTGTGATCAATAGAATCCCAGACATCAGACCCTGAAGAATGGAATTTTCGCACTCGCCGTTTTCTATCGTAAGCGCAGTGTCGCGCATCATATGATAATAATCGTATTCACGTTTTAAACCCTACCACTTTAACCTTAGAAAAACATCTTACACCGTTATCATCATCGTCATCTCACAAATTCCTGTGGAATTTTCGTGCGTATTTCAAGAAAACAGAAGAAAAAATAATAAACAGAAATATTTATATACGACTTCATTTATTTCCGTCCAATGATTTAGTTGCGTATAAATCGATTTTATATTCTGAGAGCTATATCTTGCGGAAGAAAACAATAATCCGCGTTAGGTCACGTAAGATAATAAAATAATGCAAAAAAATCACGTGGGTCAAATCCACAATACTAACAATTTAAGCTAAAAAGAAAACTGATACCACCGCAAACTCCGATTGCACTAATACATTCACACAGTCAAAAGAAACAGGCAATTTCATTTACGCTCTTGTGTGTAAGCAAAGCGTCTGGGCTAGTTCACAGGCTCTCTAGTTGCTCCTCGACTGCCACGTGTCAACTCGTGAAAGTTAAGTCACCACCGTGGTGCTGATATCAAGTGCAGACCTTCCTACGTCACTGAATAATAGATACGAGAAAGGTCTACTTCATTGATCACACCAAAATGCTGCAGACAAGAGTTTTTTTTGTGCCCATATAGGGAAAAGTATAATAAGAATAAAAAAAATATCGATAGTTGATGTTGAATTGAATTGTGTACGTAATGTTGTGCTAAATCAGTCTTTAAGAGTAACCGGCCATCGAGAAATATATGCCAAGTACTAAACAAGGATTAAAGTAATAAAGCAAACCTTTTTCTTCAAATTTAGAACATTCTTCTTAAAATCAAGTGAACGAAAATGTAAAATTCTGCTTTAAAATTAGTGACTAGCGTCGGCGAGCTACTCATATTGCACAGTGTTGGTGATCAAGTAATGATCGTGTCCTCTAGATTAAAGCTGAGACTATTTTAGCGACTTGAATGTCGATGTAACGAACACAATGCCCAGTCCCCCACCGGGAATCGAACCCGGGCCCCCTGCGTGGTAGTCAGTGACGCTGTCGCCTGAGCTACGGAGGCGGACGGAAGAAGTTAGGTTCTTCAGTTCCTTACCCTACCCATAGTTGTGTAGTCTTTACTATTTTTATTAGGCTGACACTTTTCTATTTTTAATATCTAATTTTATGTTGTTTTGAACATTTTAATCTGCTAGTTAAAGTTTTTGTTGAACCGAAATCACAACCGCGGAGGAGTGGCCGTTCTCCATAAGGCGCCTTCGTGCGGAACGCGCTGTTACTCGCCGTCAGAGGTTCGATTCCTCCCTCGGGCGTGCGTGCAATTTTTTAATTTTTTATTTATTTATTTAATTCTTTTATTTTTGCCCTTACGTTTCTGTCAGAGTAGTTCGTAGGCCTAGGGACTGGTAACAAAAGAAGTCCCATAAGTTTACTTTGTTTTTTAAACCACAATTTCTATAGGTTCCACAATTTTATTTCTTTATCGGTTCGTTACATGGCCGCGTAGTTAAAGTCGTCATTCTAATACGGATTACGCGGCCTCTCCTATTTGAGGTTCGGGTCTTCCCTCGGACATGGATATGTGTGTGTTCTGTTCTTACGGCGAACGGCTGCACGCACCGCTCCTATAACGAGAAATTTCCTGAAACAGCGTCTCCATTTCTTATATAACTCAGTCGGTTACTACCAGTGCATGTGTTGTCGCCGTTTCTTAGTTTCGTCGCCGGTAACTTTCTTTCCATGTATATTCGTACACTACTTCTGTTCTTAGCTATGTACACCATGGAAGTGAAACAGGAAATGGGAAGCCGTGTCTTGTCAAGAATGGTCATTGCAATTAAAGAGTAACCTAACATTTATGTGTACCAGTGGCCTGTCACGTTACAAATGCAGTTAAAACGTGGTTGACGTAATAGAGTAAATGTTTCAAAGTAACAAAGATGGATTAATTCCCATAGCTCTTAAGACATGCATTTTAAATCCAATGTTGATCGACATTTCCTTGTGTGTATCAGAAGAAATTATTTCCGCAGTATCCAAGGTGAAGATGAGTTCCCACAGTATTTGGGGTATAAGATTTAGAACCCAGTGTTCACTAGAAACGTGTTCTTTGTTTTGATGTAAAGAACTTACGGCACCTTCCACGCTACACGATTAACGACTAAGTACATAGTGCATTCATTATTGATTATGCGATACGCTCCATTTTTGAACCGAATTTTTTGGGTTTCTCGGAATACATGAATCGGACTTGGTTTGAACACCACAGTGCTTTACTAGGCATGGTCCTGTTTGGAGGTGGAATGCCATTGCCTTACTCCGACCTTCGAACTGACTTGACAAGCCACAGGGGGACCTACAGTTTAACGTGGGTTCCGAACCACGGTGCTACACGATATTTTTCACATTAGCAACACTGCCAGATGTGAAAGAAGTGAAAAAATCCTAGGAGGGGGCGGGGATTGAACCCGCAACCTTTGGATTTATAGTAAGGCACTTTACCACTTCTCTTCTTTTTTCCTTCTTCCTGAGGAGGAATACAAACTGACGACTACAAGATGTGAAAGAAAGTCCCTTCTCCTGGGTTTATTATTAACGTTAATAACAAACATAAGAGAAAAATAACATCCTTTTTGAGACAAATTTGAAAACTGAATCACTGATTTAACTTCCGCGAACTGAGCTATCGAGCCGCACAATTACGTTACACGAAAATATCACAAAGTCGAGATTACAGTAGATCATCTTCGAAATTGTCACTAAATTATTCAGACCGCGGATCATTAAAGAGATCCCAAATTTCTTGATCTGTAAGTGATCGTCTGTACCGTGACAGCTTTGCGGTTTACGCATTTAAGTATCAGAATAAGAGACACGAATATTTCTCATGCTGGTAATGCTATCTAGTGTGTTTGTTTTATTTTTTTATAAATAAACCGTCAAGCTGCATAATGAACGACACGAACTGCGAGTATAGACCGTAGTTTTTGTGCATTACTATACGGTACCCTATACGTCACTGCTAGCATAGCTCGTCGCCCGTCAGCACTGCTTAGCTCGGACTGCCAGCATAGCTAAATGTTTTTCAAATGTTTGTATAGTCTATGGGACTTAACTACGGGGTCATCAGTCCCTAAACTTACAAACTACTTATAAACTACTTACGAACTAGGACGGCACAAATATCCATGCCCGAGGGGGGATTCGATCCCCCGACCGTAGTGGCCGTGCAGACCGTAACTGGAGCGCCTTAGTCCCCTCGGCCACCGCGGCCGGCGCCAGCAGAGCTCGCAGACAGTAAAGTGTTAGTAAGTGTGCGTAAAAATCAACGGAATCACGAATCGTTTCCACTGCCATCTCTCGTGGCCATGTCAGCCAGCACAGAATAACATAGAGGGGCTATACCGCCTACATCAGCGTACGGGCAGTTGAGCTCGGCAGATTAGATTTAGATTAGATTAGTTGGTTCGTTCCATAGATCCGTGTTGAGGTGATCCTCGTGGATGTGGAACATGTCTTTTTATTTTTACAAGTTGATAATATAATATTGCTAACACAGGTACATACACTTTTTACAAGTTGATAATATAATAGTATGAATACAGATTGATTTGGTTCTATTTAAGAATTCGTCAGTGAAGTAGGAGTTGGCCACTAGAATGTCTTTTAGGCTTCTCTTAAACTGATCTTTGTAGCTAAAATTTTTATGGTTGTTGGTAAATTTTTGAAAATGTGTGTGTCCTGGGTAGTGAACCACTTTTTGAACTAAAGTCATTGCTTTTAAGTCCTTGTGTAGATCATTTTTGTTCCTAGTATTGTAGGCATGAACTGAGCTGTTTGTTGGAAAAACGGATATATTATGACAAATTTCATTAAGGAATAAATATACTGAAAGGCAGTAGTTAATATTCGAAATTTTTGAAGAGGCGTCTGCAGGATGACCGTGAATTTACACCAGAAATAATACTTATTACACGGTTTTGGACTCTGAAGACTTTTGACTGACTTGGAGTTACCTCAAAATATTACATCATATGACATTATGGAATAAAAGGAAGCAAAGTATGCAAGCTTTTTTATTTTCATGTCTCCTATGTCTGATACCACTCGTATTGCAAATACAGATTTGTTAAGTCGTTTCTGCAGTTCTATGGTGTGCTCCTCCTAACTGAATTTATTATCAAGCTGTAATCCCAGGAATTTTATACTGTCAACCTCTTCTATCTGCTTTCCTTCATACTTCATCCATATACTGGATGGGAATCTCTTACATCTTCTGAACTTTTCAAAGTTTAATGTCAGTGAGTTGGCATTAAACCTTTTATTGATGAAAATATCATTAGCAGACCTTTCTAAAACTAAGCTCGACATGCTATTTATTGCAATACTTGTATCATCTGCAAACAAAAAGAACTCTGCTTCTGGCAGTGTAACTAATGACAGGTCATTAATGTATTACACCACATGTAATTTCTGTGATGACTGTTGGCTTAATTCACTAGTCCCTTGCACTGACACCCTCTGTTTCCTGTTAGCAAGGTACGACTTGAATAATTTTGCAGCAATTCCTGTGACACCGTAAAATTCTAATTTACTTAAAAGGGTGTTATGGTTCACACAATCAATTGTCTTTGATAAATCACAGAAAATACCTGCTCCTTGCAATTCACTATCTAATGAATTAAGTACATTCTCACTGTAGATGTAAATAGCTTTCTCGATATCGGAACCTTTCTGAAAACCAAAATGTGTTGAGGTTAGGTGGTTGAGAAGCTGCTTGCACATTACCTTTTCTAGAGTTTTTGAGAATGTGAGTAGTTTGATCGTATCACTTTATCCCCTTTCTTGAATAGAGGTTTAATATCCGCACATTTTAACCAATTAGGAAATGTTCCAGTTATAATAGACTGGTTACACAAGTAACTTAAAATTTTGCTAAATTCACAAGTGCATGCTTTAATTAACTTTGTTGATATTTTATCGTAACCACTAGAATGTTTTGTTTTTAAAGATTTTATCGTGGAAGTTATTTCTTGTGGTTAAGTGAGTGACATATTCATGTTCCTGAAGTTATTTGTAAATGCTACTTTCAACTGGTACTGACACGAGTAATTTACAGACGAATGGAAAAACTGATGGAATCCGAGCTTGGTTTGGATTTAGGAGAAATGTTGGAACATGGAAAGCAATACTCACATTACGACTTATCGTAGAAGATAGGCTAAGGAAAGGCAAACATACGTATTTAGCGTTTGTAGATTCGGAGAAAGCTTTTGACAAAGGTAGCTTCTGAAGGTAGCAGGGGTAAAATATAGGGAGCGAAGAGTTATACTCAAGTTATACAAAAACCAAACAGCGGTTATTAGAGTAGAAGGGCGTGAAAGGGACGCAGAGGTTGGGAAGGGAGTAAGACAGGGTTGTAGCTTTTCGCCATTGTTGTTCAATCTGTATATTGAACAAGCAGTGAAGCAATGTAAGGAGAAATTTGGAGAGGGAATTAAATTTCAGGGCGAAGAAATAAAAACTTTGCGGTTTGCCGATGACATAGTAATCCTGTCAGAGACCGCAAAGGATATGGAAGAGCAATTGAATGGAATGGACAATGTCTTGAGAAGAGGTTATAAGATGAACATCAAATGTAGCGTCAGTAATTCAGGCGATGCTGAAGGAATTAAATTAGGTAATGAGGCAATAAAAGTAGTAGATGAGTTTTGTTATTTGGGTAGCAAGATAACTTCTGAAACTTCCTGGCAGATAAAAATTGTGTGCCGGAACCGGGACTCGAACCTGGGACCTTTCGCGGGCAAGCGCACAGTCGGTAGTGCGGATTGGTGGATTGACTACTGTCTTGTATGTAGATTTATTAGTCTTCCTAATCTACTTAGAATCTGTACCTAAAAGGAGGAGCTGCATATCATGATAAGCCATTAAATATTAGTTTTATGATTTTGTTTCTTTGATTTGCCTATAAAATATAATCAATGGCTGCCCTAGATTATTTAGTTATCCTAGTTGGAAAGTTTACAGTATGAGTTAGATTGAAGGACAATGTTACTGACTGCAATAAATGTTTACTGGAGGAATGAACAAGAAAATCTGTATTAAAGTCACCAGCAACCAAGATTTCTTTGTTTCTTCCTTTTAAATAATCCAATAGAGGTTCTAGATGTTTTAGAAATAGATATAATTTCCTGCAGGTGCTCGTTAAATAGTGCCTTTATATAGCGTCTGTTATGGAACTCTACTTCTGTTGCACAAACTTTGAAATGCTGCACCAGACAGAATTTATTTATCAATATTCTTGATTTATAGCAGTTTTTAATAAATGTGGCAACTCCTCCTCCCTCCACTCTTCTGAAATATGAAGCTAAATGAGATCATGAAATATTTAACATATTTATACCAGTGGTCACATGATCTTCAGAGGCAAATTATGTCAATTGGGTTAGAGGATTTCATTTCATCAATACAAATGAGTTTATTTCGGATTCCTGGGATATCCTGCTGTAATAAAGATAACGGATATTGCATACCAATGGTTGAACAAAGAATTTCTGGCAGATTCTGAGAACTTTCTGTTAAACATGGTTGCTAAAATCTATCGTGTGTTTTCCAAGCTCTTTCAAAACTGGTTTTCTCCCCCCCCCCCCTTTCCATATCCTAAAAAAGGCATCCCTGTGACACTTGCAACCACTGGTATTCTACCATTTGTGACAGTGCGCCCGCCCCCCCTCCCCGTTGTAAGTCACTTGCAATAAACCCCAAACAGTTTTCCCTTCCCTTTCCTTTTGAGGTGAAGGTCAGGCCTACTATAGTCCCACCTACAGATAGCAGACACAGAAATCAAACCAATATGGAACCCCATCTCTGACCTGAGCAGTCGTTCCAGCTCCAAATTCACTATCCTGACAGAAGAGTTCAAATGAGGCCGATCATGCCGTCTCAAATCAGACACAAATCCCACACTAGTATGCTTCGTTGCTGATGCTAACTTCACCAGGTCACTTTCTATGGAATATTCAGTGTCTTTGTCAATGCTATCAAGGTATCTTCCTTTGTGAAATCTTTGCGTAGAGCACCTATGTTCCCTGTTACCGGACCCAGACCCGCATTTGGTTCGAAAAAGTTTGTGACCTGGTACTCTGGACATAGCTTTTCCTGCAGTAGTTGGCTAACACCTCTACCATGAGAGCTACCGAACAACAAGACTTTCTTTCTTTTCACAAATTTCCCTACCTTTATCAAATCCTTCTTGAAAGTTTGTTGTGCCCCTTCTACAGCTTCAGCTACATGACTGAGGCAACGGGTCACATCTATTTTTCAGATGAATCACATAGCTGTCTGAAACTGTCCTATGTTGTTCCCCCTGTTACCTGTTGCCACTTCCCACCGCTGTTCACCCTTCTACCTCTTTAACCTGCTCAGGTTCTCCCTTGCCTTATATAATTCAGCTTGAAGAGCTGCGATTTTCCCTTCCTGCTCCACTATTTTCCTATCTCTAGTACAGATCCTACAAAACCACTGGTGAGCCTTATTTATCTCCTCCTTTTCCACGCCACTACATCGGTTCCAATGAAAGAACCCACTATAATTATCACATCACACCCCGGAACTAACGATCCTACGGCATATCACACACTTCTCACCCATTGTAAAAACAGATCTTAAAAACCGAAGTATTTAATGAAACGTAAAAGTTCCAACAAGAGGCACTTTAAAAAACTGTTCACACAAGTTTCAATAGAATAAACCGAAAGGGCACCGAATAAAAAGAAACTAGCTCACAAAAACAAAATAAGGCCTACAAACACGGATAACTACACACTTTTGCTAAATAACGAAATTTTAATTACACCGTTCTACGTTTATTTTCGGTTGATAGACTTACTAAACCTTAACTGCTGTATGCAGCGAGCGAGAAATAAAAGAATGCGTAAATAGTTACAAGTTTTAGTCACTGTTTACAACGATTCGCGCGCGAGGCGCGAGGCGTTAAATTAGGCCTACAAATACTTGGCTGCCGACGCGAGAAGAAAAATACACTTTTACACCATTCAACTTCTTTAACACTACGCTAACACATCCACTAATGTAACAACACTTATAACAACTTGAAACGTTTATAAATAGCTTAAAAACAACAGTTTTTGTGACTATTTACTGCAGAAAATACTCGAATGTACGCGCGTGCGCAGTGTTGGGTATAGAAACCGACTTGGGCCGATAAATGCGATCACCTTAGTTAAGTACTCATTTGAATCCCTTAGGATAAGGAGGAGAAAGAAAAATTCCACGCAGACAGGTGAATACTGAAGGAATGCAATAGCGTTCTTAGCAAGTACAATACGTATTGTTTGTATAAAAATAATAATTGAAACTATTACTTTTATATGAAATAAAAGTTGTTACATGAAAAACTCAGTCGCCTGCCACTTTTTTTTGTTTTGTTTTGTGATCAGGAAATTTTCGTCAGCGAGAAAGTTGTAGGTCATGAAATGACCTTTTTCTTTTATTCGAACAACTTTTTTATAACTCCCCTGGTTTTCTCACAAATTTGGATACAATAGAGCGGTGGAACTCCTAAATTCTACTCGTTACTTTCAGCGAGTTTGCCCACCAGCGAGCAAGGATTCCGTTGCCCACTCACTTTGTACTTTGTGACCATTATTGACAAACATTTGTAATTTGGGATAACATTTTCGGTATCCAATAATTATCACTTTTATTTTATTACTAACGGCAATGCACGGGTAATGTTCAAATTACCTCGAGAACTGCAGAACGTATCGTGATGCGGCTTCTTTTAATTTCTTCAGTATAATCCTGTGTTCTGTAGTCTGAAGCCAGCTGGCTCCAGCTATTTAAAAATGATAAATGTGTTTTTTTTATTCCTTCCCTCCTTGTAAATGCTTGTGCGTTCTGCAAGTTTATACTACGTACTCTTATAGTTCAGGCTCCAGAGGTGACTAAAATGCAGAAGCGGTAAAACGATTCTACGTTATGATTCTTATTTTAGTTTTTCATGTATTCGCATTGACATTAAATGTAGCCTAAGCTTATCCCAGGATTCTAAAAAAGAAAAGACAACGATTCGTTCGGTACTCCTCCCGTTATAAAAGATTAAAGGGACAGACAGGAAAAAAGTGCTTCTGTTTTATATAATAGTTTGATTTGCTTCCCCAAGCTGAAATCTGCAATTATTTATGGCAAAAATAGTTTGTCAAAAAGGAATGTCTTAAAATATACGAAAAAGGAATTAACAGACAGCGAACTCAAAGAACTACATGTGCTCGCAGTTATGGCCGGCTGGCGCTAGTCCGCCATGTTGGTAGAGTGTCGCGTTCCCCACCTAGGGGAAGGTATAATAGTTAATATTGGATATCGATACTAAATGTTTGTGTTCACGTATTTTTATTACTATTTATACTTAATGTTCTGGTAAATTAATCTAAAATTGGTGCAGGCCATCGGAAATAAATATGAAGTATTAACAACGATTAAAGTACGAAATTAAATTTTTAAATTGTAAAACGTTTTTCTTAAAATCAACTACTCGAAAACTTGAAAATCTCCTGCAAAAATTAGTGACTTGCCTAAGCTAGTCATATATCACAGTAATATCACAGAGGGTTACAGACAATTTTAGCCACTATACTCTCGATGAAACGTACACAACGCCCAGTCCCTTGCCGGGAATCGAACCCGGGCCCCCTGCATGGTAGTCAGTGACGCAGTCGCTGAGCTACAGAAGCGGACGAAAGAACGAACTATACTTAACAAACTTGCACAGTGCATAGTTGTAAATTCTTTACTACTTTATTACACTGTCATAATAAACATTCCTTTTTTATTTTGTAATTCAATGTTGTTTTGAATCATGTTTATACTGCTAGATAGTTTTTGTTGAATTGAAATCACAATTTTATGTATGTTCCAAAACTTTACTTCGTTAACCGGTTCCTTATATGGCCGCCATGATACGGATTTCGTGGCCGCTGCCACCGGAGGTTAGTCCTCCCACGGGCATGGGTGTGTGTGTTGTCCTTAGCATAAGTTAAAATATTTCGTAGTTATAGGGACGGTAATCTAAGCAAATAGGTCTATTAGATTTACAAACGCATGAACAGTTTTTACCGTCATTTCATGCCTGCTGGATGATAGAACCCATGTCCAAAACGCGTTCTGTGCAAGAGACTGCTTAAATTTGGTTGACATGTTCTCTGCATATCTCAACCTTAGTTTCCCCAGTAAATCGCGGTTGTGATACCTGTTGTCTGTTCCCTGCGTCCCTTATTGTTAATTAGTGCGATAAACATCCATACACAGTCGCTTCCACAACCGACGTACGACTGTCTACGAATCCCCTCTATTTCTGTGCATTTGGTCTAAGTTGAATGTTTGTACTATGATAAATACGTAATAAAAACGCTCACATTATAAACAATAATATTTAACTTTGAGCTCGTCGTAGCTTTGTAGGTATCTGCTTTCGTGCAATATTATTCTCCAAAGGATCCAGCAAAAATAAACACCGCTGGAAATTTTGTAAAAACGCATTTTGACACCGACTGGAGAGAACTCGAAAACTTGGAATACGTCGGAATCCTGCGTTAAGAGCGGCGAACGAAGCGAGTGAATTACGTGGACCAATCTGAAAATATGTTCATATAACCACATCTAATTTATTTTCTTAGGCACACTGTACTAAATATGTACTTCCCTACTTGGTTTTATATAAAAAGTGTGGAATACTGTATTAACTTGAAATTTCTTCTTAAACAATCTAATCTCTACGCAATATCTCTGTACAAAACGGATAGGACATATGTCTTAAAATTTTATTTGTATTCCTTTTAATTGAAATTGGTGTATTTCTTCTGGATATTTAACTCAGTTCTAGTAAAAACAGCGATGATATGATGAAAGAAAGAAAGGCATTATTACTGCGAATTTTACAAAACCATCTCAATTCAACCTTAAAATTTGATGTATGAACAAGCAAGAAAAAGGAAAACGTAAAATCTTTATGAATACCTCCAGTAAATTTGACCTTATGACAAAATGTTAAAAATTACTGATCTGCAACTAAGACACTAGCAAAACATTTTTCACTTCTTCAAAATGTATGAAACTGGATTGAACTGGTTTTGATACTAAAGGCCTCACATAGGAATTTAATGAATTCTTTATCGAATCTGGACTTTCAAAAGTTACATATTACATTACCATATATAATTTTAAGTCTTTTGAGTTAAAAAATAATGACCGTTTGTTCCAAATCCATATGGGACTGATTCCGCAGTCATGGCTATGACACATGATCTCACAGATTAACTGTAAAACTAATTAAAATATTCTGTATATTGACAATATTTATCTTCTGTCTGCGATAATTGTCACCTGAAGATGAACCGGGAAGTCATAAACCCTTTAGTGACCGAGTAAATAAACAAGATTTCCAGAACGTTTGGAAGTGCTTTCCTCTTATAATATTTCATCTTGTTCTGTCAAGCTATGACGGAAAAATCAGAACTAAGAGTGTACAAGCTGTCGAATGAGAAACTGGCGAAATTGGTCCAAATTAATCTTGCGAAAGTGAACTCGTTACTTGCCCGATAGTATGTGACTTGCCTTATAAGGACCCTCATAAGGACAACAAATCGCACCGATCCTCCCTGTGATCGATCGGTCGCTTCATAGGTCGCACGAGTGTCTGCAAACCGCAACGATGTACAGCGGTCTGAATTTCAGAAAAGTTGGCTAAAGGTCGTAAAAAATTATGTTTCTTGGCCCTTTTAGTGGTTAGATAGGTTGTAGTGGTACACGTAATGTGTTACGACCGTAAACTGAGAGTTACCCACCTGGCTAATGAACTCAACCCGTTCTTGAACATCGGGCGTGCTGCGTTATTTACTCATGACCAGTGTTTAAAGTAAGAGAAGTTTAAACGAGTGGAGATTCGCGAAAATTTGACGAATTTGGAGTCTGCAATATGTATTTTCCTCCAGAGTGTAAATAAAATTTAGTCAAAACCCTTTCCTAACCCGGCTCTTAAACCGATTGTTAATTATTGCTTAGATATTTCTTGAAAAAATGGTCTGTCCAGGAACTGCCGCTGTCTGACTGGTATGTTTTAATTTATGGAAGACTGGTTTAATTATTGCTGCCGTAACGCTACTATCTTATCAGTATTAAGTACCGATATGGGGCGGATTTTGTCATTGCTGGGGTATTCTTTGAGGGTAAGGGGTATTATCCCTTAATTAAATCCATCAGAAATAGTTTGACCCTCTTTAATTTCATTTTATTTTTCAGGAAAGATGATTCCAGTAAATCGCACAAACGTTTGTAAAATTCTACAGGTAATACGTCCGCTCCGTGTGATTTGTTTCCCTGTGCCTTCTTCATCGCCAATATAATTTCTTGTTCATGACATTCTAAGTAACTCCGCATCCTGTGCGTCCAGTCTTTCAGGAAGGTTTTTCAGCATTTGTCTGATCAAACTGACACCGGTAGGCTCCGAAGCGTACAGGTTTGTGTAGTATTCCGCTGCATACTTCTTTATTCCTCCATGATGCTCCATCCGACTTCAGTCCTGACACTGTGTATCAGTTTCCACCGCGCGTGACTTTCCCCTTTCTTTGCGAGATGGTACAGAGGGCCAGCCACACTGTGGTCGTATCTCAAACGGATTACGATGCCTTCCATCTGTTTGCGTTCCAACGCCTTTAATTTTTTGACTCGTAGAAGGGTTTACGCTGTTTGGCTGTAACTCTCGTAAAGTTTCTTGAGGCAACGGAAGTAAAATTCGGACATTCTATTTTAAACTTGATATGTTTCGTAAGAATATATTCTCAAGAAGCTTACAAGCTTAGGTTTCGCACGTGAACACGACCCTTCGGTCGTACTGAGGAAGTCCCTTCAACGCCTGATGCAGGTGTTCCACACTCCTATTACGCGTTATTCCAATACGTTACCCATCAGGACTTTTAAGTTCAGTTTCCAGATATTTCGACCGCGAAAAACATTGATTTGACATGATCAGTTGACAATGGTACGCCAAGTGGTCAGAGAAATACATTGGCCAAGTTTCAGTTCCGAAAATACTTGAATTGAGATACTGTGTGACATATATGCTGTTAATTCGACTAGCAGAAGTTGGGGTGTAAAATGTAAAGCACTGGCGATTACCATTAACGATTTCCCAACTGTCTGCAAATCGCAATGCTCGTATTACACCATCCAGCACTGTAATTCTCCAGGTAAGTATGTGTCTTCAGTGTGGCCATGGCTACAGATAGTTTGCCCTTCTCGTGACAGTTGTTCTTTGTCTGCAGTAGCAGTAGTTCCAACATTCCATTTTGCACGGTCCGACACTTCTTCCGTTCGTGTTTTGTGTGTTTTCGAACTTTGTGGGCTGTCTTCAGTCGTCGAACCGGCTTTTTTCTGCCGAATTTGCGCCACCGTTCTTCTCAAGGGCGGTGCATATTTTTCTGCCGCTTCATGAGCGATTCTGCGTTTCTTCATGTCTTCGGAAGGTGTCTCTCCAGTAATTTCATTCGTCTCCGTCTTTCCTGTCTTCCGCAGTTGGTGAAAGGCGTTGGATACAACAGTTGGTAGGCACCGAAATACTTCGCTCTTGTGTCGCTCTAGTGTTCGTAGATGGCTTCGCTGCCTCGCAGGAATCCATCAGGACTTCCTCCAGTGAGTTGTTTTCAGTGTCTCCCGTGACCGTCGCTACAGTCGGTGTTGAGGACAAGTTCCCGGGATAACGCCGCATGCCTCAACGGCAATGTGGTCATACTGACAGGCGCTTCGATCTCGCCCACTTGCGTTTGGGCCACGTGTCGTCGAATACACTGCGAGCAGACGAGACCGATGGATCCACATGCTCCGCAAGTACGAGGCTGCCCGTCATACCTTAGTATCGCTCTGTATCCACAACCCTAACATACGATGGTATATGTTCATTCAAGTCAATTACTGAGAAGACTCGTAATTCTTTAACATTGAGTTGATTTCCAAAGCGGTAATTTCGGACAGTAATTCGAAAACTGACCGTGCTATTTCCGAGGCCTGCGAGTGAGACTACTTCCACGTCACCACATTCTCATCGGAATGTTTAAACTTAAGAGTTCCTCCGCAAAATTAAATTTCTACTAAATTCTCAACTTCGAAAGATGTCGGTCAACTTCAAACTATCTTTCCGTGGTCGTTTTCATTATTTCTTCAATCGGGTTTTAAACAGCGCAAAACTCGCAACAAACAGCGTTCAGTTACAGCTCGCGTCCGTACAGCTCGCCCGCCAGAGACAACAAAATTAGTGACCAGTGTGAGCTAGTCATATTGCACAGTATTCAACCAGGAGTATTTTAACGACTTGAATGTCGATGAAACGAACACAACACCCAGTCCCCCGCCGGGAATCGAACCCGGGCCCCCTGCGTGGTAGTCAGCGACGCAGTCTCCTGAGCTACGGAGGCGGACGGCAATATTAACGCTTCTGGGGTACTTGTACTGCCCGTAGTTGTATAGTCTTTGCTATATTGATAGGCGGACATGATGACAATCATAATGGTATTTATTTCTTATTTTATGTTATTTTTAACATTTTGATCTGCAAGTTGAAATTTTTGTTGAACTGAAATAACAGTCGCGTTGAAGTGGCCCAGTGTTATGAGGCGCCTTGCTACAGAACGCGCGGTTTCTAGCCGTCGGGGGTTCGAGTCCACGGGCATGGATAGTGTGTGTGTGTGTGTGTGTGTGTGTGTTTCCTTACCATATGTTCGTGTAGGTAGTTTGTAAGTATAGGGACGGATGACCTAAGCAGCTTGACCTATTGGGTTTATTAACATTTGAACAAGTTTCCCGTCCTTTCATGCCTGCTGGATGATATAACCATTCAGTGCCCTCATGTCCAATGACTCGTGCTGCAGAAGAAGCTGCTAAAATTCGGTTGACAAAATCAGCACCAAATTTTGGACTAACGGGTTACGTCATCGAATCATTTTTAAGTTCCTTTTTTGTCCTGTTCTTCCACAACTGCTTTTTTATAATGGAGATGTTTATGTAAACTGTTGCTGTAACTGAATAATAAGGTTTATGTTACCATTTGCATTTAGCCTTTATTTGGAAGGTATCAGCAGTACCCTGTAATATATACATTATTGTTTTACAATATTTCTTTCTTTTTACGTTTTTAGTATTTTGGGTTACAAGCAGGTTTGGTACATTATCAGAGTATGTAGTTAAAATATTTGGTGGATGCTGGCTTACATAACTGGTGATTGGTAACTTTATGCTGTTTTGTTTCCTATTATATTACCTTGGTCTTTTTGTAATGTGTACTTCACCACTACACACATTACATATTGTTTGCGTTGTTATTGTTTTGTGTGGTGTTGACAACTGTAAAATATGTGTTTGTCCCATGACTATGTTCACCAGTTATTTTTCATTGACGACTGTCTGTTCATTTATTAATTGCTTGTTCTTGGCAGTGGCTTCCTGGATATGGTAATTTTCTTGAGTTTGTATGAGGTGTTTATTGTGGTTGTTGGTCCTGATCATTTTCATGTCTTGGTCTATATTGGTTGGGTAATGGTTGTGTTGTTTCAAGTGTTCAGCAAATTGGAATGGTTCATACCATATTTCAAATATCTGATCTGTTCTTTATATCTTGTTTTGGTATCTCAATTTTTCATTACTATGTGCTCTGCATCACAACTTAGGCACTCTAGTCTGTAAATTCCTGATCCTTGGAATATATATTTCATGATTTTTGGCTGTAGATTTATCAAGTTTAGGCAGTTTTGTATTCTATGTTCAATCCCTGTTTCTTCAATGTGTTTGTCATAGTGTGTGTATGTCATGGTGTACCATTTGGATTGTTTTTGTGCGGTTTTGTCATTCCGTGTGTTTGGGTGTTGTGTATTTTGCTTTTTTGTTTGAAATGTTGTTTGTTCCATATTTATATTTTAATTTTCTGATAGTGTTTTTGTATTGTGTGTCATAACCATTGGTCCTTGATATTTGTATCATTGTGTTCATTTCTTTCTGATAGTTTTTCTTAGTAACAGAGATTCTGTTTAGCCCATATAACGTGTCTAAATGCAGAAAGTTTCTGTTTTTGCAGACGATTGGACATAGAATGTATAATAATGTCTGCCGCTGCTTTGGTTTTGCGGTAAATGTTGAACAAATGTTCATCCTTTTATTTTTCTTTTGTTATATACAGAAAATTTGTTTTGCTGTCATTTTCTTTGTAAATTTCGGGGCTTAGTTTATTTCAAAGTGAAGTTCACCAGTGTTTTCATTTGTCGTATCTATCAGACATATGTCATCTACATACATGTGCCAATAGGCCTATATAAATTTGAATCTTCCATCTGTGTCTCCCTTTTCAAATATCTGCTTTACTAAGTGACCGATAAAAATAGCCAAGTTTCCTGACATTAGGGAGCCCATAGGTAGTCCCTCACCCTGTAGGTAATAATCATTCTCAGACTGGAAATAATTTTGTTTGGTAGTTACTTTGAGCAAACTTGTTATTTCAGATGTTATTTCTGTGGTGAGGTTGCTGTGGGCTGTCAGATTTTGTTGTATTATATCTGTTGTATCTTTGATGGGGATGGATGTGTACATATTTTCTCTGCCAAATGAGACCTGTGATATTGTGTGTGGTATCTGTATGTCACATGTGTTTTTCACTGGCTTGTGGTTTTCTGTTCTGTACTGCTTTGAGATTGCTTTTTGGAGGTGTTTGGGTATGTGATATGTTGGGGCATTTCTAAAATTTATGACTTGTGTTAGAGGTGTCTTTTAGTGTATTTTTGGTTGGCTGTGAAGTGTTGGTACTTTTGGGTTCTTCTGTAGTATGTGATATTTGTGTTTATGCTTTTTAGTGTTACCTTTACATTTGCCGGAAATCGTGTGGTTGGATGTGGTTTCAATGTTATTATGTTGTTTGTTATTTATTTATTCTCAAATGAGTCCTATGTTTGTCCCAATGTTACATTGTTACAAAACATGTATGAAGATTCTGGGGATTTAGGGAGGCATTGAAATCTGTAGCGTTTTTACAAAACATCGATTAAGAAGGCAAAATTGATAAAATAAGAGAAAAGGTTAATAGATTGGAACTGTAATGTTATACAATAACAAAAATAAACAATAAAAGGAAATAAATAAAAATCTCAAATTCCTATGTATAACGTCCTTAGATAGCCCTAAGTCTAGATACAATAAGCAGGAATGTTCTTATCACTATGACGATCCAAAAGTTCTGTATTGTTTTTCTGATCGGAAACAAGAGCGTCGCCAAACCCATAGGGGGATGGGTGTCCCCTAGATATTCGAAAAGTTCAATGGTAAAATATTTACCACGATGTCCTGTGTGGTATGTTTTTCCTTGTAAATCTTAGATACGTTGTTCTTTGAAAACAGTACGTTATATACAGCACACATGTAACAAGCATAAATATGTTCGCAAAGTAAACTTACATTTTGGAGTTTCATCAACTGGCATATGAACCTACCGGTATCTGTGTGGCAAGTATAATTCACGAAAAAACGTCTTTAATGTTCTTTCTGAAGAAAGAACGTATAAGAAATCTGCTATTTACAGCATCTTAAACTCAACAAAACTGTGATTTGTGCTTCTTAAAATTTGTGATATCTTATAGTGACAGTGCTAGCGGACAAGTAGAGGTGACGCAAGCTGGAAATAGAATGATCTGTCGTGTTTGTGAACATAAATGTTTCAAAAAGACACGATCAAGTGAGAATCGAAAATCGTGAACAGCACAATTATTCCTGAAACCAAGTTTCTTCATTTGATGTTTCTCTGGATAATATTGTCAGGTCATCTCGTGGATTATTTAAAGTCACGACATTGACAGCAACACTATTTTCAAGACATTTTTCAATAATATAGAAAAATGTTTCATGATATGTAGGTGTAAAATGAAGTTCTTAGCGGTGGTTACGAACAGCTAAGATACCTGTGGCACCAGATTCGAAAACCACACCGACTACTATCGTTGCGGGGGAAGGGAGGGCGGGCTAGAATTCTTTAATCATTCTGTCAACAGACCTTTAAATTTCATATTATTGACAGGTACCTTTGATGTGTATCAATTGTCTGTCATGATAGTACGACTGTGAAACGTGGGTAACAAACATAAAATGTTACCCAGTAATGAAGATGGAAAAGTGTCCATAGGTCTTGAGATACGCATTTTAAATCCTATGTTTTGGACGTTCTTTTCTTGTTTTGGTGTGCACCACTTCCACTAAAAACATGGCAAGCAAATAGCATGGAGCAGAAGAAATGTTTTCCCCAGTATCGAAGGTGAACACCAGTGCCCAAAGTACATAGGGTATAGGTTCCAGAGCCCAGTATTAACTAGAAATGATTACCTTTTTCATGCTATACGATTAACGACTAAGTACATACTGCCTTATTGATTCTGTGATCCGCTCCATTTTTTAACTGAATCTTTTTTTGTTTCTCGGAATGCATGAATCGCACGGTTGTAACGTGGCTCCTGTGTGGAGGATGCTGGAACTGAAAGCTTGTGACCGACTCATATCGCATTAAAATATTGTGCTAGTCTCCCGACTTCGCCAGACACCCAGGAGTTAATAGGTAGGCGTAAAACCTAACGTAACTACGAATCTCTTCAACTGTTATCTTCCGTGCCGTGAGCGTGCTAGCGGTGATAACGAACATAAACTTCCAGCAGTTTTATTTACGCTCGTGCGTGTATGCAAAGCGATGGGGTCAATGCATTAGTTCTCTAGTTGCTCCCCGACAGCCGTCAAGTGACAACTAGGGCAAGTTGAGTCACCTCCGTGGTGCTGGTACCCGGTGCCGACTTCCTACACCACTGAGTGATACATACGGAACAGATCTACTTCACATAAAACTCTTAACGGCTGCGTAGACAATTTTTTTTCCGCTGACTAGAGGAAGGTATAGCAATATTAAATATCAATACTAAATGTTCACATCGTAATGATTCGTACTGAACGTTCTCGTAAGTCAATCCAAAAATTGGAACAGGCCATCGGGGGATTAACAACGATTAAAGTAATAAACTAAACGGTCTTAAAATTTAAAACCTTTTTCTTAAAATAATAATAAAAAAATGAAAACATATCTCCTTCAAAATTATTGACTCGCCTAAGCTAGTCATTTATCACAGTGATATCACAGAGGGTTACAGACAATTTTAGCGACTTGACTGTCGATGAAACGAACACAACACCCAGTCCCCCGCCGGGAATCGAACCCGGGCCCCCTGCGTGGTAGTCAGTGACGCAGTCGCTGAGCTACAGAGGCGGACGAAAGAACTGACTGTACTAACTAACCTGAACAGCGCATAGTTGTAACTACTTTATTAAGTTTACATAGTAAAGCTGATTTATTTATTCCTATTTTAAAGTAGTTTGGACATTTTAATACCGATAGTTGATGTTTGAGTTGAACTGAAATGACAATTTAGTGTATGCTTCAAAACTTTTTCGTTAACCGACTCCTTTCATGGCCGCATGTTTTAAGCCGCCATAATACCAATATGGCCGCCGCTCCCGACTAAGGTCAGTCCTCCCTCGGGCGTGTGTGTGGGTGTGTGTTTTTGTCCTTTGCATCAGTTACAATAGTTTGTGATTATAGGGATGATAATCTAAGCAGTTAGGAGTATTAGATTTACAAACAAGTGAACAGTTAATTAGTGCGATAAACGTCCCATACTCAAATAATAAGATATTTGCTTTCTCAGGCTACGTACGACCAGTCTCAGTTGGCCTAATTCAAATGTTTGTAGAATGATAAATCGCAAATAAAATATTTAACGTTCATCTCTTCGGATCTTTGGGGGAATCGACTTTGGTGCAAAACGAATATTCGAAGGTCGAAATCTTGATTCAGGAACCTACCAACAAAACAAGTGCGAAATCCTTCCCTACAGCGCATATAACCTGCGGGCATCTTCCTATGAACCCATAGGCTAGACAAGAGGGAGAGAACAGCTAGCCTTTAGGCTGACTGCAAGATGACAGCAGGACAGCGGGGTGAGCAGGGAGACTGACGAGTGTCTTGTGACGTCAGAAGTGGACGCAGCTGTTTACGTCACAGCACGTCTGCTGCCCGAGGTGAGCCTGCCGATCGCAGTCCCCTGTAAGCAGTTTCCTGCCAGCTGCAGGTGGTTCTGGCTGCGGATATTGCTTGGTAGCTCGAGATGGAAGAAACTAATTGAAGGCATTCGTGTTCCCAAAGTTCTGCATGACAAAAGCCACCAAGATCACTTGAAAAATAGTTCATGAATACTATTTTTACACCGCACCCTTCACTCTAATGCTAAACTGATAATACCTCGGTATCTCAGAATGTGTCCCACGAATCTATTCCTTCTCTTAGCCAAGATATGCCAAAAATTTCGTTTCTCCCCAATTCTGTTATTTGAATTGTTACGTGACCTACCCATCTAATCTTCAGCATTCGTCTCCAGCATTACATTTCGAAGGTTCTATAATCTTTTTAGCTTAACCCCCCTTCGTCATTGTTTCACTTCAGTACAATCCTACAATTCAGAAAATGCTTTTAGAAAGAACTTCCTAACGTTTAAAGTAATATCTGATATCTACAAATTTAAATACTACAGAAACGGTTTTTTTTTTCCAAAATACATTCTGCATTTTATATCTTCTTCCGTCATCAGAAGTTATTTTGCTACCCAAATAACAAAACCCATGTACTTTCATTGTCTTACCCTATTACCCTTGTTTTGCTCTTTTAATGTTGATATTATGCCCTCCCTTCAAGACACTATCCATTCCGTTCAGCCGCTCTTGCAGGTCCTTTGCTGTCTCTTCATAATTACGTCATAGGCAAACAGCATTGTTTTTATTTCTTCATCCTGAACTTTAATTCCCTCTTCAGATTTCTCCTTGCTGCCTTCACATCTTTCTCAGTATACAGATTGAATAACAATGGGGAAAGGCCATAACCCTCTCTTACACCCTTCGCAACAACTGCGTCCCTTTCATGCCCATTAGCTCTAATAACTGCTGTCTGGTTTTTGTAAAAGTTGAATTTAACTTAACGTCCTCTATATTTGACGCCTGGTAGCTTCAAAATTTGAATAAATTATCAAAAGCTTTCTCTAAGGCTACAAAGGTAGGTATTCCTTTCCTTAACCTAATGTCAAAGATGCGTCTTAATGTATTGCCTGAAGTGTTCCACTATTTCTCCTAAATCCAAACTGATCTTTCCCAAGTTTGTATTCCACTAGTTTTTCCATACGTTTGTAAATAATTTGTGTTAGTATTTTGCAACGAAGGCTTACTAAAACTGATAATTCCAAAATTTGGTGAGAGTCACCTTGTGCCACCTGACGGTTCTGTGTCTCATTACGCGGTTTCGCTTAGTGTCGAGAATTCCGTTCTATCGTTACCGCATATTCAGAGGGGGGGGGGAGGTGAAGAAGGGGGCGCCAGTGGAGGCAGTGATGGTTTGTTTACGCATATGAAAAACTGTCTTTATTTTTATTAGATAAAATACCTGGAAAATTACTAGAAAGTGGCGTTTGTGTGAAACGCAGCTTGCTCTATTCGTCCACGAGACTCGGAGGGCCGTAGACAAGGGTTCTCAGGTAGATGTCGTGTTTCTTGACTTCGCAAGGCGTGTGATACAGTTCCCCCTTGTCTTCTAATGAACAAAGTAAGATCATATTGAATATCGCGCCAATCGTGTGATTGGATTGAGGAGTTCCTAGATAACAGAACGCAAATGTCATTCTCAATGGAGAGAAGTCTTACGAAGTAAGAAGTCAGGTGTGCCACAGGGGAGTGTCGTGGGACCATTGCTATTCACAATATATTATTATACACCTAGTCGACCCTTTGTGGATCATGTGAAGCCTCTACAGTTTTTTGCTCTTGTCTCTGACTGGACTTCCCAATTCGTTCTTCGGTAAATGTTACGGTCTGCAGTGTCCTGAATGGTGAGTCGAGCATCAGTAACGTCTCTTCGTTCTTGTTCGGCCCATGTCATAGCTTTAAGGTTTTCAGTGGCTGTGAGAATCTGGGGTGTGAGTCTATACTCAGGGAGTCCATAGAGTTTTAGGCGCCTTTTTCTAATGTCAGCAGAAATATTTGATAATTTCTCTGAAGTTTTATTGGTTTGCAGTCTATATCCAGCTTCCGTTTTTCGTGGTCCAGAGATTTTCCGAATGATCTTTCGTTCAGCTTTTTGTAGATTTTGTAGTAGCATCTTGTTATGAAGTGCCAAGGTTTCTGCTGTTCTGCTGCGTGTAGCACCTGGGGTTTAATAACAGTGCCATAATGCATGATATTTGCTTGCATGGACATGGACTTTTCGTTGTAAAGAAGGTGTGTTCAACCGTAGGCTCTCTTTAGAGTTTCTTGAGATTTTATTCTAGTCCAGTGGGTACCAAAATTTCTCCTAATTATTTAAAATGTGAAACTCTGTTTGTTTATCTGTCCCTATTTTGTGGTGAGATCCTCTGCTTATGCGCTACACATAAATTGCGTTTTCTCGAACGAAATTTGCAAGTAAACCTTCTCAGCGCATTCCTGAAAGACGCAATTGTGTAAACCGAGAAGAGGACCTACTAGGACAATCCAGAACCCTAGTTGTAGTTCGGAAATTGAACTCAGCAAAGTCCTTTTCAAAAATTAGCGGAAGGTAATAGATTTCTGAAGATCGTTGATTGATCCTTTCCAGGCAAGAAAATTCTAGTGTTTGCTTGTGAAGAAGCAGAGAAAAACCTTCGTGGAAACAGTACTTTGCTTATGGGTGGGACTTGGGGCAGCTATTCAAAACAAATCAGACAATTGTACATTATCCATGTCCACATCAGAAGTACAGAAGCTGCAACTAAGATATTTCCGTTTGTATTTGCTTTGCTCCCAGACAAAAGTGAAAATTCATACCAAAGAGTTTTTTGGGGGATCGCCAAAAAGTAAAGAGCAAGATTTTGAAATGGCTGTAATTAAAGCAGTGAATACAGTGCTCCGCAAAACCACTTTCCGGTTGGAATTTCAATGTCTAGTAAAAGATACAAGAACTGGCATGAGGGGATGTATACAGTGGACATGAGATCAGAGCGGTTTCAGACTGTGTGGTAGATCAGTGGATGAAAAATACCTGTACACGTATTGAGATGTGGGATGTTTTTAATCAACGGCACAGAACGACGAACGCTCTTGAATTTTGGCATATAAGACTGAACTATTCAAAAATCAGAAACATAAAAATGTGAATGTTTCAGTCAAAAGCTGAAAGGCAGTAACGCTATTTTTTAAATTAAAGGAAATTCCATTGGCTTGTCTCTTTAGTAAAAAAATAAGATAACGTACATATATCTCGACAAAAGATTAAAAGCAGTTGTAAAATATATATGAACTCTTAGAAAACTTGTTAAAACGGGAGTGTTTAAAAAAAACGACTAATGAGTCAAAAGTGTTAAAGTAAAAAGAGGATAACAATTTGCTACTGTAATGTTCAACAATGATAAAATAAATAAATAGTAAAAGGAAAACAATTAAAAAGAACATTTAATCATGCCTATGTCCAACGTATATAGCCAGTCTGAAGCCTGGATACAATCTGAAAGTTCACTATTTTTATTTGTTGTAGAAAACACGAGCGTCGCCAAACACTGAATGGGGGGGGGATAGGTCTCCCCTAGAGATTCCAACATTTTGATGGAAAAAATTTTGCAAGTTCTGTGTGAAAAATGTTTTTTAAATAATATGCACTCCGGGTTGCAATAATTTATTCTTATTAACGCGTTTCCCCATTTTTGGGGCATCATCAGAATCTGGAATATACGTTTTGGCAAACTATACAGGCCAAATCTTTTCATGCATAGAGATAATAAAACAGAATCTTTCTGTAATGCTCACAACGGTCAGCGTTTAAAGGATTTTGCGCCAAAGCCTGGCAACGTCAGTATTCGGAAGTATCACTGGGCACTCACCAAAAACCGATGTAAATACAGAACAACTTAGTGTGGTCCTATCCTGCACGATAGCGACAGTAAGAACTTAGAAAAATTTTCAAGAATTACTAGTATTAACCAAAGAGAGACAAGAGTGAAGCAAAATGCAAAACCGTCCGTCACGTTATCGGAATCCAGAGAGGTGCGTGCCACATGATAGTAGGTTAGAAGGTTACGAAAATACAACTGATTGCGCCTATTACCTCCGAGTTTAGTGCATAGACAGTTTATATACGTACAACGTTTATCGGAAGTGTCAGCAGTTTTCATTTAAATGCAGTACCCGAGACGATGAGCAGACTCTAAATGAAATATTGTGGAAAGTGTAAGCGCAGTCTACGTTTGTTTCAGTACGCCGATTTCAATAGAATATTTTCGAAGAATAGTAGAGATTTGAAAGACCAACTTTCTACAGTTAGATTACCTTAATTACAAATTAATTAAAGTTCAAATCGAAAACTGTTGAAGAGCCGAGGAAACTCAATACCACTCTCGAGCTGTATGCCGGCCGCGGTGGCCGAGGGGACCGAGGCGCTTCAGTCACGGTCTGCACGGCCACTACGGTCGGGGGTTCGAATCCCCCCTCGGGCATGGATATTTCTGCCGTCCTTAGTGTGAGGTAGTTCATAAGTAGTTTGTAAGTTTAGGGACTGATGACCCCTTAGTTAAGTCCCATAGACTATACAAACATTTCGAGCTGTATTCTTAAGGCATCCGGTGAGTAGGATATAAAATTAAAGTTGTGGTTGTCGTGAAGTTTATGCAAGTAGTAGGCAACGTTATGCTTGTCCTTATCACGGATCGATTACGATAATCTGCATCATTACCGAATGCCCTTATTCTGAATTTTCCTTGCAATTTCACTTTACATGACGAAAAGTACGTTAAACATATTCACCCTTACTTCATTCACATCCTCCATGAATTTCGTTTCAAGATGTGAAGGACAAATACGAGTCGTCGCTGTCGGGAACTAACCCATTTCTACGTCTGCAGCTTCTGTAACGTAAACTATGGTTAATATAACAAATGCTGATGAACACACAACTCAAATGCGCAAAACTAGTAACATACAATGTATAATATTCTAAAATATAATCACATAGAAAAGAAATACTAGCAGTTTCATTGCTTCAGCGCTACACACTCGCCAGGCATGATTTCTAAAACACTGCTCATCTCACTGGTGCGCACACATACTTTCTACTTAAGAAAGTGACTGGAAGACTTCCGGAATATGGCTACTAATGGTACGGCGTAGCTTCGAAGGGAGCCAACTGAAGTTCCTCCACTTGATATTTTTCCAAAAGGAATTTATTCTCAGGCCCCCCTTGATTAAATAATGTCAAGACATTGGCATCCCACCTCCGGAGGAGGTGATTCTGCCAGATGCTATTGATGTTTCTCAGTTGTCGTGATGTTAAGACTGGAATTGACAATTGGCTGGCATAAGAGGATACGTTTCACATTAACGTAGCTCTGAAGATATGCATTTTAAATTCCACGCTTAATGGACATTTTTTCTTGTTTCTTGTTTTGGTCCATACTACCTGCACCCAAAATATGGAGAACAAAGAGCGAGCAACATAAGAAATGTTCTTCCCAGCAATCGACAGCATTTACGGTATACGTTTTGCAGCCCAATGTTTGCTAGAAACGTGTTCTTTGTTTTAATGTAAGGAACTTTATTTGGCACTGTTAAAACTTGTACACTGGCGCCGTGAACGTCGGACTACGACAATCGTCGACCTGTGTAGCTCGACCACTGCAACCGAATATGGGCCGCCGCTGCTCAGTCGCCAGACAGCTGCACAATGGTTGGTCATTTCTGCTTTCTAGGAAATTTGTACCTCACGAGGCAAAGATCCAAGCTAAAGCGCAGGGAGTTCTAGCCAGTCCCATACTCAGCAAACGAAGCAGGTTTGGAAAGTTTCATCATTTACTTGAAGAGAGACACACAAGAATGTTTCAACTACAAAAGGGATAAAGACGGAGAACATTTTCGAATATCCTTACAGCTATTCAACGCACTGTTACACCCCTATTTTCGTAGACAATTTCGTAAGTGCAGCGTTCTTCATCCAAAGTAAAGGTATGACGGTTTTCTCAGAGGTAGGTCATAGATTTTATTTACAGAATATTTGTTACATAAGGTAAATGTATACCTGTATGAGTTCCTGTTGTATGGATGTTTTCAGAGGTCCTTCTGAATTCACGCAGTCATGTCCTCTAAAACTTTCAACTTCAGTTTTCCCCGTAAATCGCGGTTGTGATATCTCTTGCCTTTCATATCCCATAGTAATCTTTTCTCGTTTACAAGACAAAAGCGTCTTTGCATCTCTTGTTGCTAATTACAGAGAAAACACAACCACTGCTATTAGCTTACATGGGCTACGCACGAGTAAGTCTGTTCAAACACATCTAACTACGACCCGTGCGTATCCGTACGTATGCGGCACACCAGTCGGACGCATACTGTTTCAGTGTACACTCGTCCTTAGGCTATACGAATATTGACTAATTACCTAGTACATTACTGATTCTGAGTTACGCTCTATTTTCGAACTATATTTTTTGGGTTTCTCGGAATGCATGATTCGCTGAGTTGTAACTGGGCTCCTGCGCGAACGATGCTAGAATTGAAATCTTTGAGATTGACCCGTAGCACATTAACAGCTGGGGCAAGACCCCCGCCTTCTCAAAGGGCAGCCAGGACAAACTATCGGGGCTTAATAGGTAGGCGTAAAAACCAACATGAATGTCTTCCACTGCTATCGTCCATGGCGTGTTCGTGCTAACCTTGGCAACGAACATAAACTTTCCGGAGTTTTATTTACGCTCATATGGAAAAATGTTGTGATGAATGCATTAGCTCTCTAGTTGCTCCCCGTGGTGCTGGTACCCGGTGCCGACCTTTCTACGGCACTGATTAACAGATACGACAAATCTTTACTTCATATACCACTCTTAACGACTGCGTAGCACATTGTTTTCGGTCCTCAAGGGTAGGGTATAATAATTAAAATTAAATATCGATATTGAATGTCTGTGTTCATGTATTATGATGATTTGTACTTAATGTGCTTAGTAAATCAATCTAAAAATTGGAACAGGCTATCGGAAAAAAATATGAAGTATTAACAACGATTAAAGTGATAAATCTTCTAAAATTTAAAACTATATTCTTACAATCATTTAAACGAATACCTAAAGGTTTTCTTGCAAAACTGACTAGCTTACGTGAGTCATATATCAAAGGGACGATTTTAGCGACTTGGATGTCGGTAAAACACCCAGTCCCCCGCCGGGAATCGATTTCGGGCCCGCTTACATGGCAGGCAGAGACCCAGCCGTGTTCTTTCTTATTTACTGAATTTTATTCCATAAATAACAAAATAAAATTAACAATCCTAGGTCTTTAAAACAAAGGATGACTTAAATAAAAATAGAAATAAAATCACACTGTTCGTCACACACCATTTTCGCACTGCTCTCGGTCTTCTCGTAATGTAGTTTTTTCCTTATCGCAGACAACCGAGACTCGTTTTCCGGATAAGAGTTTCTTTGCTAAACGTATACTCGGAAAGCAGTCGTAGTCAGGCTGTAGCATGGTCGCCAGCGTTATTTCTTTGGCGGTTGTTCTCCCTATCAAAGCGAGTTGCCTGCGGGATCATTCCCACACCTTCATATTCTCACCACATAGGCACCGATGGTGCAGTGTGTCATAGCTTTTCTCTGTGTAGTTCCTTCGTGGCGATTGTTTAACGACTTTGTATCACATGGACCTAATGCCTACAGCTAGGATCTTATTATTGTTTTTCCATACTTGGGACAACCGTATTTGTGCATCCTTGGTTTCCATTCTGTTTCTCCTCCCATTGTCATTCATGGGCTCATATAGCTCTGCTGTTCTGTTTTGGTCTGTCTCCTCAGGTAGCTTGTGTCAAGGAAAAAACTGACAGATATGGCCTAGTCTGTGTGGTATCGGACTTCATTAACGGGGGCCTCTAAACTGATTGGCCTGTGGGCATTGATAACCGCTGTGTACTGAATGGCTGTCCGTTATAAATTTTTAATGTTCTTCTTAAAGAGTGCTCGACATTTCGTACTGACATCAACTACACCAAGTCATCCTTTCCTGGGTGGAAGTGTATTTACATTTATCCCCACTCTGAATATTTCACATTGCCCTAAATACCAACCTACCACCGCCATAAATCTACTGGCTATTGCATCATTCGCCGACAAGATTTGTCGCACATACCAAATTTTAACAAGATTTTCGTGTTAATGAAGTTGACCCTCTATTAGCTTTTCAATTCGACTATTATTCTGTCTGGACTAGCTCTTATCATATTTAAAATATTGTCACGTTGAAAACTGCAGGTGGTCCGGAATTAGTAGCACTTTAAACTTAGAACAGGTTTATTACTAACACAAGTGTACTCAGTACAGACTGCCTCCTGCTTGGAGTGCTCCACTATTTACACATAGAAAGAATTATCTGGAACTTAAAAGTACATCAAAGATCAACGTGTAGAACGTTCTAGAAATAGTAAATACAAAGAAATATTTTTTCTGCTAGTGGCGGGATTTGAACCGGGGACCCCCAGCACAGCGACCTGAAACGCTAATCACTGCACCACGCGTTCCATGGGAAGATTCACGGCAATATTCTTCAAAGCCGCTGCCGCCGTTGTTAGTGGACAATTACATATTAGTATGCCAAGAAGTTCGTCAGTCCGGTCGTATCCGTCTTCCCCATAGTTTGCGAACACTTTCCCTAATGGTAGTAGTTTTGTCTTGCTTATTTTATGTGTCGATCCTGACACCTGTTCAACCTCTTCTACTACTGACTTCATAGCACATAGTTCCTGTGTGCTATTAAGGACTACTGTCACATCATCGCCATATGCTATGCATTTGATGATTCATTCTTTAGAGCTTGTTGATGAATCATCTAATTAATGTGTCTACAGTAGTGACGAATAGTCACAAAGGACACTCTTGTCGAATAGATTTCTTTATAGGGACTGCTTTTGTGAGATTTCCGTTTATGTGAATATTCGATGTGGCATTTCGAAGTAAAGTTTTGATTATTTATAGAAAATTTTCCCCAATCCTTAAATGAATCAGTACATCAAAAAACTACTGGTGCCTGATCTTGTCGCAGGGTTTGTTCAGATCTACGGATAAGTTTGCCGCTTCTGGGAGTGGGAGAGCACAGTAGCTTATTGGATCATTGTATTCGGTCAGGCTGTAAAGGATCGTGCGTCCAGAAACTGCCGCTGTCTGACTGGTATTTACTATTTTATGGAGTACTCGTTTAGTTCTTGTTGCCATAACGCGAGCTACTATCTCATAATCGGTGGTTAGTAACGATATGGAGCAGATTTTGTTAATGCCATTGCAGGGGTTTTCTTTGGGGATAAGGAGTATGAACCCTTCATTAATTCCATCATTTCTTGTTCATGACACCATCAAGTAATAACTCCGCATCCTGTGCGTCCAGCCTTTCAGGAAGGTTATTCAGCATTCGTTTGATCAAATTGACATCAGTAGGTTCCGAAGTGTACAAGTTGATGTAGTATTCAGCTATATATTTTATTCCTCAATGATCCTACAGACGACTTCAGTCTTCTCTCCTGAGACTACGCATAGATTTCCACCGCGCATGACGTTGCTCTTTTACGAGATAGTACAGAGAGGGCTCTTCTCCGGCCACATTGTGATGGTCTCTCGAACGGATTACGATGCCTTCCACCTGTTCGCGTTTCAGCCCCGTTAATTTCGCCTTCACTCTTTTGACTCGTAGAAGGGTTTCCGCTGTTGGGCTGCTACTCTCGTAAAGTTCCCTAAGGCAACGGAAGTAAAATTCGAACATACTCCTTTCATCTTTCATAAGAGTATATTCTCAATCAGCTTACAAGCTTCGGTTTCGCACGTGCACATGACCATTCGGTCGTACTGAGGAAGTTCCTTCGACGTCTGATGAAGGTGTTACACACTTATTCCACGAATTGTTTCAAAGAATCATTCTTGAGGACTATTACATTTAGTTTCCAGATATTTCGATCGCGAAAAACATGTTATGCTCAGTTGAAAATTGTACGCCAGGTAGTCAGAGAAATACACTGGCCATGTTTCAGTTCCAAAAATACTCGAATTCAGACACTGTGTGACATATATCCTGTCAAGTCGACTAGCTGAAGTTGGGGTGTAGAATGTAAATCACTGACAATCTCCATTAACGATTTACCAAGTGTCTGAGAATCTCAAGTCTCGTATTACGATCCAGCTCTGGACTGTATTTGAAATGTAGTTTCTGATCTTTTTGCTGCACCACACATTTAAAAACTGCAACTAATACCTTTTCCTCTTCGCCCCTTCGTATTACATATAGGTTATGTTCATAAAAATGCGCCCTTTCCTCCCTGTTTTGGTTGCCTTATGGAGCATAGATGTTTATAAAATGAACCCCGTTATTTAGACAAGGCAGTCCGTTTTCCAACCGCTCGATATCGGTTACTAAGATGCCCTGCTTAATAAGAAACGCAGCGCCTGATGCGCCACCCAACGTAGTGTTTAAATCGTATCGTAACACACAACATTTATCTGAATCTCGCTGCCTAAGGCTTGTAACTTTTTTGCCGTGAACATAATCCCTACGGCTGTTGACCATTAGTGTCACTTTTATGTTCAAGGTGGTTGTTTTATAGGATTGTACAGTGGCATCTAGAGGGGAGCAACTTCGAATCTGTCCCTGTTTATGGGCGAAACCTTTTATTGTCATTTACTGCGTGCTTTCTAAGTGTTGCGACACTCTTTCATTCCCTGTCGAAGATGATTTTACAAGGGGGTGTGGATGTAGCATGTCGTAACTCCGAGGTAGATACTTCGCATATGGCAAAATTCCGGCTCGTCATCTTCAGTTTCTCCTGGGCGTTCCCCGTTTTCTTGTGTTTGTCCTTATTTTCCCCTGCGCCATGCCAGAACTACCTTGTACATCTTCATCCATTTCCTGTTGCCAATCTTTTGGATAATTCTCCAGGTAAGTACGTGTCTTCTGCATGGCCGTGACTACAGATGCTTTATCCTCCTTCCTGTGACATTTCTTCCGTTTGTCTGCTTTTCCACAGTCCGACACTTCTTCCATCCGTGATTTATTGTGTGTTTTAGAACTTTGTGGACGGTCTGCAGTCATCGTAGCTGCTATTTTCTGCCGAATTTGCGCCACCCTTTCTCTCAAGGGCGGTACACATTTTTCTGCTGTTTCATGAGCGATTCTGCGTTTCTTCCTGTCTTGGGAAGATACCTCTCCAGTAATTTCATTTGTCCTCATCTTTTCTATCTGCAGTTCGTGAAAGGCGTTGGAAACAACAGTGAGCAGGCTGTGGTGTCCTTATACCACCGGAATACTTAGCTCTTGTGTCGCTCTAGTGTTGGTAGATGGCTTCGCTGCCTCGCAGGAATCCGTCAGCACTTACTTCCGTGAGTTGTTCAGTGTCGGACCTGACCAGTGTGACCAACGTACCGATTTTTAATTCAATCTAGTGAAAAGATTTTTGGTTTTGAGACATGGAAACACGTTTCATTTCTAGTGATTTTAAAGCGTTTGAGCGACAAATCTGCAGTTTCTTTTAATTAAGAATCGCAGTAGAATGTATGTTTCAATTGGCATACAGTATGAAACAAATACAAACCGATTATCTGTAACTTGTTTCATTCTTTATTAGCCACAAAATATCAGTGTTATTCCCGATTCTCACGGTAGGCAACGTAATGTCAGTCTGGAGTTTGCTTGTTAATCGGTGCTTTTCATACACAGCTGTGTTCTTCGCATGTAAAATATTTCCCTACTGAGTTTCGGGTTATTCCTGTATTAGGAAATGAACGACAAAATATTAATTAAGGTTGTTCACCATCATGTGCTATGTGGTACTCATCATGATGAGACACAAAATTAATTCAAACTGTGTTAATGTAGTAGAAACGTGTTTATGCTGCACAAACTGTAGCAGATGTAGGGCTACTTACTGTTGTCTTACATTACTATTTACTGAATGTTAATATAAGTAGCTATTATTTTGTAACGCCGATGCTAGTTAGGGCATTAAAGTTATATCTGAGTACTGACTAATCGCCAATGTTTACAGATCAGTTTTTCATACTGTATAATTTTTTATGGCGTGCATTATTAAAAGTAGATATTTAGTTCTCTAAAAGTCGTCAAAAATAAGACTTGGTAAAACTCAAACACCAGATAATTTGGGGAAATTGCTTGCCTCATATTTGAGTCTATTTTATTGATCCTCCAGCTTATCAGGGACATTTAACTGAAAAATTGTTTCGCCATTCTAAGGTTTTTGTGGAATGTAGTTTTTAAGTTCTCATCAAAAGCATTTCCTTAACCCCTATTCGTTTTGGTTGCCTTATGTGAATTTCTGTTCTCTTTCCTCATCATCTAAGGCAACTGCAGTCATAATAGATGCTTCAACTCAAATTTAGAATTAAATTTAAACATGTTCCGCCCTCTTTTGATACCAATAACACCACTATAGCGTCTTTAGAACTATTACTTGCAAATTGCGCTTCATTTCAACGTCTCTCCATGTTCCCCCCCCCCCCCCCATAGGAAACCCCTTCATTTTTGAATGTGATGTTACCCAGCATGTGGATCCATCCGATTTACCCCCAAACCCGCAATTTACTGAATGTCGGAAATGTGTTTTGCATGTTCAAACTAGCGACAGTTCAAGTTCTCAAGTTGGTCACCCTGGCCGTGACCGTCGTTCAAACCCCCCGCAATTCCGTAAGCGGGCGCGACCGGTGGATCCACATGCCCCGCACGTACGCGGCTGCCCATCATACATCACTATCGCTCTGTATCTACAGATACTAACAAACTATGGTATATATTTGTTCAAATCAATTTTAACTTGCCTGATTCTATTCAAAGCCGGAAATTTGTGAGTACTAGACCATTTCCGGCTACATTACTGATTACAATTCCGTAATTCTTTGACACTGAGTTGATTCGAAAAGTAATTCGAAAACTCTGACCGTCCGAATTCAGAGGCCTGCGTGTGAGATTAATACCTCACCGATATTCCCTTTGGAATGTTTAGTCTTAGTAGGTAATCCGCACGATTCTGTAATATCACATTTGGCTGCATCTTTTAGCTTCAGATGTACTATACTACTACAAATCGACAAGTGAATAGATATTGTATTGCAGCTGTTTGTTTTCATAACATCTACGAAATTCTCAACTTCGAAAGATGTCGATCGTACTAATGTCTGATCTAACGTTAACTTGAAACTATTTTGTCGTGGTGGTTGTCATTATTTCTTCTAACGGATTTTAAACATTATAAATCAGCGCGTGCAGCAGCGCAAAACTCGCCACAAACAGCTTTGTGCTAGCGGAAATGAGGATAACAAAATTAGTGACTAGTGTAAGCGAGCTAGTCGTATTGCACAGTGTTCAACCAGGAGTATTTTAACGACTTGAATGTCGATGAAACGAACACAACACCCAGTCCCCCGCCGGGAATCGAACCTGCGTGGTAGTCAGCGACGCAGGCGGACGACGGTAGCAACGGTTGTGGGGTACTTGCACTGCTCGTATTTGTATAATCCTTGCTATTTTATCTGGAGGACATGGTAAACATCATTATATTTATTCCTTATTTTCTTATTTTGAACATTTTGCTCTGCTAATTGAAGTTGTTGTTGAACTTAAATCACAGACGCATTGGAGTGGCCGAGCGTTATAAGGCGCCTTGCTACGGAGCGCGCGGTTTCTCGTCGTCGTCGTCGGAGGTTCGAGTCCTCTGGCATGTGTGTGTGAGAGAGAGAGAGAGAGAGAGAGAGAGAATTTTACTCTTCAATTACTGTTCGTTTAACGTTGTTAAGTTGTAATAAGAAATCTATTTACTGTATTTTAAACTCAACAAAACTGCGGTTTTTACTTGGTAAACTTTGTGACATACTGTAGTTTATCAGCCCGGAAGTGACAGTGCTAGAGCGACATATTGAGCTGCGTAAGCTGGAAGTTGCAGATGGCTTTAAATTGCATGAACTTTTCTATTTATGAACATTACTGTTTCAGAATATACTCGTGCAGCGAAGTTATTCCCGACGCCTACATTATTTCCAGCACTTGATATTTCTCTAGAAAATATTTAGTTATTCTCAGGTCATCTCTTGTAATATTTCAAGTCACGACATTGACAACCAGGTTGTTTTGAAGACAATTAATGTCGGAAAAACATATTTCACGATGTGTAGATGTAAAATGAGAAGTTCTTAGCGGTGGTTCCAAACACCTAAGATACCTGCGGCACCCTATCCGAAAACCACACCACCACCTATCCTTGCGGGGGGGGGGGGGGGGGGGCGGCGGCGGCGGCAAGAAGTCTTTCATAATTCTGTCAACAGACCTTGAAATTCGTAATATTGACAGATACCTATGACTTGTAGCATCATCTTGGTGATAGTAATTTTTTTTTTTCATTAATGAAGATGGAATAGTGCCCATAGCTCTTAAGATATGCATTTTAAATACCATTTTGAGGGACAGTCTTTTGTTTTGGTCTGCTCTATTTACACCGAAAATATGGCATGCAAAGACTTCGCAGCAGAAGAAACGTTTTCTCCAGTATGTGTTTACTAGAAAAGTTTTGTTTTGCTGTAACGAACTTTTTATGACACTTTTTACGCTATACATTAATGACTAAGTACATTATTGATTCTGTGATATGCTCCATTTTGGTGCCGAATCTTCTTTTGCTTCTCAGAATACATTAATCGCACGATTGTAACTTCGCTCCTGGGTGGATGATGCCTGAAGTGAAATATTGTGCTTAACTCATACTGCACTGACATATTGGGCAATCCCCGACTAGTCCAGGGACATCCAGCTCTCTCAGGAGTTAATAGGTAGGCGTACAACCTAACGTAAGTATAAATCACTTCCACTGTTATCGTCCGTACCGTGATCGTGCTACGTAACGGCGATAACGAACACAAGCTTCCAGGAGTTTTATTTACGCTCGTGTGTGTATGAAAAGCGTTGAGGTCAATGCATTAGCGATGTAATTGCTCTCCGACTGCCGTCAAGTGACAAGTTGTGAAAGTTTTGTCACCTCCGTGGTCCTGGTACCCGGTGCCGACCTTTCTAGGTACAAAACAATCTACTTCATATATCACTCTTAACGGCTGTATATACAGGATTTTTTGCGCCACCTACAGGAAATGTTGACGTATTAATATTATGATACGTGTTTAATATTCTGGTAAGTCAACCGAAAAATTGGAACAGGACATCGGAAAAGAACGTGAAATATTAACAGCAATTAAAGTAGTAAACCAACTTTTTCATAAAAAACTAAAACCTAAAAATTTCCTGTTCAATTAGTGACTAGCCTAAATAAGCTAGTCATATATCACAGTGATATCAAAGGGGTTAAGAGACAATTTTAGCGACTTCAGTGTCGATTAAACGCCGGGAATCGAACCCGTGGTCCATGCTTGGTAGTCAGCGACGCACTCGCCTGAGCTATAGAGGGAGACGACAAAACTAACGCTCCTAAGAAAGTTGCACAGCACATAGTTGTCTAGTCTTTACTACTCTTTTACTCCTTTTTTAAGCTGTCATAATAAACATCCATTTATTTTTCCTATTCTAAGTTGTTTAAACATTTTAATAGCGATAGTGTAAGTTTGTGTTGAAATAAAATGAAATTTTTTTTATGTTCCAAAACATTATTTCCTTAACCGGCTCCTTTCATGGTCGCATATTTGAGCCGCCATGATACGGATTTCGAGGCCGCTTCCATCAGAGACCTGAGTCCGCCATCGGGCAGGTGTGTGTGTGTGTGTGTGTGTGTGTGTGTGTGTGTGTGTGTGTGTGTGTGTGTGTGTCCTTAGCATAAGTTAGTTGAAGTAGTTTGTAATAATAGGGATGCTTAATTGTACAGTTTTGTCTATTAGATTTATAAATACCTGAACTGTTTTTATCGTCATCTCATGCCTGTTTGGTGATATAACCATGCATTGCTCCCACGCCAAAGACTCGTTCTGCGGAAGAGACGGCTTAAATTCGGTTGACATGTCCTCTGCAACTTTCCACCTTAGTATCCCCAGTAAATTGCGGTCGTGAATCAGATGATGTATCACATGGTTTCCTTTTAATCATAATTTTTTTTCCTATGGTGCATTGTCGCGAGAATATATTAATAGATAACTATTTATAAAGCAAATGATAAGAATTTCGTTTTATAAATTATAAATTGCATAAACCTATCTTGAAAACTTCGTTGCCATGGGTAGCTATTATTCTTGCACCATCAAGTAATGTCATGGTAATCGTGTCTCGGTTTTAAAAATACGGCAGAAATATTTTGGTTTTAAGCTAGACTAGTTTTATGACGGGATGCCGCTTCGCATGTGAGTACTTGCTCATCCTAAATTTTTGGCCTCCTCCTCCGCAGTTGTATTATAGTTAGTATAGGTATACAAAATGTGTAATAATGTTGAATATTTTATAACGGCTCCTTTGACTAGAGAGCTCTTTGTTTCATTGGTTCCATAATTCATAAAAAATAAGTGACCTTTTTAGCATTAAAATTCGCAGTAATATTTAACTCAGTTAAAACAATGCTGCTGTATGCGTATGTTCTATGTTAAAAGACCATGAATACGTACGCATTCCAGTTTTTCCTTTCTCTTTTTTGTGAGGATGACAAAATGACAGATCCCTAATTTGTGCCACTGATTTCTTAAACAGGATTATACTTGCCTTATATTCATGTGATATATGCTTTTCCTTGCTAGAGAAGGTATTCATTGTTTTGATCAGAAAAGAGTTGAGAATTCTTTGTTTCGACACATGAAAGTTATATAAAAAAAATTCAGTCATCAATCGAGAAAAGATTGCACGTTGTGATATGTTCAGAATAACACTTTTTCACACAATTATTTTTTCAAATGGAATAAGTATTTCATAACGAGTTTTGCCCGCCTGACGTGAAACCAGTAACTCGAGAACGCAGTGAGGTATTTTAGTGTTCTCAAGTTTAAATAAATTTTCTATGTATCCTTCGATTTTCATGTGCTGCTTTGTTTGAGCTAAAATAATCATACGCAACATCTATGCAATGTGTTTTTATCTCTGTGATCTCTCAACACATGTTGCAACTTTTTACGTAATTCCTTGCTGCACGGTACGCAGTAACTGTTACGAATAAAGAAACTAAAATCAATGCTTCATCGAACGATGAAATTAAACTGATGTGCAAAAACAAAATTTTGTCGCCGAGTCGATTTATTAAATGGATGGTATGTTTCATAGTGACCATAACGTCATCTCTGGGCAGTCCCTTCGCTTTTGGTAGCTAAACATCATGATATTTCATATGTACCTGGCAACGGATAAAGACTTTAGAAAACGGGCTAATGGAATTTCTTGATAAATATGAATTTAAAATGGAGCCACTTCCAAAGACTATTTGGCTATGTATTCGCCACCCATGGTGATGAAATTGTTAAAAATCGGTTTTTCTGATTACCTGCATGAGAACGGTAAATTAGCTACGTAGACCTCAGTAACCTATAATGAAATGAAATCAAACGTTACTAGCGATTCGCTCGTCTATAAAAAGAGCAATGCGTGAAGCATACAATAACTACGATCATGCCTTACCGAAAGATTTTGCCGAGAACCGGAAAGAAATCTGGTCCTACGTAAAATCGCTAAGCGGATGAACATGCAGTCACTCGTTGCTCATTATCGGGTGGTGGTATAAGATAACAATATTAAGGTCGAAGTTATGAATTTAATATTTAAGACATCATTTACACTAAAGGACCAGAAAAACATACCTTGCGGCCGCAGTAACTCCAAAATGGAAAACAGGCATAGCTGGTGTACAGAAGCAGATGAGAGAGTTGAAAATATAGGCGTAACGTTGCACAGCGACATGAATTGGAACGAGCATATAAATACAACCGTAGTGAAGGCGAATGGTCGGTTTACTGGGAGAATTGTGGGAAGTCGTAATTCGTCTGTGAAGTAGACCGCATATAGTAAAACGTGGGTATTGCTCAAGTATTTGGGATCCCCACCAAGCCAGTTTAAAGGAAGACAAAGATACAGATGCAGTTCAGAGGCGGACGGTTACATTCGACCAATGCGCGAGTTTTACTGTAAGGTTTCGGGAACTCGAGCGGGAGTCGCTGGAGGGGAAAGCGACTTCTTTTCGAGAAACACTGTTGAAGAAATTTAGAGGGACGGAATGATTATACTGCCGCCAACCTACATTTCGGATAAAGACAAGAAAGATAAGTTCAGATAGATGAGGGCTCGAACGGATGCATACAAGCATTAATTTTTCCCTCGCTCTATATGGGAGTGGAACAGGCAGGCAAGTAACCAGTAGCGGTACTGAGTACCCTCCGCCAGGCAGCTTTGGGTGGCCTGCGGAGTAAGTATGTGGATGTAGCTAACGGAAAAATTTAAAAATTAGTTTCAGAATTGCATCTGTAGAGCAAATAGAAAAAAATTGCGACGGTTTGAGTCAGTCGTTTTGGTACTAAGAATTACTGTTTTCCCGTTTGTCACATGAACTGCTGATGAATAAATGGTGATTGCGTAAACCGTATGAGGCCCATAATAGACCACATAGAATTTACGGCAACTAACAGATTTGTTGAATTTGGATGAGTTGCAGAAAGTGTGTAACGTTGATATCTTGACCTTGAGTTGTAGCCTAGATACAGTATAACAATTTTCCGGACAGGTAGAGAAATAATCAGTAGACGGAAGGCTATCAAAAGGCTTAACCGCTTACGTCAGTGATCAATAGAATCCCAGACATCAGTCCCTGAACAATGGAATTTTTCACACTCGACGTTTTCGATCGTAGGTGCAGTGTCATGCATCGTATGATATATATCGTATTCCCTTTTTAAACCCTACCCCGTTTAAGCATAGACTCATCATCATCATCATCGACAACATCTTGCAAAACAACTTTGACAATTTTCGTGAATTTTGCACCTTCTTTCCTTGCGCATAAGAGGACACTATACACATATACAACCATTCCATTTGCTTCCGTAAAACGATTTAGTTTCGTATGAATCGATTTGATCGTCTGGAGCTATATATTGCGGGTGAAAAACACTAATCTGCGATCGGTCACGCACGTTAATAAAAGATTGTGAAAAATCGCATTGGGTCAAACGTACAGCACTGAAAATTTAAGCTAAAGAAAGTTGTACCATCGAAGACTCCGATTGCACAATTACATTCAGACAGTCAAAATATGCATTTCCAGTTACTCCCGTGTGTGTCTGCAAAGCGTTGGGACCAGTTCATAAGAGCTCTAGTTGCTTCCCAGGTCGCGTCAAGTGACAACTCGTGAAAGTTTTGTCACCACCGTGGTGCTGCTACAATGTGCGGACGTTGCTTCGCCACTGAGTAATAGATAGGAAAAAGATGTACTACATTTACCTCTCTTGATAGCTGATACGTGTTTTTTTTTTACGTCCATCGAGGAGAAAATATTATTATATTAAAATCTATATTTAATGTTAGAGTTCAGGTGTTTTGTACGTAATGTTCTTATAAAGGATACGAAAATGTGCCAAGTACTGAACGAGGATTAAAGTAATAAATTAACCCTTTTTCTGAAAATTTAAAACTTGCGTATTACAATAAACTAAACGAAAACATCAAATGCTCTTAAAAAATTAGTGACTAGCGTGAACTAGTCATATTGCACAGTTTGAGATCAATTATGGCGTTCCTGAGACTACGGCTAAGAATATTTTAGCGACTTCAATGTCGATGAAACGAACACAACACCCAGTCCCCCGCCGGGAATCGAACCCGGGCCCCCTGCGTGGTAGTCAGCGACGCAGTAGCTTGAGCTACGGAGGCGGACGGTAAAAAGTAACGGATTTGAGGTATTTGCACTGCGCATAGTCATACAGTCTATAATATGTGTGCCTAGTAAAATAGTAAACATCTTTATTTCTAATGTTTTGAACCATCTGATCTTCTAGATGAGGTTTTTGTTGAATTGAAATAACAGTTTTCGTGTATGTTCCACAAATTTATCACGTTAATCGGTTCCATTCCGCCTGGTTAAGGCGCTCCCATCGGATGTTCGAGTCGTCCTTAGGGGGATGGGTGTGTGTGTGTGTGTGTGTGTGTGTGTGTGTTCTTAGCATAAATTAGTTTATAAATATAGGGACGATGACCTAAGCAGTTTCAACTCTTTTTTTCCCCGTCCTTTAATGCTTCCGCATAACGAATACTTCTATACGTCTGATAGATAAAATAACCATTGCATTCTGCAGAAGAGTCTGCTGAAGTTTGGTTGACAATCAGCGCCCCATTTGTGTTCTTATACGGTACCTGAATCAGAATTGTATCATTCAAAGTCGAATAATTACCGGTATCTATCTGGCTACGTGGTCGTGGACGCAGGTAGCTGAGCTGTTTGGAACCCCACCGTTCCTACAACCAGAAATTTCCGAACAGGGCCTCCCCACTGCTTGTCAACGTCAGGCGGTCACCACCAGGGCATGTGTTGTCAACTGTTTCTCAGTGTCGTCGCAGGTAATTTTCTTTCTGTGTATTTTCGTACGCTACTTGAGTTGTCCGCATCGTATACCATGGACGTTATCAAGAAAGAAAGAAAGAAAGAGAAGCCAAGGATGGTTATCGCCATCGTATCCACAGAAAAAAAATCAGTATCAAACTCATACCATGGTATTTGCAGAGGCTATTTAAAAATATTTAAATCATTGATCAACAGCAACCTTCTTGTCGACCAGATAAAACAGATCTGGAGATAAATAAAAGACTGCGTAATTGTAGGGGGAAAAAAAAGATTTGTGATGAAATCAGCATTTGCAAGGAACCTTATTAATTTTCACAGCTTATAATCTGCAAACATTAAAGCGTTTTTTTGGAATCTAATTAACATATTACACATTCACTTGGAACCTGTTGGCGCAGTTTTGGGAACTGGCACTGTTTACATCGCCATTTGTCTTGTGGTGTCGGTATCGTAATCATTTGTTTATGGCATGTCTGACGTCGTGGTACGGTTTTAATTCTGGCGATAGTTGTGTGTGCGTGTGCGTTGAAATGTGTTTATATATAAACAGTCCCTCGTCAAATCACACAGAAGTCCACCAGAAACAACACAAATTTAACAAACGTGCATATAAGGAAAGAGTCAAACTTAACTGACACGAATTTAACCAAAGAGTAAAGTAACCTAGTTGAAAAGGCTCGAAAACATAACATAAGTCTCTCACAGAGCAATGGAAAACATGACCAAGAAGGTAAATATACAATTAAACAACATTAAAGACTTAACACACATGAATTTAATCCAGACTTAACAAGAAAACTAGTTTCTAAAGAAATCAAACTCTTAGTCAAGGATAATAAAACCTCCATAAAGCTAATCACAAAGGATGATTAAGGGCCGGCCGCGGTGGCCGAGGGGATTGAGGCGCTTCAGTCACGGTCTGCACGGTCACTACGGTCGGGGGTTCGAATCCCCCTCGGGCATGGACATTTGTGCCGTCCTTAGTTCGTAACTAGTTCGTAACTAGTTCGTAAGTTTAGGGACTGATAACCCCGTAGTTAAGTCCCTTAAGCTTAACAAACATTTGAACATTTTGATGATTAAGGAAAGCTACAGAAAACAACAAAAATTAATACAACAAAATGTCATCAGTCTGACAAGGGAAGTTAAATTGTTCTCATGAAACAAACGGAATACATGGACAAACTATTACTCATACAAAACTGAATTAATTAGTGACCCAACATACCAATACCACAGAAACTTACAGGAAACACTGAAAAACATAAATACAATTTTCACTGCTTTACAGCTAAAACAAAGATACAGAAAAATCCAGAGGCCCCTATTGTGAAATAATTACCCCAATATCCTTGTATGCGCAATGATTAGCTTTTTCAATGTGCCAACTTTCTCTCTCTCTCTCTCTCTCTCTCTCTCCACACACACACACACACACACACACACACGTTATTTACAACAACATACAAATACTCGTAAAACATAACTAAAGAAACCAAGTGACTTAATAGAAAAAAATAACAGTTTAATTTCCAAGCACTCAAATATCCCAACTGCAGAACCATCACCATAATAGAAATACACCTGCAATTAAGGGAAACACACCCACAACAAACAGTCAGCAAATAACAACCAGAATGAAACTCATCACTGAATAGTATTTTCACGTTCAACAAAACATTTTACTCCCAACAGGAAGGATTACCTATGGGATCTCCAAACAGTGGTCTTCTAACAATCAGTCATGAATGGCAAAGAAAACCTAATATTCGACAAATTGTTAAACCAAAACAGTACAAGATAAAATATTTGTACAGATATGTAGATGACATGTGCGATAAATGAATCACTCTCCCATAATAAAAGATCTTCACAACGACAAACACCGTTCAGTTCACTATTGAAACAACTAATAGAAACAACGAACATGGATCCACGATTTACAGGAAGCCCACAATGACCAGCACAGCGATCCATAACTAAAGCAGTCATCCAATAATCCAGGAGGAAGCAAGTTTCAGATTTCTACTACACCGATTACTCAGAACACTGATGACCAAACAAGACTACACAAAAGAATTGGGCACATTACCACAAACTGGACAAGGAAATAGGTATGACACAAACAGTGGACAGAATACACAGCAAATTACAAAAACAGAAAACACAGCGTCAGGAAAACTCCACACAGAGATAAAACACTGCACACAACAAATCAACAAACAGTAAGCAACAAATGGCACATACGGACAACAACAAAGTCACACACAGAGTGGGCAGAATATTAAAGAAACAGGGCTGAATATAGTATACAGAACAAAAAAAAAACCACACAATGTACTACAGAATCATTCCACGAACACTGAGAAGTTCAGCTAGTCAGGAATATATCACTTTCTTGCAATAACTGCTGATCTGTATATGTGAGCATTTGGCCCAACAGACACAAAAATCAAACTACAAATATTAAAAACTAGCCACAGCTTATTCCAAGAACTAACACTAGAGGAAAACTATCACATCCAGAAAGCAATAAACCCATGAACGAAAGTATCATTAAGCAACATAACCCTGTTTGAGACCGTGACAGATTTAGCGTTATATCAGACATATCACATAAATGAATACGATGCAGCCACCACAAGACAAATTGCGATGTCAACAGTGCCAGTTCCCAACAAAAAAAAAAAGCCCACTAAACATAGTGAAACATAACAACAACAACACGGCACACAAGCAGCAGCTCGAATATAAGTAAGCCACTTGACAGCCACGTAGAACTACTTTTCAACATAACTTTCAGTTGAATGTATAATAAATAAATTGGTTTTCGAAATAAAAACGTTTTCTTTGCAGACGTTAACCTGTGATAAGTTGTCATTTCTCAATTGAAGCAGATGTAAATCCTGAGACTGACGTTATGTCACTATTGTACACAAAACTAGGGCTAATACATCTCGCAAAATATCAAATTTAATAACTCAGCAAAAATATGACTGTGGCGAACGTATTATACTTTATTCCATCATCTTTCGGGAGTGCACCCGGGACAGCAACACTTCTTCTTCCGATATTTCGGCTGCAAACCTTACAGCTATCTTCAAGGCGAGTCCAAGACTGAGTTCTCAGCGTCTGTGCGTGCCTATTTATACGGTAAATCACGTGATCCAAGCTACTGAGGATTAGACTGCGCATGCTCGAAGATATCACATTCGTAACTGCTGCGCTAGTCATAGATAAATATATACTTCAAAGATAATCTGTGAGCAGTGAGTGCAAACATAAACAGAGCTGTTACGTATCCACAGTGCTTACAAATGAATAATTAATCATTAAAAGTGGTAACATCTATTGGAATTATACTTGGTCGCACGGCTGTCTGCAGGCGATCAGCTGTTCGCTGTCATTTAGTTCGTGTACCACCAGTTGGGAGCGCTGACGTGCTGTATTCCTTGCTGCGGCGCGTCGCCGTTGTGTACACATTATATAAACTTTTATATTAATTATTCTGTTTAATGTATGCTGAGAACTTATTATCTTTGTTCCGTTGCTTGTTCCTTGTTTTTTTTTTTTTTTGTAACATGGGGAACAGTTTCAAGAATAAAGCTATTTTATTCAACCCGCGAGTACTCGCGCCGTGTGCATTTTGCTCACATTAATTTTAGACAATCGGCATTTTACAGATTTTAATAGTCAAATACGTGTGTTTTCTTATAAACGCAACTAGAAATGCGTACTTAGACATATTAAGCGCATTACAAACATTTCTTTGACTTCCAGAATAATGTTATACAGGCAATCAAACGCGTAATTTTTTAAAGGCGCGAGTCTCGCCGGTTAAATGTTAAGTCGTCGAAGTTATCCTTCCACAAAAACACGAAATTTAACGCCGCGAACTACAACACTTCCGCCAGTAGTGTTCACCTTTTTCTATTGGTATATATTAATAGAGTTACGTGAATACCTTAATTGTCATTGACAGTGTAATTAATTGAAAATTCTTCTAATGAAGCAGCATTGGATTAATTTACCTCGTTTCTTAGTTGTACCAGTCACGAGACATACTTAACTTCATCATCATATATTCTATGTGAGCTATTTATTTAGTTTCTTCTATAGAATGTTCCCTATTAATAACTGTTTATTATTCAATTTTCACTGTTTTTAAACAAAGTTGTTCTTTTTAATTCACTAAGAGATTTTTCATTTGAGCGTCGTAATACACTTCTTGACTGTAACTAGATTATTTAAGACATTTAATCGAAATTTCACTGGTATCCCCAGCTTCACTTCACCACCGGTTCCCATTGATCGCTGCATTAAAGCTGTGAGAAAGGGATGTTCCATTAGAATCGTGATACGATTAAGTTTAGAGAAACATTTTACAGCTTTGTCGTCGGCATCATCATCATAATCATCTCGCACAATAAATCCTGGAATTATATTGTGCATTATGCATAAACAAAAAAGAAACACCATGTACATTACGCGAAAGAGGAGGAAAAATAATAAATAAAAACATCTACTAACAATTTCATTTATTTCTGTAAAAGATTTATTTCTGTATTAATCGACTTTTTCTTTTGTGAGCTCTATGCTGGCGGAATAAAACACTAATTTCCGTCCGGTAACGCACAATAGTAAAAGAATCCGAACAATCGCGTCGGGTCAAATGCACGGCAATGACAATTTTAAGTTAAAAAAACTGTTGGTACCTTCGAAGCCAGTGATTACACTCTTAGAGTCAGACAGTAGAACAAAATAGGCAGATTTATTTACGCTCCTATGTGTTTGCAAAGCGTAGGGGCTAGTTTATAAGCTCTCTAGTTGCTTCCCGACTCCCGTCAAGTATCAACTAAGTTTTATATATAAGAACAGTGTAGAGTGCAAGAGTTTTATTTTATTCAACTAGTTTCGGTTCTTTTTTTAGACCATCTTCGATGTCGTGGAGCTGGCAGGTAAGTGGGAGCCTTCCAGGAAGGTATAGCAATATTAAATATCAATACTAAATGTTTATGTATTAATGATTCGTTCTGGTAAGCTACTCTAAAAATAGGAACAGGCAATCGCAAAAAATGTGAAATATTAACAAGTGTTAAAGTCGGAAATTAAACTGTTCCTAAAAATGTAAAACCTTATTCTTGAAATTAAAAAAATTAAACGGGAAAACTCAAAATCTGATGCAAAATTAGTGACTAGCCTAAGCTAGTCATATATCGCAGTTATATCACAGATAGTTACAGACTATTTTAGTGACTTGAACGTCGATGAAAGGAACACAACACCCAGTCCCCTGCCGGGAATCGAACCCGGGCCTCCTGCGTGTTAGTCAGTGACGCAGTCGCTGAGCTACAGAGGCGGACGAAAGAACTAACTGTATTAACAAACTTGGACAGCGCATAGGTGTAAAGTCTTTACTACTTTATTAAGGTGACATAGTAAACAACATTTATTTATTCCTATTTTAAAGTAGTTTGGTCATTTTAATACCGATAGTTGAAGTTTGAGTTGAACTTCAATGACAATTTTGTGTATGTTTAAAAACTTTTTCGTTAACCGACTACTTTCATGGCCGCATGTTTTAAGCCGCCATGATACGAATATGGCGGCCGCTGCCAATTGAGGTATATTTAATGTGTGTGTGTGTGTGTGTCCTTAGTACAATTTAAAATTCTTTGTAATTATAGGGACGATAATATAAGCAATTATGTCTATTAGATTTACAAACACGTGAACAGTTTTCTCCTTCCATTCATGTCTGCTGGACGATATAACTATTCAGTCCTCCCATGTCCAAAGACTCCTTCTGCGGAAGAGACTGCTTCAATTTGGATAACATGTCTTCTGCTACTTTCAACCTTAGTTTCCCTAGTATACCGCGGTCGTGATACCTCTTGCCTTTTATTTCATAGTGGTCTTTTATCGTTCACAGGACTAATAAGCTTCTCTGATCCCTTGTTGCTAATTAGTGCAATAAACATCCATACACAAGTAATAACACATACTTGCTTCCACTGGATACATATGACTACCATCGACCAATCCCATCTGTTTTTGAGCATTTGGTCTAATTCAAAAGTTCATAGAATGATAAATACGTAAATGAAATATCTTACACTCATCTCGTCGAATCTTTGAGGGAATCTGCTTTGGTGGAATACTAAAATTCGAAGGGTGAAATCTTGTCTCAGAATCCTACCAACAAAACAAGAGCCAAATCCGGTACTACAGTGCATGTGACATGCGGGCATCTTCCTATGAACCCATAGGCTAGACAAGAGGGAGAGAACAGCTAACCTTTAGGCTGTCTGCAAGATGACAGCAGGACAGTGCTGTGAGGCAGGGAGACTGACGGCGAGTGTCTTGTGACGTCAGACGTGTCTGGAGCTGCGGACGTCAGAGCACGTCTGATGCCCGAGGTGAGCTTCACAGTGATTCCTGATGATAAAGGCCAGCAAGGGCACTTGAAAAATAGTTCATGAAGAGCAAAATCCTTAGTCAGAGAGAATTGCCCGTAACTTAGTCTCGTTTTTATGTGTGAACCTTTTTCTGCTTTTTGTGTCAACTAACATACGGTATCGAGCTGAATCTCATAATAGGAATCCGAAACTAATACGTTGTTGTTGAGTCTTTGAGTGCGCAGACTGGTTTGCTGCAGCTCTCAACGCTTCCCTGTCCTGCGCAAGCCTCTTCATCTACTATATCCATCTCTACGCCTCCCTCTACTTTTTACTCCGCACCCTTCACTCCAATGCCAAAATGACAATACCTTGATATCTGACAATGTGTCCCATGAATCTATCCTTTCTCTTAGCCAAGATATGCCAAAAATTTATTTTGTCCCCAATTCTGTTAAGTATTTTAATAGTTCCGTGATATACCCATCTAATCATCATTCTGCTACAGCACCACATGTCAAAGGTTCTATCACCTTTTCGTCATCGTTTCACTCCAGTACAATCCTACACTCAAGAAAATGCTTTGAGAAAGGACTTCCTAACGTTTAATTTAATATCGGATATCTACAAAATGTAGATACTTCAGAGACGGCTTTATTCCAAAAGCCATTCTCCATTTTATATCCTCTTTACTTCCGACATTAGAAGTTGTTTTGCTACCCCCCCCCCCCCCCCCAAAAAAAAAAAAAAAAAAAAAAAAAAAAAAAAAAAAAAAAAAGAAATTCATCTAATTTTACTGTCTCATCCTATTACCCTTGTTTTGCTCTTTTAATGTCGTTCTTATACCCTCCCTTCAAGACACTGTCCTTTCCGTTCAACCGCTCCTGTAGGTCCTTTGCTATTTGCCTTTGACGTAATTCTGTCAGAGACAGCAAAGATTTTATTTCTTCACCCTGAACTTTAATACCTTTTCAGATTTTTCCTTCCTGCCTTCAGAGGTTTCTCAGTGTACAGATTGAATAACAATGGGGAAAGGCTATAACCCCTCTCTTTTCCAACAACTGCGTCTCTTTCATACCCATGGCTGCTGTCTAGTTTTTGTAAAAGTTGAATTTAACTTTATGTCCTGTGTATTTGATCGCTGCTAGCTTCAAAATTTGAAAATGATTTCCGGTCAACATTGTCAAAAGCTTTCTCTATACTGATCTTGCCTAAATTAGTATTCCGCCAATTTTTCCATACGTTTGTAAATAATTTGTGTTAGTATTTTGAAACCAAGATTTATTAAAACTCATAGTTTTGTAATTTATAGTGGGTCACCCTGTGCCACGTCACGGTTCTGTGTCTCATTTCGTTACGCTTAGTGTCGAGAATTCCGCTCTATTCAGCGATGCAAGCTGGGCGGGGGGGGGGGGGGGGGGTGAAGCGGCGCCAGTGGAGGCAGTGATGATTCGTTTACGAATGTGAAAAATGTCTTTTTATTTGGTAAAATACATGGAAAATTATCAGAAAATAGCGATCGTGTGAAACACAGCATGCGCTATTCGTCCACGAGACTCATGGGGCCATAGGAACGGATTCCCAGGTAGATGATATGTTTCTTGTCTTCCGCAAGGCGTTTTGATAAAGTTTACCACAGTCCTTTAATGAACAAAGTAAGGACATGTGGACTATCAAACCAATTGTGTGATTGGATTGAGGGGTTCCCACATAACAGAACGCTACATGCCATTCTCACTGGAGAGAGGGCTTCCCAACTAAGTGTGCTGTCAGGTATGCTACAGGGGAGTGTCGTGGGACCGTTGCTATTCAAAATATATTATTATACACATAAAGCCTCTACAGGTCTTCCTGCAATTTGTCCATGAGACCTTCATTTTCTCGCTCATGGCTTTCTTTCTTGTCTCTGGCTGGACTTCCCACTTGCGTACTTCGGTAAATGTTACGGTCTGCAGTGTCCTGAATGGTTAGATGAGCGTCAGTAAGCTCTCTTCGTTCTTGTTAGACCCATGTCATAGCTTTAATGTTTTTAGTAGCTGTGAAAATCTGGACGTATGAGTCTATACTCAGGGAGTCTGTGTATGTGTCCGTAGAATTTTAGGCGTCTTTTTCTAACATCAGAAGCAATATTTGAAAGCTTCTCTGTAGTTTTATTGCTTTGCATTCTATATCCATCTTCAGTTTTTCGTGGTCCAGGGTTTTGTATCCCATCCTCGTCGCCACTTTTGTGTCCCAGCCTCGTCGCCGCTTTTGTGTCTCGTTTCCGTCGTAGGTGTCGGTGGCCGAGTGGAATGAGACCGACACAGGAATAAAGATAGCACGCTGGTGCAGGTACGGAGGGGAGCAGCCAGAAACTAGAAACACTAGAGTAAATTAGAACGAGATATATATTGAACAGAATTTATACAATACTTAACTTTTACAGAGATCAGTACTGCAGAATGCTGATACATAGTTGTTAGAGGCCTGCCTGGTTCCTATCTCAGTCCCAAGTAAACGATGTCGTTCAGTGTTGGCCACGAGCGGAGTTGTGGCAGAGGGCGGTCGTGGCTGACGTCGTAAGAACGCCGCGCCGTGCGTGCATGGCGGCGCGCGGCGAAAGTAGGTGGCGCGCACTTTGTACTTGTGCGACACCACACAGGGATTCTGCGAATGATGTTTCGTTCTGCTTTTTGTAGATTTTGTAGCAGCATCTTGTTATGGAGTAACAAGGTTTCTGCTGCGTATAGCACCTCGGGTTTAATGACAGTGCCATAATTCCTGATTTTTGCTTGCATGGGCATGGACTTTTTATTGTAAAGTTGGTGTGATCAACCGTAGGCTCTCTGTAGTTTCTGTGCTAGAATTTCTTCTGATATTTTTCCTAGTGTAGTGGGTATTTAAAATGTGTATGGTTTATCAATCCCTGATGCCCTGCTTAACAGCTACACATAAATTGCGTTTTCTCGGTAGAAATTTGCAGGTAAACCTTCTCGGCGCATTCCTTGAGTATTTATGTTCAAATGTCTGTAAATCTATCGGACCAAACTGCTTGGTCATCAGTCCGTAGCTTACAAACTACTTAAACCTAGGTAAACTAACCTACGGACAAACACACACACACACACACACACACACACACACGCTCCAGGGAGGACTCGAACCTCCACGGCGAGCAACCGTGCGCTCCGCAGCGAGGTGTTTTAGACCGCTCGGCTACTCCACCGCGGCAGTTGAGTATTTCTATCTATTGCCTGTCAATATTGTAAGGTAATCAGCAAAGGCTAGGCAGGTGACTTCAGATTTCCTTCAAATTTTCACTGCTTTCCATAGGCCACGTTTCTTAAGCTCACTCTTCCATTCCCTTCTGACCTTATCCAAAATGATATTGAACGGAATTGGAGATAGTCCGTCTCCTTGTCTTACTCCAGTTCTGATCTCAAAACATCCCGAGATTTCCCCCATAAATTTGACTTTAGAGGTTGTGTTTGAGGGTTTCTGTTCAATGAGCTTACGTGTTTTCTCGTCAATTGCTAGTTTTATTAGTGTGTTGACAAGGGATTTATGGTCGACTGAATCATGAATAATGTAGTGAAGAGCACTGTAAAGCAGGTCCGGAGTTATGATGAGGCATTGGCCATCTCTAGATGGCAGTCGATCACGATACACTTGCGACTTCAGGTAACCCCACAGCCAATAATCGCATGGACTGAGGTCTGGGGGACCTGGCAGGCCTAGCATGACGAAAGTGGATTCTGAGCACACGATCATCACCAAACGACGCGCGGAAGAGATCTTTCACGCGCCTAGCAATATGCCATCCTGCATAAAAATCGTTCGTTCCAGCAGGTGTTTATCAGCCAGGCTGCGGATGATACGTTTCTGTAATATATCGGCGTACCTTTCACCCGTCACGGTAGCAGTTACAAAACCAGAATAACGCTGTTCCTCGGAGAAAAAAAGACCCGATAACGATACATGGGGTAAATCCAACCCATACCGTGACTTTCTCGTCGTGCAATAGAGTATGCACGACAGTTCTAGGATTGTCGATAGTCCAAATTCTGCAGTTGTGGGCGTTGACACACCCTCGGAGCGTGAAATGAGCTTCGTCGGTCCACAACACGTTATTCAGCCAATCGTCATCTACCGCCATCTTTTGAAACGCCCTCACCGAAAAATCCCTCCGCTTCACTAAATAGCCAGGTAACAGTTCATGATGCAGATGGATTTTCTAAGGATAGCATCGGAGGGTACGCCTAAAGTGCCAAATCAAATGTTCAAATGTTTGTATAGCTTATGCGACTTAACTACGGGGTCATCAGTCCCTAAACTTACAAACTACTTATGATCTAGCTAACACTAAGAACGGCACAAAAGCCATGCCCGACGGGAGATTCGAACCCCCGACCGTAGTGGTCGTGCAGACCGTGAGTGGAGCGCCTCAGTCCCCTCGGCCACCGCGGCCGGCCCTAAAGTGCCAACCAAACAGTAGTGTATGGAATGCCTGAACGGTCTCAGCAGCATTACGCCTTGTGCTCGGTCGGCAACTACGGGATCTATCGTCTAAACAAACCGTGGCTTCGAACTTCGAAATCATTCTCGCTACAGCAGAATTTATCAACGGACCTTTACCCATTCGAATCCCCTTCCTATGACGATAGGATCGTTATGTTGAACTATTACATTCCCCATTCTGATAATACAGCTTCTCTAAAAGCGCCTTTTCAGGTAACGTCAACATGCTGCGACTGCTGGTGCATCTGATTCTCTCTCTCATGTCACCTCCCTTTATACACGATTTTCAATGCGCAGCCACTGACGTTTCGCTGTCCAGCGCCATCTGTCGGACATTTTTTGAACTTTGTTTTAATAACACTCGTGTCATTTCCAAGCATATGTGTCAAGTTTTAACTCTCTATCTACATTATTCCGTGATTTTTTAAGTTTTTAAATTCATACTGACTTTTTGATCACCAGGTACATCTGGTGGACTTATGTCTAATAGTTCTGGTTTTCAAAATTGTTTTTAGATTAAAAATTTGTTCCGGGCAGGAACGTCCGGATCTGTAACCTGCTTGATACTCGCCAATCGTGCGTTCAATTTGTTCGTGTGTTCTCTGCAATAGACAAGAGAAGATCTTGTAGGTGACTGGTAGCAGCGAAAGACCTCGGTAAACGTTGACATCTGTTTCCCGGCCGCGGTGGCAAAGGGTACTGCGGCGCGCAAGTCACGGTCTGCACGGCCACAACGGTCAGGGATTCGAATCCCCACTCGGGCATGGATATTTGTGCCGTATTTAGTGTTAGCTGGTTCATAAGTAGTTTGTAAGTTTAGGGACTGATGACCCCGTAGTTAAGTCCTATAAGCTATACAAACATTTGACATCTGTTCTGTGAAGGGGTGGATAAATTGACACAGTTGTCAGGTAATTTTTCGGTTGTCCAAATTTCTTTAGGTCCTAATTTTTTCAGTATGGAGACATGTTGTTTTCACCGGCTGCCTTGTTGTTCTCGAGATGGTTATGTGCTTGACGATTTATTCTTTTGAGGGCGGAATAGCCTTGGTTGGTGTGTGTGTGTATGGGGGGGGGCAATAAATGGGAACCTTTTTGTGGGTTCTGGGCAGTTTAGTAAATTAACGAAGTAAACAGAGTTCTTTGCAGTATTCTTCATTAGTAAATGCTAATTTTCCATTTCGTCTTTCAAAAAAATGTTCATATGTTTGTAAATCTATCGGACCAAACTGCGTGGTCATCAGTTCGTAGCTTAGAAACTACTTAAACTAAGGTAAACTAACCTAAGGACAAACACACACACCCATGCCCCAGGGAGGACTCGAACCTCCACGGCGAGCAAACGCGCGCTCCGCAGCGAGAAGCTTTAGACCGCTCGGCTACTCCACATTTCGTCGTTTAAAGCAGAGCCTTTGTGGTGAGTATCCTCGTTTCATATTTGCAAATGTCCTGTAGAAACCTCTCGTATTGTAGTTCCGAAAGTCACAGTTTTGCAGTTGTTCATTTAGCTGCCTTCTCTTGGTTTGTCTGATGGTTCTGGCCGTTTCTTTCCGTACTTTAAAGAAATGTACAAATTTTTGTTAAGCTTAAGGGACTTAATTGCGGGTTCATCAGTCCCTAAACTTACAAACTACTTATGAACTATCTTCTACTAAAGACGGCACAAACATCCGATGGGGGATACGAACCTCCGATGAGGAGCGGTCTCGCGCATCGCAGCATAGCGCCTGAATACACTTGGCCACTCCACCGCGGCTACTTTGAAGAAATTCTGTTGTTTCTGGCGTCTTCTTGCTGCTGTATTTCTGGGAGGCTAATTTGCGTGCTTTAAGGGCGTTTTACAGTTGTCGTTCCACCATCATGTTTCTTCTCTTTTCTCAGCGGTATTAGTTCATCTGCTTTAAGTATAATCACGTTTTTCTTCCCATGTGTTTGCTTCTTCTCCCATTAGTCCTTTGTTTGTTTTGTGGAGACCGTTAATGTCGAATCTCTGTAGGTGCGATTTCGTGCGATAGTATTTTCGTGGTGTGAATTGTACTTTTACTCGTGTAGGTAACGTAATTGAACGACCGTATAAATTTAATCGTCGGTATAGCAGATGCCAGACTGAGAATCATTGGAAGAATCCTCAGGAAATGCAGTCCGAAAACGAAGTAGGTTACATACAGTACACTTGTTCGCCCACCGTCTGACTACTGCTACCCGATGTGGGATCTATACCAGATCGGCAATGGACATATCATCTTAACAGAATTGTTAATGTGAGACCGGTACCAGATGGGGATGCTAGAGGAGGTAGAGAAGATCCAACAGAGCAGCGCGCTTCTTTACAGGGTCGTTTGGTAATCGTGGACGGAGATGATCGATAAACTCCAGTGGAAAATTCTGCAAGAGAGACGCTCTGTAGCTTGGTAAGGGCTTTAGTCGAAGTTTCGAGAACAAACATTTTTAACAAGGAGTCAAGCAGAATATTGATCCATCCTATGTCTATCTCAAGAAGAAATCATGAGGATAAAATCAGAGAGATTAGAACACACACAGAGACATTCCGACAATTTTTCTTTCCGCGAGCAATACGTGACTGGATTATTGTCAGATTGAAAACTGAAGGTGGTCCGTTATTCGTAGCCTGGTCGTTAATAGAGCGCAACACTTAGAACACGTTATTGCTAACATAAACATACTCAGTACAGACTGCTTCCTGCTTGGAGTGCTCCTGTATTTATACATAGAAAGAAATTTCTGGAATTTACAAGTACATCAGTTATCAACATGAAGAACGTTCTAGAAATAGTAAATACAAAGAAATTATTTTTTCTGCTAGTGGCGGGATTTGAACCGGGGATCGCCAGCACAGCTAACAATTGCACCACATTTTCAATGGGCGGCAATATTCTTCCAAGCCGCTGCCGCCGTTCTCCGTGGACAACTACACATTAGTATGCCAAGAAGTTCGTCAGTTCTCTTGTATTCGCCTTCCCATTGTTTGGGAATCCTTTCCCTAATGGTGGTAGTTTAGTCTTGCGTATATTCAGTATCGATCCTGACACCTGTCCAAATTCTTCTAGCACTGCCGTCTTCACAGCACATAGTTCCAGTGTGCTATTAAGGACTACTCTCGCATCATAGCCATATGCCATGCATTTGATGATTTATTCCTTAGAGCTTGTTGATGAATCCTCTAATTAATGTGTCTACAGCAGTGACGAATAGTCATAGACAAAGGACACCCCTGTCGAATAGATTTCTCTATAGGGACTGCTTTTGTGAGATGTCCGGTTATGTGAATATTCGATGTGGCATTTCGAAGTAAAGTTTTGATTATTTATAGAAAATTTTCCCCAATCCTTAAATGAATCAGTACATCGAAAAACTACTGGTGCCTGATCTTGTCGCAGGGTTTGTTCAGATCTAAGGATAAGTTTGCCGCTTCTGGGCGTGGGAGAGCACAGTAGCTTATTAGCTTCCTGTATTCGGTCAGGCTGTGAAGGATCGTGCGTCCAGGAACTACCGCTGTCTGACTGGTATGAATTATTTTATGGAGTACTCGTTTAGTTTTTGTTGCCATAAAGCGCGCTACCTTCTCATAATTGCTGGTTAGTAACGATATGGAGCGGATTTTGTTAATGCCATTGCAGGGGTTTTCTTTGGGGATAAGGAGTATGATCCCTTCATTAATTCCATCATTTCTTGTTCATGACACCATCAAGTAATAACTCCGCATCCTGTGCGTCTAGCCTTTGAGGAAGGTTATTCAGCATTCGTTTGATCGAATTGACATCAATAGGTCCCGAAGCATACAAGTTGGTGTAGTCTTCAACTACATATGTTATTCCTCAATGATCCTACAGACGACTTCCGTCTTCTCTCCTGCGACTGTGCATAGATTTCCACCGCGCATGACGTTGCTCTCTTACGAGATAGTACAGAGAGGGCTCTTCTCCGGCCACATTGTGATGGTCTCTCGAACGGATTACGATGTCTTCCATCTGTTTGCGTTTCAGCTCCGGTAATTTTGCCTTCGTTTCCGCTGTTGGGCTGCGACTCTCGTGAAGTTCCCTGAGGCAACGGAAGTAAAATTCGGACATACTCCTTTCATATTTTATGAGAGAATATTCTCAAGCAGCTTATGAGCTTCGATTTCGCATGTGCACACCACCATTAGGTCGCACTCAGGAAGTTCCTTCGACGTCTGATGCAGGTGTTACACACTTCTTCCACGCGTTATTTCAAAGCATTATCCTTGAGGACTGTTTCTCGGGCTCAATTGTCAATTGTACGCCAGTCAGAGAAACACACTGGCCATGTTGCAGTTCCAAAAGTGCTGGAATTGAGACACTGTGTGATACATATCCTGTCAAGTCGACTAGCTGAAGTTGGGGTGTAGAATGTAAATCTTTGACAGTCACCATTAAGGATTTACCAAGTGCCTGAGAATCTCAAGTCTCGTATTACAATCCAGCTCTACACTGTAATTGAAATTTGATTTCTGATCTTTTTGCTAGAGCACACAATTTAAATCTCCAACTAATACCATTTCCTCTTCGCCCCTTCGTATTAAATATAGGTCATGTTCATAAAAGTGCGTTCCTTCCTTACTGTGTTGGTTGCCTGATGGAGTATAGATGTTTATAAAACGAACCCCATTATTTACACAAGACAAGCTATTTTCCACCCGCTCGATATCGGTTACTACGATGCCCTGCTTAATAAGAAATGCTGCGCCTGATTCGCCACTCAACGTACTATTGAAATCGTATCGTAACACACTATATTTATCTGAATCTCGTTGCCTACCTGTTGTAACATAACGATGTTAACTTCTGCGCCGTGACCATAATCCATAAGGCTGTTGTCCATTAGTAACACCTCTATTGTATGTTCAAGGTGGCTATTTTATAGGATTGCAACAGTGGCATCTAGAGGGGACACTTTCGAATCTGTGCCTGTTGTAAGGGTGAAACCATTTATTGTCATGTACTGCATGCGTTCTAGGTGTTGCGATACTCATTCATTCCCTGACTGTCGAAGTTGAATTTACAAGGGCTCTGGTTGTAGCATGTCATAACTCCGATGTAGACAGCTTCCCATTTAGTAAAATTTTGGCTCGTCATCCGTTTCCATCTTTTCTTGTGTTTATCCTTATTTTCTCCTGCTTCATGTCGGAACTCCCTTGTTGACCTACATCAATTTCCTCTTGACATTCATTTTGATAATTCTCCGCGTGAGTACGTGTCTTCTTCGTGTCCGTGGTTATATATATTTATCTCCCATTCCATTCTCGAATAGCACGCGGGGAGAAAGAACACCTGAATCATTCGTCTCCATCTTTTCTGTCGTTCGCAGTTCGTGAGAGGCGTTGGAAACATCAGTGGGCAGGCTGTGGTGTTCTTATACCACATACTTTGCTCTTGTGTCGCTTTTGTGGCCGTAGATGGCTTCCCTACCTCGCAGGAATCCGTCAGCACTTCCTCCACTGAGTTGTTCTCAGTGTCGGCCGTGACCAGGGTGACCAACTTAGATATATTGCCGCTAGATCTAACAACAAGATATTTGGGTTTGAAACATGTCTCATTTCCAGCGATTTTAAAAGCGTTTTAGCGAAAAATTTGGAGTTTTTCAAACAATTGCAGTATATTGTATGTTTAAATTGACATAAAATATGAAACAATTCCACAATGATTAGCTTTACCTTGTTTCATTCTTTATTAGAAGCCACAGAAGTGTTATAACCGATTCACACGGTAGGCAAAAAAATGCCAACCATTGAAATTCTGTAGATCATCAAATGTCATACTGCCGCGTTGAAATGTAAGCAGACTTGACTTCAAAGGCAACTAAACACAGCACTTACACTGAAAGCACGTTTATTACGAACTCAACATACGCGCAGCACTGACTGGCTCCCCCCCAGGGGGCCCACAGTTCTTTTGTGGGTACGTGTGTGGCGCGCACGGGGCCCCGAGCCGGAGCAGCCTTTCTTCTGCCCCAGGCTGCTTCACTGTCCCTCCCGGTTTATGCCTTCGCCCGGAGACGGGCATATTTCGTGAGCTACTGTGGTTCTTGTTGTGGTTTTTCTTCCTTCGTTCCTTCCCTTCTTACCCTTTGTTTTTTGTCTTTCTCTCCTTGTACTCTCCTGGCTTTCTTCTCCTCATTAGTCTCCGCTTCGGCGTTTGAGACACTTCTTCCTTCTTTCTCTTCATTTCCTATCCTCTTCTTCTTTCCTCCCTGTGCGTGTCTGAAGGCCGACCCACGCATTATCGTGCGTAGCAGGTGACGGGGGTAACGCGTAATTCCCCGCCCCGGGTAGACAAGTAGGGCACGTACGTACCCCCTGGTAAAGGCCAGGCCCAGGGAGGGGTGATTACCCGAGCTGGTACCTTCCGAACGTGCCGATTGGTCCCTCCGTCAGTTCTCGGGAGGTGTGACCTGAGGTGTGAACAATCACCTAAGGCGGGTAAGCCCTCGGAGAGGGCCCCCACTAGGAAGGAGCGCGCCATCAGAGACGCCGGTAATCACGGGGGACACTTCCGCGATGACTTCCTTATCTTCTTTCGTGACGTTGACCCATAAACGTAAGTTAGACTCGCCTCAGCCTAAAAAGACTCTGCGTAATGTGCCTAAATTTCTGGTTGTCTCTCGCACCGACGGAAAGGATTTCAATTCTGTCAATCCTTTCGTTATACAGAAAGGTGTAGATGCAATTGCTGGCCCTGTTAAAACCTGTTCACGTCAGCGCAATGGCACATTGTTGCTGGAAGTGGACAGTGCCTTCCAAGCCCAAAAACTTATACGTACTACGTTGTTGCACACGTTTCCCGTTAAGGTAGAAGCACACCGCACACTCAACTCGTCAAGGGGGGTAGTTTTTACGAGATCCCTTGACGGGCTGTCTGATGAAGACATCCAATCGTATATGTCCGATCAGGGTGTGACAGCCGTCCACAGGGTGATGAAAAAGGTCGATACCCAATTGACACCGACTCGTACTGTGTTTTTGACGTTCGACAGAGTTGACCTCCCGTCGAAGGTCAAAGCAGGGTATGAAGTCATCTCTGTCCGACCTTATGTGCCTAACCCAACGCGCTGTTTTCAATGCCACAGGTACAATCATACCCGTGAACATTGCCCAAATGCAGCAAAGTGTGTCACTTGTGGTAGGGACGCCCATGAGGGGGATTGCCCACCTCCGTCCCCTCACTGCCTAAACTGCAACGGTGACCATGCGGCTTCCTCTCGCGACTGTCCTGTATACAAGGATGAGAAGGTAATCCAGCAAATCCGGGTTACGGAGAAGGTATCAACATCTGCCGCTCGTAAGTTGTTGGCGAGTCGAAAGCCCACTGTCCTCCCAGCGGGTACATACAGTAAGGTACTCACCTCACCTCGACCTACCAAAGATTCCAGTACCCAGACATGTGATTTCACTTTCGCTGACACAGTTGTGCGATCCGCCAGCCCGAAGATTGCCCGTTCCACGTCCCCGCTTCCTCCTGCTGCTTCTAAGGTACAGTCTTCGTCAACATCTAGTAAACCGCGGGCACCTAAACAAGATGCCCGGACCTTGAAAAAGGAACCCGTCCGTGAGGATTTTCTGCGTTCTCAGGCTTCCCAACCGTCAACTGCCTCTTCCCGCCGTCACTCTTCCAGAAGAGCTGACAAGAAAAAGAGTTCCTCTCCTTCCCCGCCGAGGCGTGACCCATCTGTCGCGCCGTCCAACAGTTGCCGGCCTCGGCCGTCTTCTGTTTCACCGGGACGCTCCGTTTGCCGGGCGCCCGGCCCTTTACCGGCGGTGGAAACTGCCCCTCCTGATCAACTCAGGGAGGTGGCGGGCGCGTCGGTCGAACCTATGGACCACGACCCTTTGCCCCTGGACAGCGATAGCAGTGCTCCCTCGGAATCCGGTCCTCAGCGGCCGTCGAGGTGACCCCGCTCGCTACTTGGTTTTTATCCTTATTTCTTCTCTCATTTTTATCATGGCGCTCCTTCAATGGAACATTCGCGGCATTCGTTCTAATCGGGAGGAGTTAAAATTACTCCTTCGATTGCACTGCCCGCTTCTAGTCTGCCTCCAGGAAACTAAGTTGCGTCCACGTGATCGTGCAGACTTTCCACACTACACCTCTGTGCGGTTCGACCTGCCACCTGTGGAAGGTGTCCCAGCCCATGGAGGGGTTCTGATGCTCCTTCGAGACGACGTCTATTTCCATCCCATTTCCTTGCACACTCACCTACAGGCAGTTGCCGTCCGCATCACCTTATCCACATTTACCTTCTCCCTCTGTAATATATATTCGCCATCGTCATCTGCCCTTACTAGGGCAGATTTGCTAAACCTTGTTGACCAGCTCCCTTCACCTTTCGTGTTGGTAGGCGACTTTAATGCCCACCACCCCCTATGGGGCTCTCCGGCACCTTGTCCGAGAGGCTCCCTTTTGGTGGACATTCTCCACCACCTCGATCTTGTCTGCCTCAACACCGGTGCACCGACCTTCCTTTCTGACACAACACACACTTATTCCCATATAGACCTCGCAATATGCACTCCTCAGCTTGCCGGTCGGTTTGAGTGGTATGCACTTTCTGACACGTACTCGAGTGACCATTTCCCTTGTATCATCCACTTCCTACATCATTCCCCATCTCCACGTCCCACCAGTTGGAACATTTCTAAAGCCGACTGGGGGCTTTATTCTTCCATGGCTGTTTTTCACAATCAGAATTTTCCCAACTGTGACAGTCAGGTCGAATACCTCACAGAGGTTATCCTCACTGCTGCTGAACGTTCCATACCTCGTACATCCTCTTCTCCACGTCGTGTCCAGGTCCCTTGGTGGACTGCAGCCTGCCGCGACGCGCTTCGAGCCCGGCGCCGTGCTTTACGCACCTTCCGCCGCCACCCAACTTTGGAGAATTGCATCAATTACAAACGTATGAGAGCGCAGTGTCGTCGTATCATAAACGACAGCAAGAAAGCTTGCTGGACAGCTTTTACTAGTTCTTTTAACCGTTTTACTCCCTCCACGGTTGTCTGGGGTGGCCTACGCCGTTTGTCCGGCATCAAGGTCCACTCCCCGATTCCTGGCCTGACCGTGGAGAACGCGGTCCTCGTGGACCCAGCTGATGTTTCAAACGCATTGGGTCGTTTCTTTGCGGAGGTTTCGAGCTCTGCCCATTACCACCCTGCCTTTCTCCCTCGCAAACAGGTAGAGGAGGCACGGCCGCCTTCTTTCCGTTCTTTTAATCGGGAAAATTATAACGTCGCCTTCACCATGCAGGAGCTAGATCGTGCTCTCGCCCTGTCCCGGTCTTCTGCTCCCGGGCCCGATTCCATTCACATTGAAATGCTGAAGAACCTCTCTCCTGCGAGCAAGTGCTTTCTTCTTAGTACCTACAATCGCATATGGACTGAAGGTCATGTTCCCACAAGTTGGCGTGAATCCATTGTTGTCCCCATCCCCAAACCAGGGAAGGACAAACACCTTCCTTCCAGTTATCGTCCTATTTCTCTGACGAGCTGCGTCTGTAAGGTGATGGAACGCATGGTTAACGCTCGGTTGGTCTGGCTCCTCGAATCTCGCCGCCTTCTGACTAATATCCAATGCGGTTTTCGTCGACACCGCTCTGCTGCTGACCACCTCGTTACGTTGTCGACCTTCATTATGAACAACTTTCTGAAGAAGCGTCAAACAGTAGCCGTGTTCTTCGACTTGGAGAAGGCATACGATACCTGTTGGAGAGCGGGCATTCTCCGCACGTTGCACACATGGGGCCTTCGGGGCCGCCTTCCTCTTTTCATTCAAGCGTTTTTGGCGGATCGCAAGTTCCGGGTGCGGGTGGGCTCTGTTTTGTCAGATACCTTTTGCCAGGAGAATGGGGTACCACAGGGCTCCGTCTTGAGTGTGGCGCTCTTTGCCATTGCAATCAATCCAATCGTGGACTGCCTTTCAGCCGACGTCTCCGGATCTCTTTTTGTTGACGATTTCGCAATTTATTGGAGCGCCCAGCGGACGTGTCTCTTGGAGCGTTCTCTCCAACGCTGTCTTGACCGTCTGTATTCCTGGAGCATCGCAAACGGCTTCCGATTCTCCACTGAGAAAACTGTGTGTATCAATTTCTGGAGATACAAGGAATTTCTTCCACCTTCTCTACGTCTCGGCCCTGTTGCTCTCCCTTTCGTGGAGACTACAAAATTCTTGGGACTCATGTTGGATCGGAAACTTTGCTGGTCCACACACGTGTCCTACCTGGCTGCCCGTTGTGCCCGATCCCTTAACGTTCTTCGTGTCCTCAGTGGCACGTCATGGGGAGCGGATCGTACCGTCCTGCTTCACCTTTACCAGGCCATTGTTCAGTCGAAGCTCGACTATGGAAGCCTTGTATACTCTTCAGCACGGCCGTCTATTCTCCGCCGTCTCAACTCTATCCACCATCGTGGATTACGTTTGGCGACCGGTGCATTTTATACCAGCCCTGTTGAAAGTCTGTATGCCGAGGCTGCTGTATTACCCTTGACCAATCGACGTGACATACTCTTGTGTCGGTACGCATGCCGCCTACGGTCGATGCCCAACCATCCATCTTACAGATTATTTTTTGACGACTCACTCGATCGCCAATATCAGTTGTCTGCGATTGCCTTGCTTCCACCGGGAGTTCGGTTTCGCCGCCTGCTACAACGGCTCGATTTTACCCTTCCTTCCACCCTTCGGTTGAGCGAAAGCCCATTGCCACCGTGGCATCAGGCCCAGGTTCACACACACCTCGAACTTCGTTCGCTCCCCAAGGAGAGCACTCCGGATTTGGTATTCCGCTCGAGGCTTGTCGAACTCCGTTCGCGGTTCGATAATGCCGTATTTATTTACACTGATGGTTCCAAGAGCACTGCCGGTGTCGGATCTGCCTTCGTCGTCGGGGACAACCGTTTCCAATACAAGCTCCCTGACCGGTGCTCAAACTTCACGGCTGAGCTTTTCGCCCTCCACCAGGCCGTTTTGTATACCTGCCGCCACCGCCACCCTTTCTATGCCATATGTTCTGACTCCCTAAGTGCCCTGCAGAGTCTTAAGGACCCTTTCTCGAACCATCCTCTCGTGTATCGGATCCAACGCTCCCTCCAGTTGCTGGCTGATGACAGCTGTCACGTTTCTTTCCTGTGGGTTCCTGGCCATGTGGGTGTGCCCGGGAATGAGGCCGCCGACACAGCAGCCAAGGCAGCAGCTCTTTTGCCTCGCATGGCTACCTTTTGCGTCCCATCGGACGATGTTCAACGGGCTCTTCGCCGGAGTATCGTGTCGCAATGGCACAGTGTGTGGCTTTCACTGTACAATAATAAATTGCGAACTGTCAAACCGATCCCGACCGCTTGGAGGACATCCTCACGCCCCTCTCGGCGGGAGGAGGTCATCCTGGCTCGGTTGCGGATCGGTCATTGCCGTTTCAGCCACCGTCACTTGCTGTCCGCCGAACCTGCACCGCTATGCTCCTGCGGTGAACTGCTGACAGTGCGACATGTTTTACTGACTTGTGTTAATTTTAATCATCTCCGTGTAGCCCTTCACTTTCCGTCTACTCTGGAGGCAATTTTAGCTGATGACACACGAGCAGCTGCTCGAGTTTTGCGTTTTATCAACTTGGCCAACTTATCCAAGGATATTTAACCCTTTTAATTGTCTTTTATCTTTCGTTTTTAGCCTCTTCTGGAAGTTCTGACAGTCCCCGTTTTTTTTTTGAGGCCATAGCGAATCTATGTTTTTGACTGGGCGCTAATGACCATAGAAGTTGTGCGCCCTAAAACCACAAAAAAAAAAAAAAAAAAAAAAAAAAAAAAAAAAAAAAAAAAAAAAAACTGATTGGCTCTTTTTTTATATATATTTTTTTCTTTTGACTGCCTTTTTTTAATTTTATTTTATTTTTTTATTTTTTTGTAATGATAAAAAAGACATAGCTTAGGGTCTCCATTACCCTTCTGTACGCCTTGTCCATGCGTAAATCGCTCATGAGCTGTCGTTCAGTGCCGCGTGTAAAAAGCAAAAGAAATTTCATCCGTTTCGATTACGATGTCTCCAGCGATGAGTGCACGCTTATCAGCTGACAGTGCGCGTGTCCGAAGTTTATAGCAGCAACAAACGGTGAAACGTTTAGAGGGAGAAGCGCCGGTGTGGGTAAGAAGAATAAAGAAATAGTATTCCTCCTTATCGGCCGTAGTCCTCCAAGAGGGCATATGGTTTGGGAGAACGCTCTGTGTAGCGCTACAGAATGAGAAGAATAAAGGCAAATAAACAATGTACCGCGACAAAAGAGGTGATGAACGACTCGGAGCGAACTTCTTAGAGGCGGGGCGCTGTCCACTAAAAATGAAGAAGCTCTTCTTTGTATGGTTACTTTTGCTTCGAATCAGTACTCTGAGAACGAAAATGTCGACGCTGAACTGATCATGGTGGTCGTAGGACAATATTTAACATATTTCCGTATAGTTTTGCATAGGTTCTGGTGTGTTTAATTTTATAGTGTTCACATTCAATATATGCGAAATATTCGACAAAGCTCGTTTTACTGTGCTGGATGACGTAAGTAGCCGTGTGGCCAACAAACCAGATCACCGCGTTATTTTTTGTCCTGGGGTACCTGAGCTTGTAAGGCCACAACAGCTCCTGCTTGTCTATGCATCTTTCGGTGGTTCGACTAGGACAGCAAGTTGCAAAGGAAGTCGGTAATTGTCTTCGCTGGGCCGCAGGTTAGTCGGTGTTGCAAAGAGTCCACAAATCCGCATAGGTCGCATCTTGGGGTGTGGCTACGGTTAATTTTATGCAGCTTCTCGTTCGTGGGAATCTTGTCATTGGCCATCATGTACCACACTGATTGGACATGCGATGGTAAGATGTCGTTAAAGATATTTAGCCATATGATGTTCCACTTGTGGTGGGGATACTTCAATTCAATAGGGTTCCGCCTGGCAGTATCGGTTAAATGGCCGTATATCGTCTTGTTGTTCAAGACTGCTGCTCTCGCTCGGGAGTTGACATCCTTGAATATGTAACTAAATTCCAGAGCATATAGCTGCACGTGCAGAAATGTCCTGGGTATGGTTGTTATATTGCCCGGAGGTTCCATGTCATGTGGACCCCACTGATGGAACAGGGTTTGAGCGACATTGGGTTCAGGATTGTCTATCATTTTCCGAAAACGATTTATGAGAAGTGCCTTACTTTGTGCTTTGATGTCTATTAAGTTGAGGCCACCTCTCGTCTGTGGAAGCACCAACGAGTCAAAACTAACCTTAAAAAAACTGCCTCTCATTATAAACCAGCAACATGCTCTCTGGATGCTCGCTGCAATGGGCGCTGGGGCTGGAAGAATTTGTGCAAGATAGCTCAATTTACTGGCAACAGTTAGCCTCACCGTCTGTACCTTTTAGACAACCTGGTTTTAGACAACCTGGTTGAGCATATCAGCCCAATTACTCGTGTTCATCTTGTCGGGGCTACTATTAAGATATATTCCAAGAGACCGATGATCACTGCTAGTAGAGCACCAGTCAATGTTGCCAACGTTGGTAATGCCGCTCCCAATGTGCAGCAAAACTGACTTCTTGGTGTTCAATGTTGCACCTGTTGCCGCTGAAAACTCTTGAATGAGCCGCCCAGCTTTCATCATATCCTGTGTCGATGCTATACCAATGCACAGGTCGTCCGCATAAGCTATACAGCATTGCCTTGCGCTCCCAATGTTGAGTCCGGAAATTCCTTCAGTGATCGTGATCAGTAAGGGTTCCATGACCAGGGCATAGAGTGCCATAGAAAGAGGGCATCCCTGTCTGATTGATCGTTCAATGTTGACCGGTTTACCTAAATATCCATTGATCATGGGACGAGATGTTGCATCGGCAATAATTCCTTTGATGACGTTCATAAACCTCATGCCGAAGCCTAGTTTCTGCATTGTTGCATATAAAAAGTCGTGGCTGATACGATCGTAGGCCTTTTCAAAGTCAACAAAAAGCAGCGCAGCGGATTCTTTACTCCGGGAATAGGTGGCGACGACATCGCGCAACGTGCAGGCGGCGGTGATGACGCTTCTTCCGGGAACAGCACTGAACTGGTGCCCTCCTAAGATCTTATGGAGAACGGACTGCAAGCGCGACTTATCGGCTCGTGACATGATTTTCAGGTCAGCGTTCAGTAATGTGATTGGCTGCATTTTATCCAGCCTTTTGCTGCCTCCTTTCTTGGGAAGGAGAACTAAAATGCCCTCTTTAAAAGCAGGTGGAACATGGTCCGCGACCAGGAGGTCATTTGCTATTGCTATCAGAGTATCTCCGAGTATGTGCCAAAAATGTTGGTAAAATTCCGCTGCCAGTCCGTCAGGCCCTGGAGATTTGTTGCGAGCTGCACCGTAGACCGCATCCTTGATATCGTCCTCAGTAAAAGGCCCCTCTAGCGCATCAACGTCCTCGGCCGTCAGGCGCGCGTGAATCTTCCCAGACAGTGTCGCAGGCTTGTGGATCCACTGGAGCTTTTCGATAGAGTTCAGTGAGATATGCGTGCGCCTGCTGGAGGACGCCGCGTGTGGTTGAAACGGCAGTGCCCTCGTCGTCCGTGATAGTATCGATGAACGTAGCGTTGCGGCGGCGGAAGGTGCTCAGTAAATGATATAGTGAGGCGGACTCTTCAGAGGCAACTTTCTTTGGTTGAGATCGTACGATGTGTCCCTCCAGTTGTTTCCGCTGGATCGCTGTTATCTTGGCTTTATATTGACTGATTCGCCGGGCCTTGTCCGGAGCGGGTGAGCCAGTGGGTTGTTCGTACAAATCCCGTAAGCACTGGTAATAGCTCTCTATTGTTCGCTTTCGCCAATAAGCCGTCTGTCGAGCGTAACGCATGACAGTTGTCCGAAGTTTGGGCTTAGCCACTGTAACCCACCACTCCAGAGTTGTATGAAAACGAGATTTAGTTCGTAAGGCCTGACTCCAAACATGCGCAATTTCCTCGTCGAGTTCTTCATCCCCTAATAAACCGACGTTGAGTTTCCAAATCCTCGACCTCTGGTGAATTGAGTAGGTTGGTAGTTTAGGTAAACCTGGTAAGCACAGTGATTAGAAAGGCTTACCGGAGTGATATCATCATTTACAACATGTTGCCGTAGCCCTTGGGAGACGTAAACTCTGTCAATCCGGCTGGCTGAGCAATGGGTGACATGAGTAAAGCATTGGCGATCACCGTGGAGTTTGTCCCAAGTGTCGCAAAGGTGGACCCCCTGGATTAAAGTTTTAAGTTCTGGACAGATATTGCTGTTTGGTATCTGATCCTTTGCATTAATAATGCAATTGAAATCTCCGCCAATAAGAATGTTATTCGCACGAGGGCCGATTAATTTCAGCACTTCATTTTTAAAGAAGTGAGACCGCTCGTGCCGCCGACTATTGCCAGATGGAGCGTAGATGTTGACTAGTAGCATGTCATTAACATACAGGAAATGCCACGTCCATCGAGTAAAGACCTCGTATTTGAAATGGGAATACCTTCGCGAATAGAATGGCAGTACCAGTGGCGTCTTCTTTGCTGATATTGCTAATTGTTACGAATCCCGGAACTGAAATGTCAGCGACGACCTCCTGAAGCAGAGCAATGTCCACAGAGGTTCCGTATAGGAAGTCCTGCAGAGCCCGGATTTTGGTGGGACTCGAAATTCGGTTGACATTGAGGGTCGTAATATTGTAAGTCCGCAACGCCATGGCGCCTACAAGCTCTCCGGTCGCCCGCCGGGGTCCTCGTCGGCCCAGCAATGGCTGACTTTGTCGAGGGACGTGAACGTCGGTACTCCGCTTTCCGTCGTGTCCATCGCCTCCGTTCTTCCACTGCCATTCTTCACTGCAGGTGACTTAGAACCAGTTTCCTCCTCTCTAAGCCTCTGTATAACCTTTGCAGTCTTCAGTTTTAGTTGCTGTCGTAGTTTCGGGTCCAGAGGCTTTGCCACTCGGATCTTTTTCGTATTCTGCGGGGACTGTGCGTCCTCGACCTTAACCTTCTCCTTCGGCGCCTTTTTTTGGCTTATTCGAAAGGGAGGTGGAACTTACAGACGGCACGGGAGGCTGGGAGGAACAGCCTTGTAGCAAAGTAACAGTGTCCGTGTAGGAAGTCGAAAGTGGCTCAGGATTTCCGATGTCCAAGTGCGTAGCCGGGCGAAGGTTTTCATCTTTGGTTGCGGAGGAACTGTCCGTCTCGTGGCTAGTACACGCGGTATGCTCTGCAATATCGTGCGCATCCTCATCGTGTTGGTCCCCGACGGTAGCGGAGAGGATCTCTTCGTGCGCCCCAGTGCGTCGACAGTCACAGATTCAGTGCGAACGGGTGCGGGTGCGTCCTCTAGTTCACGCATCACCTGGTCCGGCATTTCCTCATCGGCGCGGTGCGGCACTGGCGCGCGACCATCAGAGCGAGACTCTGGCACGGTGTTTATTTTTCACTGTACGAGCGCGCCGCTCATAACGGCTGCATACGTCACGGGGCCGGCGACAACCTCGCCCGCCGCGGTACGGCCAGAGTAAACAAGACGCGACGGCCGCTTGCGCAGACAGTCTGCACGCAGGTGGGCTGCCGAATTACAGATCGAACACGTCCTGGGCTGTCCGTCGTATGTTACTAGTGCTTTAAATCCTCTTACGGTGATGAAGGAAGCCACATGACTCGTAAGATCTATTCTTACCACTCTCACACCGTTGTCCACATTAAAGAACCTGTTATTTTTCCAGCATTCCGATGTTACTGTGTAAACCGTACCAAAAGCAGCTAGTGAGTGTCTGATACTTTGTTCGTCCATTTCAAAAGTCAGGTTATAAATCCTGACATTCCGCAATCCCAGACCAGTGTAGGAGATCGATGCAGTACACACCACACTGCCTTCCACGGTGTAGACGGCAGACCCGTTCGTGTTGCTCATAACTCGGCGACATACTTCGTCATTTCGCATTTTTACGCAGTACTCGTTACTCAGAAAATCGTAACCGATACCAAGAACTTCAGCTACACGAAGACCAAGGGATTCATGCATCCAATAATCAAAGTCGAAAATCCTAGGACGGGGACAGTCGAATGGGAAACGGAACTTCAAAGTAAATTTACGAAACATCGAATCCATACTCAACAAAATCACACACAAGCGCGCACGAAGTTAGCGAGAGCCTGCAGCAAGCGGCGAGCACTGCAGACACCCGCACGGCCCGCCGGCCGATCCACAACTGCCTCTCAGGCAGAGTGCTCTGCTATTTATACACAGACAGAATTTACCAGAAATTAGAACAGTTAACATAAGAAACAAGTAGAATTTACAAGTGAACATAAGAAAGATGTAGAACCTTCTGGAATTGTTAATTACAAAGAAATAAATTTTTGCGGGATTGAACCGGCGACCTTTGGCACCGCAGTCCGTGACGCTATCTTCTGCGCCACGCCGGCAGTCGGTGTTTGTGGTCTCTCGCGGCAATACGTACCTATTTATGTGGCGTGTATAATCTACGAAAATATACTTTTAACGTTGTTTCTTAAGTTGTAATAAGAAATCTATTTATTACATTTTAAACTCAACAAAACTGTAGTTTTTACTTAGTAAAATTTGTGTCATAATGTAAGCTGGAATTTGGAGATGGCTTGAAATTGCACGAACGTTTGTATTTATTAACATTACTGTTTCACAGTACACCGAGCACAAGGTAAGAATCTAAACTCGTGCAACGACGGGACACGATTCCCTGCACTTGATATTTATCTAGAAAATATGTGGATATTCTTAGGTCATCTCGTGTTAAGTCACGACATTGACAACAAGGCTCTTTTGAAGACACGCTCATCAATGTCAGACCTGCGGCACCTTATCCGAAAACCACACCACCATCTATCCTTGAAGGGGGGGGCGGCAAGTAGTCCTTGATAATTCTGTCAACAGACCATTAAATTTCATAATGTTGACAGATGTGTAGCATCAATTGTCATGATATTACGACTGGAGTTCAAACTTGGGTGAGAGTAATTTTTTTTCCATTAAGGACGATGGAAAAATGTCCATAGTTCTTAAGATATGCATTTTAAATCCCATTTTGATTGGCATTCTTTTCTTGTTTTGGTCTGCCCTATTTACACCAAAAGTATGGCAAGCAAAGAGCGTGTAGCAGAAGAAATGTTTTTCCAGTATGTGTTTACTAGAAAAGTTTTCTTTGTTTAGATGTAAGGAATTTTTATGGTACCGTTTACGCTATACGTATAATGACTAAGTACATAGTGCTTTATTGATTCTGTGATTCGCTGTATTTTTGAATCGAATCTTGTTTTGTTTCGCGGAATGCATGATTCGCGCGGTTGTAACTTCGCTCCTGGGTGGATGATGCTTGAAGTGAAATCTTGTGATTAACTCGTAGTTCACTGACATATTGCGCAAGCTCCGACTTGTCCAGACACCCAGCTCTCTTAGGAGTTAATTGGTTTAACGCTTACCTAACATAACTATGAATCGCTTCCACTGTTATCGTCAGTGCCGTGACCGTGGTAACGGTGAAAACGAACATGTCCAGGAGTCTCATTTACGCTCGTGTGTATATGCAAAGCGTTGGGGTCACTGCATTAGCTCTCTAGTTGCTCCCCGACTGCCGTCAAAAGACGAAGTGTGAAAGACGAGCCACCTCCGTGGTCCTGGTACCCGTTTCTATGCCACTGAGTGATCTACATAATACATCACTCTTAAAGGCTTCATATACATGATTTTTTTTTGCGCCACCTAGGGAAAGGTATAACAATCTCAATACTAAATGTTCACGTATTAATATTATGATTCGTGCTTAATGTTCTGGTAAGTCAATCGAACAATTGGAACAGGCCATCTGAAAAAAGAGAAATATTAACAACGATTGAAATAGTAAATCAAACCTTTTCTTAAAATAACATTAAAAAATTAAGAAAAACGAAAACATATAAAATCTCCTGCAAATTAGTGACTAGCCTAAGTAAGCTAGTCATATATCACAGAGATATTACAGAGGGTTACAGAAAGTTTTAGAGACTTGATTCTCGATGAAACGAACTGAATATCTAGTCCCCCATCGGGAATCGAACCCGAGCCCACTGCATGGGAGTCAGTGACGCAGCAGTCGCTGAGCTACAGAGGTGGACGCCAGAACTAACTGTACTAACAAACTTCCACAGCGAATAGTTGTCTAATAATATATTGTGTATTTTACATGAGAAAAAGGAAGTTTTTCACATTCGTAAACGAATTATCACTGCCTCCAATGCCCCCCCCCCACCCCCACCCCCAGTTTGCACCACTGAATCAGAGGTAACGATAGAGCGGAAATCTCGACACTAAGTGTAATGAAATGAGACACAGAACCGTGACGTGGCACAGGGTGACCCACATTAAATTACAGAACTATTAGTTTTAATAAGTCTTGGTAGCAAAACACTAACACAAATTATTTACAAACGTATGGAAAAACTGGTGGGATACGAATTTGGGAAAGATCAGTTTAGAGAAAGCTTTTAACAATGTTGACCAGAAATCATTTTCAAATTTTGAAGCTAGCAGTGGTCAAATACACGGGACTAAAATTAAATTCAACTTTTACAAAAACCAGGCAGCAGTTATTAGAGCCAATGGGTATGAAAGGGACGCAGTTGTTGGGAAGGTTGTAAGACATGGTTGTATCACTTCCCCATTGTTATTCAATCTGTACACTGAGAAAGCTGTGGAGGCAAGAAGGGAAAATCTGGAAGATTCAGGGCGAAGAAATAAATACTTTGTTTGCCTATGACGTAATTCTGTCAGAGACAGCAAAGGACCTGCAAGAGCGGTTGAACAGAATGGACAGTGTTATGAATGGAGGGTATAAGATCAATATTAACAAGAGCAAAACAAGGGCAATAGGACGAGACAATAAAAGTAGATAAGTTTCATTATTTGGGTAACAAATTAACTTCTGATAGTGGAAGTAAAGAGGATATAAAATGCAGAATGGCTTTTGGAATAAAGCAGTTTCTGATGTATCGAAATTTGTAGATATCTGATATTACTTTAAACGTTAGGAAGTCCTTTCTAAAAGCATTTTCTGGAGTGTAAGATTGTACTGGAGTGAAACGATAACGAATAAGGGTCAAGCCAAAAAGATGGTAGAACTTTTGACATGTGGTGCTACAGACGAATGATGATTAGATGGGTATATCACGGAACTATTGAAATACTTAACAGAATTGGGGACAAAAGAAATTTTTGGCATACCTTGGCTAAGAGAAGGGATAGATTCGTGGGGCACGTTCTGAGATATCAAGTTATTGTCAGTTTGGCATTGGAGTAAAGGGTGCAGAGTAAAAAGTAGAGGGAGGACTAGAGATGGATATAGTAGATGAAGAGGCTTGCGCAGGACAGGGAAGCGTGGAGAGCTGCAGCAAACCAGTCTGCGTACTGAAGGCCTCAACAACAACGTATTAGTATCGCATTCCTATTATGAGATTCAGCTCGAAACCGTGTGTTAGTTGACACAAAACGCAGAAAAAGGTGCACACGCAAAAACGAGACTAAGTTACGGGGAATTCACTCTGACTATGGATTTTGCTCTGTACGTATTCATGAAATTTTTTTCAAGTGACCTTACTGGCTTTTATCATGCGGAACTTCGGGAACACGTATGGCTTCAATTACATCCTTCCACTTGGAGCTACAAAAAATATCAGCAATCACCGTGAAGATCTTCTCGAGTAGCAGACGTGCTCTGACGTGCGCAGCTCCAGATACTTCTGACGTCACAAGACACTCGCCGTCAGTCTCCCTGCCTCACCCCACTGTCCTGCTGTCATCCTGCAGACAGCCTAAAGGCGAGCTATTCTCTCCCTCTTGTCTCGACTATGGGTTCATAGGAAGATGCCCGCAGGTTATATGCACTGTAGGGCCGGATTTGGTTCTTGTTTTGTTGGTAGGATTCTGAGGCAAGATTTCGCCCTTCGAATTTTAGTTTTGCACCAAAGCAGATTCCATCAAAGATTCGACGAGATAAGTGTTAGATATTTCATTTACGTATTTATCATTCAACAAACATTTGAATTACACCAAATGCTCAAAAACAGACGGGATTGGTCGGTGGTAGTCATATGTATCCAGTGGAAGGAAGTATGTGTTATTACTTGTGTATGGATGTTTATCGCACTAATTAGTAACAAGGGATCAGAGAAGCTTATGTCCTTGAACGATAAAAGAGCACTATGATATGAAAGGCAAGAGGTATCACGACCGCGATTTACTGGGGAAACTAACGTTGAAAGTTGCAGAGGACATGTCAACCATATAAGCAGTCTCTTCCCCAGGAGGAGTTTTTGGACATGGGAGCACTGAATGGTTATATCATCCTGCAGACATGAATGGACGGGGAAAACTGTTCACGTGTTTGTAAAACTAATACTCCTAACTGCTCAGATTATCGTCCCTATAATTTCCAACTGTTTTAACTCAGGCAAAGGACAAAAAAAAAAAAAAAAAAAAAAAATAACACGCCCGAGGGAGGACTCTATCCGTAGTCGTGAGCGGCCGCCATATTGGTATCATGGCGGCATAAAACATGCGGCCATGAAAGGAGCCGGTTAACGAAAAAGTTTTGAAACATACTCAAATTTGTCAATTCAGTTCAACTCCAACTATCGGTATTAAAATGTCCAAACTACTTTCAAATAGGAATAAATAAATGTTATTTACTATGTCAGCTTAATAAAGTAGTAAAGACTTTACAACTATATGCTGTGGAAGTTTGTTAGTACAGTTAGTATTTCGTCCGCCTCTGTAGCTCAGCGACAGCGTCACTGACTACCACGCAGGGGGCCCGGGTTCGATTCCCGGCGGGGGACTGGGTGTTGTGTTCATCGACAGTCAAGTCGCTAAAATTGTCTATAACCGTCTGTTAAATTACTGTGATATATGACTAGCTTAGGCTAGTCTCTGATTTTGCATAAGATTTTTTAGGTTTTCGTTTATTTTTTATTTCAAGAATAACGTTTTAAATTTTAGGAAAAGTTTAATTTCCTCCTTTAATACTTGTTGAAAATGCACAATTTATTTATTTATTTATCTATTTATTTTTGCGATGGCCTGTTCCGATTTTTAGAGTCACTTACCAGAACGAATCATTTATACGTAAACATTTAGTATTGATATTTAATATTGCTATACCTTCCTGGAAGGCTCCCTGCCAGATCCACGACATCGATGGAGTTACAATTTCTGAAGATGGTCTAAAAGAAGAACCGAAACTGGTTGAGTAAAATAAAATTCTTTCTCTCTACACTGTTCTTATATATAAAACTTAGTTGATACTTGACGGGAGTCGGGAAGCAACTAGAGGGCTTAGAAACTAGCCCCGACGCTTTGCAAACACACACGAGCGTAAACAAATTTGCATATTTTGTTATGTTGTTTGAATCTAAGAATGTAATCACTGTCTTGGAAAGTACCAAAATTTTTTTAACTTAAAATTGTCATTACCGTGCATTTGACCCGAAGATATTGTTCGAATTCATTTACTATTGTGCGTTACCGGACGGAAATTAGTGTTTTCTTCCGCCAACATAGAGCTCACAAAAGAAAAAAATCTTTGTATACAGAAATAAATCTTTTGACGCAAGAAAATGAAATTGTTAGTAGATGTTTTTATTTATTATTATTTCTCCTCTTTCGCGTAATGAAAATGGTGCTCCTCTTTTCTTAATGCATAATGCACAAGATAATACCAGGATTTATTCTGCGAAATGATTATTATGATGATGATGATGACGACGACGACGACGACGACGACGACGACAAAGCTGTATGATGTTTCTCTAAGCTAAAGCGTATTAGGATTGTAATGGAACATCCCTTTCCCCCAGCTTTAATGCAGCAATCGATGCTGACCGGTGGTGAAGTGAAGCTGGGGATACCAGTGATATTTCGATTAAACATCTTAAATAATCTAGTTATAGTGAAGAACTGTATTAAGTTCAAGTATCAACTCGTGTAAGTTTTGTCACCACCGTGGTGCTGCTACAATGTGCGGATTTTGTTTCGCCACTGAGTAATAGATAGGAAAAAGATGTACTACATTTACCTCTCTTGATAGCTGATACACGTTTTTTACTTCCATCGAGGAGCAAATATAATAATATTAAAAATCGATATTTAATATTAGAATTCACGTGTTTTGTACGTAATGTTCTTATAAAGGATACGAAACTGTGCCAAGTACTGAACAAGGATTAAAGTAATAAATTAATCCTTTTCCTTCAAATTTAAAACGTTCGTATTACTATCAACTAAACGTAAACATCAAATTCTCTTACAAAATTAGTGACTAGCGTGAGCTGAGACTACGACTAAGAATATTTTAGCGACTTGAATGTCGATGAAACGAACACAACACCCAGTCCCCCGCCGGGAATCGAACCCGGGCCCCCTGCGTGGTAGTCAGCGACGCAGTCGCCTGAGCTGCGGAGGCGGACGGTAAAATTACCGGCTTTGAGGTATTTGCACTGCGCATAGTCATACAGTCTGTACTATTTTACTAGGCACACATATTAAACATCCTTATTTATTTCTAATATTGTTTTGAACAAACCGATCTAGTTGAAGTATTTGTTGAATTGAAATAACAAATTTATCACGATAATCGGTTCCATTCATAGCCTCCTGGTTAAGGCGCTCTCATTGGATGTTAGTTTGCAAGTATAGGGACGATGACCTAAGCAGTTTCAACACTTTTTCCCCGTCCTTTAATGCCTGATGCATAATGAATACTTCTATACGTCTGTTGGATAAAATAAGCATTGCGTTCTGCGAAAGAGACTGCTGAAGTTTGGTTGACAGAATCAGCGCCCCATTTTTGTTCTTATACGGTACCTGAATCACCGACTAATTACCGGTATCTATCTGGCTACGAGGTCGTGGCCGCAGGTAGCTTAGCTGTTTGGAACCCCAACATTCCTACTACGAGAAATTTACGAACAGGGCCTCCCCACAGCTTGAGTAAGTCAGGCGGTCAAATGTATCTCAGTGTCGTCGCAGGTAATTTTCTCTCCGTGTATTTTCGTTGTCCGCATTGTATACCATGGAAGTGTTATCAAGAAAGAAAGAGAAGCCAAGGATAGTTATCGCCATCGTATCCACAGAAAAAATGAGTATCAAACTCACTATCATGGTATTTGCAGAGGCTATTTAAAAATATTGAAATCATTGCTCAACAGCAACATTCTTGTCGACCTGACAAAACAGATGTGGAGATAAATAAATGATTCGTAATTGTAGGGAGAGAAAAAAAAATTGTGATGAAATCAGCATTTGCAAGGAACCTTATTAATTTTCACAGCTTGTAATCTGCAAACAATGAAGCGTTTTTTCGGAAACTAATTGATATATTATACATTCACTTGGAAATTGTGTTGGTGCAGTTTTGGGAACTGGCACTGTTTACATCGCCATTTGTCTAGTTGTGGTGTCTGTATCGTAATCATTTGTTTATGGCATGTGTGACGTCGTGGTACGGTTTTAATTCTGGCGATAGTTTTGTGTGCGTGTGAGCTGAAATGTGTTTATATATAAACAGTCACTCGTCAAATCACACAGAAGTCCACCAGAAACAACACAAATTTAACAAACATGCATATAAGGAAAGAGTCAAACTTAACTGACACGAAGTTAACCAAAGAGTAAAGTAACCTAGTTGAAAAACTAGTTTCTAAAGAAATAAAACTCACAGTCTAGGATAACAAAATCTCCATCAAGCTAAACACACAGTATGATGAGGAAAAAAAAAAACTACAGGAAACAACAAAAATTAATACAAGAAAACGTCATCAGTCTGACAAGGGAAATTAAATTGTTCTCATGAAACAAAACTAATACATTGACAAAATATTATTCATACAAAACAACAAAACAGAACTAATGAGTGACCCAACATAACAATACCAAATAAACTTACAGGGAACACTTAAACACACAAAAACAATTTCCACTGCCTTACAGCTAAAACAAAGATACAGAAAAATCCTTAAGCCCCTATTGTGAAATAATTACCCCAATATCCTTGTATGCCCAATGATTAGTTTTTTCAATGTGCAAGCCTACTCCCCCCCCTCCCCCCCCCCCACACACACATTATTTCCAACAATATAGAATAACCCTAAAGAAACCAAGTGACCTAATAGAAAAAATAATAAAATAAAACACACCAAATTCAGGAACATTTCCAAGCCCACAAATATCCCAACTGCAGAAACATCACCATAATAGAAATACACCTGCAATTAAGAGAAACATGCCCACAACAAACAGTCAGGAAATAACAACCAGAATGAAACTCATCACTGAATAAAATTTTCACTTTCAACAAAACATTTTACTCCCAACAGGAAGGATTACCTATAGGATCCCCAAACAGTGGTCTTCTAGCAGTCAGTCATGAAAACCTAATATTTGACAAAATTGTTAAACCAAAACAGTACAAGATAAAATATTTGTACAGATATGTAGATGACATGTGTGATAAATGAATCAACTCCCATAATAAAAGATCTTCACAACGACAAACACCATTCAGTTCACTATTGAAACACAGATGAAAAATTGAAATTCATAGATCTCACCATACATAATAGGAACAACAAACATAGATTCACAATTTACAGGAAGCCCTCAATGACCAGCACTGTGATCCATAACCAAAGCAGTAATCCAATAATCCAGGAGGAAGCAAGTTTCAGATTTCTACTACACCGATTACTCAGAACACTGATGACCAAACAAGACTACACAAAAGAATTGGGCACATTAACACAAACTGGACAAGGAAATAGGTATGACACAAAACAGTGGACAGAATACACAGCAAATTACAAAAACAGGTAACACAGCGTCAGGAAAACTCCACACAGAGATGAAACACTGCACACAACAAACCAACAAACAGAAGTATATAAATAAATCCCACCACCACTTTGCACGTAGCAGCAGCCCCTCCCCCTTTTACACACACACACACACACACACACACACACACACACACACACACACACACACACTACAATACATCGCCGGTATCAGATCCATTCAAAAACCGTGCGTTATATCAGTCATGTCAGATAAACAAATGAATACGATGCAGCCACCACTAGACAAATTGCGATGTCAACAGTGCCAGTTCCCAACAAAAAAGCGCACTAAACATAGTGAAACATAACAACAACAACACGGCACACAAGCAGCTGCACCATAGCTCGAATATAAGTAAGTCACAGCCACGTAGAACTACTTTTCAACATAACTTCCAGTTGAATGTATAACAATTGAGGCGGACTTAAATGCTGAAAATAACGTTATGTGACTATAGTAAACAAAATTAGGGCTAATACACCTAACACAATATCAAATTGAACAACTCGTCAAAATATGACTGTGGCGAACATGTTATATTTGGTCGCACGGCTGTCTGCAGGCGATCAGCTGTTCGCTGTCATTTAGTTCGTGCACCACCCGCTGGGAGCGCTGACGTGCTGTGTTCCTTGCTGCGGCGCGTCGCCGTTGTGTACACATTATATAAACTTTTATATTGATTTTTCTGTTTAATGTATGCTGAGAACTTATTATCTTTTTTCAGTTGATTGTTCCCTGTTTTTTGTAACATGAGGAACAGTTTCAAGAATAAAGCAATTTTATTCAACCCGCGAGTACTCGCGCCGTGAGCATTTTGCTCACAGTAATTTTAGACAATCGTCATTTTACAAATTTTAATAGTCAAATATGTTTGTTTCCTTATAAACGCAACTAAAATTGCGCATTTAGACATATTAAGCGCATTACAAACATTTCTATGACTGCCAGGCAATCAAACGCGTAACTTTGTAAAGGCGCGAGTCTCGCCGGTTAAATGATAAAAGTCGTCGAAATAATCCTGCAAAAACACGAAATTTAACGCCGATAAACTCGCGAACTACAAGACTTGCGAAAGTTGTGTTAACCTTTCTCTATTGCTATACATTCATAGAGTTACGTAAATTCCTTAATTGTCATTGACAGTGTAATTAATTAAAAATTCTTCCAATGAAACAGCATTGGATTAATTTACCTCGTTTCTTAGTTGTACCAGTCATGATATATACTTTACTGTATCATCATACATTCTATATGAGCTATTTATTTAGTTTCTACTATAGAATGTTCCCTAACTATTAATAACTGTTTATTATTCAATTTTCTGCGTTTTTAAACAAAGTTGTTCTTTTTAATTCACTATGAGATTCTTCATTTGAGCGGTTTAATACAATTCTTCACTGTAACTAGATTATTTAAGATGTTTAATCGAAATGTCACTGGTATCCCCAGCTTCACTTCACCGCTTGTCAGCATCGATCGCTGCATTAAAGCTGTGGGAAAGGGATGTTCCATTACAATCCTAATACGATTAAGATTAGAGAAACATTTTACAGCTTTGTCGTCGTCGTCGTCATCATCATAATCATTTCGCAGAATAAATCCTGGAATTATATTGCGCATTATGCATAAAAAAAAAGAAACACCATTTACATTACGCGAAAGAGGAGGAAAAAATAATAAATAAAAACATATACTAAGAATTTCATTTACTTCCGTAAAAGATTTAGTTCTGTATAAATCGATTTTTCCCCCTTCTGTCAGCTCTATGTTGGCGGAATTAAACACCAGTTCCCGTCCAGTACGCACAATAGTAAAAGAATTCGAACAATCGCGTCGGGTCAAATGCTCGGTAATGACAATTTTAAGTTAAAAACTGTTGGTACCTTCGAAGCCAGTGATTACACTCTTAGAGTCAAACAGTAGAACAAAATAGGCAGATTTATTTACGCTCGTATGTGTTTGCAAAGCGTCGGGGCTAATTTATAAGCTGTCTAGTTGCTTCCCGACTCCCGTCAAGTATCAACTAAGTTTTATATATAAGAACAGTGTAGAGTACAAGAAATGTATTTTATTCAACTAGTTTCGGTTCTTTTTTTAGACCATCTTCAGAAATTGTAACTCCATCGATGTCGTGGATCTGGCAGGTAAGTGGGAGCCTTCCAGGAAGGTATAACAATATTAAACATCAATACTAAATGTTCACGTATTAATGATTCGTTCTGTTAAGTGAATAAAAAAATTGGATCAGGCCATCACAAAAAAATGTGAAATATTAACAAGTGTTAAAGTAGGAAATTAAACTTCTCCTAAAAATTTAAAACCTTATTCTTGAAATAAAAAATAAAACAAAAACCCAAAAAATCTTATGCAAAATTAGTGACTAGTGTAAGCTAGTCATATATCACAGTAATATCACAGAGCGTTACAGACAATTTTAGCGACTTGACTGTCGATGAAACGAACACAACACCCAGTCCCCCGCCGGGAATCGAACCCGGGCCCCCTGCGTGGTAGTCAGTGACGCAGTCGCTGAGCTACAGAGGCGGACGAAAGAACTAACTATACTAACAAACTTGCACAGCGCATAGGTGTAAAGTCTTTACTACTTCATTAATCTGACATACTAAACATCATTTATTTTAAAGTAGTTTGGACATTTTAATACCGATAGTCCAAGTTTGAGTTGAACTGAAATGACAATTTTGTGTATGTTTCAAAACTTTTTCGTTAAACGGCTTCTTTCATGGCCGCATGTTTTAAGCCGCCATCGCCGCGGTGGAGTAGCCGAGCGGTCTAAAGCTTCTCGCTGCGGAGCGCGCGACTGCTCGCCGTGGAGGTTTGAGTCCTCCCTGGGGCATGGGTGTGTGTGTTGTCCGTAGGTTAGTTTACCTAGGTTTATGTAGTTTGTAAGCTACAGACTGATGACCACGCAGTTTGGTCCGATAGTTTAACAAACATTAGAACATTAAGCCGCCATCATACGAATATGGCGGTCACTGCCAATTGAGGTATATATAATGTGTGTGTGTGTGTGTGTGTGTGTGTGTCCTTAGTACAATTTACAATTCTTTGTAATTATAGGGACGATAATATAAGCAATTATGTCTATTAGATTTACAAACACGTGAACAGTTTTCTCCTTCCATTCATGTCTGCTGGACGATATAAACATTCAGTCCTCCCATGTCCAAAGAGTCGTTCTGCGGAAGAGACTGCTTCAATTTGGATAACATGTTTTCTGCTACTTTCAACCTTAGTTTCCCTAGTATATCGCGGTCGTGATACCTCTTGCCTTTTATTACATAGTGGTCTTTTATCGTTTACAGGACTAATAAGCTTCTCTGATCCCTTGTTGCTAATTAGTGCGATAATAATCCATACACAAGTAATAACACATACTTGCTTCCACAAGCTACGTATGACTACCACCGACCAATCCCGTCTGTTTTTGAGCATTTGGTCTAATTCAAATGTTTGTAGAATGACAAATACATAAATGAAATATCTAACACTGATCTCGTCGAATCTTTGGGGGAATCTCCTTTGGTCCAATATTAAAATTCGAAGGGCGAAATCTTGACTCTGAATCCTACCAACAAATCAAGAGCCAAATACGATCCTACAGTGCGTGTAACCTGCGGGCATCTCCCTATGAATCCATAGTCGAGACAACAGGGAGCTAACAGCTAGCCTTTAGGCTGTCTGCAAGATGTCAGCAGGACTGTGGGGTGAGGCAGGGAGACTGACGGCGAGTGCCTTGTGACGTCACAGCACGTCTGATGCCCGATGTGAGCTTCACGGTGATTCCTGATATATTTTTGTAGCTCGAAATGGAAGGATCTAATTGAAGCCACACGTGTTGTCGTAGGTCTGCATGATAAAGGCCACCGAGGGCATTTGAAAAATAGTTCATGAATAGCAAAATCCTTAGTCAGAGAGAATTGCCAGTAACTTAGTCTCGTTTTTATGTGTGCACGTTTTTCTGCTTTTGTGTCAACTAACATACGGTTTCGAGCTGAATCTCATAATAGGAATCTGAAACTAATACGTTGTTGTTGAGGCTTTCAGTGCGCAGACTGGTTTGCTGCAGCTCTCCATGCTTCCCTGTCCTGCTCAAGCCTCTTCATCTACTATATCCATCTCTAGGCCTCCCTCTACTTTTTACTCCGCACCCTTCACTCCAAAGCCAAAATGACAATACCTTGATATCTCAATGTGTCCCACGAATCTATCCCTTCTCTTAGCCAAGATATGCCAAAAATTTCTTTTGTCCCCAATTCTGTTAAATATTTTAATAGTTCCGTGATATACCCATCTAATCATCATTCGTCTGCAGCAGCACATGTCAAAGATTCCATCATCATTTTGCCTTAACCCCTTTCCGTCATAGTTTCACTCCAGTACGATCTCAAAACATCCCGAGATATGCTCCATGAATTTTAGTTTAGAGGTTGTCTTGGAGAGTGTCTGTTCAATGAGCTTACGTGTTTTCTGGTCAAGTGCTAGTTCTATTACTGTTGACAAGGGATTTATGGTTGACTGAATCATACATTTTCTTGAAGTCGGCGAATGTACCGGGTGATCAGACAGTTAGTATAAATTTGAATACTTAATGAATCACGGAATAATGTAGATAGAGAGGTAAAAATTGACACACATGCTTGGAATGACATGGGGTTTTATTACAAAATAGTTCAAAAAAATGTCCGACAGATGGCGTTTCATCTGATCAGAAAAGTAATAATTAGCATAACAAATTAAGACAATGCAAATATAATGTTCTTTACAGGAAATGCTCAATATGTTCACCATCATTCTTCAACAATAGCTGTAGTCGAGGAATAATGCTGTGAACAACACTGTAAAACATATCCGGAGTTATGGTGAGGCCTTGGCGTCGGATGTTGTCTTTCAGCATCACTAGAGATGTCGGTCGATCATGATACACTTGCGACGTAAGGTACCCCAAAGCGAATAATCGCATGGACTGAAGTCTGGAGACCTGGGAGGTCAAGAATGACGAAAGTGGCGGCTGAGCACACGACCATCACCAAACGACGTGCGCAAGAGATCTTTCACGCGCCCAGTAATATGGGGTGGAGTTCATCCTGCATAAAAATCGTACGTTAGCAGGTGTTTATCAGCCAGGCTGCGGATGATAGTATTCTGTAATATATCGGCGTACCACTCACCCGTCACGGTAGCAGTTACAAAACGAGAATCACGCTGTTCCTCGGAGAAAACAGGCCCGATAACGGTAGATGTGGTAAATCCAACCCATACCGTGACTTTCTCGTCGTGCAATGTAGTTTCCACGACAGTTCTAGCCCAAATTCTGCAGTTGTGGGCGCTGACAGACCCTCGGGGCGTGAAATGAGGTTCGTCGGTCCACAATACGTAATTCAGCCAATCATCTTCCGCCATCTTTTGAAACGCCCACACCGCAAATGCCCTCCGCTTCACTATATAGCCAGGTAACAGTTCATGATGCAGATGGATTTTGTAAGGATAGCATCGGAGGAATGCCGGTGCGAGTGCACGAGCGCTGACTTCCCCGTACATAGACGAACCCGCTACAGTCTGCATTTCTTCCTGGTATCAGCAGCATTACGCCTTGTGCTCGGTCAGCCACTACGGGGTCTATCGTCTAAACAACCAGTGGCTCCGAACTTCGAAATCATTCTCGCCACGGCTGCATTTATCAACGGACCTTTACCCATTGGAATCCCCTTCCTGTAGCGATAGGATCCTAATGTTGAACTATCACATTCCCCATTCTGATAATATAACTTCCCTAAAAGCGCCTTTTCAGCTTACGTCAACATGCTGCGACTGCTGGTGCATCTGATTCTCTCTCTCTCTCTTTTATTTTTATTTTTATTTTTTTTTTCCTTTATTGTATTTTCACACCAGCGATTTCACCAGTAGGCTGGCAGCAGCTCCAGAGGCTGCTCTTCAGCCCAGAGAGTAAAATACATTGATGAGATGAAAAATTAAAATACATGACAGGCGAAAAAAACAACGGAGGAACAATGTACCTCAAATTGTCACCATGTATATGTCAAACAGTTGACAGGTGAACAAAAACCAGATGTATTTCTCAGCGGTATTAGTTCATCTCCTTTAAGTATAATCATGTTTTTCTTCACATGTGTTAGTTTCTTCTCCCATTACTCCTTTGTTTGTTTTGTTGAGACTGTTTATGTCGAATCTCTGTAGGTGCGATTTCTTGCGATAGTATTTTCGTGGTGTGAATTGTACTTTTACTCGTGTAAGGTAATGCTCTGAGTCAATACTGGCACCTCTTCAAACTCGTGCATCATGAATTTATCACTACTGTTTTTGGGTAATAGCTGCATTGTCAATCTGGAATTCCCCAAATTTTAGAAAAGAAGAGCGCCAAGTTTTTTACTATCTGGGGTGCTTTCGTAAAGAAGTCGAAATTATCGTAAGGTTGAGTTATTGGTAGAGATTAACTAGTCGCTTTCCATTTTTGTTGGTAAATTTATGCGCAATATATCTGCCTGTAGTCTTCCTGTATTTTTTTTTTTCTGTACTCAGTTGTGCATTAAAGCCACCAAGCAGTAAGATTATATCATTCTTAGGGATCTTCATGTGTGCACGTATCGCCGCGCCCAGCAAGGGGGCACCTTTGGCAATTTGTCTGTTTTACTACTGTAGTTAACATAATCTGTTGTATCATCGTCCGTATATCGTGTTTTCTGAAATGTTGGTCATAAGATATTTTGTCTGTCGAGTTCTGTAGTACGACTGAATTGCTTTCCAGGTTGTATCAGTGTACTGATAGTGTGCTAATACATGTTCACAATCTATGTAAATGACCTCGTGGATAACATCAGGAGTTCACCAAGGCTTGTCGCGGAGGATTAGTCGTGCGCATTGGGGTGCTGTGCTGCCGTTCGCCGTTGGGGATTCGAGTCCTCCCTCGGGTCTGTGTTGTCTTTAGGATAGTTTACCCTGGTTAAATAGCTGTTAAGTAACGGTCTAATAACCCAGCAATTGAGTCCGATAGATTTACAAACATTTGAACATAATCACTGAGACTTTTTGCGGTTGATGGTGTAGTATATCGAGAGGTTGTAACAATGGAAAATTGTATTGAAATGGAGGTGTATCTGCAATGAATTGACGCATGGTGCAGGGAATGGCAATTGAATTTCAATGTAGACAAGTACAATTTGCTACTAATACACAGAAAGAAGGATCCTTTATCATTTAGGTACACTATAGCAGGTCCACAACTGGAAGCAGTTAACTCCATAAATTATCTGGGAGTAGGCATTAGAAGTGATTTAAAATTCAACGACCGTATAAAATTAATCGCCGGTAAAGCAGATGTCAGACTGAGATTCATTGAAGAATCCTAAGGAAATGCAGTCCGAAAACAAATTAAGTAGGTTACAGTACACTATTTCGCCCACCGTCTGACTACTGCTCACCGATGTGGGATCCGTACCAGATAGGGATGACAGAGGAGATAGAGTAATCCAACAGAGCAGCGCGCTTAGTTACAGGATCGTTCGGTAATCGTGGACGGAGATGATCGATAAACCCCAGTGGAAACTTCTGCAAGGGAGAAGCTCTGTAGTTTGGTACGGGCTTTAGTCGAAGTTTCGAGAACATACGTTTTTAACAAGGAGTCAAGCAGAATATTTCTTCATCCCGTGTCTATCTCACGAAGAAATCATGAGGATAAAATCAGAGAGATTAGAGCCCACACAGAGACATTCCGACAATTTTTCTTTCCGCCAACAATACGTGACTGGATTATTGTCAGATTGAAAACTGCAGGTGGTCTGTTATTAGTAGCCTGGTCGTTAATAGAGCGCAACACTTCAAACTTAGGACACGTTATTGCTAACATAAACATAGTACAGACTGCTTCCTGCTTGGAGTGCTCCACTATTTATACATAGAAAGAAATTTCTTTAACTTAACAAATACATCAGTTATGAACATGAAGAACGTTCAAGAAATAGTAAATACAAAGAAATTTTTTTTCTGCTAGTGGCGGGATTTGAACCGGCGATCGCCAACACAGCGATCTTCAAAGCTAGCCACTGCACCACACGTTCAATGGGAAGATTCGCGGCAATATTCTTCCAAGAAGCTGCCGCCGTTCTCAGTGGACAATTACACATTAGTATGCCAAGAAGTTTGTCATTTCGCTCGTATTCGTCTTCCCCATTGTTTGGGAACGATTTCGCTAATGGTGGTAGTTTTGTCTTGCGTACATTCATTATCGATTCTGACACCTGTTTAAACTCTTCTACTACTATCTTCCCAGTGCATAGGTCCTGTGTGCTATTAAAGACTACTTTCACATCATCATATGCCATGCATTTGATGATGACGTATAGTCATAGACAAAGAACACCCTTGTCGAATAGATTTCTCTACAGGGACTGCTTTTGTGAGATGTCCGTTTATGTTAATCATCGATGTCGCTTTTCGAAGTAATGTTTTGAATATTTATACAAATTTTTCCCTAGTCCTTAAATGAGTCAGTACTTCGAAAAACTACTGGTGCCTGATCCTGTCGAACGCTTTGTTCAGATCTAAGGATACGATTGCTGCTTCTGGGCATGGGAGAGCACAGTAGCTTATTATCTTCCTGTATTCGGTCAGGCTGAGAAGGATCTTGCGTCCAGGAACTGCCGCTGTCTGACTGGTATGAATTATTATCTGGAGTACTCGTTTAATTCTTGCTGCCATAACGCGCGCTACTATCTCATAATCGGTGGTTAGTAACGATATGGAGCGGATTTTGTTAATGCTATTGCAGGGGCATTCTTTGGGGATAAGGTGTATGATCCCTTCATTAAATGCATTATTTCTTGTTCATGACACCATCAAGTAAGAACTCCGCATCCTGTGCGTCCGGCCTGTCTGGAAGGTTATTCAGCATTCGTGTGATCAAATTGCCACACCGCGCAAAACCTTTTTCTTTTGCGAGATGGTACAAGGGGGGTTCTTCGCCAGCCACACTGTGGTGGTCTCTCGAACGGATTACGATGCCTTCCATCTGTTTGCGTTTCAGCGCCGTAAATTTCGCCTTCACTCTTTTGACTCGTAGAAGGGTTTCCGCTGTTGGGCTGCGACTCTCGTGAAGTCAACGGAAGTAAAATTCGAACATACTCCTTTCATATTTCGTGAGAGTATATTCTCAAGCAGCTTATGAGCTTCGATTTCGCACGTGCACATCACCATTAGGTCGTACTGAGGAAGTTCGTTCGACGTCTGATGCAGGTGTTACACACGTCTTCCACGCGTTATTTCAAAGCATTATCCATGAGGAGTGTTTCATTTAGTTACCAGATATTTCGACCGCGAAATACATTTTGTCGTGCTCAATTGCCAATTGTACGCCAGTCAGAGAAACATACTGGCCATGTTTCAGTTCTAAAAATAATTGAATTGAGACATTGTGTGATACATATCATGTCAAGTCGACTAGCTGAAGTTGGGGCGTAGAATGTAAATCATTGACAGTCACCATTAACGATTTACCAAGTGTCTGAGAATCGCAAATCTCGTATTACAATCCAGCTCTACACTGTAATTGAAATTTGATTTCTGATCTTCTTGCTAGAGCACACAATTTAAAACTCCAACTAATACCATTTCCTCTTCGCCCCTTCGTATCAAATATAGGTCATGTTTATAAAAACGCGCCTCTTCCTTCCTGTGTTGGTTGCCTGATGGAGTATAGATGTTTATAAAACAAACCCCGTTACTTACACAAGACAGTTCGTTTTCCATCCGCTCGATACTAAGATGCCATGCTTAATAAGAAATGCAGCGCCTGATTCGCCACTCAACGTACTATTGATATCGTATCGTAACACACTATATTTATCTGAATCTCCTTGCCTACCTCTTGTAACATAACGATGTTAACTTCTGTGCCGTGACCATAATCCCTAAGACTGTTGACCATTAGTAACACCTCTATTGTATGTTCAAGGTGGCTATTTTATAGGATTGTAACAGTGGCATCTACAGGGGAGCACTTTCGAATCTGTGCCTGTTGTGAGGGTGAAACCTTTTACTGTCATGTACTGCGTGCGTTCTAGGTGTTGCGATACTCATTCATTCCCTGACTGTCGAAGATGAATTTACAAGGGGCTCTGGATGTAGCATGTCATAACTCCGAGGTAGACAGCTTCACATTTAGTAAAATTTCGGCTCGTCATCCGTTTCCATCTTTTCTTGTGTTTATCCTCATTTCCTCCTGCGTCATGTCAGAACTCCCTTGTTGACCTTCATCAGTTTCCTGTTGACAATCATTTCGATAATTCTCCGCGTGAGTACGTGTCTTCTGCGTGTCCGTGGTTATAGATACTTGGTTTATCCTTATTCTCGTGACATTTCTTCCCTTTGCCTGCTGGAGATGTAGTTCCCACATTTCCTTTTGCACGGTCCGACACTTCAGTTCGTGTTTTTTTGTGTGTTTTCGATATTTGTGGGAGGTCTTCAGTCGTCGTACAGGCTATTTTCTGCCGAATTTGCATCACCCTTTCTCTGCAGGGCGGTACATATCTTTCTGCAGCTCTATGAGTGATTGTGCGTTTCTTCATGTCTTCGGAAGATATCTCTCCAGTAATTTCTACATCTACATGGGATACTCTACAAATCACATTTAGGTGCCTGGCAGAAGGTTCATCGAACCACCTTTATAATATTTATTTCCCATACCATTCTAGAATAGCGCGCGGGAAGAAAGAACACCTGAATCATTAGTCTGCACCTTTAATGTCGTTCGCAGCTCGTGAGAGGCATTGGAAACAGCAGTGGGCAGGCAGTGGTGCTCTTCTACCACCGGAATAGTTGGCTCTAGAGTCCGTAGTGTCCGCAGATGGCTTCGCTGCCTCGCAGGTGTAATGTTTTTTTAAATCGCTGGTATTGTCACAAGATCAAGCTTGAAAACCGGAATTGAAATTTAAATAACCGTAAGATCTGCAATGAATATTAATTTTTGAAATTGTTATCAGTTCTCAGTAGCAATGTAAGTTAAAAATTACAACACCAGAAAGCACCATTACATAAGAAAATAGTGGAATAAGTTACCTGGTATGCATTCATTGGTGGAAGCTGTGACACTGCAGTTGAACCTGTATGAATTGATTAATATCTTCGTTCTCGTAAACTGATGCTTGGTTTCATGACTATTAATTATTAAAGTTTTAAGACCGTGTGTAATTTTGATCACTATTGTCATCGAAAGTTAAAGAAATTATCGGACATCGCTTTTAACAGAATGAAGATTTCCTGCAGGCATTGAATTCACTGTTTAACACAAAATGAGAGTAAGTAAATTTTGCATTCTTTTGTCATCATGAGGCAATAGGCAACAATAACCAAGCATCAATTTACTAATATTGCTGAAAATAGGTATCAGTAAAATGAAAGATGGGGAGAAATAGTGATTATTTAAATGAAATAGGAATTCCAAATGAAAGTTAAAGTTTATTAAGTAAAAGGGTGCTAACCAGAGCTCACACTTACATGATTATGGAGGTCGAGTAAAATACGTCCGATTAGTACAAAGGTAGAAAAACGAAAGACGACAAGCGATTCCGTTTTCTCTCCAGATCGTTTGAAATAGCTGAAGGTATAACTTGAAACAAGGATAATCAGAGATTTATTGGCAGAGAGAACGGATGCTAGCGACAAGCGTCGCAGATATAATTAAAAAAAAATATATTAATGTATCGCTACATTTGCCCCCTCTGGCTTTGAGTTGGCAAATGCGCATTTCCTACTCAAAGACATCATAAATTTCTTGTTATACAATTTTTTTTAAAGAATATTTAAGACTGTGTGAGCCCACTAGATATGAGATTAGAAATTACAGTTGTGTCTTTTTCCTTATATATATATATATATATATATATATATATATATATATATATATATATATTTTATTTTTTTTTAACAATTTTCATTGATTTTTTTATCTCATATTCAAATTATACAATGCGAAGCGTCGATGGTCGGACCAACGGTGCAGCGAGCGGTCCCCAGCGCGCCCGGTTTGTTGACCCGTGGGCGTGGCGGTGCGGCGGCGACGCGGTGCAAGGCGGCAGGCCGATTGATGTCGGAGGAATGCGCCGCAGACTCGGCCCCAGCGTAGTGGTGGGGTGAGATGCCAGGATTAGGTGCCCTTTGATAGAGCACGGACTGCTTTTCCCGCATCGCCTCGGTGTGGTTTTACATGAAATGGAAGTTGTACATACGCCATTACAATGTATCCCTTAAGTAGAAATTACAGGTTTGATTATTGAATGAGTTTATTTTTATTTTATTTAGTTGAGTTTTTCAGTACTATTATTTTTTTTTTTTTTTTTTTTTTTTAGAGAACGGATGTAAGTGTGAGCTTTGATTTTAATAGCAAATATCGCAACCAACTGACATGAACATATGCCCATTCTTGACATAAATTCATTAATGGAAACTAAATTATATACAAGGCATATGTTCAGCTTATGACTTTACCAAGACTTATAATTAACATAGTACGTAAATAAAAATGTTCTTTGGCTCACTGTGGGAGCTTTAATCGCTCATGAAATTATTTACTAAGACTTACATATTACTTCACATTTAGACATTTATACATATGTACAGGCATTGGTAACTGGATGTTACATTTTAGCGAATTTAAGTTGTTTATTTTTCTGACATAGGGTATTCTTTGTACGTATCATAGCACAGTTCTTTGATTGGGAAATGCCATAGAGATGGTTTTCGTCGTGTTCATTATACAAATATTAGATACATTTTGTTTATTTTGAAACCATTCACAGTGGTAGTTTGAATTTTCACACGGCGGGATCGCCATTGGGTGCGTGACGTAACAGTCAAGCGTCAACAATGAATAAATTTCCACCGCTGGCCAGCTTCAGCAGTGTTCGTTCAAACGTGGCAGCGGCAACCTCGCGAGCATTGCGTACAGCACATAACTCGCCGACTTTGTGTTTTCGCGTGTGTTTATCATCTTTCTCCCAGAATATAAGATTCATCCATAACAGTTCATAGTGAAGATCGTCGCAGCGCGGTGAGTACCTAATTATTTATATTACGGTGGTTAGATCCGCTTACTTGCTGCGCATTCTTCATTTATTTTTAGGTTGTCATCTCAGCTGCCTTAATCAAAGTTCATTAGCTGAGACAAGACCTACGACTTAGTTTGCAAATATATACGAATATCCATCACTTCGTATATGCACTTCGAGAATCACTTCACTGCACGATTTTTTATCATGACTGTTTATGTCGGTATGCCGCACGTAACAAGTTTTTGCGGTTTATTTCAGATCACACTATTTTAGTGTCTGCAACCATAATGCAGATATACATATAGTCAAGTACTTGTCAGTCTACACGTTCACTTATCACTTTAATTTATTATGCGAGTGCTACCTTTTGTAGTCCGAGCTCACTATTGTCAATGACAAAATTACTTCACTAGTTAATTAATATGTTCATGAAGGCATAGACTTCTGTCGCGCACTTTGACTATAAATGCGTCCTAGTTTTGTGAATACAAACACTGTTTGTGTTGATAGTTTTGTCACTAAAAGTTTTCTGTCACTAATTTCTCACAGTAGTATCACTGTCCTTTCTGTTCGTTTTATCACGTTCTGCACATATCTTCTGGATTTTATACAGTTCATATTAACCTATCGTTACTTTACTATTTACAAAGGTTATATACAGTGACAAATTATTCTGAAATACTAGTCATTAACAGAGTTCATAAATCTTCAAATGAGGTACAAGCCACATTTTATCGTTTTTGGTTGGTATTTAGACATCATTATAGTTTTTTTTAGACAATATAGTGCATTTTACAATAAGTCGCGGCCTATGTTCATGTCAGAGGTCGGTAGTGGGGGTCCTTGTTTTCAGCAATATTATTCCTCATAATCTTTTTATTTTTGAGCTTAAAGGTTCGTCATTAAGCATTCATATTACCACATTGAATATGTCAATTTTTTTTAAAGATTGAGAAATGTATCTTTGGAATTTTTTTATATCGGATTTTGTCAGTAATAACATGGAAGGTGACGTCTGTCACACAACATTAGCAGTTAGCGTATAAATTGGGATGGTTCTTTAACATTTTTTTTAAACAGGTAAGGCAAATAAATTTTGCTGTCGCAGGCAAGGTCAGACTCATCAGCTAATTTGGTGCATAGATTCGGGCTAAATAGCATTCAGAATAAAGATCGAGTGAGAGAGAGAGAAAAAAGCATTATAGTTAGAGAAATCTCTCTAAAATAGTACACAACATAAATTCAGCACATCAATCCATCATTTGCAAAAATTACCATTTATATTATTATTATTATAAAATATTACGTCAAACTAAAATACTCTAACGTCTCTCATAGCAAAGCACTCCATGCTTCTCTCTCACATTGCTTTACGTTTTGCATGCAGTCTGACCTGCTATTGCCTGTTCTTTCCTTATCAGAAATGAAATGTGTAGTTTAGATTTTCTGTTTTAAGTACAACGTATCTGTAGTCTAGAAACATCATGCTAAGTGTCTAATATTTTCAATCGTCGTGTTGTACGTGAGTGTTTAAAGTGTCTTAAAACAAAATAATAGTTATATATATATATATATGTGTGTGTGTGTGTGTGTGTGTGTGTGTGTGTGTGTGTGTGTGTGTGTGTGTGTCTCCTCCGTCATTTTGATGTTGAGTTGTCGATCTTCTTACCGTTGGCAGGAACACAATTCTCGTGCACGTCGTCAGCTGAAAAAGAAGTCTTAAACTACTGCTTATACTAAAGGTTGTTTAGTCTAAAGATTGATTTTTCAATTAGTGAACGCTTCTGACACATCAGCTTGTAATGTTGTTCAAAATATTTCATATCTGTTGCAAATGTTTTGATATGTAAATAGTAGTATTGACGCAACATCGTAATGACACTGTTATCTTAATTACTGCCAAGCTCATAAGCATCAGCATAAAGTCTTGTGTAATTTTTAAGAAATTTTTGTCCCACAATACGTAACTAGAATTGTTCAATAAACTTAGATGTCTTTAAAGGTCATATGTTCACTCTTAAATAAATTGCACAGTTGTTTACATGTGTGTTACCTGTCAGCTGATCAGCATTAATCTACAGGTTCCTAGTGACTTATAAAACTTCATATCATTTTTACTGTCTTTGAAAAGATAGCTGACTACAAATACGTTACTTTATCATGTCTCGTATAGCAACATTGTTTGGATTTGAGTGTGTGTGTGTGTGTGTGTGTGTGTGTGTGTGTGTGTGTGTGTGTGTGTGTGTGTGTGTGTATGTATGTATGTGTGTGTGTGTGTGTGTGTGTGTGTGTGTGTGTGTGTGTGTGGCTCGTATTAGGAGCCGTTGGGCAAACAAAACATTAATATATCCTTATCACTACATTTCTTTCATAAAAATAAATCCTCCTACTTCAGATCCATCGTACTAAAATAAATCATTTGCTCCATATATTCATTTTCATCATCATAAATATTCTCTTATACTTATACTAATAATTATAATAATTAATGCCCATAGTAAGTGTTTTATGTTGTATTAAACATAACAGTGGTTCGAGATATCTGTGTATTTGCTAAGTGTTTGACATGAGAACAGTTACACCGTCTGTTAATATTTGTTGTGCATTACGTAACATTGTAAGAGAAAAAAAATATTTTGTTCAGCTTATTCTCCTTGGATCTGTGAATGTATTACTTATTTACTAGGAACGAGGTGTCATATTTATCATTTTTGTTTGTCTTGCTTCAGTGATCAGCTTAAAGACTAAGCATAGAACTTTTTCAAATGCTTGTGTGGATATAAACCTCTCACTCTTCCCGAGAGTACTGTAGATAATAAATAACTTCCCTCGTGCGGAATTTGAACAATTCTGAAGGGTCCAGAAAATAGATGTTGCCACTTTTTATTACGTTTTAAGATAGCTGATGGTTTAGGATGATTTCGCAGAAGTAATAGGTCTCCGATATTAAATGTTTGTGTTCTTTTCAGCTGCTTATCATAGTAGGCTTTTCTTTTTATAGCTACATCAGTTAGGGCTACTAATATATTTATGCGTTTAAATAGACTGTAAGAAAACACATTAACAGCTGCTCCAGTGTCAACTAAAATCGATGTAGGTATGTCTCCTACTGTTATTAAGATGTGTGCTTGATAGGCAACTATAGGTACTTTGTTTTGTTGTGTTTGTTCCTGGAGTAGCTCTTCCCCGATATCGATTCCTTTATTGTAACACAGCATACTTACTGTGAGAATTGTGCCCTCACTGCCTCGGTCGCTCAATGTCGGAGGGCCAGACACGAGCCGATTTAGTTTGTCGTCTGCGTCCCGTTAGAATGTCTTTGAGGTTGATTTAAAGTCTCTGTCACGTCAGTTATAGTCACGGTCGATTCATTTTGTGTCCAGTTTGTTTGATCTGTACTGTCAGTCGTCATCGTTGCTACTGGTATTTGATTAAAATTTGGTTGTTGTGCAGGAGTAGTAGAAAAGTTCGGAATTTGTTGATTACCGTTATTGTTTAGAAAAAAATTTCTGTTTCTGTTATTATTGTAGTAGTTTTCATTACGCCAGAGCGGTTGTGTGTTACCATGATATTGGTTAGGGAAAGTAGCTGCATTGTTATTGAAATTATTATTATTGTGATTGTAGTAGCCCGGATTAAATCTGTTGTCACGACGGCGTCGGTAATACTGACCGCCGTTAGGTACGTTTCGTACTGCGTTTCCACTGTTTACTCCACTAGTCACTTGTTACATTTGCGGCTGTCCGGTATTGCTAATAAATGACTGTTGCGGTAACATCTGTGGAGGGCGTGACATGTTTTGATTATTAGGCTGCGGCTGGCTGACATGAATCAGCTGATTACTAGGATAGTTGAAGTAATTATTTGCGTTACCGTACCTGTAACTATTATTTCTTGCTCGGTCATCTTCAAAGATTGAATCTAGTGTGTCCACCTCAGTGAGAAAAGTTTCTAAGTTTTGTGTTGAAACGTGTGCTAGTTGCAACCGCAATCGTGTAGGCAATTTGTTTATTAATACGCGTAGTACTTCCCTGTGCGGGAGGGGGTCATCAAAGAATTTAGCTTTGTTTACGTACTTCTCGAAATATCTCCGCAGACTCCCGTTTCGTTCATTGAAAGGTTGCGGATTATAAACTTCATTTCGAAACCTTTCTTGCACAGCAGGCGACCAAAAGGTGGCTAAAAATGCCCGTTCGAACTCACCATAAGTTTCACAACTCTGTAGGGCTTCTGCAGCCCAGATTCCCGCTTCACCTTGAATGTATCCGACAACAAATCTTATCTTTCTTTTTTCGGACCACGATTCAGGTAATAAACCTCTAAAAGATTGCAGGAAAATGACTGGGTGCACATTACGGTTCTCATTAATAAAGATTTGAAATTGGTGGTGCTTTATCATACTTTCGTCAAGTTCTTCGGCAGTAGCATGATTTCGTGGTGAATAAGAGGGGGGTATGTTTGATTTCATTTCCCTACCTAGTCGGTCAAGGTCATTAGAGGTCGTCAAGCAAAAGTCAGTCTGCGTCCTGTCTGACGTCAAATTGTTAGATGTACCCGGATTATATGGAGAGCGTGGAATATTTGTTGCAATTCTGGGAGATTTCCAATCATGGAACACATTTGTCACGGGTTCATTTGGCCTAGATTGTGTCATCTGCGTATTTAAAATTGATTTCACGTCTGTAAGATCTTTTTGTAAAGCTTTAACAGTATTTCCATGTTTTTCATACACTTGAGTAGCTACGTCTTGAATTACAGTGGTTAATTCTACGTCTATCTTTTCATTCAACTTCGCTTCTGTATTAGATAAGAATTGTTGTACCCTATCATGATTTTCTTTGACTATGTTTTCTGCCTGACTCGTAATTCTCGTAACAGTTGTTTCCAAGTTTTCTTGTTGAATTTTAAGCTGTGTAAGATTCTGTGTGAGACTGTCGATAGCTGTTGGTAATGTTTTAACGGTTTCTTTAAAATTAGTTACATCATCGACTACAGAAGAGATTTTTGCATCTACTGTGTCCATGATTTGATCCACTACTTTGTTTTGTACTTCAGAAAACTTAACATTGATAGCCTGTTCGACTTTGAGTATCTGTGCATCTATCTGTTTCTTTACTTCCTCAGAAATAATTGAGGGTAAATTTTGTTGTACTGATTCTAGATTTTTAAATCTCGACTCAAATTCATCCCGAGTTATCATTTGAGCCGCGATTTGATTTTGCTGTTCCTCTACTCTGTCTAATTGTTGCTTGGTGGAATTTTGCAACAGCTCTAAATCATGTTTCGTGTTGGCCTGCAAATGATTAATTTGATCGGTCAAGCCTGAAATGTGATTGTTTGTAGCATGTGTAGATGTTTGTAAATTGTTAATTTGTTGCGACATGTTAGCAAATAATATCTCAAATCGTTTTAACCCATCTTCTTGCGGATTTTCAGGTTGGTGTACTGTCTGTGTGGGAAAATCTGTTACGTGTGATGTGGTTGCAAGATTTTCGTCCACTATGTGTGGAATCATTTCAATTGATCTCGCAGCCACATTATTTTCAACATTTTGCGCGGGCTGTGAAACATTAGTGTTTTGTTCTGACTCCATTGTAGTAATTTGTCTACGGGTTTTAACCATACTAATAAATTATCAAAAATTTGGAATTGTGTGGGGAACCTACACACTTCACACGCAAAAAATTTCTGTTATCAGCACTGTTGAGAAGCAATTAAATCACTATTAATATTCGTCACACGCATGCGAGACGCTTCGAGTGAGAGACAAGCAAGGATCGCTTTGTTATATCGATTTAGCAGCCGTGTTGGCCATTTTTCCAACTTGTGATTTAAAATAAATATCTGACTACAAAACAAAATTTTGCTAATAGAATGAGGTGCTGAATCGGAAAATGCGTACTTGCGAAAGACTAAGAGAAAGTAGAAAGCACCAAATAAGCGAAATAATCAGTCTGTCCTTACCTGTGTTGCAATTTTCATTGTTGGCTGCGGTTGAATTTCTCGTGATCGGGTGTGGCTCCAAATTTTTATTTTATTATTCTCCGGGGTAGTAATTATGGTTTTCACGTCACAATCGGTCAGCAGTTGTTCATGAAAAATAAACACATTATACAGATTAGATATCATACATTGGTTAATGATTACAAATATTGAAAAATTCAAACAATGGTATAATTAATTCGCATAAAATTACATTTTTTTTTTTTACAACGAATCGAGGTCCTGTCACAATGGGCGCCAATTCTTATGTAATGTTACTTTTTTTTTTTTATCGCTGGTGTTGTCACAAGATCAAGCTTGAAAACCGGAATTGAAATTTAAATAACCGTAAGATCTGCAATGAATATTAATTTTTGAAATTGTTATCAGTTCTCAGTAGCAATGTAAGTTAAAAATTACGACAACACCAGAAAGCACCATTACATAAGAAAATAGTGGAATAAGTTACCTGGTATGCATTCATTGGTGGAAGCCGTGACACTGCAGTTGAACCTGTATTAATTGATTAATATCTTCGTTCTCGTAAACTGATGCTTGGTTTCATGACTATTAATTATTAAAGTTTTAAGACCGTGTGTAATTTCGATCACTATTGTCATCGAAAGTTAAAGAAATTATCGGGCTTCGCTTTTAACGGAATGAAGATTTCCTGCGGGCATTGAATTCAATGTTTAACACAAAATGAGAGTAAATAAATTTTGCATTCTTTTGTCATCATGAGACAATAGGCAACAATAACCAAGCATCAATTTACTAATATTGCTGAAAATAAGTCATCAATTAAATGAAAGATGGGGGGAAATAGTGATTATTTAAATGAAATAGGAATTCCAAATGAAAGTTAAAGTTTATTAAGTAAAAGGGTGCTAACCAGAGCTCACACTTACATGATTATGGAGGTCGGGTAAAATACGTCCGCTCAGTACAAAGGTAGAAAAACGAAAGACGACAAGCGATTCCGTTTTCTCTCCAGATCCTTTGAAATAGTTGAAGGTATAACTTGAAACAAGGATAATCAGAGATTTATTGGCAGAGAGAACGGATGCTAGCGACAAGCGTCGCAGATATAATTAAAAATATATATATATATTAATGTATCGCTACACAGGAATCCGTCAGCACTTCCTCCACTGAGTTGTTCTCAGTGTCGGCCGTGACCAGTGTGTCCAACTTAGCGATCTTGCCGCTAGATCTTGCGACAAGATATTTGGTTTTGAAAAATGTCTCATTTCTAGCAATTTTAAAAGCGTTTTAGCGAAAAATCTGGAGTTTTTCAAAGAATTGCAGTAAACTGTTTGTTTAAATTGACATAAAATATGAAACAATTGCACAATGATTAGCTGTATCTTGTTTCATTCTTTATTAGCAGCCACAGAATGTCAGTGTTATACCCGATTCACACGGTAGGCAAAGAAATGTCAACCATTGCAATTCTGGAGATCATCAAATGTCATACGAACGGATGTGGCGTGTATCATTTACGAAAATATACTTTTAACGTTGTTTCTTAAGTTGTAATAAGAAATCTATATATTACATTTTAAACTCAACGAAACTGTAGTTCTTAGTTGGTAAAATTTGTGTCATAATGTAAGCTGGAAGTTTGAGATGGCTTGAAATTGCACAAACGTTTGTATTTATTAACATTACTGTTTCACAGTACACCGAGCACCAAGTGAGAATCGAAACTCGTGCAACGACGCCGACACGATTCCCTGCACTTGATATTTATCTAGAAAATATGTGGATATTCTTAGGTCATCTTGTGTTAAGTCACGACATTGACAACAAGGCTCTTTTGAAGACACGCTCATCAATGTCAGACCTGCGGCACCTTATCCGAAAACCACACCACCATCTATCCTTGAGGGGGGGGGGAAGTAGTCCTTGATAATTCTGTGAACAGATCATTAAATGTCATAATGTTGACAGATGTGTAGCATCAATTGTCATGATATTACGACTGGAGTTCAAACTTGGGTGAGAGTAATTTTTTTTTTCATTAATGACGATGGAAAAGTATCCATAGCTCTTGAGATATGAATTTTAAATCCCATTTTGATTGGCATTTTTTTCTTGTTTTGGTCTGCCCCATATACACCAAAAATATGGCAAGCAGAGAGCGTGTAGCAGAAGAAATGTTTTCTCCAGTATGTGTTTACTAGAAAAGTTTTCTTTGTTTAGATGTAAGGAATTTTTATGGTACCGTTTACGCTATACGTATAACGACTAAGTACATAGTGCTGTATTGATTCTGTGATTCGCTCTATTTTTGAATCTAATCACGGTTTGTTCCGCGAAATGCATGAATCGCGCGGATGTAACTTCGCTCCTGGCTGGATGATGGAAGTGAAATCTTGTGATTAACTCGTAGTTCACTGGCATATTGGGCAAGCTCCGACTTGTCCAGACACCCAGCTCTCTTAGGAGTTAATTGGTTTAACCCTTACCTAACATAACTATGAATCGCTTCCACTGTTATCGTCCGTGCCGTGACCGTGGTAACGGTGATAACGAACATAAACTTCCAGGAGTCTTATTTACGCTCGTGTGTGTATGCAAAGCGTCGGGGTCACTGCATTAGCTCTCTAGTTGCTCTCCGACTGCCGTCAAAAGACGAAGTGTGAAAGACGAGCCACCTCCGTGGTCCTGGTACCCGTTTCTATGCCACTGAGTGATCGATACGAAACAGATCTACATAATACATCATTCTTAACGGATTCATATACATGATTTTTTTTTTGCGCCACCTAGAGAAAGGTATAACAATCTAAATACTAAATGTTCACGTATTAATATTATGATTCGTACTTAATGTTCTGGTAAGTCAATCGAACAATTGGAACAGGCCATCTGAAAAAAAAGTGAAATATTAACGAATAAAGTAGTAAATCAAACCTTTTCTTAAAAACGAGAACCTAAAGATCTCCTGAAAAATTAGTGACTAGTCTAAGTAAGCTAGTCATATATCACAGAGATATCACAGAGGGTTACAGACAGTTTTAGCGACTTGAATCTCGATGAAACGAACACTCGGTCCCCCACCGGGAATCGAACCCTGGCCCCCTGCATGGTAGTCATTGACGCAGCAGTCGCTGAGCTACAGAGGCAGACGACAGAACAAACTGTAGTAACAAACTTGAACATCGCATAGTTGTCTAATAATATATTGTGAATATCAACGGTCACACGACACTCCCCTGTGGCACACTTGACATCACTCTTACTTCGGAAGTCTTCTCTCCATTGGGAATGACATGTAGCGTTCTGTTATGTGGGAACTCCTCAATCCAATCACACATTTGGTCTGATTGTTCACATCACATGCCCTTACTTTGTTCATTAAAGGACTGCGGGGAACTGTATTAAACGCCTTGCGGAAGACACGGCATCTACATAAGGAATCCGTGTCTATGGCCCTATGAGTATCGTGGACGAATAGCTCATGCTGGGTTTCACACGATCGCCATTTTCCATATATTTTACCTGCTAAAAAGACAGTTTTTCACATTCGTAAACGAATTATCACTGCCTCCAATGCCCCCCCCCCCCCCCCCCGGTTTGCTCCACTGAATCAGCGGTAACGACAGAGCGGAATTCTCGACAATAAGCGTAACGAAATGAGACACAGAACCGTGACGTGGCACAGGGTGACCTACCCTAAATTACAGAACTATCAGTTTTAATAAGGCTTGGTAGCAAAATACTAACACAAATTATTTACAAACATATGGAAAAACTGGTGAAATACGAATTTGGGCAAGATCAGTTTAGAGAAAGCTTTTGACAATTTCGACCGGAAATCATTTTCTAATTTTGAAGCTAGCAGTGGTCAAATACACAGGACATAAAATTAAATTCAAATTTTACAAAAACCAGGTAGCAGTTATTAGAGCCAATGGGTATGAAAGAGACGCAGTTGTTGGGAAGGGTGTATGACATTGTTATTCAATCTGTACACTGATAAAGCTGTGAAGGCAGCAAGGGGAAATTTGGAGAGGGAATTAAAGCTCAGGGTGAAGAAATAAGAACTTTGCTGTTTGCCTATGACGTAATTCTGTCAGAGACAGAAAAGGACCTGCAAGAGCGGTTGAACGGAATGGACAGTGTAGGTGTAGGACAGTGTGTAGGACAGTGTTTGGAGTGTAGGATTGTACTAGAGTGAAACGTTGACGAAAAGGGGTTAAGGCAAAATTTGACATGTGGTGCTGCAGACGAATGATGATTATATGGGTATATCACGGAACTATTTAAATACTTAACTGAATTGGGGACAAAAGAAATTTTTGGCATATCTTGGCTAAGAGAAGGGATAGATTCGTGGGGCACGTTCTGAGATATCAAGGTATTGTCAGTTTGGCACTGGAGTGAAGGGTGCGGGGTAAAAAGTAGAGGGAGGCCTAGAGATGGATATAGTAGACGAAGAGGCTTGCGCAGGACAGGAAAGCGTGGAGAGCTGCAGCAAACCAGTCTGCGGACTAGAGGCTTCAACAACAACGTATTAGTATCGCATTCCTATTATGAAATTCAGCTCGAAACCGTGTGTTAGTTGACACAAAACGCAAAAAAAGTTGCACACACAAAAACGAGACTAAGTTACGGGGAATTCACTCTGACTATGGATTTTGCTCTGTACGTATTCATGAGCTATTTTTCCATTGCCCTTACTGGCTTTTATCATGCGGAACTTCGGGAACACGTATGGCTTCAATTAGATCCTTCCATTTCGAGCTACAAAAAAATATCAGCAATCACCGTGAAGCTCACCTCGGATAGCAGACGAGCTCTGACGTGCGCAGCTGCAGACACTTCTGACGTCACAAGACACTCGCCGTCAGTCTCCCTGCCTCACCCCACTGTCCTGCTGTCATCTTGCAGACAGCCTAAAGGCTAGCTGTTAGCTCCCTCTTGTCTCGACTATGAATTCATAGGGAGATGCCCGCACGTCATATGCACTGTAGGATCGGATTTGGCTTTTAATTTGTTGGTAGGATTCTGAGTCAAGATTTCGCCCTTCGAATTTTAGAATTGCAACAAAGCGGATTCGCCCAAACAATCGACGAGATGAGTGTTGTATATATTATTTACGTATTTATCATTCTATGAACTTTTGAATTAGACCAAATGCTCAAAAACAGACGGGATTGGTCGGTTGTAGTCATATGTATCCAGTGGAAGGAAGTATGTGTTATTACTTGTGTATGGATGTTTATCGCACTAATTAGCAACAAGGGATGCAGAGAAGCTTATGTCCTTTTTCGATAAAAGAGCACTATGATATGAAAGGCAAGAGGTATCACGACCGCGATTTACTGGGGAAACTAAGGTTGTATGTTGCAGAGGACATGTCAACCAAATTTAAGCAGTCTCTTCCGCAGAAGGAGTCTTTGGATATAGGAGGACTGAATGGCTATATCATCCAGCAGACATGAATGGACGGGGAAAACTGTTCACGTGTTTGTAAAACTAATACTCCTAACTGCTCAGATTATCGTCCCTATTACAAACTATTTTAACTCATGCAAAGGACAACACACACACACACACACACACACACACACACACACACACACACACACACACGCCCAAGGGAGGACTCTGACCTTAGTCGGGAGCTGCCGCCATATTGGCATCATGGCGGCTTAAAACATGCGGCCATGAAAGGAGCGAAAAACGAAAAAGTTTTGAAACATACTCAAAATTGTCATTTCAGTTCAACTCAAACTTCAACTATCAGTATTAAAATGTCCAAACAACTTTCAAATAGGAATACGTAAATGTTATTTACTATGTCAGCTTAATAAAGTAGTAAAGACTTTACAACTATGCGCTGTGCAAGTTTGTTAGTACAGTTAGTGCTTTCGTCCGCCTTTGTAGCTCAGCGACTGCGTCCCTGACTACCACGCAGGGGGCCCGGGTTCGATTCCCGGCGGGGGACTGGGTGTTGTGTTCGTTTCATCGACAATCAGGTCGCTAAAATTGTCTGTAACCCTCTGTGATATTACTGTGATTTATGACCAGCTTAGGCTAGTCACTAATTTTTGCAGGAGTTTTGTTTCATTTTTTTAATTTCAAGAACAAGGTTGTAAATTTTTAGGAAAGGTTTAATTTCCTAGTTTAATACTTGTTAATATTTCACATTTTTTTTGCGATTGCCTGTTCCAATTTTTAGAGTCGCTTACCAGAACGAATCATTAATACGTTAATATTTAGTATTGATATTTAATATTGTTATACCTTCCTGGAAGGCTCCCTGCCAGATCCACGACATCGATGGAGTTACAATTTCTGAAGGTGGTCTAAAAAAAGAACCGAAAGTAGTTGAATAGAATAAATTATTTCACTCTACACTGTTCTATATATGTAAAACTTATTTGATACTTGACGGGAGTGGGGAAGCAACTAGAGGGCTTAGAAACTAGCCCCGACGCTTTGCAAACACATACGAGCGTAAATAAATCTGCATATTTTGTTCTGCTGTCTGAATCTAAGAATGTCTTGGAAAGTACCAAAATTTTTTTTAACTTAAAATTGTCATTACCGTGCATTTGACCCGAAGCGATTGTTCGAATTCATTTACTATTGTGCGTTAACGGACGGAAATTAGTGTTTTCTTCCGCCAACATAGAGCTCACAAAAGAAAAAAAATCTTTCTATAGGGTCATTCCATGCCAAGTGGTCTAGAGGCTCTCACATGACCTTCATGGATTTTGATGAAATTTTGTATGAACATTCACACATGTTCTCAATGAACACTGGTAAAGTTTCAGTTCAAAAAAATCAATACTTCCGGAGATACAGTCACTTGTTTAAGACCATAGCACAGCTTCCAATAGTGCGTCCTTGGATTTTCAGCAACTTTGAGATGATATATCTCTGGGATTATTTGCATGAAAGAAACAAAACTAGGCCATCTTATACAACTCTTAGAGCTCTTTAAAGTAAAATACCAAGAACAGGATTTCTAAGCAATTTTCATATAGTAAATTTGGGGCAAAGTTGGGCGAAAAAATTGCTGGTTAAAAAAAGTGCGAACTTTAGTTTTTTATATCTCCAGAAGTAATTGTGGGATGTACATGAAACTTTGCACACCATAACTCACCAACACAAGGTCTTAGAATATAAAGTTCCATTCTCCTAATGCTTCCCATTATTTCACAAATCTAGGGTAAAGTTGACAATTTTTCAAAAAGTGCTAAAATGGGTATTTTCAGTCAAATTTTTCAAAAAAGTGTTTTCTCCAAATTCCTTTAAACTATGCTCATTAGAAAGAGCATATTCTAAACTATCTCGAAAAGTGGATTTGGTTTTGCAATGCAAGCATATAAGGCCCTAAAAAGTAGCATAATCCTAGAGGCGCACTGGAAGTTTGAACCCATTTTTCTGGCACTCAAATTATACCTAAAATCATTTATTATGTCTAATAAATATTTGTTAATGCCTGGGATAAGTGAAATAAGAAGTCCTGATGAATAGGACGTAGCTCAAGTCCGAATAGAAAAAGAATAAAAATAGAAACAATGTTATTTCTTAACTGTCCCCCCCCATCCCACAACTCTCTCTCTCTCTCTCTCTCTCTCTCTCTCTCTCTCTCTCTCTCTCTCTCACACACACACACAATTATAATTTAGAATGAATGTAAATTGTAAAATATTTGCACAATCATTATCTAATTATTAGTAGCATTTTTAATTAACACCACCAGCTTACTGAAGGAAAATAAGTATGTAAGTGATTTGTTGTGGTTTAACCACTGCTAGATTCATTTCACCTGAGAAAACCAGTATCTCCATCACCGTAGGGGCTACGCTCGAGCATCAACAGCTATGGATGAGTTTCTTTACACAGGTTTCCAAGCCTGATGAATGTAAACAGGAATGGTGTATTGCCGGCCAGACAAATTTACTGACGGAGCTGGAATAAGTGCAAAAATGTGGTGTGATGGAACCCAGTACTTGTCAATTATTAGTGGTCAATAAAATGAATCTGCTGGACCATGAGGGTGCATAAAGTTTATTAATGCACCCCTTTGCTCAGTGGAAGTCTCACAGATATTCCCAATCCACCAAAAATTTTCTTAGGTGCATGCAACATATTGTCCAGCTTGGAGGGCAGAAATTTCTTGATGTCTCTCGAACCGACGGTAAAGATATCACTTCCGTAAATCCTTTCGTCATTCAGAAAGGTGTTGACGCAATTGCTGGCCCTGTTAAAACCTGTTCGTGTCAGCGCAATGGTACATTGTTGCTGGAAGCGGACAGTGCTTTCCAGGCCCAAAAACTGATACGAACTACATTGTTACACACATTTCCTGTCAAGGTAGAAGCGCATCGCACGCTCAACTCGTTACGGGGGGGGGGGTGTTTTTACGAGATTCCTTGACGGGTTGTCTGACGAAGACATACAAACCTATATGTCCGATCAGGGTGTAACAGCCGTGCATAGGCTGTTGAAAAAGGTAGATAACCAGCTGACACCGACTCGTACTGTGTTTTTGACGTTCGACAGAGTAGAACTCCCGTCGAAGGTCAAAGCAGGGTACGAAGTTATCTCCGTCCGCCCTTATGTACCTAACCCAACGCGCTGTTTCCAATGCCACAGATACAACCACACCCATCAATCTTGCCCTAATGCAGCAAAATGTGTCACCTGTGGTAGGGACGCCCATGGGGGGGATTGCCCACCTCCGTCCCCTCACTGCCTTAATTGCAACGGTGACCATGCGGCTTCCTCTCGAGACTGCCCTGTATATAAGGATGAAAAGGTCATTCAGCAAATTCGTGTTACGGAAAAGGTATCAACATCTGCTGCTCGAAAGTTGTTGGCGAGTCGAAAGCCCACTGTCCTCCCAGCGGGCACATACAGTAAGGTACTCACCTCCACTCGACCTACTAAGGATGCAGGTACGCAGACCTGTGATTTCACTTTCGCTTACACAGTTGTGCGATCGGCCAGCCCGAAGATGGCCCGTGCCACATCCCCGCTTCCTCCTGCTGTCTCTAAAGTACATTCTTCGTCAACCTCTAATAAACCGTGGGTACCGAAACCAGATGTCCGGACTTTGAAAAAGGAACCCGTCCATGAAGATTTTCTGCGTTCTGAGGCTTCTCAACTGACAACTGCCTCTTCTCACCATCACTCTCCTTCCCCGCCGAGGCGTGACCCATCCGTCACGCCACCCAACAGTAGTCGGCCCCGATCATCTTCTGTCTCGCCGGGACACACTACTGTTAGCCGGGCAACCGGCATTTTACCGGCGGCGGAAGTTGCCCCTCCTGATAAACTCGGGAAGGTGGCAGATGTGTCGTTTGAACATATGGAACATGACTCTCTGCCTCTCGATGGCGACAGTAGTGCTCCCTCGAAGCCCGGTCCTCAGCGGCCGTCGAGGTGAACCCACCTGCTTGTTCCTTTTTATCTTATCTTATTTTTTTATCATGGCGCTCCTTCAATGGAATATTCGCGGCATTCGTTCCAATCGGGAGGAATTAAAACTACTCCTTCGATTGCACTGCCCGCTTCTAGTTTGTCTCCAAGAAACTAAGTTACGTCCAAGTGATCGTGCAGACTTCCCCCACTACACATCTGTGCGTTTCGACCTGCCACCTGCGGAAGGTACCCCATCTCATGCTCATTCGGGACGACGTCTATCACCATCCCATTTCATTGCATACTCACCAACAGGCAGTTGCCGTCCGCATAACTCTATCCACCTTTTCCTTTTCCCTTTGTAGTATCTACACGCCATCGTCATCCGCCCTTACTAGGGCAGATGTGCTACACCTCGTTGACCAGCTCCCTTCACCTTTCGTGTTGGTAGGCGACTTTAATGCCCACCACCCCCTACGGGGCTCTCCGGCACCTTGTCCGAGACGCTCCCTTTTGGTGGACCTTCTCCAACACCTCGATCTTGTCTGCCTCAACACCGGTGCACCGACCTTCATTTCAGACACAACACACACTTATTCCCATATAGACCTCGCAATATGCACTCCTCAGCTTGCCGGTCGTTTTGAGTGGTATGCACTTTCTGACACGTACTCAAGTGACCATTTCCCTTGTATCATCCACTTCCTGCATCATTCCCCATCTCCTCGTCCCACCAGTTGGAACAAAGCCGACTGGGGGCTTTTTTCTTCCATGGCTGTTTTTCACAATCAGGACTTTTCCAGCTGTGACAGTCAGGTCGAATACCTCACAGAGGTTATTCTCACAGCTGTCGAACATTCCATACCTCGTACATCCTCTTCTCCACGTCGTGTCCCGGTCCTCTGGTGGACTGCAGCCAGCCGCGACGCGCTTAGAGCCCGGTGACGTGCTTTACGCACCTTCCACCGCCACCCAACGTTGGAGAATTGCATAAATTATAAATGACTGCGAGTGCAATGTCGTTATCAACGACAGCAAAAAAGCTTGCTGGACTGCTTTTACTAGTTCTTTTAACCGTTTTACTCCCTCCATGGTTGTTTGTGGTGGCCTATGCCGTTTATCCGGCATCAAGGTCCACTCCCAGATTTCTGGCCTGACTGTCGAGAACGCAGTCCTTGTGGACCCTGTTGGTGTTTCCTTTGCGGAGGTTTCGAGCTCTGCCCATTACCACCCTGCCTTCCTCCCTCGCAAACAGGCAGAGGAGGCACGGTTGCCTTCTTTCCGCTCTTTTAATCGTGAAAATTATAATGTCTCCTTCACCATGCAGGAGCTAGACCGTGCTCTCGCCCTGTCCCGATCTTCTGCTCCCGACCCCGATTCCATCCATATTGAGATGCTGAAGAACCTCTCTCCTCCACTGAGGAAACGGTGTGTATAAACTTCTGGCGATACAAGGAATTTCTTCCACCATCCCTACGTCTCGGCCCCGTTTCTCTACCATTCGTGGAGGCAACAAAATTCTTGGGGCTAATGTTGGATCGGAAACTTTGCTGGTCTACACACGTGTCCAACATAGCTGCCCGTTATGCCCGATCCCTTAATGTTCTTCACGTCCTCAGTGGCACATCATGCCGAGCGGATCGTACTGTCCTGCTTCGCCTTTACCAGGCCATTGTTCAGTCGAAGCTCGACTACGGAAGCCTTGTATATTCTTATGCACGGCCGTCGATTCTCCGCCGTCTCGAATCTATTCACCTTCGGGGATTACGTCTTGCGACCGGTGCATTTTATACCAGCCCTGTTGAAAGTCTGTACGCCGAGGCTGCTGTATTACCCTTGACCACTCGGCGTGACATACTCTTGTGTCGGTACGCATGCCGCCTGCGGTAATTGCCCAACCATCCATCTTACCGATTATTTTTTAACGACTCACTCGATCGCCAATATCAGTTGTCTGCGATAGCCTTGCTTCCACCTGGAGTTCGGTTTCACTGCCTGCTTCAGCGGCTCGATTTTACCCTTCCTTCCACCTTTTGGTTGAGCGACATCTTAGTTCGCTCCCCAAGGAGAGCACTCCGGATTTGGTATACCGCTCGAGGCTTGTCGAACTCCGTTCACGGTTCGACAATGCCATATTTATTTACACTGATGGTTCCAAGAGCACTGCCGGTGTCGGATCTGCCTTCGTCGTCGGGGACAACCGTTTCCAATACAAGCTCCCTGACCGGTGCTCGAATTTCACGGCTGAGCTTTTTGCCCTCCACCAGGCCGTTTTGTACACCTGTCGCCACCGTGAACCTTTCTATGCCATATGTTCGGACTCCCTTAGTGCCCTGAAGAGTCTTAAGGAGCCTTTCACGAACCATCCTCTCGTGTATCGGATCCAACGCTCCCTCCAGTTGCTAGCAGATGACAGCTGTCATGTTTCTTTCCTGGCCACGTGGGTGTGCCCGGGAATGAGACCGCCGACATAGCAGCCAAGGCCGCAGCTCTTTTGCCTCTCATGGCTACCTTTTGCGTCCCATCGGACGATGTTCAACGCGCTCTTCGCCGGAGTATCGTGTCGTCATGGCACAGGGCGTGGTTTTCACTGTACAACAATAAATTGCGAACTGTCAAACCGATCCCGACCGCTTGGAGGACCTCCTCACGCCCCTCTCAGCGAGAGGTGGTCATCCTGGCCCGGTTGCGGATCGCTCACTGCCGTTTCAGCCACCGTCACTTGCAATCCGCCGACCCTGCACCGCTGTGCTCCTGCGGTGAATTGCTGACGGTGCGACATGTTTTACTGTCTTGTCCCAATTTTAATCATCTTCGTGAAGCCCTTCACTTTCCGTCTACTCTGGAGGAACTTTTAGCTGATGACACACGAGCAGCTGCTCGAGTATTGGGTTTTATCAACATGGCCAATCTATCAAAACATATTTAACCCTTTTAATTGTTTTTATATTTCGTTCTTAGCCTCCTTTTAATACTCTATCTGGTAGTTAGCAATTTTTTCGAGATCTAGCGAATCTCTGTTCTTATCTGGGCGCCAATGACCTTAGCAGTTGTGCGCCCTAAAACCACAAAAAAGTTATTAGAAGAAATTTCAATTAATTATTCTGTCAATGACAATTAAGGAATTTCCGGAACTCTATTAATATATAGCAATAGAAAAAGGTTAACACTACTTTCTGAAGTCTTGCAGTTTGCGAGGTGTTCTGCGTTAAATTTAGTGTTCTTCCGTGGAAGGATTACTTCGACGACTTTTAACAATTAACCCGCGACACTCGCGCCTTTAAAAACTTAGGCGATTGATTGCCTGTATAGCATTTTTTTACAGTCAAATAACAGTTGGAATGTGCTTAATATGTCTAAATAAATATTTCTAGTTGCGTTTACAAGAAAACACACATATTTGACTATTTAAAATTCGTATAATGACGATTGTTCAAAATGCTCATAGTGCGACTACTCGCGGGTTAAATAAAATAGCTTTATTATTGAAAGTTTTCCTCATATTACAAAAAACAAGGAGCAAGCAAAGTCGATTAAATCCAAATTAAATCAATTTAACAAAGATAATATGTTCTCAGCATACATTAAACAGAATAATCAATATAAAAGTTTACATAATGTGTACACAACGGCGACGCGCCGCAGCAAGGAACACAGCATGTCAGCGCTCCCAGCGGTTGGTGCACGAACTAAATGACAGCGAACAGCTGATCGCCAGCAGACAGCTGTGTGACCAAGTATAACATGTTACCAATAGTCATATTTTGGACGAGTTGTTCAATTTGATATTTTGCGAGATGTATTAGCCCTAATTTTGTGTACAATACTGACATAATGTCAGTCTCAGGATTTACATCTGCTTCCATTGAGAAATGACAACTTATCACAGGTTAACGTCTACAAAGAAAACGTTTTTATTTCGAAAACCAATTGATTTATTATACATTCAACTGGAAGTTATGTTAAAAAGTAGTTCGACGTGGCCGTCAAGTGGCTTACTTACATTCGAGCTATGGTGCTGCTGCTTGTGTGCCGTGTTGTTGTTGTTATGTTTCACTATGTTTAGTGGGCTTTTTTTTGTTGGGAACTGGCACTGTTGACATCGCAATTTGTCTTGTGGTGGCTGCATCGTATTCGTTTGTTTATGTGACATGTCTGATATAACGCACGGTTTTTGAATGGATCTGATACTGTGTGTGTGTGTGTGTGTGTGTGTGTGTGTAGAAGGGGCAGGGGCTGCTGCTACATGCAACGTGGTGGTGGGATTTATTTATATACTTCTGTCACGGTCTCAAACAGGGTTATGTTGCTTAATGATACTTTCGTACATGGGTTTATTGCTTTCTGGATGTGATAGTTTTCCTCTAGTGTTAGTTCTTGGAATAAGCTGTGGCTAGTTTTTAATTTTTGTAGTTCGGTTTCTGTGTCTGTTGGGGTATGATTCAGTTTATAAACTGTTCAGCAACTGTTGTGTGACAGCTGCTACGTTTTAGTGCTCTGAGTTGCTCCACGAATCTTGTTTTGAAATTTCTGCATGTATGCTCACATATTCACATAGGCAGTTGTTGCAAGAAGGTGATATATTCCTGACTAGCCGAACTTCTCAGTGTTTGTGTAGGTTCACAATAGGGGCCTCTGGATTTTTATCATTTTTTTAGCTGTAAGGCAATGAACATTGTTTTTATGTTTTTCAGTGTTTCCTATAAGTTTCTTTGGTATTGGTATGTTGGGTCACTCAATAGTTCTGTTTTGTTGTTGTTTTGTATGAACTGTTTTGTCAGTGTATTTCTTCTGTTTCATGAGAACAATTCAATTTCTCTTGTCAGACTGGTGACATTTTCTTGTGTTAATTTTTGTTGTTTTCTGTAGCTTTTTTTCCTTCATCATTCTTTGTGCTTAGCTTTATGGAGGTTTTGTTATCCTTAATTATGAGTTTTATTTGTTTAGAAACTAGTTCTCTTGTTTAGTTAGGATTGAATTCATGTTGTTTAAATATGTATTTACCTTCTTGGTTATGTTTTCCATTGCTCTGTGTGAGACTGTTTTGTTGTTATGTTTTGGAGCCTTTTCAGCTAGGTTACCTTACTCTTTGGTTAACTTCATGTCAGTTAAGTTGATGACTTCTCTTATATGCATGTTTGTTAAATTGGTGTTATGTCTGTTGGGCCTCTGTATGATTTGGCACTTTGGCGAGGTTTTTTATTCTTTTTCTTTTTGAGAATACAGGAAGCAGACCTCTTATCCATATGATTTCAGCTCACACGCACACACACACACACACACACACACACACACACACAAACACAAAACCATCACCAGAATAAAAATCATTCAAAAACCACGCACCAAGACATCACAGACATGTCATATAATGAATACGATACAGACAGCACAAGAAGACAAATGGCTATGTAAACAGTGCCAGTCGCCACCAAATCCGCACCAAACATCACGAAACATAACAACACGCCACACAAGAAGCAACAAAACACAACTCGAATACAAGATAGCCACTAAACAACTACACAGAACTATTTTTCAACACAATCTCCATGTGAATGTATAATAAATCAGTTTTCGAAATAAAGACGCTTCATTGTTTGCAGATTACAAGTTGTGAATATTTGTGATTTATCAAACGTGGTACAATTTCTTAAAATGCCGTTAAATCTCCAGTTTTGTTTTGTCAGGTCGATAAGAATGTTGCTGTTTATCAATGATTTCAATATTTTTAATCAGCCTTTGCACATACCATGAATAGAGTTTGTTACTCCTAATTTTTTCTGTGGAAACGACAGCGATGACCATCCTTGACAAGAAGCAGCTTGTATTGCTTTCTTGCCGCGGTGGAGTAGCCGAGCGGTCAAAAGCGTCTCGCTGCGGAGCACGCGGTTGCTCTCCGTGGAGGTTCGAGTCCTTCCTGGGGCATGGGTGTGTGTGTGTTTGTCCTTACGTTAGTTTACCTAGGTTTAAGTAGTTTGTAAGCTATGTACTGATGACCACGCAGTTTGGTCCGATAGATTTACAAACATTTGAACACTAGGCGGACAACAAAAGTAGCGTACGAAAATACACGGAGAGAAAATTACCTGCGACGACACTGAGAAACAGTTGACAACACATGCCCTGGTGGTGACCGCCTGACGTTGACAAGCAGTGGGGAGGCCCTGTTCGGAAATTTCTCGTTGTAGGAACCGTGGGGTTGAAACAGCTAAGCTACCTGCGGTCATGACCTCGTGGCCAGATAGATACCGGAAATTATTCGACTTAAATGATACAATTGTGATTAAGGTACCGTATAAGAAATGGGGTGCTGATTCTGTCAACCAAACTTCAACAGTCTCATTCGCAGAAGGCAATGCTTATTTCATCCAACAGACGTATAGATGTATTCGTTATGCATCAGGCATTAAAGTACGGGGAAAAAGTGTTGAAACTGCTTAGGTCATCGTCCCTATACTTGCAAACTAACTTATGTTAAGAACAACACAGACACACACCCATCCCTTAAGAACAACTCGAACATCCAATGAGAGCGCCTTAACCAGGAGGCTATGAATGGAACCGATTATCGTGATAAATTTGTTATTTCAATTCAACAAATACTTCAACTAGATCAGTTTGATCAAAACAATATTAGAAATAAATAAGAATGTTTAATATGTGTGCCTAGTAAAACAGTACAGACTGTATGACTATGCGCAGTGCAAATACCTCAAAGCCGGTAACTTCACCGTCCACCTCCGTAGCTCAGGCGACTGCGTCGCTGACTACCATGCAGGGGGCCCGGGTTCGAACCCGGCGGGGGACTGGGTGTTGTGTTCGTTTCATCGACATTCAAGTCGCTAAAATATTCTTAGTCGTAGTCTCAGGAACGCCAAAATTGATCTCATAAACTGTGCAATATGACTAGTTCACGCTAGTCACTAATTTTGTAAGAGAATTTGATGTTTTCGTTTAGTTGATTGTAATAAGTACTTTTTAAATTTTCAGAAAAAGGGTTAATTTATTACTTTAATCCTTGTTCAGTACTTGGCACATTTTCGCATCCTTTATAAGAACATTACGTACAAAACACGTGAACTCTATCATTAAATACTATTTTTTTTATATTTTGACTGTCTGAATGTAATTGTGCAATCGCAGTCTTTGATGGTACCACTTTCTTTAGCTTAAATTTTCAGTACTCTACTTTTCACCCAATGCGATTTTACTAACGTGCGTGACCGAACGCAGATTAGTGTTTTCTCCCGCAATTTATAGCTCCAGACGATCAAATCGATTCATAAAAAACTAAATCGTTTTACGGATGCAAATGGAATGGTTGTATATGTATATAGTGTCCTCTCATGCATAAGGAGAGAAGCTGCAAAATTCAAGAAAATTGTCAAAGTTGTTTTGCAAGATGTTGTCGTTGATGATGATGATGATGACTATGTGTCTATGCCTAAACGGGGTAGGGTTTAAAAAGGGAATACGATATCTACCATTTGGACCAAATTGAAATGCACGACAAATTTGTTTAGCAGTGTACCCATTATGTTGAAAGACCACTTTGAGATGCTCCAGTTCTTCACCAAGATGTTCAGCATCAGAAATGGCGTACGCTCTTTTTACTAAAGTACGCAAGACCCCCATACGTTGCTGTGGCGGATGACAGCTCGTCGCATGAAGATAAAGATCGGTATGTGTTGGCTTGCGATACACTCCATGTCCCATCACTGTTCTTTTGAACCAAAACATCCAAAAAAGAAAGTTTCCCATCGTTCTCTACCTCCATCGTAAATTTAATATTGGGATGGAGACAATGAACCATTAGAGGACAATTACAAGTCTATTGCCTTTTTGCCTTTCGCCGGGAATATTTCCTCGAAAATTTCAAGAATTTTAAGAATATTCGACATTAAAAGTGTTTCTATGCCGCCACCTAAGACTAGGGCCCGCACAGTTCAGGATCGATGTGTGGAACACCACCGTCATACTCGTTTGCTTCAACCTAAAAGTCAGCTGTTGCGGAATATTGTTTGAATGAGGGACACAAGATGTTATTCGATGAGACTAAACTGATTTCTCCTGCTTCCCGCTACTGGGAATGTGTTCTCAAAGAATCCATGGAACTTCGTATGGCCGATAATATTATTAATAGGGACAAGGGCTTTCCCCCAAGTAAAACTTGGAACCCGATCTTATCTGACATCCACAACGGTCTTCATTTCGACCTGCTGTTTCTTTTAACTAGCCTTGTTTCGACCCATCGTTTTTGCCGTTTTTCTCCACCGGCGCGCTACTGGTTCTATTGCGCCTAGGTGGCTTCTACTTCGCTTTCGCGCACGCGCGGTGGGTCGTCAGCAGTGTATAAAGGGGCTGCTGTTTCTTGTTCTGCCTCAGTTTCCGGCGAGTGTTTTAGCGCTCTCACCTGAAGATGGCAGCCAGTTGGTCTGCCGAAATATCGTGTCTAGTTGACGGTATCCGGCTGCATACCCGAGATGAATATTATCAGTTACTACGCCGGGAAAGTCTATGCAACCACAACAAATATCTGTACCATATATTTAAAAAAATATCTAAAAAAAATTATTACCATGGAAGAGTCAGATTGCACAATTTCATTCAGAGAGTCAAACAAAATATGTAATTCCATTTACTCCCTTGTGTGTCTGCAAAGCTTTGGGACCAGTTCATAAGCTCTCTAGCTGCTCCCCACGTCGCGTCAAGTGTCAACTCGTGAAAGTTTCGTCACCACCGTGGTGTTGCTACAATGAGCGGACATTGCTTCGCCACTGAGTAATAGATAGGAAAAAGATGTACTACATTCACCTCTCTTGATAGCTGATACGTGTTTTTTACGTCCATCGAGGAGAAAATATATAAAAAATAGTATTTAATGTCATAGTTCACGCGTTTTGTACGTAATCTTCTTGTAAAGGAAACGTGCCAAGTACTTAACAAGGATTAAAGTAATGAATTAACCCTTTTTCTGAAAATTTAAAACGTGCTTATTACAATCAACTAAACGAAAACATCAAATTCTCTTACAAAATTAGTGACTAGCGTGAACTAGTCATATTGCACAGTTTATGAGATCAATTATGGCGTTCCTGAGACTATGACTAAGAATATTTTAGCGACTTCAATGTCGAACACAACACCCAGTCCCCCGCCGGGAATCGAACCCGGACCCCCTGCGTGGTAGTCAGCGACGCAGTCGCCTGAGCTACGGAGGCGGACGGTAAAACTACCGGCTTTGAGGTATTTGCACTGCGCATAGTCATACAGTCTGTACTATTTTACTAGGCACACATATTAAACATCCTTATTTATTTCTAATATTGTTTTGAACAAACTGATCTAGTTGAAGTATTCGTTGAATTGAAATAACAAATTTATCACGATAATCGGTTCCATTCATAGCCTCCTGGTTAAGGCGCTCTCATTGGATGTTCGAGTTGTTCTTAAGGGATGGGTGTGTGTCTGTGTTGTTCTTAACATAAGTTAGTTTGCAAGTATAGGGACGATGACCTAAGCAGTTTCAACACTTTTTCCCCGTACTTTAATGCCTGATGCATAACGAATACATCTATACGTCTGTTGGATGAAATAAGCATTGCCTTCTGCGAATGAGACTGTTGAAGTTTGATTGACAGAATCAACACCCCATTTCTTATACGGTACCTTAATCACAATTGTATCATTAAAGTCGAATAATTTCCGGTATCTATCTGGCCACGAGGTCATGACCGCAGGTAGCTTAGCTGTTTCAACCCCACGGTTCCTACAACAAGAAATTTCCGAACAGGGCCTCCCCACTGCTTGTCAACGTCAGGCGGTCACCACCAGGGCATGTGTTGTCAACCGTTTCTCAGTGTCGTCGCAGGTAATTTTCTCTCCGTGTATTTTCGTACGCTACTTTTGTTATCCGCATAGTATTCAAATGTTTGTAAATCTATCGGACCAAACTGCGTGGTCATCAGTACATAGCTTACAAACTACTTAAACCTAGGTAAACTAACGTAAGGACAAACACTCACCCCCATGCCCCAGGAAGGACTCGAACCTCCACGGAGAGCAACCGCGTGCTCCGCAGCGAGACGCTTTAGACCGCTCGGCTACTCCACCGCGGCAAGAAAGCAAGACAAGCTGCTTCTTGTCAAGGATGGTCATCGCTGTCGTTTCCACAGAAAATATTAGGAATAACAAACTCTATTCATGGTATGTGCAAAGGCTGATTAAAAATATTGAAATCGTTGATAAACTGCAATGTTCTTAGACATTGTCGACCTGACAAAATAGATCTGGAGATAAATAAAGGAATTCTTAATTGTAGAGAAAAAAAAAAAAAAAAAAAAAAAGATTTGTGACAAAATCCGCCTTTGCAAAACACCATATTTTATTTTTAACGTCATTCTAAGAAATTGTATCTCGTTTGATGAATGACAAATATTCACAGCTTGTAATCTGCAAACAATGAAGCGTCTTTATTTGGAGAATTGATTTATTATACATTCACATGGAGATTGTGTTGGAAAATATTCTGTGTAATTGTTTAGTGGCTAAATTGTATTCGAGCTGTGTTGTTGTTGCCTCTTATGTGGCGAGTTGTTGTTATGTTTCGTGATGTTTGGTGGGGACTGGCACTGTTTACTTAGGCACTTGTCTTGTTGTGCTGTCTGTATCGTATTGATTTGTTTATATGACATGTCTGTGACCTCGTAGTGCTTGGTTTTTGAATTATTTTGATTCTGGCGATGGTTGTGTGTGTGTGTGTGTGTGTGTGTGTGTGTTAGCTGAAATTATATGGATAAGAGGTCTGCTGCCTGTATTCGCAAAAGAAAAAGAAAAAAAAAAAAAAAAAAAAAAAAAAAACTCGCCGAAGTGCCAAATCACACAGAAGCCCACCAGACATAACAACCATTTAATAAACATGCATATAAGAAAAGAGTCATCAACTTAACTGACATGAAGTTAACCAAAGAGTAAAGTAACCTAGTTGAAAATGCTCCAAAATATAACAACAAAACAGTCTCTCACAGAGCAATGGAAAACATAACCAAGAAGGTAAATACATAATTAAACAACATGAGTCCAATCCTAACTAAACAAGAGAACTAGTTTCTAAACAAATAAAACTCATAATCAAGGTTAACAAAACCTCCATCAAGCTAAGCACAAAGAATGATGAAGGAAAAAAGCTACAGAAAACAACAAAAATTAACACAAGAAAATGTCACCAGTCTGACAAGAGAAATTGAATTGTTCTCATGAAACAGAAGAAATACACTGACAAAACAGAGTTCATACAAAACAACAACAAAAAAGAACTACTGAGTGACCCAACATACCAATACCAAAGAAACTTACAAGAAACACTGAAATCATAAAAACAATGTTCACTGCCTTACAGCTAAAAAAATGATAAAAATCCAGAGGCCCCTATTGTGAACCTACACAAACACTGAGAAGTTCAGCTAGTCAGGAATATATCACCTTCTTGCAATAACTGCCGATGTGAATATGTGAGCATACATGCAGAAATTTCAAAACAAGATACGTGGAACAACTCAAAGCACTAAAACGTAGCAGCTGTGCACAACATTTGCTGAACATTTTATAATCTGAATGATGCCCCAACAAATATAGAAACAGAAGTACAAATTCTAAAACCCAGCCACAGATTATTCCAAGAACTAAGATGAGAGGAAAAACCCCATGTAAGAAATTATCATTAAGCAACATAACCCTCTTTGAGACCATAACAGAAGTATATAAATAAATCCCACCACTATGTTGCACCTGACAGCAGCCCCTACCCCACCCTCCCAACACACACACACACACACACACACACACACACACACACACACACAGTATCAGAGCCATTCAAAAACCGTGCGCCATGTCAGACATGTCACATAAACAAATGAATACGATGCAGCCACCACAAGACAAATTGCGATGTAAACAGTGCCAGTTCCCAACAAAAAAAGTGCACTAAACATAGTGAAACATAATAACAACACGTCACACAAGAAGGAGCAGCACCATAGCCCGAATGTAAGCAAACCACTAGACAGCCACAAAGAACTATTTTTCAACATAACTTCCAGCTGAAGTATAATCAATTCGTTTTCGAAATAAAAACGTTTTCTTTGCAGATGACAAGCAACGATAACTTGTCATTCCTCAATTGAGGCATACGTAAATCCTGAAAATAACGTTATGTAACTATAGTAAACAAAATTAGGACTAATACATCTAGCAAAATATCAAATTGAACAACTGTGGTCGCATGGCTGTCTGCAGGCGATCAGCTGTTCGCCGTCATTGAGTTCGTGCATCAACCGCTGGGAGCGCTGACATGATGTATCCCTTGCTGTGGCACGTCGCCGTTGTGTACACATTATATAAACTTTTATATTGATTATTCTGTTTAATGTATGCTGAGAACTTATTATCTTTGTTCAATTGATTTAATTTGGATTTAATCGATTTTGCTTATTCCTTGTTTTTTGTAATATGAGGAACAGTTTCAAGAATAAAGCTATTTTATTTAACCCGCGACTACTCGCACTATGAGCATTTCGCTCACATTAATTTTTAAACAATCGACGTTTTACCAATTTTAAATAGTCAAATATGTGTGTTTTCTTATAAACGCAACTAGAAATACTCGCGTGTTATATGTTAAAAGTCGTCGAAGTAATCCTTCCACAAAAGAACACAAAATTTAACGCAGCACACCTCGCAAACTGCGAGACTTGAGAAAGTAGTGTTAACCTTTTTCTATTGCTATATATTAATAGAGTTCCGGATTTTCCTTAATTGTCATTGACAGTGTAATTAATTGAAAATTCTTCTAATGAACCAGCATTGAATTAATTTACCTCGTTTATTAGTTGTACTAGTCGTGAGACATACATAACTTCATTATCATACATGCTATAGGTGCTATTTATTTAGTTTCTATTATATGATGTTCCCTGACTGTTTATTATTCAATTTTCACTGTTTTTAATCAAAGTTGTTCTTTTTAATTCACTATGAGATTCTTCATTTAAGCCGTTTATAAAGTCTTCACTGTAACCGGTTCGCATCGATCGCTGCATTAAAGCTGTGGGAAAGGGATGTTCCATTACAATCCTAATACGATCAAGCTTAGAGAAAAATCATACAGCTTTGTTGCCGTCGTCATCATCAGCATAATCATCTCGCACAATAAATCCTGGAATTATATTGTGCATTATGCATTAAGAAAAAAGAAGCACCATTTTCATTACGCGAAAACATGGAACAGTCTTGAGTGCAAGAATTTTATTTTATTCAACTAGTTTCGATTCTTCTTTTGGACCATCTTCAGAAATTGTAACTCCTTCGATGCCGTGGATCTGGCAGGGAGCCTTCCAGGAAGGTATAACAATATTAAATATCAATACTAAATGTTCACGTATTAATGATTCGCTCTGGTAAGTGACTCTAAAAATTGGAACAGGCCATCGCAAAAATAAATAAATAAATAAATAAATAAAATGTGCATTTTTAAAAAGTATTAAAGGAGGAAATTAAACTTTTCCTAAAATTTAAAACGTTGTTCTTGAAATAAAAAAATAAATGAAAACCTAAAAAATGTTTTGCAAAATTAGTGACTAGCCTAAGCTAGTGATATATCACAGTAATTTAACAGACGGTTATAGACAATTTTAGCGACTTGACTGTCGATGAACACAACACCCAGTCCCCCGCCGGGAATCGAACCCGGGCCCCCTGCGTGGTAGTCAGTGACGCAGTCGCTGAGCTACAGAGGCGGACGAAAGAACTAACTGTACTAACAAACTTGCACAGCGCATAGTTGTAAAGTCTTTACTACTTTATTAAGCTGACATAGTAAATAACATTTATGTATTCCTATTTGAAAGTAGTTTGGACATTTTAATACCGATAGTTGGAGTTGAACTGAACTGACAAATTTGAGTATGTTTCAAAACTTATTCGTTAACCGGCTCCTTTCATGGCCGCATGTTTTAAGCCGCCATGATACCAATATGGCGGCCGCTCCCGACTAAGGTCAGAGTCCTCCCTTGGGCGTGTGTGTGTGTTTTTGTCCTTTGCATGAGTTAAAATAGTTTGTAATTACAGGGACGATAATATGAGCAGTTAGGTGTATTCGTTTTACAAACACGTGAACAGTTTTCCCTGTCTATTAATGTCTGCTGGATGATATAGCCATTCAGTCCGCCTATATCCAAAGACTCCTTCTGCGGAAGAGACTGCTTAAATTTGGTTGACATGTCCTCTGCAACATTCAACCTTAGTTCCCCCAGTAAATCGCGGTCGTGATACCTCTTGCCTTTCATATCAAAGTGCTCTTTTATCGTTCAAGGACATAAGCTTCTCTGCATCCCTTATTCCTAATTAGTGCGATAAACATCCATACACAAGTAATAACACATACTCGCTTCCACAGGCTATGTATGACTACCACCGAGCAATACCGTCAGTTTTTGAGCATTTGGTGTAATTCAAATGTTTGTAGAATGATAAATACGTAAATAAGATATTTAACACTCATCTCGTCGAATCTCTGGGGGGAATCTGCTTTGTTCCAATACTAAAATTCGAAGGGCGAAATCTTGACTCAGAATCCTACCAACAAATCAAGAGCCAAATCCGTTTCCGTATGAACCCATAGGCTAGACAAGAGGGAGAAATCAGCTAACCTTTAGGCTGTCTGCAAGATGTCAGCAGGACTGTGGGGTGAGGCAGGGAGACTGACGGCGAGTGTCTTGTGACGTCAGAAGTATCTGGAGCTGCGCACGTCAGAGCACGTCTGCTACTCGAGAAGATCTTCACGGTGATTGCTGATATTTTTTGTAGCTCCAAGTGGAAGGATGTAATTGAAGCCATACGTGTTCCCGAAGTTCCGCATGATAAAAGCCAGCAAGGTCACAAAAAAGATAGTTCATGAATACGTACAGAGCAAAATCCATAGTCAGAGTGAATTCCCCGTAACTTAGTCTCGTTTTTGTGTGTGCACCTTTTTCTGCGTTTTGTGTCAACTAACACACGGTTTCGAGCTGAATTTCATAATAGGAATGCGATACTAATACGTTGTTGTTGAGGCCTCTAGTCCGCAGACTGGTTTGCTGCAGCTCTCCACGCTTCCCTGTCCTGCGCAAGCCTCTTCATCTACTATATCCATCTCTAGGCCTCCATCTACTATTTACCCTGGACGCTTCACTCCAGTGCCAAACTGACAATACCTCTCAGAACGTGCCCCACGAATCTATCCCTTCTCTTAGCCAAGGTAAACCAAAAATTTCTTTTGTCCCCAAATCTGTTAAGTATTTCAATAGTTCCGTGATATACCCATCTAATCATCATTCGTGTGCAGCACCACATTTCAAAGGTTCTATTTTTGGTTTAACCCCTTTTCGTCACTGTTTCACTCCAGTACAATCCTACACCCGAGAAAATGCTTTTAGAAAGGACTTCGTAACGTTTAAAGTAATATCGGATATCTACAAATTGCGATACTTAAGAAACGGCTTTATTCCAAAAGCCATTCTGCATTTTATATCTTCTTTACTTCTGCTATCAGAAGTTAATTTGTTACCCAAATAATAAAACTCGTCTACTTTTATTGTCTCATCCTATTGCAAACAGCAAAGTTTTTATTTCTTCACTCTGAACTTTAATTCCTTCTCCAGATTTTCCCTTGCTGACTACACAGCTTTCTCAGTGTACAGATTGAATAACAATGTCTTACACCCTTCCCAACAACTGCGTCCCTTTTTTCATACCCATTGGCTCTAATAACTGCTGCCTGGTTTTTGTAAAAGTTGAAATTAATTTTACGTCCCTTGTATTTCACCACTGCTAGCTTCAAAATTTGAAAATGATTTCCGGTCAACATTGTCAAAAGCTTTCTCTAAACTGATCTTGCCCAAATTTGTATTCCACCAGTTTTTCCATATGTTTGTAAATAATTTGTGTTAGTATTTTGCTACCAAGAGTTATTAACACTGATAGTTCTGTAATTTTGGGTGGGCCACCCTCTGCCACGTCACGGTTCTGTGTCTCATTTCGTTACGCTTATTGGCGAGAATTCCGCTCTGTCGTTACCGTTGATCCAGTGGTGCAAACAGTGGGGGGGGGGGGGGGGCGGGGGGTAGGCGGGGCCATTGGAGGCAGTGATAATTCGTTTAGGAATGGGAAAAAACTGTCTTTTTATCAGGTAAAATACATGGAAAATGGCGATCGTGTGAAACCCAGCATGAGCTATTCGTCCACGAGACTCATAGGGCCATAGACACGGATTCCTTAGGTGGATGCCGTGTCTTCCGCAAGGCGTTTGATACAGTTCCCCGCAGTCCTTTAATGAACAAAGTAAGTGTTTGTGATGTGGACAATCAGACCAATTTTGTGATCGGATTGAAGAGTTAACACATAACAGAACGCTTACATGTCATGCTCAATGGAGAGAAGTCTTCCGAAATGAGCGTGATGTCAGGTGTGCCACAGGGGAGTATCGTGTGACCGTTGCTATTCACAATATATTATTAGACAACTATGCGATGTGCAAGTTTGTTAGTACAGTTTGTTCTGTCGTCCGCCTCTGTAGCTCAGCAACTGCTGCGTCACTGACTACCATGCAGGCGGCCAGGGTTCGATTACCGGTGGGGGAACGGGTGTTCGTTTCATCGAGATTCAAGTCGCTAAAACTGTCTGTAACCCTCTGTGATATATGACTAGCTTACTTAGACTAGTCACTAATTTTTCAGGAGATCTTTAGGTTCTCGTTTTTATATATAAATTTTATTTTAAGAAAAGGTTTGATTTACTACTTTAGTCGTTAATATTTCACTTTTTTTCAGATGGCCTGTTCCAATTGTGCGATTGACTTACCAGAACATTAAGTACGAATCATAATATTAATACGTGAACATTTAGTATTTAGATTGTTATACCTTTCTCTAGGTGGCGCAAAAAAAAAATCATGTATATGAATCCGTTAAGAATGATGTATTATGTAGATCTGTTTCGTATCGATCACTCAGTGGCATAGAAACGGGTACCAGGACCACGGAGGTGGCTCGTCTTTCACACTTCGTCTTTTGACGGCAGTTGGAGAGCAACTAGAGAGCTAATGCAGTGACCCCGACGCTTTGCATACACACACGAGCGTAAATAAGACTCCTGGAAGTTTATGTTCGTTATCACCGTTACCACGGTCACGGCACGGACGATAACAGTGGAAGCGATTCATAGTTACGTTAGGTAAGCGTTAAACCAATTAACTCCTAAGAGAGATGGGTGGCTGGACAAGTCGAAGCTTGCCGAATATGTCAGTGAACTACGAGTTAATCACAAGATTTCACTTCAAGCATCATCCACCCAGGAGCGAAGTTACAACCGTGCTATTCATGCATTCCGCGAAACAAAACAAGATTCGATTCAAAAATAGTGCTTTATTGATTCTGTGATTCGCTCTATGTACTTAGTCGTTATACGTATAACGTAAACGGTACCATAACAATTCCTTACATCTAAACAAAGAAAACTTTTCTAGTAAACACATACTGGAGAAAACATTTCTTCTGCTACACGCTCTTTGCTTGCCATATTTTTGGTGTAAATAGAGCAGACCAAAACAAGAAAAGAATGCCAATCAAAATGGGATTTAAAATGCATATCTTAAGAGCTATGGACATTTTTCCATCGTCCGTAATGGAAAAAAAATTACTCTCACCAAAGTTTGAACTCCAGTCGTAATATCATGACAATTGATGCTACACATCTGTCAACATTATGAAATTTAATGATCTGTTGACAGAATTATCAAGGACTACTTGCCCCCCCCCCTCCCTTCAAGGATAGATGGTGTGGTTTTCGGATAAGGTGCCGAAGGTCTGACATTGATGAGCGTGTCTTCAAAAGAGCATTGTTGTCAATGTCGTGACTTAACACGACATGACCTGAGAATAACCACATATTTTCTAGATAAATATCAAGTGCAGGGAATCGTGTCGGCGTCGTTGCACGAGTTTCGATTCTCACTTGGTGATCGGTGTACTGTGAAACAGTAATGTTAATAAATACAAACGTTCGTGCAATTTCAAGCCATCTCCAACTTCCAGCTTACATTATGACACAAATTTTACGAAGTAAGAACTACAGTTTCGTTGAGTTTAAAATGTAATTTATAGATTTCTTATTACAACTTAAGAAACAACGTTAAAAGTATATTTTCGTAAATGATACACGCCACATACGTTCGTATGACATTTGATGATCTCTAGAACTGCAATAGTTGACATTTCTTTGCCTCCCGTGTGAATCAGGTATAACACTGACATTCTGTGGCTGCTAATAAAGAATGAAACAAGGTACAGCTAATCATTGTGCAATTGTTTCATATTTTATGTCAATTTAAACAAACAGTTTACTGCAATTCTTTGAAAAACTCCAGATTTTTCGCTAAAACGCTTTTAAAATTGCTAGAAATGAGACATGTTTCAAAACCAAATATCTTGTCGCAAGATCTAGCGGCAAGATCGCTAAGTTGGACACACTGGTCACGGCCGACACTGAGAACAACTCAGTGGAGGAAGTGCTGACGGATTCCTGCGAGGCAGCGAAGCCATCTACGGACACTACGGACTCTAGAGCGAACTATTCCGGTGGTAGAAGAGCACCACTGCCTGCCCACTGCTGTTCCCAACGCCTTTCACGGACTGCGAACGACATTAAAGGTGCAGACTAATGATTCAGGTGTTCTTTCTTCCCGCGCGCTATTCTAGAATGGTATGGGAAATAAATATTATAAAGGTGGTTCGATAAACCTTCTGCCAGGCACCTAAATGTGATTTGTAGAGTATCCCATGTAGATGTAGAAATTACTGGAGAGATATCTCCCGAAGACATGAAGAAACGCACAATCACTCATAGAGCTGCAGAAAGATATGTACCGCCCTGCAGAGAAAGGGTGGCGCAAATTCGGCAGAAAATAGCCTGTAAGACGACTGAAGACGTCCCACAAATGTCGAAAACACACAAAAAACACGAACTGAAGTGTCGGACCGTGCAAAAGGGAATGTGGGAACTACATCTCCAGCAGGCAAAGGGAAGAAATGTCACGAGAATAAGGATAAACCAAGTATCTATAACCACGGACACGCAGAAGACACGTACTCACGCGGAGAATTATCGAAATGAATGTCAACAGGAAACTGATGAAGGTCAACAAGGGAGTTCTGACATGACGCAGGAGGAAATGAAGATAAACACAAGAAAAGATGGAAACGGATGACGAGCCGAAATATTACTAAATGGGAAGCTGTCTACCTCGGAGTTATGACATGCTACATCCAGAGCCCCTCGTAAATTCAACTTTGACAGTCAGGGAATGAATGAGTATCGCAACACCTAGAACGCACGCAGTACATGACAGTAAAAGGTTTCACCCTCACAACAGGCACAGATTCGAAAGTGCTCCCCTGTAGATGCCACTGTTACAATCCTATAAAATAGCCACCTTGAACATAAAATAGAGGTGTTACTAATGGTCAACAGCCTTACGGATTATGGTCACGGCGCTGATGTTAACATTGTTATGTTACAAGAGGTAGGCAAGGAGATTCAGATAAATATAGTGTGTTACGAAACGACTTCAATAGTACGTTGAGTGGCGAATCAGGCGCTGCATGTCTTATTACGCAGGGCATCTTAGTAACCGATATCGAGTGGTTGGAAAACAGACTGTCTTGTGTAAATAACGGGGTTTGTTTTATAAACATCTATACTCCATCAGGCAACCAACACAGGAAGGAAAGGGCGCATTTTTATGAACATGACCTATATTTAAAACGAAGGGGCGTAGAGGAACGAAGAGGAAATGGTATTAGTTGGAAATTTAAATTGTGTGCTCTAGCAAAAAGATCAGAAATCAAATTTCAATTACAGTGTAGAGCTGGATTGTAATACGAGACTTGAGATTCTCAGACACTTGGTAAATCGTTAATGGTTGACTGTCAATGATTTACATTCTACACCCCAACTTCAGCTAGTCGACTTGACAGGATATGTATCACACAGTGTCTCAATTCAATTATTTTTAGAACTGATACATGGCCAGTGTGTTTCTCTGACTGGCGTACAATTGCAATTGAGCACGACAAAATGTATTTCGCGGTCGAAATATCTGGTAACTAAATGAAACACTCCTCATGGATAATGCTTTGAAATAACGCGTTGAAGTCGTGTGTAACACCTGCATCAGACGTCGAACGAACTTCCTCAGTACGACCTAATGGTGGTGTGCACGTGCGAAATCGAAGCTCATAAGCTGCTTGAGAATATACTCTCATGAAATATGAAAGGAGTATGTTCGAATTTTACTTCCGTTGACTTCACGAGAGTCGCAGCCCAACAGCGGAAACCCTTCTACGAGTCAAAAGACTAAAGGCGAAATTAACGGAGCTGCAACGCAAACAGATGGAAGGCATCGTAATCCGTTCGAGAGACCACCACAGTGTGGCTGGCGAAGAACCCCCTTTGTACCATCTCGCAAAAGAAAAAGGTCTTGCGCGGTGTAAATTGATATATAGTCTCAGGAGAGAAGACGCACTGAGGATCATGGAGGAACAAAGAAATATGTAGCTGAATACTACTCAAACCTGTACGCTTTGGGGCCTATCGATGGCAATTTCATCACACGAATGCTGAATAACCTTCCAGACAGGCCGGACGCACAGGATGCGGAGTTCTTACTTGATGGTGTCATGAACAAGAAATAATGCATTTAATGAAGGGATCATACACCTTATCCCCAAAGAATGCCCCTGCAATAGCATTAACAAAATCCGCTCCATATCGTTACTAACCACCGATTATGAGATAGTAGCGCGCGTTATGGCAGCAAGAATTAAACGAGTACTCCAGAAAATAATTCATACCAGTCAGACAGCGGCAGTTCCTGGACGCAAGATCCTTCACAGCCTGACCGAATACAGGAAGATAATAAGCTACTGTGCTCTCCCATGCCCAGAAGCAGCAATCTTATCCTTAGATCTGAACAAAGCGTTCGACAGGATCAGGCACCAGTAGTTTTTCGAAGTACTGACTCATTTAAGGATGGGGAAAAATTTGTATAAATATTCAAAACATTACTTCGAAAAGCGACATCGATGATTAACATAAACGGACATCTAACAAAAGCAGTCCCTGTAGAGAAATCTATTCGACAAGGGTGTCCTTTGTCTATGACTATACGCCATTGCTGTAACCCATTAACTAGAGGATTCACCAACAAGCGCTAAGGAATAAATCATCAAATGCATGGCATATGATGATGTGAAAGTAGTCTTTAATAGCACACAGGACCTATGCACTGGGAAGATAGTAGTAGAAGAGTTTAAACAGGTGTCAGAATCGATAATGAATGTACGCAAGACAAAACTACCACTATTAGCGAAATCGTTCCCAAACAATGGGGAAGACGAATACGAGCGAAATGACAAACTTCTTGGCATACTAATGTGTAATTGTCCACTGAGAACGGCGGCAGCTTTTTGGAAGAATATTGCCGCGAATCTTCCCATTGAACGTGTGGTGCAGTGGCTAGCTTTGAAGATCGCTGTGTTCAAATCCCGCCACTAGCAGAAAAAAAATTTCTTTGTATTTACTATTTCTTGAACGTTCTTCATGTTCATAACTGATGTACTTGTTAAGTTAAAGAAATTTCTTTCTATGTATAAATACAGGAGCACTCCAAGCAGGAAGCAGTCTGTACTATGTTTATGTTAACAATAACGTGTCCTAAGTTTGAAGTGTTGCGCTCTATTAACGACCAGGCTACTAATAACAGACCACCTGCAGTTTTCAATCTGACAATAATCCAGTCACGTATTGTTCGCGGAAAGAAAAATTGTCGGAATGTCTCTGTGTGGGCTCTAATCTCTCTGATTTTATCCTCATGATTTCTTCGTGAGATAGACACAGGATGAAGCAATATTCTGCTTGACTCCTTGTTAAAAACGTATGTTCTCGAAACTTCGACTAAAGCCCGTACCAAACTACAGAGCTTCTCCCTTGCAGAAGTTTCCACTGGGGTTTATCGATCATCTCCGTCCACGATTACCGAACGATCCTGTAACTAAGCGCGCTGCTCTGTTGGATTACTCTATCTCCTCTGTCATCCCCATCTGGTACGGATCCCACATCGGTGAGCAGTAGTCAGACGGTGGGCGAAATAGTGTACTGTAACCTACTTAATTTGTTTTCGGACTGCATTTCCTTAGGATTCTTCAATGAATCTCAGTCTGACATCTGCTTTACCGGCGATTAATTTTATACGGTCGTTGAATTTTAAATCACTTCTAATGCCTACTCCCAGATAATTTATGGAGTTAACTGCTTCCAGTTGTGGACCTGCTATAGTGTACCTAAATGATAAAGGATCCTTCTTTCTGTGTATTAGTAGCAAATTGTACTTGTCTACATTGAAATTCAATTGCCATTCCCTGCACCATGCGTCAATTCATTGCAGATACACCTCCATTTCAATACAATTTTCCATTGTTACAACCTCTCGATATACTACACCATCAACCGCAAAAAGTCTCAGTGATTATGTTCAAATGTTTGTAAATCTATCGGACTCAATTGCTGGGTTATTAGACCGTTACTTAACAGCTATTTAACCAGGGTAAACTATCCTAAAGACAACACAGACCCGAGGGAGGACTCGAATCCCCGACGGCGAACGGTAGCGCAGCGCCCCAATGCGCACGACTACTCCGCCGCGACAAGCCTCGGTGAACTTCTGATGTTATCCACGAGGTCATTTGTATATTTTGTGAACGTTTATTGGCACACTAACTACCAGTACACTGATACAACCTGGAAAGCTATTCAGTCTTACTACAAAAATCGACAGACAAAATATCTTATTACTAGCGTTTCAGGAAACACGATATACGGACGATGATACAACAGATTATGGTAACTACAGTATATTCAATAGTAAAACAGACAAACGAATTGCCGCCAAAGGTGCCCCCTTGCTGGGCACGACGATAATTGAACGCAAGAAGATCGAAACCTCCACCAAGGAAGTCACTCCCGTCAACAACGGGTTCATGACAGCACGTATACGACGCGCCAACACAAATTATACACTGGTCAACGCTCATGTACCAACGAACATAGATAACGAGAAAAACCCTACCGACGTTGGAAAATTTCTGGAAACAACTGGAGGAGACTATGGTGAAGATCCCAAAGAATGGTACCATCTTACTGCTTGATGGCTTTAATGCACAACTGGGTAGAGAAAAAGAATACAGGAAGACTACAGGCAGATATATTGCACATAAATTTACCAACAAAAATGGAAGGCGACTAGTTGATCTCTGCCAACAATTCAACCTTCGACTTCTTTACGAAAGCACACCACATAGCAGTAAACTTGGCACGCTTCTATTCTAGAACTTGGGGAATTCCAGAATGACCATGTAGCTATTACCCACAAACAGTAGCGATAAATTCATGATGCACGAGTTTGAAGAGGTGCCAATATTGACTCAGACCACTACATTACACGAGTAAAAGTACAATTCACACCACGAAAATACTATCGCAAGAAATCGCACCTACAGAGATTCGACATAAACAGACTCCACAAAACAAACGAAGGCGTAATGGCAGAAGAAACTAACACATGGGAAGAAAAACAAGATTAAACTTAAAGCAGATGAACTAACACCGCTCAGAAAAGAGAAGTGACATGATTGTGGAACGACAACTGTGAAAACGCCCTTAAAGCACGCAAATAAGCCTTCCAGAAATACAGCAGCCAGAAGACGCCAGAAACAACAGAAATTCTTCAAAGTAGACGCAGTGGAGTGGCAAAGCGCATTGAGGCGCTATGCTGCATTCCCCCGTCGGGGCTTCGAATCCCCCTCGGACATGGATGTATGTGCCGTGTTTAGTATAAGGTAGTTCATAAGTAGTTTGTAAGTTTAGGGACTGATGAACCCGCAATTAAGTCCCTTAAGCTTAACAAAAATCTGAACATTTATTTAAAGTACGGAAAGAAAAAGCCAGAACCATCAGACACACCAAGAGAAGACAGCTAAATGAACAACTGCAAAAATTGGAGAGTGGCTTTCGGAACTACAATACGAGAAATGTCTACAGGACATTTGCAAATGCTATACGAGGATACACACACCACAAAATCTCCGCGTTATAAGACGAAATGGAAAATTAGCACTTACTAATGTAGAACACTGGAAAGATCTGCGTTTACTTCGTTAATTTACTAAATTGCCCAGAACCCATAAAAAAATTCCCATTTATTGCCCCCCCTCCCACACACACACACACACCAACCAAGGCTATACCGCCCTCAAAAAGAAGAAATCGTCAATCACATCCACCATCTCGAGTACAACAAGGCAGCCGGTGAGGACAACGTAGAAGCTGCAACTGCAATTCTTAAAAATTTAGGCCCTAAAGAAATTTGGACAACCGAATAATTGCCTGACAACAGGAAGTGTCAACTTATCCACCCCCTTCACAAAAAAGGCGACAGAACAGATGTCAACGATTACCGAGGTATTTCACTGCTACCAGTAACCTACAAGATCTTCTCTTGTCTATTGCAGAGAACACAAGGACAAATTGAACACAAGATTGGCGAGTATCAAGTAGGTCTTAGACACGGACTTTCCTGCCCTGAAAAAATTTTTAATCTAAAAACAAAATTGAAATACACAGCTATTAGACACCAGATGTACTGGGTAATCAAAAAGTAAGTATGAATTTGAAAACTTACTAAATCACGGAATAATGTAGATAGAGAGGTAAAAAATTACACACATGTTTGGAAATGACATAGGGTGTTATTAGAACAAAGTTCAAAAATGTCCGACAGATGACGTTGGACAGCGAAACGTCATTGGCTGCGCATTGAAAATCATGTATAAAAGGACCTGAAATGAGAGAGAAAATCTGATGCACCAGCAGACACAGCACGTTGACGTCACCGGAAAAGGCGCTTTTAGAGAAGATGTATTATCAGAATGGGGAATGTGATAGTTCAACATCACGATCCTATCGCCATAGGAAGGGGATTCGAACGGGTAAAAGTCAGTTGATAAATGCAGCTGTGGCGAGAATGATTTCGAAGTTCGAAGCCACGAATCGTTTAGACGACAGACCCCGTAGTTGCCGATCGAGCACAAGATGACGATTAACTGAATAACGTGTCATGGACCGACGAAGCTCTGTCAACGCCCACAACTGCAGAATTTGGGCTACCGAAAATTCTAGAACTGTCGTGGATACTCCATTGCGCGACGAGAAAGTCACGGCATGGGATGGATTTACCACATCTACCGTTATCGGGCCATTATTCTCCGAGGAACAGCGTGATACTGGGTTTTGTAACTGCTACCGTGACGGCTGAGAGGTACGCCGATATATTACAGAATCGTATCATCCACAGCCTGGCTGATAAACACCTGCTGGAACGTACGATTTTTATGCAGGATGGCGCTCCACCCCATGTTGCTAGGCTCGTGAAAGATCTCTTGCGCGCGTCGTTTGGTAATGATCGTGTGCTCAGCCACCACATTCGTCATGCTTGGCCTCCCAGGTCCCCGGACCTCAGTCCATGCGATTATTGGCTTCGGGGTTACCTGAAGTCGCAAGTGTATCGTGATCGACTGCCATCTCTAGGGATGCTGAAAAACAACACCGACGCCAATGCCTCATCATAACTCCGGACATGCTTTACAGTGCTGTTCACTACATTATTCTACAGCTATTGTTGAGGAATGATGGTGAATATATTGAGCATTTTCTGTAAAGAACATCATCTTTGCTTTGTCTTAATTTCTTATGCTAATTATTGCTTTTCTGATCAGATGAAGCGCCATCCGTGGGATATTTTTTGAACTTTTTTTCTAATAAAAGCCCATGTCATTCCAAGCATGTGTGTCAATTTTTACCTCTCTATCTACATTATTCCGTGATTTATTAAGTATTCAAATTTATACTAACTGTCTGATCACCCGGTACATTAGCCAACTTCAAAAAGGTATATGATTCAGTCGACCATAAATCCCTTGTCAACACTAATAGAACTACCACTTGACCAGAAAACACGGAAGCTCATTGAACAGACACTCTCTAACACAACCTCTAACGTAAAATACATGGAAAGGTATAACAATCTCAATACTAAATGTTCACGTATTAATATTATGATTCGTGCTTAATGTTCTGATAAATGAATCGAACAATTGGAACAGGTCATCTGAAAAAAGTGAAATATTAACAACGATTTAAGTAGTAAATCAAACCTTTTCTTCAAATATAATTTTAAAAAAATATTAAGAAAAACGATAACATAAAAATCTCCTGCATAATTAGTGACTAGCCTAAGTAAGCTAATCATATATCACAGAGGATTACAGACAGTTTTAGCGACTTGCATGTCGATGAAATGAACACAACACATAGTCTCCCACCGGGAATCGAACCCGGGCCCCCTGCATGGTAGTTAGTGACGCAGCAGCCGCTGAGCTACAGAGGCGGACGACAGTACTACCTGTACTAACAAACTTGCACAGCGCATAGTTGTCTGATAATATATTGTGAATAGCAACGGTCACACGACACTCCCCTGTGACACACCTTTACTTCGGCTCCATTGAGAATGACAGGTAGCGTTCTGTTATGTGGGTACTCCTCAATCCAATCACACAATTGGTCTGATTGTCCACATCACATGCCCTTACTTTGTTCATTAAACGACTGTGGGGAACTGTATCAAACGCCTTGCGGAAGAGAAACACGGCATCCACCTAAGGAATCCGTGTCTATGGCCCTATGAGTATCGTGGACGAATAGCTCATGCTGGGTTCCACACGATCGCCATTTTCCATGTATTTTACCTGATAAAAAGACAGTTTTTTCCCATTCCTAAACGAATTATCACTGCCTCCAATGCCCCCCCCCCCTCTCCCCCCAGTTTGCACCACTGAATCAGTGGTAACGACAGAGCGGAATTCTCGACAATAAGCATAACGAAATGAGACACAGAACCGTGACGTGGCAGCGGGTGGCCCACCCTAAATTACAGAACTATCAGTTTTAATAAGTCTTGGTAGCAAAATACTAACACATATTATTTACAAACATATGGAAAAACTGGTGGAATACAAATTTGGGCAAGATCAGTTTAGAAAAAGCTTTTGACAATGTTGACCGGAAATCATTTTCAAATTTTGAAGCTAGCAGTGGTGAAATACAAGGGACGTAAAATTAATTTCAACTTTTACAAAAACCAGGCAGCAGTTATTAGAGCCAATGGGTATGAAAGGGACGCAGTTATTGGGAAGGGTGTAAGACATTGTTATTTAATCTGTACACTGAGAAAGCTGTGTAGGCAGCAAGGGAAAATCTGGAGAAGGAATTAAAGTTCAGGGTGAAGAAATAAGCAGAAGTAAAGAAGATATAAAATGCAGAATGGCTTTTGGAATAAAGCCGTTTCTGAAGTATCGCAATTTGTAGATATCTGATATTACTTTAAACTTTTGGAAGTCCTTTCTAAAAGCATTTTCTCGGGTGTAGGATTGTACTGGAGTGAAACAGTGACGAGAAGGGGTTAAGCCAAAAAGATGTTAGAACCTTTGACATGTGGTGCTGCACACAAATGTGATTAGATGGGTATATCACGGAACTATTGAAATACTTAACAGATTTGGGGACAAAAGAAATTTTTGGTTTACCTTGGCTAAGAGAAGGGATAGATTCGTGGGGCACGTTCTGAGATATCAAGGTCTTGTCAGTTTGGCACTGGAGTGAAGCGTCCAGGGTAAAAAGTAAAGGGAGGCCTAGAGATGGATATAGTAGATGAAGAGGCTTGCGCAGGACAGGAAAGCGTGGAGAGCAGCAGCAAACCAGTCTGCGGACTAGAGGCCTCAACAACAACGTATTAGTATCGCATTCCTATTATGAAATTCAGCTCGAAACCGTGTGTTAGTTGACACAAAACGCAGAAAAAGGTGCACACACAAAAACGAGACTAAGTTACGGGGAATTCACTCTGACTATGGATTTTGCTCTGTACGTATTCATGAACTATCTTTTTTGTGACCTTGCTGGCTTTTATCATGCGGAACTTCGGGAACACGTATGGCTTCAATTAGATCCTTCCATTTGGAGCTACAAGAAAATATCAGCCATCACCGTGAAGATCTCCTCGAGTAGCAGACGTGCTCTGACGTGCGCAGCTCCAGATACTTCTGACGTCACAAGATACTCGCCGTCAGTCTCCCTGCCTCACCCCACAGTCCTGCTGACATCTTGCAGACAGCCTAAAGGTTAGCTGATTTCTCCCTCTTGTCTAGCCTATGGGTTCATACGGAAATGGCCGCAGCTTATATGCACTGTAGGATCGGATTTGGCTCTTGATTTGTTGGTAGGATTCTGAGTCAAGATTTCGCCCTTCGAATTTTAGTATTGGACCAAAGCAGATTCCCCCCAGAGATTCGACGAGATGAGTGTTAAATATTTTATTTACGTATTTATCATTCTACAAACATTTGAATTACACCAAATACTCAAAAACTGACGGTATTGCTCGGTGGTAGTCATACATAGCCTGTGGAAGCGAGTATGTGTTATTACTTGTGTATGGATGTTTATCGCACTAATTAGGAATAAGGGATGCAGAGAAGCTTATGTCCTTGAACGATAAAAGAGCACTTTGATATGAAAGGCAAGAGGTATCACGACCGCGATTTACTGGGGGAACTAAGGTTGAATGTTGCAGAGGACATGTCAACCAAATTTAAGCAGTCTCTTCCGCAGAAGGAGTCTTTGGATATAGGCGGACTGAATGGCTATATCATCCAGCAGACATTAATAGACAGGGAAAACTGTTCACGTGTTTGTAAAACGAATACACCTAACTGCTCATATTATCGTCCCTGTAATTACAAACTATTTTAACTCATGCAAAGGACAAAAACACACACACACGCCCAAGGGAGGACTCTGACCTTAGTCGGGAGCGGCCGCCATATTGGTATCATGGCGGCTTAAAACATGCGGCCATGAAAGGAGCCGGTTAACGAATAAGTTTTGAAACATACTCAAATTTGTCAATTCAGTTCAACTCAAACTTCAACTATCGGTATTAAAATGTCCAAACTACTTTCAAATAGGAATACATAAATGTTATTTACTATGTCAGCTTAATAAAGTAGTAAAGACTTTACAACTATACGCTGTGGAAGTTTGTTAGTACAGTTAGTTCTTTCGTCCGCCTCTGTAGCTCAGCGACTGCGTCACTGACTACCACGCAGGGGGCCCGGGTTCGATTCCATGCGGGGGACTGGGTGTTGTGTTCATCGACAGCCAAGTCGCTAAAATTGTCTATAACCGTCTGTTAAATTACTGTGATATATGACTAGCTTAGGCTAGTCACTAATTTTGCAAAACATTTTTTAGGTTTTCGTTTATTTTTTTATTTCGAGAATTTTAATTTCCTCCTTTAATACTTGTTAAAAATGCAAATTTAATTAATTTATTTATTTATTTATTTATTTATTTTTGCGATGGCCTGTTCCAATTTTTAGAGTCACTTACCAGAACGAATCATTAATACGTGAACATTTAGTATTGATATTTAATATTGTTATACCTTCCTGGAAGGTTCCCTGCCAGATCCACGACATCGAAGGAGTTACAATTTCTGAAGATAGTCTAAAAGAAGAATCGAAACTAGTTGAATAAAATAAAATTCTTGCACTCTACTCTGTTCTATGTATATAAAACTGAGTTGACACTTGACGGGAGTCGGGGAGCAACTAGAGAGCTTAGAAACTAGCCCCGACGCTTTGCGAACACATACGAGCGTAAACAAATCTGCATATTTTGTTATGCTGTCTGAATCTAAGAATGTAATCACTGTCTTGGAAAGTACCAAAAATTTTTTTAACTTAAAATTGTCATTACCGTGCATTTGACCCGAAGCGATTGTTCGAATTCATTTACTATTGTGCGTTACCGGACGGAAATTAGTGTTTTCTTCCGCCAACATAGAGCTCACAAAAGAAAAAAATCTTTGTATACAGAAATAAATCTTTTGACGCAAGAAAATGAAATTGTTAGTAGATGTTTTATTTATTATCATTTCTCCTCTTTCGCGTAATGAAAATGGTGCTTCTTTTTTCTTAATGCATAATGCACAATATAATTCCAGGATTTATTGTGCGAGATGATTATGCTGATGATGACGACGGCAACAAAGCTGTATGATTTTTCTCTAAGCTTGATCGTATTAGGATTGTAATGGAACATCCCTTTCCCACAGCTTTAATGCAGCGATCGATGCGAACCGGTGGTGAAGTGAAGCTGGGGATACCGGTGACATTTCGATTAAACCTCTTAAATAATCTAGTTACAGTGAAGACTTTATAAACAGCTTAAATGAAGAATCTCATAGTGAATTAAAAAGAACAACTTTGATTAAAAACAGTGAAAATTGAATAATAAACAGTTAGGGACCATCATATAATAGAAACTAAATAAATAGCACCTATAGCATGTATGATAATGAAGTTATGTATGTCTCACGACTAGTACAACTAATAAACGAGGTAAATTAATTCAATGCTGGTTCATTAGAAGAATTTTCAATTAATTACACTGTCAATGACAATTAAGGAAAATCCGGAACTCTATTAATATATAGCAATAGAAAAAGGTTGACACTACTTTCTCAAGTCTCGCAGTTTGCGAGGTGTGCTGCGTTAAATTTTGTGTTCTTTTGTGGAAGGATTACTTCGATGACCTTTAACATATAACACGCGAGTATTTCTAGTTGCGTTTATAAGAAAACACACATATTTGACTATTTAAAATTGTTAAACGCCGATTGTTTAAAAATTAATGTGAGCGAAATGCTCATAGTGCGAGTACTCGCGGGTTAAATAAAATAGCTTTATTCTTGAAACTGTTCCTCATGTTACAAAAAAAATCAATTAATAAGCAATGTCGATTAAATCCAAATTAAATCAATTGAACAAAGATAATAAGTTCTCAGCATACATTAAACAGAATAATCAATATAAAAGTTTATATAATGTGTACACAACGGCGACGTGCAACAGTAAGGGATACAGCATGTCAGCGCTCCCAGCGGTTGGTGCACGAACTCAATGACAGCGAACAGCTGATCGCCTGCAGACAGCCGTGCGACCACAGTTGTTGAATTTGATATTTTGCTAGATGTATTAGCCCTAATTTTGTTTACTATAGTTACATAACGTTATTTTCAGGATTTACGTATGCCTCAATTGAGGAATGACAAGTTATCGTTGCTTGTCATCTGCAAAGAAAACGTTTTTATTTCGAAAACGAATTGATTATACTTCAGCTGGAAGTTAAGTTGAAAAATAGTTCTTTGTGGCTGTCTAGTGGTTTGCTTACATTCGGGCTATGGTGCTGCTCCTTCTTGTGTGACGTGTTGTTATTATGTTTCACTATGTTTAGTGCACTTTTTTTGTTGGGAACTGGCACTGTTTACATCGCAATTTGTCTTGTGGTGGCTGCATCGTATTCATTTGTTTATGTGACATGTCTGACATGGGGCACGGTTTTTGAATGGCTCTGATACTGTGTGTGTGTGTGTGTGTGTGTGTGTGTGTGTGTGTGTGTGTGTGTGTGTTGGGAGGGTGGGGTAGGGGCTGCTGTCAGGTGCAACATGGTGGTGGGATTTATTTATATACTTCTGTTATGGTCTCAAAGAGGGTTATGTTGCTTAATGATAATTTCTTACATGGGGTTTTTCCTCTCACCTTAGTTCTTGGAATAGGCTGTAGCTGGTTTTTGGAATTTGTGCTTTTGTTTCTATGTTTGTTGGGGCATCATTCAGTTTATAAAATGTTCAGCAAATGTTGTGTACAGCTGCTACGTTTTAGTGCTTTGAGTTGTTCCACGTATCTTGTTTTGAAATTTCTGCATGTATGCTCACATATTCACATCGGCAGTTATTGCAAGAAGGTGATATATTCCTGACTAGCTGAACTTCTCAGTGTTTGTGTAGGTTCACAATAGGGGGCTCCGCATTTTTATCATTTTTTTAGCTGTAAGGCAGTGAACATTGTTTTTATGATTTCAGTGTTTCCTGTCAGTTTCTTTGGTATTGGTTTGTTGGGTCACTCAGTAGTTCTTTTTTGTTGTTGTTTTGTATGAACTCTGTTTTGTCAGTGTATTTCTTCTGTTTCATGAGAACAATTCAATTTCTCTTGTCAGACTGGTGACATTTTCTTGTGTTAATTTTTGTTGTTTTCTGTAGCTTTTTTCCTTCATCATTCTTTGTACTTAGCTTTATGGAGGTTTTGTTAACCTTGATTATGAGTTTTATTTGTTTAGAAACTAGTTCTCTTGTTTAGTTAGGATTGGACTCATGTTGTTTAATTATGTATTTACCTTCTTGGTTATGTTTTCCATTGCTCTGTGAGAGACTGTTTTGTTGTTATATTTTGGAGCATTTTCAACTAGGTTACTTTACTCTTTGGTTAACTTCATTTCAGTTAAGTTGATGACTCTTTTCTTATATGCATTTTTATTAAATGGTTGTTATGTCTGGTGGACTTCTGTGTCATTTGGCACTTTGGCGAGGTTTTTTATTCTTTTTCTTTTTGAGAATACAGGAAGCAGACCCCTTATCCATATTTCAGCTCACACACACACACACACACACACACACACACACACACACAACCATCACCAGAATAAAAATCATTCAAAAACCACGCACCAAGACATCACAGACATGTCATATAAACAAATGAATACGATACAGACAGCACAAGAAGACAAATGGCTATGTAAACAGTGCCAGTCCCCACCAAATCCGCACCAAACATCACGAAACATAACAACACGCCACACAAGAAGCAACAAAACACAACTCGAATACAAGATAGCCACTAAACAACTACACAGAACAATTTTGAACACAATCTCCATGTGAAAGTATAATAAATCAATTTTCGAAATAAAGACGCTTCATTGTTTGCAGATTACAAGTTGTGAATATTTGTGATTTATCAAACGAGGTACAATTTCTTAGAATGCCGTTAAATCTCCAGTTTTGTTTTGTCAGGTCGATAAGAATGTTGCTGTTTCTCAATGATTTCAATATTTTTAATCAGCCTTTGCACATACCATGAAACGAGTTTGTTACTCCTAATTTTTTCTGTGGAAACGACAGCGATGACCATCCTTGACAAGAAGCGGCTTGTCTTGCTTTCTTGCCGCGGTGGAGTAGCCGAGCGGTCTAAAGCGTCTCGCTGCGGAGCGCGCGGTTGCTCTCCGTGGAGGTTCGAGTCCTTCCTGGGGCATGGGTGTGTGTGTTTGTCCTTAGGTTAGTTTACCTAGGTTTAAGTAGTTTGTAAGCTATGTACTGATGACCACGCAGTTTGGTCCGATAGACTTACAAACATTTGAACACTATGCGGACAACAAAAGTAGAGTACGAAAATACACGGAGAGAAAATTACCTGCGACGACACAGAGAAACAGTTGACAACACATGCCCTGGTGGTGACCGCCTGACGTTGACAAGCAGTGGGGAGGCCCTGTTCGGAAATTTCTCGTTGTAGGAACCGTGGGGTTCCAAACAGCTAAGCTACCTGCGGTCACGACCACGTAGCCAAATAGATACCGGTAATTATTCGACTTTAATGATACAATTGTGATTTAGGTACCGTATAAGAAATGGAGTGCTGATTCTGTCAACCAAACTTCAGTAGTCTCATTCGCAGAAGGCAATGCTTATTTCATCCAACAGACGTATAGAAGTATTCGTTATGCATCAGGCATTAAAGGACGGGGAAAAAGTGTTGAAACTGCTTAGGTCATCGTCCCTATACTTGCAAACTAACTTATGTTAAGAACAACACAGACACACACCCATCCCTTAAGAACAACTCGAACATCCAATGAGAGTGCCTTAACCAGGAGGCTATGAATGGAACTGATTATCGTGATAAATTTGTTATTTTAATTCAACAAATACTTCAACTAGATCAGTTTGTTCAAAACAATATTAGAAATAAATAAGGATGTTTAATATGTGTGCCTAGTAAAATAGTACAGACTGTATGACCTTGCGTAGTGCAAATACCGTTACTTTTTACCGTCCGCTTCTGTAGCTCAGGCGACTGCGTCGCTGACTACCACGCAGGGGGCCCGGGTTCGATTCCCGGCGGGGGATTGGGTGTTGTGTTCGTTTCATCGACAATTTAAGTCGCTAAAATATTCTTAGTCGTAGTCTCAGGAACGCCAAAATTGATCTCATAAACTGTGCAATATGACTAGTTCACGCTAGTCACTAATTTTGTAAGAGAATTTGATGTTTTCGTTTAGTTGATTGTAATAAGTACGTTTTAAATTTTCAGAAAAAAGGTTAATTTATTACTTTAATCCTTGTTCAGTACTTGGCACATTTTCGCATCCTTTATAAGAACATTACGTACAAAACACGTGAACTCTATCATTAAATACTATTTTTTTTTATATTTTGACTGTCTGAATGTAATTGTGCAATCGCAGTCTTTGATGGTACCACTTTCTTTAGCTTAAATTTTCAGTACTCTACGTTTGACCCAATGCGATTTTACTAACGTGCGTGACCGAACGCAGATTAGTGTTTTCTCCCGCAATATATAGCTCCAGACGATCAAATCGATTCATAAAAAACTAAATCGTTTTACGGTTGCAAATGGAATGGTTGTATATGTATATAGTGTCCTCTCATGCGTAAGGAGAGAAGGTGCAAAATTCAAGAAAATTGTCAAAGTTGTTTTGCAAGATGTTGTCGTTGATGATGATGATGATGTGTCTATGCCTAAACGGGGTAGGGTTTAAAAAGGGAATATGATATCTACCATTTGGACCAAATTGAAATGCACGACATTTGTTGAGCAGTGTACCCATTCTCTTGAAAGACCACTTTGAGATGCTCCAGTTCTTCACCCAGATGTTCAGCATCAGAAATGGCGTACGCTCTTTTTACTAAAGTACGCAAGACCCCCATACGTTGCTGTGGCGGATGACAGCTCGTCGCATGAAGATAAAGATCGGTATGTGTTGGCTTGCGATACACTCCATGTCCCATCACTGTTCTTTTGAACCAAAACATCCAAAAAAGGAAGTTTCCCATCGTTCTCTACCTCCATCGTAAATTTAATATTGGGATGGAGACAATGAACCATTAGAGGACAATTACAAGTCTATTGCCTTTTTGCCTTTCGGCGGGAATATTTCCTCGAAAATTTCAAGAATTTTAAGAATATTCGACATTAAAAGTGTTTTTATGACGCCACCTAAGACTAGGTCCCGCACAGTTCAGGATCGATGTGTGGAACACCACCGTCATACTCGTTTGCTTCAACCTAAAAGTCAGCTGTTGCGGAGTATTGTTTGAATGAGGGACACAAGATGTTATACGATGAGACTAAACTGATTTCTCCTGCTTCCCGCTACTGGGAATGTGTTCTCAAAGAATCCATGGAAATTCGTATGGCCGATAATATTATTAATAGGGACAAGGGCTTTCCCCCAAGTAAAACTTGGAACCCGATCTTATCTGACATCAACAACGGTCTTCATTTCGACCTGCTGTTTCTTTTAACTAGCCTTGTTTCGACCCATCGTTTTTGCCGTTTTTCTCCACCGGCGCGCTACTGGTTCTATTGCGCCTAGGTGGCTTCTACTTCGCTTTCGCGCACGCGCGGTGGGTCGTCAGCAGTGTATAAAGGGGCTGCTGTTTCTTGTTCTGCCTCAGTTTCCGGCGAGTGTTTTAGTGCTCTCACCTGAAGATGGCAGCCAGTTGGTCTGCCGAAATATCGTGTCTAGTTGACGACGGTATCCGGCTGCATACCCGAGATGAATATTATCAGTTACTACGCCGGGAAAGTCTATGCAACCACAACAAATATCTGATTTGAAGGAAACCATGTGATACATCCATCTGATTCACGACCGCGTTTTACTGGGGAAACTAAGGTGGAAAGTTGCAGAGGACATGTCAACCAAATTTGAGCAGTCTCTTCCACACAGTTTTTGGGCATGGAAGCTGTCAACGGTTGTATCATGCAGCAGAAACGAAAGGACGGGAAAAACTGTCCAGAGGTTTGTAAATCTAATAGGCATAGCTGCTTATGTTATCGTTCCTGTATACATGAACTGCTGATGAACAAATGGTGATATCGTAAACCGTATGAGGCCCATAATAGACCACATGTAACTTACAGCAACTAACAAATTTGTTGAATTTGGATTAGTTGCAAAATGTATCGTTGATATTTTGACCTTGAGTTGTAGCATATCTACAGTATAACAATTTTTTTGATAGGTATAGAAATCATCAGTAGACCGAAGGCTATCAAAAGACTTAAAAACCCAGACATCAGTCCGTGAACAATGGAATTTTCGCACTCGACATCAACGACGACGACATCATGCAAAACAACTTGGACAATTTTCGTGAATTTTGCACCTTCTTTTCTTACGCAAGAGAGACAACATACATATATAACCATTTCATTTGCTTCCGTAAAATGATTTCATTTTGTATGATTCGATTTAGTCGTCTGGAGCTATATCTTGCGGGAGAAAACACTAATCTGCGTTCAGTTGCGATCGGTAGTAAAAGATTGTGAAAAATCGCATCGGGTCGAACGCACAGTACTGACAATTTAAGCTAAAAAGAAGTAGTACCATGGAAGAGTCAGATTGCACAATTACATTGAGAGAGTCAAACAAAATATGCATTTCCATTTACTCCCGTGTGTGTCTGCAAAGCGTTGGGACCAGTTCATAAGCTCTCTAGTTGCTCCCGAGGTCGCGTCAAGGGTCAACTCGTGAAAGTTTTGTCACCACCGTGGTACTGCTACAATGAGCGGACGTTGCTTCGCCACTGAGTAATAGATAGGAAAAAGATGTACAACATTTACCTCTCTTGACAGCTGATACGTGTTTTTTTACGTCCATCGAGGATAAAATATAATATAAAAAATAGTATTTAATGTCAGAGTTCACGCGATTTGTACGTAATGTTCTTGTAAAGGAAACGTACCAAGTACTTAACAAGGATTAAAGTAATAAATTAACCCTTTTTTCTGAAAATTTAAAACGTGCTTATTACAATCAACTAAAGGAAAACATCAAATTCTCTGACAAAATTAGTGACTAGCGTGAACTAGTCATATTGCACAGTTTGAGATCAATTTTGGCGTTCCTGAGACTACGACTAAGACTATTTTAGCGACTTAAATTGTCGATGAAACGAACACAACACCCAGTCCCCCGCCGGGAATCGAACCCGGGCCCCCTGCGTGGTAGTCAGCGACGCAGTCGCCTGAGCTACGGAGGCGGACGGTAAAAGTAACGGATTTGGGGTATTTGCACTGCGCATAGTTGTACATTCTCTATTTCACTAGGCACACATGTTAAACATCCTTATTTATTTCTAATGTTGTTTTGAACAATCTGATCTAGTTGAAATATCTGTTGAATTGAAATAACAAATTTATCACAATAATCGGTTCCATTCATAGCCGCCTGGTTAAGGCGCTGCCATCGGATGTTCGAGTCGTTCTTAACGGATGGGTGTGTGTCTGTGTTGTTCTTAGCATAAGTTAGTTTTCAAGTATATGGACGATGACCTAAGCAGTTTCAACACTTTTTCCCCGTCCTTTAATGTCTGATGCATAACGAATACTTCTATACGTCTGTTGGATGAAATAAGCATTGCCTTCTGCGAAAGAGACTGCTGAAGTTTGGTTGACAGAATAAGCACCCCATGTGTGTTCTTATACGGTAGCTAAATCACAATTGCATCATTAAAGTCGAATAATTTCCGGTATCTATCTGGCTTTGTGGTCGTGGATGCAGGTAGCTTAGCTGTTTGCACCCCACCGTTCCTACAGCGAGAAATTTCCGAACAGGGCCTCCCCACTGCTTGTCAACGTCAGGCGGTCACGATCAGGTCATGTGTTGTCAACTGTTTTTCAGTGTCGGCGCAGGTAATTTTCTCTCCGTGTATTTTCGTACGCTACTTTTGTTGTCCACCTAGTGTTCAAATGTTTGTAAATCTATCGGACCAAACTGCGTGTCATCATTACATAGCTTACAAACTACTTAAACCTAGGTAAACTAACCTAAGGACAAACACACACACACCCATGTCCCAGGAAGGACTCGAACCTCCACGGCGAGGAACTGTGCGCTCCGCAGCGAGACGCTTTAGACCGCTCGGCTACTCCACCACGGCAAGAAAGCAAGACAAGCCGCTTCTTGTCAAGGATGGTCATCGCTGTCGTTTCCACAGAAAAAATTAGGCGTAATAAACTCTATTCATGGTATGTGCAAAGGCTGATTAAAAATATTGAAATCGTTGATAAACTGCAATGTTCTTCGACATTGTCGACCTGACAAAATAGATCTGGAGATAAATAAAGGAATTCTTAATTGTAGAAAAAAAATTGTGACAAAATCCGCCTTTGCAAAACACCATATTTTATTTTTAACGTCATTCTAAGAAATTGTATCTCGTTTGATGAATGACAAATATTCACAGCTTGTAATCTGCAAACAATGAAGCGTCTTTATTTGGAGAATTGATTTATTATACATTCACATGGAGATTGTGTTGGAAAATATTCTGTGTAATTGTTTAGTAGCTAAATTGTATTCGAGCTGTGTTGTTGTTGCCTCTTATGTGGCGAGTTGTTGTTATGTTTCGTGATGTTTGGTGGGGACTGGCACTGTTTACAAAGCCACTTGTCTTGTTGTGCTGTCTGTATCGTATTGATTTGTTTATATGACATGTCTGTGACCTCGTAGTGCTTGGTTTTTGAATTATTTTGATTCTGGCGATGGTTGTGTGTGTGTGTGTGTGTGTGTTAGCTGAAATTATATGGATAAGAGGTCTGCTGCCTGTATTCGCAAAAGAAAAAGAAAAAAAAAAAAAAAAAAAAAAAACTCGCCGAAGTGCCAAATCACACAGAAGCCCACCAGACATAACAACCATTTAATAAACATGCATATAAGAAAAGAGTCATCAACTTAACTGACATGAAGTTAACCAAAGAGTAAAGTAACCTAGTTGAAAATGCTCCAAAATATAACAACAAAACAGTCTCTCACAGAGCAATGGAAAACATAACCAAGAAGGTAAATACATAATTAAACAACATGAGTCCAATCCTAACTAAACAAGAGAACTAGTTTCTAAACAAATAAAACTTATAATCAAGGTTAACAAAACCTCCATAAAGCTAAGTACAAAGTATGATGATGGAAAAAGCTACAGAAAACAGCAAAAATTAACACAAGAAAATGTCATCAGTCTGACAAGAGAAATTGAATTGTTCTCATGAAACAGAAGAAATACACTGACAAAACAGAGTTCATACAAAACAACAACAAAACAGAACTATTGAGTGACCCAACAAACCAATACCAAAGAAACTGACAGGAAACACTGAAATCATAAAAACAATGTTCACTGCCTTACAGCTAAAAAAATGATAAAAATGCGGAGCCCCCTATTGTGAACCTACACAAACACTGAGAAGTTCAGCTAGTCAGGAATATATCACCTTCTTGCAATAACTGCCGATGTGAATATGTGAGCATACATGCAGAAATTTCAAAACAAGATACGTGAAACAACTCAAAGCACTAAAACGTAGCAGCTGTACACAACATTTGCTGAACATTTTATAAACTGAATGATGCCCCAACAAACATAGAAACAAAAGCACAAATTCCAAAAACCAGCCACAGCTTATTCCAAGAACTACCCCATGTAAGAAATTATCATTAAGCAACATAACCCTCTTTGAGACCATAACAGAAGTATATAAATAATTCCCACCACCATGTTGCACCTGACAGCAGCCCCTACCCCACCCTCCCAACACACACACACACACACACACACACACACACACACACACACACACAAACACACACAGTATCAGAGCCATTCAAAAACCGTGCGCCATGTCAGACATGTCACATAAACAAATGAATACGATGCAGCCACCACAAGACAAATTGCGATGTAAACAGTGCCAGTTCCCAACAAAAAAAGTGCACTAAACATAGTGAAACATAATAACAACACGTCACACAAGAAGGAGCAGCACCATAGCTCGAATGTAAGCAAACCACTAGACAGCCACAAAGAACTATTTTTCAACATAACTTCCAGCTGAAGTATAATCAATTCGTTTTCGAAATAAAAACGTTTTCTTTGCAGATGACAAGCAACGATAACTTGTCATTCCTCAATTGAGGCATACGTAAATCCTGAAAATAACGTTATGTAACTATAGTAAACAAAATTAGGGCTAATACATCTAGCAAAATATCAAATTGAACAACTGTGGTCGCACGGCTGTCTGCAGGCGAACAGCTGTTCGCTGTCATTGAGTTCGTGCACCAACCGCTGGGAGCGCTGACATGCTGTATCCCTTGCTGTGGCACGTCGCCGTTGTGTACACATTATATAAACTTTTATATTGATTATTCTGTTTAATGTATGCTGAGAACTTATTATCTTTGTTCAATTGATTTAATTTGGATTTAATCGATTTTGCTTAGTTTTTTTTTTTTTTTTTTTTTTTTTTTTTTTTTGTAACATGAGGAACAGTTTCAAGAATGAAGCTATTTTATTTAACCCGCGAGTACTCGCACTATGAGCATTTCGCTCACATTAATTTTTAAGCAATCGGCGTTTTACAATTTTAAATAGTCAAATATGTGTGTTTTTTCTTATAAACGCAACTAGAAATACTCGCGTGTTATATGTTAAAAGTCGTCGAAGTAATCCTTCCACAAAAGAACACAAAATTTAACGCAGCACACCTCGCAAACTGCGAGACTTGAGAAAGTAGTGTTAACCTTTTTCTATTGCTATATATTAATAGAGTTCCGGATTTTCCTTAATTGTCATTGACAGTGTAATTAATTGAAAATTCTTCTAATGAACCAGCATTGAATTAATTTACCTCGTTTATTAGTTGTACTAGTCGTGAGACATACATAACTTCATTATCATACATGCTATAGGTGCTATTTATTTAGTTTCTATTATATGATGTTCCCTGACTGTTTATTATTCAATTTTCACTGTTTTTAATCAAAGTTGTTCTTTTTATTTCACTATGAGATTCTTCATTTAAGCTGTTTATAAAGTCTTCACTGTAACTAGATTATTTAAGAGGTTTAATCGAAATGTCAGTGGTATCCCCAGCTTCACTTCACTACCGGTTCGCATCGATCGTTGCATTAAAGCTGTGGGAAAGGGATGTTCCATTACAATCCTAATACGATCAAGCTTAGAGAAAAATCTTACATCTTTGTCGCCATCGTCATCATCAGCATAATCATCTCGCAGAATCCTGGAATTATATTGTGCATTATGCATTAAGAAAAAAGAAGCACCATTTTCATTACGCGAAAGAGGAGAAATGATAATAAATAAAACATCTACTAACAATTTCATTTTCTTGCGTCAAAAGATTTATTTCTGTATACAAAGATTTTTTTCTTTTGTGAGCTCTATGTTGGCGGAAGAAAACACTAATTTCCGTCCGGTAACGCACAATAGTAAATGAATTCGAACAATCGCTTCGGGTCAAATGCACGGTAATGACAATTTTAAGTTAAAAAAATTTTTGGTTCTTTCCAAGACAGTGATTACATTCTTAGACTCAGACAGCATAACAAAATATGCAGATTTGTTTACGCTCGTATGTGTTCGCAAAGCGTCGGGGCTAGTTTCTAAGCTTTTTAGTTGCTTCCCGACTCCCGTCAAGTGTCAACTCAGTTTTATATACATAGAACAGTGTAGAGTGCAAGAATTTTATTTTATTCAACTAGTTTCGATTCTTCTTTTGGACCATCTTCAGAAATTGTAACTCCATCGATGTCGTGGATCTGGCAGGGAGCCTTCCAGGAAGGTATAACAATATTAAATATCAATACTAAATGTTCACGTATTAATGATTCGTTCTGGTAAGTGACTCTAAAAATTGGAACAGGCCATCGCAAAAATAAATAAATAAATAAATAAATAAAATGTGCATTTTTAAAAAGTATTAAAGGAGGAAATTAAACTTTTCCTAAAATTTAAAACGTTATTCTTGAAATAAAAAAATAAATGAAAACCTAAAAAATGTTTTGCAAAATTAGTGACTAGCCTAAGCTAGTCATATATCACAGTAATTTAACAGACGGTTATAGACAATTTTAGCGACTTGACTGTCGATGAACACAACACCCAGTCCCCCGCCGGGAATCGAACCCGGGCCCCCTGCGTGGTAGTCAGTGACGCAGTCGCTGAGCTACAGAGGCGGACGAAAGAAGTAACTGTACTAACAAACTTCCACAGCGTATAGTTGTAAAGTCTTTACTACTTTATTAAGCTGACATAGTAAATAACATTTATGTATTCCTATTTGAAAGTAGTTTGGACATATTAATACCGATAGTTGAAGTTTGAGTTGAACTGAATTGACAAATTTGAGTATGTTTCAAAACTTATTCGTTAACCGGCTCCTTTCATGGCCGCATGTTTTAAGCCGCCATGATACCAATATGGCGGCCGCTCCCGACTAAGGTCAGAGTCCTCCCTTGGGCGTGTGTGTGTGTTTTTGTCCTTTGCATGAGTTAAAATAGTTTGTAATTACAGGGACGATAATATGAGCAGTTAGGTGTATTCGTTTTACAAACACGTGAACAGTTTTCCCTGTCTATTAATGTCTGCTGGATGATATAGCCATTCAGTCCGCCTATATCCAAAGACTCCTTCTGCGGAAGAGACTGCTTAAATTTGGTTGACATGTCCTCTGCAACATTCAACCTTAGTTCCCCCAGTAAATCGCGGTCGTGATACCTCTTGCCTTTCATATCAAAGTGCTCTTTTATCGTTCAAGGACATAAGCTTCTCTGCATCCCTTATTCCTAATTAGTGCGATAAACATCCATACACAAGTAATAACACATACTCGCTTCCACAGGCTATGTATGACTACCACCGAGCAATACCGTCAGTTTTTGAGCATTTGGTGTAATTCAAATGTTTGTAGAATGATAAATACGTAAATAAGATATTTAACACTCATCTCGTCGAATCTCTGGGGGGAATCTGCTTTGTTCCAATACTAAAATTCGAAGGGCGAAATCTTGACTCAGAATCCTACCAACAAATCAAGAGCCAAATCCGTTTCCGTATGAACCCATAGGCTAGACAAGAGGGAGAAATCAGCTAGCCTTTAGGCTGTCTGCAAGATGTCAGCAGGACTGTGGGGTGAGGCAGGGAGACTGACGGCGAGTGTCTTGTGACGTCAGAAGTATCTGGAGCTGCGCACGTCAGAGCACGTCTGCTACTCGAGGAGATCTTCACGGTGATTGCTGATATTTTTTTATAGCTCCAAATGGAAGGATGTAATTGAAGCCATACGTGTTCCCGAAGTTCCGCATGATAAAAGCCAGCAAGGTCACAAAAAAGATAGTTCATGAATACGTACAGAGCAAAATCCATAGTCAGAGTGAATTCCCCGTAACTTAGTCTCGTTTTTGTGTGTGCACCTTTTTCTGCGTTTTGTGTCAACTAACACACGGTTTCGAGCTGAATTTCATAATAGGAATGCGATACTAATACGTTGTTGTTGAGGCCTCTAGTCCGCAGACTGGTTTGCTGCAGCTCTCCACGCTGTCCTGTCCTGCGCAAGCCTCTTCATCTACTATATCCATCTCTAGGCCTCCCTCTACTTTTTACCCTGGACGCTTCACTCCAGTGCCAAACTGACAATACCTTGATATCTAAGAACGTGCCCCACGAATCTATCCCTTCTCTTAGCCAAGGTAAGCCAAAAATTTCTTTTGTGCCCAAATCTGTTAAGTATTTCAATAGTACCGTGATATACCCCCCTAATCACAATCGTGTGCAGCACCACATGTCAAAAGTTCTATCGTCTTTTTGGCTTAACCCCCTTTCGTCACTGTTTCACTCCAGTACAATCCTACACCCGAGAAAATGCTTTTAGAAAGGACTTCCTAACGTTTAAAGTAATATCAGATATCTACAAATTGCGATACTTCAGAAACGGCTTTATTCCAAAAGCCATTCTGCATTTTATATCTTCTTTACTTCTGCTATCAGAAGTTAATTTGTTACCTAAATAATAAAACTCGTCTACTTTTATTGTCTCATCCTATTGCAAACAGCAAAGTTTTTATTTCTTCACCCTGAACTTTAATTCCTTCTCCAGATTTTCCCTTGCTGCCTACACAGCTTTCTCAGTGTACAGATTGAATAACAATGTCTTACACCCTTCCCAACAACTGCGTCCCTTTTTTCATACCCATTGGCTCTAATAACTGCTGCCTGGTTTTTGTAAAAGTTGAAATTAATTTTACGTCCCTTGTATTTCACCACTGCTAGCTTCAAAATTTGAAAATGATTTCCGGTCAACATTGTCAAAAGCTTTCTCTAAACTGATCTTGCCCAAATTTGTATTCCACCAGTTTTTCCATATGTTTGTAAATAATTTGTGTTAGTATTTTGCTACCAAGACTTATTAAAACTGATAGTTCTGTAATTTTGGGTGGGCCACCCTCTGCCACGTCACGGTTCTGTGTCTCATTTCGTTACGCTTATTGTCGAGTATTCCGCTCTGTCGTTACCGCTGATTCAGTGGTGCAAACTGGGGGGAGGGGGGGGGGCATTGGAGGCAGTGATAATTCGTTTAGGAATGTGAAAAACTGTCTTTTTATCAGGTAAAGTACATGGAAAATGGCGATCGTGTGAAACCCAGCATGAGCTATTCGTCCACGAGACTCATAGGGCCATAGGCACGGATTCCTTAGGTATATGCCGTGTTTGTCTTCCGCATGGCGTTTGATACAGTTCCCCACAGTCGTTTAATGAACAAAGTAAGGCCATGTGATGTGGACAATCAGACCAATTGTGTGATTGGATTGAGGAGTACCCACATAACAGAACGCTACCTGTCATTGTCAATGGAGCCGAAGTAAGTGTAATGTCAGGTGTGCCACAGGGGAGTGTCATGTGACCGTTGCTATTCACAATATATTATCAGACAACTATGCGCTGTGCAAGTTTGTTAGTACAGTTAGTTATGTCGTCCGCCTCTGTATCTCAGCGACTGCTGCGTCAGTAACTAACACGCAGGGGGCCCGGGTTCGATTCCCGGTGGGAGACTGTGTTGTGTTCGTTTCATCGACATGCAAGTCGCTAAAACTGTCTGTAATCCTCTGTGATATTCTGTGATATATAACTAGCTTACTTAGGCTAGTCACTAATTATGCAGGACATTTTTATGTTTTCGTTTTTCTTAATATTTTTTTAAAATTATATTTGAAGAAAAGGTTTGATTTACTACTTAAATCGTTGTTAATATTTCACTTTTTTCAGATGACCTGTTCCAATTGTTCGATTCATTTATCAGAACATTAAGCACGAATCATAATATTAATACGTGAACATTTAGAATTGAGATTGTTATACCTTACCATGTATATTACGTTAGAAGTTGTGTTAGAGAGTGTCTGTACAATGAGCTTACGTGTTTTCTGGTCAAGTGGTAGTTCTATTAGTGTTGACAAGGGATTATGGTCGACTGAATCATATACCTTTTTGAAGTTGGAGAATGTACCGGGTGATCAGACAGTTAGTATAAATTTGAATACTTAATAAATCACGGAATAATGTAGATAGAGAGGTAAAAATTGACACACATGCTTGGAATGACATGGGCTTTTATTAGAAAAAAAGTTCAAAAAATATCCCACGGATGGCGCTTCATCTGATCAGAAAAGCAATAATTAGCATAAGAAATTAAGACAAAGCAAAGATGATGTTCTTTACAGAAAATGCTCAATATATTCACCATCATTCCTCAACAATAGCTGTAGAATAATGTAGTGAACAGCACTGTAAAGCATGTCCGGAGTTATGATGAGGCATTGGCGTCGGTGTTGTTTTTCAGCATCCCTAGAGATGGCAGTCGATCACGATACACTTGCGACTTCAGGTAACCCCGAAGCCAATAATCGCATGGACTGAGGTCCGGGGACCTGGGAGGCCAAGCATGACGAATGTGGTGGCTGAGCACACGATCATTACCAAACGACGCGCGCAAGAGATCTTTCACGAGCCTAGCAACATGGGGTGGAGCGCCATCCTGCATAAAAATCGTACTTTCCAGCAGGTGTTTATCAGCCAGGCTGTGGATGATACGATTCTGTAATATATCGGCGTACCTCTCAGCCGTCACGGTAGCAGTTACAAAAACCAGTATCACGCTGTTCCTCGGAGAATAATGGCCCGATAACGGTAGATGTGGTAAATCCATCCCATGCCGTGACTTTCTCGCCGTGCAATGGAGTGTCCACGACAGTTCTAGAATTTTCGGTAGCCCAAATTCTGCAGTTGTGGGCGTTGACAGAGCTTCGTCGGTCCATGACACGTTATTCAGTTAATCGTCATCTTGTGCTCGATCGGCAACTACGGGGTCTGTCGTCTAAACGATTCGTGGCTTCGAACTTCGAAATCATTCTCGCCACAGCTGCATTTATCAACTGACTTTTACCCGTTCGAATCCCCTTCCTATGGCGATAGGATCGTGATGTTGAACTATCACATTCCCCATTCTGATAATACATCTTCTCTAAAAGCGCCTTTTCCGGTGACGTCAACGTGCTGTGTCTGCTGGTGCATCAGATTTTCTCTCTCATTTCAGGTCCTTTTATACATGATTTTCAATGCGCAGCCAATGACGTTTCGCTGTCCAACGTCATCTGTCGGACATTTTTGAACTTTGTTCTAATAACACCCTATGTCATTTCCAAACATGTGTGTAATTTTTTACCTCTCTATCTACATTATTCCGTGATTTAGTAAGTTTTCAAATTCATACTTACTTTTTGATTACCCAGTACATCTGGTGTCTAATAGCTGTGTATTTCAATTTTGTTTTTAGATTAAAAATTTTTTCAGGGCAGGAAAGTCCGTGTCTAAGACCTACTTGATACTCGCCAATCTTGTGTTCAATTTGTCCTTGTGTTCTCTGCAATAGACAAGAGAAGATCTTGTAGGTTACTGGTAGCAGTGAAATACCTCGGTAATCGTTGACATCTGTTCTGTCGCCTTTTTTGTGAAGGGGGTGGATAAGTTGACACTTCCTGTTGTCAGGCAATTATTCGGTTGTCCAAATTTCTTTAGGGCCTAAATTTTTAAGAATTGCAGTTGCAGCTTCTACGTTGTCCTCACCGGCTGCCTTGTTGTACTCGAGATGGTGGATGTGATTGACGATTTCTTCTTTTTGAGGGCGGTATAGCCTTGGTTGGTGTGTGTGTGTGTGTGTGGGACGGGGGGCAATAAATAGGAATTTTGTTATGGGTTCTGGGCAATTTAGTAAATTAACGAAGTAAACGCAGATCTTTCCAGTGTTCTACATTAGTAAGTGCTAATTTTCCATTTCGTCTTATAACGCGGAGATTTTGTGGTGTGTGTATCCTCGTATAGCATTTGCAAATGTCCTGTAGACATTTCTCGTATTGTAGTTCCGAAAGCCACTCTCCAATTTTTGCAGTTGTTCATTTAGCTGTCTTCTCTTGGTGTGTCTGATGGTTCTGGCTTTTTCTTTCCGTACTTTAAATAAATGTTCAGATTTTTGTTAAGCTTAAGGGACTTAATTGCGGGTTCATCCGTCCCTAAACTTACAAACTACTTATGAACTACCTTATACTAAACACGGCACATACATCCATGTCTGAGGGGGATTCGAAGCCCCGACGGGGGAATGCAGCATAGCGCCTCAATGCGCTTTGCCACTCCGCTGCGTCTACTTTGAAGAATTTCTGTTGTTTCTGGCGTCTTCTGGCTGCTGTATTTCTGGAAGGCTTATTTGCGTGCTTTAAGGGCGTTTTCACAGTTGTCGTTCCACAATCATGTCACTTCTCTTTTCTGAGCGGTGTTAGTTCATCTGCTTTAAGTATAATCTTGTTTTTCTTCCCATGTGTTAGTTTCTTCTCCCATTACGCCTTTGTTTGTTTTGTGGAGTCTGTTTATGTCGAATCTCTGTAGGTGCGATTTCTTGCGATAGTATTTTCGTGGTGTGAATTGTACTTTTACTCGTGTAAGGTAGTGGTCTGAGTCAATATTGGCACCTCTTCAAACTCGTGCATCATGAATTTATCGCTACTGTTTGTGGGTAATAGCTACATGGTCAATCTGGAATTCCCCAAGTTTTAGAATAGAAGCGTGCCAAGTTTACTGCTATCTGGGGTGCTTTCGTAAAGAAGTCGAAGGTTGAATGTTGGCAGAGATCAACTAGTCGCCTTCCATTTTTGTTGGTAAATTTAAGTGCAATATATCTGCCTGTAGTCTTCCTGTATTCTTTTTCTCTACCCAGTTGTGCATTAAAGCCATCAAGCAGTAAGATGGTACCATTCTTTGGGATCTTCACCATAGTCTCCTCCAGTTGTTTCCAGAAATTTTCCAATGTCGGTAGGGTTTTTCTCGTTATCTATGTTCGTTGGTACATGAGCATTGATCAGTGTATAATTTCTGTTGGCGCGTCGTATACGTGCTGTCATGAACCTGTTGTTGACGAGAGTGACTTCCTTGGTGGAGGTTTTGATCTTCTTGTGTTCAATTATCGTCGTGCCCAGCAAGGGGGCACCTTTGGCGGCAATTCGTTTGTCTGTTTTACTATTGAATGTACTGTAGTTCGCCAACAGTCCGCTACACCGTAAGCTCTGTGCGTGCTTCAACGACTATCGTTCGGCGCGACGGTGGAACGTTGTACGTTTCAGAGCCCGGGGATCTTGGCTTAATCGCCCGGGTCGCGAGGACGGTACAAACCTCTATAAAAAAAACCTCAATCTCAAGGTGTGCTACGTGCCGAGGAGATGAATGGCTGTTGAGGTTGAACAGTCGTTAGCGAGCAACCTCTGGGGAACCTGCCACACTTCAGTTGTATAAGGCTTACCCAGGCAAGCGGGGCTCTGCCTGGGTGGACCTTTAGATCCCTAGCTGCTCGTGGGAACAACATGAAACGAGCAAAAGAAAACGTTGGAGGACGTATAACCACCGTCTCTAAGCGTGGTAAGTTTTATGCCTCTTCATATGACCCCAAGTCGTTCCCTTCCTTGGCCACGCCCTGGGAGGAACGCAGGGCTACTACCATCAATGAGCCTTATTCGCCTCGATATTTAGTCTGTACAAGGGTTGATGGGGAATCATTTACGACCGTAAAGCCTCAGTTCTTCGTAGACCATCTGGAGGAGAAGTTTGGAGATGTGGAGTCCCTCTCCAAGATGCGCAATGGCTCTGTGTTGATTCACACCGCATCCCCTGCCCAGTCGCGGGCATTGCTTGCCTGCGATAAGCTGGGAGACATCGCGGTCAACATTGCGCCACATAGGTCCCTCAATCTGGTCCAGGGTATTATTTTTCACCGGGATCTCCTCTTACAATCGGATGAGGAGCTGCGCGCCAACCTCGAGCGGCGAGGTGTTCACTTCGTCCGGCGCATCCATCGTGGGTCGAAAGATAATAGGGTTGCCACCGGTGCCTTCATCGTAGCCTTTGAAGGCGATACACTGCCAGAGAAGGTGAAGGTGATGTGCTACCGGGTTGATGTCAAACCCTACATCCCTCCTCCTATGAGATGCTTCCAGTGCTGGAAGTTTGGGCATATGTCGTCCCGTTGCCCTTCCAGCGCCACTTGCCGGGATTGTGGACGTCCAGCCCACCCGGACGCCCCATGTACTCCGCCGCCCATCTGTGTGAACTGTGGCCAGGAGCATCCTCCCTGCTCATCACAATGCCCTGTGCTCCGGAAAGAAAGGAAAATCATCGAATATAAGACCTTGGACCGGTTGACCTATGCTGAGGCAAAAAAGAAATTTGAGCGCTTACACCCAGTGGCCATGACAACGTCTTTTGCGGCAATTACATCATCTTCATCATCTGTGGCGACACCCATCTTGTCTGCTCATTCTTTTTCTGTAGGCCCCCAGGGCCGCAAACCTACATCTGCCCCCAAGGTGGTTGGGGGCCCCCTTCCTTCTTCTGCTCCCCAGGTAACTGCCTCGGGAGCAACCTCCACCCTTCTGCTGGAGACACAACAACCCACTCCGGCACCCCTCGTTCGGAAGGGGTCCCTTGGGACACTACCTTCCGAGGATTCCGCCCGTGTCACTTCTGACACACGCCAGCAGCAGGCAAAACCGAAGGCTGCTGGACGCAGGGCCTCATGCTCCTCCTCAGTCCCTGAGGCTGAGTCTGAGAAGCCAGCCCTGCCGACGAAGCCCCCGAGGGGCAAGAAGGACCGGAGGAAAAAGGTTGAAAACGACGTGAAGGATACCACGGTGGCTCCTGAGCCACCTCACCACTCCACCTCGACCTCTGGGGACGAGGTGGAAATTCTAGCGTCCCCAGACGACCTCGCCGTCGGGGACATCACAGAAATTATGGATACTGAGCCAGAACAAAGGCAGACAGCGGATTTGAGTGACGCTGATTTGTAATCTCAATGTCTTCCCAGTTATCAGACAGCATTATCCTCCAGTGGAACTGCGGCGGTTTCTTCCCCCACCTGGCTGAGCTACGACACCTTTTAAGCACAACACCTGCCTTCTGCATTGCCTTACAGGAAACATGGTTTCCAGCAATGCGGACCCCAGCCCTTCGTGGCTACAGGGGATATTACTGTAACCGTAGCTCATATAACAGGGTCTCAGGTGGTGTATGTGTGTATGTCCTTACCTCTGTTCATAGTGAACCTGTGCCCCTTCGTACACCACTAGAAGCAGTGGCTGTCAGGGTAAGGACAACACAAGAGTTTACCGTCTGCAGCCTTTATCTCCCTCCAGATGGTGATATCTCTTTGAATGTTTTGGCTGCACTTATATCGCAACTACCCCCGCCTTTCTTCTTATTGGGCGACTTCAATGCCCATAACCCGTTGTGGGGTAGTACTTCGCTTTCTGGCCGAGGCAGAGTAGTCGAGTCTTTACTTTCTCAACTCGACCTCTGCCTATTAAATACTGGTGCCCCCACACACTTTAGTGTGGCACATGGCACGTTCTCGGCCATTGATTTATCGATCTGCAGCCACAGCCTTCCACCATATGTCCACTGGAGAGCCCACGACGATCTGTGTGGCAGTGACCATTTTCCGCTTTTTCTGTCACTCCCACAACGTCAGTCCCCAGAACGCCCCCCCAGGTGGGCTTTAGGCAGGGCTAACTGGGAAGATTACACGTCCACTGCTATTGTTCAACCTCCCCCACTCGATTCCATCGATGTGGTGGTTGAGGGCGTCACTCACACAATTGTTTCTGCTGCAAAAGCTGCAATTCCATGCTCCACAGGGTGCCCACGGCGTAAGGCAGTGCCGTGGTGGTCGCCGGAAATAGCTGAGGCTATTAGAGATCGTAGGCGGGCCTTACAGCGCTATAAGCGTCACCCCTCTCAGGAGCATCTCATTGATTTTAAACGGCTTCGCGCTCGTGCTCGCCAGTTAATAAGAAGACGGAAACAGGAGTGCTGGGAGAGGTACGTTTCCACTATTGGGACAGGCACCTCAGCCTCGCAGGTCTGGAGTAAGATCAGGCGGCTACAGGGATTACGGACACCAGTGGGAATCCCTGCGATCTCCTCAAATGGAGTCGTTTGTACGGACCCGGCCACTATTGCAGACATGTTTGCTGAGCATTATGCCCACGCCTTTGCCTCTGCACACTATCCACCGGCCTTCCGTACATTGAAGGAGAGGATGGAACGCCAGCCCCTCTCCTTTCGTACCCGTCGCACTGAATCTTACAACACTCCCTTTACTGAGTGGGAGCTCCTCAGTGCTCTTCAACAATGTCCAGACACGGCGCCAGGGCCTGATAGCATCCATAGTCAAATGCTGAAACATCTCTCAGCAGATAGTCGGCGTAACCTCCTTGCGGTCTATAACCGCATTTGGTGTGATGGTGTTTTCCCGTCACAGTGGCGGGAGAGTATCATCATCCCAGTGCTTAAGCCCGACAAACATCCTCTGAACTTGGATAGCTATCGGCCCATTAACCTGACTAACGTTCCATGCAAACTGTTGGAGCTGATGGTCAGTCGGCGGTTGTGTTGGATTCTTGAGACTCGGGGATTATTGGCTCCATGCCAGGGCGGTTTTCGCCAGGGTCGGTCTACCACCGATAATCTGGTGTACCTCGAGTCTGCAATCCGCACAGCCTTTTCCCGGCGCCAACACCTTGTTGCCGTCTTCTTCGATATGCACAAAGCATACGATACAACCTGGCGACGACACATCCTCAATACTTTACATGACTGGGGCCTCCGGGGCTCCCTACCGATTTTTATTCAGAATTTTTTAGCCGTCCGTACCTTTCGTGTTCAAATTGGTGCTTCTCTGAGCTCCTCTCATATCCAGGAAAATGGGGTTCCTCAGGGTTCCGTTTTAAGCGTTCCCTTATTTTTAATCGCCATCAACGGTTTAGCTACGGCGGTTGGGTCGTCGGTGTCCCCCTCTCTTTATGCTGACGACTTTTGTCTCTCTTTTAGTTCCTGCAGCACCCAAGTTGCTGAGCGCAGGTTGCAAGGTGCTATTCGGAAGGTGCAGACCTGGGCGCTTACCCACGGCTTTCAGTTTTCTGCCTCCAAGACCAGAGTGATGCACTTCTGTCGGCGTCGGAACGTCCACCCGCACCCTGAATTTTATCTTAATGACGAACTACTTACTGTAGTGGAAACTCACCGTTTTTTAGGACTGGTCTTTGACGCCCGGCTGACGTGGCTCCCCCACATTCGTCAGCTGAAACGGAAGTGCTGGCGCCATCTCAACCTTCTCAGACACTTGGGTCATACGACCTGGGGTGCAGACCGCTCCACACTGTTGCGGCTTTACACGGCGCTGGTGCAGTCCCGTCTCGATTTTGGGTGCATAGCCTATGGGTCTGCAGCACCTTCGGCACTGCACCTACTGGACCCCATTCACAACTGTGGGGTTCGCATCGCGACGGGTGCCTTCCGCACCAGCCCAGTGAACAGCTTACTAGTAGAGGCTGGGGTTCCACCCTTGGAGATCCGCCGCCAACACCTACTTGCGGCTTACGCAGCCCATGTGTATTGCTCCCCAGGCCACCCAAACCATCGTCTCCTCTTTCCTGATGTGGTAGTCCGTCCCCATCAGCGACGCCCCAGATCAGGTCATACTATTGCCTATCGGGTTCAGTCCCTCCTGCGGGAGCTTGAGTCTTCTCCCCTTCCAACTTCCTATCGGGTCCGTGCCCGTACACCTCCGTGGGGTTTGCCAAGGCCATCTACTCGGCTGGACTTGGCCCAGGGGCCCAAAGACTCAGTTCCACTGGAGGCGCTCCGCCGTCAGTTCTCTGCTGTCATAGCGGAATTCCGTGGATATGACCTGATCTACACAGATGGTTCCATGGTTGATGGCTGTGTGGGATATGCCTATACTCATGGTGACCATGTGGAACAGCACTCCCTGCCGAATGGCTGCAGTGTTTACACTGCAGAGCTGGTAGCCATTCACAGAGCTCTCATGCATATCCGGTCCTGCTCCGGCGAGTCTTTTGTTGTTTGCAGCGACTCTCTGAGCAGCCTCCGAGCTCTGAAGCACTGTTACCCGCGGTCTCCTCTGGTGTTGGCCATACAGGAGACGCTTTGTGCCATTGGAGAGTCCGGGCAATCGGTGGTGTTCGTCTGGTCTCCGGGTCATGTCGGCATCCCGGGCAATGAACGTGTTGACAGACTTGCCAGGCAGGCAGTCAGTGCGTCCATTTTGGACATCGGCTTCCTGGCGTCTGATCTCCGTTCGTTGTTGCGCCACCGCGTACATCAGCGTTGGGATGCCGAGTGGCATAACCTGGGCACACCCAACAAGCTTCAGCTAGTCAAGGAGACCACCACCGCGTGGCGTTCTTCCGTGCTGGCCTCTCGCCGGGACTCCGTGGTGCTGTGTCGACTCCGTATTGGCCATTCGTGGCTCACCCACGGACATCTCCTTCGTGGTGAGGCCCCGCCCCAGTGTCGTTGTGGCTCCCACTTGACAATAGTTCACATCCTAGTGGACTGCCCGTTTTTAGCCGCCTTGCGGCGTCGTTTTAACATTCCTGGCGTTTTATCAGATATTTTACGTGACGATGCTTCAGCAGCGAATTCAGTTTTAAGTTTTATTCGAGCAGGAGGTTTTTATCAGTCTCTATGACTGGTCTTTTCCTTGCACTGCCGAGTGGTTGACTTTTCCTTTTTTATTCCTATGGTCGGTCAACCACTGCCTTCGGCCTCTTTGTAGTAAGGTGTCTTTGTGTGTTCGCCCCCTTTTCTTTTAGTTTCTTCTCCGTTTTGTTGATGTTTTATAGACCCAGTGGGATTTCCATCCCACTTCGCAAACTTAATCTCTGGGCGCATTCACTTGACGTTCGCACTTTTATTTTTGACATTTTGTAATGGAATGGGGGACTGATGACCATTGTAGTTTTGTCCCCCTTAAACATCCAAATAATAACAATAACAATAATATACTGTAGTTACCATAATCTGTTGTATCATCGTCCGTATATCGTGTTTCCTGAAACGCTAGTAATAAGATATTTTGTCTGTCGATTTTTGTAGTAAGACTGAATAGCTTTCCAGGTTGTATCAGTGTAACTGGTAGTTAGTGTGCCAATAAACGTTCACAAAATATGCACGTGACCTCGTGGATAACATCAGAAGTTCACCAAGGCTTATCGCGGCGGATTAGTCGTGCGCATTGCGGTGCTGTGCTGCCGTTGGCCGTCGGCCGTCGGGGATTCGAGTCCCCCCCCCCCTCCGGGTTTGTGTTGTCTTTAGGCTAGTTTACCCTGGTTAAATAGATTGTAAGCTACGGTCTAATAACCCAGCAATTGAGTCCGATAGATTTACAAACATTTGAACATAATAACTGAGGCTTTTTGCGGTTGATGCTGTAGTATATCGAGAGGTTGTAACAAAGGAAAATTGTATTCAAATGGAGGTGTATTTGCAATGAATTGACGTATGGTGCAGGGAATGGCAATTTAATCTCAATGTAGACAAGAATACACATAAAGAAGGATCCTTTATCATTTAGGTACACTATAGCAGGTCCACACCCGGAAGCAGTTAACTCCATAAATTATCTGGGAGTAGGCATTAGAAGTGATTTAAAATTCAACGACCGTATAAAATTAATCGCCGGTAAAGCAGATGCCAGACAGAGTCATTGGAAGAATCCTCAGGAAATGCAGTCCGAAAACAAAGGAAGTAGGTTACAGTACACTTGTTCGCCCACCGTCTGACTACTGCCCACCGATGTGGGATCTGTACCAGATCGGCAATGGACATATCAACTTAACAGAATTGTTCCTCCATGTCCATTGCCGAGGTGCTATTCCGCTGCATGGAGAGCAGTAGTGGCAGTTATCTTTGGAACACAGAAGCTGAATTAAAGTTTGTGACATGGAGGGAAATCGTACTTAGACTATTCCAAGGTGCTTTAATCGTTAGTGATGTGGTGTTCTAACGGTTAGGACGTCGGCCTAGTAAGCATGGAGGTCCGGGTTCGCTTCCCAGCCACATCACACATTTTAATTCAATGCTTCAGATTTACCAATAATGTCTTTGACATAATCGAGTCGAAAATCCGTCTCAGGAATTGTTTATTTGTATTAGATTACATATTAGTATGTCATGATGTTTGTCAGTTCGCTCGTATTCGTCTTCCCCATTGTTTGGGAACCCTTTCCCTATTGTTGGTAGTTTAGTCTTGCGTATCTCCAAACTCTTCTACAACTGCCGCCTTCACAGCACATAGTTCCTGTGTGCTATTAAGGACTACTCTCACATCATCGCCATATGCCAAGCATTCGCTTTTATTCCTTAGAGCTTGTTGATGAATCCTGTAATTCGTTTACAGCAAAGACGAATAGTCATAGACAAAGGACTCCCTTGTTGAATAGATATCTCTATAGTGGCTGCTTTTGTGAGATGTCCGTTTAATGTGGCATTTCGAAGCAAAGTTTTGATTATTTATACAAATTTTACCCCAATCCTTAAATGAGTCAATACATCGAAAAACCACTGGTGCCTCATTTTTTCGTAGGCTTTGTATATATTTAAGGATAAGATTGCTGCTTCTGGACGTGAGAGACCTCAGTAGCTTATTAGCTCCCTGTATTCGGTCAGGCTGTGAAGGATCGTGCGTCCAGGAACTGCCGCTGTCTGACTGGTATTTACTATTTTATGGAGAACTCGTTTAGTTTTTGTTGCCATAACGCGAGCTACCATCTCATAATCGCAGGTTAGTAAGCGGATTTTCTTAATGCCATTGCAGGGGTTTTCTTTGGGGATAAGGAGTATGATCCCTTCATTAATTCCATCATTTCTTGTTCATGACACCATCAAGTAATAACTCCGCATCCTGTGCGTCCAGCCTTTCAGGAAGGTTATTCAGCATTCGTTTGATCTAATTGACATCAGTAGGCTCCGAAGCGTACAAGTTGGTGTAATATTCAGCTACATATTTTATTCCTCCATGATGCTACTTCCGTCTTCTCTCCTGCGACTGTGCATAGATTTCCACCGCGCATGACGTTGCTCTTTTAGGAGATAGTACAGAGAGGGCTCTTCTCCGGCCACATTGTGATGGTCTCTCGAACGGATTACGATGCCTTCCATCTGTTTGCGTTTCAGCTCCGTTAATTTCGCCTCCACTCTTTTGACCCGTAGAAGGGTTTCCGATGTTGGGCTGCGACTCTCCCGAAGTTCCCGGAGGCAACGGAAGTAAAATTCGAACATACTCCTTTCATCTTTCATGAGAGTATATTCTCAAGCAGCTTACAAGCTTCCATTTCGCACGTGCACACCACCATTAGGTCGAACAGAGGAAGTTAGTTCGTCGTCTGATGCAGGTGTTACATACTTCTTCCACGCGTTATTTCAAAGCATTATCCTTGAGGACTGTTTCATTTAGTTTCCAGATATTTCGACCGCGAAATACACTTTGTCGTGCTCAGTTGACAATTGTACGCCAGGTAGTCAGAGAAATACACTGGCCATGTTTCAGTTCCAAAAATACTTGAATTGAGACACTGTGTGACATATATCCTGTCAAGTCGACTAGCGAAGTTGGGGTGTAGAATGCGTCTGCAAATCGCAACTCTCGCATTACGCGATCCAGCTCCGCACTGTAATTAAAAGTTGGTTGCTAATCTTTTTTGCTTCAGCACATAATTAAAATCTCCGACTACATTACCTCTTCACCTCTTCGTATTAAATATAGGTCATGTTCATAACAATGCGTGCATTCCTCCCTGTGTTGGTTGCCTGATGGAGTATAGATGTTTATATAACAAACCCCCGTTATTTACATAAGACAGTCCGTTTTCCAACCGCTCGATATCGGTTACTAAGATGCCCTGCTTAATAAGAAACGCAGCGCCTGATGCCCCACTCAACGTAGTGTGTATCGTAACACACAATATTTATCTGAATCTCGTTGCCGCGAACATTATCCCTACGGCTGTAGACCATTAGTGTCACCTTTATTTTATGTTGAAGGTGGCTATTTTATAGGACTGTCACAATGGAATCTAGAGTGTTGCGATACTCATTCACTCCCTAACTGTCAAAGTTGAATTTACATGGGGGTAGCATGTCATAGCTCCGAGGTACACAAGTTCCCATTTAGTAAAATATCGGCTCGTCATCTGTTTCCATCTTTTCTGGTGTTTATCCTTATTTTCTCTTGCGTCACGTCAGAACTACCTTGTTGACCTTCATCAATTTGCTGTTGACATTTATTTTGATAATTCTCCACGTGAGTACGTGTCTTCTGCGTGGCCGTGGTTACAGATACTTGGTTTATCCTTATTCTCGTGACTTTTATCCCTTTGTCTGCTGGAGAAATAGTTCCCATATTCCCTTTTGCCCGGTCCGACACTTCTTCAGTACGTGTTTTCTTGTGTGTTTTCGAACTTTGTGGGAGGTCTTCAGTCGTCGTACCGGCTACTTTCTGCCGAATTCAGTCGTCTTACTGGCTCTGCAGGGCGGTACGTATCTTTCTGCAGCTTCATGAGTGATTCTACGTAGCTTCGTGTGTTCGGAAGATACCTCTCCAGTAATTACTACATCTGCATCTACATGGGATTCTCTGCGAATGAAATTTAAGTGCCTGGCAGAGGGTTCATGCAGCACCTTTATACTATTTATCTCCCATTCCAGTTTCGAATAGCGCGCAGGGAGGAAGAATGAATCATTCGTCTCCATCTTTTCTGTCGTTCGCAGTTCGTGAGTGTCGTTGGAAACACCAGTGGGCAGGTAGTGGTGCTCTTCTACCACCGGAATAGTTCGCTCTTGTGTCATTCTAGTGTCCGTAGCTTCGCTGCCTCGCATGAATCCATCAGCACTTCCTCCATTGAGTTGTTCTCAGTGTCGTGACCAGGGTAACCGACGTAGCGATCTTGCCGCTAGATCTAGCGACAAGATATTTGGTTTTGAAAAATATCTCATTTCTAGCAATTTTAAAAGCGTTTTAGCGAAAAATCTGGAGTTTTTCAAAGAATTGCAGTAAATTGTATGTTTAAATTGACATAAAATATGAAACAATTGCACAATGATTAGCTGTACCTTGTTTCATTCTTTATTAGCAGCCACAAAATGTCAGTGTTATGCCCAATTCACACGGTAGGCAAAGAAATGTCAACTATTGCAATTCTGGAGATCATCAAATGTCATACGAACGGATGTGGCGTGTATCATTTACGAAAATATACTTTTAACGTTGTTTCTTAAGTTGTAATAAGAAATCTATATATTACATTTTAAACTCAACGAAACTGTAGTTCTTACTTGGTAAAATTTGTGTCATAATGTAAGTTGGAGATGGCTTGAAATTGCACGAACGTTTGTATTTATTAACATTACTGTTTCACAGTACACCGAGCACCAAGTGAGAATCGAAACTCGTGCAACGACGCCGACACGATTCCCTGCACTTGATATTTATCTAGAAAATATGTGGATATTCTTAGGTCATCTCGTGTTAAGTCACGACATTGACAACAAGGCTCTTTTGAAGACACGCTCATCAATGTCAGACCTGCGGCACCTTATCCGAAAACCACACCACCATCTATCCTTGAAGGGGGGGGCGGCAAGTAGTCCTTGATAATTCTGTCAACAGACCATTAAATTTCATAATGTTGACAGATGTGTAGCATCAATTGTCATGATATCACGACTGGAGTTCAAACTTTGGTGAGAGTAATTTTTTTTCCATTAAGGACGATGGAAAAATGTCCATAGCTCTTAAGATATGCATTTTAAATCCCATTTTGATTGGCATTCTTTTCTTGTTTTGGTCTGCTCTATTTACACCAAAAATATGGCAAGCAAAGAGCGTGTAGCAGAAGAAATGTTTTCTCCCGTATGTGTTTACTAGAAAAGTTTTCTTTGTTTAGATGTAAGGAATTTTTATGGTACCGTTTACGCTATACATATAAAGACTAAGTACATAGTGCTTTATTGATTCTGTGATTCGCTCTATTTTTGAATCGAATCTTGTTTTGTTTCGCGGAATGCATGAATAGCACGGTTGCAACTTCGCTCCTGGGTGGATGATGCTTGAAGTGAAATCTTGTGATTAACTCGTAGTTCAATGACATATTGGGCAAGCTTCGACTTGTCCAGACACCCATCTCTCTTAGGAGTTAATTGGTTTAACGCTTACCTAACATAACTATGAATCGCTTCCACTGTTATCGTCCGTGCCGTGACCGTGGTAACGGTGATAACGAACATAAACTTCCAGGAGTCTTATTTACGCTCGTTTGTGTATGCAAAGCGTTGGGGTCACTACATTAGCTCTCTAGTTGCTCCCCGACTGCCGTCAAGTGACGACTTGTGAAAGTTGAGCCACCTCCGTAGTCCTGGTACCCGTTTCTATGCTACTGAGTGATCGATACGAAACAGATCTACATAATACATCATTCTTAACGGCTTCATATACATGATTTTTTGCGCCACCTAGGGAAAGGTATAACAATCTCAATACTAAATGTTCACGAATTAATATTATGATTCGTACTTAATGTTCTGGTAAGTCAATCGAACAATTGTAACAGGCCATCTGAAAAAAGTGAAATATTAACAACGATTAAAGTAGTAAATCAAACCTTTTCTTAATATATATATATTTAAAAAACCGAGAACCTAAAAATCTCCTGCAAAATTAGTGACTAGCCTAAGTAAGCTAGTCATATATCACAGAGATATCACAGAGGGTTACAGAAAGTTTTAGCGACTTGAATCTCGATGAAACGAACACAGCACCCAGTCCCCCACCGGGCATCCAACCTGGGCCCCCTGCATGATAGTCAGTGACGCAGCAGTCGCTGAGCTACAGAGGCGGACGACAGAACTAACTGTATTAACAAACTTGCACAGCGCATAGTTGTCTAATAATATATTGTGAATAGCAACGGTCACACGACACTACCCTGTGGCACACCTGACATCAGAATTACTTCGGAAGACTTCTCTCCATTGAGAATGACATGTAGCGTTCTGTTATGTGGGAACTCCTCAATCCGATCACATAATTGGTCTGATTATTGTCCACATCATATGCCCTTACTTTGTTCATTAAACGACTGTGGCGAACTGTATCAAACGCCTTACGGAAGACAAACACGGCATATACCTAAGGAATCCGTGCCTATGGCCCTATGAGTCTCGTGGACGAATAGCTCATGCTAGGTTTCACACGATCACCATTTTCCATGTACTTTCCATGTACGAATTATCACTGCCTCCAATGCCCCCCCCCCCCCCCCCCCCCCCGTTTGCACCACTGAATCAGCGGTAACGACAGAGCGGAATTCTCGACAATAAGCGTAACGAAATGAGACACAGAACCGTGAAGTGGCAGAGGGTGGCCCACCCTAAATTACAGAACTATCAGTTTTAATAAGTCTTGGTAGCAAAATACTAACACAAATTATTTACAAACATATGGAAAAACTGGTGGAATACGAAATTGGGGAAGATCAGTTTAGAGAAAGCTTTTGTCAATGTTGACCAGAAATCATTTTTCAAATTTTGAAGCTAGCAGGGGACAAATACACAGGACGTAAAGTTAAATTCGACTTTTACAAAAACCAGGCATAAGTTATTTGAGCCAATGGGTATGAAAGAGACGCAGTTGTTGGAATGGTTTTATGAGAGGGTTATACCCTTTCCCCATTGTTATTCCATCTGTACACTGAGAAAGCTGTGAAGGCAGGAAAAGAAAATCTGGAGAAGGAATTAAAATTCAGGGTGAAGAAATAAGAACTTTGCTGTTTGCCTATGTCGTAATTCTGTCAGATACAGCAGAGGTTCTGCAAGAGCGGTTGAACGGAATGGACAGTGTTATGAAGAGAGGGTATAAGATCAATATTAACAAGAGCAAAACAAGGGCAATAGGATGAGACAATAAAAGTAGATGAGTTTTATTATTTGAGTAACAAATTAACTTCTGATAGCGGAAGTAAAGAAGATATAAAATGCAGAATGGCTTTTGGAATAAAGCCTTTTCTGAAGTATCGAAATTTATAGATATCCGATATTACTTTAAACTTTATGAAGTCCTTTCTAAAAGCATTTCTTGGAGTGTAGTGAGTGAAACACTGACGAAATGGAGTTAAGGCAACCTTTGACATGTGGTGCTGCAGACGAATGATGATTAGATGGGTATATCACGGAACTATTTAAATACTTAACAGAATTGGGGACAAAAGAGATTTTTGACATACCTTGGCTAAGAGAAGGGATAGATTCGTGGGGCACGTTCTGAGATATCAAGGTATTGTCAGTTTGGCATTGGAGTGAAGGGTGCGGGGTAAATAGTAGAGGGAGGCCTAGAGATGGATATAGTAGATGAAGAGGCTTGCGCAGGACAGGGAAGCGTGATGAGCTGCGGCAAACCAGTCTGCGGACTGAAGGCCTCAACAACGACGTATTAGTATCGCATTCCTATTATGAGATTCAGCTCGAAACCGGGGGTCAGTTGATACAAAAAGCTGAAAAAGTGCGCACACAAAAACGAGACTAAAATACGGGAAATTCTCTTTGACTAAGGATTTTGCTCTGTAAGTATTCATGAACTATCTTATTTGTGACCTTGCTGGCTTTTATCATGCAGAACTTCGGGAACACGGGTGGCTTCGATTAATTTTTCTTCCATTTCGAGCTACATAAAAATATCAGCAATCACCGTGAAGATCTCCTCGAGTAGCAGACGTGCTCTGACGTGCGCAGCTGCAGCCACTTCTGACGTCACAAGACACTCGCCGTCAGTCTCCCTGCCTCACCCCACTGTCCTGCTGTCATCTTGCATCCAGCCTAAAGGTTAGCTGATCTCTCCCTCTTGTCTAGCCTATGGGTTCATACGGAAATGGCCGCAGCTTATATGCACTGTAGGATCGGATTTGGCTCTTGATTTGTTGGTAGGATTCTGAGTCAAGATTTCGCCCTTCGAATTTTAGTATTGTACCAAAGCAGATTCCCCCCAGAGATTCGACGAGATGAGTGTTAAATATTTTATTTACGTATTTATCATTCTACAAACATTTGAATTAGATCAAATGCTCAATTCAGATGGGATTGGTCGGTGGTAGTCATACTTAGCCTGTGGAAGCGAGTATACGTTATTACTTGTGTATGGATGTTTGTCACACTAATTAGCACCAAGGGATGCAGAGAAGCTTATGTCCTTGAACGATAAAAGAGCACTATGATATGAAAGGCAAGAGGTATCACGACCGCGATTTACTGGGGAAACTAAGGTTGAATGTTCCAGAGGACATGTCAACCAAATTTAAGCAGTCTCTTCCGCAGAAGGAGTCTTAGGATATAGGAGGACTGAATGGCTATATCATCCAGCAGACATTAATAGACAGGGAAAACTGTTCACGTGTTTGTAAAACGAATACACCTAACTGCTCAGATTATCGTCCCTGTAATTACAAACTATTTTAACTCATGCAAAGGACAAAAACACACACACACGCCCAAGGGAGGACTCTGACCTTAGTCGGGAGCGGCCGCCATATTGGTATCATGGCGGCTTAAAACATGCGGCCATTTACTATGTCAGCTTAATAAAGTAGTAAAGACTTTACAACTATACGCTGTGGAAGTTTGTTAGTACAGTTAGTTCTTTCGTCCGCCTCTGTAGCTCAGCGACTGCGTCACTGACTACCACGCAGGGGGCCCGGGTTCCTTTCCCGGCGGGGGACAGGGTGTTGTGTTCGTTTCATCGACAGTCAAGTCGCTAAAATTGTCTGTAACCTTCTGTGATATATGACTAACTTACACTAGTCACTGATTTTGCATAAGATTTTTAGGTTTTTGTTTTATTTTTTATTTCAAGAATAAGTTTTAAATTTTTAGGAAAAGTTTAATTTCCTAGTTTAATACTTGTTAATATTTCACATTTTTTGCGATGGCCTGTTCCAATTTCTAGAGTCGCTTACCAGAACGAGTCATTAATACGTGATTATTTAGTATTGATATTTAATATTGTTATACCTTCCTGAAAGGCTCCCTGCCAGATCCACGGCATCGATGGAGTTACAATTTCTGAAGATAGTCTAAAAGAAGAATCGAAACTAGTTGAATAAAATAAAATTCTTGCACTCTACACTGTTCTATGTGTATAAAACTGAGTTGACACTTGACGGGAGTCGGGAAGCAACTAGAGAGCTTAGAAACTAGCCCCGACGCTTTGCATACACGTACGAGCGTAACTATATCTGCCTATTTTGCTCTGCTGTCTGAATCTAAGAATGTAATCACTGCCTTCGAGAGTACCAACATTTTTTTTAATTTAAATTTGTTATTACCGTGCATTTGATCCGAAGCAATTGATCGAATTAATTTACTATTGTGCGTTACCGGTGGGAAATTAGTGTTTTCTTCCGCCAACATAGAGCTCACAAAAGAAAAAAAAAAATCTTCGTATACAGAAATAAATCTTTTGACGGAAGTAAATGAAATTGTTAGTAGATGTTTTTATTTATTATTTTTTCTCCTCTTTGGCATAATGAAAATGGTATTTTTTTTTCTTTATGCATAATGCATAAGATAATACCAAGATTTATTCTGCGAAATGATTATGCTGATGACGACAACGACGACAAAGCTGTAAGATGTTTCTCTAAGCTCAAGCGTATTAGGATTGTAATGGAACATTCCTGTCCCCCAGCTTTAATGCAGCGATCGATGCTGACCGGTGGTGAAGTGAAGCTGGGGATACCAGTGACATTTCGATTAAACATCGTAAATAATCTAGTTACAGTTGTATTAAACCGCTAAAATTTTGTTTACTATAGTTACATACCGTTATTTTCAGGATTTTCGTCTGCCTCAATTGAGAAATGACAAGTTATCACAGCTTGACATCTGCAAAGAAAATGTTTTTATTTCGAAAACGAATCGATTCATTATACTTTCAGCTGGACGTTATGTTGAAAAATAGTTCTATGTGGCTGCCTAGTGGCTTGCTTACATTCGAGCTATGGTGCTGCTGCTGCTTGTGTGTTATGTTTCACTATGTTTAGTGCGCTTTTTTGTTGAAAACTGGCACTGTTTACATCGCAATTTATCTTGTGGTGACTGCATCGTATTAATTTATGTGACATGTCTGACATTGCGCAAGGTTTTTGAATGGTTTTGATACTGTTTGTTTATGTGTGTGGAGGGGGGGGGGCGGCTGCTGTCAGATCCAATGTGGTGGTGGGATTTATTTATATACTTCTGTTACGGTCTCAAAGAGGGTTATGTTGCTTAATGATACTTTCTTATATGGGGTTATTGCTTTCTGGATGTGATAGTTTTCCTGTAGTGTTAGTTCTTGTTATAAGCTATGGCTAGTTTTTAGAATTTGTGCTCCAGTTTCTATGTTTGTTGGGGTATGATTCAGTTTATAAAATGTTCAGTAAATGTTGTGTGACAGCTGCCACGTTTTAGTGCTTTGAGTTGTTCTATGAATCTTGTTTTGAAATTTCTGCATGTGTGCTCACATATACACATCGGCAATTATTGGAAGAAGGTGATATATTCCTGAATAGCTGAACTTCTCAGTGTTTGTGTAGGTTCACAATAGGGGCCTCTGGATTTTTATCATTTTTTGTTTTTATGATTTCAGTGTTTCCTGTAAGTTTCTTTGGTATTGGTATGTTGGGTCACTCAATAGTTCTGTTTTGTTGTTGTTTTTGTATGAACTGTTTTTTCAGTGTATTTCTTCTGTTTCATGAGAACAATTCAATTTCTCTTGTCAGATTGATGACATTGTGTTAATTTTTGTTGTTTTTTGTAGCTTTTTTTCCTTCATCATTCTTTGTGCTTAGCTTTATGGAGGTTTTGTTAACCTTGATTATGAGTTTTATTTGTTTAGAAACTAGTTCTCTTGTTTAGTTAGGATTGAATTCATGCTGTTTAATTCTGTATTTACCTTCTTGGTTATGTTTTCCATTGCTCTGTGAGAGACTGTTTTGTTGTTATGTTTTGGAGCCTTTTCAACTAGGTTAGTTTACTCTTCGGTTAACTTCATGTCAGTAAAGTTGATGACTCTTTTCTTATATGCATGTTTGTTAAATTGGGGTTATGTCTGGTAGGCTTCTGTGTGATTTGGCACTTTGGCGAAGGTTTTTTTTCTTTTTCTTTTTGAGAATACAGGATGCAGACCTCTTATCCATATGAATTCAGCTCTCTCTCTCTCTCTCTCTCTCTCTCTCTCTCTCTCTCTCTCTCACACACACACACACACACACACACTCACACACACACACACACACACACACACACACACACACACACACACACAAAACCATCGCCAGAATAAAAATAATTAAAAAACCAAGCACCACGACGTCACAGACATGTCATATAAACAAATGAATACGATACAGACAGCACAACAAGAGAAACGGCTATGTAAACAGTGCCAGTCCCCACCAAATCCGCACCAAACATCACGAAACATACTAACACGCCACACAAGAAGCAACAACAACAACACAGCTCGAATACAAGTTAGCTACTAAACAACTACACAGAACTATTTATCAACACAATTTCCATGTGAATGTATAATCAGTTTTCCAAATAAAGACGCTTCGTTGTTTGCAAATTACAAGCTGTGAATATTTGTTATTCATCAAACGAGATACAATTTCTTAGAATGACGTTAAAAATAAAATATGGTGTTTATCATAAGGCAGATTTCATCACAAATCTTTTTTTTTTCCTCTCTACAATTACGAATTCTTTTATTTATCTCCAGATCTGTTTTGTCAGGTCGACAAGAATGTTGCTGTTTATCAATGATTTCAATATTTTTAAACAGCCTTTGCACATACCATGAAACGAGTTTGTTACTCCTAATTTTTTCTGTGGAAACGACAGCGTCTCGCTGCGGAGCGCGCGGTTGCTCGCCGTGGAGGTTCGAGTCCTCCCTGGGGCACGGGTGTGTGTGTTGTCTTTAGGTTAGTTTACCTATGTATAAGTAGTTTGTACGATACGGACTGATGACCACGCAGTTTGGTCCAATAGATTTACAAACATTAGAAACCGTTTTTTGACAGCCAGCGGTTATTACAGTGACAACATAACAATGGAATTGAGATTCTTACAATGTACAGCACAATATTAATAAGTATCTTACATCATACAGCCTTAGAATAAAAGTAGAGAAATCATATGTACAAGACATAAAGCAATACATATTTAACAGTACGAGTGACATTTGTAATACCACAAATTGCAAACAGCATAGGACCATATGAGAGGTGCAAAGACAAATAAAAGGCAAAATATAATATAAAATCGCTTATGCAGTTTCACGCTATGCATGTTAAAGGTAAACACACTAGCTCTAAAATTAGAGCTGTATGCCGGTGACTTTGCGGTATTCCTTCAGTAAACTGTACTTAAACTTGTCGAATCCATGAAGGACAGTGACTCGCAACCAGTGTTCGGTAGAATACACTTCGTTTTTCCTTAGGTTAGTTTACCTAGGTTTAAGTAGTTTGTAAGCTATGTACTGATGACACGCAGTTTGGTCCGATAGATTTACAAACATTTGAACACTAGGCGGACAACAAAAGTAGCGTACGAAAATACACGGAGAGAAAATTACCTGCGACGACACTGAGAAACAGTTGACAACACATGCCCTGGTGGTGACCGCGTGACGTAGACAAGCAGTGGGGAGACTCTGTTCGGAAATTTCTAGCTGTAGGAACGGTGGGGTTCCAAACAGCTCAGCTACCTGCGTCCACGACCACGTAGCCAAACAGATACCGGTAATTATTCGACTTTAATGATACAATTGTGATTTAGGTACCGTATAAGAAATGGTGTGCTGATTCTGTCAACCAAACTTCAGCAGTCTCTTTCGCAGAAGGCAAACCTTATTTTATCCATTAGACGTATAGAAGTATTCGTTATGCATCAGGCATTAAAGGACGGAAAAAGAGTTGAAACTGCTTAGGTCATCCTCCCTATACTTGCAAACTAACTTATGCTAAGAACAGCACAGACACACACCCATCTCTTAAGGACGACTCGAACATCCGATGAGAGCGCCTTAACCGGGCGACTTTGTATGGAACCGATAAACGTTATAAATTTTTGAAACAAACACGAAAATCCTTATATCAATACAACAAAAACTTCAACTAGAAGCTGAAAATGTTCAATAACAACATTAGAAATAAATAAGGGTGTTTAATATGTCTGCCTAGCAATACTGTAAAGAATGTACAACTATGCGCAGTGCAAATACCTCAAATCCGGTAATTTTACCGTCCGCCTCTGTAGCTCAGCGACTGCGACCACGCAGGGGGCCCGGGTTCGATTCCCGGCGGGGGACTGGGTGTTGTGTTCGTTTCATCGACAATTTAAGTCGCTAAAATATTCTTAGTCGTAGTCTCAGGAACGCCATAATTGATCTCATAAACTGTGCAATATGACTAGTTCACGCTAGTCACTAATTTTGTAAGAGAATTTGATGTTTTCGTTTAGTTGATTGGAATACGCACGTTTTAAATTTTCAGTAAAAGGGTTAATATATTACTCTCATCCTTGTTCAGTACTTGACACATTGTCGTATGCTTTACGAGAACATTACGTACAAAACACGTGAACTCTAACATTAAATACTATTTTTGTATTATTATATTTTCTCCTCGATGGACGTAAATAAACACGTATCAGCTATCAAGAGAGGTAAATGTAGTACATCTTTTTCCTATCTATTACTCAGTGGCGAAGCAAAGTCCGCACATTGTAGCAGCACCACGGTGGTGACAAAACTTTCATGAGTTGACACTTAACGCGACCGGGGGAGCAACTGGAGAGCTTATGAACTGGTCCCAACGCTTTGCATACACACACGGGAGTTAATGGAAATGCATATTTTGTTTGACTCTCTGAATGTAATTGTGCAATCGGATTAATTGTCAGTACTGTGCGTTTGACCCGATGCGGTTTTTCACAATCTTTACTAACGTGCGTGACCGAACGCAGATTAGTGTTTTCTCCCCCAATATATAGCTCCAGACGATTAAATCGATTCATACAGAACTGAATCATTTTACGGATGCAAATGAAGTGGTTATATATGTACATAGTCTCTTTTGCGTAAGGAAAGATGGTGCAAAATTCACGAAAATTCTCCGTTTAGCATGATGTCGTCGTTGTTGATGTCGAGTGCGAAAATTCCATTGATCAGGGACTGATGTCTGGGTTTTTAAGTCTTTTGATTGCCTTCAGTCTACTGATGATTTCTATACCTATCAGAAAAATTGTTATACTGTAGATATGCTACAACTCAAGGTCAAAATATCAACGTTACACACATTGGCAACTAATTCAAATTCAACAAATCTGTTAGTTGCCGTAAGTTACATGTGGTCTATTATGGGCTTCATACGGTTTACGATATCACCATTTGTTCATCAGCAGTTCATGTATACAGGAAAGATAACATATGCAGCTATGCCTATTATATTTACAAACGTCTGGACAGTTTTTCCCGTCATTTCGTTTCTGCTGCCTGATACAACGGTTGACAGTTTCCATGTCCAAAGACTCGTTGTGTGGAAGAGATTGCTTAAATTTGGTTGACATGTGCTCTGCAACTTTCCACCTTAGTTTCCCCAGTAAAACGCGGTCGTGAATCAGATGGATGTATCACATGGTTTCCTTCTAGTCAGATATTTGTTGTTTCTTTTGGTATGGTGCCTTGTTGCGAAAATATATTAATAGATAAATATTTATTAAGCAAACGACTAGAATTTAGATTTGTAAATTACAAATTGCATAAAGGTATTTTGAAAAATTTGTTGCCTTAAGTAGCTATTATTCTTGCTACACCCATTAATGTCATGGTGCTCGTGTCTCGATCTTAAAAATGCGGCAGAAATATTTTGGGTTTTATGCTAGACTAGTTTTATGACGGGATCCCGCTTCACATGTGAGTACTTCCTCATATTAAATTTTTGGCCTCCTCCTCCGCAGTTGTTATACAATTTGTATACAAAATGTGTAATAATGTTGAATATTTTATAACGGCTCCTTTGACTAAAGAGCTCTTTGTTTCATTGGTTCCATAAATCATATTAGGAATAAGTGACCTTTTTAGCACTAAATTTCGCAGTAATATTTAACTCAGAACATACTCATACAGCAGCATTTTTTATGTTAAAGGAGCACGAATACGTACACATTCCAGTTTTTTATTAGGAAGACAAAATGACTGATCCCCGATTTGTGCCACTGATTTTTTAAACAGGATTATACTTGCCTTATATTCATCTGATCTACTCTTTTCCTTGCTACAGAAGGTTTTTATTGTTTTGAACAGAAAAGATATGAGAATTCTTTGTTTCGACATATGTAGGTTATATAAAAATATTAAATTCAGTCGTCAATCGAGAAAAGATATCATCCAGTGCAATAATCAAAATAACACTTTTTCACATAATTATTTTTTCAAATGGCCTAAGTGTTTCGTAACGACTAAGTCCTCTTGGACAGAGATGCGCATAATACAGAGTTTTGTCCGCCTGACGTGAAACCACTAACTCGAGAACGCAGTGAGCTATTTTAGTGCTCTCAAATTTAAATAAATTTTCTATATAGCCATCGATTTTCATACGCAGCTTTGTTTGAGCTAAAATAATCATACACAACATCTGTGAAATGTGTTTTATCTTTGTAATCTCCTCAACATAAGTTGCAACCTTTTACGTAATTCCCTGCTCCACAGTACAGTAACTGTGACGAGTAAAGGAACTAAAATCAATGCTTCATCGAACGAAGAAATTAAATTGATGTGCAAAAACAAAATTTTGTTGCTAAGTCCATGTATTAAAATGGATGGTATGTTTCATAATGACCTTCGCTTTTGGTAGCAAAACATCATGATATTTCATTTGTATCTGGTAACGGATAAAGATTTTAGAAAACGGGCAAATGAAATTTCTTGAGAAATCTGTCTGTAGTTTATGAATTTAAAATGGAGCCACTTCCAAAGACTATTTGGCTATGTCTTGACCACGGAGATGAAATGGTTAAAATCGGTTTTTGTGATTGTTTGCATGAGTACGGTAAATTGGCTTCGTAGACCTCAGTAACCAATAAAGAAATGAAATCAAACGTAACTAGCGATTCGCGCGTCTGTAACAAGAGCAATTCGCGATGCATACAATAACTACCATAACACCCAACCTAAAGAATTTGCCGAGAACCAGAAAAAAATCTGGTCCTACGTAAAATCGGTAAGCCGATCAACAGTCTCTATGCATTCACTCATTGATCATTACGGGGGTGGCGATGTAAGATAGCGAAATGAAGGCCGAAGTTTAAAATTTAACATTTAAGAAAGACCATGAAAACATACCTTGCGGTCGCAGTAACCCCAAAATGGAAAACAGGGATAGCTGGTGTAGAGAAGCAGCTAAGAGAGTTGAAAATTAACAAGTCGCCATCTCCAGATGTGTTACGTATCAGGTTTTCCAAAGAGAACTTAGCAGCACTGGCCCCCTTACTTCATTGGCGTTTATCACGAATCTTTGATCCAACCCAATATTCTACACGACTGCAAAAGGGCACAGGTAACTCCCGTGTATAAGAAAGGTGAAAGAACGTACCCACGAAATTACACACCTATGTCATTGACATCCGACTGCTGTAAAATACTATATTGGACTTGAGAATATTTTCGAGTAAGTTCCCTTGAGACAAAAAAGCTTTAATAGTTGACAATATGTGCAGTCAGTCCCCCCAGGGGGCCCACAGTTCTTTTGTGGGTACGTGTGTGGCGCGCACGGGGCCCCGAGCCGGAGCAGCCTTTCTTCTGCCCCAGGCTGCTTCACTTTCCCTCCCGGTTTATGCCTTCGCCCGGAGACGGGCATATTTCGTGAGATACGGTGGTTCTTGTTGTGGTTTTTCTTCCTTCGTTCCTTCCTTTCTTACCCTTCGTTTTCTGTCTTTCTCTCCTTGAACTCTCCTAGCCTTCTTCTCCTCATTAGTCTCCGCCTCAGCGTTTGAGACACTTCTTTTCTTTCCTTCTTTCTCTTCCTTTCCTATCCTCTTCTTCTTTCCTCCCTGTGCGTGTCTGAAGGCCGACCCACGCATTATTGTGCGTAGCAGGTGACGGGGGTAACGCGTAATTCCCCACCCCGGGTAGACAAGTAAGGCACGTACGTACCCCCTGGTAAAGGCCAGGCCCAGGGAGGGGTGATTACCCGAGCTGGTACCTTCCGAACGTGCCGATTGGTCCCTCCGTCAGTTCTCGGGAGGTGTGACCTGAGGTGTGAACAATCACCTAAGGCGGGTAAGCCCTCGGAGAGGGCCCCCACTAGGAAGGAGCGCGCCATCGGAGACGCCGGTAATCACGGGGGACACTTCCGCGATGACTTCCTTATCTTCTTTCGTGACGTTGACCCATAAACGTAAGTTAGACTCGCCTCAGCCTAAAAAGACTCTGCCTAATGTACCTAAATTTCTGGTTGTCTCTCGCACCGACGGAAAGGATTTCAATTCTGTCAATCCTTTCGTTATACAGAAAGGTGTAGATGCAATTGCTGGCCCTGTTAAAACCTGTTCACGTCAGCGCAATGGCACATTGTTGCTGGAAGTGGAAAGTGCCTTCCAAGCCCAAAAACTGATACGTACTACGTTGTTGCACACTTTTCCAGTTAAGGTCGAAGCGCACCGCACACTCAACTCGTCACGGGGGGTAGTCTTCACGAGATCCCTTGACGGGTTGTCTGATGAAGATATCCAATCGTACATGTCCGATCAGGGTGTGACAGCCGTCCACAGGGTCATGAAAAAGGTCGATAACCATCTGACACCGACTCGTACTGTGTTTTCGACGTTCGACAAAGTTGACCTCCCGTCGAAGGTCAAAGCAGGGTATGAGGTCATCTCCGTCCGCCCTTATGTACCTAACCCAACGCGCTGTTTTCAGTGCCACAGGTACAACCGTACCCGTGAACATTGCCCAAATGCAGCAAAGTGTGTCACTTGTGGTAGGGACGCCCATGAGGGGGATTGCCCACCTCCGTCCCCTCACTGCCTAAACTGCAACGGTGACCATGCGGCTTCCTCTCGCGACTGCCCTGTATACAAGGATGAGAAGGTAATCCAGCAAATTCGGGTTACGGAGAAGGTATCGACATCTGCCGCTGTTGTTGGCGAGTCGAAAGCCCACTGTCCTCCCAGCGTGTACATACAGTAAGGTACTCACCTCAACTCGACCTACCAAGGATTCCAGTACCCAGACATGTGACTTCACTTTCGCTGACACAGTTGTGCGATCCGCCAGCCCGAAGATTGCCCGTTCCACGTCCCCGCTCCCTCTTGCTGCTTCTAGGGTACAGTCTTCGTCAAACTCTAGTAAACCGCGGGCACCTAAACAAGATGCCCGGACCTTGAAAAAGGAACCCGTCCGTGAGGATTTTCTGCGTTCTCAGGCTTCCCAACCGTCAACTGCCTCTTCCCGCCGTCACTCTTCCAGAAGAGCTGACAAGAAAAAGAGTTCCTCTCCTTCCCCGCCGAGGCGTGACCCATCTGTCACGCCGTCCAACAGTTGCCGGCCTCGGCCGTCTTCTGTTTCACTGGGACGCTCCGTTTGCCGGGCGCCCGGCCCTTTACCGGCGGTGGAAACTGCCCCTCCTGATCAACTCAGGGAGGTGGCAGGCGCGTCGGTCGAACCAATGGAACATGACCCTTTGCCCCCAGACAGCGATAGCAGTGCTCCCTCGAAATCCGGTCCTCAGCGGCCGTCGAGGTGACCCCGCTCGCTACTTGGTTTTTATCCTTATTTCTTCTCTCGTTTTTATCATGGCGCTCCTTCAATGGAACATTCGCGGCATTCGTTCTAATCGGGAGGAGTTAAAACTACTCCTTCGATTGCACTGCCCGCTTCTAGTCTGCCTCCAGGAAACTAAGTTGCGTCCACGTGATCGTGCAGACTTTCCACACTACACCTCTGTGCGGTTCGACCTGCCACCCGTGGAAGGTGTCCCAGCCCATGGAGGGGTTCTGATGCTCCTTCGAGACGACGTCTATTTCCATCCCATTTCCTTGCACACTCACCTACAGGCAGTTGCCGTCCGCATCACCTTATCCACATTTACCTTCTCCCTCTGTAATATATATTCGCCATCGTCGTCTGCCCTTACTAGGGCAGATGTGCTAAACCTTGTTGACCAGCTCCCTTCACCTTTCGTGTTGGTAGGCGACTTTAATGCCCACCACCCCCTATGGGGCTCTCCGGCACCTTGTCCGAGAGGCTCCCTTTTGGTGGACATTCTCCACCACCTCGATCTTGTCTGCCTCAACACCGGTGCACCGACCTTCCTTTCTGACACAACACACACTTATTCCCATATAGACCTCGCAATATGCACTCCTCAGCTTGCCGGTCGGTTTGAGTGGTATGCACTTTCTGACACGTACTCGAGTGACCATTTCCCTTGTATCATCCACTTCCTACATCATTCCCCATCTCCACGTCCCACCAGTTGGAATATTTCTAAAGCCGACTGGGGGCTTTATTCTTCCATGGCTGTTTTTCACAATCAGAACTTTCCCAACTGTGACAGTCAGGTCGAATACCTCACAGAGGTTATTCTCACTGCTGCTGAACGTTCCATACCTCGTACATCCTCTTCTCCACGTCGTGTCCAAGTCCCTTGGTGAACTGCAGCCTGCCGCGACGCGCTTCGAGACCGGCGCCGTGCTTTACGCACCTTCCGCCGCCACCCAACTTTGGAGAATTGCATCAATTACAAACGTATGAGAGCGCAGTGCCGTCGTATCATAAACGACAGCAAGAAAGCTTGCTGGACAGCTTTTACTAGTTCTTTTAACCGTTTTACTCCCTCCACGGTTGTCTGGGGTGGCCTACGCCGTTTGTCCGGCATCAAGGTCCACTCCCCGATTCCTGGCCTGACCGTGGAGAACGCAGTCCTCGTGGAACCAGCTGATGTTTCAAACGCGTTGGGTCGTTTCTTTGCGGAGGTTTCGAGCTCTGCCCATTACCACCCTGCCTTTCTCCCTCGCAAACAGGTAGAGGAGGCACGGCTGCCTTCTTTCCGCTCTTTTAATCGTGAAAATTATAACGTCGCCTTCACCATGCAGGAGCTAGATCGTGCTCTCGCCCTGTCTCGGTCTTCTGCTCCCGGGCCCGATTCCATTCATATTGAGATGCTGAAGAACGTCTCTCCTGCGGGCAAGTGCTTTCTTCTTAGTACCTACAATCGCATATGGACTGAAGGTCATGTTCCCACAAGTTGGCGTGAAGCCATTGTTGTCCCCATCCCCAAACCAGGGAAGGACAAACACCTTCCATCCAGTTATCGTCCCATTTCTCTGACGAGCTGCGTCTGTAAGGTGATGGAACGCATGGTTAACGCTCGGTTGGTCTGGCTCCTCGAATCTCGCCGCCTTCTGACTAATATCCAATGCGGTTTTCGTCGACACCGCTCTGCTGCTGACCACCTCGCTACGTTGTCGACCTTCATTATGAACAACTTTCTAAAGAAGCGTCAAACAGTAGCAGTTTTCTTCGACTTGGAGAAGGCATACGATACCTGTTGGAGAGCGGGCATTCTCCGCACATTGCACACATGGGGCCTTCGGGGCCGCCTTCCTCTTTTCATTCAAGAGTTTTTGGCGGATCGCAAGTTCCGGGTACGGGTGGGCTCTGTTCTGTCAGATACCTTTTGCCAGGAGAATGGGGTACCACAGGGCTCCGTCTTGAGTGTGGCGCTCTTTGCCATTGCAATCAATCCGATCGTAGATTGCCTTTCAGCCGACGTCTCCGGATCTCTTTTTGTTGACGATTTCGCAATTTATTGTAGCGCCCAGCGGACGTGTCTCTCGGAGCGTTCTCTCCAACGCTGTCTTGACCGTCTATATTCCTGGAGCATCGCAAACGGCTTCCGATTCTCCACTGAGAAAACTGTGTGTATCAATTTCTGGAGATACAAGGAATTTCTTCCACATTCTCTACGTCTCGGCCCTGTTGCTCTCCCTTTCGTGGAGACTACAAAATTCTTGGGACTCATGTTGGATCGGAAACTTTGCTGGTCCACACATGTGTCCTACCTGGCTGCCCGTTGTGCCCGATCCCTTAACGTTCTTTGTGTCCTCAGTGGCACGTCATGGGGAGCGGATCGTACCGTCCTGCTTCACCTTTACCAGGCCATTGTTCAGTCGAAGCTCGACTATGGAAGCCTTGTATACTCTTCAGCACGGCCGTCGATTCTCCGCCGTCTCAACTCTATCCATCATCGTGGATTACGTCTGGCGACCGGTGCATTTTATACCAGCCCTGTTGAAAGTCTGTATGCCGAGGCTGCTGTATTACCCTTGACCAATCGACGTGACATACTCTTGTGTCGGTACGCATGCCGCCTACGGTCGATGCCCAACAGATTATTTTTTGACGACTCACTCGATCGCCAATATCAGTTGTCTGCGATTGCCTTGCTTCCACCGGGAGTTCGGTTTCACCGCCTGCTACAGCGGCTCGATTTACCCTTCCTTCCACCCTTCGGTTGAGCGAAAGCCCATTGCCACCGTGGCATCAGGCCCAGGTTCACACACACCTCGAACTTAGTTCGCTCCCCAAGGAGAGCACTCCGGATTTGGTATACCGCTCGAGGCTTGTCGAACTCCGTTCGCGGTTCGATAATGCCGTATTTATTTACACTGATGGTTCCAAGAGCACTGCCGGTGTCGGATCTGCCTTCGTCGCCGGGGACAACCGGTTCCAATACAAGCTACCTGACCAGTGCTCAAACTTCACGGCTGAGCTTTTCGCCCTCCACCAGGCCGTTTTGTATACCTGCCGCCACCGCCACCCTTTCTATGCCATATGTTCTGACTCCCTTAGTGCCCTGCAGAGTCTTAAGGACCCTTTCTCGAACCATCCTCTCGTGTATCGGATCCAACGCTCCCTCCAGTTGCTGGCGGTTGACAGCTGTCACGTTTCTTTCCTGTGGGTCCCTGGCCATGTGGGTGTGCCCGGGAATGAGGCCGCCGACACAGCAGCCAAGGCAGCAGCTCTTTTGCCTCGCATGGCTACCTTTTGCGTCCCATCGGACGATGTTCAACGGGCTCTTCGCCGGAGTATCGTGTCGCAATGGCACAGTGTGTGGCTTTCACTGTACAACAATAAATTGCGAACTGTCAAACCGATCCCGACCGCTTGGAGGACATCCTCACGCCCCTCTCGGCGGGAGGAGGTCATCCTGGCTCGGTTGCGGATCGGTCATTGCCGTTTCAGCCACCGTCACTTGCTATCCGCCGACCCTGCACCGCTGTGCTCCTGCGGTGAACTGCTGACAGTGCGACATGTTTTACTGACTTGTGTTAATTTTAATCATCTTCGTGTAGCCCTTCACTTTCCGTCTACTCTGGAGGAAATTTTAGCTGATGACACACGAGCAGCTGCTCGAGTTTTGCGTTTTATCAACTTGGCCAACTTATCCAAGGATATTTAACTCTTTTAATTGTCTTTTATCTTTCGTTTTTAGCCTCTTGTTGATGTTCTGACAGTCTACATTTTTTAGATCATAGCGAATCTATGTTCTTGGCTGGGCGCTAATGACCATAGATGTTGTGCGCCCTAAAACCACAAAAAAAAAAAAAAATGTGCAGTCAGTGTGTCATACGGAGGTTTTTTTTGGTTGGTTTTGGAGTCGTGTTTGGGTAGCCTAATGGTACGGCAACCGCTCGCGAAAAGCGGAAAAACCCGGTTCTAGTCCCACGCTGTCACAAATTTTCGTTTGTCACCGTTTGGTGGGACAACCATACCTTATACGGTAAAGCTGTGAGAAATTCGCAATTGCGTATAAATAGTGAAAGAAGAGCTTCCGTCCATGCATTAGCACGGCTTTAGAAAACATCAGTAGTGTGAAAGCCAGTTTGACCATTTCTCTGATGACATCTTCCGTGCTATGGAAGAACGGCAACAGTGCATATTTCATATTCGAAAGGCGTCTGACACGGAACTGCACTACATGCTGCTTTTTTTTTTTTTTTTTTTTTTTTTTTTTTTTTTTTTTTTTTTTGTGGTTTTAGGGCGCACAACTGCTGTGGTCATTAGCGCCCAACACTGCCCATAGTAAAAAAGAACCGGGGTTAGAAAATAAATGGCTTTCGCCATATTTGCACGATGTATAAAAAGTAAAACTCTGTTAACCGATTGCGGGTCATCAGCTAAAATGTCAGATATTTCAAATGGTAAACACAGATCATGACGGAGACGGTTAAAAAACGGACATTGCACTAAAAGATGGTTCACAGTAAAAGGTGTATCACAGTGCTCACATAAGGGAGCAGGGCCACCACGTAATAAATGCTGGTGGCTATAACGGCAGTGGCCAATACGAAGCCGGGCCAGAACAATCTCCTCTCGGCGGGAGGGTCGAGATGACGTTGACCAGAGATCAGGCACAGGTTTAATGGCTCGCAATTTGTTCCCCGACAGGGATGACCAATGTAGATACCAACGGGAGATAATACGCTGGGAGATACCAGCGCGAAGGTCATCAGAGCTGGTGGAAAAGGTAGATAGCCGAGGAAGGAGAACTGCTTCCTTGGCAGCCATATCCGCAGCCTCATTCCCCAACACTCCCACATGGCCAGGGACCCACAGAAACGTCACCGTAGTTCCGCTCGTTGAAAGAGAAGTAAGGCAATTGCGGATGCTTTGTACCAGGGGATGGGCCGGATATAGCATGCGAAGGCTCAACAAAGCACTCATACAGTCCGAGCAAATGACAGTCTTACTGAGCGAGTGTCGCCGGACGTATTGTGTGGCTTGGTATAATGCATACAGCTCAGCTGTAAAAATGGAACTCCACTCAGGAAGACGATATTTAAAAGAGACGTTGCCAAGTACAAAAGCACACCCAACACCCTGGTCTGTCTTTGAGCCATCAGTGTAAATGAACAAATTGTCATCAAATTTAAACCGGAGTGCGTGAAATTCTCTCTGGTAGACGAAACGAGGTGTGGAGTCCTTTGGAAGAGAATGAAGATCAAAGTTAACACGGACTTCGGGGCTTCGCCACGGTGGAGAGGTGCTCTCTCCAGCCGAGAAGATAGCAGGCATTGTAACGCCAAGCTGGCCGAATAGCGAACGCAAGCGTACTCCCGGTGGCAGCAGAGCAGACGGGCGCAGAGCGAAGAGACTGTCCAGTGAGTCGTTAAAAAAAACTGCGTACGTCGGGTGTCCTCACATGGACGACAAACGAGTAGCGTAACGGCTAAACAGGAGTTCCCGACGGTAAGAAAGGGGTAGTTCGGCGGCCTCGGCATAGAGGCTCTCAACGGGGCTAGTATAAAACGCTCCTGTCGCCAAACGGAGACCTTGGTGGTGGATTGTATTAAGGCGGCGCAGTATGGACGGTCGAGCCGAAGAATAAACGATGCTACCATAGTCCATTTTGGACCAAACTATGGTGCGATATAGATGGAGGAGAGTAGACCTGTCAGCTCCCCACGAGGTGCCACTTAACACTCGCAGCACATTGAGAGAGCGGGTACAGCGAGCTGCCAAACGGGATATGTGGGGAGACCAACTTAACTTCCTGTCGAGAACAAGTCCCAAGAACGTCGTGGTATCCACAAATGGAAGTACTATGGGGCCCAGACGAAGGGACGGGGGAACGAACTCCTTCCGCCGCCAGAAGTTCATGCAGACTGTCTTGTCAGCTGAGAATCGAAAGCCAGTGTCCATACTCCACGCGTGGAGATTGTCTAGGCACCGCTGGAGGCGCCGCTCCAGGAGACCCGTTTGCTCAGAGCTGCTGTAGATCGCGAAGTCGTCAACAAATAGGGACGCCGACACTCCCAGTGGAAGGTGATCGGCTATAGAATTGATTGCCACTGCAAATAAAACAACGCTCAGGACCGAGCCCTGGGGGACTCCGTTCTCCTGATTAAAAGTGCTCGATAAAACCGAACCAACACGCACTTTAAAAACACGGTCTGTTAAAAATTCGCGGATAAAAATTGGAAGGCGACCACGAAAACCCCATGTATGCAGAGTGCGGAGGATGCCCATCCTCCAGCAGGTGTCGTATGCCTTTTCCAGATCAAAGAACACCGCTACTGTCTGGCGCTTCCGTAAAAAGTTATTCATTACTGAGGTAGATAGGGCAACAAGATGATCCATCGCAGAACGGTGCTTGCGAAACCGACATTGGACATTAGACAGGAGATGTCGCGTTTCAAGCCACCATACCAGGCGCCCGTGAATCATGCGTTCCATCACCTTGCATATGCTACTGGTGAGGGAAATGGGGCGGTAGCTGGAAGGGAGACATTTGTCCTTCCCAGGCTTTGGTATGGGAATGACTATGGCTTCACGCCAGCGTCGCGGAAAGGTGCCTTCTATCCATATGCGGTTGTAGGTGGCCAGTAGGAAGTGCAAGCTCGTTGGTGAAAGGTGTTGCAGCATCGCCACGTGAATGCCATCTAGTTCTGGAGCGGAGGACCGCGAAGACGAGAGTGCGTGGTGGAGCTCTCGTACAGTAAACTCGGTATTGTAGCATTCACGGTTCTGAGAGGTAAAGGGCAATGGAGTCACCTCCACCGACCGTTTCCTAGCTAGGAAAGCGTCAGTGTAATGTGAAGAGCTAGAGACCTCTGCAAAATGTCGATCCATTGCGTTGGCTATTTGTGGAGGATCGACGACGGTGTCAGTTGCGACACACAGACCGGGAATTGGGGAATGAGCCATAGTGCCCGAAATTTTTCGAAGGTTACCCCAAATGATGGAGGAAGGGGTAGACCTATTAAAAGAGCTCGTGAATGAGCGCCAACTGGCGCGTTTACAGTCGCGAAAGAGGCGACGACAATAGGCCCGCAGCCGTTTGTATCGGATGCAGTTGTCGAGCGTGGGCCGTTGTTTGAAGATTCTAAGGGCACGTCGCCGTGCCCGCAGAGCGTCACGGCATTCCGCGGTCCACCACGGGACAAGGGGACGACGTGCGTGGGAGGTCTTGCAGGGGATGGAACATTCTGCGGCTGTCAGAATAACTGTGGTAATGTGTTCCACTTGGTCGTCTATACTAGGATAATGGTAAGTACCAAAATCCGCCAGTGACGTGTAGAGCTCCCAGTCCGCTTTCGTTAACTGCCAGCGGTGTGGATGCTCAAGGGTGTCAGGCATCATTAGGTGAATTACACACGGAAAATGATCGCTCGAATGTGTGTCTGAGAGAGCAGACCATTCAAGACGCCGTGCCAGCTGAGCAGTGCAGATAGCTAGATCTATATGGCTGAAAGTATTTGTGGTGTCTGAAAGATAAGTTGGTTCACCAGTGTTAAGGCAGATGAGCTGAAGGTGGTTCAGTATATCTGCCAGGAGGGAGCCTCGTGGACATGGTCGTGTGGGAGCCCCAAAGGGGGTGGTGGGCATTGAAATCTCCCACCAACAAAAACGGACGCGGAAGCTGGTCAATAAGATCTAGGAGATCTGATCTAGTGACGGGAAAAGAGGAGGGAGCGTAAATATTGCACAGTGTGAAGACAAATCCAGGAAGGTATATCCGGACAGCAACAGCTTGTATTGGAGTACACAAAGGGACCGATGTACTGTGTACGTCATCCCGAATAAGCAACATTACGCCACCGTGGGCTGGAATTCCTGCCACTGGAGGAAGGTCAAAGCGAACGGTAGTGTAGCGTGGGAAAGTAATTCGAGTACCAGGGAGCAATTTTGTCTCCTGTAGAGAGAAGATGATTAGATGATATGTTCGCGTTAGAAGCTGCAGTTCTGTCCAATTCGACCGGATACCACGAATGTTCCATTGAAGAATATCCATAATGGGATAAAATGAGATGAAGGTGGACATCAGCCCGACGAAGGCGGCGGGCCACAGTGCGAATGTTCGCAACTGGTGGTGTCTGAGACAGGAGGGTCTTGCTCCATATTCTCAGAGGTTACCACAGCAGCTGCGTGAGTGTGGTCGGCAGCCCCATCTTTGGCTGATGCACCTGGAGAGACTATAGGCTTCCAGGGGATGCCATCGTCACATTGTGAGGTAGGAGGGGGGAGAGTTTTCCCCCTATTTGATTTCTTGGAGCCCTGGTGAAGCTCCTTGGTTGGCTCAGATGTTTTGGTAAGGGTGCAGAGGAAATCCTCGCGCGAATGCTCTTTCTTAGACTTTCGCGTCTCTATCTGTAGTTTCACAGCTGAAGATGAAGATGATGATTTGGAAGAGGTACTCACACTTTTCGTTGAACGTGACGCCGTTGTCGATGTAGACTGTTTGACAACTACTGTCGTAAACTGTAGGTCACAAGTCTGTGTGGCCATATCCCGTGTTGGTGGAGGCGTTGCATCTACAGTACTATAGTTACCACGCGGCGGGGTCTTGGGCTTACGACTGGCGTACATCTTACGTGCAACTGGTATGGGAACCTTTTCCTTTACACGGATTTCCTGGATGGCTCGTTCATCGGCAAACACGGGACATTCCCGGGAGGAAGCAGCATGATTCCCGTTACAATTGATGCAATGAGGGGACGGTGGTGGACAAATCCCCTCATGGGCCTCTTTACCACAGGTGACACATATGACTGGGTTCTTGCAAGACTGGCTTGTGTGGTTAAATCGATGACACTGATAACACCGAGTAGGGTTAGGGATATAAGGTCGTACTGTGATGACCTCATACCCTGCCTTGATCTTCGGCGGCAGAGCCACTCGGTCGAAGGTCAGAAACACTGTGCGAGTGGGCACTACAACATTGTTCTCTTTTTTTGTCACTCTGTGTACTGCGACGACGCCTTGAGCTGCCAGATATTCTTTCAGTTCATCCTCAGTCAGACCGTCCAAACTGGCCGAGAAGACTACCCCTCGGGAATAATTGAGGGTTGGATGGAGCTCAACACGAACCGGGTAGCTGTGGAGCAGAGTAGCCTTAAGCAGCCGTTGTGCCTGGGAGCCACTTTCTGTTTCTAACAGTAGTGTTCCATTACGCAGGCGGTTGCAGGTCTTAACTGGGCCGGCAATGGCATCAACCCCTTTTTGAATAATAGATGGGTTCACCGACGAAAAGGATTGTCCTTCCTCAGTACGGGTCACCACAAGGAACTTTGATGTCTGTAAATTTTTCTGTTCAGACACACTATTGTCTAGTACATCCATTTCTAAAGGCTCTTTCCATTTTCTTTCTTTTTGAACCATCGCGGTTGTATCCCCCACGATTGCCAGTGTCTCCGATGGCACGCTCCTTCCTGCTGGGGGCCCCCAACGGAAGCACACCCGCCTTGGGTGATTGTTCACACCCCAGGTCACACCTCCCGATCTACAGACGGAGGGACCAATCGGCGAATCGGGAATGTATCAGCGCAGGCAATCGCCCCTCCCCTGGCCTGGCCTTAACCAGGGGGTACGCACGCACCCTACATGCCAGCCCGGGGCTGGGACTTACGCATTACCCAGTCACCCATATGGGTGGCCTTCAAGTGCGTACAGGGAGGAGGAAGAGAGAAATAGTAGGAGGAGGAGCCTCAAACGCAGACGCGGAGGCAAAGAAAGAGGTGAAAGAAGACTGTAAAGCCAAAAGGGTCAGAACTTCGGTTCCCCGAAGGATGCACACACTCGGTCCCCAAGAGAGGGGAAAAGGACAGTAGAAGAAGCGTCATGTAGCACGGAAAGGAAGGAGTGCTACAAAGGCTGGGGCCCCGTGCTCGCCACGCACGTACTCACCACAGAGCGGTGAGCCCCCTGAGGGGACTACATGCTGCTAACGAAGGTACGACGTATGGAATAGGAAGCGAAATAAGTGAGTGCCTCGAAGACTACTTAATAATAACCCAGTACGTTGTCTCCGATGGCGACTAGGGTATCGTCAGGGGTGCCCCAGGGAAATGTGACAAAACCGCATTTCTGTCTATATAAATTATCTTACAGACAGAGTAAGTGGCATTTGCGGCTGTTTGTTGATAATTCTGTCCTGTTCAAGAAGGAGTCGACCCTGAAAGACTGTAGTAGGACGCAGGATAACTTGGACAAAATTTGTATATAGTCAAGGAATGGAACTATCGCTAAATATAGAATAATGTAAGGTGGTGCAGATTATTAGGAGAAGCAATCTCGTAACGTTTCATTACAGCCTTACTAGTTGTGCTGCTTGACAAAGTTGGGTCAATTAATTATCTAGGCGTAACGTTGCACAGCGATATAAAATGGAACGAGCATACAAAGACAGCCTGGGGAAGGCGAATGGTCGACTTTGGTTTACTAGGAGAGTTGTGAGAAGTCACGATTCGTCTGTAAAGGAGACAGCATATAGTAAAACGTATGTTCGATATCATCTTGGGTATTGCTCAAGTGTTTGGGATCCGCACCAAAGCAGTTTAAAGGAAGGTAAAGAGGCAGTTCAGAGGCGGGTTGCAGAACGATTATACTGCCGCCAACTTACATTTCGTGTAAAGACTAGAAATATAAGCTCACATAGACCAGGGCATCGTACGGATGCATACAAGCAGTAATTTTTCCCTCGCTCTATATGGGAGTGGAACAGGAAGGCAAGTAACCAGTAGTGGTACTGAGTACCCTCCGCCACGCAGCTTTGGGTGGATTGCGGAGTAAGTATGTAGATGTAGATATCAGAAAAATTTAAAAGTAGTTCCAGAATTTCATCTTAAAACAAATAGAAAAAAATTGCGACGGTTGAGTCAGTCGTTTTGGTACTAAGAATTACTGTTTTCCCGTTTGTCATATGAACTGCTGATGAAGAAATGGTGATTGCGTAAACCGTATGAGGCCCACAATGGACCACATAGAATTTACGGCAACTAACAAATTTGTTGATTTTGGATGAGTTGCAGAAAGTGTGTAACGTTGATATTTTGACCTTGAGTTGTAGCATAGATACAGGATAACAATTTTTCGGACAGGTAGAGAAATCATCAGTAGACCGAAGGCTATCAAAAGGCTTAACCGCTTACGTCAGTGATCAATAGAATCCCAGACATCAGTCCCTGAACAATGGAATTTTCGCACTTGACGTTTTCGATCGTAGGTGCAGTGTCATGCATCGTATGATAGATATCGTATTCCCTTTTTAAACCCTACCCCGTTTAAGCACAGACACATCATCATTAACGACAACATCTTGCAAAACAACTTGGACAATTTTCGTGAATTTTGCACCTTCTTTCCTTACGCTTAAGAGGACACTATATACATATACAACCATTCCATTTGCTTCCGTAAAACGATTTAGTTTTGTATGAATCGATTTCATCCGCAATATATAGCTCCAGACGATCAAAACACTAATCTGCGTTCGGTCACGCACGTTAGTAAAAGATTATGAAAAATCGCATTGGGTCAAACGTACAGTACTGAAAATTGAAGCTAAAGAAAGTGGTACCATCGAAGACTCCGACTGCACAATTACATCCAGACAGTCAAAATATGCATTTCCAGTTACTCCCGTGTGTGTCTGCAAAGCGTTGGGATCAACCAGTTCATAAGCGTTCTACTTGCTCCCCAGGTCGCGTCAAGTGGCAACTCGTGAAAGTTTTGTCACCACCGTGGTGCTGCTACAATGTGCGGACTTTGCTTCGCCACTGAGTAATAGATAGGAAAAAGATGACTACATTTACCTCTCTTGATAGCTGATACGTGTTTTTTTACGTCCATCGAGGAGAGAGTATAGTAATATAAAAATAGTATTTAATGTTAGAGTTCACGTGTTTTGTACGTAAGGTTCTTATAAAGGATACAAAAATGTGCCAAGTACTGAACAAGGATGAGAGTAATATATTAACCCTTTTTCTGAAAATTTAAAACGTGCGTATTGCAATCAACTAAACGAAAACATCAAATTCTCTTACAAAATTAGTGACTAGCGTGAACTAGTCATATTGCACTGTTTATGAGATCAATTATGGCGTTCCTGAGACTACGACTAAGAATATTTTAGCGACTTGAATGTCGATGAAACGAACACAACACCCAGTCCCCCGCCGGGAATCGAACCCGGGACACCTGCGTGGTAGTCAGCGACGCAGACGCCTAAGCTACGGAGGCGGACGGTAAAAAGTAACGGTATTTGCACTACGCATAGTCATACAGTCTGTACTATTTTACTAGTCACACATATTAAACATCCTTATTTATTTCTAATATTGTTTTGAACAATCTGATCTAGTTGAAGTATTTGATGAATTGAAATAAATTTGTGGAACATACACGAAAACTGTTATCACGTTAATGGGTTCCATTCATAGCCGCCTGGTTAAGGGGCTCCCATCGGATATTTGAGTCGTCCTTAGGAGATGGGTGTGTGTCTGTGTTGTTCTTAGCATAAATCAGTTTGTAAATATAGGGACGATGACCTAAGCACTTTCAACTTGCTGCTGCATAACGAATACTTCTATACGTCTGATTGATAAAATAACCATTGCATTCTGCGGAAGTGTCAGCTGAAGTTTGGTTGACAGAATCAGCACCCCATGTATGTTCTTATACGGTACCTGAATCACAATTGTATCATTAAAGTCGAATAATTACCGGTATCTATTTGGCTACGTGGTCGTGGACGCAGATAGCTGAGCTGTTTGGAACCCCACCGTTCCTACAGCGAGAAATTTCCGAACAGGGCCTCCCCACTGCTATTCTACCTCAGGCGGTCACCACCAGGGCATGTGTTGTCAACTGTTTCTCAGTGTTGTCGCAGGTAATTTTCTCTCCGTGTATTTTCGTACGCTACTTTTGTTGTCCGCATCGTGTACCATGGAAGTGTTATCAAGAAAGAAAGAAAGAAAGAAAGAGAAGCCAAGGATGGTTATCGCCATCGTATCCACAGAAAAAATTTCGAGTATCAAACTCATATCATGGTATTTGCAGAGGCTATTTAAAAATATTGAAATCATTGATCAACAGCAACATTCTTGTCGACCTGACAAAACAGATGTAGAGATAAATAAAAGACTGCGTAATTGTAGGGAAAAAAAGTTTTGTGATGAAATCCGCATTTGCAAGGAACCTTATTAATTTTCACAGCTTGTAATCTGCAAACAATAAAGCGTTTTTTTCGGAAACTAATTGATATATTATACATTAATCTGGAAATTCTGTTGGCGCAGTTTTGGGAACTGGCACTGTTTACATCGCTATTTGTCTTGTTGTGGTGTCTGTATCGTAATCATTTGTTTATATGACATGTCTGACGCCGTGGTTCGTGGTTTTTGAATGGTTTTAATTCTGGCGATAGGTTTGTGTGTGTGTGTGTGTGTGTGTGTGTGTGTGTGAGCTGAAATGTGTATAAAGAGTCCCTCGCCAAATCACACAAAAGCCCACCAGAAACAACACAAATTTAACAAACATGCATATAAGGAAAGAGTCATAAACTTATCTGACACGAAGTTAACTAAAGAACAAAGTAACCTAGTTGAAAAGGCTCCAAAAAATAACAACATAACAGTCTCTCACAGACCAATGGAAAACATGACCAAGAAGGTAAATACACAAACAACATTAAAGTCTTAACACACATGAATTCAATCCAAACCTAACGAGAAAACTAGTTTCCAAAGAAATAAAACTCATAGTCAAGGATAACAAAACCTCCATAAAACTAAACAGAGAATGATGAGGAAAAAAACTACAGAAAACAACAAAATGTCATCAGTCTGACAAGGGAAATTTATTTGTTCTCGTGAAACGAAAGGAATACACTGACAAACTATTATTCATACAAAACAACAAAACAGAACTAATGAGTGACCCAACATACCAATACCAAAGAAACTTACAGGAAACACTAAAAAATATAAAAAAAATTCACTGGCTTACAGCTAAAGAGAATGATTCAGAAAAATCCAGAGGCCCCTATTGTGAAATAATTACCCCGATATCCTTTTATGCCCAATGATTAGCTTTTTCAATGTGTCAACTTACTCCCACCCCCCCCCCCACCCCACACACACTTAATTTCCAACAATATACAAATACTCATAAAACATAACCCTAAAGAAACCAAGTGACCTAATAGAAAAAATAATAAAGTAAAACACACCAAATACAGGAACATTTGCAAGCACACAAATATTCCAACTGCAGAACCATCACCATAATAGAAATACACCTGCAATTAAGGGAAACACACCCACAACAAACAGTCAGCAAATAACAATCAGTATGAAACTCATCACTGAATAAAATTTTCACTTTCAACGAAACGTGTTACTCCCAACAGGAAGGATTACCTATGGGATCCCCAAACAGTGGTCTTCTAGCAGTCAGTCATGAATGGCATAGAAAACCCAATATTTGACAAAATTGTTAAACGAAAACAGTACAAGATAAAATATTTGTACAGATATGTAGATGACATGTGTGATAGATGAACCACACTCCCATAATAAAAGATCTTCACAACGACGAACACCGTTCAGTTCACTATTGAAACAACTAATAGAAACAACGAACATGGATTCACAATTTACAGGAAGCCCACAATGACCAGCACTGTGATCCATAACCAAAGCAGTCATCCAATAATCCAGAAGGAAGCAAGTTTAAAATTTCTACTACACTGATTACTCAGAACACTGATGACCAAACAAGACTACACAGAAGAATTGGGCACATTAACACAAACTGCGCAAGGAAATGGGTATGACACAAAAACAGTGGATAGAATACACAGCAAATTACAAAAACAGGTGACACACAGCCAGGAAAACTCCACACACAGAGACGAAACACTGCATACAACAAATCAACAAACAGTAATGGCACATACGGACAACAAAAAAATCACACACAGAGTGGGCAGCATATTAAACAAACAAGGCTGAATATAGTATTTAAAAAAAAAAAAAAAAAAAAAAAAAAAAAAAAAAAAAAAAAAATTACACAATATACTACAGTAGAGGTCTGCACCTCGCTCGGTTGCTCGCTCGAATCGCGTGATACACGTCGTTCTATGACAGTCCGACAGGTGTCGGTACTGCAGCTTGCGGCAAGGCGTGTGGCTGCGCTCGACTTTTTCCACGCTCGTTCGAGCGGGACACGCTCGATCGGCCCGACCGTCCACACTGCCCGCTCGCCACTCGGTCGCCCACCGCAGCGCCACTCGAGTCCAAGGCGAGTGTCGGGAGCAAACTATACGCTAGAGGATAAATCCTGACTGCGAAATTTTGAATTGTTTCCTTTCCCGGGTGCTTCGAAAGCTGTTCTCTCGATCCACTTGAACTAGCCATTCAGTTTCGCATTTTGTAGTTTACCATACAAGTTATTGTACGTGATTAACATAAAGTTTCTGTGCTAAGATTATTTATTAAAGAGTTTTCTATGATCTTTCTTACTTTCTCGTTCCCATTTTGTGGACTGTTAGTTCCTGTTGAGTGGTAGGTGTTACTTGCCATCTTAACGAGCAAGTAACGAGCGACTAAAAAGGAAACCTATCCAAGTGTCACTTTTTATGAAATTTGGATTTGTTATAATACATGAAAAACTGTGGGACCCTTTTTTTTTTTTTTTTTTTTTTTTTTTTTTTTTTTTTTTTTTAAAGCGATGGAAAAACATATTTAAGGGGTGAAACGGTCCCTCCAAAATTGGGGCTAAAATAGAAAAATCGTGATAACTTAGAGATTAATGAAGCGATTTTAATGACTTTTTGGTATGAAAGTATCTTTTGATAAGAGATCGGCCTAGGTACATTGCAGGTGGAGTGACAATTAGGGGGGCAATTACTACTAAAGTAACAAAGTTTTTGTGCTAAAAAATTGTTGTGATTTAATCGAAGTTGAATCTATGAAATTTGTCTTTTACCAAAAGATACTTTCATACCAAAAATCATTAAAATCGCTTCACTAATCGCCATATTTCTATTTCAGTCCCAATTTTGGAGCGGCCATTTCAACCATTAAATATGTTTTTCTGCCGCTAAAAAATTACGTGTCCCATTGTTTTTCATGTATTATAAAATATGCAAATTTCATAAAAATTGGAGAGTGACACTTGGTTAGGTTTCCTCGTGAGTACAGCGGCAGCACTACGCTATGCGGCCCTTGCCCTCCCCGCCCCACGCAGCCTTGCTCGAGTGTCAACACACTCGCTCCGAGCGTAACACACTCGCCGCGCCACCGCCGAGCGTTGCGCACTCGACCGAGTACGAGCGAGCGAAACCGGCGATTTGCAGACCTCTATACTACAGAATCATTCCACAAACACTGAGAAGTTCAGCTAGTCAGAAATATATCACTTTCTTGCAATAACAGCTGATCTGTATATGTGAGCGTACATGCAGAAATTTCAAAACAAGATACGTGGAACAACTCAGAGCACTAAAACGTAGCAGCTGTCACTCAACATTTGCTGAACAGTTTATAAACTGAATCATACCCCAACAGACACAGAAACCGAACTACAAATATTAAAAACTAGCCACAGCTTATTCCAAGAACTAACACTAGAGGAAAACTATCACATCCATAAAGCAATAAACCCACGTACGAAAGTATCACTAAGCAACATAACCCTGTTTGAGACCGTGACAGAAGTACATAAATCCCACCACCACGTTGAACGCAGCAGCAGCCCCTCCCCCTTCTACACACACACACACACACACACACACACACACACAAATACATCGCCAGTATCAGATCCATTCAAAAACCGTGCGTTATATCAGACATGTCAGATAAACAAATGAATACGATGCAGCCACCACAAGACAAATTGCTATGTCAACAGTGCCAGTTCCCAACAAAAAAAGCCCACTAAACATAGTGAAACATAACAACAACAACACGGCACACAAGCAGCAGCACCATAGCTCGAACGTAAGTAAGCCACTTGACAGCCACGTAGAACTACTTTTCAACATAACTTTTAGTTGAATGTATAATAAATCAATTCATTTTCGAAATGAAAAAGTTTTCCTTGCAGACTTTAACCTGTGATAACTTGTCATTTCTCAGTTGAAGCAGATGTAAATCCTGAGACTGACGTCATGTCACTATTGTACACAAAATTAGGGCTAATACATCTCGCAAAATATTAAATTGAACAACTCGTCCAAAATATGACGTATTATACTTGGCCGCACGGCTATCTGCAGGCGATCAGCTGTTCGCTGTCATTGAGTTCGTGCACAACCCGCTGGGAGCGCTGAAGTGCTGTATTCCTTGCTGCGGCGCGTCGCCGTTGTGTACACATTACATAAACTTTTATATTGATTATTCTGTTTAATGTATGCTGAGAACTTATTATCTTTGTTCCGTTGCTTGTTCCTTGTTTTTTGTAACATGAGGAACAGTTTCAAGAATAAAGCTATTTTATTCAACCCACGAGTATTCGCGCCGTGAGCATTTTGCTCACAGTAATTTTAGACACTCGTCATTTTACAAATTTTAATAGTCAAATATGTTTGTTTCCTTATAAACGCAACTAGAAATGCGTATTTAGACATATTAAGCGCATTACAAACATTTCTTTGACTTCCAGAACGATGTTATACAGGCAATCAAACGCGTAACTTTTTAAAGGCGCGAGTCTCGCCGGTTAAATGATAAAAGTCGTCGAAATAATCCTACAAAAACACGAAATTTAACGCCGATAAACTCGCGAACTACAAGACTTGCGAAAGTTGTGTTAACCTTTCTCTATTGCTATACATAAATAGAGTTACGTAAATTCCTTAATTGTCATTGACAGTGTAATTAATTGAAAATTCTTCTAATGAAGCAGCATTGAATTAATTTACCTCGTTTCTTAGTTGTACCAGTCATGATACATACGTTACTGTATCATCATACATTCTATATGAGCTGTTTATTTAGTTTCTTCTATAGAATGTTCCCTAACTATTAATATCTGTTTATTATTCAATTTTCACTGTTTTTGAACAAAGTTGTTCTTTTTAATTCACTATGAGATTCTTCATTTGAGTGGTTTAATACAATTCTTCACTGTAACTAGATTATTTAAAATGTTTAATCGAAATGTCACTGGTATCCCCAGCTTCACTTCACCACTTGTCAGCATCGATCACTGCATTAAAGCTGTGGGAAAGGGATGTTCCATTACAATCCTAATACGATTAAGATTAGAGAAACATTTTACAGCTTTGTCGTCGTCGTCGTCGTCGTCGTCGTCGTCGTCGTCATAATCATTTCGCAGAATAAATCCTGGAATTATATTGCGCATTATGCATAAAAAAAAGAAACACCATTTACATTACGCGAAAGAGGAGGAAAAATAATAAATAAAAACATATACTAACAATTTCATTTACTTCCGTAAAAGATTTAGTTCTGTATAAATGTATTTTTTTTCCTTCTGTCAGCTCTATGTTGGCGGAATTAAACACCAATTCCCGTCCAGTACGCACAATAGTAAAAGAATTCGAACAATCGCGTTGGGTCAAATGCACGGTAATGACAAGTTTACGTCAAAAAAAACTGTTGGTACCTTCGAAGCCAGTGTTTACACTCTTAGAGCCATCAGTAGAACAAAATAGGCATGTTTATTTACGCTCGTATGTGTTTGCAAAGCGTAGGGGCTAGTTTATAAGCCCTCTAGTTTCTTCCCGACTCCCGTCAAGTATCAACTAAGTTTTATATATAAGAACAGTGTAGAGTGCAAGAAATGTATTTTATTCAACTAGTTTCGGTTCTTCTTTTAGACCATCTTCAGAAATTGTAACTCCATCGATGCCGTGGATCTGGCAGGGAGCCTTCCAGGAAGGTATAACAATATTAAACATCAATACTAAATGTTCACGTATTAATGATTCGTTCTGGTAAGTGACTCTAAAAATTGGATCAGGCAATCGCAAAAAAAAAAAAAAAAAAAAAAAAAAAATGTGAAATATTAACAAGTGTTAAAGTAGGAAATTAAACTTCTCCTAAAAATTTAAATCCTTATTCTTGAAATAATAAAATAAAACGAAAACCTAAAAATCTTATGCAAAATTAGTGACTAGCCTAAGCTAGTCATATATCACAGTAATATCACAGAGCGTTACAGACAATTTTAGCGACTTGACTGTCGATGAAACGAACACAACACCCAGTCCCCCGCCGGGAATCGAACCCGGGCCCCCTGCGTGGTTGTCAGTGACGCAGTCGCTGAGCTACAGAGGCGGACGAAAGAACTACCTGAACTAACAAACTTGCACAGCGCATAGGTGTAAAGTCTTTACTACTTCATTAATCTGACATACTAAACATCATTTATTTTAAAGCAGTTTGGACTTTTTAATACCGATAGTCCAAGTTTGAGTTGAACTGAAATGACAATTTTGTGTATGTTTCAAAACTTTTTCGTTAAACGGCTTCTTTCATGGCCGCATGTTTTAAGCCGCCATCATACGAATATGACGGTCACTGCCAATTGAGGTATATATAATGTGTGTGTGTGTGTGTGTGTGTCCTTAGTTCAATTTAAAATTCTTTGTAATTATAGGGACGATAATATAAGCAATTATGTCTATTAGATTTACAAACACGTGAACAGTTTTCTCCTTCCATTCATGTCTGCTGGACGATATAAACATTCAGTCCTCCCATGTCCAAAGACTCGTTCTGCGGAAGAGACTGCTTCAATTTGGATAACATGTTTTCTGCTACTTTCAACCTTAGTTTCCCTAGTATATCGCGGTCGTGATACCTCTTGCCTTTTATTACATAGTGGTCTTTTATCGTTCACAGGACTAATAAGCTTCTCTGATCCCTTGTTGCTAATTAGTGCGATAATAATCCATACACAAGTAATAACACATACTCGCTTCCACAAGCTACGTATGACTACCACCGACCAATCCCATCTGAATTGAGCATTTGATCTAATTGAAATGTTTGTAGAATGATAAATACATAAATAAAAATAATTAACACTCATCTCGTCGAATCTCTGGGGGGAATCTGCTTTGATCCAATACTAAAATTCGAAGGGCGAAATCTTGACTCAGAATCCTACCAACAAATCAAGAGCCAAATACGATCCTGCAGTGCATGTAACCTGCGGGCATCTCCCTATGAATCCATAGTCGAGACCACAGGGAGCTAACAGCTAGCCTTTAGGCTGTCTGCAAGATGTCAGCAGGACTGTGGGGTGAGGCAGGGAGACTGACGTCGAGTGTCTTGTGACGTCACAGCACTTCTGATGCCCGAGGTGAGCTTCACGGTGATTCCTGATATATTTTTGTAGCTCGAAATGGAAGGATCTAATTGAAGCCACACGTGTTCTCGTAGGTCTGCATGATAAAGGCCACCAAGGGCATTTGAAAAATAGTTCATGAATAGCAAAATCCTTAGAGAGAATTGCCCGTAACTTAGTCTCGTTTTTATGTGTGCACCTTTTTCTGCTTTTTGTGTCAACTAACATACGGTTTCGAGCTGAATCTCATAATAGGAATCTGAAACTAATATGTTGTTGTTGAGGCTTTCAGTGCGCAGACTGGTTTGCTGCAGCTCTCCACGCTTCCCTGTCCTGCGCAAGCCTCTTCATCTGCTATATCCATCTCTAGGCCTCCCTCTACTTTTTACTCCGCACCCTTCACTCCAATGCCAAAATGACAATACCTTGATATCTCAATGTGTCCCACGATTCTATCCCTTCTCTTAGCCAAGATATGCCAAAAATTTCTTTTGTCCCCAATTCTGTTAAATATTTTAATAGTTCCGTGATATACCCAGCACATGTCAAAGATTCTATAATCATTTTGCCTTAACCCCTGTCCGTCATAGTTTCACTCCAGTACGATCTAAAAACATCCCGAGATATCCTCCATGAATTTTAGTTTAGAGGTTGTCTTGGAGAGTGTCTGTTCAATGAGTTAACGTGTTTTCTGGTCAAGTGGTAGTTCTATTAGTGTTGACAAAGGATTTATGGTCGACTGAATCATATACCTTTTTGAAGTTGGCGAATGTACCGGGTGATCCGACAGTTAGTATAAATTTGAATACTTAATAAATCACGGAATAATGTAGATAGAGAGGTAAAAATTGACACACATGCTTGGAATGACATGGGCTTTTATTAGAAAAAAGTTCAAAAAATATCCCACGGATGGCGCTTCATCTGATCAGAAAAGCAATAATTAGCATAACAAATTAAGACAAAGCAAAGATGATGTTCTTTACAGAAAATGCTCAATATGTTCACCATCATTCCTCAACAATAGCTATAGTCGAAGAATAATGTAGTGAACAGCACTGTAAAGCATGTCCGGAATTATGATGAGGCATTGGCGTCGGTGTTGTTTTTCAGCATCCCTAGATATGGCAGTCGATCACGATACACTTGCGACTTCAGGTAACCCCGAAGCCAATAATCGCATGACTGAGGTCTGGGGACCTGGGAGGCCAAGCATGACGAATGTGGCGGCTGAGCACACGATCATTACCAAACGACGCGCGCAAGAGATCTTTCACGAGCCTAGCAACATGGGGTGGAGCGCCATCCTGCATAAAAATCGTACGTTCCAGCAGGTGTTTATCAGCCAGGCTGTGGATGATACGATTCTGTAATATATCGGCGTACTTCTCAGCCGTCACGCTAGCAGTTACAAAAACCAGTATCACGCTGTTCCTCGGAGAATAATGGCCCGATAACGGTAGATGTGGTAAATCCATCCCATGCCGTGACTTTCTCGTCGTGCAATGTAGTTTCCACGCAGTTCTAGCCCAAATTCTGCAGTTGTGGGCGTTGACAGACCCTCGGGGCGTGAAATGAGGTTCGTCGGTCCACAATACGTAATTCAGCCAATCATCTTCCGCCATCTTTTGAAACGCCCACACCGCAAATGCCCTCCGCTTCACTATATAGCCAGGTAACAGTTCATGATGCAGATGGATTTTGTAAGGATAGCATCGGAGGAGCGAGTGCAAGTGCACGAGCGCTGACTTCCCCGTACATAGACGAACCCGCTACAGTCTGCATTTCTTCCTGGTATCAGCAGCATTACGCCTTGTGCTCGGTCGGCCACTACGTCTATCGTCTAAACAACCCGTGGCTCCGAACTTCGAGATCATTCTCGCCACGGCTGCATTTATCAACGGACCTTTACCCATTCGAATCCCCTTCCTGTAGCGATAGGATCGTAATGTTGAACTATCACATTCCCCATTCTGATAATACAACTTCCTTAAAAGCGCCTTTTCAGGTTACGTCAACATGCTGCGACTGCTGGTGCACCTGATTCTCTCTCTCTCTCTCTCTCTCTCTCTCTCTCTCTCTCTCTCTCTCTCTCTTTTTATTTTTCCTTTATTGTATTTTCACACCAGCGATTTCACCAGTAGGCTGGCAGCAGCTCCAGAGGCTGCTCTTCAGCCCAGAGAGTAAAATACATTGATGAGATGAAAAATTAAAATACATGACAGGCGGAAAAAACAACGGAGGAACAATGTACCTCAAATTGTCACCATGTATATGTCAAACAGTTGACAGGTGAACAAAAACCAGATGTAGTCAGTTGAAAACGCCGAGCCACGGTGACCTAAAAAGCACATGTTAGACGACAAGAACACAGCACGGCGAGTACACGGAGACATTAATTAAAATACACGGTGCGACACTTGTCTGGTTGCTGTGGACGCAGTTAAAAAACACACACTTCACTGTAGCACTACACACAACACTTGACGTAGCACTTGTAAAAACTGTCGGTCCAGGACCCCGAGAAAAGGCGGGGGGCGGGGGGGGGGGGAGCAAAGCGTGGGGGAGAGGAGAAAAAAGAGGGGGCGGCAGGGAGGAGCCGTTGGGACTCTAGGTCAGGGAGGGGGTAGCCAAGCGGGGGAGCGGAAGGGGTGGGGGGGAGAGGGGGCACTTTATCTATGGGTGGGGGATCAGAGCTGGTAGGACGGGTATATGTCGGAACGGAGGACGTCATCAGGGAGGGGGAGGCGGCGGAAATTACCCTGGGAGAGGACATGGAGGGTGTGGAGATGAAGGGAAGGGGGTATAACGCGGTAGAGTCGTGGCAGACGCCCAGGGTTGGTAAGGATGGGGTGGACCCGGGGGTTGCAGGAGTCAATTTTACGGGTGATATAGAGGATTCGTATACGCTGGAGATATTCAAGGAGGTGGGGAAACGGGATCCGGTCATACAGGATGATTCTCTCTCATTTCAGCTCCTTTTATACACGATTTTCATGCGCAGTCACTGACGTTTCGCTGTCCAGCGCTATCTGTCGGACATTTTTTGAACTTTGTTCTAATAAAAACCCATGTCATTTCCAAGCATGTGTGTCAAATTTTACCACTCTATCTACATTATTCCGTGATTTATTAAGTTTTCGAATTCATACTGATTTTTTGATCACCCGGTACATCTGGTGGGCTTGTATCTAATACCTCTGTATTTCAATTTTGTTTTTAGATTAAAAATTTGTACAGGGCAGGAACGTCCGGGTCTGAAACCTGCTTGATACTCAGCAATCTTGTGTTCATTTTGTTCGTGTGTTCTCTGCAATAGAGAAGAGAAGATCTAGTCGGTGACTGGTAGCAGTGAAATACCTCGGTAACGTTGACATCTGTTCTGTCGCCTTTTTTGTGAAGGGGGTGGATAAGTTGACACTTACTGTTGTCAGGCAATTATTCGGTTGTCCAAATTTCTTTAGGGCCTAAATTTTTCAGTATTTCTGCTTCTATGTTGTCCTCGCCAGTGCCTTGTTGTTCTCGAGATTGTGGATGTGCTTGACGATTTCTTCTTTTGAGGGCGGTATAGCCTTGGTTGGTGTGTGTGTGTGGTGGGGGGGGTGTGAGGGGGGTAGCCAATAAGTGGGAACCTTTTAGAGAGTTTTGGGCAATTTAGTAAATTAACGAAGTAAACAGAGTTCTTTGCAGTATTCTTCATTAGTAAGTGCTAATTTTCCATTTCGTCTTCTAAAGCAGAAATTTTGTGGTGTGTGTATCCTCGTATCGCATTTGCAAATGTCCTGTAGAAATCTCTCGTATTGTAGTTCCGAAAGCCACTCTCCAGTTTTTGCAGTTGTTCATTTAGCTGTCTTCTCTTGGTCTGTCTGATGGTTCTGGCTGTTTCTTTCCGTACTTTAAAGAAATGTTCAAATGTTTGTTAAGCTTAAGGGACTTAACTGCGGGGTGATCAGTCCCTAAACTTACAAACTTGTTATGAACTACCTTACCGAAAAGACTGCACAAACATCCATGTCCAATGGGGATTCAAACCTCCGACGGGGAGCGTCCTCGCGCATTGCAGCATAGCGCTTCAATGCGTTTGGCAACTCCACCGCATCTACTTTGAAGAATTTCTGTTGTTTCTGTCTTCTTCTTGCTGCTGTATTTCTGGAAGGCTAATTTGCGTGATTTAGGACGTTTTCACAGTTGTCGTTCCACCATCATATTTCTTCTGTTTTCTCAGCGGTATTAGTTCATCTCCTTTAAGTATAATCATGTTTTTCTTCCCATGTGTTAGTTTCTTCTCCCATTACTCCTTTGTTTGTTTTGTGGAGTCTGTTTATGTCGAATCTCTGTAGGTGCGATTTCTTGCGATGGTATTTTCGTGGTGTGAATTGTACTTTTACTCGTGTAAGGTAGTGGTCTGAGTCAATATTGGCACCTCTTCAAACTCGTGCATCATGAATTTATCGCTACTGTTTGTGGGTAATAGCTACATGGTCAATCTGGAATTCCCCAAGTTTTAGAATAGAAGAGCGCCAAGTTTTTTACTATCTGGGGTGCTTTCGTAAAGAAGTCGAAATTATCGTAAGTTTGAGTTATTGGCAGAGATATACTAGTCGCTTTCCATTTTTGTTGGTAAATTTATGCGCAATATATCTGCCTGTAGTCTTCCTGTATTTTTTTTTCTGTACTCAGTTGTGCATTAAAGCCATCAAGCAGTAAGATTATATCATTCTTAGGGATCTTCATGTGTGCACGTATCGCCGTGCCCAGCAAGGGGGCACCTTTGGCAATTTGTGTTTTACTATTGAATATACTGTAGTTACCATAATCTGTTGTATCATCGTCCGTATATCGTGTTTTCTGAAATGTTGGTCATAAGATATTTTGTCTGTCGAGTTCTGTTGTACGACTGAATAGCTTTCCAGGTTGTATCAGTGTACTGATAGTGTGATAATACATGTTCACAATCTATGTAAATGACCTCGTGGATAACATCAGGAGTTCACCAAGGCTTGTCGCGGCAGATTAGTCGTGCGCATTGCGGCGCTGTGCTGCTGTTCGCCGTGGGGGATTCCAGTCCCCCCTCGGGTTTGTGTCGTATTTAGGTTACTTTACCCTGGTTAAATAGTATGTAAGATACGGAATAATAACCCAGCAGTTGCGTCCGATAGATTTACAAACATTTGAACATCATCACTGAAGCATTTTGCTGTTGATGCTGTAGTATATCGAGAGGTTGTAACAATGGAAAATTGTATTGTAATAAAGGAGGATCAGCATCGAATTGACGCGTGCAGGGAATGGCAATTGAATCTCAATGTAGACAAGTGTAATGTGCTACGAATACACAGAAAAAAGGATCCTTTATCATTTAGCTACACTATAGCAGGTCCACAACTGGAAGCAGTTAACTCCATAAATTATCTGGGAGTAGGCATTAGAAGTGATTTAAAATTCAACGACCGTATAAAATTAATCGCCGGTAAAGCAGATGTCAGACTGAGATTCATTGAAGAATCCTAAGGAAATGCAGTCCGAAAACAAATTAAGTAGGTTACAGTACACTATTTCGCCCACCGTCTGACTACTGCTCACCGATGTGGGATCCGTACCAGATGGGGATGACAGAGGAGATAGAGTAATCCAACAGAGCAGCGCGCTTTGTTATAGGATCGTTCGGTAATCGTGGACGGAGATGATAGATAAACCCCAGTGGAACCTTCTGCAAGGGAGAAGCTCTGTAGTTTGGTACGGGCTTTAGTCGAAGTTTCGAGAACATACGTTTTTAACAAGGAGTCAAGCAGAATATTGCTTCATCCTGTGTCTATCTCACGAAGAAATCATGAGGATAAAATCAGAGAGATTAGAGCCCACACAGAGACATTCCGACAATTTTTCTTTCCGCGAACAATACGTGACTGGATTATTGTCAGATTGAAAACTGCAGGTGGTCTGTTATTAGTAGCTTGGTCGTTAATAGAGCGCAACACTTCAAACTTAGGACACGTTATTGCTAACATAAACATAGTACAGACTGCTTCCTGCTTGGAGTGCTCCACTAATTATACATAGAAAGAAATTTCTTTAACTTAACAAGTACATCAGTTATGAACATGAAGAACGTTCAAGAAATAGTAAATACGAAGAGATTATTTTTTTCTGCTAGTGGCGGGATTTGAACCGGCGATCGCCAACACAGCAATCTTCAAAGCGAGCCACTGCACCACACATTCAATGGGAAGATTCGAGGCAATATTCTTCCAAGAAGCTGCCGCCGTTCTCAGTGGACAATTGCACATTAGTATGCCAAGAAGTTTGTCATTTCGCTCGTATTCGTCTTCCCCATTGTTTGGGAACGATTTCGCTAATGGTGTTAGTTTTGTCTTGCGTACATTCATTATCGATTCTGACACCTGTTATAGATTTCTCTACAGGGACTGCTTTTGTGAGATGTCCGTTTATGTTAATCATCGATGTCGCTTTTCGAAGTAATGTTTTGAATATTTATACAAATTTTTCCCCAGTCCTTAAATGAGTCAGTACTTCGAAAAACTACTGGTGCCTGATCCTGTCGAACGCTTTGTTCAGATCTAAGGATAAGAGTGCTGCTTCTGGGCATGGGGGAGCACAGTAGCTTATTATCTTCCTGTATTCGGTCAGGCTGTGAAGGATCTTACGTCCAGGAACTGCCGCTGTCTGACTGGTATGAATTATTTTCTGGAGTACTCGTTTAATTCTTGCTGCCATAACGCGAGCTACTATCTCATAATCGGTGGTTAGTAACGATATGGAGCGGATTTTGTTAATGCTATTGCAGGGGCATTCTTTGGGGATAAGGTGTATGATCCCTTCATTAAATGCATTATTTCTTGTTCATGACACCATCAAGTAAGAACTCCGCATCCTGTGCGTCCGGCCTGTCTGGAAGGTTATTCAGCATTCGTGTGATCAAATTGCCATCGATAGGCCCCAAAGCGTACAGTTTGAGTAGTATTCAGCTACATATTTCTTTGTTCCTCCATGATCCTCAGTGCGTCTTCTCTCCTGAGACTATATATCAATTTACACCGCGCAAGGCCTTTTTCTTTTGCGAGATGGTACAAAGGGGGTTCTTCGCCAGCCACACTGTGGTGGCCTCTCGAACGGATTACGAAGCCTTCCATCTGTTTGCGTTTCAGCGCCGTTAATTTCGCCTTCACTCTGTTGACTCATAGAAGGGTTTCCGCTGTTGGGCTGCGACTCTCGTGAAGTCAACGGAAGTAAAATTCGAACATACTCCTTTCATATTTCGTGAGAGTATATTCTCAAGCAGCTTATGAGCTTCGATTTCGTACGTGCACACCACCATTAGGTCGTACTGAGGAAGTTCGTTCGACGTCTGATGCAGGTATTACACACGTCTTCCACGCGTTATTTCAAAGCATTATCCATGAGGAGTGTTTCATTTAGTTACCAGATATTTCGACCGCGAAATACATTTTGTCGTGCTCAATTGTCAATTGTACGCCAGTCAGAGAAACACACTGGCCATGTTTCAGTTCTAAAAATAATTGAATTGACACACTGTGTGATACATATCCTGTCAAGTCGACTAGCTGAAGTTGGGGCGTAGAATGTAAATCATTGACAGTCACCATTAACGATTTACCAAGTGTCTGAGAATCTCAAGTCTCGTATTACAATCCAGCTCTACACTGTAATTGAAATTTGATTTCTGATCTTCTTGCTAGAGCACACAACTTAAAACTCCAACTAATACCATTTTCTCTTCGCCCCTTCGTATTAAATATAGGTCATGTTCATAAAAATGCGCCCCTTCCTTCCTGTGTTGGTTGCCTGATGGAGTATAGATGTTTATAAAACAAACCCCGTTATTTACACAAGACAGTTCGTTTTCCAACCGCTCGATACTAAGATGCCCTGCTTAATAAGAAATGCAGCGCCTGATTCGCCACTCAACTTACTATTGATATCGTATCGTAACACACTATATTTATCTGAATCTCCTTGCCTACCTCTTGAAACATAACGATGTTAACTTCTGTGCCGTGACCATAATCCATAACACCTCTATTTTATGTTCAAGGTGGCTATTTTATAGGATTGTAACAGTGGCATCTACAGGGGAGCACTTTCGAATCTGTGCCTGTTGTGAGGGTGAAACCTTTTACTGTCATGTACTGCGTGCGTTCTAGGTGTTGCGATACTCATTCATTCCCTGATTGTCGAAGTTGAATTTACAAGGGGCTCTGGATGTAGCATGCATAACTACGAGGTAGACAGCTTAACATTAGTAATATTTCGGCTCGTCATCCGTTTCCATCTTTTCTTGTTTTTATCCTCATTTCTTCCTGCGTCATGTCAGAACTCCCTTGCTGACCTTCATCAGTTTCCTGTTGACATTCATTTCGATAATTCTCCGCGTGAGTACGTGTCTTCTGCGTGTCCGTGGTTATAGATACTTGGTTTATCCTTATTCTCGTGACATTTCTTCCCTTTGCCTGCTGGAGATGTAGTTCCCACATTCCCTTTTGCACGGTCCGACACTTCAGTTCGTGTTTTTTGTGTGTTTTCGACATTTGTGGGACGTCTTCAGTCGTCTTACAGGCTATTTTCTGCCGAATTTGCGCCACCCTTTCTCTGCAGGGCGGTACATATCTTTCTGCACCTCTATGAGTGATTGTGCGTTTCTTCATGTCTTCGGAAGATATCTCTCCAGTAATTTCTACATCTACATGGGATACTCTACAAATCACATTTAGGTGCCTGGCAGAAGGTTCATCGAACCACCTTTATAATATTTATTTCCCATACCATTCTAGAATAGCGCGCGGGAAGAAAGAACACCTGAATCATTAGTCTGCACCTTTAATGTCGTTCGCAGTCCGTGAAAGGCGTTGGGAACAGCAGTGGGCAGGCAGTGGTGCTCTTCTACCACCGGAATAGTTCGCTCTAGAGTCCGTAGTGTCCGTAGATGGCTTCGCTGCCTCGCAGGAATCCGTCAGCACTTCCTCCACTGAGTTGTTCTCAGTGTCGGCCGTGACCAGTGTGTCCAACTTAGCGATCTTGCCGCTAGATCTTGCGACAAGATATTTGGTTTTGAAACATGTCTCATTTCTAGCAATTTTAAAAGCGTTTTAGCGAAAAATCTGGAGTTTTTCAAAGAATTGCAGTAAACTGTTTGTTTAAATTGACATAAAATATGAAACAACTGCACAATGATTAGCTGTATCTTGTTTCATTCTTTATTAGCAGCCACAGAATGTCAGTGTTATACCCGATTCACACGGTAGGCAAAGAAATGTCAACCATTGCAATTCTGGAGATCATCAAATGTCATACGAACGGATGTGGCGTGTATCATTTACGAAAATATACTTTTAACGTTGTTTCTTAAGTTGTAATAAGAAATCTATATATTACATTTTAAACTCAACGAAACTGTAGTTCTTACTTGGTAAAATTTGTGTCATAATGTAAGTTGGAGATGGCTTGAAATTGCACGAACGTTTGTATTTATTAACATTACTGTTTCACAGTACACCGAGCACCAAGTGAGAATCGAAACTCGTGCAACGACGCCGACACGATTCCCTGCACTTGATATTTATCTAGAAAATATGTGGATATTCTTAGGTCATCTCGTGTTAAGTCACGACATTGACAACAAGGCTCTTTTGAAGACACGCTCATCAATGTCAGACCTGCGGCACCTTATCCGAAAACCACACCACCATCTATCCTTGAAGGGGGGGGGGGCAAGTAGCCCTTGATAATTCTGTCAACAGACCATTAAATTTCATAATGTTGACAGATGTGTAGCATCAATTGTCATGATATTACGACTGGAGTTCAAACTTGGGTGAGAGTAATTTTTTTTCCATTAAGGACGATGGAAAAATGTCCATAGTTCTTAAGATATGCATTTTAAATCCCATTTTGATTGGCATTCTTTTTTTGTTTTGGTCTGCTCTATTTACACCAAAAATATGGCAAGCAAAGAGCGTGTAGCAGAAGAAATGTTTTCTCCAGAATGTGTTTACTAGAAAAGTTTTCTTTGTTTAGATGTAAGGAATTTTTATGGTACCGTTTACGCTATTCGTATAACGACTAAGTACATAGTGCTTTATTGATTCTGTGATTCGCTCTTTTTTTTTAATCGAATCTTGTTTTGTTTCGCGGAATGCATGAATAGCACGGTTGCAACTTCGCTCCTGGGTGGATGATGCTTGAAGTGAAATCTTGTGATTAACTCATAGTTCACTGACATATTGGGCAAGCTTCGACTTGTCCAGACACCCATCTCTCTTAGGAGTTAATTGGTTTAACGCTTACCTAACGTAAATATGAATCGCTTCCACTGTTATCGTCCGTGCCGTGACCGTGGTAACATAAACTTCCAGGAGTCTTATTTACGCTCGTGTGTGTATGCAAAGCGTTGGGGTCACTGCATTAGCTCTCTAGTTGCTCCCCGACTGCCGTCAAGTGACGACTTGTGAAAGTTGAGCCACCTCCGTGGTCCTGGTACCCGTTTCTATGCCACTGAGTGATCTACATAATACATCACTCTTAAAGGCTTCATATACATGATTTTTTTGCGCCACCTAGGGAAAGGTATAACAATCTCAATACTAAATGTTCACGTATTAATATTATGATTCGTACTTAATGTTCTGGTAAGTCAATCGAACAATTGGAACAGGCCATCTGAAAAAAAGTGAAATATTAACGACTAAAGTAGTAAATCAAACCTTTTTTTAAAATAAAATTATATATATATATATATATATATATATATATATATATATAAAGATCTCCTGAAAAATTAGTGACTAGTCTAAGTAAGCTAGTCATATATCACAGAGATATCAGAGAGGGTTACAGACAGTTTTAGCGACTTGAATCTCGATGAAACGAACACCCGGTCCCCCACCGGGAATCGAACCCTGGCCCCCTGCATGGTAGTCATTGACGCAGCAGTCGCTGAGCTACAGAGGCAGACGACAGAACAAACTGTACTAACAAACTTGCACATCGCATAGTTGTCTAATAATATATTGTGAATATCAACGGTCATACGACACTCCCCTGTGGCACACCTGACATCAGAATTACTTCGGAAGACTTCTCTCCATTGAGAATGACATGTAGCGTTCTGTTATGTGGGAACTCCTCAATCCAATCACACATTTGGTCTGATTGTTCACATCACATGCCCTTACTTTGTTCATTAAATGACTGCGGGGAACTGTATCAAACGCCTTGCAGAAGACACGGCATCTACCTAAGGAATCCGTGTCTATGGCCCGATGAGTATCGTTGACGAATAGCTCATGCTGGGTTTCACACGATCGCCATTTTCCATGTATTTTACCTGCTAAAAACGACAGATTTTCACATTCGTAAACGAATTATCACTGCCTCCAATGCCCCCCCCCCCCCTGTTTGCACCATTGAATCAACGGTAACGACAGAGCGGAATTCTCGACAATAAGCGTAACGAAATGAGACACAGAACCGTGACGTGGCAGAGGGTGGCCCACCCTAAATTACAGAACTATCAGTTTTAATAATTCTTGATAGCAAAATACTAACACAAATTATTTACAAACATATAGAAAAACTGGTGAAATACGAATTTGGGCAAGATAGTTTAGAGAAAGCTTTTGACAATTTTGACTGGAAATCATTTTCTAATTTTGAAGCTAGCAGTGGTCAAATACACAGGACGTAAAATTAAATTCAAATTTTACAAAAACCAGGTAGCAGTTATTAGAGCCAATGGGTATGAAAGGGACGCAGTTGTTGGGAAGGGTGTAAGACATTGTTATTCAATCTGTACACTGAGAAAGCTGTGAAGGCAGCAAGGGGAAATCTGGAGAGGGAATTAAAGCTCAGGGTGAAGAAATAAGAACTTTGCTATTTGCCTATGACGTAATTCTGTCAGAGACAGAAAGGACCTGCAAGAGCGGTTGAACGGAATGGACAGTGTTAGTGTAGGGCAGTGTGTAGGACAGTGTTTGGAGTGTAGGACTGTACTGGAGTGAAACGTTGACGAAAAGGGGTTAAGGCAAAATTTGACATGTGGTGCTGCAGACGAATGATGATTAGATATCACGGAACTATTTAAATACTTAACTGAATTGGGGACAAAAGAAATTTTTGGCTTACCTTGGCTAAGAGAAGGGATAGATTCGTGGGGCACGTCCTGAGATATCAAAGTATTGTCAGTTTGGCAGTGGAGTGAAGCGTCCAGGGTAAAAAGTAGAGGGAGGCCTAGAGACAGATATAGTAGATGAAGAGGCTTGCGCAGGACAGGAAAGCGTGGAGAGCTGCAGCAAACCAGTCTGCGGACTAGAGGCCTCAACAACAACGTATTAGCATCGCATTCCTATTATGAAATTCAGCTCGAAACCGTGTGTTAGTTGACACAAAACGCAGAAAAAGGTGCACACACAAAAACGAGACTAAGTTACGGGGAATTCTCTCTGACTATGGATTTCGCTCTGTACGTATTCATGAACTATTTTTCCAGTGCCCTTACTGGCTTTTATCATGCGGAACTTCGGGAACACGTGTGGCTTCAATTAGATCCTTCCATTTCGAGCTACAAAAAAATATCAGCAATCACCGTGAAGCTCACCTCGGATAGCAGACTAGCTCTGACGTGCGCAGCTGCAGACACTTCTGACGTCACAAGACACTCGCCGTCAGTCTCCCTGCCTCACAGCACTGTCCTGCTGTCATCTTGCAGACGGCCTAAAGGCTAGCTGTTAGCTCCCTCCTGTCTCGACTTTGGATTCATAGGGAGATGCCCGCACGTCGTATGCACTGTAGGGTCGGATTTGGCTTTTAATTTGTTGGTAGGATTTTGAGTCAAGATTTCGCCCTTCGAATTTTAGAATTGCACCAAAGTGGATTCGCCCAAACAATCGACCAGATGAGTGTTATAAATATTGTTTACGTATTTATCATTCTATGAACTTTTGAATTAGACCAAATGCTCAAAAACAGACGGGATTGGTCGGTGGTAGTCATATGTATCCAGTGGAAACAAGTATGTGTTATTACTTGTGTATGGATGTTTATCGCACTAATTAGCAACAAGGGATGCATAGAAGCTTATGTCCTTTTTCGATAAAAGAGCACTATGATATGAAAGGCAAGAGGTATCACGACCGCGATTTACTGGGGAAACTAAGGTTGAATGTTGCAGAGGACATGTCAACCAAATTTAAGCAGTCTCTTCCGCCGGAGTCTTAGGATATAGGAGGACTGAATGGCTATATCATCCTGCTGACATGAATGGACGTGGAAAACTGTTCACGTGTTTGTAAAACTAATACTCCGAACTGCTCAGATTATCGTCCCTATAATTACAAACTATTTTAACTCGTGCAAAAACACACACACACACACACACACACACACACACACACACACACGCCCAAGGGAGGACTCTGACCTTAGTCGGGAGCGGCCGCCATATTGCCATCTTGGCGGCTTTAAACATGTGGCCACGAAAGGAGCCGGTTAACGAAAAAGTTTTGAAACATACTCAAAATTGTCATTTCAGTTCAACTCAAACTTCAACTATCAGTATTAAAATGTCCAAACAACTTTAAAAATAGGAATAAATAAATGTTTACTATGTCAGCTTAATAAAGTAGTAAAGACGTTACAACTACGCGCTGTGCAAGTTTGTTAGTACAGTTAGTTCTTTCGTCCGCCTCTGTAGCTCAGCGACTGCGTCACTGACTACCACGCAGGGGGCATGGGTTCGATTCCCGGCGGGGGACTGGGTGTTGTGTTCGTTTCATCGACAGTCAAGTCGCTAAAATTGTCTGTAACCTTCTGTGATATTACTGTGATATATGACTAGCTTACACTAGTCACTAATTTTGCATATGGTTTTTATTGTTTTATTTTTATATTTCAAGAATAAGGTTTTAAATTTTTACCACAACGAATCATTAATACAGGAACATTTAGTATTGATATTTAATATCGTTATACCTTCCTGGAAGGCTCTCAGTTACCTGCCAGATCCACGACATCGATGGAGTTACAATTTCTTATGATAGTCTAAAAAAAAAGAACCGAAACTAGTTGAATAAAGTAAAATTCTTGCACTCTACACTGTTTTATATATGTAAAACTTATTTGATACTTGACGGGAGTTAGGAAGCAACTAGAGAGCTTAGAAACTAGCCCCGACGCTTTGCAAACACATACGAGCGTAAATAAATCTGCATATTTTGTTCTGCTGTCTGAATCTAAGAATGTAATCACTGTCTAGGAAAGTACAAACAGTTTTTAACGTCAAATTGTCGTTACCGGGCATTTGACCCGACGAGATTGTTCGAATTATTTTACTATTGTGCGTTACCGGACGGAAATTTGTGTTTTCTTCCGCCAACATAGAGTTCACAACAACAAAAAATCTTTCTATACCGAAATCTTTTGACGGAAGTAAATGAAATTGTTAGTATAAGTTTTTATTTATTATTATATTAATCTAGTTACAATGAAGAATTGTATTAAACCGCTCAAATGAAGAATCTCATAATGAATTAAAGAGAACAACTTTCTTTAAAAACAGTGAAAATTGAATAATAAACAGTTAGGGAACATCATATAATAGAAACTAAATAAATAGCTCATATAGCATGTATGATGATGAAGTTATGTATGTCTCACGAGGGGTACAACTAATAAACGAGGTAAATTAATCCAATGCTGCTTCATTACAAGAATCTCTCCTTGCTGTACTCTCCTAGCCTTCCTCTTCTCAATAGTCTCCGCTTCGGCGTTTGAGACACTTCTTTCCTTGTTTCTCTTCACTTCCTCTCTTGTTCTTCTTCTTCTTCTTCTTCTTCTTTCCTCCCTGTGCATGTCTGAAGGCCGACCCACGCATTATCTTGCGTAGCAGGTGACGGGGTAACGCGTAATTCCCCGCCCCGAGTAGACAAGTAGGGCACGTACGTACCCCCTGATAAAGGCCAGGCCAAGGGAGGGGTGATTACCCGAGCTGGTACCTTCCGAACATGCCGATTGGTCCCTCCGTCAGTTCTCGCGATATGTGACCTGAGGTGTGAACAATCACCTAAGGTGGGTAAGCCCTCGGAGAGGGCCCCCACTAGGAAAGAGCGTGCCATAGGAGACGCCGGTATCAAGGGGGACACTTCCGCAATGACGTCCTTCTCTTCTTCTGTGACTTTGACCCAGAAACGAAAGATAGATTCGCCTCAGCAAAAGAAAACTTTGCCTAATCTACCGAAATTTCTTGATGTCTCTCGAACCGACGGTAAAGATTTCACTTCCGTAAATCCTTTCGTCATTCAGAAAGGTGTTGACGCAATTGCTGGCCCTGTTAAAACCTGTTCGTGTCAGCGCAATGGCACATTGTTGCTGGAAGCGGACAGTGCTTTCCAGGCCCAAAAACTGATACGAACTACATTGTTACACACATTTCCTGTCAAGGTAGAAGCGCATCGCACGCTCAACTCGTCTCGGGGGGTTGTTTTTACGAGATCCCTTGACGGGTTGTCTGACGAAGACATACAAACCTATATGTCCGATCAGGGTGTAATAGCCGTGCATAGGGTGTTGAAAAAGGTAGATAACCAGCTGAAACCGACTCGTACTGTGTTTTTGACATTCGACAGTGTTAAACTCCCGTCGAAGGTCAAAGCAGGGTACAAAGTTATCTCCGTCCGCACTTATGTACCTAACCCAACGCGCTGTTTCCAATGCCACAGATACAACCACACCCGTCAATCTTGCCTAATGCAGCAAAATGTGTCACTTGTGGTAGGGACGCCCATGAGGGGGATTGCCCACCTCCGTCCCCTCACTGCCTTAATTGCAACGGTGACCATGCGGCTTCCTCTCGAGACTGCCCTGTATATAAGGATGAAAAGGTCATTCAGCAAATTCGGGTTACGGAAAAGGTATCAACATCTGCTGCTCGAAAGTTGTTGACGAGTCGAAAGCCCACTGTCCTCCCAGCGGGCACATACAGTAAGGTACTCACCTCCACTCGACCTACTAAGGATGCAGGTACGCACTCCTCAGCTTGCCGGTCGTTTTGAGTGCTATGCACTTTCTGACACGTACTCAAGTGACCATTTTCCTTGTATCATCCACTTCCTGCATCATTCCCCATCTCCTCGTCCCACCAGTTGGAACATTTCTAAAGCCGACTGGGGGCTTTTTTCTTCCATGGCTGTTTTTCACAATCAGGACTTTCCCAGTTGTGACAGTCAGGTCGAATACCTCACAGAGGTTATTCTCACAGCTGCCGAACATTCCATACCTCGTACATCCTCCTCTCCACGTCGTGTCCCGGTCCTCTGGTGGACTGCAGCCTGCCGCGACGCGCTTAGAGCCTCGTGACGTGCTTTACGCACCTTCCACCGCCACCCAACGTTGGAGAATTGCATAAATTATAAATGACTGCGAGTGCAATGTCGTTATCAACGACAGCAAAAAAGCTTGCTGGACTGCTTTTACTAGTTCTTTTAACCGTTTTACTCCCTCCACGGTTGTTTGTGGTGGCCTACGCCCTTTATCCGGCATCAAGGTCCACTCCCAGATTTCTGGACTGACTGTCGAGAATGCAGTCCTTGTGGACCCCGTTGATGTTTCCTTTGCGGAGGTTTCGAGCTCTGCCCATTACCACCCTGCCTTCCTCCCTCGCAAAGAGGCAGAGGAGGCACGGCTGCCTTCTTTCCGCTCTTTTAATCGTGAAAATTATAATGTCTCCTTCACCATGCAGGAGCTAGACCGTGCTCTCGCCCTGTCCCGATCTTCTGCTCCCGACCCCGATTCCATCCATGAGATGCTGAAGAACCTCTCTCCTGCGGGCAAGTGTTTCCTTCTTAGTACCTATAATCGTTTATGGACTGAAGGTCATGTTCTCACAAGTTGGCGTGAAGCCATTGTTGTCCCCATCCCCAAACCAGGGAAGAACAAACATCTTCCTTCCAGTTATCGCCCCATTTCTCTGACGAGCTGCGTCTGTAAGGTGATGGAACGCATGGTTAACACTCGATTGGTCTGGCTCCTCGAATCTCGACGCCTCCTGACTAATGTCCAATGTGGTTTTCGTCGACACCCCTCTGCTGCTGATCACCTCGTTACCTTGTCGACCTTCATTATGAATAACTTTCTAAAGAAGCGTCAAACAGTAGCAGTGTTCGACTTGGAGAAGGCATACGATACCTGTTGGAGAGCGGGCTTTCTCCGCACATTGCTCACATGGGGCTTTCGGGCCCGCCTCCCTCTTTTTAGTCAAGCGTTTTTGGCGGATCGCAAGTTCCGGGTACGGGTGGGCTCTGTTTTGTCAGACACCATTCGCCAGGAGAATGGGGTACCGCAGGGCTCCGTCTTGAGTTTGGCTCTCTTGCCATTGAAATCAATCCGATCGTAGATTGCCTTTCAGCCGACGTTTCCGGATCCCTTTTTGTAGATGATTTTGCAATTTATTGTAGCGCCCAGCGGACGTGTCTCTTGGAGCGTTGTCATCAACGCTGTCTTACCCGACGATATTCCTGGAGCATTGCGAACGGCTTCCGATTCTCCACTGAGGAAACAGTGTGTATAAACTTCTGGCGATACAAGGAATTTCTTCCACCATCCCTACGTCTCGGCCCCATTTCCCTACCATTCGTGGAGACAACAAAATTCTTGGGGCCAATGTTGGATCGGAAACTTTGCTGGTCTACACACGTGTCCAACATAGCTGCCCGTTGTGCCCGATCCCTTAATGTTCTTCACGTCCTCTGTGGCACATCATGGCGAGCGGATCGTACTGTCCTGCTTCGCCTTCACCAGGCCATTGTTCAGTCGAAGCCCAACTACGGAAGCCTTGTATATTCTTATGCACGGCCGTCGATTCTCCGCCGTCTCGAATCTATTCACCTTCGGGGATTACGTCTTGCGACCGGTGCATTTTATACCAGCCCTGTTGAAAGTCTGTACGCCGAGGCTGCTGTATTACCCTTGACCACTCGGCGTGACATACTCTTGTGTCGGTACGCATGCCGCCTGCGGTAATTGCCCAACCATCCATCTTAGCGATTATTTTTTAACGACTCACTCGATCGCCAATATCAGTTGTCTGCGATAGCCTTGCTTCCACCTGGAGTTCGGTTTCACTGCCTGCTTCAGCGGCTCGATTTTACCCTTCCTTCCACCTTTCGGTTGAGGGACAGCTTAATTCGCTCCCCAAGGAGAGCACTCCGGATTTGGTATACCGCTCGAGGCTTGTCGAACTCCGTTCGCGGTTCGATAATGCCATATTTATTTACACTGGTGGTTCCAAGAGCACTGCCGGTGTCGGATCTGCCTTCGTCGTCGGGGACAACCGTTTCCAATACAAGCTCCCTGACCGGTGCTCGAATTTCACGGCTGAGCTTTTTGCCCTCCTCCAGGCCGTTTTGTACACCTGCCGCCACCGTAAACCTTTCTATGCCATATGTTCGGACTCCCTTAGTGCCCTGCAGAGTCTTAAGGACCCTTTCTCGAACCATCCTCTCGTGTATCGGATCCAACGCTCCCTCCAGTTGCTAGCAGATGACAGCTGTCACGTTTCTTTCCTGGCCACGTGGGTGTGCCCGGGAATGAGTCCGCCGACATAGCAGCCAAGCCCGCAGCTGTTTTGCCTCTCATGGCTACCTTTTGCGTCCCATCGGACGATGTTCAACGGGCTCTTCGCCGGAGTATCGTGTCGTCATGGCACAGTGCGTGGTTTTCACTGTACAACAATAAATTGCGAACTGTCAAACCGATCCCGACCGCTTGGGGGACCTCCTCACGCCCCTCTCGGCGAGAGGTGGTCATCCTGGCCCGGTTGCGGATCGGTCACTGCCGTTTCAGCCACCGTCACTTGCTATCGGCCGACCCTGCACCGCTGTGCTCCTGCGGTGAATTGCTGACGGTGCGACATGTTTTACTGTCTTGTCCCAATTTTAATCATCTTCGTGAAGCCCTTCACTTTCCGTCTACTCTGGAGGAACTTTTAGCTGATGACACACGAGCAGCTGCTCGAGTATTGCGTTTTATCAACATGGCCAATCTATCAAAAGATATTTAACCCTTTTAATTGTTTTTATATTTCGTTCTTAGCCTTCTTTTAATACTCTTATCTGGTAGTTAGCAATTTTTTCGAGATCTAGCGAATCTCTCTTCTTATCTGGGCGCCAGTGACCTTGGCAGTTGTGCGCCCTAAAACCACACAAAAATTATTAGAAGAATTTTCAATTAATTATACTGTCAATGACAATTAAGGAAATTCCGGAACTCAATTAATATATAGCAATAGGAAAAGGTTAACACTACTTTCTCAAGTCTTGCAGTTTGCGACGTGTGCTGCGTTAAATTTTGTGTTCTTTCGTGGAAGGATTACTTCGACGACTTTTAACATTTAACCCGCGACACTCGCGCCTTTAAAAAGTTAGGCGATTGATTGCCTGTATAGCATTTTTTTTACAGTCAAAGAACAGTTGTAATGTGCTTAATATGTCTAAATAAATATTTCTAGTTGCGTTTATGAGAAAACTCACATATTTGACTATTTAAAATTGGTATAATGCCGATTGTTCAAAAATTAATTTGAGCGAAATGCTCATAGTGCGTGTACTCGCGGGTTAAATAAAATAGCTTTATTCTTGAAACTGTTCCTCATATTACAAAAAAACAAGGAGCGAGCAAAGTCGATTAAATCCAAATTAAATCAATTTAGCAAAGATAAGTTCTCAGCATACATTAAACAGAATAATCAATATAAAAGTTTATATAATGTGTACACAACGGCGTCGCGCCGCAGCAAGGAACACAGCATGTCAGCGCTCCCAGCGGTTGGTGCACGAACTAAATGACAGCGAACAGCTGATCGCCAGCAGACAGCTGTGTGACCAAGTATAACATGTTACCAATAGTCATATTTTGCACGAGTTGTTCAATTTGATATTTTGCGAGATGTATTAGCCCTAATTTTGTGTACAATACTGACATAATGTCAGTCTCAGGATTTACATCTCCTTCCATTGAGAAATGACAACTTATCACAGGTTAACGGCTACAAAGAAAACGTTTTTATTTCGAAAACCAATTGATTTATTATACATTCAACTGGAAGTTATGTTAAAAAGTAGTTCGACGTGGCCGTCAAGTGGCTTACTTACATTCGAGCTATGGTGCTGCTGCTTGTGTGCCGTGTTGTTGTTGTTATGTTTCACTATGTTTAGTGGGCTTTTTTTTGTTGGGAACTGGCACTGTTGACATCGCAATTTGTCTTGTGGTGGCTGCATCGTATTCGTTTGTTTATGTGACATGTCTGATATAACGCACGGTTTTTGAATGGATCTGATACTGTGTGTGTGTGTGTGTGTGCGTGTGTGTGTGTGTAGAAGGGGCAGGGGCTGCTGCTACATGCAACGTGGTGGTGGGATTTATTTATATACTTCTGTCACGGTCTCAAACAGGGTTATGTTGCTTAATGATACTTTCGTACATGGGTTTATTGCTTTCTGGATGTGATAGTTTTCCTCTAGTGTTAGTTCTTGGAATAAGCTGTGGCTAGTTTTTAATATTTGTAGTTCGGTTTCTGTGTCTGTTGGGGTATGATTCAGTTTATAAACTGTTCAGCAAATGTTGTGTGACAGCTGCTACGTTTTAGTGCTTTAAATTGTTCTCATCGGCAGTTGTTACAAGAAGGTGATATATTCCTGACTAGCTGAACGTCTCAGTGTTTGTGTAGGTTCACAACAGGGGCCTCTGGACTTTTATCATTTTTTTAGCTGTAAGCCAGTGAACATTGTTTTTTATGTTTTTCAGTGTTTCCTATAAGTTTCTTTGGTATTGGTATGTTGGGTCACTCAATAGTTCTGTTTTGTTGTTGTTTTGTATGAACTGTTTTGTCAGTGTATTTCTTCTGTTTCATGAGAACAATTCAGTTTCTCTTGTCAGACTGGTGACATTTTCTTGTGTTAATTTTTGTTGTTTTCTGTAGCTTTTTTCCTTCATCATTCTTTGTGCTTAGCTTTATGGAGGTTTTGTTATCCTTAATTATGAGTTTTATTTGTTTAGAAACTAGTTCTCTTGTTTAGTTAGGATTGAATTCATGTTGTTTAATTATGTATTTACCTTCTTGGTTATGTTTTCAAAAATGTTCAAATGTTTGTAATTCTATCGGACCAAACTACGTGGTCATCAGTCCGTAGCTTACAAACTACTTAAACCTAGGAAAACTAACCTAAGGACAAACACACACACCCATGCCCCAGGGAGGACTCGAACCTCCACGGCGAGCAACCGCACGCTCCGCAGCGAGACACTTTTGACCGCTCGGCTACTCCACCGCGGCTATGTTTTCCATTGCTCTGTGTGAGACTGTTTTGTTGCTATGTTTTGGAGCCTTTTCAGTTAGGTTACTTTACTCTTTGGTTAACTGCATGTCAGTTAAGTTGATGACTTCTCTTATATGCATGTTTGTTAAATTTGTGTTATGTCTGTTGGGCTTCTGTGTGATTAGGCACTTTGGCGAGGCTTATTATTCTTTTTCTTTTTGAGAATACAGGAAGCAGACCTCTTATCCATATGATTTCAGCTCACACGCACACGCGCACACACACACACACACACACACACACACACACACACACAAAACCATCACCAGAATACAAATCATTCAAAACCCACGCACCAAGACATCACAGACATGTCATATAAACAAATGAATACGATACAGACAGCACAAGAAGACAAATGGCTATGTAAACAGTGCCAGTCCCCACCAAATCCGCACCAAACATCACGAAACATAACAACAACATGCCACACAAGAATCAACAAAACACAGCTCGAATACAAGATAGCCACTAAACAACTACACAGAACTATTTTTCAACACAATCTCCATGTGAATGTATAATAAATCAGTTTTCGAAATAAAGACGCTTCATTGTTTGCAGATTACAAGTTGTGAATATTTGTGATTTATCAAACGAGGTACAATTTCTTAGAATGCCGTTAAATCTCCAGTTTTGTTTTGTCAGGTCGATAAGAATGTTGCTGTTTATCAATGATTTCAATATTTTTAATCAGCCTTTGCACATACCATGAAACGAGTTTGTTACTCCTAATTTCTTCTGAGGAAACGACAGCGATGAGCATCCTTGACAAGAAGCGGCTTGTCTTGCTTTCTTGCCGCGGTGGAGTATCCGTGCGGTCTAAAGCGTCTCGCTGCGGAGCGCGCGGTTGCTCTCCGTGGAGGTTCGAGTCCTTCCTGGGGCATGGGTGTGTTTGTTTGTCCTTAGGTTAGTTTACCTAGGTTTAAGTAGTTTGTAAGCTATGTACTGATGACCACGCAGTTTGGTCCGATAGATTTGGTCCGAAACATTTGAACATTTGAATACTATGCGGACAACAAAAGTAGCGTACGAAAATACACGGAGAGAAAATTACCTGCGACGACACTGAGAAACAGTTGACAACACATGCCCTGGTGGTGACCGCCTGACGTTGACAAGCAGTGTGGAGGCCCTGTTCGGAAATTTCTCGTTGTAGGAACCGTGGGGTTCCAAACAGCTAAGCTACCTGCGGCCACTACCACGTAGCCAGATAGATACCGGTAATTATTCGACTTCAATGATACAATTGTGATTTAGTACCGTATAAGAACACATATGGGGTGCTTATTCTGTCAACCAAACTTCAGCAGTCTCTTTCGCAGAAGGCAATGCTTATTTCATCCAACAGACGTATAGAAGTATTCGTTATGCATCAGGCATTAAAGGACGGGGAAAAAGTGTTGAAACTGCTTAGGTCATCGTCCCTATACTTGCAAACTAACTTATGTTAAGAACAACACAGACACACACCCATCCCTTAAGAACAACTCGAACATCCAATGAGAGCGCCTTAACCAGGAGGCTATGAATGGGACCGATTATCGTGATAAATTTATTTCAATTCAACAAATACTTCAACTAGATCAGTTTGTTCAAAACAATATTAGAATTAAAAAGGATGTTTAACATGTGTGCCTAGGGAAATAGAGAATGTACAACTATGCGCAGTGCAAATACCCCAAATCCGTAACTTTTACCGTCCGCCTCCGTAGCTCAGGCGACTGCGTCGCTGACTACCATGCAGGGGGCCCGGGTTCGATTCCCGGCGGGGGACTGGGTGTTGTGTTCGACATTGAAGTCGCTAAAATATTCTTAGTCGTAGTCTCAGGGACCCCATAATTGATCTCATAAACTGTGCAATATGACTAGTTCACGCTAGTCACTAATTTTGTAAGAGAATTTGATGTTTTCGTTTAGTTGATTGTAATAAGCACTTTTTAAATTTTCAGAAAAAAGGGTTAATTTATTACTTTAATCCTTGTTCAGTACTTGGCACATTTTCGTATCCTTTATAAGAACATTACGTACAAAACACGTGAACTATATCATTAAATACTATTTTTTTATATTTTGACTGTCTGAATGTAATTGTGCAATCGCAGTCTTTGATGGTACCACTTTCTTTAGCTTAAATTTTCAGTACTCTACGTTTGACCCAATGCGATTTTACTAACGTGCGTGACCGAACGCAGATTAGTGTTTTCTCCCGCAATATATAGCTCCAGACGATCAAATCGATTCATAAAAAACTAAATCGTTTAACGGATGAAAATGGAATGGTTGTATATGTATATAGTGTCCTCTCATGCGTAAGGAGAGAAGGTGCAAAATTCAAGAAAATTGTCAAAGTTGTTTTGCAAGATGTTGTCGTTGATGATGATGATGATGATGATGATGATGATGATGTGTCTATGCCTAAACGGGGTAGGGTTTAAAAAGGGAATACGATATCTACCATTTGGACCAAATTGAAATGCACGACAAATTTGTTGAGCAGTGTACCATTCTCTTGAAAGACCACTTTGAGATGCTCCACTTCTTCACCCAGATGTTCAGCATCAGAAATGGCGTACGCTCTTTTTACTAAAGTACGCAAGACCCCCATACGTTGCTGTGGCGGATGACAGCTCGTCGCATGAAGATAAAGATCGGTATGTGTTGGCTTGCGATACACTCCATGTCCCATCACTGTTCTTTTGAACCAAAACATCCAAAAAAGAAAGTTTCCCATCGTTCTCTACCTCCATCGTAAATTTAATATTGGGATGGAGACAATGAACCATTAGAGGACAATTACAAGTCTATTGCCTTTTTGCCTTTCGCCGGGAATATTACTCGAAAATTTCAATTATTTTAAGAATATTCGACATTAAAAGTGTTTTTATGCCGCTACCCAAGACTAGGGCCCGCACAGTTCAGGATCGATGTGTGGAACACCACCGTCATACTCGTTTGCTTCAACCTAAAAGTCAGCTGTTGTGGAATATTGTTTGAATGAGGGACACAAGATGTTATACGATGAGACTAAACTGATTTCTCCTGCTTCCCGCTACTGGGAATGTGTTCTCAAAGAATCCATGGAAATTCGTATGGCCGATAATATTATTAATAGGGACAAGGGCTTTCCCTTAAGTAAAACTTGGAACTCGATCTTATCTGACATCAACAACGGTCTTCATTTCGACCTGCTGTTTCTTTTAACTAGCCTTGTTTCGACCCATCGTTTTTGCCGTTTTTCTCCACCGGCGCGCTACTGGTTCTATTGCGCCTAGGTGGCTTCTACTTCGCTTTCGCGCACGCGCGGTGGGTCGTCAGCAGTGTATAAAGGGGCTGCTGTTTCTTGTTCTGCCTCAGTTTCCGGCGAGTGTTTTAGCGCTCTCACCTGAACATGGCAGCCAGTTGGTCTGCCGAAATATCGTGTCTAGTTGACGGTATCCGGCTGCATACCCGAGAAGAATATTATCAGTTACTACGCCGGGAAAGTCTATGCAACCACAACAAATATCTGATTTGAAGGAAACCATGTGATACATCCATCTGATTCACGACCGCGTTTTACTGAGGAAACTAAGGTGGAAAGTTGCAGAGGACATGTCAACCAAATTTAAGCAATCTCTTCCACACAGTCTTTGGACATGGAAGCTGTCAACGGTTGTATCATGCAGCAGAAACGAAAGGACGGGGAAAACTGTCCAGAGGTTTGTAAATCTAATAGGCATAGCTGCTTATGTTATCGTTCCTGTATACATGAACTGCTGATGAACAAATGGTGATATCGTAAACCGTATGAGGCCCATAAGAGACCACATGTAAGTTACAGCAACTAACAAATTTGTTGAATTTGGATTAGTTGCAAAATGTATCGTTGATATTTTGACCGTGAGTTGTAGCATATCTACAGTATAACAATTTTTTTGATAGGTATAGAAATCATCAGTAGACCGAAGGCTATCAAAAGACTTAAAAACCCAGACATCAGTCCGTGAACAATGGAATTTTCGCACTCGACATCGACGACGACGACATCATGCAAAACAACTTGGACAATTTTCGTGAATTTCTTTTCTTACGCAAGAGAGACAACATACATATATAACCATTTCATTTGCTTCCGTAAAATGATTTCATTTTGTATGATTCGATTTAGTCGTCTGGAGCTATATCTTGCGGGAGAAAACACTAATCTGCGTTCAGTTACGATCGGTAGTAAAAGATTGTGAAAAATCGCATCGGGTCGAACGCACAGTACTGACAATTTAAGCTAAAAAAAGTAGTACCATGGAAGAGTAAGATTGCACAATTACATTCAGAGAGTCAAACAAAATATGCATTTCCATTTACTCCCGTGTGTGTCTGCAAAGCGTTGGGGCCAGTTCATAAGAGCTCTAGTTGCTCCCCAGGTGCTACTACAATGTGCGGACGTTGCTTCGCCACTGAGTAATAGATAGGAAAAGGATGTACTACATTTACCTCTCTTGATAGCTGATACGTGTTTTTTACGTCCATCGAGGAGAAAATATAATATAAAAATAGTATTTAATGTCAGAGTTCACGCGTTTTGTACGTAATGTTCTTGTAAAGGAAACGTGCCAAGAACGTAACAAGGATTAAAGTAATGAATTAACCCTTTTTCTGAAAATTTAAAACGTGCTTATTACAATCAACTAAACGAAAACGTCAAATTCTCTTACAAAATTAGTGGTTAGCGTGAACTAGTCATATTGCACAGTTTATGAGATCAATTTTGGCGTTCCTGAGACTACGACTAAGAATATTTTAGCGACTTAAATTGTCGATGAAACGAACACAACACCCAGTCCCCCGCCGGGAATCGAACCCGGGCCCCCTGCGTGGTAGTCAGCAACGCAGTCGCCTGAGCTACGGAGGCGGACGGTAAAAGTAACGGTTTGGGGTATTTGCACTGCGCATAGTTGTACATTCTCTATTTCACTAGGCACACATGTTAAACATCCTTATTTATTTCTAATGTTGTTTTGAACAATCTGATCTAGTTGAAGTATCTGTTGAATTGAAATAACAAATTTATCACGATAATCGGTTCCATTCATGGCCTCCTGGTTAAGGCGCTCTCATTGGATGTTCGAGTTGTTCTTAAGGGATGGGTGTGTGTCTGTGTTGTTCTTAACATAAGTTAGTTTGCAAGTATAGGGACGATGACCTAAGCAGTTTCAACACTTTTTCCCCGTCCTTCAATGCCTGATGCATAACGAATACTTCTATACGTCTGTTGGATGAAATAAGCATTGCCTTCTGCGAAAGAGACTGCTGAAGTTTGGTTGACAGAATAAGCACCCCATATGTGTTCTTATACGGTACTAAATCACAATTGTATCATTGAAGTCGAATAATTACCGGTATCTATCTGGCTACGTGGTAGTGGCCGCAGGTAGCTTAGCTGTTTGGAACCCCACCGTTCCTACAACCAGAAATTTCCGAACAGGGCCTCCCCACTGCTTGTCAACGTCAGGCGGTCACCACCAGGGCATGTGTTGTCAACCGTTTCTCAGTGTCGTCGCAGGTAATTTTATCTCCGTGTATTTTCGTACGCTACTTTTGTTGTCCGCATAGTATTCAAATGTTTGTAACTCTATCGGACCAAACTGCGTGTCATCAGTACATAGCTTACAAACTACTTAAACCTAGGTAAACTAACCTAAGGACAAATACACACACCCATGCCCCAGGAAGGACTCGAACCTCCACGGAGAGCAACCGCGTGCTCCGCAGCGAGACGCTTTAGACCGCTCGGCTACTCCACCGCGGTAAGAAAGCAAAACAAGCCGCTTCTTGTCAAGGATGGTCATCGCTGTCGTTTCCACAGAAAAAATTAGGAGTAACAAACTCTACTCATGGTATGTGCAAAGACTGATTAAAAATATTGAAATCGTTGATAAACTGCAATGTTCTTCGACATTGTCGACCTGACAAAATAGATCTGGAGATAAATAAAGGAATTCTTAATTGTAGGAAAAAAAAAGATTTGTGACAAAATCCGCCTTTGCAAAACACCATATTTTATTTTTAACGTCATTCTAAGAAATTGTATCTCGTTTGATGAATGACAAATATTCACAGCTTGTAATCTGCAAACAATGAAGCGTCTTTATTTGGAGAATTGATTTATTATACATTCACATGGAGATTGTGTTGGAAAATATTCTGTGTAATTGTTTAGTGGCTAACTTGTATTCGAGCTGTGTTGTTGTTGCTTCTTGTGTGGCGAGTTGTTGTTATGTTTCGTGATGTTTGGTGGGGACTGGCACTGTTTACAAAGCCACTTGTCTTGTTGTGCTGTCTGTATCGTATTGATTTGTTTATATGACATGTCTGTGAGGTCGTGGTGCTTGGTTTTTGAATTATTTTGATTCTGGCGATGGTTGTGTGTGTGTGTGTGTGTGTGTGTGTGTGTGTGTGTGTGTGTGTGTGTGTTAGCTGAAATCATATGGATAAGAGGTCTGCTACTTGTATTCTCAAAAAGAAAAGAAAAATAACCTCGCCGAAGTGCCAAATCACACAGAAGCACACCAGACATAACAACCATTTAACAAACATGCATATAAGAAAAGAGTCATCAACTTAACTGACGTGAAGTTAACCAAAGAGTAAAGTAACCTAGTTGAAAATGCTCCAAAATATATCAACAAAACAGTCTCTCACAGAGCAATGGAAAACATAACCAAGAAGGTAAATACATAATTAAACAACATGAATTCAATCCTAACTAAACAAGAGAACTAGATTCTAAACAAATAAAACTCATAATCAAGGTTAACAAAACCTCCATAAAGCTAAGCACAAAGAATGATGAAGGAAAAAAGCTACAGAAAACAACAAAAATTAACACAAGAAAATGTCATCAGTCTCACAAGAGAAATTGAATTGGTCTCATAAAACAGAAGAAATACACTGACAAAACAGAGTTCATACAAAACAACAACAAAACAGAACTATTGAGTGACCCAACATACCAATACCAAAGAAACTTACAGGAAACACTGAAATCATAAAAACAATGTTCACTGCCTTACAGCTAAAAAAAATGATAAAAATGCAGAGCCCCCTATTGTGAACCTACACAAACACTGAGAAGTTCAGCTAGACAGGAATATATCACCTTCTTGCAATAACTGCCGATGTGAATATGTGAGCATACATGCAGAAATTTCAAAACAAGATACGTGGAACAACTCAAAGCACTAAAACGTAGCAGCTGTACACAACATTTGCTGAACATTTTATAAACTGAATGATGCCCCAACAAACAGAAGCACAAATTCTAAAAATCAGCCACGGCTTATTCCAAGAACTAAGATGAGAGGAAAAACCCTATGTAAGAAATTATCATTAAGCAACATAACCCTCTTTGAGACCATAACAGAAGTATATAAATACATCCCACCACCATGTTGCACCTGACAGCAGGCCCCACCCCACCCTCCCAACACACACACACACACACACACACACACACACACACACACACAGTATCAGAGCCATTCAAAAACCGTGCGCCATGTCAGACATGTCACATAAACAAATGAATACGATGCAGCCACCACAAGACAAATTGCGATGTAAACAGTGCCAGTTCCCAACAAAAAAAGCGCACTAAACATAGTGAAACATAATAACAACACGTCACACAAGAAGGAGCAGCACCATAGCTCGAATGTAAGCAAACCACTAGACAGCCACAAAGAACTATTTTTCTACATAACTTCCAGCTGAAGTATAATCAATTCGTTTTCGAAATAAAAAAGTTTTCTTTGCAGATGACAAGCAACGATAACTTGTCATTCCTCAATTGAGGCATACGTAAATCCTGAAAATAACGTTATGTAACTATAGTAAACAAAATTAGGGCTAATGCATCTAGCAAAATATCAAATTGAACAATTGTGGTCGCACGGCTGTCTGCAGGCGATCAGCTGTTCGCTGTCATTGAGTTCGTGCACCAACCGCTGGGAGCGCTGACATGCTGTATCCCTTGCTGTGGCACGTCGCCGTTGTGTACACATTATATAAACTTTTATATTGATTATTCTGTTTAATGTATGCTGAGAACTTGTTATCTTTCTTCATTTGATTTAATTTGGATTTAATCGACTTTGCTTATTCCTTGTTTTTTGTAATATGAGGAACAGTTTCAAGAATAAAGCTATTTTATTTAACCCGCGACTACTCGCACTATGAGCATTTCGCTCACATTAATTTTTAAACAGTCGGCGTTTTACCAATTTTAAATAGTCAAATATGTGTGTTTTCTTATAAACGCAACTAGAAATACTCGCGTGTTATATGTTAAAAGTCGTCGAAGTAATCCTTCCACAAAAGAACACAAAATTTAACGCAGCACACCTCGCAAACTGCGAGACTTGAGAAAGTAGTGTTAACCTTTTTCTATTGCTATATATTAATAGAGTTCCGGATTTTCCTTAATTGTCATTGACAGTGTAATTAATTGAAAATTCTTCTAATGAACCAGCATTGAATTAATTTACCTCGTTTATTAGTTGTACCAGTCGTGAGACATACATAACTTCATCATCATACATGCTATATGAGCTATTTATTTAGTTTCTATTATATGATGTTCCCTAACTGTTTATTATTCAATTTTCACTGTTTTTAATCAAAGTTGTTCTTTTTAATTCAGTATGAGATTCTTCATTTAAGCCGTTTATAAAGTCTTCACTGTAACTAGATTATTTTTAGATGTTTAATCGAAATGTCACTGGTATCCCCAGCTTCACTTCACCACCGGTTCGCATCGATCGCTGCATTAAAGCTGTGGGAAAGGGATGTTCCATTACAATCATAATACGATCAAGCTTAGAGAAAAATCTTACAGCTTTGTCGCCGTCGTCATCATCAGCATAATCATCTCGCACAATAAATCCTGGAATTATATTGTGCATTATGCATTAAGAAAAAAGAAGCACCATTTTCATTACGCGAAAGAGGAGAAATAATAATAAATAAAACATCTACTAACAATTTCATTTTCTTGCGTCAAAAGATTTATTTCTGTATAAAAAGATTTTTTTCTTTTGTGAGCTCTATGTTGGCGGAAGAAAACACTAATTTCCGTCCGGTAACGCACAATAGTAAATGAATTCGAAAAATCGCTTCGGGTCAAATGCACGGTAATGACAATTTTAAGTTAAAAAATTTTTTGGTACTTTCCAAGACAGTGATTACATTCTTAGACTCAGACAGCATAACAAAATATGCAGATTTGTTTACGCTCGTATGTGTTTGCAAAGCGTCGGGGCTAGTTTCTAAGCTCTCTAGTTGCTTCCTAACTCCCGTCAAGTATCAAATAAGTTTTACATATATAAAACAGTGTAGAGTGCAAGAATTTTACTTTATTCAACTAGTTTCGGTTCTTTTTTTTAGACTATCATAAGAAATTGTAACTCCATCGATGTCGTGGATCTGGCAGGTAACTGAGAGCCTTCCAGGAAGGTATAACGATATTAAATATCAATACTAAATGTTCCTGTATTAATGATTCGTTGTGGTAAAAATTTAAAACCTTATTCTTGAAATATAAAAATAAAACAATAAAAACCATATGCAAAATTAGTGACTAGTGTAAGCTAGTCATATATCACAGTAATATCACAGAAGGTTACAGACAATTTTAGCGACTTGACTGTCGATGAAACGAACACAACACCCAGTCCCCCGCCGGGAATCGAACCCATGCCCCCTGCGTGGTAGTCAGTGACGCAGTCGCTGAGCTACCGAGGCGGACGAAAGAACTAACTGTACTAACAAACTTCCACAGCGTATAGTTGTAAAGTCTTTACTACTTTATTAAGCTGACATAGTAAATAACATTTATGTATTCCTATTTGAAAGTAGTTTGGACATTTTAATACCGATAGTTGAAGTTTGAGTTGAACTGAATTGACAAATTTGAGTATGTTTCAAAACTTATTCGTTAACCGGCTCCTTCCATGGCCGCATGTTTTAAGCCGCCATGATACCAATATGGCGGCCGCTCCCGACTAAGGTCAGAGTCCTCCCTTGGGCGTGTGTGTGTGTTTTTGTCCTTCGCATGAGTTAAAATAGTTTGTAATTATAGGGACGATAATCTGAGCAGTTAGGTGTATTCGTTTTAGAAACACCTGAACAGTTTTCCCTGTCTATTAATGTCTGCTGGATGATATAGCCATTCAGTCCGCCTATATCCAAAGACTCCTTCTGCGGAAGAGTCTGCTTAAATTTGGTTGACATGTCCTCTGCAACACTCAACCTTAGTTTCCCCAGTAAATCGCGGTCGTGATACCTCTTGCATTTCATATCAAAGTGCTCTTTTATCGTTCAAGGACATAAGCTTCTCTGCATCCCTTATTGCTAATTAGTGCGACAAACATCCATACACAAGTAATAACACATACTCGCTTCCACAGGCTATGTATGACTATCACCGATCAATACCGTCAGTTTTTGAGCATTTGGTGTAATTCAAATGTTTGTAGAATGATAAATACGTAAATAAAATATTTAACACTCATCTCGTCGAATCTCTGGGGGGAATCTGCTTTGTTCCAATACTAAAATTCGAAGGGCGAAATCTTGACTCAGAATCCTACCAACAAATCAAGAGCCAAATCCGATCCTACAGTGCATATAAGCTGCGGCCATTTCCGTATGAACCCATAGGCTAGACAAGAGGGTGAGATCAGCTAACCTTTAGGCTGGATGCAGGATGACAGCAGGACAGTGCTGTGAGGCAAGGAGACTGACGGCGAGTGTCTTGTGACGTCAGAAGTAGCTGGAGCTGCGCACGTCAGAGCAAGTCTGCTACTCGAGGAGATATTCACGGTGATTGCTGATATTTTTTTGTAGCTCCAAATGGAAGGATCTAATTGAAGCCATACGTGTTCCCGAAGTTCCGCATGATAAAAGCCAGTAAGGTCACTTGAAAAATAGTTCATGAATACGTACAGAGCAAAGTCCATAGTCAGAGTGAATTCCCCGTAACTTAGTCTCGTATTTGTGTGTGCACCTTTTTCTGCGTTTTGTGTCAACTAACACACGGTTTCGAGCTGAATTTCATAATAGGAATGCGATACTAATAGGTTGTTGTTGAGGCCTTCAGTCCGCAGACTGGTTTGCTGCAGCTCTCCACGCTTTCCTGTCCTGTGCAAGCCTCTTCATCTACTATATCCATCTCTAGGGCTCCCTCTACTTTTTACCCTGGACGCTTCACTCCAATTCCAAACTGACAATACCTTGATATCTCAGAACGTGCCCCACGAATCTATCCCTTCTCTTAGCCAAGGTATGCCAAAAATCTCTTTTGTCCCCAATTCTGTTAAGTATTCCAATAGTTCCGTGATATACCATCTAATCACATTCGTGTGCAGCACCACATGTCAAAGGTTCTATCATCTTTTTGGCTTAACCCCTTTTCGTCACTGTTTCACTCCAGTACACTCGTACACCCGAGAAAATGCTTTTAGAAAGGACTTCGTAACGTTTAAAGTAATATCAGATTTCTACAAATTGCGATACTTCAGAAACGGCTTTATTCCAAAAGCCATTCTGCATTTTATATCTTCTTTACTTCTGCTATCAGAAGTTAATTTGTTACCCAAATAATAAAACTCGTCTACTTTTATTGTCTCATCCTATTGCAAACAGCAAAGTTTTTATTTCTTCACCCTGAACTTTAATTCCTTCTCCAGATTTTCCCTTGCTGCCTACACAGCTTTCTCAGTGTACAGATTGAATAACAATGTCTTACACCCTTCCCAACAACTGCGTCCCTTTCATACCCATTGGCTCTAATAACTGCTGCCTGGTTTTTGTAAAAGTTGAAATTAATTTTACGTCCCTTGTATTTCACCACTGCTAGCTTCAAAATTTGAAAATGATTTCCGGTCAACATTGTCAAAAGCTTTCTCTAAACTGATCTTGCCCAAATTTGTATTCCACCAGTTTTTCCATATGTTTGTAAATAATTTGTGTTAGTATTTTGCTACCAAGAATTATTAAAACTGATAGTTCTGTAATTTAGGGTGGGCCACCCTCTGCCACGTCACGGTTCTGTGTCTCATTTCGTTACGCTTATTGTCGAGAATTCCGCTCTGTCGTTACCGCTGATTCAGTGGTGCAAACTGGATGGAGGGGGGGCATTGGAGGCAGTGATAATTCGTTTAGGAATGTGAAAAACTGTCTTTTTAGCAGGTAAAATACATGGAAAATGGCGATCGTGTGAAACCCAGCATGAGCTATTCGTCCACGATACTCATAGGGCCATAGACACGGATTCCTTAGGTGGATGCCGTGTTTGTCTTCCGCAAGGCGTTTGATACAGTTCCCCGCAGTCGTTTAATGAACAAAGTAAGGGCATGTGATGTGAACAATCAGACCAAATGTGTGATTGGACGGAGGAGTTCCCACATAACAGAACGCTACATGTCATTCTCAATGGAGCCGAAGTAAGTGTGATGTCAGGTGTGCCACAGGGGAGTGTCGTGTGACCGTTGCTATTCACAATATATTATCAGACAACTATGCGCTGTGCAAGTTTGGTAGTACAGTTAGTTCTGTCGTCCGCCTCTGTAGCTCAGCGACTGCTGCGTCACTAACTACCACGCAGGGGGCCCGGGTTCGATTCCCGGTGGGAGACTGGGTGTTGTGTTCGTTTCATCGACATGCAAGTCGCTAAAACTGTCTGTAATCCTCTATGACATCTCTGTGATATATGACTAGTTTACTTAGGCTAGTCACTAATTATGCAGGAGATTTTTATGTTTTCGTTTTTCTTAATATTTTTTTTAAATTATATTTGAAGAAAAGGTTTGATTTACTACTTAAATCGTTGTTAATATTTCACTTTTTTCAGATGACCTGTTCCAATTGTTCGATTGATTTATCAGAACATTAAGCACGAATCATAATATTAATACGTGAACATTTAGTATTGAGATTGTTATACCTTTCCATGTATTTTACGTTAGAGGTTGTTCAATGAGCTTACGTGTTTTCTGGTCAAGTGGTAGTTCTATTAGTGTTGACAAGGGATTTATGGTCGACTGAATCATATACCTTTTTGAAGTTGGCGAATGTACCGGGTGATCAGACAGTTAGTATAAATTTGAATACTTAATAAATCACGGAATAATGTAGATAGAGAGGTAAAAATTGACACACATGCTTGGAATGACATGGGCTTTTATTAGAAAAAAAGTTCAAAAAATATCCCACGGATGGCGCTTCATCTGATCAGAAAAGCAATAATTAGCATAAGAAATTAAGACAAAGCAAAGATGATGTTCTTTACAGAAAATGCTCAATATGTTCACCATCATTCCTCAACAATAGCTGTAGTCGAAGAATAATGTAGTGAACAGCACTGTAATTTATGTCCGGAGTTATGATGAGGCATAAGCGTCGGTGCTGTTTTTCAGCATCCCTAGAGATGGCAGTCGATCACGATACACTTGCGACTTCAGGTAACCCCGAAGCCAATAATCGCATGGACTGAGGTCTGGGGACCGGGGAGGCCAAGCATGACGAATGTGGCGGCTGAGCACACGATCATTACCAAACGACGCGCGCAAGAGATCTTTCACGAGCCTAGCAACATGGGGTGGAGCACCATCCTGCATAAAAATCGTACGTTCCAGCAGGTGTTTATCAGCCAGGCTGTGGATGATACGATTCTGTAATATATCGGCGTAACTCTCAGCCGTCACGGTAGCAGTTACAAAAACCAGTATCACGCTGTTCCTCGGAGAATAATGGCCCGATAACGGTAGATGTGGTAAATCCATCCCATGCCGTGACTTTCTCGTCGTGCAATGGAGTGTCCACGACAGTTCTAGAATTTTCGGTAGCCCAAATTCTGCGGTTGTGGGCGTTGACAGAGCTTCGTGGTCCACGCCACGTTATTCAGTTAATCGTCATCTTGTTCTCGATCGGCAACTACGGGGTCTGTCGTCTAAACGATTCGTGGCTTCGAACTTCGAAATCATTTTCGCCACAGCTGCATTTACCAACGGACTTTTACCCGTTCGAATCCCCTTCCTATGGCGATAGGATCGTGATGTTGAACTATCACATTCCCCATTCTGATAATACATCTTCTCTAAAAGCGCCTTTTCCGGTGACGTCAACGTGCTGTGTCTGCTGGTGCATCTGATTCTCTCTCTCATTTCACCTCCCTTTATACACTATTTTCAATGCGCAGCCACTGACGTTTCGCTGTCCAACGCCATCTGTCGGACATTTTTGAACTTTGTTCTAATAACACCCCATGTCATTTCCAAGCATGTGTGTAAATTTTTACCTCTCTATCTACATTATTCCGTGATTTATTAAGTATTCAAATTTATACGAACTGTCTGATCAGCCGGTACATTCGCCAACTTCAAAAAGGTATATGATTCAGTCGACCATAAATCCCTTGTCAACACTAATAGAACTACCACTTGACCAGAAAACACGTAACGAGGAGTATTTTAACGACTCGAATGTCGATGAAACGAACACAACACCCAGTCCCCCGCCGGGAATCGAACCTGGGTCCCCTGCGTGGTAGTCTGCGACGCAGTCGCCTGAGCTACGGAGGCGGACGACAATATTAACGGTTGTGGGGTACTTGTACTGCCCGTAGCTGTATAGTCCTTGCTATTTTATTAGGCGGACATGATGACCATCATTCTTATATTTATATTGCAGCGAGAGACCACGAACACCAACTGCCGGCGTGGCGCAGGGGATAGCGTCACGGACTGCGGAGCAGAAGGTCGCCGGTTCAATCCCGCCCAGAAGGCTCTACATCTTTCTTATGTTCACTTGTAAATTCTACTTGTTTCTTATGTTGACTGTTCTTCTAATTTCTGGTAAATTTTGTCTGTGTATAAATAGCAGAGCACTCTGCCTGAGAGGCAGTCAGTGCTGTGTGTATGTTGAGTTCGTAATAAACGTGCTTTCAGTATAAGTGCTGTGTTTAGTTGCCTTCGAAGTCAAGCCTGCTTCCATTGCAACGCGACATTGTTTGGTGGAGGCGCCGGGTACACTGTTCAACAGTTGCATCACCGTGGCTCCGATTAGGCAACGTAAAAGCCATCGCTTACCCGGACTGGAACCCGAATACAAGGGATACACCGAGTACGTCCTTCCAAGAGTCCGTATCATCAGACGAACTATGGAAACGAAGCCAGCTTGTAATCAGGCACCCGTCGGTGTTCTCTGGAGACGCTGGACAGTACCCAAACAAATGGCTAAAAGGGTTCGACCGAGTCGCCTAGTACAACAGGTGGGATCATACGATGTGCTTGGCCAACGTTTACTTCTATCTGGATGGAACAGCCCAGCAATGGTTCGAGAACAACGAAGACAAGTTGAATGACTTGTAGGGTTGACCACCGATACCTTTTTAAAACGATGACCACTATGGGATTTGGCAACACATTCTTACAATCATTAAAACATATGATCACGGGAATGACAGCGAAAATTCTTGTAAATGGACAACGCACGAAGAACATTGATATTCTCAGGGGATTTCCGCAAGGCAGTCCGCTCTCAATGCTGCTGTACATCATATCGATAAATCTCTTGTCCGAAAATTAAATAACCACCTTGAAGGAATAACAATAATGTCTGTCAAGAAAGTAACCAATGTGTATGCTGATGATTTAGGAGTCATTGTCCGGAGTAATGACGACGTTCAACACCTAAGCGACGCGATTCAGATGTATTCAAGTGCCACAGGCGCGGTCGTCAATAAAACGAAAAGTTCGCTGCTCAGTTTAAATGGCTTTGAAGGAAATGTTTTAGACTCGATTACCACTACAGACCACCATAAGACTCTTGGCGTTATATTTTATAACTGTCCACTCCGAATGACTTCTGCCAACTGGAAAGAAATGCTAGCAAAAATCAGAGGTTTAACAAGGGAACATAGAAACAGATATCTAAATTTAATTCAGAGGGTTCAATTAATCAACTGCATTATCCTGTCTAAAGCATTATATTTAGGTCAAATACTGCCTGTCCCATTAGGTATAGCAAAAAACATTACAAGAGCCGTGTGTCAAGTGATTTGGCAGGGATGCATATTCAGAGTTGCAGCTAACACAGTGACCTTACCATATGGTGACGGTGGCCTCGACAGAAAATGATGAATTTATTTATCAAGAGGACACAAGAAATTCTCCGTGATAGCCCTGAGAGTATTACGGCTCTACTCTTCAAAATGACAGAGCCAAAGAGTTTAGCTGCCCCCGTTTTGATTCTGGCGATAGTTGTGTGTGTGTGTGTGTGTGTGTGTGTGTGTGTGTGTGTGTGTGTGTGTGTGTGTGTGTGAGCTGAAATCATGTGTATAACAGGTCTGCTCCTTGTATTCTCAAACACTCAATAAAGTGCCAAATGACACAGAAGCCCACCAGAAACAACAATTTAAGAAACATGCATATAAGAAAAGAGTCATTAACTTAACTGACATGATGTTAACCAAAGAGGAAAGTAACCTAGTTGAAAAGGCTCCAAAACATAACAGCAACAAAACAGTCTCTCACAGAGCAATGGAAAACATGACCAAGAAGGTAAATACATAATTAAACAACATGAAAGACGTAACACACATGAATTCAATCCAAACTAAACAAGAGAACTAGTTTCTAAAGAAATAACACTTATAATGAAGGATAACAAAACCTCCATAAAGCTAAACACAAAGAATGATAAAGAAAAAAGCTACAGAAAAAAAAATTAACACAGGAAAATGTCATCATTCTGACAAGGAAAATTCAATTGTTCTTATGAAACAGAAGGAACACATTAACAAGACGTTTGAAAGAACAACTAAACAGATCTAATGAGTGACCCAACAAACTGATACCAAAGAAACTTACAGAAAACATTGAAAAACATAAAAACAATTTTCACTGGCTCAAAGATAAAAAGAACGATACAGAAAAATCCAGAGGCCCCTATTCTGAAATCTTACCCTTTTTTTTACAAGTCCAATATCCTTATATGCCCAATCAAACTCATCACTGAACAAAATTTTCACTTTCAACAAAACATTTTACTCCCAATAGGAAGGATTACTTACGGGATCCCCAATCAGTGGCCTTCTAGCATTGTCATGAAAACAAAATATTTGACAAAATTGTCAAACCAAAACAGTACAAGATGAACTATTGGTACAGATATATAGATGATAAAGGCATAACTGTAGAGTGGGATACCACCCATCTGCTTTGACCCATGTCATCAACATATAGGAAAACCAGTACACAGGACATCTTAAAACTTCTGGATTGTATATAAAAATAATCAGTAGTTATTATAGATAATAGATGAACTACACTCTCATATATAAGATATTCACAATGACATAAACACCATACACCCATAAATACAGATCTCTATTGGTATAGAAACATGGAAAACTAAACTTCTTAGATCTCACCATACATAACAGAAACAACATACATTAATTCACAATTCACAGGAAGCCCATAATGACAAGCACCCAGAAGGAAGCAAGTTTCAGATTTCTACCACAATTCACAGGAAGCCCATAATGACAAGCACCCAGAAGGAAGCAAGTTTCAGATTTCTACTACACCGATAGCCAAATAAGAGTATACAGAAGATCTGGATACAGTAAAACCAATTGTACAAGAAAATAGGTATAACAGCAAACAATGGTTAGAATAAACAGCAAATTACAAAAACAGGTAACACAGTCATGATAACGAAACACACACACACACACACACAAACAGTAAGCAAGAAATGGCACATACTGACTTACAACAAAATCACACACAGAGTGGGCAGCTTATTAAAGAAACAAGGCTGAATATAGTATACAGAACCAACAACACAATACAGAATATAATACAGAAACATTCTACAACCACTGTGAAGTTCAGCCAATGAGGAATACATCACCTTACTTGAAATAACTGCCAATCTGTATATGTGGGCACACATGCAGAGATTTCAAAATGAGATAAATTGAACACCTCAGAGCATTAAAACATAGTAGCTGTCACTCAACATATGCTAAACGTTTAATAAAACTGAATCATACCCCAACAAACATAGAAACTGCCCTACAAATTCTCAAAACCAGCCGCAGCTTATACCAAAAACTAACACTAAAGGAAAATATCCACATCCAGAAAGCAATAACCCAATGTTACAAAGTACTTAACGAATATACATAAACAGGCAACAAAATCCTATTTGAGACGAAGTATATAAATAAATCCCACCACCACATTACACCTGACAGCCGCCCCCATCCCTCTGCCCTACATACAAACAAACAAAACATCGTCAGTATCAAAAACATTCAAAAGCCGCGCCCAACATCACAGACTTGTCACATAACCGAACGAATACGACACAGCTACCACAAGACAAATGGCGATGTAAACAGTGCCAGTTCCCAACAAAGAAGCGCACTAAACATCGTGAAACATAATAACACGGCATTCAAGAGGCAGCAGCACCATAGCTTGAATGTACGTAAGTTACTAGACAGCCACATAGTAATATTTTTCAACATAACTTCCAGTGGAATGTATAACAAATCAATTAGTTTTAGATATAAAAACGTTTTGTTTGCAGATGACAAATTGTGATAACTTGTCATACCTCAAAGCAGTTGCAAATCCTGAGAATGACCTTATGTAAGTATTGTAAACGAAATTAGGCCTAATATATCTAACAAAATGTCAAATCAACCAAAAATAGCCGGCCGCGGTGGCCGAGCCGTCTGCGGCGCGCCAGTCACGTTCTGCACGGCTACTACGGTCGGGGGTTCGGATCCCCCTCGGGCATGGATATTTGTGCCGTTCTTAGTATTAGCTAGTTCATAAGTAGTTTGTAAGTTTATGGACTGATGCCCCCGTAGTTAAGTCCAATAAACTTCTCAAACATTTGAAACAAAAATGAGTTTATAATACAGTAATATAATAAAAAAACCTGTGACTTGTTTTTCTGGAAAATAAAAGACAAAAACCGATAGAAGATGGCACAATAAGTGCTGAACATGTCTGGCTAATAAAAATAAAACAAAGTGTTTTGAATAAGGCGGATTTCTTCACAAATCTTAGCAATCACTGAAAGAACCATAGCTATACCATCACAAGATGATCATGTAGAAAGAGTTAGTGAAGAAACTGTACTGCCCTATTTCTCAAATTTTTAAGTAGGAATTTCAAGATCTAAAAGCTAATAAAGGCTTAGAATTAAGACAGCTGTAAGACACAATTCCGTTAGCCTAGAAGAGAAGCTATTGGGACAACGGAGAACCCTGGTTGTAGTTCTGAATTTCAACTCAGCAAAGTCCTTCCAAAAAATTAACGGAATGTAACAGTTTTCTTAAAGATCGATGATGGATCCGTTCCAGACAAGAGAATTTTTGTTTGCTTGCGAAGAAGCAGAGAACATCCTTTGCGAAAAAGAGACTTTGCTTATACATGGAACCTATGACAGCTGTTCCAAACAATTCAGACAACTGTACACTATCCATGTCTACAGCGGAAGTGCAGCAGAGATTTCCTTTTGTATTTGGTTTGGTCCCAGACAAAAGTAAAAATTCATACGAAAGACTTTTTCTGGATTGAAAAGCAAGATGTCCGGATGTGGCTGCAATTTAAGCAAAGAATACAGTGTTCCCTGAAACTACTGTCCGGTTTAACTTCCACTTCAGCCAGTCTACTGAAAAATATGTAATAAGAAATGGGATTAACGGGAGACTGCTGGGATAGGGAAGAAGTCGGACTGTTTTGTCAAATGTGTTAGGTCAGTAGTTTGAAAATCCTATTATACCCATTGAAATGTGGAATGTTTTCCACCAATGGCACAGAACGACCAACGCTGTCGAAGGATGGCATAGAAAACTTAACTCCTCAATAAATTAGAATCATCAATGTGTATTTTTTTATTCAAAAGCTGAAAGACGAGGCAGTAAATGCTATTTTTGAAATTAAGAGTTTCCATTGGCTTACCTCTACAAAAAAAGAAGAAATAAATCTTGACAACAGATTATAAGGCGTTAAAGAAATATGTGAAGACTTTGGAGATTTAGAGAGGTTTTAAAAATCTTTAGCATTTTAACAAAACATCGAATAAAAAAGTAAAAATTGATAAAATAAATCTTTAAAAATTTGCTACTGCAGTGTACTACAATGACAAAACTAAAAAAAAAAAGGATTAAAAAAGCATTTAAAATACTACGTATATACCCCAGTCCTAAGCCTGGATACAATGTGAAGGAATGTTCTTATTACCATGACAATCGAAAAGTTGAAACTTCCATGGCAGACTAAAATTGTGTGCCGGAACCGGGACTCGAAACCTGGGACCTTTGCCTTTCGCGGGAAAGCGCTCTACCGACTGAGCTATCCCGACACGACTCACGATGCCGCCTCACAACTTTACTTCCGCCAGTACCTCGGAAGTAAAGTTGTGAAGCGGCATCGTGACTAGTGTCGGGATAGCTCAGTTGGTAGAGCGCTTGTCCGCGAAAGGCAAAGGTCCCAGGTTCGAGTCCCGGTTCCGGTACACAATTTTAATCTGCCACGAAGTTTCATATGAGAGTGAATATTCATTCTGGAATCGAAAAGTTCACTATTATACTCATTTCTAGTCGGAAACACGGGTGTCGCCAAGCACCAAGGGGGTTGGGTGTCCGCTAGGTATTAGAAAAGTTCAGTGATAAAATATTTACCACGATATTCAGTTCGATTTTTTTCTGCAAGTCTTAGAAATGTTGTTTTTTGAAAATGTTACGTTAAATAAAGCACACATTTAACCAGCACAAATAATTTGCCAATTATCGAGTTTCATCAAATGACATACGAACCTATGTCATGTCTAATTTACGAAAATACACTTTTAACGTTGTTTCTTATGTTCTAATAAGAAATCTATTTACTGTATTATAAACTCAACAAAACTGTAATTTTACTTGGTAAAATTTGTGACAGTTAAGTTTCTACAAAAAGTGACAATGTGTCAATAGCAACGTGTTTTCCAAAAGAATTTTTGATCCTCTATTTAACTCTCTTACTTGTTGAATTTCCAAAAATACTAAAAGTCATGGATTTTTAATCCTGACCAAGATTCCATATCCGAAGTTTCATAGTTGTAGCTTAAAATTTGAGTTAACAGCAACATATTTCTGAAAATCAATTTTTTTGCGTCACCTATTTTATCCCCTTATTTGTCGAATTTCAAAAAATACCGAAACACGTCTCTTTTAAATTCGTACCCTGAATTAAAATCCGAAATTTTGTAGTTCTAGCTTCAAAATTGCCTAAATAGCCACGTATTTTCAAAAAACATTTCATCTCCTATTTCACCCCCTTACGGACGGAATATCGATAAATCGCTTCTTAAATGACGCCTACAGAGTAAGATCAAAACCCTCCACAAATTTCAAGTTTCTATCTTCAGTGGTTTGGGCTGGGCGATGATGAGTCAGTCAGTCAGTTACAGTCAATCGGGACACTTCCTTTTATATATAGATACCATTGATGTGTACGAGTTGTCTGTCATGATATTACGACTGGAATTGAAACGCGGCTGTCATAATAAATGTTTTACAGCAACGAAGATGGAAAAGTGCCCATAGCTCTTAAGATATAAATTTTAAATCTCATATTGATATGATAGTTTTCCCCAGTATGGAAGGTGAAAATGAGTGCCCACAATATTAAGGTACACGCTTTTGATCCCAGTGTTTACTAGTAACATTTTCTTTCTTTTAATCTAAGGAACGTTTTGTGACACCTTTTACACTATACGTCTAACGACTAAGTACATAGTTCTCATTGATAGTGTGATAAGCTCCAGTTTCGTACCGATTTTTACTTTTCTTTTGTTAAGTTTCTCGGAATGCATGAATCGCACGGTGGCAACTTGGCTCCTTTGCGGACGTACGATGCTGGAAGTGAAAGCTTGCGTTTGACTCGTTGACTCGTAGTATATTGACAGGTAGTGCAAGTCCCCCATCCCCCCACCCCATCTCGAAGGGGCATCCAGAACAGTCTATTAAGACTTAATAGGTAGGCGTAAAAACTAACGAAACTACAAATCGATTCCACTACTATCGGCCGTGTTCGTGCTAACGGTGGAAACGAACATAGCTGGGCACAAGTCCGTTAATCGTTAATTAATGAAGTTAACTTAAAAGTTAATCTGTTACTCAAAAAGTTATTTAAAAAAAGAAAAGAAACAAAAACTTCAACGAACTCTTTAGTTACTCAAAAAGTTATTTAAAAAAAGAAAAGAAACAAAAACTTCAACGAACTCTTTAAAGTCCTGAGGTGCCTGAAGTCCGTTTATCCGTTACTTTTGTACCCACTTCTTATGACAAAAGTCTTGCCGCGTAAATTATGCTCATTTCTGCATGCGGCTACGCCCACGCTATGCGTTGAATCACTCCCTGGAAGCTCGCTGTTGATCTTCTGAATGGTGCCGCCAAAGCCCAAACAGCGAAAATGTGGATCCAGGGGAAACCCACAACTTAGCGTAATCCTGCTGCAACTGTAGGAAAACAGCGACTCTGCGTATATATGCGCTAAGGAAGTCTAGGAAGGAAGAAAGGTGGAGAGTTTAACGTCCCGTGTCAGTGGCCTGTAATCGCTGGCAGTAGGTTTTCTCTTGTTAAGTTTGCGTTAAGTGCACCTTTCGCCAGTGGAAGTGTTGAAGAATTTTTGTGTGTGAAACCGTTTTCATAGGCTCAACAGTTGATGCAAATCCGTGGCCACATCCAAGTGATTTTGTTGAATTTATGTCTATATCAGGAAAACAAATACTTCTCAACTGTAAAATGTGCCTTCTGAAAAAGAATCAACAATTAAGGCTCAAACAAATAAATAACAAACTAACATTCTTCTTTTTATACAAGAAGACAAATCATTTCGAAGCAAATGACTCTCGCGGAGGCTGTTTTCCACTATAGTGTGTGATTAGACATAATTTGTTTACACTCACGGCCGACTACCACGATAGAGTGGCCGAGTAATACTAGTTTTTATTCATACTCCAAGCCCTGTTTAAACTTGGGCATCCAAACATTTATCTTTAATTCAGCGCAAAGTTCCTAGTGATTGGAAAAAAGCGCAGGTGACTCCCGTGTATAAGAAAGGAAAGAGAACTGACCCATACAATTACAGGCCAATATCGTTGACATCAGTTTCATGTAGAATTTTGGAGCATATTCTCAGTTCGAATATAGTAAATTTCCTTGAAACGGAAAAGCTTCTTTCCATGAATCAGCACGGGTTTAGGAAACATCGTTCATGTGAAACTCAGCTTGCCCTTTTCTCACATGACATCTTGCGAGCCATGGACGACGGGCAACAGGCGGATTGTGTTTTTCTCGACTTCAAAAAGGCGTTCGACGCGGTGCCACATTGCAGACTGCTAACGAAGATACGAGCTTATGGAATAGGTTCACAGATTTGTGACTGGCTGGAAGACTTCCTAAGTAATAGAACGCAATACGTTGTCCTCGACGGCGAGTGTTCATCAGAGACGAGTGTATCGTCAGGCGTGCCCCAGGGGAGTGTGATAGGACCGCTATTACTTTCTATCTATATAAATGATCTGATGGATAGAGTAAGTTGTAATTTGCGGCTGTTTGCTGATGATGCTGTGGTGTATGGGAGGGTGTCGTCTGTAACTGACTGTAATAGTATACAGGTTGACTTAGACAAAATTTCTAGTTGGTGCGAAGAATGGCAGCTAGCTCTCAATGTAGAAAAATGTAAGGTGATGCGCATGAGTAGAAAGAACAATCCTATAATGTTCGAATACAGCATTAGTAGTGAGCTGCTTGATGCTGTCGCGTCGTTCAAATATCTAGGTGTAACACTGCAGAGCGATATGAAATGGAACGAGCATGTAAGGACAGTTGTGAGTAAGGCAGACAGCCGACTTCGGTTTATTGGAAGAATTTTGGGAAGATGTACTTCACCTGTAAAGGAGACCGCGTATAAAACGCTTGTACGACCACGTCTTGAGTATTGCTCAACTGTTTGGTACCCGCAGCAGATCAGTTTAAAGGAAGACATAGAGGCGGTTCAGAGGCGAGCAGCTACATTTGTTACCGGTAGGTTCGATCAATGCGCGAGTGTCACGGAAATGCTCTGGCAACTCAATTGGGGATCGCTGGAAGAAAGACGACGTTCTTTTCGTGAATTTTTGTTAATTAAATTTAGAGGGCCGGAATTTGAAGCTGAGTGTAGTACGATCTTGCTGCCGCCTACTTACATTTCGCGTAAAGATCACAAAGACAAGATAAGAGAAATTAGGGCTCGTACGGAGGCATATAGGCATTCTTTTTTTCCTCGTTCAATATGGGAGTGGAATAGGAAAGGAAATGCCTAGTAGTGGTACAGTGTACCCTCCGCCACGCACCTTACGGTGAATTGCGGAGTATGTATGTAGATGTAGATGTAGATCTTAAATGTCGCGTAGAGTAATACCAGGGAGTACAGAATAACATACTATTTGGCCACGATAACTTGACGATTTTGTTGGTTCTGCTACAAGCGGAGAAAATCGACACCAGTTGAAAGTTATTCTTTTATTTACATGAGCTGCCAACCTTACAATGTTCCTTGACGCGAAGAATTAATGTACACATTGTTAGGGTAACGGTTCCAGCACTGCAGCAAGCAGCCGATGCTGCCTTCCGGCCGGCCGCAGTGGCCGAGGTGACTGAGGCGCTCCAGTCACGGTCAGCACGGCCACTACGGTCGGGGGTTCGAATCCCCCCTCGGGCATGGATATTTGTGCCGTCCTAGTTCGTAAGTAGTTTGTAAGTTTAGGGACTGATGACCCCGTAGTTAAGTCCCGTAAGTTCTACAAACATTTGAACATTTTTTTATAATTGTTCTTTTCTAAAGCGCTGGTGCCAGATGGCTCCAGACTACAGATATGGTGAATGTGGGAGATTTGTAAAAGTTACATATCAGATCTCGCGGTCTTTTTTTAAATCGTCAAGAGTTTTATAATTCTATACTATGTGCTTTGGTGCAAGTCACAGTTTACGCTACAAACGTCGCGAAAGTGCTAAAGCGGTAAACCATTCTATGTTATTATTCTTATTTCAGTTATTTCCCATTTCGTATTGGCATTTAATATAGCCTACGTTGAACACAGGATTATACCGAAGAAATTGAAAGAAATCGCATCACGATACGTTCTGCAGCTCTCGAGTTGAAGTAGTTTAAAGATTACCCGTGCCAAGCCGGAGCGGCTCAACTAGTTAGTAAAATAAGTAAAAAGTGTTAAGTCATAATTTTTTGATACCTATAATTGTATCCCAAGTTACAAATGTTTATCAACATTAGTCACAAAGTACGAGGTGAGTGGGCAACAGAATCTGTGCTCGCTGATGGGCAAGCTCGCTGAAACAAGTAGAAAAGTTCCACCGCTCTATTGTTTCCAAATTTATGAGAAAACCAGGGGAGCTATAAAAAAGATGTTTAAATAAAAAGGTTCCTTTTAATATCTACAACTTTCTTGCTGACGAAAATTTCCTGACCGAAAAACAAAAAAAAGTGGCAGGCGACTAACTTTTTCGTGTCACAATTTTTATTTCATATAAAAATACTAGTTTCAATTATTATTTTTATACAATCACAATACTTTATTGTACTTACTAAGAACACTGTTTCATTCCTTCAGCATTCACCTGCCTACGTGAAAAATTTGGTAATTTTTTTCCTATCCTAAGGGGTTCAAATGACAATGTAATTAAGGCGAGTGTCACTTGAAGAACGTCGCATTTATTGGCCCAACTCCGTTCCTATACCCAACTAAGATGGCTGCCGGGCTTCACTGTCTATACGCTGAGTAGGCGGTATAGCCTCTCGTATGTTATTTTGTGCTCGCTGGTTAATACGTTTTTTTTTTTTTTCTTTCTAAATTGCTGATTTCAATAATATAACAACATAAATATATAAATTCAGAGACTAAAGGCGATTTTTGTGGCTATACAATACTGTTAAGAGTTAACGATTAACATTAAATTCCGTTAAATAGTTCGCAGTGTAACGCTTAAACTTTGAACGAAGTTAACGTTTCTGGTAACGGATTAATGATTAACGAAGTTAACTTTCTGATTAACGGTGTCCAGCTCTGGTAACGAACATAAACTTTCCGAAGTTTTATTTACGCTCTGGCGTATATGCAAAGCGTTGAGGCCAATCCATTAGCTCCATAGTCGATCCCCGACTCCCGTCAAGTGACAACTTGTACAAGTTTTGTCACCACCGTAGTGCTGACAGCCGCCGCGGACCTTTCTACGCCACTAAGTAATAGATACGAAAAAGATCTACTTCATTAAGCACGTGTTTTGCGCCACCTAGGGAAAGGTTTAATAATAACTATTAAATATTAATACTGGATGTAGGTGTTCACATATTAATGATTTGTACTTAACTTTCTGGTTAATCAATTTAAAAATTGGAACTGGTTATTGGAAAAAAGTGAAGTAGTAACAATGATTAAAGTGGTAAATTAAACGTTCTTATTAAAATTTAAAATGTCGTACTTAAAATCGACTAAATGATACCTTAATCGTCTGCGAAATTATTGATTAGCCTAAGTGAACTAGTCATATTGCACAGTGATACTTCAGTGGTGACAATTGTAATTTTAGCGACTTTTATGTCGATGACACGAATCCAACACCCAGGCCTCCGCCGGAAATCGAATCCGTGTTCTCTGCGTGCCAGTCAGCGACCCTGACGTATTTTTTCTACTTCAGATTTTCTTTTTATTTACAATACAATTAAATGAACAACAGTAGAGTTTGTTAAATAATTCACATGCCATGAGAAAGAGAGCCACAAAAATAATCAAAACACAAAGATGCTACAAACACCATTCAGTGTTATAATTGTCAACTTATTTGGTCGTTGCACTCACCACAGCACTTTCGTCCTCATGTTTGCATGTGGTTCGTCACAATTTGCTCCAAAATGGTACTACTGAAAACGGTTCTCTTTACAGTGTAGCAAAACTTAGTCAGGTGGCAAAGCACACGTAAAAAAGTTTCGAAACAACTGTATTTACTTGGGATATTTCATCAAATTGTAATGTTGTTCCTGTATGTAGAGTATTCCTGTAGGTCAGCAGGTTTACGCATTATTGTATAATAAAGTATCCAAGGAGCCAAGCATAACTATCGATTTTCATTGCAGGAAACAAGTGCCATTCCGGGAAATTTCATTCTCGTCCAGTTCTGGATTGTGAGCCTCTCGCTACAAACAAAGGTATGTGCCAGTGTGTGCACAAGTTAGCAATAGTTGCAGTATGGATGAGGCCGTAGGGGAATTTTAAATAACTTTTCACCAGTAATGAGTTTTTCATTAACAATATCATACCATCATGATGCTGTAGTTTGTGATGTTAATCCATATCTGCTTCCAGTTTTTATCGAGATATTTCTTTTCAGTCTGATTTCGTCGTTGCCGTTTTAACATTTCGACATACAATGAAGAGGTTGTGAACTGCTGGGATGGTTGGTGCAGATAGTTGATTTCCATGTTAGTAGTCACGAACGTGTCTCAGATTAACATTGATGTGGCCGACGTTAATTGGCATTCTGACATAATAAGTTTGTGAGGTGACGAAAAGCTTCGAGATACTCCATCTGATCTGATTACTTCGAATAATTTCCGATTTGGGGTGAGGAAAATCACGAGGTATTGCGTCCGTATCCTTTATACCTAAGCCGCCTGCCTGTCTAGCCAAAGTTGTTGCTTGAATTGTTCTGAAAATATTTCCCCTTTACACATCGCAATAAAGTGCGACGAGGAATTTTTGTACGGTAACATTGAGTATCGGTAATACTGCAGCAACATGACAAACTCTGCTGAGAACGTATGTATAAACTGTAACCTCTGGAGTCGATTGATAGACTTGTATTCTCTTGAAGCGTAGCTCTGACATTGCTCAGTTTAGTTCCAATTGGTCTTGATCAGCTCGCGAGTGTCTGGTGTCAGAACAATTCCTAGTTGTTTTACCTTGTCAACTATTTGTAACGAAGGTGACTCCATGCGAGCAGCATGTGGGCCAATGGGCATGATTTTAGATTTCAGCACATTTAATTTCGCACCGGACGAACGAGTGAACACCGCAATTATGTCGTACTTAACATACATCTGCCGCCGTAATAATGATGCCAATATCATGTGAGTACTCTATTGACGTTTAGCACGCTGAGAACCGAAGCTTTTGTATGCAGATGCAGCAATGGAAAACAAAATCGTCGAGAGGGCATCCTCGTTGGACAGACCTTAGCCTCCAATAATATAAAAGCCTTGTCACTAGGAGTAAACCTATATCGCCGCTCTTGTTGAAAGAGCTGCCGCTGGAGGCGCCACATAACAACCTCACGCCCGCCAAACTTGACTGAAGTGCCTTCTGCTAAAATACATTGTACTGCTTATTGTGCAACCTAAAAGAGTGTAACTTACTGTTTTTACATGATAATCTACAACTTTTAAAGTGTGTTCCGGAAAATGGCATATTCTTGTGCAGAATTTTGCAATCTGGGGGCTCCCGAAACAAAGCCACAGAATAAGGAGTATACATAAAGGAAACTCCCGCTGCAGTCTGAATCGGCCATCTTGAAAAGCAGTAAACGCGTGGTCAATCCCTACTCTGTGGAGTGGTAATGCGCTGTCTTTGTTTGTTAATCGTGTATTTTAGCTGCCTGAATCGCATAAAAGTAAACAAGTATTTGGTGCAATGAAAAGAAAGAACTGTGTGTCAGTAGGTTTTGTTACGAGCAGCGATAAAAGAAAAAGCCGGTCGATGGTGTTCAGCACCTAATTGCTGCAATAATTCTCATATAAATAAGGATATAAGCTTCTTCACCTTCCCAAAAGATGTTGAACGGTTAGAGAACGTCGCTATATGTGTGGTAAAAGTTAAATGTTATCAGTTTCTAATGAGTGCAATGTGTGCATAATTATTAAAAGTAGCCTTGCTTCTTCTCGTGAAGATAACTCTCACTGTTGCTGTTGCAGTTCAACAGCATCGAAATGTTGAAGTACATTTATATTTTGTAATTATAAGTTTAACGTCGAAATAATACAAAATGAAAGACAAAGAATAGTGCGTAAGTAGCGGGACTTCAATATTTTGCGCGTGGGTTCCCTTTTCCGGTTGCCCACATAGGCGAGATATTTCAGGAATTTTTAAGGCTCATCTACTTGCTCACCTTCACATAATTTGATACAAACGGTAAAATTTTACTAACGGCAACGGAGGCGTAGCCTGTTAATGTTAACCACCGTTGATCCTCTTACAAGGGGAGGTCGGCAATCGGGACCCGCCGATTTCGCTTAGACTGCATGTGTAGAAGGAGATTGGTCTTCCTATAACGTACCTGAAATATTTCGCCTGAGTGGGCCTTAGGAAAGGAGAAAATGCTCTCGAAAGTTTTTCCAATAGTACTGTACATCTTATTTAGCTATCTGTTCGTGACTAACGGCGTAGCGTAATGGTCAACCGAATTACTTGCGAAACAGGTGCCCTGGGATCAATTCCAGGAGCTTCCTTCTTCCTCTTTTTTTTCTGAATAACATGTGCAGTGCTATCGGAAAAAATTTCGAGAGCATTTCCTCCTTTCCTAAGACCCACTCAGGCGAAATATTTCAGGCACGTTATGTGGAGACCCACCCACCTCCTTCTACACACGTAACTTGGGCGAAATCGGCGGATTCCGATTGCCGACCTCCCCTTGTTAAGATATTCAAACAGATGGAATAAGGGAAATAATCTTGCTGTTCTTGCTCTATGGTTGGCAGTTTTCTTGTATCTACCTTTCTCTGGTCGGTAAACTAGTTGTTCTCATAATACGTACATTGTGTTTCCAACATTAGAACATTACTCCTCCACTGCCGTAAGTAAAACTGAACCAGTCAAATCGATGACACTCATCCTGTGTCTCCTCCCCTTGTTCTACATTGCTTAGGCAGGTAAAATTTTACTTACGGCAATGGAGGCGTAGTTTGCTAATGTTGGCAACGAATGCTCTTCGGATACTGAAACAAATAGATTAAGGGGAATACATATTTTATGCTGTTCCTGCTATATGGTTGACAGATTTTTCTATATGCCCTTCTCCGATCAGTAAATTAATTATCCTCCTAAAGCAAATACAACTTTTCCAACATTGAAACACAACTACATCACTGCCATAAGTAAAATATAACATATAGGTATGTTTTATAGGCAATATTTATTTCCAGTGCTGAGAAACGGACTGTGAATTGAAGGAGAGCTGATTTACTTAAAAATATATTCTCCAATATTTAGTAAAACGTTTTGTCAGAGTGAGAATTTTCTATTTATTGAAGTTCACAGAGACTTGAAATATAAAACCAAAATTGAAAAAAAAAAATTCAAAGTGATAAAGGTGACCCATCTGTGAGGTACAAATGGTGTGTAATGTTCTAGTGAATGCATATTGACAAGGATGAACACTTTTTCCTTTGCTATAACTGAAACAATGTGTTCCATTGTTATGTAGTTATATGTTTCCGCTCCCTGTCCTTCATATATGTGTAATTTAACAGTTTTATATATGCCCAGACGTGTAATCACGTTGTACTGCTAAGTCTGAGTTGTGCAAATTTATTCGTGTCAAATAAAACCTGGCAGTTGTAAAGTCACTTTCTTTTTTATAACTAATTTCCCAAACATAACTTCGCGTTACTTGGGATTCTTCTGGAGATAAGCACCAAATAAAACGATCATTGATTCCATCGTACATTTTCGTAGTTGTATTAAAATTTAGGCCTACTTTTCTTCGTTGGATTACAATTAGGTGCAAGAACAGGGCGCAAAATAGAGGAGAGCATAATAAAAAGCCGTTTCCTTTCTTAAAAATCGGTGAGGTTAGCTGCAGTTCGTAAAAAGTCCATTTCCAGCCAAAGTACTAAGTGGCTATAGTTCCGCGTTTACTGCTTTTCAATATGGCGTCGAGCGCAACGCTTGGTAACATACAGATCAAAGGAGCCGCCTCCAGCTTTCCGTTCTGTATGCTCTCTATTCTGTGACAAAGCTACTGGGGTTAGCCGCGGTGGAGTAGCCAAGCGGTCTAAAGTGCCTCGCTGCGGAGCGCGCGGTTGCTCGCCGTGGAGGTTCGAGTCCTCCCTGGGGCATGGGTGTGTGTGTGTGTTTGTCCTTAGGTCGGTTTACCCAGGTTTAAGTAGTTTGTAAGCTGCGGACGGATAACCACGTAGTTTGGTCCGATAGATTTACAGACATTTGAACATTTTGTACTGGAGTTAGTTGTCACGAATTTCCGAGCAATGAATCTACGAGACAATTATGGATAAAATCAATAAGTAGACGTAGTATGAGTATTTCCTAGAGATCAATGATTGTATACTTTATTGTTGTCTAAATAATTTTTTCTCGTACGTAAGCGATATAAAGGATGAATTATGACAGCCCAATGAGCATTCTGTGTTATGCAGTTACCATTTTCTTACCACAGACTATAAATTCGGCCTAAAGATAAAGAAATTGTTCAAATGTTCGTTAAGCTTATGGGACTTAACTGTGAGGTCATCAGTCCCGAAACTTACAAATTACTTATAAACTAACTTATACTAAAGACAGCACATACATCCATGCCCGAGGGGGGACTCGAACCCCGATGGGGAACGGCCTTGCGCATCGGAGTACAGAAATTGAATCCTAATGCAGTTCCTAGTGTTTTCGAAATGTATCTGTCAAGCAAACTAATTGAGCTGATAGAATCGGGAAGAGAACTTGAAAGATCTGAGACAAAATCTGTGAAACGGAAGGACGATAAAATCGCTACAGACAAGGGAAATATAAGCAAAGAAGTCTTCCAAGAAAGCCATATTTCACAGCCTCATAATAAAGATACGTGTCGTCGAAGAAAATATACATTATGATGACTGTGTCAACAAGACCAGGAGTGTACCATCTCCATCACCAATGACGGCCTTAATTAAAGGAAAAGACCGAGGTGGTCTTCCATATCCGATAAGTACATTCATCATGTTCCTAGCAAGACTAGAAAGTGTGACTAACGAGCCACTGGAATCATAGAAAAGCCAAAGGTAATGTTCACACTGTTCAGTATGCTACTGCCCCATATTAGTAGTAACCCCGCTTTAAAGTGCAGAGCTTCTGAGCACATAAATATTGCAAAATTAATATTGCGGCCATACTCAACGAAATTCACGAACAATATGACAGACCAGGTGCACAGGGAATGTCTTGCGAAAATAAATGAAAATTTGGAAAAAAAGCTCTCTAGGAAAAGGCGCAAAACAATTTCAATCAATTAGGCCTAAAATTCAGTGTACATGATAATGACAAGAAATAATTGATGTTATCATTGTTAAATAGAGACAGTAACATGAACTTCAATAATTGTTTTCGGAATCAGTGATCAAAATGAACTGTTGTGCTATGCGGACATATTTTACGTCTTATTTCCTATAGGCATCCATAAGAATCTACACGGAATGAGGTTGGCTTGTGGCGCCAACAGCGGAAGACGTTTCAACTACAGCGGCGACACTGCCCATCGGAGGTAACGCCCCTAGTGAGTAGGCTTTGTATTATTTGGAGGCTAAGGACAGACAGACTGATAGGATCTGAACGAGTGTAACAATTTGCTACTGTAATGTTCAACAATGATAACAAAATAAATAAATAGTACAAGGAAAACGTTTAAAAGAACATTTAATCATGCCTATGTCCAACGTATATAGCCAGTCTGAAGCCTTTTATGTAAAAAAAAAAAAAAAAATAAAATAAAATAAAATAATTGGCAAGTTCTGTGTGAAAAAAATGTTTTTTTTAAATAATAATATGCAGTCTGTGTTGCAAAATAAGTTTTGGGAAACTGTACAGGCCCAATCTTCTCATGCACAGAGATAATAAGAAAACAGAATCTATCTGACCTTACAATAATGCTCACAACGGTCAGCGTTTAAAGGATTTCGCGCCAAAGCCTGGCAGCGTCAGTATTCGGAAGTATCACTGAGTGCAGGGCACCCGTCAAAAACCTGTGAAAACAGTAAAATAGAGAAGAACTTAGTATGGTCCTATCCTGCACGATCGCGACTGTAAGAACTTAGAAAAATTTCGAGAATTACTGGTTTTTACCAAAGAGACAGACGAGAGTGAAGCAAAATGCACAAGCGTCCGTCACGTTACCGGAAGTCCAGAGAGGTGCGTTCCACATAATAGGTTAGAAGGCAACGAAAATATAACAGTTCGCGCCTTTCAGTTATAGCCAAAAACACTATTACCTCTGAGTTTAGTGCATAGACAGTTTATATACGTACCACGTTTTTGGAAAGTGTCAGCAGTTTTCATTTAAATACAGAACCCGAGAAGATCAGCTGAATTTGCTACTATAAATGAAATAGTGCGGAAAGTGTAAGGCCAGTCTTCGTTTGTCTCAGTACGGAGAACCCGAGAAGATCAGCTGAATTTGCTACTATAAATGAAATAGTGCGGAAAGTGTAAGGCCAGTCTTCGTTTGTCTCAGTACGGCGATTTGAATAGAATATTTTCACAGAATAGTAGAGATTTCAGAGACTAAATTTCTACAGTAAGTTTACATTAATTTTAATTTATTTAATGTTCGAAACGAAAACTGTTCAGTAGCGCCGGAGCGGCCGAGCGCATTGAGGCGCTATACTACGACGCGCGACGCCGTTCGCAGTCGCAGGTTCGAATCCCCGCTTGGACATGGATGTTAAAAATGTTCACATGTTTGTAAATCTACTGCACTCAGCTGCGTGGTGATTAGTCCGTAGCTTACAAACTACTTAAACTAAGGTAAACTAACTTAAGAACAACACAAACACCCATGCCCGAGGGTGGACTCGAACCCCCGACGGCGAATGGCCGTGCGCACCGCAGCACGGCGCTCCACTACACACGGCTAATCCGCCGCGGTATTGGATGTTTGTGTCGTCTTTAGTATAAGGTAGTTCATAAGTAGTTTGTAAGTTTAGGGACTGATGACCCGCATTTATGTCCATTAAGCTTAACAAACATTTGAACATTTTTGAAAACTGTTAATGGGCAAAAAAAAAAAAATATCAATCCCACTCTGGAGCTTTATTCTTAAGGCAACCGGTCAGTAGAATATGAAATTAAGGTTGTGGTTGTCGTGAAGTTCATGCAAGTAATGGGCAACATTATGCTTGTCCTTATCATGAATCAGTTACGATAGTCTGCATCAATATACTAGGAAACTACCATTACCGAATGCCCTTATTCTGAATCTTCCTTGCAATTTCACTTTTCATAACGAAAAGTACGTTAAACATATTCAGCCTTACTTCATTCAAATCCTCCATGAATTTTGCTTCAAGATGTGAAGGACAAATAGGAGTCGTTGCTGTCGGAAATCAACCCATTTCTACGTCAGCAGCTTCTTTAACGGAAACCATGCTTACAATAACAAATACTGATACGCCAGTATGGCGATGACGAATACACGCTTCCAATGTGCGTTCACCGCGACGTCGCCAAACACGAATGCGACCATCAGGATGCTGTGAACAGAAACTGGATTCATCCGAAAAAATAAAGTTTTGCCATTCGTGCACCCAGGTTACTCGTTGCGTACACCATCGCAGGTGCTCCTTTCTGTAATGCAGCGTGAAGGGTAACCGCAGCCATGGTCTCCGAGCTGATAGTCCATGATGCTGCAAATGTCGTCGAGCAGTTCGTGCAGATGGTTGTTGTCTTGCAAACGTACCCATCTGATCACTCGGGGATCGAGGCGTGGTTGCACGATCTGTTACAGCCATTCGGATAAGATGCCTGTCATCTCGACTGCTAGTGATACGAGGCCGTTGGGATCCAGCACGGAGTTCCGTATTGCCCTCCTGAACCCATCGATTCTATATTCTGATAACAGCCAATGGATCGCGACCAACGCGAGCACCAATGTCGCGGTACGATGAACCGCAATCGCGATAGGCTACAATCCGACCTTTATCAAAGTCGGAAATGTGATGGTACGCATTTCTCCTCCTTACACGAGGCATCACAACAACGTTTCACCAGGCAACGCCGGTCAACTGCTGTTTGTGTATGAGAAATCGGCTTGAAATTTTCATCATGTCAGCACGTTGTAGGTTTCGCCACCGGTACCAACCTTGTGTGAATGCCCTGAAAAGCTAATCATTTGCATATCACAGCATCTTCATCCTGTCGGTTAAATTTCGCATCTGTAGCACGTCTTCTGCGTAGTGTAGCAATTTTAATTGTCAGGAGTGTCTCTCTTTTATTTTCCTGTAGGCGGTATCTATCTCTCCCCTGGTTATACATTCTTCTATGGTTCTGCATTTGTACTCTAGCCACTCCTGCTTAGCCGGTCTGCACTTCATGTCAATCTCATTTTTCAGACTTTTGTAGTTCCCTTTGCCTACTCCACTTGATGCATTATTATATTTTCTCCTCTCATCAATTAAGTCCAGTATATCCTGTGTTATTCATGGGTTTCTATTAGGCCTTGTCCCTCTGCCTGTCTGATCCTCTACTGCTTTCACTACTCTATTTCTCAGAGCTACCCATTCTTCTACTGTATTACTTTCCCATGTTTCAGCCAATCCTTGCCTAACGCTTACTCTGAAAACCTCAACCACCTCTGATTCCTTCAGTTTGTCCCGGTTCCATCTCCTAACTTTTCTTTCTTTCTGCAGTCTCTTAATTTTTAATCTACAGTTTAAAACCAATAAGTTATGGTCATAGTCTATATCTGCCCCTCGGTAAGTCTTACAATTAAAAACCTTGGTCCTAAATCTATTCCTTACCATTATAAAGTCAATCTGGTACCGTCCAGTGTATCCTGGTCTCTTCCAGCCTTCTTTCATTATGTTTAAACCAAGTGTTGTGCACAAAATTCTACCAAGCGATCTTCTCTTTCATGTCTTTTCCCCAATCCATATTCATCAACAATATTTTCTTCTCTTCCTACTACCAAGTTCCAGTCCCCCATCACAATCCAGTTTTCGTCTCCCTTAATTTTCTGAATAATTTCCACCGAACTTCACTAATCGCCACCGTATCTAACTGTAACCTATCCATTTCCCCCTACGCGATTAACGGTTAGAACATTCCACGCTCCGACCCGTAGAATACCTGTTTTGTTTTTGTTGATGATGACATCCTCCTGAGTAGTCCCAGCCCTAAGAGCCGAATGGGGTTTATTTTACCTCCGGAATATTTTACCGGAGAGGATGCCCTCATCATATATTCATTCAGTAGAGCTGCATATCTTCGGGAAAAGTAACGGCTGTAGTTTCCCCTTGCTTTCAGCCGTTCGCCGTAACTGTGTGGCAAAGCCACATTAGCTGATGTTACAAGGCCAGCTCAGTCAATCATCCAGACTGTTGCCCCTATGACTACTGAAAAGGCTGCTGCCCCTCTTCAGGAACCACACGTTTGTGTGGCCTCTCCACAGATACCCCTCCTCTGTGGTTGCACCTACGGTACGGCTATCTGTATCGTTGAGGCACGCAAGCCACCCCACCTCGACAATGTCTGTGGTTCATGGGGTTGGCCAACGATAGTAATGAAACAATACATTAACACAGCCACGCGGGAATGGTTGCGTGGTCCAAGTTGCCAGGGTGGTAGCTCAGCGCGCTCGGTAAGAGTGCTTGACGCCCTCTGAAATGAATAAAAACTGAGCGAACGATCCATAACAAACACGAACGAACGACTACAAAAGACCGATACACCCTAAAAAATGCGGCTCGTTACGGATTGCGCGGCCGCTCCTGCCGGCGTTTCAGTATTCTCTCTCTGTCATGGATGTGTTTGTTGTCCTTAGGATAAGTTAGTTTATGTAGTTTGTAAGTCTAGGGACCAATAACCGTAGCAGTGTGGTCTCTCAGATTCACAAATATTTGAAAATACCTTAAACATAAAACAAACGGCAAGGAAGTTACAAAATTAACAAGAGTAAACAAAAATTGTATGCGGCTGGAATTGAAATTGCAAGAATTAGTTGTTAAATGTCCATACTTTTCTTTAACGAATCTTTGCCTTTGAAAATGTATGTGGTGCCTTCAGATAGGTAGTTTCCCAATTTTTTAACACACACATTAAAAGCTGTATTGGCAATGTTTGAACTATTTTTCGTCATAGCCAGCTTAATATTAACTGATCAGTCTGAATGTCTGTTACTTTTTTATCAAAGTAAATTTGACAAAATAATAAATTAATATGAAACAATAAATGTACTTTGAGATAAACTATGTAGTTTCCATTTTTAGTTAATAAAACTATTTATGTAAGCGTTTAATGGAATAAATTCCATTGTGAAATGTAGTATCTTCTATCTTAATATCTTTGTCTTATATTTTATCTGTGCCTGCCACAATTGTTTGTCATCTGAAGATGAACCAGGAAGGCGACAACCAGTGAGTTACTATGTAAATAAATAAATAAATAGTATTTGCAGAACTCTTCGAAGTGCCTTCTTTTCATAATATTTCATCATGTTCTAGGTTAGGGGTATATTAGAATAATAAGCCGTCTTCAGTCTCAATAATTTTATTGTTTTTATTGTCCAACGCGTTTCGGAACTATAAGTCCATTTTCGAGGACTTTATTACTGTATTTTTGTGTTATATCTGCTTCAGTTTTTCACCTAACGGTAGAAGAACGACAAAGTTGTTAGTTTTTTGCGAGAAAGTTGCAGCAGGCGTTAATGCAAGGATCTTATAATAAACATACAGTGAACTATTTTGAAATGTTAATAAAGTGAAGTATTGTGAAATGTTACCTCCATTTCGACATGAAATTATCGCCTGCATTGGTGAAATAACTTCCGCATTTGCACACATTTTACAACACAGTTTTGCCACTGGCATGTTTATACCGGTACTTTATACATCAAATTCATTACGATAAAATTATGGAGTATTTATGCTATAGTTACAGTCATTTGTTTTGATTTACAAAGTAGGTTAACAAAATAACAAAATAAACAACATTTTTAAGATGACAGTGTCGGTAATTTATATTTACATTAGGCATATTCAATTTAAACTTTGACCAACTTGTTATCATACAAGATAACCCGTAAAATGAACTGTTAATATTATCACTGTATGTTTATTATAAGATCCTTGCATTAACGCCTGCGGCAACTTTCTCGCAAAAAACTAACAACTGTGACGTTCTTCTACCGTTAGGTGGAAAACTAAAGCAGATGTAACACAAAAATACAGTAATAAAGTCCTCGAAAATAGTTATAGCTCCGAAACGCGTAGGACAATAAAAACAACAGAATTATTGTGACTGAAGACGGCTTATTATTACAATATACTCCTAACCTAAACGGACAGTCACGGACAGCCCACGGCGTAATGTGGATTAATGTCATCACGTTCTGTCAAGCAGTGACGGAAAAGTTTAAGAGTGTATTACTTTTTAATGAGAATTTGGCGAAATTAGTCCAAATTAATCTTGCTAATGTCAGTCGTTTCTTGCGCATCATTTTGTGCATTACATGACGCCTTAAAGGAAACCTCAGACGGACAACAAATCGCACCGATCCGTCCCATGATCGATCGTTCGCTTCTTAGGTCGCACGTCAGTGTGTGTGTGTGTGTGTGTGTGTGTGTGTGTGTGCAGACCTCAAAAGTCGAAAAAAATATTTTTAGTGACTTTTAGTGTCTGTAATAGTAATGGTACACCCATTTTATATTATGACCGTAAACTAAGGAGAATCGCCTCTACCTGGCTCAGGAATTCATTCATTACTTCCGTAGGCCTGCCCCATTGCCGCGGTGGAGTAGCCGAGCGGTCTAAAGCATCTCGCTGCGTAGCGCGCGGTGGCTCGCCGTGGAGGTTCGAGTCCTCCCTGGGACATGGGTGTGTGTGTGTGTGTGTGTGTGTGTGTGTGTGTGTGTGTGTGTGTGTGTTTGTCCTTGGGTTAGTTTACCTAGGTTTAAGTAGTTTGTAAGCTACGGACTGGTGACCACGCAGTTTGGTCCGATAGATTTACAAACATTTGATTTTTTTGCTTGCCGCATTACTTCCACAAAATAGGTATAATTTACGCTTGTCACTCGAAATTATTACTGATTGTTTATGAATTAGTTCAGATGTCTGTAATTCTATGGGACTCGTCGACTATGGTTATCAGTCCCTAGACTTACAAACTACTTAAACTAAGGACGACAAATACACCCATGGCTGAGGGCAGACTCGAACCTCCGTCGGGGAACGGCGACGAGCACCGCTGCAAGGCGTCTTGATGCTCTCGGCTATTCGCCACGGCTATGAATTGTAGTTCGTTCATGAAAATATTGATATATTTCGTCATCACGTTTTGAGATGTCCTCTAAACAAACAAACAAAAAAAGCAAAAGCCAAATCCTTGACGAATCCGGCTCTTAAACCGATCGTTTTTTATTAGATATTTCTTCAGAACACATCCAAAAATTAGCTGTAACTTGCAGTGGCACTGTTTTAGGTTATAATTGTTATGTGATGAGGCACGCTGTCTTTGTAGTTTTTTCCGTAAATATTTTTACAGGAATTTGCTCAAGATAATTCTGTTTTATACAGCAACTCTGGATATTACCGAAGAAATATCGCGAGGAATGAAATTTTCAAATTTGTGAAATCAGTATTGGCCAAAAGAAACAACGTGGTCACTGACAACAGCATCCATACATTTTTCCGCGAAGTCTGAAGATACCATGGTAGGATTATTGTAAATGTTGACCGCCCTTTAATAATGATTGATCGTTTTATTCCAATCCTCTACTCCCAAAATTTTTGCGTAAGTGTTTATCTGTATCTCATCCTCCACTTTGACATGGAATTAGTACGCAGTGACCCCGAAAACCCTAGAGTCCATACTGTCGGTCAAATTTATAACGTTTTCGACTTTTGGGCAGTTTTTCGGACTTCACTGCGAGGCGGGAGCAACAGTAACTAACGAAAAGTGCGAATACGTAATATCTGGGAAAGGAAAAAAAAAGGTTTTGCTACGTTTTACTACAATTTAACCGTTAATATTGATGACCTTTGTAACGTTGACCTTATACTATGTGCAGAAGCAGCAGCAAAAGAACATGATGAGCAGATAACAATGTCTTCAAAATTTCTAAATCACATGTCTGAGGAAAACTAAATCACATGTCTGAGGAAAGTATTTTGCCGCTACTGTCATAATTTCCGTGTGCTCCTACGCAGGTTTGTATTCTTCACAGCAGATGATGCCTTGCATCTTCTCCTGGTCTGTCGCCATTTCATTGCATTACAAATGAGAAATGAAAGTAAAGAAAATCGTTATAAGGTGCTAAACGTTTCAGAAAAAATCACGATTTTCTACCTCTAATCTATATCTATAAATGTGAATGTCTGTTCGGTGTACGTTTATCACGTCTGAACCACAAGACATAAAGAGCTAAAAATTTGTACAGTTACTAATGTCTACCCGGGGAAGGTTTTAGGCACGGTTTTATGGCGATCGGATAGCTATTTATCTATATATATATTAATGTGAATGTCTGTTCGGTGAACGCTTATCACGTCCAAACGACAAGACGCAGAGACTTTGTACAGTTACTAATTTATACCTGAGGAAGGTTTTAGGTACGGTTTTATAGCGATCTGATAAATATTTAGTAATTTGAAGAATATAACGCGAAATGCGGAGCAATAATGAGTCTTTGAAAATTATATTTACTCTTTGAAAATGATTTTATTGGTTGCATTGTTGCTTGAAGGTTAATAATGATAAAAGGGTGGAGTATATAGGGATGAAAAGTTACCGGTGTATATAAAATTCTACGTGTGTGTGCGTTAATATTTCACTCTGCAGCAAAAACTGCAGAACGCAAACGAATGGTGTGTGTGTGTAATTGTTGTCCGAAGTCTCCCGTTGTACACCATAGCTGTTCCATGCCGACAGCTATAAGATATCGTGATTGAAAGTCGTCAAAATATAAAAAAATTCGGACTGAAGGCTAGCGATGACGTTTGCCACTCTATAGCAAGGAGATTACGTACAGCGAAACGTGATGCCACAGACCATATCTTTGGTCTATGCATGCTATAATGTCTTCAGCTCTTTCTCTGTAAGGATAAGCATACGAATTAGGAAATATAAGAATAAATAAATAAAGTAGAAAAAAAGAAATTTCTTTTAATACAACTCTTTAAAAAAATTGATTTGACGTTTCGCGCATTGGATCAAGTGATCCATCTATGATATTATTACAGTCATTATTGTTGAATTTCGTGATTGGATTCTTCGAAACGTGTGCATTTTAACTGTGATTTCTTATATATTGTCTGACAAATGTAATATGTTTCTAGAAAAAAGGAGATGGACAGAGAGACAGTGGATAGGAAAAGTACTAACTCAAGGCAGGAATAAATAAATAAATACCCGGGCAACGCCGGGTTTTCAGCTAGTAGTTTCTAAGTTATGACTTTTTGAAAGAATTAAGAGATTTCATGAACTCTCGACTGAAGTTAATAGCAACTAGTAACCACTGTTATCCTCAACGACTGTTTTACGGTCCCTTCTTTACTAGAACTTCGTCTGTTTTGACAATAAATTAACCCATTTAGCACTAACTATACGGGATAACCTCTCTACGCGGTCATTCAAAGTGCAAGTGCGAGTGTGTGTGTACCTTCGGAAACTCGTTGAGATTTCCAAGATAAGGGGCCTTGCCGCTGTGTGTAAAGCTGTTACTCTCTCGGCGCTCGTTTGTTATCATAACAGCTATAAATCCCGAGTCCATTTGTACCCATCAAGCAAGTACGTAAACACTGCCTATTCTTATTGCGCGTAAGTTCCACCGACTACGTAAATCACGGACGCAGATAGCTTCCCAGTAAATATTTTCCCGTGCCGTCGTCTGCTAGAGGCGGTGACTCAAATGATCTTGCACAGCAGTAAAGTGGCTGCTTAGGTCTCAACACACACTTTCCTCCGTAGAACACTCAAGTAGACATTTAATCCTCGCACCTCACACACAATCTGAATAGCCTTGCACATCACAATAGGTCCACCGGACCCCAGTGGAATATTATCACATTATCAAATATTGTAAGTTAATTATTATGCACTTTTGGCTTTCTTTTGTATATGGGAAGTTGTAAATAACTATATAGTTTCCCGTAATGGTTTTGTTATGCGCAGAAAGGCATGCTTCCATATTTGGATTTGTACATCTCCTTAAAAGAGGGTAATATTGCCTTCGATACATATATATATGTCGTAGGCCTACCACTACAGATTCTCTGCTGCAGAACTCTTCTGTCCATCTTACGTCACATAGACAAGCTGCTTTTAGAACTATGTTGCAAGAAATTCAGTTGAGCAGGCAACAACTTGGTACTATTAGATAGTTGGCCCAAGTGAATTGTTATCCTGAAGGTATGGTCTCTGTTCGCATAGAAGGATCACACAGGGTAGGGGTAACAATGAATTAGAGGGTTGTAGTCTTCTTAAAAAAATGTGGATGATGAGAAAATATTTTGTAGGATACCTTATTATGGATTAATCTCGGATAAGCTTGGTAAGTAGTAGGTAGTTGAGAGCGTTAAATATCATACCTGCGTTTTTATCCCCAAAAATAATGGACAACGGTTGTTACACCACGAAGAGCGGCAGGTTATCCCCTATGATAATAAAATTGTATATGAAATACGCTACGCAATGTAATGCTAGATACATGGGTCAATCGGAGTCAACCGAAATTCAGCCACGTCCTTCCATTTAGCATTTCACAATCACAGATTACAGGATATTCGTGAAGATCGACGTGTTCTGCATGTGTAACCTAAGGGGTTGACACTTAACATCTTAGGAGAAATCGGCATCATGAAGTGCCGAATTAATTACCCTGACAGTACGCTGAATAAACAAATTGAATTAAAGCACAAGAGCGCTGCCCGGATATTCATTTATTTATTCCTGCCTTGAGTTAGTAGTTCTCCTATCCCTTCCCTCTCTGTCCATCTCCTTTTTTATACAAACATGTTATACTTATCGGAGAATATATAAGAAATAAGGATGTCTTGCATAATGTACAAAATTATATGTGCAGTATCCAAACAAAGAAAGCAATCAAAATACAAATCTAATATATAAAGCATAGTGTCTTTATATTTGTACGTGTTGCACACAAATCTACAGTTTTGTTCCAATCGTTATGAAATTTTCTACACGTAAGCTTCAATCCATGCGACGGTCGTCGTAAGTGTAAGAATCACATACGATATATAGTTTACGAGATATGACGTCATAAACAATGAGATGCGCTGAAAACTGCTCCATTTAGCGACAATTCTGCTCATTTTCTCCTAAACCATTGGACCGATTTCAACCAAATTTAGTACACACATTCCTTACCGTGAGGTAACGATTGCTGTATGGTTAAGAATCACATACGGCACATGGTTCAAAAGATATTACGTCATAACCAATAGAAATCGCAAAACAAAACAAAATGCCATATAATGCGGCTAGACTTCCGAAATACACTGTATGAGAATGACAGTACTTATCGACTTGCAACAAACTTTAAACATAATTTCAAACCTTTATTAAACTCTTTCTCGGTGGCAACCATAGTAAAATGATGAAAGGAAAAAAGTTTCTCGCTTACTACTTTTCCGCTGTTTATGGAGTAAATCTACAATTTATAATTTGAACACTACAAATTGTAGCGACAGGAAATTTTACAGACAGTATACACATATATAGTTGAATGTAGCTTCTAAATTGTATCACATTGAGACACGTAGTTCATGAGATATGGCCGGCCGCGGTGGCCGAGGGGACTGAGGCGCGTCAGTCACGGTCTTCACGGCCTCTACGGCGGGGGCTCGAATCCCCCTCGGGCATGGATATTTGGGGTTGGAACACTTGCGCGGAGTGACACTTGCGCGGAACCCGGGGCCCTTGGGGCGGCTAATGCCTTTTCCTTGATACAGGCAGACCAACAAGTCTAGCACTGCTGTTGTCAAGTGTCCACACTGTCAACACAACACGAAACTCAGTGAAATTGCACAACCCTTTACGAGCTGCAGAGCACTATAGTAACTTGTTCTAACTACATATTAATCCGTTGAGTGTTCCTCCTGTAAACAAAAAGGTATTTTAATAGTGATAATGTTTGGAGAGTTAGTCTCTGCTACTACAAGACGATGACTTTCCACAGTCATACCTCCTAAAAGCATATTATTCAGAACACTAAGCATATCAAGACACCTGCGCAAGCAATAAATATATTAGGCATCCTGCACAGATACGTTGATGTAATTGACCGCAATGTAGTTAACCCCACTATCACGCAACTTCCATCTCTTTAAAAATAGCTACTATGCTTTTTAATAGGAGATGCAACCTTAAACATTCAATTAAAAAACGTTAATAATAAGTCAATGAGTATTTTACATACTTAAAGCGTTTATTCGTAGACCCCAAAACGATTTGGCTGTATTCGAATTACAAATACATCTAAGAAATATATGAAATACGGAATGTGTAAGGGTATGCTAACGATAAATTCTGTTTTCTATCACCGTCATATAGAACCATATTTACTCCGAACTTGGCATAAACCAACAGGGAGAAACAAGTTGCAAGACTTCCAGGAAAAATGAAGCGAAATTGGCAGCCAATAGTTGGTTATAAATTACATTGCCTGTTAACTGAACAAATATAAATTACGGAATACGCGGAACTACTGTTCAGTACAGTCAAAAAGGTCTAAGGTAATAGGCAGTGGTTTACAATCAGATATCCGTATCACTCTCCTCCTCAAGAAGTCTGTGTGAAGATTTAGATTCAGAACATTCAAGAAAAAGGTGTTGAAACTATAAGAAGCAGCTCATTTGCTCAGGAAGGGAAAACGTTATGGTGCCCGTAAATTTGAATGGCTGTATCTCTTGTAGTAACATTCATTTTTTGATAAAATGTTAAAATCCAATATACCAGAATTTTGTTTTTCTAAACTCACTGCCAACTTTTTTTTTGTCGAAATTTTTGCAGGAAGTAGTCTTGACGTGATTTCATACTTCTATGCATTAATATTATCAAACATGTAATTTGTGTCACAAATTGCGCGGCCGGTCCGGTCGGAGGTTCGAGTCCTTTCTCGGACATGGGTATGTTTGTACTTTGCCTAAGTTATTTTAAGTAAGATTAAGTAGTGTGTAAGTCTAGCGACCAATGACCTAAGTAGTTTGGCCGCATAAGACTACACATATACACGTAATTTATTTATTTCATAACCACATTTAAGTACTAATAATTAAAGAAACTTAAAAGAGAATTTTGAAATAAACACTGAAAATAAATGATTGATATTTCTCATAAGATGAATGCACACAACCGTTGACTTATGTCTTGTGAATGTACCTACAAAATCTGCCATATGAAAATTGTAGTGTGAGTCCCAAATATGTTTTTTTCTGTAATAACATTAAAAACATATTAAAAATTCAGAACTCGAAAATCAGTGAAGTTTTGGACTTGAAGCGTTTTGTGTTGCTACATCTTTACAAAGTAGACGCGATTTTAAAATTTGGTTGCTATCGCTAAAGTTTTCGAAACGTTTTCGAAACGTTAAATTTTTTGGTGTAATCTTCGCCGTGTAGACTGTATGTTGTAGAAGTCTACGTCAAACCTAATCATACCTCTGAGGAGAGAACGTTGTTCGCACTTCTCCTGCGTTTCCAGTCGGCAGTGCTGTGCTATGTAACGACATCGTACCGTTCCATTTTACCGAGAGCTATATATGTATTGGTGTATATATGTATCATTTAGACGCAAAGATTCTGGGTTCTGTTTTCATCGCTAACGCGATTAACAACGTTAGACCTCGTGTGTAAACAGTTAAAGGTTATGAGTGCCACTGGAAAAATGCATAAGTAACACTTGTTGTTTGAGACTTGAAGATGACCTGAAAATAGCCGAAATCGATATCTCATAATAAACATAAGGTGTAGCTGTGTATATTTCATAATGCTATTCATAACATATTTAAAAGCTGCTCACAACCACCAACAAAAAACCTTTATAATGAGATTGTATATAATTCCACGATCAAATTGTGTTTTAGTTATTTGTAGAACTACACCCAAAGATCTGCCCTTGCTTTTAGTGCCTTGATCAGCTGTTTATTTTTAGAGGTATTACTAGGGACAGGAAAAATTCGCATTTGCGATAAATGCGAATATATATGCGAATTCTGACTCAAAATGCAGTAAATCCGAAATTGTAGTTAGCAACGGTTGCGTTCAATTCCGATTTCATCACATTCCTCCTCACACGGTGCTGTATTGTAAATCGAGTGATATTTGTATGACGCGTTATCTCCCTGTTGAATGAGGCTGTGATATCTCCGGGCCGTTACTACTGCTCCACCTCGCTCGGTGGGTCTTTTCCTGAATACGGCACAGGTAGCGGCTGGAGGGCGATGAGTAGGGGTGGTGTATCCCTACTTCTGGAACACCCTGTTCACTACCTGCAGCGTCCGGGTCTCCCCGCAAGTGTCTACACATTCCCTTTCCGCGCAAGTGTCACTCCCCGCAAGTGTCACAAACTCGGATATTTGTGCCGTCCTTAGTGTTAGCTAGTTCATAAGTAGTTTGTATGTTTAGCTACTGATGACCCCGTAGTTAAGTCCCATAAGCTATAAAAACATTTGAACATTTTTCATGAGATATGAGCACCTAAACAGTAACGTTCATGGAAAACCGTTCCTTCCGGCACCAAGTTTTAATCTATTACTTCTTTACTAATAACTGTATTCCCAAGAGATTTTACAGACATACAGCCCTTATACAAACGAATATATACCTGAAAAATGGCAGAAATAAATACCCGGGCAACGCCGGGTTATCAGCTAGTGACATATAACAATTCGCACGATCTCATATTTATTGAGTTATATGTTGTACAATTGTATAATTTTTCAGATCTATATTCATCTGTATAAGTGCGTATCTGTAAAATGTGTTGCGAATACAATTAGTAGTAAAGAAGTAATAGATTAAAACTTGGTGCGTGATAGGGCGGTTTTCCATGAAAGTTACTGTTTGTATGCTCATATCTCATGAACTACGTGTCGTACTGTGATACAATTTCGAAGATACATTCAGATATATGTGTGTATGCTGTCTGTAAAATTTTCTGCGGCTACAAAATATAGTAAAGCAATTATAAATTATAACGTCACACCGAAAGCCGTAGTTTTAGTCCATGAACAGCGGAATAGTAAGCGACGAACTTTTTTCCTGTCATAATTTTGCTACGGTTGTCAGGGATAAAAGGTTCAATAAAGGTCTCAAATTATGATTAAAGTTGGTTGCAAATAGCCAAGTACTGTCATTCTCATACAGTGTGTGAATAAAGTCTTGTCGCATTATGTGGCAGTTTTTTGCAACTATATTGTTTATGTCGTATGTGGTTCATCCCCGACAGTATTGTTACCTTACAGTAAGGAATATGTGCACCAAATTTGGTTGAAATCGGTCCAGTGGTTAAAGAGGAAATGCCCAACACTGACGTTTGATGCAGCAGATTTTCGCGCATCTCATTATTTATGACGTCATATCTCGTGAACAATGTGTTGTACGTAATCCATGGCGACCATCCCCATGGACTGAAGATTAAGAGTGCAAAATGTCATGAACATTGGAAGATTTGTATACAATACTTACACATAAACAAACATGCGGACACACTGCATTATCTATAAAGAATAAGAAATGTATATTATTCTTAACTGTTTTCTTTTCTAACCTACACAATAATATTAAAAATGTTCAAATGTTTGTAAATCTCTGGGACTCAACAGCTTGGTTATTAGTCCCTAGCTTACAAACTACTTAACCTAAGGTAAACTAAACAAAGGACAACACGAACACTCACTCCCGAGGGGGGGAATCGGGCCCCCGACGGCGGACGGCCGCGCGTACTTCTACACTGCACTCCAGTACGCGCGGCTAAAGGTGCGGACACACATATCCGGGCCGGACACGTCCTAGTATCGGCCGTCACCCGGAGAACGAAATATACCATCGAAATAAATGTAGGTGGCCACACGTGACCCGGGCCGAGCACGGAACGTCAACGGGCCGGGCGGAATTCGCAGAGTTTAATTTTTCACGTAACGGGCACGGACGCCAGACGACGTGACGGTATTGTTTCTCAACAGTGGAGGACTGTTTGTTGTAAGAAATGGGCGCGGAACGATTAATAGAAGAAGGTCGTAAGTTTCTAGTAATTTACGACCAGACAGACGTGAAGTACCGGAATATCGATTACAAGGATATATTATGGAAGACAATTGCAGCAGATTTGAAATCCAAAGGTAAGATAAAAATTATTCAAGTTTCATACGAGAAAAATATATATTTAGTAAAGTAAAAAGTATACTAGTTGGAATATAAGAAAAATATGGAAATGTCACTGGTATATCGTCTAGGCGACATGTTCTATCTATCCCATTCCAAACTCGCTTGTAGAGTATTGAAGAATTTTTTTAGTTGGTCTCGTACATAGAATGCAGCATCTGATGATCTCCCACGAACTCGTGGTAGCTTCCTAAGATTTGATGCTATTTCTGACCCTCCAGCGGTTTCCTTTTGATCCATCCTCTGTTCGGGCACTGTGTAGCCTTCCATTTTTTGAATAAAGTTGAACAGTACACACGCTGCTGTCACAATCATTGTAAGGCTTTTAGCATCTCCCTGAAGGATTCTTCTAAACATTCGAAATTTCTGTTGCAAAATACCGATTGCGTTTTTGGCTGTCCTTCTTGACCGACTCAAATTAAAATTCTAATTCAGTATTACTAAAATTAGCGGACATATTTCCAACTTACCCAAACAGGAACACAGATCAGCGCGTACGAGTCACTACAATGAACTGAGACACGGACGAGGAACCCGTCCAACACTCCGTCCGGACACGGCCCGGATATGTGTGTCTGCACCTTAATCCGCCGCGATCACAGTTATGTGATTTCTTCTTATCATCTCCTTAAAGTGGTTTCTCCGACCCCAGATTTCTTACCTCAGATTGTGCAGCGGAACATTCTTTATGCCCACGCTCTTACGGAAACACCCTATGTACCACAGAGAGAAACAATATAGCCTTTGAATTTAGAAAAAGGAAATCGGTGCTGAAGACCTGGCTATTGTCCACCGACCGCCGTACATGTGATGCGCAATAAAGGAGCATGTGGGCTCCCGGCAGTGGACGGTCGTGTCCTGTGACCTGCTACCTCTGTCAGATAGTTATTCCATAACTGCAATCACTGTGCTGAGTGCATCTTTGACCAGACCTTAATCCAAGGACAAAATCCTTGACACCAACGGGAAACGAATCCTGATCTCCCCGCATGATGGCCTGTCGTGTTGATCAGTTGTTTAATAATTAGGCTGAAGTTCGATGAAAATAATTTAAATTATAATTCGTTTCTAACTATTATAGGATACATGGGCGCCGCCAGGATTGTTTCCACGGGGGGTGCGTCTCGACCTGAAATGCCATAGGTGTCACTAGGTATTGATTTCTTGTGGAGGGGGAAACCACCATATAGAGGACTTCTAGCAGACTGTGAGAAGACGTATTTTTGTTTCGTAGGAAAAGTACTGTTTAGTGGTGTGGATCAGGATCAGTTTGGCGAGAATCTAGTGTATTATATTTTGGATCTCTGGTGACAAGCTAAGTGTTGCGCGTAATATTTGAATAGCTTACACAAAGCTGAATAGCGTTTATGTAAAAAAAAAATTAAAATAGTGTTGAAGACAAACACACAGCAAACTTGTGGCTAAAAATTAGAAAATTTAGTAGCCTTTCTTACATTCTTAAAGCTGTAGACAAACCCAACTAATCTGAAAGCTATCATGAGAGAGTAAAGCATTATGTTTTCTTATCTAGTATGTAACATTAAATCTATTTAAGAGTCTTGACTTGGCGCCCGAGAAGAATTAGAAGGTAAAAGAAAGTCTGTATCTCGCTTAGAGCCGTGGTGGAGTAGCCGAGCGGTCTAGGCCAGGCGCACATTGGGACGCAGCTGATGCAGGGCAGGGCAGGGCTGCTCAGCGAAGGAAACAGTTTGCGACACAGCGTCTGCGCATATTGGGAGACAGTTTCTGGCCATTGTTGCACAGTCGTTCCTTGTTGAACCAGTGCACCGTGTTTCCTTGTACAGTTATGGGTGCACTCATGAACCTTAGTTCAGAGTTGGATTCTGATGAGGAAATGGACATGCTGATATTACAGTATAACGCTTAATAACGCGAGAAATCAGAATGGAAAAGCAGTAACATGAACAAGAGAAGTACCTTTGGGGAATTCGCCATGGCAAGAGTTTTCTGATAAACAGTTCCCGAACTACTTCCGTTTAGACCAGAGTCAATTCCACGACGTTCACGAGCTGATGAGAAAATATATATTTTCCGAAGAATGCAATGTCCAATGTCAGTGTGTCATAGTCAGCAAATGGTTGCATCGCAGCTATATACAAAAAATTAAAGTTTATGTAATCTGAATGCCGTCACCTTTCCCAAACCTTATTAGTATTCTTTCTGTAATGTGTGTACTTATTACGTACACTTAACCGTGATGATGATGACAGAACATCTACAGCGCATTCCAAGCATTTTCCTTATATACATAATTTCCCACATACATTTAGCCACAGGAGAGAGAAAAGTATTGCCTGCAACTACAGAACGGGCGATCCAATTGTGCCAGATACTGTTAATGCAGTCTCACATGCAATGCGGAACACCGTGCAACCACTATATTTACAACCCACAGCACAAAAAACAAACGGAGAATGTTTGTAACAGCAATGACAGTTTCCACACTGTATCGGAGCTCTCGATGGAAAACATATTGTGGTTAAGAAGCCAGTAACCAGTGGTTTATCATTTTTCAACTACTGACTTACATATTCTGTAGTAGTAATGGCTATCCCCAATACAAACTATCACTATTGATGTGGGGTCAATGGGCAGCTTTAACGATGGGAATATTTTTTCAAGTATTATGTTGACAAAGACGTTACGGAGACAAAATTTACAAGTACCTCCACATTCTGTACAAGGGCTTCCGTTGATACCTAACAATAGTAGAAGTGCTTTAAGTACTTTCGTTGTGAGAGAGAAGTTTACTGAGTATCTTAACAGAGTTGGAAGAGCATCTCGGCAAACAGACAGCATTACAAAAGGAAAATACTGAAGAAAACAGTTGATATTTTTACGACTCTAATTTCAATAGAATAGGGAAATTCCCTGTAATCATGAAAGCACGTTGCTTTAATGTTTAACACAATGTACGTGAATAAAACTGAAGTAATAGGGCATAATACGTACCATTCTGCATATCCAGATCTTTTGCATTAGAAACCCAAATTTGTTGTATTAATTTGGTTTTCATGTAATCATTGTGATTGGTATGTACAAAACGAGGTTCTGGGGAACTGCTTAAATTAGGTTTTCCTTCATGTCAAACATAGACTCGTGATAACGCGCGGTAAGCAGCTGGAGAAGAATGGCAGCGAGCGGACAGTGGGGCAGCAAACCGCACCCCCACGTCAGCTGCTGGTCTGCCTGGCGCCAAAGCTGCGCGGCTAGGGATGGGCTAAACTGCGATTTTTCGATATCAGTGATTTCTCTGACTGCTACTTTTATATATCTGTGATTCTTAGTTGCGATTTGTCACTGTTTACAATCGCACTGTACAAATCCTCCACATGTATCCCTCCGCACTCAAACTGCGATTTCGGTGACTCTGAATGCTACTTCTGCGATTTCTGCTACTGATATTGCTACTTTGCTACTTCTGCGATTTCTGCTACTTCCGTGACTTATGCGATGTGTGTGGCAAATGCAATATATATATCATCCATAACAGATCCTCTTCCTACATGGAAATACATACAAAAAAAGAATATTGATGCTCAGTTTACGTGTAATGTTGGGATTATTCACACATCGACAAATGTCAATTAGTTTTATAAAAGCTATTTCAGTGTTTGGTGTGTAATGTATAGTTAAAAGTGAGGTTATTCGCAAGTAATGTGTAACCGAAATCGGCAAGTAGGCCTATAGTCTACCTTAACAGAAACATTTGGTAGATTAGGCACACAGCAACTATAACAGTGCAACGAAAGTGCTATGTTCTTGCCTGTAGAATGAATGAATAGATTTTTTTAACATTGTGTGATATAAGTCACTTACCAATTTGAAAGAGATAAGTAAATGTGAAATACAACGTGACTGACTTCTGAAAATTCCATTTTCTCTTTAAAACCTTTCGGTATCACTATAGATAAGAGCTTGCGTTATATTTTACTAATCGACGTGCCGACCTAGTGTGCTAATGTTGGCAACTAAAGCTTCATTTTATAAGAATTTTTAACTTACTGACTGTAGAGGGTTACACACAAGAAATCTTACAACCACAGATTAAGAATAACATTAATTATTTATTTTATGATAAACAAAATATTATTTCAATCATTCTGTATGATTTAGATTTCTAGGATCATTCATCGGTCGTTGCCAACATAAACACACTATGCCACCACTGCAGTAAACAAAAGTTTTAATAATACTGAAGGAGCCGATACCACCCATCTGCTTTCACTCATGTCCTGAAGGAGCCGATACCACCCATCAGCTTTCACTCATGTCATCACAGCACGGAATGTACGAAAAGGAAAAAGACGGAAAACAACATTCCTAAACCTAAAACAAATCTGATAAAATAAAACTTTCCATTACGCGAAAAATTTGTTTATTTTCAAGTGTAATATTTTTATAGAATCCTCAAAGATACAAGTTTACTCCTATATAGCAGTACTTAACACAGTCCACATTGAAAATCGAGTTGGCCTACTGTTAAACATTTCGTAAAATTACCTGTACTTAGTTGACCACTTGATACCACCCCCTTGGAATTTTTATTTTATGTACGATGTATAACGCAAGCAAAAATATTCGTCGAAACCAGATTTGCAATGTAACATACGTATTCTGAATTCCCATAATAGTTGTAGGTTCTATGACAAAAAATTATTTTAAACAGGGATCAAGTCCGTAAGACAATATTTATTTGGCATTCACATTTGTTGTCTTTACCAACTATAACCTAAAAACATATATGCCAGGCTTTGCTTCACAACATGTAAATGCTGCCGCCAGGTAAAATAGTGCCACTAAGTGTAAACATTTTCACAAAGAAAATTATGTTCTTGCTCATTAATTCGACAATATCCCTAAACAACACACGAGTGAAAGTACGACAGTTGGTCAACAAGTAGCATAAGGCGGAATATTAAATGCTATTCTCAGTTGCTACTTGCGACTCTTAATCGCGACTTTTCACCGAAATCGCAGTTTGGACCAGTGAGGACGTTCGAGCTCACTGGTTTGAGCCGATGGCGTTCGACCAACACATACACAAAAAGCCACACATACACGAGGCAGACAGCGGGAAGCTAGAAGTACCAATTTCGGCCAACAGATGGCAGCCGGCAAAGTCTAAACTGCGCCTCTTAGTTGCTACTTGCGACTCTTAAACGCGATTTGTCACTGAAATCGCAGGTAGACTCTATAGCCTGCCCAATGCAAAGATATTAGTACAAACTTCGACCAACAGATGGCAGAGTGCAAACTGCTTCTTGCTACTTTTAGTTGCGACTTGCTACTTTTAGTGCTACTGCGCTTCTAAACTGCGACTGAAATCGCAGTCAGAATCCGTAAAGTTGCGACTGTGAATACTGCTACTTCCAAATCACTGTGACTCTTAACAGATACGCGATTTTCGACCCATCCCTATGCGCGGCACTCGCACAGCATTCTGTGTCCCGGACACTGTGCGGCCCAGGCGGAGGCAGGAGCTGCGCTGCCCTGGCCTTCCCTGTGCCGCAACTTGCGCCGCCGCATCTAAACCCGGCAGTCACAGAAACCTGTGCTGTGCTGCCCTGCCCTGCCCTTCGTCGCCTGAGTCTCAATGTGCGCCCGGCCTTAAGGCGCCTCGCTGCGGAGCGCGCGGTTGCTCGCCGTCGGAGGTTCGAGTCCTCCCTTTGACATATGTGTGTGTGTGTTTGTGTGTGTGTGTGTGTGTGTGTGTGTGTGTGTTGGCCTTAGATTAAGTAGTTTGTAAGCTACGGACTGATGACCAAGCAGTTTGGTCCGATAGATTTACAAACATTTGATTTTTGATCTCGCTTAGTGCTGACATAAAATATTGAAATTTTTCGTTTGCGATTATATTCCAAGTCAGAAATGACGGACAAAACTAATGAGTTTACGTAAAAGTGTAGTACAGAAAACAAACTTTATCCTGATTGTAGTAATGAATGTAAATTTACGCTTGTTTTAACACTATTAGGGTGTTAAGGTTGGCAGTGGCAGATTTCAAGTTCAACATAACGTTTACTGGTTTCTGTCGGCTCTTACCCATTTGGGGCCGGCCATCCTGATCTTGGTTTTTGTGGTTTCCCAAGTTCACTCCAGGCAAATTCTGACATGTTTTCCTGTAAAAGGCCACAGACGCTTCCTTCCTCTCTCGTTGTCCCACTTAGATTAAGTACGCGCGAGTATCTGGCCAAGTGGGGAAAGTACCCAAAACCAATAAAATAAAACACTTACCCATTTGAACTATGGCGTCGAAGTGACGCACAGAGGGCATTACCTTGTAAAGTAGGTATGACATCCAAAACACGCCATCGTGTTCCCCTCGTAAAATGCGGTCGATTAGAATTACACTCATGATATAATTTATACCAGTGAAATCTTATAATTATTGATAGTAAGGCCTCCGTATTAAGGAACGAGGAAACATGCCGGTATTTGAATATAAATCTTTAGAACACGCCTCTATTGGTATTTTGGGTGTTCTTGGCCTTTTTGCACATAAACTAAACAATTAACACTTCTCCCAAACAGCCTAGCCGCTTCATGTTTCTATTTAGACCAAATCAATTTCTATTGCACCAAAGCATACGCCGGAATAATTATATTTTATATTATACAATAATAAAATTTTATTTCTCCACCTTTTTCGGTGTGTTTTCATCCCAGCCAGGGGGTGCAACTGCACCTCCTTACACCCCTTCCCGTCGCCTATGATAGGATGCAATTTGTTATACCGTACAATCCAGTACCAAATCAAACTGGCAGTGTAGATATTAAATGTAAATTATCTACAGTATATTAAAAAATAAAGAAGTTATATTTTGTTTATGATATTTATTTCTCCCGAAAACAACTCCAAAAGTCTTGAAATTATTTTTTTCATTTATTTTATTCTTCCAGTCTGGCAACCTTAATCCGCCCTCAAGGTCGCCTGATGTCTCAGCAAGTAATATTTTACTTCATATATGTGATGTTTTGTATAAGGTTCAACCTACGTACTTCATCTACCAAAAACTACAACGCTGCAGAACAACAGAAGTGACTGCAGAGGACACAAGCATAAACGACAATTTTGATGCCGGCCGCGATGGCCGAGCGTTCTGAGGCGCGTCAGTCACAGTCTGCACGGCCACTACGGTCGGGGGTTCGAATCCCCCCTCGGACATGGATATTTGTGCCGTCTTTAGTATTAGCTAGTTCATAAGTAGTTCGTAAGTTTAGGGACTGATGACCTCGTAGTTAAGTTCCATAACCTCTACAAACATTTGAACATTTGACTACTTTGATTCTACAACTATTTGTTTGAAGCACCCCCAATCGTGAGTCTCCACGTCGTAAAAGTCATGCCCTTGACCTTTGTAAAACTGGATGATCGTTTTGAAATACTTACGAAGTTTCTATCTTCATTCATGCTGAAGATGTAGTGTTGTGAAATCGGAGCAGACGATACGTGGATGAGTGCTTTTGTGCAGAATTCAGATAGTTGCAAGTATTATTTTAGATAGTTTGTTGTTGGAATGTTTTTAAAACGTCTAAATCGGTGTTTTTCAACCTGTGGGTTGCACAAAGACTTGGTCGGGGAGGGGGAGGGGAGGAGTCGCCGTTACAGGTGAAAATACAGTAGTTGCACCTTAAAACAACCAGATCAGTGCTTGTTTGAATACTGCGGGTTTCGTAATACAGAAATATAAGCCTAAGTGAATTTTTATTTTATGTTAAAAGTGTGTAATTCGTTGTTTAACATTAATTCTGAATTGATTTTTTATAGTTAATACAGCGTGTTAATGATGTATAAGCTAAAAGCCCGAAAACTTTTCAGCAACCAATCGATAGGTAAATGAAGAAGATGCAATACTTAAATGTAAGAAATTCGAAAAGGAATTTACTTCCTCACAAAGTGTCTATACAGTGGAATTTTCCTTAATGAACATAATCCGCTAATGACTCGTGCCTGAAATGCGAAACACTCGTCGTGCAAAATTTTGTCGGTAATCAAGTGAAAACAGATATAATTCTTTCAATTCCGAAAAATACACAAAAGTAATCTCTAAGAAATTAAAAGAAAGTTGTATCAATAGAAAGAAAATTAATTACCTCTGAGACTCCAAAATATTTTTTTTTTAAGGTACGCAATAGTGACGGGGGTAGAGTTCTCCAGGATATTTACTCTTGGAAGAGGGTCGCCGGAATATTTTTACTTGTAAGGGGGTCGCACATTCGAAAAGGTTGATGTAAGGAAGTGGTTTCCAAACAGTGTTCAACGAACCACAGGTGATAAAAAAAAATGTTCAAATGTTTGTTAAGCTTAAGGGACTTAACTACGGGGTCATCAGTCTCTAAACTTATAAACTACTTATGAACTAACTAAGACTAAGGACGGCACAAATATCCATGCCCGAGGGGGGATTCGAACACCCGACCGTAGTGGCCGTGCAGACCGTGACTGAAGCGCCTCAGTCCCCTCGGCCACCGCGGCCGGTGACAGGTGATTCACAAGATATAAAATATGGTACGTGAAAGTTCTTAAATTTCAAACTTTTATCCATTTTAATTATTAATTCCTTCTTACGTGGGTAGTCAGTCGTCTAATTTTGTAGTGAAAGATTTTGTTATAATAGTACTATTAATACATATTACTTCTGAGTGTAACGAATACGTTAAAAGTTTTGTTTAAAGTTTATTCTTAGATTGACACAGTTTGAGCGGTCTGGAGCGCTAAGTTACGGGTCGCGCGGCCTCCCGCGTAGCTGGTTCGAATCCTCATGGACCAGTGGCGTAACTAGGACTTGGCTCTGGGGGGGGGGGGGGAATAGATCTGCTTGACGACCAAAATTTTAGGCAGTTTCCAGACAGACTAGTATCTACCACTCCAGTTCAAGAAACTAATTCACTCCCATACAATGAAAGCTTATGGCGAAACACCCCAAGTTTCCAATCTTTAGCTTTACGAGATTGCTGTTATACGATTTCTTCTATCTTTTTTTTTTTCTCTTTTCGGGTTCTGGGGGGGGGGGGTTCTATCCCCCTCATCCCCCCCCATAGTTACGCCACTGTCATGGACCATGGATGTTTGTGTTGTCTTTAGTATAAGGTAGTTCATAAGTAGTTTGTATGTTTAGGGACTGATGACCACGCAGCTAAGTCCCTTAAGCTTCACAAACATTTGAACATTTTTGACACGGTTTATTATTTTTTTCTTGAATCTTAAGTTCCCGGCTCACATTAAAGGGATTAAAGTGGTGCCTGGTTGAAAAAGGTTGGGAGCCATTGATCTAAAGACTGCAAAAAGTATTCGTAACTTCTTTTTCAACTTGTATATTAAGCGATTTCCAGACCACCACCTTCTGACGGTATTGAGGGACATCTTTGAAGCTTTGTATGTCACTGTATAAGTGTCAATAATGCTTTGATAAAGACAAAAGTGTGAAAAGATTATAGTCCACTTTGATGTAGTTGCTACATCTCTTAATACCTGAGTTTTTATCCCCTCACGTTGCAAAACTTCATCTTCTACCTTCCACAGATTCAACGATCTGTTCTGGCCTCAGTTACAATTGGATGTCCTGTGGCTGTGTTTCCTTTTAGATTTGTATTGCAAGGCCAGTCTGGATTCTTCGGTTCTTTCATTCGTTCTGGAACTGCTGAGCAATTTCAGGGTGGCAACAACAGGGTAAGGTGGTACAAATTCAGTGTAGGTACAGTTCTGATCAACTTAAAGTTTCGCGCCTTTTGTCAGTCTTGTAGTGTCTTGTTGTGTGACGTTGTAATGTAGCAAGTTTATAAAGCTGCTCATGTCTTTTCCAAGAATACACCATTTTGTGCTAGAAGATATGAAAAATTTTCCTGTTAAGAGGTAAGTGGCGCTACTTAGTCCAACGCGCTCTTATAAATTTTTTAGTTAAGAGTCACTGGATCCGATGCCAAAAATGCAGTGTTTGGTATCACGAAGTATACGTTGGTGTCCAACGGAAAAGGTGCTTTTTTTATGTAGAGGATGTCTGTAATCAAAATTGTACCAGGATGTGATCACAATTGTACCTTGTGTGGAACATTTTCGATCTATTTTTTTCAATTCTGTAACTTGTTTTGTGTTTATACCAACATTTGCAATTTTCTAATATTTGTGTTACATATTCATTAACCCTCCCGTTACCAAGCTTTTTCACACCACTATTTTACCAAGCGGGGTACTTGGATTACCCCAAAAAATATTTTGTGTTTTTTGTAATATTTGTTCTCAGTTTTCGTTATTTCCATTGAATATGTTTACTTAGTATTGAAAAACAGGTTATTTGAAGTATTTAATCAGATCACAGATACAAAGTAAAAATTGTTTTTTATATCTTTCACAAATTTCAGTACTCAACGAACTGAAATTTAATAATCTATGTACCTCAACAGTCTCTGCAGTAACATAACACAAGACTTTCTCAACTTTTCAGTCAAGTACATTTTTGCACTACATGCACTTCACAATAACAGTTTCTTCTCTGTGTATATTACAAACACGTTTCTTGTATGTTACACAACAGAATCTTGTTTTCCGATCTTCGTTTCTCTTGAGTCTTTACATCGTAGTGGTATTGGTAACTTGGAAAAAAATGTTTGTAGGGCTTATGGGACTCAACTACGGGGTCATCAGTCCCTAAACTAACTACTTATAAACTAGCTAACACTAAGGACGGCACAAATATCCACGCCCGAGGGGGGGGGGGGGATTCGAACCCCCGACCGTAGTGACCGTGCAGAACGTGACTGTTGCGCGGCAGACCGCTTGGCGGGTTTGTGCTCACTTTCTTCACCAGTATAGACAAAAATCGGTTTCTTGACATGGCAGCAGAAAACAATGGTTTCCGAAAGACCACATTGCCTCCCCACAGATATGAAGCACTTTGTGATGTCCAAGAGTTCGAACAGCTGCGATTAGAATTGCTAATACAGCGTACACTGCAGTTGCATTTATATCTCTCCACGTTTTTTGTTCGAAGAATGAGCTGCATTCCACATAGAATGGCATCACTGTTCGTTTCTTCTACAATGATCTCACGATTTCCGTTGGGATAAATAAGAAAACGACTCTTTATTGTTTTGATTGTTTTTCCATCATTCACTGGGCCAGGTGTTATGTTCAAAATGTCGTAACGTCGACAACGCCCACCTTTTGGTGGTTCACTAGAAAATTGTAGTCGACTTCTAGAAATAAATCTCTGGTGTCTTCCTCTTATTCATCATCATCATCTTCTTCTTCTTCTTCTTCTTCTACTACTACTACTACTACTACTACTACTACTACTTGTTCACGTGAATGTGTAGTGTCTTCTGATATTTCATCATCAGCTTCATCTGATGCTGTAATACGGTCTTTGTCAAGAGGTTCCATATATTCATTCTGTTCATTATCAGTGTCCAATTCATTTTCATCGTCACTGACATCAGAATTGTCCAGAATTTCCATGATCTGTTCACTAGTAAGTCCTTTCGGCATACTTACTCGTATTTGAAATACTGGCTCGTGTAATTTCAGCTCAACGGTGAACGTCAACTCAACAATAGTAACCAGCAACAATAACAAAAATTGGATCTATGGCAAAACTCAACAAAGAAGATGAATGACATATTTCCCAAAATCTTCTTTTTCTACAAAAAAGGAAATAAGACGTTTCGTACCAAGCAGGGTAGTCTCACAACCCCACCAATAAATTACTTGAATAACAATGATAAAGCCAAAAAAATTAGACAGTAGTGAGTGTGAATTCAACATAAATCATTTTAGCACAAAGTCATGAAACCACAGATAACATTGTTATAGGGAAAGAATCAACCTGGTAATGAGAGGGTTAAACATCCAAGAACAAGTGCCACAGTTAAAATTACTTCTTTTCTCAATATATTTCCACTTACAATAACATTTGTCCGAAATGTACCATCTTACCATACGGCAACTGTGTGGTTGCAGTTATACTTAATTTGGAGTTCGAATCCCTCTTTGGGCATGGGTGTTTGTGCCGTCTTTAATGTTGTAAGGTAGTTCACATTTGCGATTTAGAGTAAGGCCACAACCATTGACGCTGTCATCCACTCTACATCCTACAGTCATGAAAGTAAGTTTTTTCTCGTCCATGATCGACCGCTTATGAGACCTCCTTTTAAACAGTGGAACAGTTGAGGAAGAACTAGCTAACCTGAGCCGGCCGCGGTGGCCGAGGTGACTGAGGCGCTCCAGTCACGGTCAGCACGGCCACTACGGTCGGGGGTTCGAATCCCCCCTCGGGCATGGATATTTGTGCCGTCCTAGTTCGTAAGTAGTTCATAAGTAGTTTGTAAGTTTAGGGAATGATGACCCCGTAGTTAAGTCCCATAAGCTTAACAAACATTTGAACATTTTTTGAGCTAACCTGAGGCACATTGCTAGAACCAACGGATACCATGCCAGCCTGGTAGACCGTTTGTACAGCAGAAAATACTCTAAAAATAACACCTCCCTCCTCCCTAGCACCATCAGTACTGAATCCATCTATGTCTCCTTACCGTTCATAGAAAATCTCTCTTACAGACTCGCCGAACTTCTTAAAACCACCCACGTAAAAGTAGCCTTCACGATCAATGACAAGATCCAGTATCGCTTTCACTACAGTGAACAGCTAGTTAAAGACTCTTTTAGCTAGTCAGGCGTCTACAAAATACAATGTTTGCAGTGCCCCTTATCATACATTGGCCAAACTGGACGAGACTTCAAAACTAGATTTCAAGAACATCTTTTAACTAAGAAAGGTGCTGCCAAAATAATTCGGCCTTTTCCGAGCATCTCAAAAGAAGCAAACACATTCAGCCCCCGCCTAGACAAATTGCAAGTTCTTCACATCGCACCCAAAGGAAAAAAACACTCACTTCTTGAAGAATTAGAAATCACTAAGTTTGTGATACGGTCCCCAGAACACAGTCTCAACGAACAGCTCATTACAAAAAAAAAATCAAACTTTTTACGACATCGTGTTATCTATCTTTTTCCAAAATGACCCCCCTTCTGACAATTCACATCTTTCTTCCGCCCCACCCCTCAGGCCTCTAATAATTTCGTTTTCATTCATTTATTCTTGTTTCACTACCAACATGTATCATTTCACAAGATTCATTCCCCACGTCACAAACATCTCTGATAATACCAAGCTACTGCTTGGCAAGCCGCTCATTCTCGCAGGCGTAACTCTGCCCATACCGATGTGTTTAACGGTCGCATTTATGTTCCGCAGTTACTAACAATACTACCAGTTGTAAACGTGGACCTGCCGCGACAGCGACTCCTCTGCTTCTATATGGTGAGTTTTATCATATAAAAAGCATTCTATTAATTTCCATAATATACCACTTTAGTCCCTAGTTATTCTACTTCAAATAGCCCTTACGTACTTTGTACGTTTACCTCTTTGTAGAGGCCCAATGACAACACAAATTGTTAAGCTACCTCCACCACAGCTATAGATAGTTCTGTGGCTCCATCTCCGCCCAAGTAAGTCTGACTTTTCACAATTCACTCACCTTAGCCACATTAGATTCGCTGTCCGCCAGGTACACGGACTGTAACAAAACATTTGTTTTTTTCCAGTCTGACGATGCGCTATCAGCGCGAAACGCGTAATTGGAGAATAAAAATATTGCAACAGAGACTGAGAATTATTTAATAATAGTTCATAAGTAATTTGGAAGTTTAGGGATTGATGACCCCGCAGCTAAGTCCCTTAAGCTTAACAAACATGTGAACATACTTAATTTTCCTTTGTGAAGAAACATGTATCGCGTGTACGACATTTCCTCCTTTTGTGTCTGGCGGAGTTTACACTGCGAGTGCGGAGAACAGGATGTTGAATACAGATTGGAAGTGTCTGGCTGCTTGCTCTCGTGTGTGTCGCGGTTGACACGGCGCGTGAACACATAAGATAGCGCGTTATCTCCCTACCTGGAGGAGGAGTAGCAGAGACAGCGCCGCGTACGGGGCAGATTAGTACAAAGGATTATACTGAGGAGAGGCGGGACAATAATGCGAGTTGTCGCAGCCGCGCAAACACTGTGTAGGGAGGCCGGCTGGCGCGTCACTCAGGCATTGGCATTCAGCGGCGACATCTGCAGGCAGTCCCTGCACGCGCGCAGCCTGCTGCGTGCCGCACCGCGGGTGCATGGCTGATGTCCAGCCGGCCGGCGGACAAATTGCACTCCTCACAGCTCCTTCATAGCAATGAGGATCCGCCTATCGGCAGAAATAGCCGCCTCTCCTATTCGACGGACCTAATAAGGGCCGGCCGCGGTGGCCGAGGGGACTGAGGCGCTGCAGTCACTGTCTGCACTGCCACTACGGTCGGGGGTTCGAATCCCCCCTCGGGCAGGGATATTTGTGCCGTCCTTAGTATTAGTTAGTTCATAAGTAGTTTGTAAGTTTAGGGACTGATGACCCCGTAGTTAAGTCCCATAAGCTATACAAACATTTGAAACATTTTTGGACCTAATAAGGTGGGACTCCGACCGAAACATGATTTGCGGTCGAAACCGAATATTCGGCTCCCCTTTTAGTATCGGACGAAACCGAAACCGTATCCGAAACTTGAGTAGTTAAAATTTCGGTAAATCTATATTACACTACAAATCACTAGATGTTGGACATTTGGCATGACCCCTTTCTGTATTAAGCCGCCTTGAGTGTGTGTAAGCCTAACCAAGAGGAAAGAAGGAAGGAAGATAAGTGTTTACCGGGGGTTACACCAGCTGCGCGCAGCGGTCAGAAAAATCCTAATCACCTATACCAGCTGCGGTAGAAGGGTCCGTTCTCAACCCCTGTGCCAACTGCGCGCGAAGCGGTCACACGACGTTCGTTCCAGCAGCTGCCAGACTGCTTGACGCGCATGTACAACGCTGAAATTATGTTCCAGCAGCGCCCTTCTCCCGCTTCTGGCTACTTGAGTGTGGGTGTTTTGTGTTCCAGCAGTTGCCGCAAGCAGCCAGACGCTACCCGGAAAAATAATTGTGGCGCGGTCAGTTGTCAATTTGCGCATGCACAGAAATGTCTGACCTAAAGTGGGGGGGGGGGGGGGGTAGCCATCACGTGATACATATGTGTTTGTATAGTATTTTTCGATTTTTTCGAAGGCACTGCAATCCCACTTGAGCTCAGTTATTTCTCGTTTACACTTCTTCGTTATTAGGAAGGAAAGTATTTTAAATATTCCATTTAACTCACCTTCGCCTGCAGCCAGAAACAGTACAGTAAGCGTTCCAACAGTGCAAGTATCAAACAAGGGTTTTTACGTCATAATAGCTGCGCATGCACAGTAACACCTGTTTCTTAGGGCTTGAAACTAGCCGTCTCGCAGCTGCTGGAACGAACCTACGATGTACAGTCTTTACCACAAATACACTCAAATGTTCAAATGTTTGTTAAGCTTAAGGGACTTAACTGCGGGGTGATCAGTCCCTAAACTTACAAACTACTTATGAACTACCTTATACTAAAGACGACATAAACATCGATGTCCGAGAGGGGATTCGAACCCCCGACCGTAGTGGCCGTGCAGACTGTGACTGGCGCGTCGCAGACAGCTCGGCCACTGCGGCCGGCACAAATACACTGCTCGTTGATGTACAACATACGTTGCGGCAGCATTTAGCCTACTTAAAATTCTATTGCAAGTAAGCACTGAAGTCGGTTAAAAAACGATATCAAAGATAGACATTGTACCGTAGGACGTGTTGCATAAGGCACGGAAGGGCGACAGCAGAAATTCTATCGATATATCGACACTTTAAATATATCGTTGGTCTTATTACCTACAGATCATGCGTATAGCCCGGTCAAAATGGACAATGACCCTTATATAAATTTACAAGAAGCTGAAAATTTGCATGGGTCCAGATCAAGAGGAAGACTCTTTCGTAAACCACATGTCTGAACTTTCAGAGGAAGCAAATGTTCAAATGTTTGTTAAGCTTATGGGACTTAACTACGGGGTCATCAGTCCTTAAGCTTACAAACTACTTATGAACTACTTACGAACTAGGACGGCACAAATATCCATGCCCGAGGGGGATTCGAACCCCCGACCGTAATGGCCGTGCTGACCGTGACTGGAGCGCCTCAGTCACCTCGGCCACCGCGGCCGGCTCAGAGGAAGCCTCACCTTACGCCGACTACCTTGTTAACAATTATATAGAAGCTTCTAGCCGTTTCCCTCCGACTTTGTGGGCATCAATAGACCCGTCCTCAGAAGAAACAACCGATGAGTGTGAAGCAATCTATTCGACGTTGGGCTGCATGTTTTGTTCGACGCATCCGAACGTTTTTGTATTCATCAACGCATTAAAAGACGTTCAAACGACAAGCTACGTCACAATGAATCCAAAAACGGTACGAAAATCTAGCAATCCAGAGTTCGTTAAGCGGCAGAAATATCTCAACAATATTCAGTCTGAGTTTTTCACACACACACACACACACACACACACACACACACAAATCACAATGCTGCAGTACATTAAAAAAATTCATATGTTTACTACAAAGAATAAATGGCTGTCTTGCACCAGAACCGTATAAATATAGTTAATAAAGTAATGAAACCCCAATTGCTTGTGTTTTTTTAAATCTAATATTAGAATATTAACATGTCTTTTAATTTCTTTTTGTTATTATTTAATTTAAAACTCATTATTTTACTGAGTTCATATTCATTGCTTATCTTGTAATAAAAGTATTCCCCATTGGCAGCTCTGGTATCACTTCCCTAATAATTTGTGAATAAGCAGAACGGACTGTCCGATGTTTTGCTTCCGCGCTGCTTCCCTCGGTAAAAGGAGCTCGTGCACAGTTGGTGGAGCCCCTTTTGAGGAATGTGTGGTACACCAAAAATTCCACTGACCACCCGCGCAGTTGCTAGTCATCCGTTATCGCCCCGTTTACAGCGTGGTTATTGGAGGCGGACCTTACGCTCGGATTGTCTGCGTAAGGTTGGGGAAGGAAATCGACCGTGCCCTTTGCAAGGAACCATCCCGGCATTTGCCTGGAGTGATTTAGGAAAATCACGGAGGACTTAAATCTGGATGGCTGGAGGTGGATTTGAACCACCTTCCTCCCTAATGCGAGTCCAGTACGTTACCACTGCGCCACCTCTCTCGGTAGAGCCTAACAAGGAGTCCGTACAAGATAACATGGGAGGAGTACTGGTTTAGACGAATCGAAGATACTTTATTAAATGTACTTCCAAATTGGATTCTTTTCTCCTCGTTGTGACACTGTCTACCAAAAAAAACTAAAAGTAAGTTAGAGAAGTAGTAAACTGAACTCGATGCTATGGGGACTCGATATTTAAAGTCTCTGAATTACGAGTCGCGTAAATCCGAGCGTCATAAAACAAAAACTGCGGGTACATTCTGTCTTCGCCGAAATAAGGACGTCATCATCATATCGCCAAGTAAATAGTTAATACTTTAAAATCATAAGGCTGCCAATGTAAATGCCTATTTAAAAACTTTGTTTAAAACATTTCATATTTTTTGACACATTTATTCTTTTCAGAGTCGCTTCTTTTTCGCACATAAATTTTGATAGCTCGAAGTGGTACCGGTCCTGCTCACCTCGAATTAACGAGACTCTATAGTTACCACAAATACTACAGTACTGCATATCTTCTCGTATGAAGATACTCTATAGCTACACAACAAACATGCCAAGTAGATACTACGAAATGATAGAGCCTGGACATGACTACTGTAATACAAAGTACGGTAAGTTATTACTTGCATCCTTTTTTTTTTTTTTTTTTTTTTTTTGAGAGTGCTAGCTTTCTATTGCCATCTTCATTTCCGTTTTTCCAATCGATAAACAACTTTATATATCTCCTTTTTTGCACTCATAAATACGTAATGCAAATAAGTTGCAGTCAGTAAATTAGCTTCAATCAGTGCTGCAGAAAGTATTTCGAAAAATAAGGTGACAGTTCGACAAACAGTATGATTGTTGTAGGTATACATTTTTGCAAACTGAACAGGAAAAGCTGCGTACCACCCAAATTAGTTATTAAAAAACTTCTCGCTTTCAAGGAAACACATTAACGAAGTCTTTCAGCATAACAATATGAAAACCCGATCCATTACGTACTATACTGAATGACCTAGCAACTGGTGGCTGTTTACTTTTCCGACCTACAGTAGAACCTCTCTAATGCGACTTTGGATGGTCCGTCACTCCGGTTAGTCCGACCACGCTCAGGCTCGTGATCCTGTGCCGACTTGTCACTGACTGGACGCCTGTCAGGCTGTTGTTGCGGTGACTATCTCCGATGTCGGAGCTGCTAAGGACTTTTCTGTTACTTTTCAAAAATTTGTAGATGAAAATGAACTGTTACCCTGTCAAGTGTATAACATCATTTTTTCCTTTTAGAACCGATGCACGTTATAGTGTGTGCAGACGGTTTTTAGTTAATATATTGTTTAACATTGTGTAAAAACATATTTTTATATTACTGTAGGCGGCTTTTAGTTCTTAAATCGTTCAATTTTTTGTACTAAATGTTTTTTATATATATTTGCAATAAACATTAGCTTTTTGGAATAATTCGACCTTTTTTTCGTTACGATCATGGTCCCTGTCCCGAAGGTGACGAATTAGAGGGGTTCTACTGTATAAAACACAGTTGCTGCAATGGATAAAACATTTAATACAGAATGAGTTAAATTGTAACTAACATAGTGTAAGACTATCACTATACGATACGATTGAGTTATATTGTGCTTAATAACAAAATATCTACAACTTTTTGCGCGAGGATAGACCCCTAGTAGTTAAACGGTGCGCCTTTAAATCCAGCCCGAACGCGACACGACTTCATCAGTTCAAGAAAGTTTCGGCTTTTTTTTTTTTTTTTTTTTTTTTTTTTTTTTTTTTTTTTTTTTTTTTTTTTTTTTTTTTTTTTTTTTTGACCGAAAGCGAATATTCGGTCGGTCGTTAATAACAACACATTAAAATTTACTTATGGCATCGGCGGACTACTGTGCTGATGTTGGCAACGACTGTCGAGTGCTCTCTGAAAATCGAATCACGTAGACTGAGGGAAATAATCTTTAGTGTTGACCATGAAAGTAAAATTATACCTTCGGCATCGGCGTAGCGTGCTGATGTTGGCAACGACATTCGAATGTTCTTTGAAAACCGAATCACTTAGAATCAAGGGAATAATCTTTTGTGTTGACCTTGAAATAAATAATTAATGCTGTTCCTGTTCTATGGTTGAGAAGTTCTTCTATAAACTTTTGGCCGGTCAGTAACTTAATTATCCTCGTAAAGCGATGATTTCTTTGCTAACAATAGCACTCTACGCCACCGCTGCCGTAAATAAAAGTTAACCTAACTACACTACTGCGCACGTGTTTTCCTTTTCGATATATTTGTTCATTGTAGTGAACGATTTTGTTTTCATTGGCTATACGTGTCCAGTGTAGTGCATATTGTCGTCTGCGAGTCTACACCACCGTGCCAGCTGATGACTCGAACAGTATGCCCGAACTGTGGCGACCGTAAAGATTGTGGTGGAGTGCAGCTACTACTTACTAGAGCTGTAGCAAACCGTTGTATTCGGTACTGAATAACGACTATTTTGGATGATACGAAATACTGAATCGTTACTCATGAATAAATTCCGTTACTCGCATCTACCGTACCGATACGAATTTACTCATACATATATTTTGTTACAAGCTGATACCCGCGACTTCGTCCACTTGACGATATTAAATACAGTCCATTCCTTTATTCAACAATCAATGTGACACAATAAAAACAAAAATGTTTCATTTTTAGCAGAGAATTTTTTATAAAAACAAACAACCTTCATTTTTGACATTTCTTAACAATAAGATCATTGACATACTAAAAACCATCACCCTTAATTTTGGATTTTTTTACAATGAACGTACTGACGCTCTAAAAACAAATATGTTTCATTTTGAAAATTTTTCATAACTATAAAATTATTGACATACTATGGAGTGACACTTTTTTGTTTTGAAACCTTTTTCGTTAATAATAAAATTGATTTGCTAAAAACAAACAGCTTTAATACTGAAACAATTTTTTGCAAGAAATTATTGTATTGAAAGACTTCATTCGTCTGAACAGGTACATGATTTCGCTGGATAATAACGAAAGTGCCACTATGCACAATCGCTTATTATTGGTTACTATGAAACTGACAAAAAATCACTCGTGATATGGTCAACCGGGAGAATTTAGAAAGTTGTTGTATTGTACTGCTGTTCACTATTACATAGTGAAACATTTTGAAACATACGAAAGCAAACACAGTGATACAAAAAAGAGACTAATTGGAAATTTAATATTAATTTCCAGTCATTTGGCTCTCAACAGTAAAGAAGCTTTGTGAAGTAGGTCTTGGGCAACATGATAGATAACATATTTGTTTTCGTGTAACATATAAATTAACTTTAAGAGAGAGTTTTATTTACCTAACCTCAGTAACTAAGCTACTTTTCTAAAACCTCTCGATAGACCACATTTGTAGTTTTATTTTCCGGCTGCAGAATATATTCTAAACCATCAGGCGAACTTACTCTGGAGCAGGGTACATACAATGGTTATGACGTATCTGCTGATCAATGCATCGTACAGTGATGTAATATTGTAGCTCTTTTCAGTGGCGTATTTGAATATTGTTTGCGGACTGTGTTGCGAATAGAGAAACAAAGACTGGACAAAATGTTAAACATAAGCAGTACCTATTTACGGATGTCATGTTTATGACGTAATATCTCCTGATTTATGTGTCCTACAAAAACATTATTTATCAGGATCGTGGAGTGGAATTTAGGAAACTGCTTGCGAAATGTATTGTAAATGGAGTTGGCAGTAAAGATGTAGTAAATTACAACCTCGTGCTTATCAGGGCGAATTTTCATGCATTTCATTCTTTTTAACGTAATAGCACCTGAACTATATGTCGCAATACGATACTATTTCAAAAGTGCATCCAGCGGTGTATATGTAAAATGTCTAGAAAATACGTCGCGAATAGAGTTAGTGGAAAAGACGTAATAAATCAAAACGTCATGCTTGATGAGGCGGTTTTTCATTAACCTACATCTACATCCATACTCCGCAAGCCACCCGGTGGGGTGTGGTGGAAGGTACCTTGAGTACCACTATCGGTTCTCCCTCCTATCCCAGTCACGTATTGTTCGCGGATAGAAAGATTGTCGGTATGCCTCTGTGTGGGCTCTAATCTCTCTGATTTTATCTTCATGATATCTTCGCAAGATATACGTAGGAGGAAGCAATATACTCCTAGACTCCTCGGTAAAGTTAAGTTCTCGAAACTTCGACAAAAGACCGTACCGTGCGACAGAGCGTCTCTTCTCCAGAGTCTTCCACTGGAGTTTAACGATAATCTCCGTAACGCGTTTACGATTACCAAATGATCCTGTAACGAAGCATGCTGCTCTCCGTTGGATCTTTTCTACTTCATCAACTCCACCTGGTACGGATCCCACACCGGTGAGCAGTATTCAAGCTGTGGACGAACAAGTGTACCTAATTGTGTATGACTCCATATCTCCATATCTCATGAACCATCTCTGAACGTACGTTCAGTGGTATGTGTGTACACTGCCTGTAACATTTCTCGTGAATACAATTAATAGTAATAAATTGTAACGTCTTGCCAAATACCACAATTTTACTGCATAAACGCCGAAAAGCGAAACACATTTTTCCTTTCATCATTTTATTGGGGTTGTCTGCGAGAAGTAGTTTCCTAAAGGTTTGAAATTGCAAAAGTTCCGCAAGACGGGGAAGTTTTCATTATGACGTCATATCTCCTGGAATATCTGTCCTATCACAAAATCCTTTCTTAGATGATGTCTTCTCCCTATAAACTACATTCCTGCCAAATTTCAGCTTTATAGGTGAAGTAGTTTTCTAGATACGAACAACCCAAAGTGGACGTCTCCCAGTAGGTCCCAAGGAGGTCGTTGGAGAAAAGCATCTCATTGGCTCTATCTTTCTGCCGGAAATGCTCAAAGCTGCGACTCATATTCAAATGCTGGATAAGGTGGCATGCCTATGGGTTTTCAACGCATATGGGACATTCTCTTAGTACTTTCAGTAGGATGGAGCCCCACCCCATTATGGTCCCTGTGTACGGAAATGGCTTGACACGCACTTCGCCTGCTGCTGGATTGGACGTCGTGGTCGCGTGGAGTGACCGTCATGTTCACCTAATCTGATTCCCGCCCCCCTTCCCCCGATTTCTACCTATGGGGATACCTGAAGGCCATGGTGTATTGTGTGAAGATTAGTGATGTGCAACACCTGATACAGGAGATTACCGAGGTCTCTGATACTCTCACGCCTGCTGTGTTACGTCGTGTACATGCTAACTTTCTCCGACGGATACGTAAATGCCTTCAGGTAGCACGTGGAATACATTCTGTGAAGTGCACTTTTTAAATGAGTTAAAAGCTATTAGTGTCGTGATTCATGACGAATTACACCTGTTATAACATAGGATCCACAACTTGTTACCTAATAAAGACAATGGAAAACAGACTTTAACATAGTGTTTCTAATTTCTCCCATGGAAGAAATGTGAGCTGAATCTAATATGGCGGATACGACGACGACGGACGGACTGTTCTTACAGGTCACCCAAAAAGGTTTCCCCCTACCCGTTTGTTCGTATCTGTCAACCGTCATCCCTACCTCTCACCATTTTCGTGATATTTAGTCCGGTCCCAACTTTTGGGACACCCTGTATGAAAAACGCAAAAACGCAAACTGACACATGTAAAGAGCGCATGCAGCAATGAACAGATGGCAGGTACTATAACAGCCGCTGCAATGAAGATATCTGCCAGGCACTTACATGTGATTTGCAGAGTATCCCATGTAGATGTTTCTCCTCATTGTTACCATTATGTAGCTCCATTTTTTTCTCACACTCATGATTTTGGTACTTACCACCTTTTTTGTTTAAAGTCTGCAGAAAGATTACCTTACGATAAAACCATAATTAAATTCCGCAATAATGTATTTAACATATACTCCTGAAAATATTTCTCAGATCCTATAAAGTGTATTCGATTGTGATAATATGCAGGTTCTTAAACACTTGGTTTACGATGACGTTTTCATGTACAACTATAGATTGTCGAACGTTGGCTGCTGCTTGGGAGTCAGACATCTCTACACATTCTCTAAGAACAACAAATCTCGGAACGATGTGTACAAGGACGTATTGCAATAGATTTTTCGCTCTTCTCTGTATACATTCCAGAATAATTGTGTGTTCCGAGCTAGCTATTCGGAAACCGTAGTGTGATTATTTAATCCCTTTCTTACTTGACGATCGTGTACATTTTTTTTTGCCTTAACTAAACGAATAGGTCTCGAGAAACCGTGTTGTGCTACCGTTTTGATGGGCAGTAATTGTCTCGCGCAGTTATACTTTCAGAATGTTTTTAAACCTATTGCACCATACTGCTATGGTCATCAGTCCCTACCTTACAAATACTTAAACTAACTTATGCTAAGGACAACACACACACACACACACACACACTCCTGCCTGAGAGAGGACTCGAACCTCCGGCGGCGAGCAACCGTGCGCCCCGCAGCAAGGCGCCTTAGAACGCTCGGCCACCCCACCGCGGCACGCGGGGTATGTTTCAGCGTTAATCTTTCCTTACAACATACTTGTGGCGTCGCTTTTCTCCACAACGCTGGCTGTCTATACAAGTCGCGGCGCCACTGGAAGATGCGATAACTCGCTCTATGGTACTTCGACCGCCGAGGCCGCCCCAAGTCTCTTTACCTCTTTATCTCTGCCTTGCGTCGCGCGCCGGCCTATCTGAAGAAAGGAGCTTGCCATTATATGCCGGCACATCACAACCAAGACAGTCAGTAGAAGTAAGTACTAATCAGTAAAGCAATCAGTACGAAACCGAGCTGGGAGTGCCACAATAATTCAAACAGATCCCTCTACAGCGAGCCAGAAGTCTACATTAGAACAAGCCGGAATACTACTATTGACATATAGAAGTGAAGCATAACAGAACTGTATCATCAGAAATGTAAAACCACAATCACCTAAAACTTGAGTATTCTCTTTACCTGTAATAAAAGTAATGTGGACGAATCACTTCTTTGAGTTGCAGACCTTGTCCACATCGTTGCTATCCACATCCCACCTCCTGCTACTGCCGTATCCCGGAGATATAAAAAGACTATTCAACCGCGGGGCGCAGTTACGTCATTTATTGTTACACGTCGAGGGTTTAGTCCAAGACCTTGTCTTATCGCTAGGTTCAGATCATCTGGATGTTGGTTGCTCAGTCCTCGAGTATGGGTTGGATCCCGTTCAAAATGTTTGTATAGTCTATGGGACTTAATTATGGGGTCATCAGTCCCTAAACTTACTACTTATGAACTAACTAAGACTAAGGACGGCACAAATATCCTTGCCCGAGGGGGGATTGGAACCCCCGACCGTAGTGGCCGTGCAGACCGTGACTGGAGCGCCTCAGTCCCCTCGGCCACCGCGGCCGGCTGAGTCCTTTCCCAGCTGGTGCAGCCGCAAGCATCTGGCGGTTGGTGACTCGCGAATTCCAGGTGGGATGCTTTGTGTTAAAGTCTCCACCAATGAGCTCTTCCAATTTGGTGCTAATACACTACGTGAGTCTTGAGCTAGAAGATGTCTAGCTCTCCGCCTCTAGTCTAGTTGACAGTGTGGTAAATTGCCACGAAGGGTCCCAGGTGCGATTCCGAGTCCACTTGGGGACAGGGTGTTGCGTTGTCCACATAATTATTTCATCATCTACGCGCAGGTCGCCCCAGTTGCGTCACCTAAACACTTGCACCAGGCAGGGGTCTAATGGCCAAAAATTATCATCATCAGTTGTCCAGCGGGGCGGAGCTATCCCATAGTTGTCCACACTGATAATGCTGTTGCCTCTCAGTCAGTCATTCCCAGTGTGGTCTATATAGATCCCCCAGGACTTTGGCATCCAGCACACTTGGGGAGTTTGTCTCGGGTGCATATCTCCACATTTGACACAACATGCTGGAAGTCAGCAGTAGTTGTGTGCGTCCACCGTTGGCATCGTTCGCATTTGGAAGATTCTTTACGTCTTCGACCCTCCGTATATTGTCAGATTTGTCTCCTTTTGGTAAAGTCACAGCGTATACCAATAGAGGGTGTAGTTTCCCTTGCTTCTTCCGTTTGAATTGGTGCACATCCTTGATGGTGTAAACTTGATCTTCAAGATCTTTTCGCACCTTTTCTGCCCCGTTGTATCTTGATAAATGTGGAGTAGTAGCTAATGGTCTTGAGAAAATTTAAAAACCTTATGGTAATCCTCTAGTGTGTCGACGTACAATTTTAATCCATCTCCTGTATAGGCGACACGTAATCCACCGGAGAACTGTTGTTTCAGTTTACGTCACAGTTTTACGTGGTTGGTACTGTTGCAGAACACAATATGTGAATTTTTTGGAGCTTTAGTAGGCGCTGGTGGTGGAGACTTGGGTTCGGCCACCGTAGGCTACGGCTGGGTAACCGTTTGTTTCAGCTTATTGGACGGTTTTTTATCTTACCTATATTGGAATCGGATGATTCATATTAGACATTTTGTGTCATATCAGCAAAAATATGCACGGAGAATCACATAAATAACATTAAGAACATTCTGAAACACACTGTGCAACGTACACGTATTCCAAAACTCATCATAACGCTACATAAGACAAACAGTTTACTTGTGTTATGTCTCCTCCTGCCAGTCAGCACACAGGCCTTCTGTCTAGGTGGCGTTGCTTATGACCGCTACAGTTTGCTCCCATAGGCCTGTCTTTACAAACATTTCAGTTGAATAACCTACAACAGGTGTGGCTCCGCAGCACAGTGGTAGAGTGCCCGTGGGTTCGATCCCCGCCAGGTACTAGGATTTTTATGTCACTTTCCACTTCTTTCACCTCTGGCAATGTTGCTCATGTGAAAAATACCGAGAAGCACCGTGGTTCGGAACCAACGTTAAAACTGTACGTCCCCCTATAACTGGCTGGGTCAGTCTTATGGGACTTAACTACGGGGTCATCAGTCCCTAAACTTACAATCTACTTATGAACTACTTACGAACTAGGACGGCACAAATATCCATGCCCGAGGGGGGGATTCGAACTCCCGACCGTAGTGGCCGTGCAGACCGTGACTGAAGCGCCTCAGTCCCCTCGGCCTCCGCGGCCGGCCCACCTCCAACAGGACCATGCCTAGTAAAGCACTCACTGTGATGTTCAAACCAGTCTTCGGATTGTTGACTGCTTTTACCTTTAAAAAAAAAAAAAAAAAAAAAAAAAAAAAAAAAAAAAAAAAAAAAAAAAAAAACCCTACAACAGTATCGGCGCGCTAATAAATAAATCTGTAGGACCAAACTGATATTGTTATCAGTCCTTAGCCTTAAAAACTACTTAAATTAACTTACATTAAGGACAACTCACATCCCGTACCCGAGTGAGGACTCGAGCCTCCGGCGGAAACTGTCAGCCCAGTCCGTAGCATGACGCCTTAGACCACGCAGCCATTCTGCGCGCGTCAATAGGACAAATACAATCTAACATATGCAACCTCATAATACGAGGTTTTATCTTTAATCTGTACAAAGGAAATTTTCCTCCTAATTATGGTTCCGACTTCTGTGACACCTCAAAGTTGACACTCGTCAAAAATGCTTCTCAGTTATTACCAGCCGGCCGCGGTGGCCGAGGGGACTGAGCAACACCACCTAGAAGACAAGGCCTTACAACAGGCCGTGCCTACGTCACACTTAGAGACCCCGGCCGCCATCTGACTGGCCGGCTGCTGCGCGGTGGTAGGCGTGCCCCAGCGGCCAGCGAGGTGGCGGCCGGGGCCTCTAAGTGTGACGTAGGCACGGCCTGTTGTAAGGCCTTGTCTTCTAGGTGGTGTTGGGCTGAGGCGCTCCAGTCACGGTCTGCACAGCCACTACAGTCGGGGGTTCGAATCCCCCCTCGGGCATGGATATTTGTGCCGTCCTTAGTCTTACCTAGTTCATAAGTAGTTTGTAAGCTTAGGGACTGATGACCCCGTAGTTAAGTCCCATAAGTTCTACAAACATTTGAACATTGAAGTTTTTACCAGGTATACCGCCATCTTTTCTACTAGTATAAAATTCATATAATAAATAAAAGTAGAGGTTTCCACAATTCCGCAAAGCACAACACACAGATGTTCGCCATTTGTTGTAACCAGAATTTTAATTTATAGTCAGGGATCAGTCATTACGAAAAATTGATGGTAGTAGGCGCGTCCACGCAATCGCCCTAGATTTAGAAGGAAAGAAAATTAGTCCATTAACATCCTGTCGGCTGAGAAAGAGTTCACGCTCGGATATTTTAGTAAGGATGAGGATGGAAATAAGACGCGCGCTTTCAAAGAAACCACCCCGGCATTTGCCTGGAGTGATTTAGAAAACTCACGGAAAAGTAAATTTGGTTGGCCGGAGGTGAATTTGAACCACCGTCCTCCCCAACATGAGTTCAATGTGCTAATCAGCGTACCATCACGCTCGGTGGGGCTGCAGGTTGTCAGTTCAGCATTACAATAAGAGTATCTGCATATTTCTTTTTAGCACCCACCTACATAGGGAGACATAATCATCGTAATAAATCAGATCGAAAACGGGAAAATTTTTAACCGCGCATGCGTAATGATTGTTCCCCTGCCTGGGTTACTATCCTTCAAGTAGACTCCCCCAACATTCCACTGTTTTGTTTATCGCAGCCAGCGACAGTAGTGTCTTTTTATATTAACCATTTCAAAACAGCCAACGTTGCAAACTGTTGGTTTTTTTTATTGACGACTATTTACGGGCTTGCCTGAGCTCATTATCAAGTCAGACTTAGAACAAGCATTTGCATGCCTATGCAGATGAAAGATTGACGCTTGCAAATGTTAAGGCTGACTTGATAATGAACTCAAAATGTTCAAATGCTTAAGCTTAAGGGACTTCACTGCGGGATCATCAGTCCCTAAACTTGCAAACTACTTATGAACTACCTTATACTAAAGACGACACAAACATCCATGCCTGAGGGGGGATTCGAACCCCCGACCGTAGCGGCCGTGCAGACTGTGACTGGCCACTGCGGCCGGCGATAATGAGCTCAGGCAAGCCCGAAACTAGTATTAAAAAATTGCAACTTGGGCTGTTTTGAAATTGTTAATATAAAAAGTAAAGAAGTTGCTGTTCCCGAACCACCCAATGTGCTGGATTTTCTTAGTAGTATCTTTGGCGTGTGTCGTTACGTGTTGACATGAACATTTTAGTTCCTTTTTTAAAATACTAACCATTGTAGAACTTGTTTTAGTCGAACAAGTGTTCAAAGCAAGCGGTAAATAAATAGTTTCCGTAATTTCGAAATACGGTTCGATTGCAGTGAAACTTTGGTGAACTGTTCACCGTACGCCCAAGAAGGTTCCTGACCCAAAAAGAAAACAGCATGACACACAGATCAGAAGATATAACGTCATAAATAATGAGAGGCCCCCGCATGAGAATACCCAGATTTATGCTTCATTTATTGGAAAAAGGTAGTACTTAGGGACTTGCAACAAAGTTAGCCTGTAATTTCGGACGTTTATGAAGCGTTTTGTAACTGACCCTCCCCCCGCCTCCCACAAATTATGAAACGAAAAGCAGTCTACCGCTCACAACAATTTCGCTGTAGATGCCGTAAAACTATAGCATCAGGCATGACCTTGTAAACAATATAGTTGCAAGAAACTGCCACATAATGTGACGAGACTTTATTCACACACTGTATGAAAAAAATGTTCAAATGTTTGTAAATCTATCGGACCAAACTGCGTGGTCATCAGTCCGTAGCTTACAAACTACTTAAACTAAGGTTAACTAACCTAAGGACAACACACACACACACACACACACCCATCTCCAGGGAGGACTCGAACCTCCGACGGCGAGCAACCGCGCGCTCCGCTCGGCTACTCCACGGCACACTGTATGAGAATGACAGTACTTAGCGACCTGCACCCAACTTCAAACATAATTTAAAACCTTTATTGAACTTTTTCTCGCTGACAACCATAGCAATATTATGAAAGGAAGAAAGTTTCCGCTGTTTATGGACTGAAGCTACGACATTCGGTACGACGTTACAATTTATAATTTCTACATTACAAATTGTAGCCGCAGGATATTTTACAGACAGTATACACACATATAGCTGAATGTATCTTCGAAATTGTATCACAGTACGACACCTAGTTCATGAGATATGAGCTTATAAAAAGTAACGTTCATAAAAAACCGACCTATCACGCACCAAGTTTTAATCTATTACTTCTTTACTACCAATTATATTCGTAACAGATTTTACAGACATACAGCACTTATACGAACATATAACTGAAAAGTTATTAAGATTTACTACGTATAACCCAATAAATATTGGATCGTGCGAATTTTTTATTTTGATTGCTATCTTTCTTTGTTTGGCTACTGCACGTATAATTCTGTACATTATGCAAGACTGCATTATTTCTTATATATTCTCCGATAAATATAACATGTTTTAAGAAAAAAGGAGATGAACAGAGATAAGGAATAGGAGAAGTTCTAACTCAAGGCAGGAATAAATAAATAAATACCCGGACAAATGTCCATGTCCGATAAAATGTCCATGAGTCCAAATCAGTCAGTAAGAATACTCGCCGAGGAAATCGATGTTAGTGTCGGAACGCCCCACACAGCGGCAAGGAGAAAATTAGTACTTTTCCCGTACAGAGTGACAGTCGTGCAAGAACTGCAAAATAATCATGGCAGGAGACTGAATTATTTTCAATTGTTCAAAAATTTCGTCCAACAAAATGGAAATGTTTTTCGCTGATGAGACGTGGTTTCATGTATCCGGGTACATGAACTCGCAAAATTCTCGTATGTGGAGTACTGCAAATCCACTTCTTTCTGTGAAAGTAGGAGTTTGGATTAAAATGTCTAAACGTAGGGTTGTGGGTTTCGTATTTTTCAACGAAACAATAAACGCTTAACGATACTGCAGTGATATTCTGTACCCGTTCATAGGAGAGCTTGAGTTAAGTGAAATACTAAACGTTTATTTTCAACAACATGGTGCAACCGCGCATAGAGCTAAGGTTTCAATGCCACTGCTTGCTGATGTTTTTGATGATCGCATAATTTCACAGGGATTCTGGCCTGCACGATCGCTTGACCTTACCACCACTTTTTTTCGTGGTGAGCAGCGAAAAGCAACTGTATATAAAAACCGTCCAAAATCCATCGAAGAACTGAAAACCGAAATATCTACTTCCAGTTCTTCTGTTACAGAAGAAATGTTACAAGTTATTTGGCAAAATGATTAGTCGAACTGAATTGTGTATTCAGTAGGGAGGACACTTTCAACATTTAATGTGAAAAATATGTAAGTAAAAATGAATATTCAATAAATTAATAACTTGTATTTCACTGAGTTTCATTTCAGTATATAGGGAATTAAAGTCCAGGTAGAGAGAATGCTGACGAGGTAGTAATTATGTCAGAAACAGCAAAGAACCTGGAAGAGCAATTAAATGGACTGGACAGTGTCTTGAAAGGAAGGTATAAGATGAACATTAACAAGAGTAAAACGAGAGTAACGGAATTTAGTGTCAGAAAATCAGGCGATGCTGAAGGAATCGGATTAGGTAATGAGGCAATGAAAGTAGTAGATGAGTATTGTTATCTGGGTAGGTAGATAACTTCTGATGGCCGAAGTAAAGAAGATATTAATGCAGAATGGCTATGGAAAAAAAGCGTTTCTGAAGAAGCGCAATTTGTTGACATACAATATTAGTTTAAATGTTAGGAAGTTCTTTCTGAAAGCATTTGTCTGGAGTGTAACATGGTATGGGAGTGAAACGTGGACGATAAGGAGTTCAGACAAAAAGATGATAGAAGCTTTTGAAATTTGGTGCTACAGACGAATGATGATTAGACGAGTAGATTACGTAACTAATAAGAGGTGCTCAATAGATTTGGGGAGGAATTTCTGGCATATCCTAAGAGAAAGAAAATGTTGGTGAGACACATTCTGAGACATCAACGAATCGGCAAATTAACGTTTGAAGGAATCAGGTGTCCCCTTTCCCAGACACCCCGATATTAGGTCCTGGATTCCTAGTTTATTAACAAAGAAAAATGGCATATCATTCAATTCCATGATGGTGGTGGTGGCGGCTGGTGCAGTTACTGCTGTTACTGCAACAGAGACTGAGCATTCTTTAATAAAGAAAAATGGTTTTGCCATTTAACGTTAAAATGAATAACTTTTAATTCACGTTTTGTAAATTATTTTATAAAGACCCCCCCTCCAGGCTGCCCAAAAGTACTTATTTTTCACACCGCCCACCCCAGAAATTAAAAAAAAAAAAAAAAATGTTTGTATAGCTTATGGGACTTAACTACGGGGTCATCAGTCCCTAAAGTTACAAACTGCCCATGAACTAGCTAATCCTAAGGACGGCACAAATATCCATGCCCGAGGGGGGATTCGAACCCCCGACCGTAGTGGCCGTGCAGACCGTGACTGGAGCGCCTGAGTCCCCTCGGCCACCGCGGCCGGCCCAGAAATTTCGATGACACAGTTAGTGTAATGACCTCCCCCCTACCTGTGGGCACCACTGGAAGGAAGTGTGTGGGGTAAAAATAGTAGAGGGAGACCGAGGAACGAATACAGTAAGCAGATTCAGAAGGATGTAGGTTGCTGTACGTATTCTCAGATTAAGAGACGTTCACAGGACAGGGTAGCTTGGAGAGCTGCATCAAACTAGTCTCCGGACCGGAGACCACAACAACATATTCAGTACGGCACACGGCTACGTTTAGAGCTCCTAAATACCCACAGGCTGACTCGTCCGCCTTGTTTTCCCCAACATGGGTGGAAATGCGCTGCACTAACAGCGTAGACGAGCACGTCCTACCATCTTACACAAACGATTTCGTCAAAACTAATCGTTAGAAAAAATTAATTTTTCGCCACTTAAATCTTTATACATCAGCAATTTGACGAAGTGCGCATCATCTTGTTAATAGCCATAGTTAGTAAGATACTCTAGGTTGGGAAATTGTATGTAGTACAAAATAGGGACTGCTATGATATTCTGTTTGATGCATGTTACACCATATGTTGCTGCTGATGAAATTTAGTTAACGTACTGAATTTTATTTTTTACTTTGGAGGAGATCTTTAGTTTTCACTCATATTGCTCAAATTTATTTTAAGTAGCGAACGCATTTCCGATGGCGATAAGGCCAGAATGAAATATAACGTCTCATACACGGTTAGAGGCGTCAAAATGACATTTTGGCAAATAACAACATGCGAAGAGGGGCGTATTTTGGCGTATGGTTACTATGCAAATCTTCATTAACTTTTGCGTTATTGTAGGAGATGTAGATTTTTTAAATGAAAAAGAGTAAAGTTAGGGATTTATTAATCGGTGTAAAGGTATTCCTTCATTAGTCACGAATATTTATTTCTTTGCTTGTTGTCCAAAGCGTTTCAAAGCTACTATACCATTTTCAAAAACTAATAGGACTAATCGTTTCTTTCAGTTTAACGCCTAGCAGTAACAGAACGAAAGTTACTACATCTAATGTGGCTTTTATGCAATAATACTAGAAAATGAGATACCAAGACTCTCTTTACTACCTAATGAACTGACTTGTCCTCATTTCCTCACATAAGGAAACAATCTGTATTGAGATATTTAGAATGTCCTTTTTATATAACTGAAAAGTTGAAATTGAATATTTGTACACAGACATAGTTTGCGACTATTAAATTTAATGGGTTAAGAAGTCAGTAGCTTTAAGTATGGTTGCTATGCAGTGACAACCTGTGCCTAATTATGAGGAGCTCTAATACTGAAGACGAGTCATTACTAGACCGGCATGCGGATCCAGTGCTTCATATTTAATTAACATTATCTCAAGTTATACATTTCTCACAGATTTCCTGTTTGGAGAGGATGAAAATTTGATCTGTTTTGAACATTTCATTCGCTTAATGTGTTCACCTAACTTCAACAGAAAAAAATTTCCCCGCAAGTCGAAAATTTCGTAACATTGTCAGAATGTGTATGTTCATAAACTGTCAGTATGTCCTCTTAATCAACTATTACCTTAAATGAAATTAAAATGAAAATGTAGTGTAGTCCTTCATGAAGATATGTTCACATGGGACTTAACTACGGAGTCATCAGTCCCTAAACTTACAAACTACTTATGAACTAGCTAACACTAAGGACGGCACAAATATCCATGCCCGAGGGGGGGATTCGAACCCCCGACCGTAATGGCTTGCAGACCGTGACTCGAGCGCCTAGGTCTCCTCGGCCACCGCGGCCGGCTTTCACGAAGACATTGGGCCGTATGAATAAAATGGAATATCTATTTTATACTCTGGATTCCAGAGAACCTACTCAGGTTCGCATGAATAAAGGGAGTCGGAGGATATACTTCAGCCGAGTATGTTCTCGGCGTGAGTAACGGTGTGGGAGAAGTTGCTCACAGCAGAGAACATTCTCCAATTTCTCAGGACGGGAGAACATTCTCAGATTTCTGGAGTGAGCTCTATGGCATACTCCGTGCTGAGTAACTTCTATTAAGGTTACGTTTTACTGAGGTTTATAATAAAAATGACAACAATTTTGTCACTTATAAGGCAAAAACAAGTTCCTTTATATGTAGTCTTTAAGAAATACGAGGGGATCTTTAATACAAATAAAAAAATTTTGTTGACGAGTATCTTCCTTCGGAAAAATCGTGTGACACTTCCAGCATTTTATACAGTGACGAGAGTGATGTAAGAGCTGTTTTCATTACCGACATAAAAATGAAACAAATGGATTCAGCTGCGTGTTTACTCATTTGTTTGGCGTGTATATATACAGTTGTAAACAGTCACATAGCAAAATAATATTGTTCTAAAATAGGGTCTATTAGTAAGACTTTATGCTGTAAGTTCCAAACACAGTGTACTTCACAGTTTCTATCACAAAATAAATATTGCTGCAATACCAGGTAGGCCTGCTGAATTACTGTTTCTATCCAAACCGTTTGGCCTATTTGATGCGTTTTCTAACTTCGTAATCGTAACTTCTGTGATGTTAGAAGTACGTAAACACGACAGGGAAATTAATAACTGATTAATTACATACCTAGTACCCTGTTTCTTGTTCAAAATCGCATGGCCTAACGCTTATCAGCAAACCATTGGGTGTCATATTTAACAAGGCCTATCGCATGTTAGAACACTCCGACAGCATTCCACGTTGTAACAGATGAATATGTGATGCATTCTTATTATATCGTTCGCAAATTGTGCTAACCCTACTTCATTAACAAACGAGTTTCTCACGTGACGAAAATTTTGTATCGGCAGCAGAATACATTTTCGTAAAAAGTGCATATTTAGTCTTAATAATATGCTCCTTCACAACAAACTAATATCTAAACACAGTACAGTTCTTTCTGAACACGTCGATGCCTACTCCATATTTGTACACTTAGTAATTTGCCTGATTGGGCTAGTTTAAAGAAATACACGATTGGACAGTTTCGAATTACGAACAGATGCCGTAATGAGTAACATAGAAGTAGATATCATCGGAGTAGTGCAGCAACTAAAATCACTTAATAAGAACAAGTCTTCTGGGCCGGATTGTATACCCATTAGATTTCTATCTGATTATGCTGAAGCGATAGCTCCTTACTTAACAGTCATATACAACCGCTCTCTCATAGAAGGATCTGTACCAAAAGATTGGAAAGTTGCACAGGTCACACCTATATTCAAGAAAGGCAGTAGGAGTAACCCACTAAACTACAGGCCTATTTCATTGACGTCAATTTGCAGCAGGGTTTTGGAACATATCCTGTATTCAAATATTATGAATTATCTCGAACAGAACGATCTATTGACCCAAGGTCAACACGGATTTAGAAAATATCGCTCATGCGAAACACAACTAGCTCTATATTCACACGAAGTGATGGGTGCTATCGACAAAGGTTCGCAAATCGACTCCGTATTTCTTGATTTCCAGAAAGCTTTTGACACCGTACCTCACAAACGGCTTTTAATCAAATTGCGTGGTCATGGTATATCGCTCCAAATTTGCAATTGGATAGGGGATTTCTTGTCAGAGAGGACACAGTTCGTAGTAATCGATGGTAAGGCATCGACTAAAACAGAGGTGATATCGGGCGTTCCACAAGGTAGTGTTATTGGCCCTCTGCTATTCCTTATTTACATAAACGATTTAGGGGAAAATGTAAGTAGCTCTCTTAGGTTGTTTGCAGATGACGCCGTCATTTACCGTCTAGTAAAATCATCTGAAGATCAAAACCAACTGCAGGACGATCTGAATAAGATATCAGTATGGTGTAAAAATTGGCAATTGACTCTAAATAATGAGAAGTGTGAAGTCGTCCACATGAGTACGAAAAGAAATCCGTTAAACTTTGTTTACAACATAAATCAATCAAATGTGAAGGCCGTAAACTCCACAAAATACCTAGGAATCACTATTACTTCAGACTTAAACTGGAAAGAACACGTAGATAATATCGTGGGAAAGGCGAACCAGAGACTGCGTTTTATTGGCAGAACCCTTAAAAGATGCAACAGAACTACTAAAGAAACTGCATACACTGCGCTTGTCCGTCCATTTTTGGAGTATTGCAGCCCAGTGTGGGATCCTTATCAGGTGGGTTTGACGGAGGACATCGAAAGAGTCCAAAGAAGGGCAGCTCGTTTCGTATTGTCACGATACAGGGGAGACAGCGTTACGGAAATGATACAGGATCTGGGATGGGAATCATTACAACAACGGCGCTTATCGCTGAGGCGTGGGTTACTTGCGAAACTCCAATCGCCAACATTCTCCTCCGAATGCGAAAATATATTGTTGACTCCCACTTACATAGGTAGAAATGATCATCAAAATAAAATACGAGAAATCAGGGCTCGAACAGAGAGATTCAGGTGTTCTTTCTTCCCCCGCGCTATTCGAGAATGGAATGGGAGATAAATAGTATAATTGTGGTTCGATGAACCCTCTGCCAGGCACTTAAATGTGATTTGCAGAGTATCCCATGTAGATGTAGACAGCTGATCTGTGGCGTACATGACACGCGGAGAACTTACTCAAGTAGGAGGGGAGGTAGCGAGAATGAACTACCTGCTCAGAGCATATGCTTCGAAGTTTTTATTCATACGAAATTGAGAACTTACTCAGAGAACGTTCTTTTTCACTGAGAATCTTCTGTGGAGCATGTGCTCTTTTTTATTCATACGACCCAATGTTGAAACTTCCACGTTCATACAGTGAGTAGTTTGCGAATGTGAGCGAGTTGAATGAAAGGCGAGGTAAAGCGTGAGCTCGTCCGGAACGTGGCGACTCCTACAGCTTGGGGAAAAAATGGCAGATAGTTCAGCTCGGGTTTATAGGAGCCTTAGCTACGTTCATGATGTCATTGATGTCATTTGCTAGATTGCACACCACAGTCTTAACACGGCAAACATGAATGAACTGCGCCTTTTTTTTTTTTTTTAACTAACGTAGAACACATTCCGGGTAAACACATACGAGACCAGTTGGAGTGACAACCATGAACGCTTAAAAAAAACTTACGGCATTGGCGTTTTTGACAACGTATGTACTACTTGCCACATTCAGTTTCATTTAGTGGCATTTTCACCCAGGTGATGTGCGTAACAGGCTCGTTCTTCTTAGCGCCGAGGCTAAATATTTGAGGTCGTGTCCCAAACACGACGCTTATCTGCCAGAGCAAACACTTCGCAGAGACCGGTGGCGCTGAGCCAACAGAGCGACTACACGCAGGAGGGCGGGAGGGGGGGGGGGATAGAGAGAGAGAGAGAGAGAGAGAGAGAGAGAGAGAGAGAGAGAGATAAAACAGCCGGCAGCAAATAACAGCGCGTAAAACGGCGTGTCCGCTGAGTGACATGTTCTCAGTAGAGGGGGCACGCGCAGCTGTCAGCGATCATCTTGTCGTGCTAGCACTTAAAACGATTGGCCAGACGGCTAGCAAATGTGACGCTCTACTGTTTAACGAGGACCCTATTACTTTACTCAGATTAAAATTACATTCCAGTTGACGTTATGTCACGTGGCGCTATAGTGTTGCCTCGTAGATTGCCAGCTAGCTTTCGGTTATAGACTTCGCTAACAGGGCGCAAATGCTGTTAAGGTATAACGTGCAGCTATATTCAAAGCGACCATGTTGGGAATGCGAGAGAGATCCGAGATCCACAGTATCTTATGGTAATATCAAATTTCAGGCATAACCTTTTACTGAAATAACTTATACTTTAGCAGTCACGTTTTACTAATATTTTTATTAGCACAACGCGTTTCGGCAGCAAGCTGCCATCATTGGGTGCATTTTACAGTTACAGGTTCATTACTGTTTTGTTATGTTTTGAGTTGTAGGTGCCAGTGAGGTTATGGTGGGACGTTTTAGCCAGTTCAGGAAGATACAGCTATTTTAGTATTATGTTTCGTGATTATAGCTTCTGAGTTATTGTATTGTTGTATTTACTTACTGTTTTGTCGATAATCTTGTCGACTGGCACACACAACACAAGAACACAGATATGTACACACCACATGTAGACATTTTGTATTAGATGTTTACACTGTACCAAAGATCCTTAGAGCCAAGATAAGCTACTTACATCAATATTTACAGTGAAGATGCCATAAAATGTGCATAAATAGATAGCATGTGTTGAAACAGATGTTGCTAGGGACATACTTATTTTGCTACATTTTAAAGAAATATTCAATGAAAGTTACATTATTAATTTTACATTTTAATGAAATATACATTCAGCACTGGAGAAATTTTTAAAGAAGTTGGTATTATTGCTTTCGAGTTTGTCATTTAGCAGATCACCACGTACTTTTTCATGGATGAAGATTTCCAATTCTTCATAGAGGTCCACTAGATGCCCCTTATCCATTTTATGCAGTATATGAAGATCACTCTTAATATTCTGGAATGGATGACCAGTGTACTTTATATGGGTAGCTACTGCTGATTTACCAAAGTGATTGGTATGGTAGGCATTTATGTGTTCATTGTATCTTGTCTTGAATTCCCTTCCTGTTTCGACTAGATGCAGGGCATTATAGGTGTTGCATACTATTTTGTAGAAATCTGAGTGTGTGTGTGTGTGTGTGTGTGTGTGTGTGTGTGTGTGTGTGTGTTTATCTGAAGATATGTTTACATTGTGTCTCAGTGAGTGTTGAAATTAGTGTGTTTTGAAGGCTATGTAGACGTTGTGTGGTCTGAAAATGTTTGTTATGTTGTAAGATAGTTTTCCAATGAAGGGGATACATGTTGTGGTTTATTTTTTGTTTTATGTTTGGGGATTGGTTTATTTTTGGTTTTGCTTTTTTGTGCAAGGTTGTCAACCAGTGTGTCATCTACATTTGCTGCAGCTATTTGTTTGATGATATTGAATTCAAGTTTTTCCTTGTTCTCCATTGGTGTGTTGCTAGCTCTGTTCACAAATGATCTGTATGCAGTATGCTTGTGTCTTGTCGGATGGCAAGATGAGTTGTGTATGGTGGAATCTGATGTTGACGGTTTTCTGTAGACTTTGAAGGTGTGTGCGTTGTTCACTAATAGTTAGGCCCAGGAAGTTGATACAGCCATTGTTTTACCGTTCCACAGTCAATTTTATATTTTGGTCCTGGTTGTTTAGTGTATTGAGGATATTATATTCTATTTCTTCGTTGACGGTAATTCATTGAAGAGCCATAAAAACTAGTATAAGCTTGCTATGCTAATACAGAGATATGTAAACACTCAGAGGACTGCACTGCGTGAAAAAACCAGGCGTTAGATTGGCTGCTACTGCTACAATCGCATATTATCACGATTTAAGTGAGTGTGAATGTGGTGTTATAGTCGACGCACGAAAGATTGGACACAGCATCGCCGAGGAAGCGATAAGGTGGAGATTTTCCCGTGCGAACATTTCACGAGTGCGCAGTGAATATCGGAAATTCGGTAAGACATCGAATCTCCGATACTGCTGCGGTTGGAAAAAGATCTGTATACCAAATTTGCTTGAAATCGGTCCAGTGGTTTAGGAGAAAATGTGCAGCACATTGTTGCTTAATGCAGCAGTTTTTTGCGCATCTCATTGATTATGACGTCATATCTGGTGAACTGTGTGTTTTACTTATGACGACCGTCCTCAAGGATTGAAGCTTACGTGTGCAAAATTTCATAAAGATTAGAACATAACTGTAGATTTGTAAGCAGTACGTATGCACAAACACACGGGCACACTACTTTACATATAAAGATTACTACAATTTACGTTATCATATATGGTTGAATTTATTATTAAATATACTGCCATTATATCTACTGCACATGTTTAACATTTCTAAACTGGTAAGGCGAGAGGAAGATTTAGAAATACGTCCAAACTTTAAGATGAAATTACACAGATGTGAAGTACAACAGTAACGATGGAATTTATTTTTTGATACAATGAGTCCGCAGCGCAGAAAATTTCTCCTATGGACATAATATAAATATACCAATTTGCTGCTATTTTTCACGTTTTTTTTAATTATATTGTGATGGATCCATTTCGGCTAAAGTGCTATCTTCAGACAATCTGCGAAATGCACATAGAAATTTTAAATAACATTTATCGTCTTGTTTTTATGTAGAAAGGCTATTAGTGGTAGGCAGCAGTGGAGTGGCCGAGCGTTCTAAGCCGCCTTGCCACGGAGAGCGCGTTTCCTCTCAGTCGGAGGTTCGAGTCCTCCCTTGGATTGGGTGTGTTGTCATTAGCATCTTATTTAGTTTGTTAGCCTAGGGACTGATAACCGCATCAATTTAGTCCCTTAGATTTACAGAACATTTTTATTAGTGATAGGCCAGTTTTTCGATACACAAATTTTATACTTACGTCCACATTACATCAATAGGCAATGTCACGCTGTCATATAACTAAGGAGAACTTTGGAGTCACACTTATATTTCGTATTATTTTAGTTGACCTTTTTTTTTTTTTTTTTTTTTTTTGCTTTTTTAACTTGTGTAATATGGACGTAAGTACAAAATTTGTTTATCGAAAATCTGGCCTATAACTAATAGCGTTTCGAAATAAAAACAACGATAAATGTTTAAAAAACCGTGATAAATATCAGCAATGACGGAAATTATTTCAATTTTTTATTTCCTACTGTTTCGACGATATGTGCTCAGGAATATAACAACCATGTTTTCTTCGGGAGTGCACGTGCAAAAAAAATACGTGTCTTATATTTGGACCTAGACTACATCATATTCGAAGAATCTCGGAATCGGCGAGTGGAATTTGGTTTTTGTTAGGTTCTCAGCAAACGTCATAGCAGGTCTAGAATTTTTTGGTGCAAATTTCATGTGAAAAAGAAGGGGAATAGGTGCCAGAATAAGAAATAAAAAAGGAACAAAAAGTGCTAGTTTATTCAACTAATTCATCGATTTCACTTTCCTTAATTCTAGTTCATTGAATTACAAACAAGAATATCAAAGTATCACTCATCAAAAGAAGGGAAAACCATGAAGTAGTTGTACTTCAAGATGTTAAGCATCTCTAGAAAAGTTAACCTTTTTCTTCCAACAAGTGACGAAAATTTTGTATTCGCTCGTAATTGCAGCTATGCAGATCTAACAAATTCGTTTATGGCTGGCTTCTTCTGCAGACTAGACTACTCTATTTTATCTTTGGCAAAGCAATCTAACTGTCCAAAAAAATGTTCAAATGTTTGTAAAGCTTGTGGGATTTAACTGCGGGGGTCATCAGTCTCTAACCTTAAAACTGCTTATGAACTATCTTGTACTAAAGACAGCATAAACATCCATGCCCGAGGGGGGGATTCAAACCCCCGACGGAGAACGGCCTCGCGCATCGTAGCACAGCGTCTCAATTCACTCCGCCGCTAACTGCTCCCTCACCAATAACAGCGTAGTCAGGCTCTTTTAACTATGAACACAATGTAGTTCACTCTGCAAATTATGTATTTTCTCGGGCATCGGAAGTTGTATTGCCTTGAAAATTGTATCGGATGGATCCAAATATAGCTCAAAATACCTAACTTAGCAAAATTCTCACACAATCCAAGACCCCGAAAGAGTAACGACCGGGAAATTTGAAGGGGCAGGCCAGTAGTTTCCCTGTAGGCAACAACACGACTCTGAGCTTTAATTAGAATCTTCTTCAGGGCAGAGATGAAGATTTACGTCGTCATATTCGTTAGCTACGGATTCACAGAAGCTGTGACGATCAAGCATGCCATAAGCTTAAACTTACAGAAGCTGTGACGATCAAGCATGCCATAAGCTTAAACTTACAAAATAAAGGTTTCTATTGGATGGCAGTTGAAACCATGTATGCACCTTGGTCCTTAACCACAGGTAGCAGTTTTTCAAACTAGACATCATTATGATTGGTACTGTTTGTCCGTCTATGCAACTACAAATAAGATGCGACTTTTTTTACCAGACATCTTCAGTGGTTTGCAATGATATATATCTACAATTTGTTCTGTTTCTCGGATCGAAAACAGTACGTTAGCGAACATGTCAAATACTGATTTGTTACTTACGGAAATTTCATCTTGGTTTTAGCCTCACATCACGGACAGCCGAATTGTTTCATGCTGTATCGCAGATTTTTCTTCCTGCGTCACTATGTTTCGCACTAATTTCCACTTGACTGATGCACTATCCATAATTATGTTTTCCGCAGGTCAGAAGCATTTGTTTTGAATGTGACAGTCTGCACAGTGCATTATTGTTATGTCATGGCCACATTTCAAAAACCTCTAGCCTCTTCCAGTACGAACTATTACTCGTCCAAGTTTAACTACTGTGCAAAGTAATACTCCTCACAAATGCGTGCAGAAAAGATTTCCTAACACTTAAACCTCGGGTCATGGTACAAACCGGGCAGCCGTTCCTGCCGGAGGATCGAGTCCTCCCTCGGGCATTGTGGTTTGTCTTTTTCTTAGTTCAAATGTTAAAAATTTTGAAACATCATTAGGCCAGAGATTTTGCATTACTGTACGGTCATTGGCTTTCTGTAGTTATACATTTTTAACAACATGGACTTAACTTTCTCCGCTGCGAAGGAAAAACTAAAATGTTCAAAAGATATCGTTCCATTTGGTCTATGGTTTTACGCCACACTTTCTCCTTGATTCTTAGTATGGTTTCTTGGTGAATAGCCTCTGTTAGGAATTGATAAAATATTATTTTGTAGTGTCTTTGTAAATATCTCTGGATTAATAATTGAATCTTTGATGTAGCTTTTGTCTTTGAAAATACAGAACGTAAACAGTGAATCTGTGTTATTATTCACGACGTACGCTACATAAAAAAACTGGTGCCGAAACCCGGGAAGAGAACGCAAGAAAAGAAAAAAAAATAACACAGACACAAGATTCAGTGATAATTATGTAAGCAAACTGCACGCCGTATCGGAGTAATACGGAGCTGTGAATGAGGAATCACGTCACGACTTCGACATCGTCTCAACAGCTGACTGAGATAAGTACAATGACTACTTATTTGTAGCCTTGCTTCACGGCGAGATATTATTGAAGTAGCAAAGAATAGTAGAAGCCTCACAGAAATAAATATTGTTGTAACTTGAATACCATACGTAATAATCTCCGACAGCAGATAGGTATTGCAGTTGATGACGTCTCACGCGCTGGCGATTGTTTGTTTGGCATTCACAACAGTATCGTAGTACGAAGTTATTAAAAGTAGCGTACGCAACGTGTGTTAATATTTTACGCAGTTCTTTGAGTGGTGCTATATTCACTGATTACTACGAAGTAAAGTAAATCTGTTCTGCTTCAGTTACGCATTCCATACATTGCGAAGTACCGTATAACATAGCCAAGATGTCTGACGTCGAAACTGCTGACGCAAGCGCACGTTTGCATCATCTGAAAAGACGACGAACTAGAGAAAGAGCCAATATTACGCGGTTTGTCAAAGAGATACAAGAATTTGCCGATTCTTCGTCCGTGGAGAACGTGGAGTACTGTAGGGAACGATTAAAGGAGACCTTAGATAAATTGATACGACTTGATGACGAAATTCACAGCCTTCTTGACGATAACGATTACGCCGCTGACATATCCAAATGCGATGAGTACATAGATACTGCCAAGCGTGTCCTCATACTAACTTCTGAAGAAATGGAGAAAAAATTGTCTAGAGCTATGTCGCATGTTTCAGTTAACGACGCCCAACCTGCAGCAACAGTTGCCTCTGCTGCTCCAGTAACCACAGTTAAGCTTCCCTCCATAAAGCTTGAGTCATTCTCAGGAGATATAGAATCATGGGCTCGATTTTGGGAACAGTTTGATCAATCAGTTGATAAGAACGCCTCATTGTCAACCGTTCACAAGCACATATTTTTGCGCGGTTATTTAGAAAGGGAACCAAAAAGTTTGGTGGAAGGTATCGCTGTGACAGCCGAAACATATGAGGAGACAAAGAAGATGCTTAAGGCTCGTTACGGTAACAAAGATAGAATTATACAGGCTCATTTAGATTATCTCGAAAGTATTAAGCCAATACAGGTTGTGACTCCAGATGTGCTTAACTCCACCTTTATTGACTGCAATCGCCGTATTCAAGCTCTGCGTGCACTCGGAGAAGATGTAAATGCCTATGGCCGAGTGCTCGCACCGAAAATACTTAGAGCATTTCCAGACGACATGTGTCGGCGTTGGATCATACATGTAAAACGTGAAGGTCTGTCAGAGGGTGATATTCTTAAACTCATTGAATTTATAGGAGAAAAGATCCGTTGCATGACGCCTACGTCATCAAGTTACACCTCTACCGCGGCAGCTCTCCATGTTCGCACTAAATCCAAGCAACAGTTAACAAAGGTAACTAAACAACCGGTACCGTTCTGTGTTTTCTGCGAATCTCGTGACCACTGGCCTCAGGATTGTAAGACAGTTACAAACGTCGCGAAAAGAAAAGAGACACTAAAAAATTCTAACCGTTGTTTCTTATGTCTGAACAGAGGACATAAAGCAGCTAACTGTGGGAAGAAAGGCAATGCACTTTGCACTAACTGTAAAAAGTCACATCATAGGTCTTTGTGCACGAATCAGGATACCCTTAAGGCAACAGGGGATCAGATAAATGTCGCTTCTGTTAGTCAAATCGATGCTACGACCAGAAATTTCACGTTCCTGCAAACAGCTCAGGTTTGCATCATAGGGCCGACCGGCCTAAGGCGTTTGACTCGGTGTATACTGGACAGCGGAAGCCAAGCTACATTTATATCAAAGTCTCTGATAGAAGAGTTAAAGCTACAAATCACTGATCAACATGAGATGACTGTTGTACTTTTGAGGCAGAGAAGACTTACTCATGTCACCGTAAACTCGTTCGTTTTAATATTAAAGGAGCCTGGGCAAATTCGACTGTCTCTATTACTGCTTACGAAAGTGATCACTCTTTCTCACCTCAGCCAGTGATCTCACAAGACATTGTAACCAAAGTGAACCTTTGCAGAGTTCAGTTAGCTGATCCTAAAACTGGATCTCAAGAAGACTTACCAATAGAGATCTTAATCGGTAGTGACCATTACTGGAGGATAGTCAAGGCTAGTTCACCTGTCCGTATTTCTCCGTCGATTGTTCTAATTCCCACCATATTTGGTTGGGTCCTAAGTGGAAATCGTTCGGGAGTTTGTGCTAATTCAGTTGTTGTAAATCTCATCCATGAAACATACTCACCATCTGATGATGAATTACCGAAGTTCTGGGACTGGAAACGATTGGAATAACGGCAAACCCTCCTCGAGCTTTGAGTAAAAGTGATTCCGCAGTTCTTGAGGATTTTCGTTCATCCTATTGTGTGCGAGACCATCGAAGAGTCGTACGTCTCCCAAGAAAACAAGGTGTTCCTCTGGCAAGTAACAGACTCAACGCAGAACGTCGATTTAACACATTACATAAAAGACTTTGCAATAACGAAAACCTTAAGGACATGTACTGCAGTCACATGTTGGACTACATTATAAAAGGTCATATTGAATGTGCCCCCACGGAAGATCTTGGGAATGACATATTCTATCTTCCACATCAAGCAGTGAAAAGAGAGAAATTTGGTAAGACGAAGTGGAGGATAGTCTTTGATGCATCATCGCATGAAGCCAATACACCTTCTCTCAACGACGCATTAGAAGCGGGACCGAATCTTCTACCAGAAATATTCGCCATATTGTTACGATTCAGACTACATCAGATAGCAATCGTCAGTGATATTAAACAAGCATTTTTGCAATTAGTCTTACATGAAAGTGACAGGGACTTAACCAGATTCTTATGGTACTGCGTAATCAGAGACAGTGATGGGAATTACCAGACGACAGACGAAGTAATGACTTATTGCTTCACTAGACTGCCATTTGGACTAACATGCAGTCCATTTTTACTCTCCGCAACACTGAGAGAACTAGCTGAACGACATAGAACTAAGTTTCCCCTTGCAGCACCTCTTGTTGAGAGCAGCTTCTTTATGGATGATTTCGTTTCTGGCACGGAGAATGATAATGATGCTATAACTCTGTACTATGAACTCAGCGCAATGATGAAACTACTGAGTTTCGATTTAGCGAAATGGGCCACCAATTCGGATCAACTAAAGACCATATGGAGGGCTGAAGGACAAGACATTAACCCGGAAACGCAAGTTCTTGGTGTTTACTGAAATACAGAAACAGACTGCTTCTACATGAACGCAATGGATATTACTAGTAGGATTCCTGTAGGCCCCACTACTAAGAGGACATTGTTGCAAATTACAGCCAAATTTTATGATCCATTAGGATTGTTCTCTCCAGTGTCTCTTATTGGAAAACTGTTATTTCAGGATACATGGTGCAGAGGTATTGATTGGAACGAGTTGCTGCCACCCGATATTGGGTCCCGATGGAACACTTGGTTTTCTACCCTACCTTCACTGTCTCAAATACAAATTCCACGATGGCTAGCAACTTCAACAAAGAGCAATACTCAGATCCACGTCTTCTGCGATGCCTCTGAGAGAGCATATGGAGTGGCTTTGTATATTCGCTCGACCGTGGAAGACCATATTGTTGTTCATTTGGCATGTAGCAAAACCAGACTCGCCCCCATCAAGAAGTTAACTCTTCCGCGGCTTGAACTTCTAGCAGCGTTAATAGGATCACGATTACTGTATTACTACTGCACAGCAACAGGGCATAAAATAAATGAAGCAATATTGTGGTCAGACGCTATGGTGACTTTAGGTTGGATACGCAGTGACCCAAACAGGTGGAAGACATTTATATGCAACAGAGTTACAGAGATTCACGCCCATACAAATCCCAGTCAATGAAGACATTGCCCTGGGAGTGAGAACCCTGCCGACCATCTTACACGAGGACTTTATGGTAACCAAATACAATCTGTGAACCACTGGTGAAAGGGGCCTCCCTGGCTTGCACTTGCAGAATCAAGATGGCCACCTAACGCTTCATTCATGACTGATAACCTACCAGAAGAAAAGAAGAACTTACGGCATGTGATGGCAGTAGCCACTTCTTCTAACCTTATGGACTGCTCCAAATTCAGCTCCTATTGGAAACTGATTCGCGTAACAGGGTGGATACTACGATTCATTCACAACATTCTACAAAGTTCGAAACTCGAGGGAGAGCTGAAGGCAGTGGAACTTGCTCAAGCACGTCATTACTGGATACGAGCTGTTCAACAGGAATGTTTCTCACAGGAGCTCCATGCACTCAATAACAATCAACCTGTCCCGAAAGACTCAAAAATAGCATGCTTCAATCCCTACCTGGAAGATGGTCTTCTCCGACTTGGAGGACGCTTACACTACGCAGCTGTCCCTAACGAGCAACGTCATCCATTACTCCTCGACGGTAGCCATCACTTCACAACTTTACTTGTTCAGCAAACGCACATTTGACTACATCATCTTGGCGTGAGAATAGTGTTGGAAGAGCTTCGAAGAGAGTTCTGGATCCTGCGTGCCCGTCAAGTTATCAAGAGAGTTTTGCACTCCTGTCTTCCCTGCAAAATTCTACACAATCTACGGGGCCAACAAGTTGAAGCACCCCCACCAGCCGATCGAGTAAGACCATCCAAGCCATTTTCTATAACTGGCATAGATTTTGCAGGCCCTCTCTATGTAAAGGTTGGCACTACCATGGAAAAGGCATACATAACTCTCTTCACTTGTGCGACGACACGTGCAGTTCACTTGGAATTGTGCTCTAACATGACAACAGACGCATTCCTCATGGCTCTTCAGAGATTCGCTGGTAGACGTGGACTACCCCATACAATCTACACAGACAATGAAAAAACGTTCCATGCAGCTAATGCTGAACTGTCTGAAATATGGAGTGCGTTATCTAACCCAAAGACTCAACGTGTCCTAGCCAGAGATGGCATTTCATGGAAATTTATCGCCCCCCGTGCGGCTTGGTGGGGAGGGTTTTGGGAGAGGATGGTGGGTACCATCAAACGATGCCTACGAAAAGTACTTGGTCAATCAAGGTTAACGGAAGAGCAGCTCAATACCACGCTGATTAATATCGAAGCCGCAGTGAATGAGAGACCAATTTCTCGAGGTGACGACGATGAACCTTTAACACCAGCCCACTTTCTTATTGGTGAAGGACTACTGACAGTGCCAACAGGACCAGAACCGTCGACTAAATCTGTTTTGACAAAAGAATTCAGACTGCAACAGAAGTTGACAGATGACTTTTGGAAGCGATGGACTAAAGAATATCTATTGCAACTTAGAAGCTTCCACGAAGTTCGGGGTACTTCGACAAGAGTCATCAAGTTCCGCCCCGGTGATGTTGCTCTGGTACAAGAAGATGGACGCCCGCGCCATCTATGGAAGAAAGCAAGAATAGAGAGACTAATCGAAGGAAGAGATCAGAAAGTACGAACAGTAATTCTATGCACACCAGAAGGACACCAAATAGTTCGTCCCGTTCAACTGGTCATTCCCCTCGAGGTTGACCAGGGTGGGGAGGATGTTAGGAATTGATAAAATATTATTTTTTAATGTCTTTGTAAATATCTCTGGATTAATAATTGAATCTTTGATGTAGCTTTTGTCTTTGAAAATACAGAACGTAAACTGTGAATCTGTGTTATTATTCACGACGTACGCTACATAAAAGCCTCTATGTAGTGTTTTTTCTTAAAGTACTCTCATAGGACAGTGAGAATTTTGTGTGTTTTCCAAAAAATCCCTTATAGGCCGGATGGTTCACTTTATGCAGTGGAATACCTGATTGTGTAAGAGGTGCACAGAAATCGCTATTTAATTCTTTAGAATTTTGGCTTTTTGAAGAACGCTTCGTAAACGCATTTCCTAATACAGGTTGCTGCGACTTGTTTACTTTAAAAGTCTTATTTATTTAATGCTTTGAGCTAGAATTGTTTGAAGAAATCTCCCGTCGGCGGTTCGTGTTCTCCATCTGGCATACACGCTTCCGCGCGTGCTGGCTTTCTTTCTGAAAAATGTTCAAATGTTTGTACAGCTTATGGGACTTAGCTACGGGGTCATCAGTCGCTAAACTTACAAACTACTTATGAAATAGCTAACACTAAGGAAGGCACAAATACCCGTGCCCGAGGGGGGATTCGAACCTCGACCGTAGCGGCCGTGCAGACCGTGACTGGAGCGCCTCAGTCCCCTCGGCCACCGCGGCCGGCGCTTTCTTTCTCAGGTGGCGCGAGTATATATGGTGTGTTGTGTGTGTGTGTGTGTGTGTGTGTGTGTGTGTGAGAGAGAGAGAGAGAGAGTTTTACTTAATGTAAGTTAATATAGTTTGTAAGTCTAGCGACTAATGACCTGGATGAGCAATTGAACGAAATGGACAGTGTCTTGAATGAAGCGTATAAGATGAACATTAACAAGACCAAAACAAGGGTAATGGAATGTAGTGTAATAAATTCAGGTGATTAAGAAGTAAATAGATTAGGTAACGAAACAATAAAGATGGTAAAAAAGACATTTGTTAATATTAATTTTAGTTTAAATATTTGTAAATATATTGGACCAAACTGCTGTGGTCATCAGTCCCTAGACTTTTACAAACTGCTTACATTAACTTACACAAGAAGAAGCCGGCCGCGGTGGCCGCGGGGACTAAGGCGCTCCAGTCACGGTCTGCACGACCACTGCGGTCGGGGGTTCGAATCCCCCCTCGGGCATGGATATTTGTGTCGTCCTTAGTATTAGTTAGTTCATAAGTAGTTTGTAAGTTCAGGGACTTATGACCCCGTAGTTAAGTCCCATAAGCTCTTCAAACATTTGAACTAAGAAAAACACAAAGAACAATGCCCGAGGGAGGACTCGATCCTCCGGCAAGAACGGCTGCCCAGTTTGTACCATGACCCGAGGTTTAAGTGTTAGGAAGTCTTTTCTGCACTCATTTGTGTGGAGTACTACTTTGCACGGTAATGAAACGTGGACGAGTAATAGTTCGTACAGGAAGAGGCTAGAGGTTTTTGAAATGTGGTGCTACAGAAGAGTGCTAAAAATTAGGCGGGAGATCGTGTAAGTAATGAGTTGGTGGTGTTGTGATCTTCGGTCCAGAGACTGATTTCATGCAGCTACGGGGTCATCAGTCCCTAAACTTACAAACTACTTACGAACTACCTTATACTAAGGACGGCACAAATATCCATGCCCGAGGGGGGATTCGAACCCCCGACCGTAGTGGCCGTGCAGACCGTGACTGGAGCGCCTCAGTCCCCGCGGCCACCGCGGCCGGCTGAGCAATCGTTTTCATCTACTCAGAAGAACGGCAACCCACATCCATCTGAATTGGAATTCGTCTCTTTGCCTCCCTCTGCGATTTTTTCCCCCATACATATCCCTCCATGCTAAATTTACGATATGTCCTACCAATCGATCCCTTCTTTTAGTCAAGGTATGCCAAAAATTCCTTTGCCCTCCGTTCGGTGCCTCCACATTAGTTACGCGATCTACCTACTTAATCTTCAGCATTCTTCTGTAGCACCACATTTCAAAAGCCTCTATTCTCTTCCTGTCCGTACTGTTTATCGTCCACGTTTCACTCCCGTACAAGGCCACACTCCACACAAATGCCTTCAGAAAGGACTTCCTTACGCTTAAATTAATATTCGATGTTAACATAGTTCTCTTTTTCAAAAACGCGTTTCTTCTCTTGCCATGCTGCATTTTATTATCCTCTGTACTGCGATTATCGTATGTTGTTTTACTACCCAACTAACAAAACTCGTCTACCACCCTCATTGTTTCGTTACTTAATCTAATTCCTTCAGCATCGCCTGATTTTCTTAGACTGCATCCTTTCAACACTCTGCCCATTCTGTTCAACTGCTCTTCGAGGTCCTTTGCTGTCTGACAGAATTACAATGTCACCAGCAAAATGCAGGGTTTTTATTTCTTCACCCTGAACTTTAATTCCTTCTCCAAATTTCTCTTTGCTTTCCTTTACAGCTTACTCTATGTATAATTTGAATAACACTGAAGAAAGGCTACAACCCTGTGTTACTCCCGTCCTAACCACTGCGCCCGTTTCATGCCCTTCAACTACAATAACAGCTGTTTAGTTAATGTACAAGTTGTAAATAACTTTCCGTTCCCAATATTTCACGGTGCTGATTTCAGAATTTGAAACATTGTCAAAAGCTTTCTCCAAAACTGCAAAAGCTAGAAATGTAGGTTTGCCTCTCCTTAATCTATCTTCTAAGATAAGCAGTAAGGTGAGTATTTGACATTTCGTCTGAATCCAAACTTCAATTTCAGTCTACAGTTTATAATCAATAAGATATGCTCAGAGTCATATCTGACCTAGATATGTCTTACAGTATTAAACACTGGTTCCGAAATCTATGTCTTACCATTATAACACCTTTTGGTGTTCCTGGTCTCTTCCACGTATACAATCTTCTTTAATGGATCTTGAACCAGGTGTTGTTCTGATTAAATTATGTTCCGTACAAAATTATACCAGGCGGCTTCCTCTTTCATTCATTTTCCCCAATATTTTACTTCTCCTCCCCTTCCCTTCTACCGAATTCCAGTCCCCCATCACAATTAAGTTCTCCTCTGCCTTAACTGTCTGAATAATTTCCTTTACGTCCTCATACATTTCTTCGATCTCTTCATCATCGGTAGAGCTAGTTTACATATAAACGTGTACTACTGTGGTCGGTGTTGGTTCTGTGTCTATCTTTGCTATGATAATGCGTTCACTATGCCGTACATAGTAACTTACCCGCATTTCTATTTTCTTATTCATTATCAGACCTGCTCATGCGTTACCACCAACTGATTTTGTATTTATAACTCTGTACTCACCTGACCAGATATCCTGTTCATCCTGCCACCGAACTTCACTAATCCCCACTATATCTAACTGTAGCCTATCAATTTCCCTTTCCAAATTTTCGAACTTACCTAACACGAGTAAGGGTTTGAACATTCCACGCTCCGATCCGTAGAATGCCTGTCTTGTTTTTCTTGATGAGGGCATCCTCCTGATAGTCCCCGCCCGGAGATCCAAATGAGGGACTATTTTACCTCCGGAATATTTTACCCAAGAAGACGCCACCATCATATATTCATACAATAGAACTGCATGTCCTCGGGAAAAGTAACGGCTGTAGTTCCCCTCTTGCTTTCAGCCGTTCGTAGTAGCTATGTGGCAAAGCCAGATTAGCTGATATTACAAGGACAACTCAGTCAGTCATCCAGACTGTTGCCCCTGTAGCTACTGAAAAGGCTGCTGCCCCTCTTCAGGAACCACACGTTTGTCTGGCCTCTCCACAGATACCCCTCCGCTGTGGTTCCACCTACGGTTCGGCTATCTGTATCGTTTAGGCACGCAAACCACCCCACCTCGGTAATGCCTGTGATTCATGGAGGGGGCTTGGTACTGAATAGAATTATGGAGAAATTTCTGGCATTATCGTACAATGTAGGCTTTCACGGCCGGCGTCAATTTCACTTAAAATTTCCGGGCTGGTAGGCCGTGGTCAAAGGATACAACTCTCCCCTAACGTTTCGTCTTCAGCTGCGGAAGAGGAAATGTTAGGGGAAAGTTTTAACCATAGACCACGGCTTACCAGCCCGGAAATCTTAAGTGAAATTTCTGGCGTATCTTTACTAAAACAAGGGATGAATTTATAGGATACATTTTTAGACATCAAAGCAGGGACGTGTGTGAGATAAAAATCGCAGAGGGAGACGAAGCGACGAATATAACAAGTAGGCTGTTTGCAAACAATGTATTTCTTGTGTGAACACACTACCCTTCGTGTATGCTTATAGATAAGCATTACCTTAAATGTTATTAGCAAAGTTAACAGTACTCATACTAAGTAGGTTGGAAAACATGAAATGTTTAAAATACGCAAGAGAAATACATGAATATTTCGTCACAGACAAGGTCACAACACGGCTGCGAAAATATAAAACGAAGCTCCATTTAGAAAGCATGTCAGCCATCTAAAGATAGTTTTTTAAGAAAATTCGACAGCCGTCATGGTTTAAATAAATAAAAATTTTAAAACCATACTTTTGGTTGGTCGCTGTTTTTTTATCAACATTTCAATAAAACTATTTTTAGGAATATAGTAAAGACGAAAAGCCAAGGGTAAATAGCATTATCAAAGAGAAATTGTTCCGTATTTCGCGTCATATTCTTTAAATCAATAAATATCTTCATCTGTCTTTACCAAACACCACACGAACTCCCGCTGGACTAATCTGAAGATTTCCTAAAAATTTCATCAAAAATACTCCTACCATTTAGGAGTCCGCAGTGGACAAACACACGTACATCCAGTAGAAGGAGAGGTGTTAAAATTTATGCCGCGGCCGGGATTCAAATCCGGGACCAGCAGAGGCTATACCAACTCAGCTATGAAAGCCTTATCTGTTCTGTTACTGCACGGACTTCTTCCTATGTAATACATATCATACCGGAATAGCACTCAGAAATGAAGGTTAACGGGAGTAGTTCCGCCATATACCTCGGGCATAGGTGATTTAAACATCAAACACGAATTCAATTTTCTTAGACATACACTCTCATAATGTGAAAGATGTTTTTTAATGGATCATTGCGAAAGAGCCAGAATAAATACCGCGAAGACTTAAAGATTTTGCGGTGAAGGCAATACCGAATCTAACAACTTAAATTTCGCGGTAGACGGAGAATAACCTTAATCACGGTGCCAAGGTGGCGAGCTATGATGATAGCAGAGCAAATTGTTCGTCAGTGGACTGTTTATCTTCGCGAGAGTGGTTCTTAGTAGTCTGTTTAAACGCCCACAACGCAGGCGAGTGCAAGTCAAGGCCAACAAGAATTCACAGAAATCAAATCGCTCTGTAGCTCCCGCTGGAACAGGATGTTTGATGCCAGCGCAAGAAAGAAAGCAGCTGTCCGTCATTTCGGTCACGACCATTTTCTCTGCTTCAGAGGTATACTTGTCAACGTTTTTACTGGTTTTCTATACAGACAGTAAACAGAGCTCAATCAGCTTCAATTTCAGTTAAGCGTGTTTCAGCGATTTCCGCAAAATTAATAATGGTGACCTCATGTAAATTTTTCGGTGTGTCCATAACCGGTGTACAGACCCAGAAAACAATAATGTGTAGCTGACTATCGAATAACTCAAATTACTTTCCTGTTAAGAAACAATAGTAACCCACGTAATGCGCCATTATACAGTAATACTGATGACAAGAAACCAAGTGGGCGAAGAATTGAAGTATATTTGAAATGAAAGTATTGTCAAGATTTAAGAATAAAGGATGCACGAAGATGGCCATCCGGTCTGAGGTGACATGTCGCGGGATGCCCGTTCGCTGCCACCGGAGGTTCGAGTCCTCACTCGGACGTGGATTTTTGTGTTGTCCTTACCATAATTTAAAGTTAGTTTACGCAGTGTGTTAAGCTTATAAACCGATGACCTCAGCAATCTGATACCTTAGGATTGCCACAAATTTCGATAAGAATATACACTACCGGCCATTGAAATTGCTGCACCAAGAAGAAATGTAGATAATAAACGGGTATTCATTGCACAAATATATTATACTAGAACTGACATGTATTTACATTTTCACACAATTTGGTGCATAAATCCTGAGAAATCAGTACTCACAACAACCACCTCTGGCCGTAATAACGGCCTTGATACGCCTGGGCATTGAGTCATCAGCTTGGATGGCGTGTACAGGTACAGATTCAAATGTTTGTATAGCTTATGGGACATAACTACGGGGTCATCAGTCCCTAAACTTACAAACTACTTATGAACTAACTCATACTAAGGACGGCACAAATATCCATGCCCGAGGTGGGATTCGAACCCCCGAGCGTAGTGGCCGTGCAGACCGTGACTGGAGCGCTTCAGTCCTCTCGGCCACCGCGGCCGGCAGGTACAGATGTCCATGCAGCTTCAACACGATACCACAGTTCATCAAGAGTAGTGACTGAAGTATTGTGACGAGCCAGTTGCTCGACCACCATTGACCAGACGTTTTCAATTGGTGAGAGGTCTGGAGAATGTGCTGGCCAGGGCAGTAGTCGAACGTTGTCCGTATCCAGAAAGGCCCGTACATGACCTGCAACATGCGGTCGTGCATTATCCTGCTGAAATGTAAGATTTAGCAGGGATCGAATGAAGAGTAGAGTCACGGGTCGTAACACATCTGAAATGTAACGGGCACTGTTCAAAGTGCCGTCGATCCGAACTAGAGGTAACTAAGACATGTAACCAATGGCACCCCATACCATCACGCCGGCTGATACACCAGTATGGCAATGGCGAATACACGCTTCCAACGTGCGTTCGCCGCGATGTCACCAAACACGGATGTGACCATCATGATCCTGTGAACAGAACCTGGATTCATCCGAAAAAATGACTGGTTATTCATGCACCCAGGTTTGTCGTTGCGTACACCATCGCAGGCGCTCATTTCTGTGATGCAGTGTCTAGGGTAACCGCAGCTATGGTCTCCGAGCTGATAGTATATGCTGCTGCAAACGTTGTCGAACTGTTCGGGCAGATGGTTGTTGTCTTGCAAACGTCCCCATCTTTTGACTCAGGGATCGAGACGTGGCTGCACGATCCGTTACAGTCATGCGGATAAGATGCCCGTCATATCTACTGCTATGTCGTTGGGATCCAGCACGACGTTCCCTATTGCCCTCCTGAAGCCACTGAGTCCATATTCTGCCAACAGTCATTGGATCGTGACCAACGCGAGCAACAATATCGCTGTACGATAAACCGCAATCGCGGTGGGCTACAATCCGACCTTTATCAAAGTCGGAAACGTGATGGTATGCATTTCTCCTCCGTACACGAAGCATCACAACAACGTCTCACCAGGCAACGCCGGTCAACTGCTGTTAGTGTATGAGAAATCGGTTGAAAACTTTCATGTCAGCTCGTTGTAGGTGTCGCCACTGGCTCCAACCTTGTGTGAATGCTCTGAAAAGCTAATCATTTGCATATCATAGCATCTTCTTCCTAACTGTAAAATTTCGCGTCTGCAGCACGTCTTCTTCGTGGTGTAGCAATTTTAATGGCCAGGAACGTAGTTTAACGTAGAGTTTCTAATGTAAGTTACTCAGTTTGCAATCAGATCACTGTCACGTTGTATAATATATATATATTATAAGATTTATTTGGGTTGCCTTTAACTAATTGTACACAGGTTCAAACCATTATCATGAATAGTTTTTGATTAGTGCACTGTCTTTCTGGAAGGATAAGTTCTTGTGCTTAATCAAAAACAGAGTTTTAAGAAGGATATTTAGTTAAAAAAAAACTGTGGTAACCATATTGGAATTAGGTATCACGTAATACTGAATACTAGCTTTCACCACTAACAGATTTCCCGTTTCTATATCGTATGGTAGGTGACAAAACTGTCAACAAATAGAGCACTTCATGTATTATACCCACCGTAGTTGCTTTCTTCCCACAGTTCCTGCAGCTTAACTATCTCTTCCTACACGTGCATGGGTCAACTGATACATTTAGTACATAATGCTCAACACCGTCATATCTGTAATCTACTTTTGAGGAAACAGGAGGCCGTTCTCGACATGTAGTTACGCCCTTACTGCTTTCCAATACTGCTGTTGCAACACGGAACCGGAAATAAAAGATCAAGCTTCCTAAACAAAGCCCATGAATTTTGTTCAGCTGCATCAGTTACATGTTCAACTATAGGAAGAGGAAATATACTTGTCTGCACGGTATACTCTTCCCATATTTTTATTGTAAACGTGTATGGTTGTTACAATTGAATTTTGTTCTTCTTCTCTCTTGAAAAACTTCCAGCTTCGTGCAGAGGGTAAACAGTTTCAACGTTAGTGGCTACCGATACCACACTGTTATACTATCTTATTAGACTATTAAATTTTTTTCTTCAGGCGAATATAAGTCTACTATTTGTGTATTCGATTTGATCGAATAGTTTCTGTAGCTTTCATTATCCTTGTTCTCTACGAGGTCCATACTAGTAAAGATTATCAAAAAATAATCTATGTGGGGTGGGGTGGGGGGTTCGGTTCCCCCTCGGGCATGGATATTTGTGCCGTCCTTAGGATTAGCTAGTTCATAAGTAGTTTGTAAGTTTAGGGACTGATGACCCCGTAGTTAAGTCCCATAAGCTATACAAACATTTGAACATTTAATCTATGTGGCACTCAGAGAAGAAGTTGATCAGCATACGTCATAACAACCGCATATCCCAATCCATTGTCACTGTGTTTCAACTGCATGTACCAGCTCCTTGAGAGGGTTACAACCAAACTAAATAGCCACGGCGGCTTCCACTACACCAGGATTTATTGCCGAATCTTATCGGTTTTCCTGAAACAATAGAGAATAGTTTAGAATTACAATAATTGAACCACACAACACACAATGTAATGAGTCATTATTGCTACTTAGGAGCTACAACATTTTCATTCCCCGTATGAACTGTTTGCAACCAAGTCCTCCATAGTAGGGTAGTAAGGTGCCACAATTTCGTCAACTGTATGATTTTCTTCTTGTAGTGTAAAATTCCTGAAGCGTGCATGCATTTCATCCAATAGTGGTCGGACCTTTGCAAAACGATCATCGGGACATAGCATTAGAGACCAAATCATTCTAGGCATCTTTTTCATTTTGCCGGTACCTTCTTCTTCGAAGAAAACCGCATAACCACTTACGAGGAGTATTCCGATGAAAGTAGTTATTTGATCGGAAGTGCAATCTCGTGTTTAATTTTTCTTTACCCCCAGGGGACTCACGGTTCTTTCGTGAGTTCGTGCGTGGCGAGTACGAGGCCCCAAGCTAATGCAGTCGTCCTTGCTCCTTTACCTCCCGGACTGCATTTCCTTCCCCCCGCCTTCCCCCCTTCCCTATTCTCTCTCCTTCTCCTCCTCCTCCCAACCGGGGGACTGATGACCTTAATAGTTTAGTGCCCCTATGCCAACCAAACAACCCAACCTTTTATTTTTATTTGCTGCTTACTCATTTTTATATCGAGTTATCACTTCAATAACTGGTTCATCAACAACGTGTCTGCCTCCGTAGCCCATTGGGCAGCATGCTAGAGTACCACGCAGGGGCCCCGGGTTCGATTCCTGGTCGGCTTGGAGATTTCTCCACTCGAGTACTGGGTGTTGTGTCGTACTCATCATCATTTCATCAGCATCGAAGCGCAAGTCGCCCATGTGGCGTCACCTAAAGACTTGCACCAGGCAGGGCGAACACGATCCCACCTGGGGTCTACTGGCCAGAAATGCCACGCGAAATCATCATCATAAACGTAAATGAAATATTACAGTGAACCTTTGCCGACTCGAGTGGAATTTCGTACACCTGAGACCACTGTACAGTAGAATTTGGCAGATCAATTTGCTTCCAAATCCCTTTAAATCCCTTATGCTTCTTAGTCTTTGAATTTTAATTAAAGCACTTCCGAGCATTTGAACCAGTGCCAGAAGTATGCAAAGATGATTCGAGTTCTGGTGATGTATTTCTACTGTCAGTATGGTTTGATATAGGCAGTAATTCAGTATGACTGTTCAAGATTTGGGTGATCTTCTGGGTCAGAATACTCATCAGTTACATCTTCATTAGCATACAGTGGAGGTAGTAATGCAAAATTTATTGGAGGTTCAGGTATATCATTGTCTTCGCATGATTAAAATATTTCAAGCAGTTCATGCAATGGACTTTCTCACTGAAAATATAAAATGAAAAAATAAATGATGTCACATCATCGTAGTATCCTTCTCGAAGGATGCTATAAATTGATCGCAAATAGTCGACATTATGAAGTTAGGTACTGGATTAAAGTTTTGGTTAGAAAAAAATAATCATTCTTGAGTGTATATTTTGAAATTTAAAAGCATTGGCATATTTATTATATGTCAGTGTAATCTTCCATTATTTTCAGCAACACAACTTCCAAGTATTGTCACTCACAGTTTCATAGCTAACAAATGATTCCTACATTCTCACGAAGTGCCAATCTTCCTTTATCGGCTATTAGGCGCTGCCAACAATAAAAGTAAATTTTCTCAAAATGTTCAAATGTTTGATAGCTTATGGGACTTAACTACGGGGTCACCAGTCCCTAAACTTACAAACTACTTATGAACTAGCTAAGACTAAGGACGGCACAAATATCCATGCCCGAGGGTGGATTCGAACCCCCGACCGTAGTGGCCGTGCAGACCGTGACTGGAGCGCCTCAGTCCCCTCGGCCACCGCGGCCGGCAAAAATTTTCTCACGTTGTACAACAAAACTTTGCATGTTAAGCATCCTTCAGGAAGGATGTTAGGATTTTCTGTATTAAGCTCATTCCCGCACGCAAAGTAGTCATATGGTTACCAGACATCGTCTTTTACCCGGACATGTAGTCTTTTTTGGACCCTAAAAATGGTTTGGCCACGTTTTTAACAAAATGGGGAAATATTCTCTTTTTTTTTTTTTTTTTTTTTTTTTTTTTTTTGCATCGTGCAATGCTTCAACTTGAAAGTGCGTACAAATAAATCTCTGAACTATCAAAATAACTAACTCTAGAGAATTCACCTTTTTTGAAACTATGTGATTTTTCCCCCTCGTTTCTGTGCCCTGCTGCACCGAGGTCAAGCTACTTCGTAACAATTTAAATAATTGGCGTGGCAATTGTCGCGAATTACGAGCTTCGAGGCGGCTGATTACAAACATACATCTGTAACAGTGCTAGACAGTGCAGTACACATAGTATAATATGAAACGTCCCCTCCTTTCTCTGGTCGGAGTGTTGTGTTACACCCAAAATTAAGACGTCCACTCTGTCGTGATGGGACTCGGCAGTTCTGTGTGTGTCAACCACACTTATGACTTTAAGATCAGAAGCTAGTGCAACGTACGTTATACATAAGTTAAAACCTTGTTCAAAACTTCATACAAATAAGGTCAGATGCCGCAGTTTATTTATTTTTTATTTTCTTATGGGACTTAACTACGGGGTTATCAGTCCCTAAACTTACAAACTACTTATGAACTAGCTACAACTAAGGACGACACAAATATCCATGCCCGAGGGGGGAATCGAACCCCCGACCGTAGTGGCCGTGCAGACCGTGACTGAAGCGCCTCAGTCCCCTCGGTCACCGCGGCCGGCGATGCCGCAGTCACCATTGCCGTTTTACCATTCACCTCTTTAGGACCAAAGAGATGTAACTACATAGGCCTAAACAATGTTTTGAAAAATTCGATTTAAAGCTTTCGTCCTAAAAACTGAGTAGTTTTTAATAATTAATTGCGAGCCTTTGTACGGTAAATAAACTTTTTATTTTATTCATTGCTTTTTTTCACCTCGGCCTTAAATATTCAATTCACTCACTAGAACCTACATGCTAATTATGTATATAGTCACGTCGGTCTGATCCGAAATGGGAACATAACTATATCAAGGAACGCTTAGATAATTTTTACAGTCAACAGTACTATGGCTTCCGTAAATGATGCATCGTAAAAACTTTCATGTGAAAACAGGGGTGATCGGCAAAGAATAAGTATGGAAAATATTTTCAGCACTTAAGACGATAATTACAAGTGGTGAAGTGATGAAATATCAGGGTTTCACTGCTATGTAGTCCTGTAATTCGTTTTACGGGTCTCAATATTTGATGCTTCTTAATTTGTAAGAAGATGAACAAATATCGTAAGATGTAGTTCCTTCCCTAGATTGCCGCACAGATTACAAATTGGCAGATATCGAAATAACTGACAGAGGGATAGAAAAACAATTAAAATCGCTCAAAAGAGGAAAGGCCGCAGGGCCTGATGGGATACCAGTTCGTTTTTACACAGAGTACGCGAAGGAACTGTCCCCCCTTCTCGCAGTGGTGTATCGTAGGTCTCTTCGTTCCGAAAGTTGGAAAATGGCTCAGGTCATCCCCGTTTTCAAGAAGGGTCCTCGAACAGATGTGCAGAACTATAGGCCTATATCTCTAACGTCGGTCAGTTGTAGAATTTTGGAACATGTATTATGTTCGAATATAATGACATTTCTCGAGATTAGGAATCTGCTCTGTAGGAATCAGCATGGGTTTCGAAAAAGGCGTTCGTGTGAAACCCAGCTCGAGCTATTCGTCCACGAGACTCAGATGGCCATAGACACGGGTTCTCAGGTAGATGCTGTGTTTCTCGACTTCCGCAAGGCTTTTGATACAGTTCCCCACAAACTTTTAATGAACAAAGTAAGAGCATATGGTCTATCAGACCAATTGTGTGATTGGATTGAGGAATTCCTAGATAACAGAAAGCAGCAGGTCATTCTCAATGGAGAGAAGTCTTCTGAAGTAGGAGTTATGTCAGGTGTGCCACAGGGGAGTGTCGTGGGTCCGTTACTGTTCACGATATATATAAATGACCTTGCGGATAACATCGGAAGTTCACTGAGGCTTTTTGCAGATGATTCTGTAGTATATAGAGAGGTTGTAACAATGTAAAATTGTATTGAGATGCAAAAGGATCTGCATAGAATTGACGCATGGTGTAGGGAATGGCAATTAAATCTCATTGTAGACAAGTGTAATGTGCTGCGAATACACAGAAAGAAAGATCCTTTATCATTAAGCTACACTATAGCAGGGCAGCAAGCAGTTAATTCCATAATCTGGGTGTAGTCATTAGGAGGGATTTAAAATGGAACGACCATATAAAATCAATCGTCGGTAAAGCAGATGCCAGACTTAGATTCATTGGAAGAAGACTAAGGAAATGCAGTCCGAAAACAAAGGAAGTAAGTTACAGTACACTTTTTCGCCCACAGCTTGAATACTGCTCACCGGTGTGGGGTCCGTACCAGGTGGGATTGATAGAGGAGGTAGAGAAGATCCAACGGAGAGCAGCGCGCTTCGTTACAGGATCATTTAGTTATCGTGAAAGCGTTACGAAAATGATCGATAAACTCCAGTGGAATACTCTGCAGGAGAGACGCTCCGTCGCTCGGTACGTGCTTTTGTCGAAGTTTGGAGAACATACCTTTACCGAGGAGTCTAGCAGTATATTGCTCCCTGCTACGTATATTTCGCGAAGAGACCGTGAGGATAAAATCAGAGAGATTAGAGCCCACACAGAGGCATACCGCCAACCCTTTCCGCGAACAATACGTGACTGGATTAGGAGGGAAAATCGATAGAGATACTCAAGGTACCCTCCGCCATACACCGTCAGGTGGATTGCGGAGTATGGTTGTAGATGTATTACTAACAAGACTCTGATAATATAGAAGAGACATCACTAGTACTCGAGTTGTCAATACGAGAGAGAGAGAGAGAGAGAGAGAGAGAGAGAGAGAGAGGTGTTCTTTTATGAATCTAGAAATGTCCTCTTTTCTGCAGACGGACATCTGGTAACCCTAAGTAGTCACGAGATATTCGCCCTCTGGTATTCTGCAGGCAGGCGAGCAGAGGTCATCCGACGTGGCTGCTCTTCCGCGCGGCGAGTCCTGATCCGGGCTGCTGGTTTACCTCGGCCGGGTAACGGCGACATACGCAGACATCCGTAAATACACAGGGTTTGTTGGCGCCCTAAAGCCGTTGGCGCGTCCTAAATCTGTCCGCAACGGCATAAATACACCTAACTGGAAATCAAATTAAACATGCGAACCGCGCCGATAACTCCCTGGCCCTGTGCGCGATCTGTCTGTTTCCCTCGGCCGCCTCGCGGCTCTGTAAACTACTCCAGGCCGACTCCCTCGCAGCTGCAGCGCTCAGGGGCTCCACACACACACACACACACACACACACACACGCACGCACACGCACGCCTCTCACAGCCGCCTTTTGTCGTCTCCACAACACTACTCCGTGATTCGCTTGGTTGGTTTGAGGTCGTCCGCACGCGGGGCTACTCAATTAGAAGTAACGTAAGTAAAGGCTAGTCTACACGATGACACTAGGTTACGACACTGGTTGCGTGACATGAGTTGCGCGCAATTTGTTTCGTGTATGTCTGTCGACACGGCGCCGAAACTATACAGTTCAGTCACAGTCTAATATATACAGGCACTCCCACAGAATTTTGTTATACAGCCGGCCGCGGTGGCCGAGGGGACTGAGGCGCTCCAGTCACGGTCTGCACGGCCACTACGGACGGGGGTTTGAATCCCACCTCGGGCATGGATATTTGTGCCGTCCTTAGTATAAGGTAGTTCATAAGTATTTTGTAAGTTTAGGGACCGATGACCCCGTAGTTAAGACCCATAAGGTATACAAACATTTAAACATTTGAATTTTGTTGTACACAGCGACAGCAGCACTCCAAGCGTGCGGAAAGCTACATTTCTGAATACGATATTGAACGAGTGCGAATAGTATCGTTTATATTGATTTTAACGTAGTATTTACATTAGGGAACGCATGAAGTGTCATAAAATAGGCAATAACGTAATACCTCCACATTTGTCTTTCCTAAGTTTCCTAAGATCCGTGATAGGGTACGAAAAGGTACAGTACATGACAGTTTATTTACATTTATCTTATAAAGTACAGACTTTAACTGAATAATAATTTCATTTACTATAAAAAAAATAGAAAATTTACTACGAAACATCAGAAGACCCGTCCTTTGGCAGAAAGACGCCGCTTTCTACACAAGAACGTTAACGTCTCTTCACTACAATTCCAGTTCATATATATGTTTGTAATTCTATCGGACCAAACTGCGTTGTCATCAGTCCGTAGCTTACAAACTACTTAAACCTAGGTAAACTAACCTAAGGACAACACACACACACACACACACACACACACACACACACACACACACACGCCCCAGGGAGGAATCTAACCTCCACGGCGAGAAACCGCGCGCTCTGCAGCGAGACGCTTTAGACCGCTCGGCTACTCTACCGTGGCTACAATTCCAGTAAAATCGGTAAGGGTGGAACGTAGGAAACGTATAGAGAATGCAATAACTACAATATTTAACGTACAAAATCAGCCACCACAGCTGTAGTGAAGGAGAAACGTCACAGACGCGGCAATAACACGACAAATGGAATCAAATTGTTTTCCAAAAAAGAAGAGCCGAATCCCACAATTGTTACTACATGTGAACCACAGACGTCAAGAATATTCAAAATATTGGCTTTTCAAGCTAACATAATTCTCAAAAGAAAATGCGCGTATAAGAAAGACTAGTGAGGTGTAAAAATGGGCGAATGATTAGACTCCACACCGCATTGAAACAAAGTCAAAAAACTGACTGTCATATTAATATCAGACCATAACATAAATTTATGTTTGTCGTACGTTTATATTCTACTTACTTTCATCGGAATAAGCTTCAAATATACAAATATAAGTAAGTATTTGTTCATTACGAAGTTGTCCTTTATATCACTGAATCGGTTAAATTCGGCTGTTTCTACATAAATTTCCGTATTATGTACTTCAATTGATATTTTACTAATCCTTGTAACACAAAATTATACAAACAATTTGTTTAAATACGCACGAAATATTTATAAACAAACATCTCTCCTTGAGCGGCTTGTCCACCCCTAGGAGCGCTAGTGTCGTTGCAACTGTCAGTTGGTAACAACTTTCGCAGCAGTGAGTGTCCCGACTGTATATGAAAGACTGTGGTTCAGTTTCGTTGTGCTGTAAGTGCCGTCGTCATCGTAAAATAAAAATTTTGGCAGCTGTACGAGTTGTGGCACAACTGTTGCTTGCCTGTGTGAAATCGCTGCATAATACTAAAAAAAATAAAAAAAATAAAAAAATAAGAAACGTGTTTGGGTTCGTGAATGGATTAAAAAACATCAGCTAGGTTGCTCATCAACATTGCTGAAAGATGATGTCGTTGGAGACCCAAGTTATTGTAATCATCTTAGAATGTCATCAGAGCAGTTTACATTTCATTTAAACAGAATCAGTAATGCAATACGGAAACAAGATACTATAATGCGTGAAGCTGTCACCAGAACTGAAATTACATTACGTTTCTCGCCAAATAGGGATTCATATTCGCTTGCATCGTGTTACAAAAACCACAATTGTTTAACCAGGAGAATGCGGGCTGTGTGGTTTACCAGTCAGGAATATGGAGAAATACAAATACTGCTAGATTAATTGATGTAACGCTGCAATCCGGCAACGATAATCATTCATAGCAGGCTGCATTAAGAAGAGAATGGTTAGCTAACCACTGTTTTGCAGATAAGTATTTATATATATATATGTGTGTGTGAATTTAAAACTGTCACATTTTAAATAAATATTTACAAAGAATTGTGAATGTAAAAACTATCACGTTTTAAACAAATATTCTAAAATAAAAGAATTCAGGTTCAAACGTTTGTATAGCCTTTTCTTCTGTTTACACAGTTCAAACCACGGGATCCAGATCTTGTAAACTTGCGCTGATCCAGACCCAGAAGTTTTACTAGATTGCATTCTGCATAGTTCGTTTGTATAGGTATTTCAAATTGGAAGTATTTTAGGCTGCAAATAACATATTGTTAACCCATCAATATTTAATTCACAAATGATTGTTTCAAGAGCAACAATACGTCGCTGCTTATTCCAGACATTTTCATCATTAAAATACCATACGCACCTATGCATCGCATATATGTCCAAAAGCCGAAAAAATTCTTCCGTTCCCCACTCAGTGTTGTATTTTGCTGTGTTTGGGTTGTCACCTAACCTAAAATCTCGCGCAAACAGTTTCGCCAAAGTTGGAACGTGTCGAAACTGTTTAGTTTTGCCAACGAGTTCCGTGAACGCTTGCCGCGCATGCGCACTGATCAGTAACGCAGTTTCATGAAACGTAGTGTCGTGGTGTAAACTAGCCCTAACTTGTTACTGTTGTTGTGGCGATATTCATTCCAAACACTGGTTTGACGCACCTCTCCATGCTACCCTGTCCTCGACAGTCTCTTCATCACTGAATAAGAACGTCAACCCTGTAGGTTGTGTACTACGTCAAACGATCATCAGATGTCGGAAATTCCCGTTACAACCTTCTTGGACTTGTAGAGGGTAGTGAGTACCTAACATTTTGAATATAAACCCATGTGCGGAAACATATCGTTTCCGTTCTACGACAAATCTGATGTGTAACTCATCAACGTCTGCTTAGGGACAGAGAAACGTCTGAGTTTCCTGTCCTGGTGTGTAACAGGGTAAACACGATGGCGTGTACTACGTCAAACGATCACCAGATGTCACTTATCGTCTGCTTTGCTTTGTGCATCACCGACAGCGTAAACATGGTGCAGTGCACGTTTGCGGAATGCACAGACATGCTCCTCGTGTATGCCGAAGCTGGAGGTAATGGACGAGCTGCTAGTCGGCAGTATCCCAAACGTTTTCCACAACGTCATAGTCCATCGCACAAACTGCTTTTCCAAGTTACAAAACGGCTACGAGAAACTGGTACCTTCACCGAGAGGAGGCAGGACTATGGTGCTCCACGGCGACGCCGTACTCACGAATTTGAAAAAGGTGTACTGCGCCGCATTGAAGGTAGCCCGTCAACGAGTTCTCAATTTCGTGTGCAATGGGTGTTAGTCACAGTACCGTCTTGTACGTCCTGCATGAGCAACAATTACATCCGTACCACTTACAAAGGGTAACGCTATGAGATTTTCCATAATGCGTCGCCTTCTGCACATGGTTCTGCACTTTTGCATCGACGCATCCCTGTTTCCACGTCGAGTTCACAGATGAATGTAGGTTCACAAGGGAGTGTGTTCTGAATGCTCGAAATAACCATGTCTGGGCGGACGAAATCCGTCATTCCACGCATGTTTAGGGATTTCAATTCAGGTTTGGAATTAACCTGTGGGCAGGTATTCTGGACGGTCATGTGATTGGACCATACTTCCTTCCATCCAAGCTAACGGCTCCCGCATAAAAAATGTTCAAATGTTTGTAAATCTATCGGACTGAACTACGTGGTCATTAGTCCGTAGCTTACAAACTACTTAAACTAAGTTAAACGACCCTAAGGACAACACAAACAAGCATGCCCGAGGTAGGACTTGAACCCATGACGGCGAAGAGCCGGGCGCACCGCAGCACGGCGCCTCAGTACGCACGGCGAATAGGCCGCGCCGGGGTCCCGCATACTTAGTGTTCCTACGACTCGTTGTTGGAAGATGTGCCATTGAATGACCGTCAGGAAATGCGGTGACAGCGTGTTGGTACACCGCCTCACTTTTCACTGGCTGTCCGGAGACATCTCAACAGTCGATTCGGTGAAAGATGGGAGGCCGTGGTGGTCCAACCGCGTTGCCGCCATGATCGCCGAACTCTTATGAACTACTTCTTGGGGGTCGTATGAAAAAGGCTAATTTATGAGACACCTGTAGAGACAGAGGAAGATCTGCTAGTACGAGTTCTGGCCGCTGCACAAGACACTGAAGAGACACCAGGTGGGATGGAGAGAGTGTACCAGAACATGCTTCGGAGGTATAATGTCAATGTGTGTTACGACGTTGGTGGCCGACAAATCGAGCCGCTGTTGTAGTGCATCGGTACGTTGCGGCTGGTACCGTAGATGCCGGGTTCTTGTTGTCGTCGACTAATGTAAACCATAAGGTGTAAATTGTAATGAAAATACGTAAGTAATAACGGAACGATTTAGTATTCTTTTCAAATTGATAGCAACAATTGTACGGGGTCACGCCTAATTACATTCCTCAAGTAGGAGTGGATGAGAAAATCATCTGAATTGAAATCGACGTGAAACGGAGACGATAGGTTTCCGGACAGGAGTTCCTATTCAAAATGTTATGTACTCACTACCCTCTACAAGTCCTGGAAGGTTGTAACGGGAATTTGAAAGACGGCTGTCTGCCGTCTTCCCTAGGTATTTTTTGCTAATCGGGAACCAGCATTTCATTTCATGTTTTTAAATGTCAGCTTCTGTAATACTGTGTTAATATTGCTGGGATTTTATTATGCTAATAATTTATCATTGTGTCTATGAATGTGCCAATATGAACGGTTTCTCCCCGACGCCACTGTACCTGCGAGAATGTATACTTGCTTTATTCCGTATGTGCATGCATGAGCAACTTCTAGCATGGCAGTCTCAGTGTATGTATGAGAATCTTCGTCGTCGGCTGCTGGCTGCTCGCTTTGCATGTTTCTCTGGCTTCGTGTCGATAGGTAGTCGTTGCCAACTTCTGCTTTTGATGCTACCAAAGAGGTTCCTGCCTCCTTTGGTTACATGTTGGGTTGGCAATGCTAAGTAGCGAGCCTCGGTAGGACGTACGAGACAATAAATTATTTATTCACTTGAAACATGCGCAAATGGAGGAACCGATTTTGTTAAACAATAAAAATGCATCCCATTGATAATTAACCTAAAGTAATCTGAATTGAACATCGTCGGGGGAGGGATTTACAGTCAACAAGCATACAGCCACTCACACGCGCGAAGCAAAGCGAAACTCACCCAACTCAGCGAGCTGATACGAAGCAGAAGCAGGCGACGCTATCATAGGCGAAACTCAGCGAACCAGGATGTAACACACAACACAAGGAAAATAAACTTCATAGGTGGCTCTGTCTTACTTTACTTGAGATGGTACGCGATTAATAGCACATGCCCGCTCGGTAGAGCGCTTGCCCGCGAAAGGCAAAGGTTCCAGGTTCGAGTCCCGGTTCCGGCATACAATTTCAATCTGCCAGGAAGTTTCAATTTGAATGGACTTTGTCAGTGTCCGACGGCAGGGTTGCATATTATTTGTAAGTATACTAGGTCTCATGTCAAACTAAATAAGCTTTGGGGTAGCACTTCTGACGATTAAACTTAACTTCACCTTTATCAGAGACATCTAATTTACAATGATTCATAAAAGGGACTACTATTAGTAGGTATTGTGGGAAGTGAGTTTATACTTTACCTTTGCACATTTATTTTTTCACAATCCAAATAACTTTCATAGGCGTAGGACTAAAATACTTTTATTTTCGAACTAAATACACACGGCACCCATATCTACAGTCATATATACTTTTTGATAATTCAGTACACCATTTGCCAGTAAGGACAGTTACTAATCCACACCATTATACAAAATAGAACCTTACATTTATACATCCATCATTATCTTTACACACGGACACGACTGGCGTGATAGGAAAGTCAATGCCAGAGTTACAGATATGAAAACATCTACTACCTTTTATCACTCTTAATGGCTATGTACAAGTATAATTTTTGTCTTCTGCGGCAGAGCATCTTTAGAATATTGTTTCATCGGACCTCTTGCGTAATTCTTATTAAAAACCGGTATTTCAATTTTCACGTTCACGTATATATTAATATAATGCTGATATACACGGACTAGAGCGAACAATAATAATGGAGGACCAAGATCGAAGTGTTGGCGTTAAAAAAATGAGTTCAAAATGTTCGATAGTTTGTAAATCCGTGGCATGTCTTTCTTTATTAGTCCTTAGGCTTGAAAACTACTGAAGCTAACTTATACTAAGGTAAGGAAAACACACATAGCCACTCACGACAGAGGTCTCGAACCTCCGCCGGCGAGCAACTGCCCGCTCCACAGCAAGGCACCTTAGAACGCTCGACCACTCCAAAGCGGGGATTCAGAGTTCCAACCCTCACTGTTCAATCCGTTAATCGAAGAAACGAAAGACGGAAATTAAAGAAAGTTTCAAGAGCGGGATTAAAAATCGGGTTGAAATGATATCAAAATAAGATTCGCTGCTACCCTCAGAGAAAGTGCAGAGCAATGACGTGACTGGTTTAATAGAATGAACAGTCGAATAGTTAAAAATGGATTAAGAGTAAGCCAGATAAAGTAATAATCATAAATGAGATTAACCATCAGCTTAACATCAAAGTTCAGGACTTGAAGTACACGGTGTTAAACATTACAAGCAAAGTAACACACGACGATTTAAGCAAGAAGGACGTAAAAAGCAGACAAACACGGTCAAAGAAGTCCACTGGTATCAAACATCGTTCGTAATTTGAGAAACAAATTTCCGAGAATGTACGTCTGGGGCACTGCGGTTTACGAGGACGGCTTGAAAAGTTCTCGGAATCACCACGACAGGCCAGGGCTAGTGCAACGAGTTGTTCACGGGATATCCATTGGATTGTTGCCTCTAAAGACGTGCCACGTCATTGGTCTTGGAAGAGAGCTGTGGCGGCGACGTGGTTCTGTTGTTTCCGTGTACTGACTTGAAGAAATCGAAATTCGAGCAGTGAATAAGTTATTCTTATAGAACGGTATGACTGCAAAGGACGTTCATGCTGATTTTCAGAATACACATGGGGTTCTGTTCCTTCATATTCACCTGTTGCCAAGTGGACAAATTAATTTAAATTTGGTCAGGACAGCTTAGATGATAATCCACCCAGTGGTCGGCCGAGATGTCACTACTTCCTAAATTGGAGAATCGCCGATTGAAAGTGCGTGAAATTGCTCAAGCTTGCTGGATGTCATCTGAAAGGTTATATCATTTATTACAGAAGAATTAGAAATGAAAAAAAGATGATCTGCAAGATGGGTAACGTGAGTCTTGACGTTGATTCGAAAACACATGAGAATGGACATATCGGAATAATGTCTGGCCCGTTTTAGGAGAAACGAACAAGATATTTTGCGCGGGTTTCTGACTACAGATGAACCTTGGGTTCACTTCTGTACCCCAGAGACAGAACAACAGTCAAAACAGTGAAATCATGCTTATTCTCCGCCACCAAAGAAATCAAAGACAATTATTTCAAATCAAAAGTTCAAATGTTTGTATAGCTTATGAGACTTAACTACGGGGTCATCAGTCCCTAAACTTACAAACTACTTATGAACTAGCTAACACTAAGGACGGCACAAATATCCATGCCCCAGGGGGGGATTCGAACCCCCGACCGTAGTGGCCGTGCAGACCGTGACTGGCGCGGCCGAAACAATTATTTCAGCTGGAAAGGTCATGGCATGGCATCCCACTGGGCAAACAATTACTGGGGAATATTATCTCCTGGACAAATTGCAACAAAATAAACGCGAAAAAAGGCCAGTTTAACCAGGAAGAAAATTATCTTCGATCAAGAAAATGCGCGCCCGCACACATGTGCCGTCGCTATGATGAAATTACACGAACTAAGGTATGAATTGTTGCCATACCCACCTTATTCACTTTATATGGCTCCGTCAGACTTCCATCCCTTCCCAAAGTAGAAAATTTTTCTAGGTGGACGAAGATTCACTACAAACGACGAATTGATAGCCAGAGTTTACAACTGTGTTTGCTGGTCTGGAGGTATATCATTTTCGAGATGCGATTAACGCACTGGACCATATTTGGACCAAGTGAATTAATCTACAAAGAAACTATAATGAATAATAGGAAAAGGTTCAGTATGTAAGTACTGTTTTATAGCTGAAGGTGCAGGTTTCAAGTACTACTCTGAGATGAAAGAGGTTGTGTATAAAGCAAACTGGTGACAGTAAGCATCAAACAATTCAGAAAATCGATGACAAAAAGCAGCCAAGCTGAAACCAGTTCCTTATGGCTTGCTGTGCAGTTGTTTGTTTAAGGTACCGGTACGTATTTATTACTGGATAACGAGTATCCCATGATATTAGAGGTATCGTTTCGTTAATACAGTAACGTAGATACATGGGGAATGGGGACACAGGCTTCCTCTCGTCCTCCTCCTCCTCCTTCTTCCCCCAACCAGAGCCATCATACCAATGATTTTTTTCTTTTAATTTGTTCATGCTTGGGATAGGCGAACTTAAAATATGTCAAGAGCGCAAAAATTCCGGAATGTTGGGGTACCATCGATGTGGGGAATTTGGAGTTGTTGTCGGAAGAAATAAATATTACAACCACCTGAAAACCCTGTGTCGCCCGACTACTTATTTATTCCAGTCTTCAGTTAGTCCATTTTTCCTTCCGCTCTCTCTCTCTCTCTCTCCTTATCGTCCATTTCTCTATTCATTATTCATCTCCTACCCATCTCCATCTGCCCCCGCCAATTACCTCCTCGTCTATCTATGGAATTCGTCCTTTACCTCCTCAGTCCTTTACCTCCCTCATCAGTGAAAAATTATATAACTATGATAACTTTCATGGTGATCAGTAGAGTAGTGTCTAAGCTTATTGATAGGTATCGTCCGTCATGTACGGTATGAAATCTTACGTAGGGGGTGATGTTCCTCTTAGTTTGAAGGTTAAGTTTGCAAAAGTTCATCAAGATCTGAATAAAACTATAGGTTTTAGCAAAGTTCCTCCACACTGCACCATAAAACATTTTACGGACTTCCTATTTGTGTCGAAGATCAAGTGTGCAAAGGTTCATCGCAATCGGATGAACGGTACGGCAGCGCATAAAATAGGCTGTTTAACACCCTTCTCGGTGTTCATGACGTCATATCTTCTAAACTGTAAGTCGTACAATGAAATAATTTTGTCAGTATATTCATTGTTATAAATGAATACTATTTGAAAAATATTTTGCGAATACATTTAGTAGCAAAGAAGTAATAAATTTAAACGTCATTCATAATGCGACAGTTTTTCACATATAGTAGTGTTCATGATGTCATGTATCCCGAACTTTGTGTTGTAGAGTGATATAATTATTCCTGTAACCTTCGTGAAAGTGCAAGCAGTATGTTGACAAAGTCGTATCGCAATCTGATGAATGGTTTGGGAACGCATAAAATACGAACCAAGATATAAAGTTTTATGTATAATATGTTAATTTTTATTTTTTAAAACAGCTGACTACCACAAAAACTTAATTGGTAGATACATAAGTAATTTACATTCAGTTTCTACGTTGACACTGTATTTTCCAGTGTTCACCAATTTCGGTGCTATAGAAGTATTCTGGAACGAATTATACTTTATTCATTTAGCATCAAACTTGAGCTTGAGTAATGACTCTACATTTATTCAACCTTATCCTCTCCACAGCCAAGTGGTCAAATTTTTAAATTTGTTCCTTTCGCATTAAAGAAAATCACGGCCTAATTTTTTTCTCCTGACATGTCCATGTGCTTAGGAAGTTGTTTTTTCCGTTTGACAATGAAGCGAATGAAATTGCGTCGCAAATTTGTTTTGTACAGAACTTTGTGAACGTATTTGTCATAACACTCTATATTTCTTCTGGAGTCTGCACAAAGTATGAAATGTCTGGAGAATCCAGACGAATCCTGACCATCTGGCAACCCAAGGTGAATCATATGTTATATTTGCAAACATTAAGAAACTTGGACAGTTCATCTTAGGTTAGAATGTTGTTAAGAATGAATGTTTGGTTCTTGAAGAGGACTGAACCCTCCACAGAAATGAAATTATCTAGACCACTGCGTTAATGGCAGGAACATTTCATTACTAACAAGCTTTCTTCCCAAAACACAGTTCGGGCCCTTCTGGGAATAAGGAGGTAATATTCACAGAATATATGACATCAACTGCGATTGGGCAAAGCTGAAAATGTGTACCCAGTCGGGATTCGAACCCGGGTCTCTTGCTTTCTAGGCAGTTGCGCTGACCCCTACACCACTGGGGACACAGTGATCACCGCACCTGCAAGGACTACCTAAGCACGCCTCCCGTCAGATACAAATTCCCAGCTTCGCCCTGCCCACAGTACTCAACTCGTAGTTATGAAACAAATTCCCGTAAGAGTAAGGGCTTCAAACTTGCCCCCCCCCCCCCTCCCCACTAACGATAGGATCATTGCCCGTCACCGGCATATTATATATATACATGTGGCGTCTGTTCCGAAAGAACATACGTCACTTCTGATCCTGCAGTTGTTATTATTTAATATTCACAGAAAGCAGGAGACCCGGGTTCGAATCCCGGCTGGGTACACACTTTCAGATTTGCCCAATCGCAGTTGATGTCATATATTCTGTGAATATTAAATAATAACAACTGTAGGATCAGAAGTGACGTCTGTTCTTTCGGAACAGACGTCACATGTATATATAAGTAGGTAAATTTTCGTACTCCTCCAGTCCGTTGTCCTCAGTGGAACCGCCAGACATGTGTGCGTTCAAAATGTTTTGTTGGTAACTGTGTAATCTTCGAACGTAGTGTTTGTAAAACCACACTTTTTTTGTCTTTATTGTTGATGCCCATTTTATGCTTCAAAACTTTTACTCATTGCATTTACACAATGTCTTATGCGCAATCTTCGTAAGTGGTTGGGAGTTGTGTGTCTGTGGTCTCCATACAGTATTCCGGCGCATTCGGCTAAGCCGGCCGCGGTGGCCGAGGAGACTGAGGCGCTCCAGTCACGGTCTGCACGGCCACTACGGTCGGGGGTTCGAATCCCCCGTCGGGCATGGATATTTGTGCCGTCCTTAGTTGTAAGTAGTTCATAAGTAGTTTGTAAGTTTAGGGACTGATGACCCCGTAGTTAAGTCCCATAGACTATACAAACATTTGAACATTTTTTGAACATTCGGCTAAGAGCATGTCTTGCACAACCCCGACATCCTTCTTACTGTCCAGACCTGGCACCACGTTACTCCTCTCTCTTTCTAGAGGACACGGCAGGCAGCTATCTGAGGCATCGTTTGGCGTCGCCGGAAGCGGGCGCGTCTGCCTACGAAGCGTTTCTAAACAGTCTCCTCTATGAGGCAAATCGTGATGTCTTCGATAAGGATGCGCTGTTACATACTAAGCGAATACATGTACTTTCAGAATATGTGACGGCATGTTTTAGAAATACTGGAAAAGTAATTTTCTCATATACGCTCACTGCAGACGCGACTTTGAGAATCGGCTTCCACTTCTCAATATATTTATTAATTTATTTGCACGATTTTCGCAACTAAGTTCAGCGTTACAAAATCTATTTCATATGCTCTTTTTTTCACTTCTCTGAGAATGTTCTGCTTGACGCCATTTTTGCCAAATATTCAACCGTCAGTTTTTGGAGCGTCCCGTAAAACCTCGAATTCAGTTATTGCCTTTCTGTATTTGTTCCTATTCATTGCATCAATTTCTGATAAGTTCACGTTCCGTGAGCCCTCCCTCTCTATAACTTGGGTGTTTTTCTCTTTTGAATTACGTTGAAGCTTTTCTTCTTTGATCTGTCATCATTCTTTCTCAACAGATGAGCGAAGAACACCAGCGTTCGCTTTCTCATTTCCGCTGCGACTGATTTAATATATTGGTAAAGCTTCTCGTTGCTCATATTAACCTATTTTGTGCCATTTCTGTGTCCACGAAGGATCTTTCTCAGAATAACTCTTTCCTTCTTCTCGTGCCCCTCCTCTAATTGGTCTTGAGGGAAAGTGTTTCTGCTGCATATTGTACTTCTGTACTTGACATTGTATTTTAGTATAATAACTTTCCATTCAGAAATAAGCATCTATTGTTGTACAGCTCCCTGTTAAGTTTAGATAGCCTATTCGAAGTTTGGCGGCTTCTTGGGTTATTGTTTTTATCAAATGTTTGAAGTCTTTAATCCTGTCGTTGCATCCATTGCTCGTGTGCAGTTCGTTACTTATTACACATTATGTGATCAAAAGTATCTGTACACCCCCAAAACCATACGCCACCCACTGCCAGGTACTCCATATCAGCGTCGTCAATAGTCATTGGACATCGTGACATGTGGCGCTACACGGAACTCATGGACTTAGAACGTGGTCAGGTGATTGGATGTCACTTGCCAGAAGTCTGTACGCGAGGTTTCTACATTCCTAAACATCCCTAGTCCATTGTTTCTGATATGATAGTGAAATGGGAACGTGAAGGGACAACGTACTGCACGAAAGCGTGCATGCTGACCTCGTCTGTTGACTGACAGACCTCGGACAGTTGATGAGGGCCGTACAGTGTAATCGTCAGGCATCCATCCTGAGCATCACACAGGAATTCCAAACTGCATTAGGATCTATTCCACGTAGTATGACAATTAAGCGGGAGGTGAGAAAGCTTGAATTTCATGGTCGAACGACTGCCCGTAAGCTAAACAACACGCGGGTCAATGCCAAACGACGCATCGCTTGGTGTTAGGGGCGTCAATATTGGATGACTCAACAGTGGGAAAAAACGTTGTGTAGAGCGACGAATCACGATATACAGTGTGGCAATCCAACGGCAGGGTGTGAGTATGGTGAACGCTCGGTGAACTTCATCTGCCAGAGTGTGTAGGGCCAACAGTAAAATTTGGAGGCGATAGCGTTATAGCGTGGTGTGTTTTTCATGATGGGGACTTGCACCCCTTGTTGTACGTGGCACTGTCATAGCATACGCCTACACTGATGTTTTAAGCACCTTGTTGCTTTCCACTGTTGAAGAGCAATTCGGGAACGGCGACTGCATCTTTGAACACGATCGAGCATATGTTCACAATGCACGGCCTGTAGCGCAGTGGTTACACAATAACATCTCTGTACTGCACCTGCCTGTACAGGCTCCTAATTTGAATCGTATAGAACACCTTTGGTATGTTTTGGAAAGCCGACTTCATGCCAGGCCTCACCGACCTACATCGACACCTCTCCTCAGTGCAGCACTCTGTGAAGAATGGGCTGCCAGTCCCATGGAAACCTTGGAGCACCTGATTGAACATATGCCTGCGAGAGTGGTAGGTTTCATCAAGGCAAAGGGTGGGCCTACACCATATTGAATTCCAGCATTACCGATGGTGGGCGCCACGAACTTGTAAGTCATTTTCAGCCAGGTGTCCGGATACTTTGGTTCGCATGTTATAAGTGAACACGAAAATTGAAGTACCGATTTTAATATTAATTACACAAGGTGGCCAATGACACACAGTTAGGAAGGTTCTTTACAATAGAGGTGCTCAATACGAAATATCATGTGTGTATTTGGTCGTTAAAAACGAAACAGGAAGTACGTAAGTGTTTCCAAATCTTTATTTTTTCAATTCCTATCACACATTAAATTCTCCAGCAATAAACATCAAAAATTGAAATGCTAGCTATTTCTACCCTGAGTACCAATCAAGTTCAAATGTTTGTTAAGCTTATGGGACTTAACTACGGGGTCATCAGTCCCTAAACTTACAAACTACTTATGAACTACCTTATACTAAGGACGGCACAAATATCCATTCCCGAGGGGGGATTCGAACCCCCGACCGTAGTGGCCGTGCGGACCGTGACTGGAGCGCCTCAGTCCCCTCGGCCACCGCGGCCGGCGCCAATCAAGTACAGTGGTTAAATGATCCCATAAAGTAACAGTGTTTCTTGAAGTTGTTAGTTTTCGTAACATAATACTTTTTACCTAGAATGCCGCAAAAGCTAGATCGATGAAGTCGTTGACAGTGGAAATCAAAACATGGTAGTAACGAAGTCTGTAAATAAGTAATGTTAGTTGGTGTTATTTCATTTACTTTCCTTTTAGAGTAGCTTTGTGGCCGTTTGTCGCCATTACGATGAAATTTAAAGTAAAATAAAAAAATCTCTTGATTTGAATAGCTACGACGAAGGAATGAGGTGAAATGGAGGAGGATCTATTTGTGCAGAAAAAGAGCAAATTAAAAAAAATTAGTCAATCAAATGGTTTTACAATAAATGATGAACTTTATTAAAACATTATCTGAAGGGGGAGAGACTGCAACCTTGTCTCAAACCTATTCGAATTTTGAAATTGTTTGTAAGCAAAATACTTTTACAGAAACACTAGCTCACTTCATATAGTCAGTTTTAAAACTAAAAACAACGCAAGTAAAGACTGAAATACAGAAACCTACATTTCTAATAACGTGCTAACAACACTACTAAATTTAAGAGCAACCCGATGGCGTGTTCAATAGACAAATTGCTCAAGATAACTGATTCCTAAATGTTATTTAATTGATAAGTTGCACATAACTAACGCATAAATGAAAGCGGGTTTTAACTTTCTCAATTTGTTCCGTTCCCGATTACATCATCACCAAGTGACGATGCCGTCATATTAAATATACGCACATTGATATGTAACAGACAAGACCTAGAGCAATATTGAAACACCGCTACCACGAATTTAAAACGAATATTTATAATCATTCCACAGCTTACAATATCGCTAAATTTGTTATAAAATTGTAATGGCAATAGTACTTAACGCTTGAATCTACTTACATTGATTGTAAATGTGGAATTATTCCATTTTTAGAAAATAAAATATTGTAATATAATGTTTAATTAGCTGGAACTGTCATTTCATAAATAAATTTCTTTATAATGAAACTGATAATTATCATTAATTTTTTATTTAAAAATGGTTATAGTTTTTAAAACAATAAAGATATTTTTTAGATCGGTCCTTTGCGGACGTAATTCGTTTTGGTCTTCGTTGATCGTTGCGTTGTTTACTCAGCTTAACTCGGCATACTGCAATACAGCCCTCAATGATCAGCATAAAACTTTAGTGGTCGTTTTCTCGTAATTTTCTGGATAGTGCGCTTTAAAACTGCTATGACTGGAGACCCTGGAGGTAGACAACTAACATGTAAAGTCTTGTCCCAAACTGAATTTCCAAGACCGAAAGCTCTCATCGTTAGTACCACACTACATGTGTCTAGGAGCTGTACGCCTCTAAGACGACAGATCCGCATTCCCCCATTCGGCATAATGAAGAAGGTATCGGGACCCATCAGACTTAAGGTCCCTGTAAGGGGAGAGAGTAGTGGTCAATCGGCAGTGTCCACCTTGTTAATACTTAATTGAGCGCGGGACGTGGATTTACGAAAGTTGGAACTTAAATAGTGGCAACAGTGCTGTAGAGACACTACGCAATGGAATATTGTATTGTCGCTGTAGCACACATTGTTGACATACCTACCTTACCTCCGAGCAAATGGGCCCACCCGTCCCAAATCACCTGCACGCGCACAATAGAGGAAAACAGTCACTTGTGAACGAGCGGTGTAACGTAACGGTGTCATAATGTTTTCGAAACAGGAATACTGGAGTTGGATGAAGATTGAATGTGCCAGAGGTCGTACAGCACGACGGTGTCATCAAGGTCAACAAGAGGCGTGCGGATTATCGGCATTACCGTACAGAACAGTGGCACGTTGGGTAAAAACCTTCAATGAAGGTCGGCGAATTGTGGCAGTCATCCATCGTCCAGGTCATCCTAGCGTCTCAGAAGGAGTGCATACTGTTGCCGCGTTACTGGACAGTGAAGACGCCAGACGATTCGTGAGCTCGCACACGAAAGCGGATTAGCGCATACGACTGTGTTTTCCATCCTGAAGGGACTCCTAGTCATGCGAAAAATTTCACCACTATGGGTTTGTTTTTGGAGCATCACCTGCGACCAGCTTTGCGAAAAAAGCGTTTACACTTCATGTGCAACCTACCAACATCACTTTGCGCGACAATGAGCATGCGCGATCACCGTAAGCTGTGGCTGCTCTGTTCGGTTGATGGGACTGGGAAGTACTGTACCATCCACCATACTCCCCAGACTTAAGTCCTAGTGATTTTATTTGATTCCAAAGACGAGGAAACCATTTTGTGACATTCGCTACAGAACTGCTTCAGAGATTCAACAGGCAGCAGACGGCTTCATTCGCTCCACCAAGAGAACAGGCTCTGCTAACGGTATACTACGTCTTCCACATTGCTGGCAACGGTTTCTACACAACGCTGATGACTACTCTGAAGGATTGTAACAAGTGAAAACATGTAACGCTTTTGTATCGGTCGTGAATAAATAATTGCCACTATTTAAGTTACAACCCTCGTAGAAGTCTACCTAGCCATCGAAGCTAGACATCTGTGGCCGCCCGACCCAACGTGCATCACCTGTTTCGCCACTTAATAAGATGCCCACTACCGCACTTCTCGAACACCCGGAAAGTGGTGCAGTTCCTGAAATGCTCGTTTCGAGTCTCCGGGCCATAACGCACTGCCATCAGTCAAACTCAAGATAGATCGCGCGCGCCTTCTCTATTTCACACACGGACAGCACGTTTACTGATAGTACGTCTAACCTGCTGAAATTCCTCGTCATGAGACGCTACCATCAACTTGACGGGTGTGTATCGAAAGCCATAATGTTCTGGCTGATCAGTGTAATTAAATAAACGTGTGTAACACGCATTTTAACTTCGGTATACCGGTGAGATATTTCTCTTACCCAAGAGGGTAAGGCTATCTCTAGCGATATAAGCAACCCTGCTTCTTAGGTCGTCTGATGAAAAAGTACTGCATGCAGGTTTCATTCAGAGAAATCAATACGTAACTCAGTTTAAACACTAACTGGTGGCTTAAGTTGAAACAATGAGTACAGGCTTCAACCGACAGAAATACTACTGACTGTTTCCACTTGAAAATAAAAATACCAAGATACAACGGTATCGTATGTCGTCATTCGATTGTTCCCCACAGTCTGCAGAACTGTTTCAGGTATTTTCAATGTCGCTGGCACTAATCTCTGTGTGGACCTTACAAATACTCGATTTAATGTTAATGAGAAGCCTTTGTGGCACTGTTTTTTTTTATAGTGAAATAAGCTCTCAATATGTGGACAATATGCATATTCTATAAAATTGTTCGACAAGGTCTGAATATGAAAAGTACATTTGGTCGAAACCGGTAATGTCGAAATAAAAGTATACAACGCAATCCTGGCTGAAAATATTAACACTGATTACTATATCACTCTTATTTGAAGTGGTGCGAAAATTGAACCAGAACAGTACTCCTGAATACAAAGACGGGTGACATCGTGTATCCATGTAAACTTTTGGGGTCGCGGTCATAAAGATAACAAAATACGAGGGGACACTGTCGGAGTTAGTGCGCAGCTGTTTTCTGAGTTTCGATTATCAACACGAAGAGGGCTCCGTAATTACCAGCCAGTTACTACCTTTTACCGGTATCAGTAGAAACTAGTAAAACTACCGAGCCGCGCAGGGAATAGTATTTATGGGGTGCACACTACAGGCCTTAATGTGTAGAGGCCACATTCTCGAAGGCGACTTCGGAGTTTCTGTGTTGATATTGCTCTTCCTGTTGCTGCCTGGAGGATGAATTGCAGCTGAGTTGTATTCAGCCTCATGTTTTGATGGGCTAGTTACTCGGAAACAATGGTCATCTCTTGTTGTTACCCGTGGAGGATCTTTACCTTGAATCCTTCAAACGATTCCTCTTGTCTGAAATCTCGTCCAGGTCCTGGGAATTACACTTTGCGAATTACACTTTGGGACACTCAAATAGCTGTAGCCACCTCCCTCCGTGTCTGTTCCGCTTCCAACATTCCTATGACTCTCCATGTTGTTGTATTACACTACTACTCATTACACTATCTGATTCAAACTGCTTGTGTAATTCGTTTGATAAAGACAAGTAACATAACCCCTTCTACAGAAATGTTCTGTTATTACCAGTTTCTCGATTGCGGTAATGTTGTTGTCTCCACTCCGTAGAACCGACAGAAAGACGCGGAACGATTTTAGTTCATTCCGCCGATGACAATACTTCAGGACCTAGATATCTCAGCTGATCCCCTAATTCTTTGACCAGTATATTCACATTGAAGTCCAGGCCAGTTGTGTTACCGCATTTCTAAGCGACTACAGACTTCCGGCAGTATTGGTGTTCAGAGCTCACTAGCAGCTAATGTATTCAATTCCTTTGCGACTTGATTCATAGTGGCAGCAGAAATAAAATGTCTGCTCTTCTCGCTCCAACTGTTTACGCCGCGGTGGAGTAGCCGAGCGGTCTAAAGCGTTTCGCTGCGCAGCGCGCGGTTGCTCGCCGTGGAGGTTCGAGTCCTCCCTGGGGCATGGGTGTGTGTGTTGTCCTTAGGTTAGTTTACCTAGGTTTAAGTAGTTTGTAAGCTACGGACATGACCACGCAGTTTGGTCCGATAGATTTACAAACAACTAACTGTGCTACGCTACAATTCCTGTTATGTCTTAACAATATTTGTTATCCACTGAAGAGCCAAACAAATTGGTACACTTGTATTATATCGTATTAGTCACCGCGAGCACACAGACATGTCATTGCATGACTTGGCATGGACTCGACTAATGTCTGAAGTAGTACTGAATTGACACCGGGCATCTTCCACGGCTGTTCATAAATCCGGAAGAGTACGAAGTGGTGGCGGCCTCTTCTGAACAGCACGTTGCTAGGCATCCCAGAATGTTCATTAACCCAGATTCCTGAATTTTTCGGTTACTTTTGGTTTAAAAGATAATTTATTACATCAGTAATAGATAGTTCAAATGTTGCAACATTAATTTTACACGAATTGCACCCTTAGTCTCGGCATAATAGGCCGTCCTTATGGAAGAAAGTAAAAATGAAAACACCGCTATTACGTATTAGAAATGACATTTTAATTGTAAAGCCATCAATATATTTCTGAGTAATAAAATTGATGTGTAAGTACTTACACACCCAAAATCACGAGTTAACTCATACGTTGCATTCCAACTGCACACGCCCCCACACCATTACAGTGCCTCCACCAGCTTAAATAGTCACTTGTTGACATGCAGGATCCATGGATTCATGAGGTTATCTCCATACACGTACATGTCCATCCACTCGATACAATTGGAAACGAGAGTCGTCAGACCAGTTAAGTTGTTCCCAGTCATCAACAGTCCAATGTTGGTGCTGACGGCCCCGAGCGAGGAGTAAAGCTTTGTGTCGTGCAGTCAGTAAGGATACCTAACTGGGCCTTCGTTGAACGATTCGCAGGCTGGCTCTTATTGATGGCCTATCACTGAAATCTGCGGAATGGTTGCACACCCGTTATGTTGAACGATTCTCCTCAGACATCATTGGGCCGGTTCTTGCAGGGTTTTTTCCCGGCTGCAGCGATGTCGCAGATTTGACGTTTTACTGGATTCAAGATGTTCTCGCGGTGCACTCTTGAAATGTCCATACGGGAAAATCCCCCATCTCATCGTTACCTCGGAGATGCTGTGACCCATCGCCCGCGCGCAGACTATATCACCACTTTCAAACTCATTTCAGTCGCGACAACCTGCCATTGTAGCTTCAGTAACAGATCTAACGCCTGCGACAGGCACCTGTTGTCTTATAAAGGCGTTGCCGACCGTAGCGCATTTCTCTGTTTACATCTCTCTGTGTTTGCATGCGCATGCTTATACCAGTTTCTACAGCTCTTAGTGTGCTTTTTAGCTCTAATCCCAGTTGTGGAATGTTCACAGATCTTGATTTATCATTAAATTCTCTTCAGGTGAAACGAGTTATGTGACTTTAAAAAATTTACAATCCTATGAATTGTATGCGATTGCATACACATGAATTGTGTTTTTTAGTTGTTGTATAATGCACGGGCGGCTACCTGACAGTGGAGTTTTAGTAACTTTTGCGACCCACTCAGTTACCCGGTAACGCAATGTCTACTTGAAGGGATGTCAGGTATGTCTACTCTACATAGCACTACATAATTAAATATCAACAATAATACACTTCCTTGAGACAACATTGTCTTGCTACACCAAAGGTATTAAACATAAGGAGAGACATTTAATTAAATTTTGTGCTGTGGCCGGGATTCGAACCCAAGACCTCCTACTAGGTAGGCACTTTACACCACTCAGCTAACACAGTGTTGCAGACAAAGCGACTACACTGTCTTAGCACGTCTCGAGTCTCACGTCTCGATCCAAAATGCCAGGGCTCTCCTATATTGGAATAGCACTCTAGCAAAGAACGCGAATGGGAACAATCCTGACTTGTTCCTCAGGGCGAGATGTGGACGAAGACGTGCTTTAAGATAGTCCGTGTAGTCTCTTTGTCTGCAACGCTATCACTGGCAAAAATTTATTTTGCCGGGTGCCGTGGCTCAGCGCGCCCGGTCAGAGAGCTGTACGCCCTCTGTAATAAAGAAAGCTGAGCCAAGAACTAATCGAATAAGATCGAACAAATATGATCAGCGTCCGCAACAAAGAGAACAACCCATAGAGCGCGCAAAAAAGAGAGTGGTCTAAAGCGCCTACTTAGTAAGGAGGAGGTCCCGGGTTCGAATCCCGGTCACAGCACAAATTTTAATTCAATGCCTCTCCTTACTGTTAATACTACATAATTATTTCGCCACGTGACCGTTACACGCGGACACACGCGCTCACAACGAATGGCAATATTAGTAAAAGTTCTTTCAACACTATGGCGTGTCTCCTCTTTCCACTGTTCACGATTTCTTACCTGAAGTCTAAATATTAAATCCCATTGGATGTCTGCTCTCCTCACGTCGCAAACTCTTCCAGTGAGTAGATCTCGATGCGTGTGTCTTGAAAATTTGGTAGTACAGAAAAATATCGCTGCCTGCTTGAAATGAAAACTGCTCTTCAAATAACTGTCCTTTATTGCTATCAGCGTTGCATGAAATATCTTGGAGCCAGATGCACGGATAAAAACAAATATTCCCGGTAATAAAGAAAATATCCTAATGAGCACGTTCTCTAATTAATAATTCTGAATATTAGCTGCAATATGAACACACACCGTAACACACCGATATCACAGGCTATTTCCAGAGCTACAGCTCGCCTGCGTCACAAAACGCGGGCACGATGCCTCCACATGCAAATAACACTTCCGTAGGCCCGCCAGCGAAATAGCACAAGCCGCTTACAACGGCCGCTAACACCAGAGTTGGGCAACACGATTCTTTTTAGGAACCGATTCTTGCGATTCAATCCCACACTGTGAATCGATTCCTACAAGTCACGATTCTTTCGCGATTCTTTAGTCTGCATTGGCACGATTCTTACATCTACTTTCTGCTCATAGATGGAAATACATGTCTGTGACATGGATGTTGGAATCTAACCTTGTGAATCTGTTCCTACGATTCGTTCACGATTCTTTTTGGTCTGCGACGACACGAATCTTACAGAACGCCAAAAAGGAGACACTATCTGATTTTTTAATATTTTTGAAGCGGATATAAATACATATTACACTACCAACTATTTCTGCTGTCATCATAGCTCATTTAGTAGCGTTGTAGGTTTAGTGAACGTAGGTCACTTATTTCGAATCCTATGTAAGCTTATAAATGTTTTTGTTCTGTTTCAATATTTAGGCCATTTAAATATAAATTTCATTAAATCTGTGGTAATTAACACATATCTAATCGTTATGAAATACTTATGTAAAATCAATTATTTTAAGGAAACACATCTATATAAATAAACATTAAAAATAAAAATCCGTCTCTGAATATTTATTTCGAGATACAAGAAATTCTCGTTTATTAAAATGTTTCTTTTTTGTAAAATCGGTTTCTTTCAGGAAAGCTGAACATAAAAACCAAAATGGTAAAAAAGATTTTTGAGATGGCTTTAAAAACTTTTAAAATTTTATATAAAAATAATATTCTTGTAAAATTGAGTTTTGTAAAAACTACAACTATATAGATGATCTCAAAAAGCTTAAACCTCTCTAAACACAAAATATAATCCAAATAGTTACAGCCATTTCCGGGATACGCGAAATATAAACGTGTAAGAATTGCTCGTTTAAATATATAATATGTATACTGTATAAAAACGTATAGTCGTATGTATTGGCAGCTGTGTATTTCGCTGCGTTTTGTTTCTGTCATCAGTGATTGGTGAATAGGCTAATAATTAACGGCTCACGATCTTCGTTCTGTGCTTCCTTTGTTCACAGGCTTTCTGGCTTTCGTAATCATTCGGCACGATTCGCCACTTGCTTTCGAATCACGAATCGTAGGATCTTGGATTCGTCACGAGACTGACGATTCTTTTGAACGACGATTCGTCCGGATCATGATTCGATTCTTACGATGCTTTATTTGTATTCGTTCAACTGAACGACTCATTCACGAATCGCCACAACTCTAGCTAACACACTTCAACCCGCGGCAACGAAATTCGTGTTGGCCGTCCACTGGCCCACCGCCGACTGGGTACCGAAGCCACTCACTTGTTAGGCGCCTGAATCACAGTAGCTGCCACACGATTGGCTGATTCATAGCAACCAACAGAAACTTACTTTCTAGATTTTACTACTGTTAAATAATGCGGGCTAAGTGAAATTTGAAATTTTCCCGGCGAATCAAATGTTCAAAAAGATTTCGGGTTTGCAGCCGGTCGTCGTAAACTTCATTCCACGATATTTCAACTGGACACCTGCCAGTTATGTTCAGGAGTCCAGTTATAATATCGTGGAATAAAGTTTACGACGACCGGCTGTTTTGAACAATCTGGGCTAAACTAATCCTTCGAATATTAATAAAACTGTATTTAATCTCATCGAACATGATCGCATTCCTTTGAATGTTAGAGCTATATGAAACAATGAGTTATTACTAAATAGATGAAAAGAAGCGTTGGCGATTTCCGCTATCCAGACGATTTACAAACCCCCCAATGCCTGCGCGACACAGAATCCTACCCACGGTAGATGACCATCTGTCGTGGCTGGTCCGCACCTGCTCGCTTCCGAGAATGTTACCGAATTGCTTTCAATAAAATAGCTGGACTGCAGAAGGCATCTGAAACAGGATAAGAAACAATGTGGGGTAACACCACGGTTGCACTAGCCGGTGTAACTAATTTTACATCTTTCAATAATACACGGTAACTACACAGATAACATCTATATTCGAAAGAAAAGTTTCACCGTTTTGTGGTTTGGGGCTCGAGAAATTGGGTAAAAATCGGAAATGAAATGGCTGGTGGAAAACACTTTCGTAGCACGTGACATGTTCTTTTAACACTTCAGTGCACAATGAGGGAACGAACACATTACTTGGATGTGAGAGCAGAGTTTTGAATTAATGTTGGGTCGTTTCTGATTCAGTTGAGAACACCACGGAACAAACTAGAAACATGGTATGCCGACACACTTCATGGCATGTACACCATACAGTAATAATCTCGTTGACAAAGCGATTGGTTCTTCTTATCAGAACTATAAATATAAAACATTTACTTCATCATTGAAGCAAAAGCCACAGTCGCTATTTTTAATACTAAAATGATGAGTTTCGACAGTATAAGTTGTGATTTTCAAATATTGCATATTTTGTATTACAAGAAAAATATCGGTATACACCAAACTAGGCTGAATATTTTGATACAGTGGCTAAACATGTAAACATTTTTACAAAGAAAATAAATCTTTAAATTATCCTGGAACATGTGATGCCCTTTACTTTCCGTATTTGGAAGAACTGTGTTTTATTATCTCCCAAAAGATAACCCGTTTCTGTTATAATGAGACTCTTGATTCAGCTGTATTTTTGTTCCTACTACCTAATGATGGATCCGCGAATCGTTCACAGTCGCATAAGAGCGTAAATAAACATGAACTTGACAGCTCATACTACTCAATATTAACGCAAAGTTACTGGAAAAATAGATAAATATTCATTAACTAGTTACACGAACATGAGGAAAAGAGGGGCTTATAATGCTGCTTGCAATTACTCTTCCTCGACCCTTTTTAGGGTCTCCGGTTTTTCTTGGTGTTGCAGACAGCTTTGTATTTAGTGGTATAAAGTGCCAGGCACATCAATGTAACCACCGCATTTGTTCGACTCACAGACGTCAGTAGAAGCCTATGTACGCATTTCCGGAAAGACTGAGAAAACAGTCATTGTCGTAATACAAAACGAACGATGGTTGCAGGTTTGTGAAGGTTACAAATTTATACCTTGTTTCGTGGCTCTTCTGCGATTGGTCAGACCGGCACCATGAGTTTACGGAGCCACTGCAGCTACGTGATTCCCTTCTTTTATACATAACATACATAACATAAAGTAAGACAGATTTTCTTCCATCTTGTTTCGTTGTCTTTATGGGACCGATTAAAACTGCACCATGACTTCACGGACACACTTTATTTGTGATGAATGTTTCGTTGAAGATGAAAACACCGTATTATAAACCGATAAGAGTCACTGAGCACATTTAGTTAGGAAAAAAATGTAAAATGTATAGTCAGATTAATAGAACCTTCTGCAGTTTATAACAATAGATGACAGTAAAAAAAAAATAATTTTATCTGTTGTTGTCAATGTTTATTCCGTGAAATAAAACGTGATTTATTACTGCACGACGCATTTCGAGTCCTGAGGGCTTATCTTCATGTCACTCTCTGGTAATTTGCAATTAAAATGTTCAAATGTTTGTAGAGCTTATGGGACTTAACTACGGGGTCATCTGTCCCTAAACTTACAAACTACTTATGAACTAGCTTCAACTAAGGACGGCACAAATATCCATGCCCGAGGGGGGATTCGAACCCCCGACCGTAGTGGCCGTGCAGACCGTGACTGAAGCGCCGCAGTCCCCTCGGCCACCGCGGCCGGCTAATTTACAATGTTTTAAAAGAAATCTGGGCCTGTCAAGACCAAATATGCATGATAACAACGTTAGACATTTTAAGTATCGGTTTACAAAATTTAAAATATTGAACAATTAACTTACTGATCAACAGTGAGGTATAAACATGTCTGGTGCAGCATATATCTCCTGCTGCACTAGGCATGTTTATACCTCACTTTTGATCAGTAAGTTAATTGTTCAATATTTTTAATTCTGTACACCTATATTTGTATCATGTTGTTAACAATTCATATTTCTTTAAAAGAGATTAAATTACCAAAGAGTCAACTGAAGACGAGCCCTCAAGGGTTGTACGTGTCGTGCATCAATAAATCACGGTTTTAGGGACTGAAGGTTGTTTTATTTTACATAAGAAAGAAATATGTTTGTGGTATGCTTAGTAGTAATTAATAAATCATAGGACGTGGAATAGTTGTAGAGGCGAACTGTGCTCGTAAGAAACAAATTGCAACGTCATTGGGAAAACGTCTGATAACCAAATCAGACCGTCCAGAATGGAAATAGAACGCTTATCTACAGACAAGAGTCCAATACATTAGCGACGTTTCAAGTACGAAGCACTGTGGGCTGTGCTCATTCCGAAAGAAGGATCCAGTGTTGGATAGATATTTATTAAATGACGCTCTACGAATTCGTGACGTCATTGCCGCCTGTTAATCAGCTTGAGCAGAATCTGTTTACCGAAGCAGCAGCCACATGTTAAGTAACAGATTGACAGAATAACAGTCCTTTACGGAACAGAGAAGTATTCGAAGTGTTCGCGCCCAAGGGAGGACCCGAACCTCCGGCAGGATCGACCGCCCAGTCCGTAGCATGACGCCTTAGACCACGCAACCATTCCGTTCGGCTCTGAATTCTAATCTAGGGTCATTACATAGGGCAGAAATTCGGCAACATTGAAGAAACGTTGCGTGAAAATATTGTATAACGTAGTCGCATACTGATATTACTAATGATTCGAGCACATTGTATCAAGCTTCTCTGCAAAACTGTTTTGCTCCAGTATACGTACCATTTCCTGAGCTAACGTGTGTTTTGAAATTACTGTTATCTAATTAATATGGATACTGGAGAAATAATCTGCCATTTCAGTGTTTACATAACTGAGCCAAATTTACGAAGAACTTCGGTAATGAGTCGACATTTTACCCTACTTATCGTGACCTCTGCCCAAGACACACGCACTAATTGAACTGGGAACGCTGTCATAAAGCCGCAAGCTTGTCAACAAGCTGGCCCAGTTGCTCGGACGACTCTAGAGTAGGCCTATTGATCATCAAATATTCAAATGTTTGTAAACCTGTTGGACCAAACTACTATGGTCAAAAGTCCTTAGGCTTACAAACTACTTAAACTAACTTGCACTAATGACAAAACACACACACACGCACGCCCTAGGTAGGATTTGAACCTCTGGCGGGAACGCCTTAGACCATGCGACCATTCCGAGCGGCTATTGCTCAATCAGTGCGGAACACTGGAATAACATAGAAGACACAAATCATCCGTAAAAGAGTAACCCGTATCATATCGTCACGGGATCGTTTAGTCGGGGTCAGATTGTTCAGGAGATACTGAGCAAAGGTAAACGCTACATGAGAGCCGTTTTGCACCACTGAAAGGTGGCACCAGAAGTACCATCCAACACACTCTACAAGGTAGCTTGCTGAGTATACAGAACATAAAAAGCAAGGGGGCCTCTAAAAAGCACACCTTGAGTTGTGAACACTTCTGCATCTTCGAAACTTTGATCACATCTCTTCTGCTGCAGCCTCTTTGCTTTCCACGTTTTCGGAGGGGGTAGTACGGGCCAAAATAACAGAAATGTCCAGTAAACATGAGCTCAAAGATGCATTCCTTAATTTTTTCGTAGGACCGAAACGAGAAGCAAGTCCGATTATTCACGGACAAGTCTGTGCACTAAATTGTATCAGAATAGTAGTAATAGATAAAATTAAAAGTATAGGAATCTTAGGCACACAAGTAGATAGAATCGTCAATGTAACTCAGAAATTGACTTTTTTTTTTTTTTTTTTTTTTTTTTTTTTTTTTTTTTTTTTTTTTTTTTTCATGATTTCCTCGGTAGATTAGAGGGAATGAGACAATTTAGATTTGAAAGTTATTAGATTACTACTAAGAATTTTGAATGCCTGTGACAATTTATTGAAAATGAATGTGACAGAATACTGCACGCCTTTCTGCTCAAGAATCAAGGTGATGTGATACAATGTAGATTAGATTTCTTCCTATTATTGTTTGAAACTGAAAAAAAAACCTGCAAAAACGTAGGAAAATAAGGAGATGGGACCTGGATAAATAGAAGGAACCTGAAGTTATTGAGAATTTCAGAGGGGGCTTTAGGCAACAATTGACAGAAACGGGGGAGGGGGGAGGGAATAAACAGTAGAAGAAGAATGGGTAGCATTGAAAAATGAAATAGTGAAGGCAGCAGAGGACAAAATAAGTAGGAAGTCGAGACATAAAAAAAATCTTTGGATATACAGGAAATACTAAATTGAATTGATGAAAGGAGAAAATATAAAAATACAGTAAATGAAACAGGCAAATTGGAGTACAGACGACTAAGAAATAAGATTGTCAAGAAGTGCAAAATCGCTAAGCAGGAGTGGCTAGAAGGCAAATGCAAGTCTGCAGAAGAATGTATAAATAGGGTGAAACTAGATACCGCTTACAGGAACAAACATTTGGAGGCAAGAGAAGCAGCTGTATTAATATAAAGATCTTAGATGGAAAATCAGTGCGCAGCAAAGAAGGGAAAGCTGAAAGATGGAAAAAGTACATCGACGGGCTCTACAAAGGAAAGGAACCAAGAGACAATATTGTAGGAAGGGAAGAGGATGAAGATGAAATAGTAGATACTATACTGAAAGAATAATTTGACAGAGCCCTGAAGCCGGCCGCGGTGGCCGCGGGGACTGAGACGCTCCAGTCACGGTCTACACGGCCACTACGGTCGGGAGTTCGAATCCCCCCTCGGGCATGGATATTTGTGCCGTCCTTAGTCTTAGGTAGTTCATAAGTAGTATGTAAGCTTAGGGACAGATGACCCCGTAGTTAAGTCCCATAAGTTCTACAAACATTTGAACATTTTTTTAGAGCCCTGAAAGACCTAGGTCGGTACAAGACCCCTGGAGTGGACGAAATTCCCTCAGAAGTACTTAAGTCTCTGGGAGAGCTAGCCACGACAAAACTATTTCACCTGGAGCGTCAAATGTATGAGACAGGGAAAATACCCTCAGACTTTAAGAAAAATGTAATAATGCCTTTTCCAAAGAAAGCAGGTGCTGAAAGGTGTGAGAATTTCAGAACCATCAGTTTAATATGTCATGGTTGGAAAATTTTAACACGAATTATTTACAGAAGAATGGAAAATCTGGTAGATGCCGACCTTGGGGAAGACCAGTTTGGAGGTAATACTCGCCTTACGGCTTATATTAGAAGATAGGCTAAGGAAACGAAAATCTACATTTATAGCTTTTGCAGATTTGGAGAAAGCTTTTAACAATGTTGATTAGAATACACTGTTTCAAATTCTGAAATCAGCAGGAGTAAAATATAGGGAACGGAACGTTATTTACAACCTGTACAAAAAGCAGACAGCAATTATCAGAGTTGAAGGGCATGAAAGGGATGCAGAGGTTGGGAAGGGTTTAAGACAGAGTTGTAGCCTTTCCCCAATTTGTACATTGAGCAAGCTATAAAGGAAAGCTAGGAGAAATTTGGAATAGGAATTAAAGTTCATGGTGAAAAAATAAAAACATTGCGTTTTGCCGATGACATTGTAATTATCTCAGAGACAACAGAAGACCTGGAACAGCAGTTGAAGGGTATGGACAGTGGTGCGTACGTATGTCCAGTGTATGTACATGAAAGGTGCGTATAAAATGAACATTAACCAGAACAAAATAAGGGTAATGGAGTGCAGTCTAAGAAAATGGGGCGATTCTGAAGAAATTAGATTAGGTAACGAATCAATAAAAGTGGTAAATGAGTTTTGTTACTTGGGCAGTAAAATAACATGCGGTGGTCGCTGTACAGAGGATATAAAATGCAGAATGGCAATGGGAAGAAAAGAGTTTTTGAAAAGAGAAATTTGTTAACATCCAACACTAATTTAAGCATAAGGAAGCCCTTCCTGAAGGTATTTGTATGGAGTGTTGCCTTGTGTGGGAGTGGAAATTGGACGAAAAACAGTGCGGACAGGAAGAGTATAGAGGCTCTTGAAAAGTGGTGCTACAGAAGAATGCTGAAGATTAAGTGGGTGGATCGCGTAACTAATGAGGCGGTACTGAATTGGGGAGAAAATGCATTTCTGGCATACCATGACAAAATAAGGGATGGATTGATAGGACACATTCTTAGACATAAAGGAATTGTGAATTTAGTGTTGGAGGGAAGTGTGTGGGGTAAAAATCGCAGTGGGAGACCTAGAGATGAATACAGTAAACAGATTCAAAAACGTTCAAATGTTTGTAAAGCTTATGGGACTTAACTACGGGGTCATCAGTCCCTAAACTAACAAACTACTTATGAACTACTTACGAACTAGGACGGCACAAATATCCATGCCCGAGGGGGGATTCGAACCCCCGACCGTAGTGGCCGTGCAGACCGTGACTGAAGCGCCTCAGTCTCCTCGGCCACCGCGGCCGGCGAACAGATTCAAATGGTTGTAAGTTGCCGTTCTTATGAGATGATGAGGCTTGCTCAGGATAGTGTGGAGAGCTGCATCAAACCAGTCTCTGTACTGGAGACCATAATAACAACATTGTTTGAGTGAATGCTGTAACCTCTTGGGAATAAGCTGATATTTTTAACAAAAATGACGTTAAAGAACATACGTATTGAGAGGCTAATGTCAGAATTTCCAGAGGTCGACAAGGGGTTCCCGTGCTTACATCACAAATCGCTTGAACAAAACGGTCTGAGGATGATCCGATTACAAGATCGAAACCGTTCACCTTTATGTAAAATAAAGTGTATAATTTTTATGAACTAGATTGATTTTTCATACTAAAACTTTAGTCTCTGCTTTCCAAAAGGAAAGGAAAGATGGGTTCCCAAACGCATTAACTTGTTACTTTTTATTTTATTTATTTATTTGGGGGGGGGGGGGGGGCGGTGGTGATGTAGATCTGAAAGCAATAGTGTCAGAATAAGTATTATGCAAATGACGTCGCTAAAGTGCAAATTATTGAAGTCTGGGGGAAAGCACTAACTGGATCGCTGTCGCTATGCTTGTTTAGCGTATACTTTCCCGTCCGTCGCGCCGGATTGTTTGCGTCTCTCTCAACGCCCTAGAAATACGCTGTTTAGTCATTCCACGCTGTCCGCTGTTCTTAATGTAGGCAGTCGCACAATAGAATCTCCACTGCCACATCCCGCAAAGCCTTCTCTCATCAGACTATAGGATTATCGGCCTGCCTTTCTCGTCAGACGATTTCTTAACAGGTCATCGATCGATATTTGCCCTTCCTATTGACGAAAACGTTATCACATGTCGTCAGGATGTGATTCGAAGTTCGGAACGTACTCTGGGACAATAAAATACCTCAGGCAGCAAAGTGAACCTCTTAAAATACTTTGTCTCAATCGTTATGTTCAGCGTGGAAACATGTACGCAACTCAAAACAATTAAGGGATGAAGTGAGATATACACGATACACAAATGGTAACGTCTCTTAGACTGTTCACGGATGATGCTGTCATTTACCGTTTAGTAAAGTCACCAGAAGATCAAAATGTTTTAGATATAAGAAAGTACAGAAATTGGCAATTGACCCTGAATAATGAAAAGTGTCAAGTTATTAATATGAGCACTAAAAGAAATCCGCTAAACTTCACTTACACCATAAATCAGTCAAATCTACAGGCCTTAAATTCAACTAAATACCTAGGAATAACAATTACGAACAAATGAAATTGGAAAGAACAGTTAGAAAATATTGTAGATAAGGATAACCAAAGGCTGCGTTTCATTGGCAGGAAACTTAGAAGATGCAACTGTTTTAATATTTGGATTTTTTTCTAATATTATAATTCATTCTACAGTTCAGCTAAATACTGGAGCGATCACATAGGTAATATTTTGGGAACGACGAACCGTAGCATACTCTCTTTTGGCAGTTCACTTTCAAAGGACACCTTTGACCTCGAACCACACGAAGCCGTAAGCGATCATAAAAAACGACAGTGGTGTGTCTCATTTCCACGTAAAACGTTCGATTCTACTACTGTACGTGACATTTTAATAGGGAGAAACAAAGTAACACGATACTAATGCCATGGGAGGTAAATTTACGTAATTCAGCTTCGTTAGTGTATCATTTTCAATCAACAGTGCCAAAAACGCTCTACTCCACCCTCTTCGCAATATAATCCAATCCCTCAAAAACAACAAAGCCACAGGAGAGGGTTCTCTGGTTGCAGAGTACTGGAAACTAGCAGATGACTCGTCCCTCGATCTACTTCTAGAAACATTTCAAAAATTTTGGAGGAGCTCCAAAATTCCAGAGAACTGGACATCTGCCCTGATTCACCCATTTCAGAAGAAAGGCTCGAAAACAAATGTCAAAAACTATTAAGGGATTTCCTTTCTCTCAGTCACATATTAAATCCTCTCTAAAGTCCTTCTAAAGACAGGCGAGCCCCAAATAGATCCACCTAGACGAATAAAAGGCGGGTTTCCAGAAATCTCTTTCCTGTATAGAGCAAATCCACAATCTGCAGTCTATAACCTCTACTTTAGAACCAGATCCGAACCCCTCTCTATTACCTTTATCGACTTCCAAAAGGCATACCAACCAAAACGTAAAATTACCAATAGCCATCTGAGACTCATTCTCTGTCCGCACCGGTGTCAGAAAAGGTGACGGACATTCGCCCATTCTATTCAATTGCGCCTTGTACCATGTAATGGCAGCGTCAGTTACAATCCCACAGCAGTCAAAGTGGTATTAACCTCGAAGCAGTCAGGAAGGGATTGTCGTCTGCCTAGCCTTCGCCGACGACCTAGCCCTCTTGTAGCGTGATCTAGAAAGTTCTATAGTCCAGTTTGAGACTCTCCAATAATGCGCATCAAAAGTAGGTCTCCAAATATTCTTCTCCAAAACCCATTTCATCTCCAGCACAAAAGACGACCCCAGAAATCTCTCAACCCGTTTCGGAACTGTCCACAAAGTGGACAACTTTAAATAAATTGGAGAATGTACGGCAATTGAAGCCATAATCATGAAGATGGGCCTTGCCTACCAGAAAAGGCATCTAAAGTAAGAAATCAATCTCCAGAGAATCCAAAATTCGTCACTTTCACACCGTTATCCGATTAGAAGCCATTTATGTTGCAGAATGCCTAACACTCAAAAACAGCAAAGAGATAAAAAAAATTAGAAATACGCGAGCGAAGAATCCTCAGAAAAAATTTTCTGTCAAATTTTCTGAAACAATATAAGGAAACTAAGCCCAAACAACGATCTTTACGAATCCATAGAAAAAATATCCCCTGCCTTCAAGAAAAGATTATCCTTCTATTCCACGTCTCTAGACTCACGCAAAACAGACTCATGAAACATATCTTTAACTACTTCCAGGGTATCAAAGCTCGAACGTTGTGGCACAGAAACTGCGAAAGAGACCTTCTAAACATTGATAGAAGATAAATCCAAGATATGCAAACCTTCAGGAACAAACTAACTCATAGGTTTCAAGTGAGATCACGAAAACCTGGCACAAAATGGACTGAAGGAAGAAAACGGGCCATGAGTGCTCGGATGAAAGAGATCTGGGCGAAGAGAAAAGCCACCGCCAAGGATGAAGGAAAACGTTGCGAACGTGGTTCCAAGTAGACCCCAACGTAGTATAGCTGTTTTATTACATGAAAGACGTCACTATTTTATTTGATTGTAATTTGCAGATGAAGATAAGACATAGGTCATGAAACTTGGGTAGTGCGTACGAGGGGCGATTGAAAAGTCTCTGCAATGTCAGAGAATGGCACACCAGCGCATAACGAGGTCATGTTTAGTTAGTAGAATCTTTGAAAAGAACGCACATCAAGGGCCAGCCATATTGGTCTATTTCTTTGTGTTTGGCATTCTTGTGAATGAAGGAATTCGAAAATGGACGAAAAAGAGCTTCATGTGGTGATTATGAAAGGCAAAACGCCTCAGAACACTAAAGACAAGCTTGATAAACATTATGGTGATTCTGCACCTTCGATTAGAACAGTTTATAAGTAGTTTCAAAATTTGAGGAGTGGCCGCTCTGCGTCACTTGTGTTCTCCAATTTGAAGAAATGGCTGATTTCATTCAAACGAGGTGATTGCGGTCACTAATTCGTAAGGTATCAACAAATTAGAACAGCGTTGGACGAAGTGTATAGGAGACTCTGTCGAAAAAGAAAAGTGCAAGAGCTGCAACTCTGTGATGGTCCTCCTTAGGTCTATTCTGCTGCCGAGTACTGTGCTCCAGTGTGGCTTAATTGCTCACATTGACGTAGAGTTAAATGTAACAATGAGGACAATAACAGGCTGCATCAAATCTATTCCTGTTCACTGGTTACCAAGTCTGTCACATTGAGCCTCCAGACCTTCGAAGACAGAACGCCCTTCTCAAGGAATACGAAAAATTACTGAAAATCCCCGAACATCCACTCCACTATTATGTGCCTGCTCTCCGAATGAGCCGTCTAAAATCTAGGCAACCACCCATCTTATTGACAGAATCACTGCAGGGAACTGGATTCAGCATTAAAAGAAAGTGGACAGAAACTTGGAACAATGTTGCCTGTGAGAAAATCAGACCCTCCAAAGACCTGACGCAAGACTAGCTGGAATGGAATTACCATGTCGTGCCTGAAAAACACTTAATAGGATCCGCACAGGCCATGGCGTCTGTGCTGAAAACTTCCACCGTTGGGGAAAGGCTTCATCCTCCCAGTGTGACTGTGGAAACGAGTACCAGACAATCAATCACATTGTTACAAGCTGCTGCAGAAGAGCTTATCAAGGAAATATAGATTTCTTTGAAGTGGCAGAGGCCCTTGAATGGATAGAAAACCTAGATATTATTTTGTAGATTTAGTTGTTTACCTCTTTTATAGTTTGTAAAATTATGCAATTAATGTACTTTTTTGTTGTTGTATATTTCGTAAAATCAAACACTCAGGATTGCTAGTAGCAGTAAATCTGTATTGCCATACGCTAAATAAATAAATAAATAGTGGTTTTCCCCAAACATTTTAGTATATACATTTCATTTCATTCCATGATGGTGGTGGTGGTGGTGGTGGTGGTGGTGGCGGCTGGTGCAGCAACAGTGTTGAATAATTAAATAATGCTCAGTCTCCGTTTCAATATTTTATTCTTCAATAACGCGTTTCGCTCTGTTAGCGCATCGTCAGACTGGAAAAAGACAAATGTTACAGTCCGTGTACCTGGCGGGCAGCGAATCTAATGTGGATAAGGTGAGTAAATTTGAAAATTCAGACTTACTTGGGCGGAGATGGAGCCCCAGAACTAGCTCCCTAGCACCATCACTACTGAATCCATCTACGTCTCCTTACCATCCATAGGAAATCTTTCTTACAGACTCGCCGCACTTCTTAAAACCACCCACATAAAAGTAGCCTTCACGATCAATGACAATATACAGTATCGCTTTCACCACAGTGAACGGCTAGTTAAAGACTCTTTTAGCCAGTCAGGCGTCTACAAAGTACAATGTTTGCAGTGCCCCTTATCATACAGTGGCCAAACTGGACGAGCCTTCAAAACTAGGTTCCAAGAACATCTTTTAACTAAGAAAGGCGCTGCCAAAAATAATTCGGCCTTTTCCGAGCACCTCAAAAGAAGCAAACACATTCAGCCCCCCTTGACAATATACAAGTTCTTCACACCGCCCCCAAGGGGAAAAAACTCTCACTTCTTGAAGAATTAGAAATCACTAAGTTTATAAAACGGTCCCCAGAACACAGTCTCAACGAACAGCTCATCACAAAAAAATCAAACTTTTTACGACATCATGTTATCCATCTTTTTCCAAAATAACCCCCCTTCTGACAATTCACAACATCTTTCTCCCGCCCCACCCTCAGGCCTCTAATAATTTCGTTTTCATTCATTTATTATTGTTTCATACCAACATGTATCATTTCACAAGATTCATTCCCCCACGTCACAAATATCTAATAATACCAAGCTACCGCTTGGCAAGCCGCTCATTCTCGCAGGCGTAACTCTGCCCATACCGATGTGTTCAACGGTCGCGTATGTTCCGCAGTTATTAACAATACTACCAGTTGTAAACGTGGACCTGCCGCGACAGCGACTCCTCTGCTGCTATGGTGAGTTTTATCATATAAAAGCGTTCCATTAATTTCCATGCCACACCCCTTTAGTCCCTAGTTATTCTAGTTCAAATAACTCTTACGTACTTTGTACGTTTACCTCTTTGCAGGCGCCCAATGACAACACAAATTGTTAAGATACCTCCTACACAGCTATAGATAGTTCTGTGGCTCCATCTCTGCCCAAGTAAGTCTGAATTTTCAAATTACTCACCTTAGCCACATTAGATTCGCTGCCCGCCAGTTACACGGACTGTAACAAAACATTTGTCTTCTTTCAATCTGACGATGCGCTAACAGCGCGAAACGCGTTATTGGAGAATAAAATATTGCAACAGAGACTGAGCATTTTTTAACTTTAGTATACTTTATTTTTGCACGGACTTTTCAAACGATCCTAGTATATCTAACAAATGAACATATTTGAATTTAACAGCTGCTATTATTGAATAGGTCAATGGTTGTTAGACGTCATTTGTGAAAGTGGGATTTCAGTAATCCCTTTTTTCCCGTCTCTAAAGGCGCGTTCACACGAGTCAAGTTCAGTTGAACGAGTTTAACTTGATCAACAAAAGCTGAAAGCGACTTGAATCAGTTTTCGTTCACAGGTTTCTACTGAAATCGATCAAAATGGCTTTGAAACTAGCGTTGGGCGAAGTCGTTTTTGGGTGCGTCAGTGGGTATTAAGAAGTAACAGACTGGGAGCGTCGGAGGCTTTGTTAAAGGGAACTATCATTAGGGAACATGGAAAACTATCGAAACCATTTGAGAATGTTGGAAGAAAAATATGTAACACCATTCAGAAATATATCTACTCTTTTATACCAGAACAGTTTGGACACATACAATTCCTCCGTTCCCACTCCACTCTTTTTATTTGGACACTAATGAATATTCCATTTTGTACATTTGATTGTTTTTATTTTGTTTTTTACGTTGTCAGTGGTTAAACCGCTAATGTCCATTTACTTCACGATACTTCGCAAAGCATTTTCCCGCACATCTTTGTTTATTTTCGTAAGTATCCATACGACGATTCCACATGCATTCGCGCTTATGATACAGTACTAAAAAAATGGAGATATTTGAAAGTGCAATACTTTAACAATACGGAAAACACCGGCACTAAATCCGCAATGAAGTCTTAAAAGAGCTAGTGGGTTTACGAGTAACTACATGGTTCAGCTCAAAGTTGAATCATGACTTGAACGGAAAAGTTTGACTCGGTCAATCTTTTCTCGATCCACTAAAAAGCTGATCAACTCAACTGAAAAGAGGGTTCACACGAGGTTTTTCATTCAGCATTTATTGATCAAGTAAACTCGTGCAACTAAACTTGACTCGTGTGAACGCGCCTTTGGTATAGTAAATATGGTACCAACAGCTCTCCTAATCGTTGCCGCCAGCGCGAACGCATCACTACAACGCCATCCGCTGCTGCTGCTTGGAGACGGTTCTCAGAACTCTGTTGTTTCTGTTACAGCGCCGAACGGCGATCGGCGGCGACGTCCGGCGCCACGTGCGTATTTATCTGTGGTCGCCGCTCATCGGTTTCGAGAAGTGCGTATCAGCTGAAGGAGGCGGCGCGGCGCGCGCGAGATAACGTTTCGCCCAGTGCGCAGGCGCGATAGCCGGCAGCGGCAGCGGGCGCGCGGCGGCAGCGCCAGCGCCTCAGTCCAGCGCGGCGGCCCATCGGGTCAACAGCTCAGCCAGGGCGGCACCATGCGCCTGCCGCCGGCGCCCGTCCTCGCGCTCGCCGCCGCCTCCGTCTGCCTCTGCTGCTGCGTCTCCTCGCCCTCGGCCACGCTGCCAGGTGGGTCTCACTTCAGTGTCAGTTGCGACACCGAGCCAGATGACACTTTGGTCAGAGATCGGCCTACAGTGACTTCACAGATATTATTGGATAGGCACCAAATATCGTGTGGGGCCCAGTGCTGCCAACATGGGGAGCGGGGGTTTCCCCCTTTTAATTTATGGGGAACCTGCTGTCTTAGGATGAAATTTAGGGGGAAGTTTTGATTGTGAGGAACTTCTGGGGGTTCTCCAACATGATTAATCCATCTTCTTCTTTGGTTATCAACTCGTAGGTTGGTTTGCAACATTTCTCCATAGGTCCTGTTGCTTGCCATTTGCTTACTCAAATTCAAAATGTTTCAAATGTTTGTATAGTCTATGGGACTTAACTACAGGGTCATCAGTCCCTAAACTTACAAACTACTTAGGAACTACTTACGAAATAGGACGACACAAATATCCATGCCCGAGGGAGGATTCGAACCCCCGACCGTAGTGGCCGTGCAGACCGTGACTGAAGCGCCTTAGTCCCCTCGTCCACCGCGGCCGGCCATTTGCTTACTGTCCCTGTAGCTATTACAGTTCAAATCATCCATCCCTTGTCTCATATACTCCAGTCTGGGTCTTCACTCCCTCCACGAATCCCTCCAAGATGATTTTTAGCAATCCTTCATGCCTCAAGACATGTCCAATTCAGATATTGCTCCTTTTTCACGGAGCTCTTCTCAGAGACAACTGCTCAAAAATTCTTTGCAAAACCTGTTCATTTGTTACTTTATCAACCCAACTTATTTTCGACATTCTACGGTAACACCACATCTCGAACGCGTCTATCTTTCGATGTTCCGGTTTTCCCATGGTCCAAGATTCACTTCCATACAGCATCACACTCCATACAAAAGTCTTCAACAATTTCTTCCTCAAAAGGATGTTCATTTTGTTGGATCTGAGAAGTTTACGTTTCTTATCGAAGGCAATTTTTGCTTGAAATATACTACTATGAATGTCTCGTTTAGATTTGTCATCTGAAGTGATCTTGCTACCCAGGTATATGAATTCATTGACGTTCTGAAGGGGTGCACCCTCGAACATAATACTTGCATGGGGTCCCTACTTGTTTAAAGACAATTTTTTTTGCTTCTGTTGATCTTCATTACATATTTGTTACGCGTTGATTTCATTTCACCGAGCACATCTAATGCATATCTATTAAGAATTAATTAGCCCTAGTTAACAATGATCATTGTTATTTTTCATGGGCAGCCCTCCTTTATGGTCCCTTCCAAAACTTCAAGGGTTGCTGCATTGGAGATTAGCCCGATCATGTATGATCAGGTGCCCTGTTACGGTTATATACGCTGGAAGTGTGTGTGTGTGTGTGTGTGTGTGAGAGAGAGAGAGAGAGAGAGAGAGAGAGAGAGAGAGAGATGACGTGAATATAGAATCAAGAGAGAAAATGTTTTTGCATAGATGCGCAAAGACGTGGGATTCAGATACCTTGCTGAAAGATACAATTAAAAAACTCCCTGGCAGATTAAAACTGTGCGCCGTAAATGATCTGAACCCGGGACCTTTTCCCGCAAAATGCAAAGGAACTTGGCTCGAATCCCGATCCGGATGACAGGTCGAATCTACCAGAAAGGTTCGTATCATCACAAACTCCGATGCAGAGGAAAAAATCTCCAATTTGTTAGATTTTACGTATATTGTAATTTCCTTCAACCCATATGATACAGTTTACTCTTAGAATGTCATGCAGGAACTGCAGACTATAATATGAAAAATTAGTTTTTGGGTGATGGACATTTGGATGAAAGCATGAATACGTCTCTCACAGAGCTTTAACACAATGTTTATCGTCGAAAATAAATAGCCGCGGTGGAGTAGCCGAGCGTTCCACGGCGACTAGCTGCGGAGGTTAGAGTCCTTCCGCGGGCATGGATTTGTTTGTTGTCCTCGGCATAAGTGAAAGTAGCTTGTAAGCCTAGGAACTGATGAACAGAGTAGTGAAGTCCCATAGATTTACATACATTTGATTTGAAAATAATAAATACCTGTAACTCCTCTCCGTTTATTTAATGATTGTTATGAAGGAATTATTATAAATTACAGATTGCCTCCCCTACCCTCGTCTCGGTGATTTTGAGAATGGTTGGCTCTGACCCATCTGGTGAAGAATGTTGAGAATTTTGCAAATAATGCCATTCTAACCTTTATGCTCATGAAAAGGATCTGCTAGATCTTGCAATACAAAATATCGCGAAGAAAACGCAACAGGGATGTGCAAACCCTCCCCCCCCCCCTCGGTCCCCCATCAGAGTCATTCCATTTATTTTTTTTATTTTTCTTTAGTCGCTCTCAATCCAGCCTGTGTGGCATTATTTAGGTTTTTTAAAACGATTCTACGGGGATCTGACATGCAATTTAGGGGAAATTCTGCTTCATGGTTGGCGACACTGGTCGGGACCTCTTCTGTGTCTGCAGTAAGACGTCGTGGAAGTAAGTCTACAAGTCTCCGGCAGTCTTGGTGACTAATCGCAGTGATCATTTTCATTGAAATTTATCGTAATAGTGAATTTCTCACATATCAACTGTGTAAGGTACAGTGAGTCGAGAATCAAATTTGGGATTTCATGGAACGCAGGCTCCGTCACGCGGATCTTGAACTCACGAAAGAACCAGAATTTTCTTCCGTTCTGCAAACTAAGTGATATCACTTTTAAGGTAATTTATTCACAAAAGCGAATTCCTCTCAGCTCCAATGTATAAGGCAGTGTTTTTCAACCCGTGGGTCGCGACCCCCAGGGGGGTCGCCTCGCCGTCACAGTAGGAAAAATAACCAGGGATGAGTAATACAAAAACGTCTGCCTAAGTGAAACATATTTAATGTTAAAATTACAGAGTTTCTTCTGTAACATTCCTTATGAATTAATCATAGATTGTTTTATAATACAGTATGTTGGTGATAAATAAGCACCAAGTCTGTTTTAGGAAGCAATAATAATTTCGTATGGCTCAAGGGCCTGGTGCAAGTCTATCAATTGGACGCCACTTCGGCGACTTGCGTGTCCCTAAGCCTACCCCAGTTATACAACCGCGGAAAGGGGACCTACAGCTTATCGTGGAATCCGAACTACGTGTCGTTTCTGGTGACTACTCACATCGTTGAGAGGTGAAGGATGGGTTAAGGCGCAGACTGAAATAAAATCAGAGGTCCGACTGGGTTTCGAACCCGCGACACTTCGGTTTTCAAAAAAATGTTCAAATGTTTGTTAAGCCTATGGGACTTAACTACGGGGTCATCAGTCTCTAAACTTACAAACTACTTATGAACTAATTACGAAATAGGACGACACAAATATCCATGCCCGAGGGGGATTCGAAACCCCGACCGTAGTGGCCGTGCAGACCGTGACTGGAGCGCCTCAGTCCCCTCGGCCACCGCGGCCGGCTCGGTTTTCAGTCAAGGTCTTTACCCCAAGACCTCCGTGCCCGACTAGGGAGCAATTACACAGGAAGAACAACTTAATACAATAAGTGATTCTGAAGAATTCGAAAAAAGAGGTCTACTTCTTCACAAATTGTCAATACTGTGGGGCCTTTCTTAATGAGCATAATTCGCTTCTGATTCTTGCGTGAAATGCGAAACAGTCGTTAAGCAAAATATATTTTTCTGTGGAAAATAGAATGTTCCAATCCGAAAAACATATTCAAAAAAACCTCGTCCAACAATTTAAAAGAATGCAAATTGAATTTGTTTTCTTTGAGATAACATAGTTGCGTAATTGAAGACCTCTGTACAACCCGTCGGCTTTGACCAATGACGTAATATCGGAATCTCACAAGATACACTGCATAGATATACCAGCTAGCAAAACAAACACTATCAACGAATATAAACATACGGAATAATATCGTAATACGTATGTATTGTAGATAATAAACAAACTGTGATTATCATCGTAAATTACAGATTACCACATCAGAATGTACCATCTATCAGAAGTCTCGGCCCAAAAATTCGCGCATTTTGCGCTCACTTGCAAGTAAAAAATCTCTGTTAACCTATACCTAACCATAAGTGAGAAGCTACATATCACTTATTAAACACAAAATCATGATCTATAAGGCATGTTCTGCTTGTAAACAAACTATCGTCTTTAACTCAGATATGACGCCATTGGTCAAGGCCGAGCTGTCGTATCGCGGGCTTCAATGGACCCATATAGTTTAGTCTGATGCCTCTGTGCAAGCGTGCAGCCTATAGTGGCTTGCATTTTCTAAAAATTTCTTTTTGAACACTGTGACATAAGCTTTACAGCTGAGTAGTACATTTTATTATGTGACTTGTTTTATTTAATAATTTTTGATGAATGCAATCTTAGTCATTGCCGAAACCAGGTCAAGTAATTTTTAATTTGCGACCGAGGGCTGCATTTTTATCCATTGAAGTTTAATTACGGATCTTGAGGAGGAAGGGGGTGCCATATTTTTATTTGGAAGGGGTCACATATTCATAAATATTGAAAAACACTGGTATAAGATATAGATGTACTACCAAATGCTGACATGAAAATATGTGCTGGACCGGATCTCCAACCCAGATTTCCCACTTTTCGCGAGCGGTCGCCTTACCATTAAGCTATCCGAACACGACTCCAGGACCTACCCAAACTTACATATGTTACACTGACTTAAGTTCAGGGCCGGCCTTAAAGGCATGTGTAAACGGTGTAGTTGCACAGGGCCCTGCGCAAAACATTAGAACACAATTTGAAGACTGTCATCCGTAATTTTGTTTCTAAAAAAAAATGTTCAAATGTTTGTTAAGGTTATGGCACTTAACTACGGGGTCATCAGTCCCTAAACTTACAAACTACTTATGAACTAGCTACAACTAAGGACGGCACAAATATCCATGCCCGAGGGGGGATTCGACCCCCGACCGTAGTGGCCGTGCAGATCGTGACTGGAGCGCCTCAGTCCCCTCGGCCACCGCGGCCGGCAATTTTGTTTCTAAAACTATTTTTAATGTAATGCAAGTATACAGGCATTGTGACACGATTATGGCCGTTGTGCCGGCCGCGGTGGCCGAGGGGACTGAGGCGCTCCAGTCACGGTCTGCACAGCCACTACGGTCGGGGGTTCGAATCCCCCCTCGGGCATGGATATTTGTGCCGTCCTAGTTCGTAAGTAGTTCATAAGTAGTTTGTAAGTTTAGGGACTGATGACTCCGTAGTTAAGTCCCATAAACTATACAAACAAACGTTTTATGGCCGTTGTAGTACATTTGAGATAGGAAATTATGGTTGTATCGAAGGAACCAGGGCCAGTGGCGAACTAGGCTGTCGGAGGCCCGTGGTGACGGCAAAACAATATGAAGCCCACCGTCCAGTTGGAAACACATGTATTACTATAAAAATTGTAAATTTTGCCTTTTGGAGATGCCCTCCCAGGACGAGAGGTACGGGCCAGTCTACAAAAAATAGCTTTCGAGATTCAGAGGCCCCAAAACTAAAGGCGAAGGTAGCAATAATCATATAAGGTTCGTTCCAGCAGCTACCAGACTGCTTGACGCGCATGCGCAACGCTGAAATTGTGTTCCAGCAGCGCCTTCTCCCGCTTCTGGCTACTTGGAGTGTAGCTGTTTGGTGTTCCAGCAGTTGCCGCAAGCAGCCAGACGCTACCCGAAAAAATAATTATGGCGCGGTCAAGCTGCCAAACTGCGCATGCGTAGAACGGTTTGAGTTAGAGTGGGGGGGGGGGGTAGACATCACGTGATACGTATGTGTTTGTAGCGGGTATTTCGAAGTCACTGCAATCCCACTTGAGATCAGATATTTTTCGTTTACACTTCTTCGTTATTTGGAAGGAAAGTATTTTAATGATTCCTTTAAACTCACCTTCGCCTGCAACCAGAAACAGTGCAAAAAGCGTTCCAACAGTGCAAGTATCAAACAAGGGTTTTTACGTCATAGTAGCTGCGCATGCGCAGTAACACCTGTTTCTTAGCGCTTGAAAGTAGCCGTCTGGCAGCTGCTGGAACGAACCTATAATCTTTCTTTCTGGGTATTTCTCCCCCAAGAGGAGAGGCCCCCCCCCAGTCCGCCACTGACCAGGAAGAATAATACTGATGCACTGTCAACGCATGACCTATAAGGAGGTACGCGATTTATTGTTTCTCCGCGCCGTTTCTACTCATCTGTGTGACAAATAATCAAACGTTACACTTAACGGAACGGCGAAGCTCTTGGCACAACACAATACTGGACGAAGAACTGAAAATGCCCTGTACCAGTGTTGCCAAATAGTAAATAAACATTGTACTACACACTGAAAAATACAAATTTTGAATCAGATTTATCGTACATCAGACAAAATATGTTAAAAAGCAAATAAATAATGGTAATTTCCAAGGAACGGTGTATATCTAAGCAGCGGCATCAGTGCGCTGTTCTCGTTTTCACGCCAATGTTTCGAACCATTTCTTTTAACCATTCACTCATCAAGTCAACATTATTGACATCGTGTTGTAGGCTTAGTTCCTCCTGCGGAATCTGGAAACTATCAGAAGTGAGTTTTATTCGTTGTCAATTTTAAGAGTTTTCCCAGTACATACATACTCCTACAATTAACGTACCAACTTTTAAGAATGCGTCATTTTTCAGTATATTACTCGTAAAAAATAATTGTGTGAACAGCAGGGTCTTTTCTTTGTGCGTTCAGATTACAAGTCGTGAGTTTTGTTCACGTATTTCTGTTTAAAATTAGAATTAACCTGTTGATAATAAAAATGTTTGACTTAGTAAGTAAGTGTGATGAAGTAACAATCAATAATGGTGTAATTTCCACGAATGATTGCAAACAATACCTATCGAAAGTGCGATTGTCGTGTAGTCAGATATCGATTTTGTTTACAGCGATGACAACTACGAGAACCGTTGAATGATATATATTTGGATTATAGTGTTGGTAACAACTGTCATACAAGAATGATGAGTTTAATGTAATTTCACTTACCTTAGTTGTATCGACAATTCGTATCGTACAAGGTACTAACGTACATGCTTTTTACGATTACTTCAACGGTTAATAGTTTTCTTATAACAACAGTGGGTCTGCTGCAGTAAGACATTTGATATATTGGTAGTATGTCAACGACGAAACTTTGAATTCTTTTGACCGTGACGAAGGTGTATAACCTGAGATGGAGGGGAGGATGTGGGGGAGCCGCGTGGAAGTTTCGCACAGGGCCCTCGCAAGCTAAAGGCCGTTTCACACCGCGGACTCACTATGTCACGTTACGTAACGTGACAGATTTTTCGAAAGATCTGTTCCCATATTTTTAAATGGTGTAATTCTCACCGACCACGCAGGGTCTCACAGATGTCAACAGACGAACCTGCGGGATCGCTCCGAGACCGATCTTCTCAAAACATCTGCTGTCGACATCTGTGGCCTCGCGCATTAGCACTGACCCTCTACCCCACCCCCCCCCCCCACCCCCGTGCGAATGACCACACCTGTCGCGCAGTTTCGTGCTGTAACTCGTTACAAAGAGCTGTATTGCTATTTTTTTTTTATTTCGTATGGGGCAGATGGAAAAGTTGGTAGAAGCCGGCCTCGGGGAAGACCAGTTTGGGTTCAGGAGAAATGTAGGAACACGGGAGGCAATACTCACTTTACGGCTTATCATAGAAGATAGATTAAGGAAAGACAAACCTACATTTTTAGCTTTTGTAGATTTGGAGAAGGCTTTTGACAGTGTTGATTGGAATAAACTCTTTCAAGTTCTGAAGCAAGCAGGAGTAAAATATAGGATGCGTAAGGTTATTTACAACTTGTACAAAAACCAGACAGCGGTTGTCAGAGTTGAAGGGCATGAAAGGGATGCAGTGGTTGGAAAGGGAGTAAGACAGGGTTGTAGTCTTTCTCCATTGTTATTCAATTTGTACATTGAGCAAGCTATAAAGGAAAGCAAATTTGGAGAAGGAATTAAAGTTCAGGGTGAAGAATTAAAAACATTGCGTTTTGCTGACGACATAGTAATTCTGTCAGATACAGCAAAGGACCTGGAAGAGCAATTGAATGGAATGGACAGTGTGCTGAAAGGTGCATATAAGATGAACATTAACAAGAGCAAAACTAGGGTAATGGAGTGCAGTGTAAGAAAATCAGGTGATGCTGAAGTAATTAGATTGGGAAACGAAGCAATAAAGGAGGTAGATGAGTTTTGTTACTTGGGCAGTAAAATAACAAATGATGGTCGCAGTACAGAGGATATAAAATGCAGAATGGCAATGGGTAGAAAAGCATTCTTGAAAAAGAGAAATTTGTTAACATCGAATATTGATTTAAGCCTAAGGAAGTCCTTTCTGAAGGCATTTGTGTGGAGTGTTGCCTTGTATGGGAGTGAGACATGGACGATAAACAGTGCGGACATGAAGAGGATGGAGGCTTTTGAAATATGGTGCTACAGAAGAATGCTGAAGTTTAGGTGGGTGGATCGCGTAACTAATGAGGAGGTACTGAACAGAATTGGGGAGAAAAGAAATTTCTGGCATACCTTGACTAAAAGAAGGGATAGATTGGTAGGACACATTCTTAGACATCAAGGAATTGTGAATTTAGCGTTGGAGGGAAGTGTATGGGGAAAAAATCGCAGAGGAAGACCAAGAGATGGATACAGTAAGCAGATTCAGACAGATGTAGGTTGCCGTTCTTATGTGGAGATGGAAGAGGTTTGCTCAGGATAGGGTATTGTGGAGAGCTGCATCAAACCAGTCTCCGAACTGAAGACCACAACAACAACAATGGGGCAGTTAATTGAAGCCGTCAGAACGCGCCACTGCTGTGTAATACAGATTTGGAGGAGTTTATATGTTTGAAATAAATTTTGCCAAAATTACAAACCACCTAGATAGCGGCAATCTTTCTATGCTGGAAATACATCTTCTGTAGTTGGTGTTTTTTTTTTTTTTTTTTTTTTTTTTTTTTTTTTTTTTTTTTTTACTAATATCGTTACTTATAAATGTTAAGATCTCTTCATACTCAGGTTTAGATAGCCGAAAGTATGTTGTGAATCTCTCTACATCTAGCTCCAAGCCCTCCATCAGATGATGATATTGCGTTTTAGTGGCAGAGCCCTTAAAAGATGCAACAGAAATACTCAAGAAACTGCATACACTACGCTTGTCGTCATTTTTGTGAGAATTGCTGCCCAGTGTGGGATCCTTATCAGGTGGGTTGGACGGTGGACATCGAAAGAGTCCAAAGAAGGGCAGCTCGTTTTGTATTGTCACGATACAGGGGAGACAGCGTTACGGAAATGATACAGGGTCTGGGATGGGAATCATTACAACAACGGCGCTTATCGCAGCGGCGTGGGCTACTTACGAAACTCCAAACGCCAACATTCTCCTCCGAATGCGAAAGATATTTTTGACTCCTACTTACATAGGTAGAAATGATGATCAGAATAAAATACGACAAATCGGAGCTCGAACGGAGAGATTAAAGTGTTCTTTCTTCACGCGCACTATTCTAGAATGGAATGGGAAATAAGTAGCATAAAGGTGGTTCGATGAATCCTCTGCCAGGCACTTAACCCTCCGTCGGGCGCAGTCGGCCTCACAGGCCAGCAAAACACTTTTTTGATTCCCGTGCTTAACAGTGGTGGCCCAGCGGCCCGCCTCTCCGTTTACTCGCGTAACTTTGGGAACCTCACACAGTGCCGATCCGCAGGCTGCCAACGATTTCCACGCAGATCACGGGGAACACATTGGGCCTCACAGGCCATCTGCGCCCGATTACGTTATAGTTTTTAAGGTGAGATTTTTCAAGATATTTTTATTTTATTACTTCGTTTCAAACAAAATAAGTCTGTCCTCTGTGATTTTCACCGTTACCTTCGGAAAAAAGAAGACTTTGACGACCCTGGCCTTTCAGACTGAGTGCGCCTGATCGAGTTCTAATTTCAGTTTTCCTTTCTTTTCCTACGTTATCACATCCATATTTTCTGCTGAAATGTCCAGAAAAGTATATTATGCCTCTAAGCCAATGATCTTGTGGAAATAATGAGCTTCCTCGAGGATGAAACTGCTGAAGATCCAGCCGCACTCGAAGATTTAGTCGATGAGAGAGAGACACCCACACTCAGGATGAGGTAGGAGAAGGCAAGGAGGACTCAGCAACTGAACAGGAAGTTTAGGGAACAGCTCGGGAATATGAAGAAGAGAAGAAAATATGTGAGGAGTTTTTACTTTGGAAATGACAAGACGACGAAGTAGTCTAAGTAGATACCTTCTACTATTCATAGTGTGAAGAGTCACATCATTATTACACAACATCTAGTGTAAAAGATATTGCTACAAATGACGCCACCAATTGCAAAACCTTGTGTCATCAACTTCTAACTGGACAATTTAGCCTGTGTATGCTATGAATATATGTGGAATGTCGATTCGCCTGCAAACTCGACTGAAAAAATTTTTACCCCACAAAGAACAGGACAGTTCTCCCACATTACCTCCCAAATGGCTAAAACGTCGACCATGCGTGGCTGAAACAAGAGTTAGGAGGATGAAGAATCAGAATGTTCAGCTTGTCATCAAACAATCTGCTTGAGCGACGTATACGTTCTGTGCCATACCTGTGTTTCAGCTGTTGATTTGGGAGCTATAGCATCGGTTTTTGGCTGCAAATGTGGCGAGAAAAGATGATTCCAAGTGAGAATAGACTGCCTAATGTCCTTTAAAAATAACTTCATTACTTTTTGGATGTCTGTTCGACCAATTTTTAATGCTCTTTGTTTGAAATTGGTAATTTTGGTCACTTTAGTTTAAGGTGTATTGTGTTCAATAAATCCATTATTATGCTTTAAGTTTGCTGTAATTCCTTCCTTTAGATCCTCTTCAAGACTAGCCAACACGCATTTTGAATTTGATTTAACATGGCGGAGCTAGTCCACAAAATATGTGGGTGGCCTCACAGGCCGGGTGCGCCTGATTTTGTTTCATCTGGAGGTGCGCCCGACGCAGGGTTAAATGTGATCTGAAGAGTATCCCATGTAGATGTAGATACTCGCCGCACTGTTCCCGTCTTAGGTTGATTGGGTGCACCCAGTGCCTTCGGTTTGTAACCGAGAACAACAGCATGAGTTCTTCTTCACTACTCGAACTACTGTCGCCGTCATCCAATCAAGGCATATTTTTAGTAGACGCGCTATCGCATGTTACCTGCTTCAACGGAACCGACTGACAGAGCAAAACGATGCCCCAGTATCTGACAGACTTCGGTATCGGTGTGGACTGCGCATGTCACTCGTAACGTGACATAGTGAGACCGCAGTGTGAAATGGCCGGCTCTGACTGCGTATGTAAGAGTGAAATGTGTTGATTTTGATGTACCCAGTCAGTGTGGTAGTGATGCAAAACGCAGTGCCTCTGCTGGCAGTGGTGTGTACAGTTCCAGTGCCAAACGAGTCACCGTGCCAACGCACCGATGACGCCACACTGTCACTGCCATGGCGACCGCTTATACATTGCACTCATAAAAAACCGTTGATGCTTCCTGTAATGACGAAAAATCAAATACACACTGATGTAAAGCAATTTATTTTAACCCTCCCGTTACACGCAACGCAGTTTTATCTTTCAGTCCAGTCAACAATAAATTGTAAATTCGAGATTTCCATTAGCGGCTTTTTCTACCTTCCCCTCTTTCTGTAACGAATTACTGACAACAATTGGAATTAATCATTATTGTCGGAAGAAGCTAACACATGAAGTGCGGAGCGTCATTCCGCGTTTCTGCATTCTTGTGGCGCAGATCAATCATCAGTTTATATATATATATATGCGCAATTCCTCCATTTATGACAGTAGAAAACAATCATCCTGTGGAATCCAGTATTTTTGCATTTAGGAAGAATATGACACTGAAATGAAACTTTCACTCTGCAGTGGAGTGTGCGTTGATATGGAACTTCCTGGCAGATTAAAATTATGTGCCGGAACCGGGACTCGAACCTGGGACCTTTGCTAGGGAAAAGCAAATGTCCGGTTCGAATCCTTGTTCCGGCACACCGTTTTAATCGCCAGGAAGTTTAAAATGACACTTCAACATTTCATTGTCTCTGTGCGGCAGGTTTAGACTGCATAGCCCTCCATGTGCCTCGGTTGCACAGTGGTAGAGTGCCAGACTACAAATCCAAAGGTCGCGGTTTCGATCCCCACCAGATCCTAGGATTTTTATTTGTCACTTTCACCTCTGGCAGTATTGCTCATGTGAAAAATACCGAGTAGCACCGTGGTTCGGAACCCACGTTAAACTGTAGGTCCCCCTATAACTGGCTGGGTAAGTCAGTTCGAAGGTCGGAGGAAGGCAATGGCATACCACCTCCAAACAGGACCATGCCTAGTAAAGCACTGTGGTGTTCAAACCAATCTTCGGATTGTTGACTGCTTTACCTTTTTTTTTTTTTTTTTTTTTTTTTTTTAGCCCTCCGTGTCACCCTAATGAATCACATTGCCGTTGCGGGGTGGCTTGCGTGCCTCTACGATACAAATAGCCATACCATAGGTGCAACCACAGCGGAGGGGTATCTGTGGAGAGGCCAGACAAACGTGTGGTTCCTGAAGAGGGCAGCAGCCTTTTCAGTAGTTACAGGGCAACAGTCTGATTCAGTATTTGAAAGCGATACCTTCACGAAACAACACGTTTGAGAACCTTACTTTGTAGGACATTATGTCGTTCTTTTAGCAACTTCGGCTGAATTTTTCTGGCTGTATATGGCAGGTAAAATTATTTTCATTTTTATTTCCAAGGTAACGCATACAGTTGTACAAGATGGCCAAATGTCCTCTGGTTCAACGAAATATTGCCCGAGTTATAACAGCTCAAAGTCTTCAAAAATTCAGGCTCGCCCTGCGCAAAAAAAAAAAAAAAAAAAAAAAAAAAAAAAAAAAAAAAAAAAAAAAAAAAAAAATATATATATATATATTTAATGCGGCACATTGTTACATACGTCATTTAATGATTTATTTTGTTCCTTTTTTTTTAAAGGAAGTTGTAAGTCTAGTTGCATGTTTTTAATATGACTACCGTAAATGGACAGATAAACCTACTACTTTCATGAATACAACTAGTTGGCGTTGTTTTAATTTACGTTTATAAAACAGACATTATGTCATTTCGGAATACAGAAGTCACTTTAGAAACGAATCTTGATTTCAGTAATCTTAATCTACAGACTCACGTTTAGCCATTAGTTTTTGACATTTTTAAAACTGTTCATATAGTAGTTAAGTGTACCTATGCCGAGCTTCAGCAAAATAAACTCCCACGGTTCCGGTACACTTCGTCGGTTCCGCCTTCCTGTATTATTGGTATGAAAAACCGCTGTTTTGAAACAGTGAAACTGACAGTACGAAACGGTTTAACTATCGACCGCGAATGTGATCCGAAACCGCGCAGAATGAAACATGGCGATTTTGAAACAAACATTTCCGGGGTCGAAATATTGTTTCGAAACAATGAAACAGTGGCTCTCTCTTCACCGTACCATAAACACCACGTGCCGTGATGTACCACCGTGCACGGTCTCAGCAGTCACGTGGCCGCACAACAATGCTTCCGTTCGGCAACAGTGCGCGTGCCTGCCATAAGGTTCGATGTACTCATGCAAAAACAGGCTCCATTAATGTATATCCTTGCTATTACTAAATAAGAAGTGGCCATTTAAGATCAGTGTTCTCGACAAAGACCTTTTTATTCTTGCACACCTTTCACGGATTTAATTACATAGTAGGGCCACTGGCATAAGTTCATTTCAAATCGCCGCACTGGAGTGGCCGAGCGCTCTAGACGCCTTGCTGCAGGGCGCGTGGTTTCTCGCCGTCGGATGTTCTTGATCTCCCTGGAACATGGATGTGTGTTCACCTATGTAGCAATGCCCCAAGCGTGATTATCGGTAAACTGCGTACTGCTTCACGCAGACTTACTAACACAATGCACGACAGATATTCCTTGGCGAGAATCCGCGCATGCTCAAAAGACAGCAATAACGCGCTCGAAATGCGATGAAAACTGAGCTCGTGTAATGGTTCATTCATATCACACAAGTACCCGAGGGAAACAGATTTCTTGGAACACCATTCAAATTATTTCTGTGAGCTCAAGTTTCCTATTTAATGAGAAGTTTTAATGTTTTTTAAATAATTGCTTTTTCTATTGTGTAGTTTGACGGAATTGAGTCACTACTGCTTTAAATACTCAACAATTTCGTCTTAAAGCTCGAAGTTTGTGTACATAAGAGAAACTACTCGGGTCCTCGGTCCCTTGACTTGAATTAACTTATGCTAAGGACAACATGCACACAAATGCCAGAGGGAGGATTCGAACTTCCGGCGTAAGCGGCCGCGCAATTCGTGACATGCAGCCTCTGACCACGCTGCCGTAATATATTACGACATTTGGTTGCACTTCGCATGTATATCTTAATTTACATTTATGCAATATTGTGCACATGACGACTCATTTTTTGGAACTGTGGCGTAAATCTTCAGATTAGAGCTCAACGACGAAAGGCAGACGATGAGGTCGACTATGGTTGGAAAGAAGGAAAGCAGGGGAATATACCTACAGCTAATAAAAGAACTTAGTGCCGTAGATCCGCATCAATTTTGGAACTTCGTGAGGAAGGACGCGGTCTCTTTTGAAGAGCTGCTGTCTCTGTAATTATATCCTTATTACCGAGGAACAAACGATTGCTGACATAACTTATTATGATGCAGGGGATCGTGTGTGTTATACAAACACCTTTCCTCCCTGTAAGCTTTTATGAAGACTCAACGGATCTCTATTCCATCTCATTTCTAAAGTATGAAGCAACCAATACAAAAACTAATTTTCATAAACAACTAGCGTAAAAGTCTGCTGGCAAACAAATATTGTTTTTGTTTAATTACTGCATTTATGAAAATCTACTAACTGAAAAAAATCGGCAAAATACGTAACACGGAAGTCTGAAATCAGACCTAACCACTAATGTCATCCACAAATAACAAGCAGAAAGCTTCCTGCTGCACCCGCTTCTGCGCATGCGCGCGTTAGCGCTGCCTAGTGCGCATGCTCGGATTCACCGGAGTCTATTCCGGCGCGCGGATAAATTGTCTGCTAATAATTATGGGTCCGCGGGAGTCCCACGTGAACTGCCGCGAGATGACTGTTGCGCTAGACCGTTAACTTTCGCGGCGGATCGCGTCGCGTAATACCCCTGTAACCCTTTCATTCCCACATTATGAATTCAGCTTTGGAAAAATTAAAATTCAGTGTTTTCTGTATTAATACAGTGCACTAAAGATCAAAATAAATGTTTTACAATTTTTGATCGAACTATTGTTTTGTATGTTATGTATTTCATGCACAACACAGACGTTTGTATCTAGGTATTTTATGACTTGGGACTGCATTTTGTTGATAGTTAACACTGCAGATCAATAATGATAGCATAATCTTCGCCACAGCACCAAAGACAAGTCAATTCGATTTCTGAAATAAAATAACATAAACCACACTCATGCTTACACTGACAGCCACGTACAGACGGCAATGTAGCAGAACCTCGAAGATGAACAGATTAATGCCTGAGAAGTGGCAACACGTCGTACCAAGGGAAAATGTCGTACCAGACTTGCATTGGGACTTTAAGGTCTGGTACACAAAATCTCTATATATAAAATGTTGTGTTGGTTTGTGTGTGTTTCAAAATCTCAAAGTTCTTCACCGATTGAGCTCGAAATTTGTCACAACGTTGCACTGTAACACAGGAAGGTTTTTAGATGCCTATTTATTTAATGTATTATATACGACACTTTTGCGATTTTTGGTAACAACTTTTCCATATTGTAAAATTTATAGATATTCGTATGTGACACGTATTTAAGAAATATGTATGTAACAATATGTGCGTATTTCAGTAGTACGTTGTATCAGTTTTTCAAAGCATTCGGTCAAGAACTTTCGGCGATATAAGATTTTGAACATAACACTAAAAATGGTTCTAAGTTAGAGTTGTAAGAAGAGATACAGGAAGGGTAGGCAATGCCGAAAAGGGGAAGGGAGATATACACGTATTTTCTTTAATTGTAACAAATATTCAAAATACCAAATTTGTAGTTCATGCTTCGAAGCTGGCTTAATAGCAGAATTTTTCAAAAATCTTTTCATTCCCTATATCATCCCTTAATGGCTGATTTTCAGAAAAAGCCGAAAGATACCTTATTTGAATTGTAACCAAGAATCCATGTACCAATTTATGTAGGTCCAGCCTCAAAATTGACTTGATAACAGCGTATTTTCAAAAAACTTTTCATCCCTTATTTCACCCCTTTGGGGAGGAATATCAAAAAATCGCTTCTTAAACGACACCAACGGTGTAAGACGAACACCCACTGTAAATTTCTAGGTTTTATCATCAGTGGTTTTGGCTGGGCGATGATGATGACTGATTAATTTAATCAGTCAGTCAGTCATTCGGAACATTGCTTTTATTATACAGGTATTACGCGTTACAAGCTGTTATGATCTCTCTGGAAGGTGGTCTATACAGTCCCCTGTTATATACTGAGTATTACAAAGCGGAGTCGCCCACCAAGCCGGACGATTGAGAGGACGACCCTGCCACTCAACGAATTGATGCACGATGAACATAGATTCCCTGAGTGCCAAATAGCAGTCCCAAACCGCGTAAAGAATCTTTGGTGATACTGGCTAACAGCGACCAAGCCGGACGATTATTTGATAATGTTGGCAGCGGAATGCTCGTTTCTTGAGGATAATTAAATTACTCTCAGGTCAAAAATACATACTAGAACCTGTCAACCAGAGAGCAAACACAGACTTAATTATCTGTTAAATTGTAAACACAAATGCATGTTCCCCTCAGCGTATGTTATTGGTTGCTCGGTTAAATTTCACTTATTGTGTCAGCAGCCTAGAGTAGTAATGGTGGCAACGAAATGTTCAGTTTAGTAGGATAATTGATTTATTGACCGGACAGTGGTTCGTAAAAGAACGTTTTAACGATGAGCAGCAACTGCATTAAATGGTTATGTTATGGTCAACAAAACTGATTGATTCAAAATATTCAATCTTAAAAGAATCTCCTTCGAATTACCACTGTGTTATAGAAAACGACATTTCCGAGTAACGCTAGGGAACCAGATGTTTTCTAATAACGTTTGCAATTCAAGTAGACGGGCCTCTAACGATATATATCGAATGTGCGCTTCTAAACCCATGCCGACAAAAGATGGACGTTTACCATCGTAGAATTACTTCGAAATGAAGGTTTAATTTTACTTACGGCAGTTGTGGCATTCGGTGCTAATGTAATATTTCATGGTAAACAGGGAAAATTATTAGCCTCATTGTATGTAACTCAGTTTTTAAAGAGCAGTCAAGAAATTTTGCCGCAAGTGAAATTTCACCGACATCATTATAGAAATACATCACCATGAAAAACGACGTATCAATTTTCGATTATAATTTAATCGCTGATTAGAAAAAGGAAGAAAGTCCACTTTTATTGAAAATATGCTGAGATATACATTTTCTTCTGCAGCTGTCCACTTATCGATTAATGGAATAGGGAAGAAACAACCAGCAATAATTCTGAAAGTACAGCCTGTGAAAGTTTTTAATTGTTGGAATAGGGAAGAATGTCCGGACATTCTTATGATTTACAAACACTGGTCTAAGCAGAACCGCCAGATGTCAGGCAAGGAGCGTTCCAACAAAGTTACTAAATAGCATTTAAACACATTGTTTCAGTTTTACTGTCCAACATTATTAATCAGTGTGGTAACGTAAGTTTGCCGTCTGTGAACTCACAGAATAATGAGTGGAAGTAAAAGTGATAATGAACAAGTACACAACAGAAAAAGGTGTCAATTGTATGTCTTACTTTAAAAAAATTGATTGTTTTTATTTGTGCCGGTTACGAAAAATTTAAAAATATTTTTCCAAATTTTGCAGAAAGGTGTTCCATACATTTGTCAAAATAGTTTGCACTTCTGTCAATGTCCCCCATCCCTCACAGCCGCGGCGGCCGGCCGAGCGCATTGAGACGCTATGCTACGATACGCGAGGCCGTTCCCCGGTGGGGGTACGAATCCCCCTCGGGCATGGATGTTTGTGCCGTCTTCAGTATAAGCTAGTTCATAAGTAGTTTGTAAGTTTAGGGACTGATTACCTCGCAGTGAAGTCCCATAAGCTTTACAAACATTTGAACATCCCTCACATTTAATTGTGAAGTATAGCTACATAGTTGCAAAATGATTCTCGAAAAGTATGTCGGAACTCATAATGTTTAATACAGTATTTTAAGTCGCAAATTTAACAACAAACAAGCAAGTTCTGATTTTATAATGTATGAAAAATACATTTCATTCCATTCCATGTTGGTAGTGGTGGCGGGTGGTGCAGCAACAGTGTTGAATATTAAAAAATGCTCAGTCTCTGTTGCAGTATTTTATTCTCCAATAACGCGTTTCACAAGATTCATTCCTTCACGTCACAAACATCTCTAGCCGCTCATTCTCGCAGGCGTAACTCTTCCCATACCCCTCTGTTTAACGGTCGCATTTATGTTCCGTAGTTATTAAGAATACTACCAGTTGTAAACGTGGACCTGCCGCGACAGCGACTCCTCTGCTGCTATGGTGAGTTTTATCATATAAAGCGTTCCATTAATTTCCATACCACACCCCTTTAGTCCCTAGTTATTCTAGCTCAAATAACCCTTACATACTTTGTACGTTTACCTCTTTGCAGGCGCCCAATAACACAAATTGTTAAGATACCGCCTACACAGCAATAGATAGTTCTGTGGCTCCATCTCCGCCCAAGTAAGTCTGAATTTTCAAATTTACTCACCTTAGCCACATTAGATTCGCTGCCCGCCAGGTACACGGACGGTAACAAAAAAATTGTCTTTCTCCAGTCTGACGATACGCTAACAGCGCGAAACGCGTTATTGGAGAATAAAATACTGCAACAGAGACTGAGCATTTTTTAATATGAAAAATACTTTGTGTTGACGGAAAACAGATTACTACAGATATTGCAACGACTGAGAGCTGTCATCAAATGTTACCTGTCTCTCTTGAACCATACACCGCACTTAGTCTAAAGGTGGGTCCACACTGAGCGCGCCGTACCACTCCGCGCTGCGCAAAACTAGTGTGCGCGGATGTGCGCGTCCAGTGTGGACGACGAACGGCGCCGCGCTGTGCTGCGCCGCGCAGTGTTGCGGCTGCTGTCGGTACATCAAAGGCAGTGGCGCGTCTGCGCGCGCTCACTTTAGACGGGGCTTCGGCTGGCGGGCGCGGTACTTTATTGCGTGAGTCAATTCGCTGTGACAGATTGTGTGTTCTCGCGTAGGTGTCCTCGTTATGGAGTGGGACCGGAAGCAAAGTAAGAACCTCATAGAGCAGATACATCAGACTTGTAAAGGAATCTCCAGTTGCCAGAAAGCGCAAAGTTATTGCCAGTTTCTCTTTGGTAGATATAACACGTCTACAATTTGTGTCTTTCTTCATAATGTCTGGTTCGATCAGTTTCAACAGATATTCGAAGTCTTCGAAAGACATTCGATAAAAGTTTTCGAACTGTCCGCTGTCGCCTGCAAGTAGTTCACTGAAAAGATCATTTCCACAATGCCTTTCTCTTTAACACTGGGGTTACCCAAGGACGACGATTCTTCCTTAACTGATGTTGTTGTTGTGGTCTTCAGTCCGGAGAGCGGTTTGATGCAGCTCTCCACAATACCCTATCCTGAGCAAGCCTCTTCATCTCCACATAAGAACGGCAACCTACATCCGTCTGAATCTGCTTACTGTATCCATCTCTTGGTCTTCCTCTTCGATTTTTACCCCACACACTTCCCTCCAATGCTAAATTTACGATTCCCTGATGTCTAAGAATGTGTCCTACCAATCTATCCCTTCTTTTAGTCAAGGTATGCCAGAAATTCCTTTTCTCCCCAATTCTGTTCAGTACCTCCTCATTAGTTACGCGATCCACCCACCTAATCTACAGCATTCTTCTGTAGCAGCATATTTCAAAAGCCTCAATCCTCTTCCTGTCCGCACTGTTTATCGTCCAAGTCTCACTCCCATACAAGGCAACACTCCACACAAATGACTTCAGAAATGACTTCCTTAGGCTTAAATCAATATTCGAGGTTAGCAAATTTCTCTTTTTCAAGAACGCTTTTCTACCCATTGCCATTCTGCATTTTATATCCTCCGTACTGCGACCATCATTTGTTATTTTACTGCCCAAGTAACAAAACTCATCTACCTCCTTTATTGCTTCGTTTCCCAATCTAATTCTTTCAGCATCACCTGATTTTCTTACACTGCACTCCATTACCCTAGTTTTGCTCTTGTTAATGTTCATCTTATATGCACCTTTCAGCACACTGTCCATTCCGTTCAATTGCTCTTCCAGGTCCTTTGCTGTATCTGACAGAATTACTATGTCGTCGGCAAAACGCAATGTTTTTAATTCTTCACCCTGAACTTTAATTCCTTCTCCAAATTTCTCCTTGCTTTCCTTTATAGCTTGCTCAATGTACAAATTGAATAACAATCGAGAAAGACTGCAACCCTGTCTTACTCCCTTTCCAACCACTGCATCCCTTTCATGCCCTTCAACTCTGACAACCGTTGTCTGGTTTTTGTACACGTCGTAAATCACCTTACGTTCCCTATATTTTACTCCTGCTTGCTTCAGAACTTGAAAGAGTTTATTCCAATCAACATTGTCAAAAGCCTTCTCCAAATCTACAAAAGCTAGAAACGTAGGTTTGCCTTTTCTTAATCTATCTTCTAGGATAAACCGTCAAGTGAGTATTGCCTCCCGTGTTCCTACATTTCTCCTGAACCCAAACTGATCTTCCCCGAGGTCAGCTTCTACCAGTTTTTCCATCGTTCTGTATATAATTCGTGTTAATATTTTGCAACCATGACTTATTAAACGGATGGTTCTGTAGTTTTCACACCTGTCTGCACCTGCTTTCTTTGGAATGGGGATTATAACATTTTTCTTAAAGTCTGAGGGTACTTCGCCTGCCTCATACATCCTACCACCAGTTCAAATGCTGATGTTACAGCACAATAAATGCGGCACTCACAATCTCGGCTCGCTCCGCCTTGAGACGTGCGCGCGCTCCAACTGGAACCACAGTTCGCGCCTGGGAACGGCGCGGCGCGGACGGCGCCTTCTACTGTGCCACAGAAAATGTCCTTATTCTGTGACTGTGCTACAGCAGTGCGCGGGCTGCAGCGGCGCGGCGCGCTCAGTGTGGACCCGCCTTAACGTTGTAGGGGAGAAATGCGACTCTTTATTGTCGCTACATCACTTGTAGAATGACTGCCGCCGTATTCGTCAAATCTGTCTGGTTTAAGGGAAACAGATTTTTTTTCTTTCAGCAGTAAACCAGATTGTTCTTTACGTAAAGTATTGACAGTGATCAATCTTTGATCCCCCCTCAATTTCCCCTCCCATCCCCTCAATCTCGTTACCCCTCATTCTCGGTGCCCCAGTAGCTGCCGTTCTACTGTAACCCTTAACCCGACCCTTAGTACATTCACAAATTTACGGGCTGAGATACAAACCTTCACAGTATTCTTTTCTGTTACAAAACAGATCAGACACAGCCATATTGTATCTAAATCTTTGCTTTGGTGGTTAAATATGGCAGGAAGATTAATTAGCTCAAACCTGTCGTTGGGTGATGTTTATACAACTACACTGAAATCTTTATAGAAATACAAGTTTAGAAAAGTTATTAAATTGTTCACCATGTGGGTTTGTGGATCCGCCTTAATGCAAAACACTCGTTATTTTTATACCCAAACTAGTTTCGGCGGGGAACCAGCCATTCTCAGTGGTTTTTATATTTAATCCAAAAGAGTGAAAAAGGACATATTTACAAAATTGTAAAGTGTATTGTAGTACAAGGTATACTCTTCGTTGTATCACTATAGAAACATTCATTTCCGTACCTTTCATCATTAGGCTATTTTGCACTTCCACACTGTTTTTTTGCCTTTTTATATGGTGTAGGCCTACAGCATGCCATCAGCAACAGTACGAGCGTTTGTTATTCTTAAAAGTTACTATTATGAAAAACTTTGTTTTATCGTTTTTAGTCTCGGTTTTGTTTTTATTTTTATTTTCAGCTCTTATTGCGGTTTGTGGGGGTATCAATATTAGGCTGTGTCAATATGAAATCGTACTCAGGTTTGTTTGCCGGTCCTCTGAATGGGCTTCGTAGAACGTATTCACGTCACAAGGAAACATATTCCGCCTCTGACCGTTTTTTAATTTCCAGTATATTTGCGTCTGTAGCGATTAGCGAGATGTGTCGTATATCGCGAGATTGTTTCTGTATCTGTGGCTCGACACCCTGTGTTCTATGTTAGTTCATCTAAGGCATTGAAGATTGTGTTGTCTATTCGTTCATTTCATTTTTGCCTTTTTGGATGTGATAATTTTCTTCTATCGTGAGTTTTCGGTTTTGGCTGTTGCTGTTTTTCATGATTTGTAAGTCAGTTTCGATAGTTGTGGGATGGTGGTTTTCTTTTATCAAGTGTTCTGCAAAAGTTGAGTGTATGCTTTCGCTCTTCAGAGCTCTTTTGTGTTCAGTGTAACATGTTCTGAAATTCCTGCATGTCTGTCCAATGTAATGTGATTGACAGGAATTACAAATGAGTTGGTATATTCCTGCATTACTGTATTTGTCTGGAGTTCTTTTTTGTGGTCTTAGTCTTTGTTGTACTGTGTTGTTTGTTTTGAAGGCGATTGGTATCCCTTGCTTCTTTCATGTTGCCAATTTTGTGTACTATTTTGTTAATGTATGTTAGTGTGTACCATTTGTTTTTGTTTCCTATTGTAGTGTTGTGTTGTCTGTGTGTTCTGCCCTTGTGTCTTCGTGTCCTGTGTTTGTGCATTTAACTGGATGATCATTTTGTCTTTCTTTTTTTTCTCTTGTTGTTCAGCTTGTTTTCAGTAGTAATTTGTTTGATTATGTTTAGTTCTTGTGTGTGTTTCTGGGGTTTCATGGGTGTTTTGTTTAGCCTGTGAAGCATGTGTGTGAAACTGGCCTGTTTTTGGGTTCACCATCTACTCTGCTTTACAAGATTTGAAGTCTTATAATAGTTACTTAAATCTTCTTCTGCTCTATCTCAACTTTTTCACTTCAGCACTTGACGTTCACTTGTAATCAAAAGTGAATATTATTAAGAATATTAGTAAGGAATCTAATTAGTAGTAGAAAAAGTCCTTTGTATCTAGTGATTAGTCCAAACATTTCGGCACGGGAGGGGGGGGGCTTAATGAGAACTGTCAGCTACTAATGACAGCCGAACGAAGTTTCCAAGATGACTACAGTTCTACCAATTCAGGACTAGGGAGAGCTCTGCCATATAACAGTCAACTCACAGTACATATAAATTTTTCTTTATATTCTAATATTTCATTATCACTAGTTAGAACAATTACACTTATAGTCTAATCACAGCAGGCCTTCTTTCCAGAAGGATGGCGGGATAATGCGACTACATTTTCAATAAGGCGGCCAACTTTTTCAAATTCCTATGCAGGACGTTTCGAGGATGTGGCTGGGGATTATGATCACGTGACTCAGCGTGTCGGTTATTCTGAAACCTAGGCCAAAAAAGAACTCATATACTTTTAAAATAATATGTCTAACATTAGTGATGTTATATTTTTAATTCTAGATCTTTATTCCAATTTCATAAATATTTTCTAAAGCCCCTATATTAAATTTATGAGTTTGGTAATTTTTGAATGGTTTTTGCTTAAGACGGCCAAGGTCGATGTAGGACATTTTGTGCATGTGGATGGGAATTGAGGATAAGTGATGATGTATCCTCACTGGGCTAAAATTAGAAATGGGTAATTTCCTAGGAGCTGTGTAGATCGAAACAACGGCAGTGTGATCAATAGATACCGCGTGTTAGACTCTAGCTTCGCGAGCGGTGACAGGAAACTAATGTGCCAGAACAGCTAATTAGTGTAGTTACTACTGATGTTAAGTTCAAATATTAGATTTTAACATAACATATTTTACCACGATCAGATTTACTGCTTTTACATTCGCTAGCTCCGCCATCTCACCATGAAACTGTTGTCGACTGGAATGTCGTTTACGTGCTTTACGACGGCCGTGGTTTTACAGTTACGTCTGACGAATAGGAAAAATAGATCGAGAACCAGTCACTACATGGGTGTAGCAGTTCGTATTAATTACATAGCTTTAGCCGAAAATCCAAGCAATATATCGATCGCACTTCCGTTACTTAGATTTACACATTTATTAGGAAATTAACGAAACATTATTTTTAAATTTTCATTTATTTTTAAAATCATACTTCTGACATGAGTGATATTTTTTACTAAATCTTGGTTTTGTTTTAGAATTTCATAAAAATTTTCACAAGTTCCCATATTGAGTTTTACAATCAGTATTGCACTTAGTGTTTCAACTGTAAGTGAAGTTTTATTCGATGTCGACATAGTATTCATAAACTAAAATACTCGTTCTGAAGGTGCGTTCGTCCCTGGTAAGCCGAGTACATGTTGGACAATGGCCAGGCAGTTTGAATGTGGTATGTGCTGTTCATTACGTTTACTGAACACCTCTAACCACCGTTCCTCTGCGCTACTCTTCACGTATTCTCATCTCTTCAGAACATCGTTACTGACGTAATCTGAAGTAGTTTACCTCGTCAAACTATCTATCTTCACTTATCGTCGTTGCCATCGTTGGCATCTGCACAATTAATTGTTGGTACGTCTGCTCCACATCAGCCCATTTGGGACTATTTTTAATTCAATTCCGTTACATGAATTCACTGTACTGATGCATATACTTATGTAGGTACTTGCAGCTGTCACAGAAGTTACGTATATGTCCCATAAAATAATTTTTGTCGATTTGCCCACTCTCCACAAGACTTATTAACTCATTTCGTATGCTCAGAGGTATATAATCGTTCTCTAAGCGCTTTGTATACTTGTTGTTCAGATCCATAAACAAGTGTGAAACTTCCGTAAAGGAAATTTTATCTCCTTCCATCTTCGCAGAATCATTAAATAAAGCGGCTTGTACATGTACAAATTTTAACCAAAGCTCCGAACACTAATTACAAAAGAATGAGTGCAGTGCAGTGGGAATTTTTCTTGTGACAGAATGTAAGATTTCAATGGTTCATACATTTGCAAGACTATCTACTGTTGGTAAAAGTACAAGTCATCGTGTTTTACTATATCCCAAGATTGTTTTGTATTCCATATCTGCTTGTTTGCAAAAATTTTTGAGAGCTTCTACACGCACTGTGTATATATAAAAGTACGAATAAATCTTCGTAACAATATATTCGACGTCCATTGGTAACAAATTGCTTTTGTTTGTACAGCATTGTGAGTAATATGCGGTGCACACCCCACGCCAACTATTTTTTCTCCCTAAGCCCTCTTGAAGTTTGAAGAAAATATTCCATTGTCCTTCACGTTTAACTCTGCCAGAATTTGTATTGGCATTATCTGCAAAAAATTGAATTTAGGAGAAATGTAGGAACACGGGAGGCAATACTCACATTACGACTTGTCTTAGAAGATAGGCTAAGGAAAGGGAAACATACGTTTTTAGCGTTTGTCGATTTGGAGAAAGCTTTTGACAATGTCAACTGGAATACACTCTTCTAAATTCTGAAGGTATCAGGGGTAAAATATAGGAAGCGAAGAGTTATATTCAACCTATACAAAAACCAGACAGCAGTTATTAGAGTCGAAGGGCAAGAAAGGGACGTAGAGGTTGGGAAGGGAGTAAGACAGGGTTGTAGCCTTTCGCCGATGTTGTTCAATCTGCATTTGAAGGCAGTGAAGGAATGGAAGGACAAATTTGGAGAGGGCATTAAACTGCAGGGAGAAGAAATAAAAACATTGCGGTTTGCCGATGACACAGTAATTCTGTCAGAGACCGCAAAAGATCTGGAAGAGCAATTGAATGGGATGGACAGTGTCTTGAAAAGAAGATATAAGACGAACACTAACAAGAGTAAAACGAAGGTAATGGAATGTCAGAAAATCAAGCTATGCTGAAGGAATTAGATTAGGCAATGAGACAATAAAAGTAATAGATTAATTTTGTTATTTGGGTAGCAAGATAACTTCTTATGGCCGAAGTAAAGAAGATATAAAATGCAAAATGGCTATGGGAAGAAAAGCGTTTCTAAAGAAACGAAACTTGTTAACATCCAATATTAATTTAAATGTTAGGAAGTCCTTTCTGAAAGCATATGTCTGGAGTGTAGCATTGTATGGGAGTGCAACATGGACGATAAGAAGTTCAGATAAAAAGATGATAGAAGATTTTGAAATGTGGTGCTACAGACGAATGATGAAAATTATATGGGTAGATCACGTAACTAATGAGGGGGTGCTTAACCGAATCGGGGAGAAAAGGAGTTTCTGGCATATCCTGACTAAGAGAAGGGATAGATTGATTGGACACATTCTGAGACATCAATGAATTGTCATCTTAGAAGGCACTGTGTGGGGTAAAAATCGTAGAGAGAGACCGAGGGACGAATATAGTACGCAGATTCAAAAGGATGTAGGTTGCCGAACGTATTCTCAGATGAAGAGACTTGCACAGGACAGGGTAGCGTGGAGAGCTGCATCAAACCAGTCTGCGGACTGAAGACTACAACGACAACAACAACAATTATCTGCACAAATTCCCATGATTTTCTCCTTAAGCCCATGTTTTTCCAGACTGTCCAATAAAGAGTCATATATAATAACTGCAGTTTCACCTGGTAAATTCAGAATATCTAATATTTTTACATTAATTCCAGTCTTTGGACGAAAGTACCGCATATACCGGATATATTTTGAGGTCTTTGTGATTTGAAACGTCTGTACAGATACAGATAAATGGAACGTTTTTAAGTTCTGTCTGTATGTTATCTAAAGAAAAGGGGGCAATCATATCCTTTATTGTTGTTTCGCACATAGTTTTCCCGCAGCCAATCTTCTTTTGAAACTTCGAATCAATTTTTTCCAACCTCAGAGAACTAAGAGTAGTAACCCCAGGCTACCAGGAAGTGGTGTTTCACTTAGTCATACTATATATTTTTTTCCTCTTTTATGTACACTAAACAACGAAAGGTACTGCACGGTTGGCATTTTGCGGGACACTTTCATTAAGTCTTCCGATGCGGGACGGTGCGGCAGAATCCGGAACGGTTGGCCGCCTTAATTTTCAACAATATTACAACACCCTAGAATCTAGTATCGTAAGACCAAAACATGATACATGGAGAGCTAAATCACACTTCAGGCATTTATTTGTGGTTTTCCTCTTGCACATTCTACATTATAGTTTTATTTTCATGTTTGGTTTACCAACTTCTGGTAGGCCTAAGTCCATGACATGATTTTCGTTCCCAGCATAATGCTAATCAGTTTAATTTACTCTGGATTGTCGTCTTATATCATTTGGATCCAGTTCGCCATTGTTGCAATCATGAAGATTGTTCGTCATAAAATCATTTGCGTCCCTTAAAATGGCGTTGAAGACCAATTCATTGTGGCTGTCAATTTCTCCTTCCCAGTACATCATCCTTCTTGGAACCACAATGTTCCCAATCTATTCGGTTTTACTGCATATTGGTTGGTACAACAAACCGACAAGCTTATAACCAGGTTCTCATTCTTTCTGAAAAGAATTTGTTTCCATCAGTGAATCTTGAATCAAATCAAGAATTTTTGGGTCAGTAATAAATACGTTTGTATTTAGCCGACTACCAGGTAACTTGTTTAGAAAATAATTATCCTCCTCACCGGAATATTCATCGCCGCGGTGGAGTGTCCGAGCGTTCGAAGGCGCCTTGCTGCGGATAGCGCCGCTGCTCGCCGTCTGACGTTAGAGACCTCCCTCGGGCAAGTGCATATTTATGTCCTAAGCATAAGTTAGTTTGTAAGCCTAGGGTCTGATGCCCAAGAAGTTAAGTCCCATAGATTTATAAACATTTGAACATTTGTAGATATATAAATTGTTATATTCATATGCTGCAAGGATCATAGGAACAACTGGATTAAATGGGAGTGTGTTTACGTACGCTTGTATGTGTGTATGTTCCACCGATTTCGACCAAAATTGCTACATATACTCATTACTATCAGGCAACGACCGTGGTGTGGACGAGGATCACCACCGACAGATAGTTCCGGAGATATGACATCGTAAACAATGATACCTGCGAAAAATTTCAAATCACGCGATAATGTTGCACAACTATTCCTAAACTGATGAACCGATTTTTTTGGTACAAATACACTTGACTGTCAGAAAATAATAGCCTAGGTTGTGGGGTGTGACGCGTGTCGACGGCCGTTCTTGTTGTGGGCGCCATGTTTGGTTTTTATTATGTGACTATGCACAATTGTGTATTTCACAAACCCAAGGAACGCCGTAAAGAGGAGATAAATTTTATTTGTATGTTAGATGCACCACTGTTCCACAGATCTGATGAGGGCTGCGAGATCAGTTGAAACTGGGTATTGTGGTAGATGAAAAAGCGATCTTGGCAAAACAGTAAAAAGGTTCTACATAGTCTAGACACACTGTGCAAAAGACACGAAGGCATAAACAGTGAAATTCACGAAAACCCGCCCCATTACGTATACGGTTGTAATTTATTACGTCGTTTGTATTAATTCTTTTCGCAACACATTCCACTTATAGTTTCCTTTATTCCACCATACGTATCTGGAAAATTATTGTATGACACAGTGTTCAGGAGATATGGAGTAGGGTGGAATACAATGGACAGACAGTGGCGAATATATATATGGCGGGGGCAAGGTTAATATAAAGGTAAGCAATTTTAAGTAGACACCTTATGATATTTTGTTCAGTTTTGTGACTTATATGTGTGCGCCTTGATTGCACAGTGGTAGAGTGTCAGACTAGAAATCCAGAGGTCGCGGGTTCGATCCCCGCCAGGTCCTAGGATTTTTATGTCACTTTCCACTTCTTTCCCCTCTGGCAGTATTGCTCGTGTGAAAAATACCAATCTTCGGATTGTTGACTGCTTTACCTTTAATCTGAGCATAATTTCGTCGAATTGCGTTTTACTTGCCGAAATCAGGTGAGCCCGACGTAGGGATTGCGATTATCGCTAAAACAACGGTTATACCAGATTTTTTCGTCTAGTTTCATCTTTCGGTTTTTTTATTGCTATTGAAATGAAATCTACATCTACATACATATTCCGCAATCCACCGTAAGGTGCGTGGCGGAGGGTACACTGTACCACTACTGGGCATTTCCTTTCCTATTCCACTCCCAAATTGAACGAGGAAAAAAAGAATGCCTATATGCCTCCGTACGAGCCCTAATTTCTCTTGTCTTTGTGATCTTTACGCGAAATGTAAGTAGGCAGCAAGATCGTACTACTCAGCTTCAAATTCCGGCCCTCTAAATTTACTTAACAGAAATTCACGAAAAGAACGTCGTCTTTCTTCCAGCGATCCCCAATTGAGTTGCCGGAGCATTTCCGTGACACTCGCGCATTGGTCGAACCTACCTATGATTGTATGGCATTTTTGGCCGGGAGATCTAGTCTGGGATTGTTCGGCCGTCAAGTGCAAGTCTTTTTACTTGACGCCAATTCGGTGACTTGCGTACAGATGATGATGATGATGATGATGATGATGATGATGATGATGATGAAAATGATAAGAGCTAGTCCCCTGCAGGGAATCGAATCGGGGCCCCCTGCGTAGTAGTCTGTGACGCTGTCGACTGAGCTACAGGTGAATTTTTTTTCCAATAACAAATGTAGAAATCAAAAGTTGACAAACTTTACGGCTCCTTCAGACTTTTGCATTTTACTTTTCTTCAAGAATTGTAGATTCAAAATATCCCGTAAAATAGGAAACTGAAACAGAACTTAGTCCGTCTGCCATTCATTGCTTTTATCGAAAAGTAATTGGAGGTTGGATATTTAAAAAAAATCACTAGTTTTGCCCTGTTGATTCTGAGCGTCAGCTGAAAAATCGTGTTGTAATCAAGGATCAAATCACTATTTGAACATTGCGAATAGTCAGTATTAAAAGGTGAAAACTGAGGTTGATTAATTCTTTCTTTCGTGATAAGTTGACTGTTTCCAAGAGCTACAGGCAGATAAAGGCATATAATGTAGACACAGGCAACAGATAAACTCTATTTAAAGTTTCAAACAAAGTGAAATGAAGGTAACAACACTATATTCTTGATGATCCAATAGTAAAAACAGTCAAGGTTACAAGATAACCAATTATTAAAAAGTCCGGCGACGACAGAGAGGAACTGCCGCATGACCAGTAGAGCTGTAGCTAACCGTATGTAGGGACTGATGACCGTTGTAGTTTAGTCCCTTCCAAAACCAAATAACGATAACAAATAACCGTATGTACTCGTTACTGAGTAACGAATACTTTGCCTGATTCGAAGTAATGAATCGTTACTCATAAATACATTTCGTTATCGCATCTACCACATCGATAAGAACTCTGTAACGAAAACCAATACGGATAATGCATATTTTCTGGTCGCGGCGGAGTGGCCGAGCGCATTGAGGCGCTATGCTGCGATGCGCGAGGCCGTTGCTCGTCGGGGGTTCGAATGCCCCCTCGGGCATGGATGTTTGTGCTGTCTTTAGTGTAAGTTCATAAGTAGTTTGTAAGTTTAGGGACTGATGACCCCGCAGTGAAGTCCCATAAGCTTCACATACATTTGAACTTATTTTCTGTGATACTATTTATTATGAGATGAGCAATTTATATAGACACCTGTGACGAATTTTAAGCGCATATTACGTATCTCTACGAACTTGGAGATGGTTGTTTCTGCTATTAAACATTTGGGATTATACTTCTTAGCCCGTGTTGGCAGGTTAATCCTCGATAATCTGACGTCCGCTTTTAATGCAAACGCACGTTTCATAGTACTTTTTACCTGAGGGATACTGAGGCCTAAAGCACTCTTTTTATTTATACAACTAATAAATGTTGCATCGTCAGGTGGTTCTCACAGATGTTACGCTCAATGCTCTCCGTCCTTCGAAAGCAGCTTTCCCTTGCAATTATCCTGTTTTCGGCGTAAGCACATCGATGTAAGGACACCTTCCTTTGATTCCCTCTATTTATTCCCTCTAACCATTGTAAAGGGTTTAATAACTTCCATACTGATGAGGAACTGCAGGTGTCTGGCCACTGTCACAGACCAAAATATCATCTGTGACACCGTCCACGGAATTTCGGGCCGAGAGGATGGAGAAATAGGAGGGGGGAGGAGGATGAAGAGATAAGAGCACACGACCCTTCGTAGCAGGTTAAAGTGTAGTAAATGTCCGGCGTGGCAAGTGTCCGGACACCCATCGGGTAGCGTGCTAGAGTACCACTTGGCGGGCCCGGGTTCGATTCCAGGTCGGCTTGGAGAATTTTTCCACTCGGGCACTGGGTGTTGTATCGTCATCATCATTGCATCATCATCAACGCCCATGTGGCGTCACCTAAAGACTTTGCACCAGGCAGGCCGAACACGATCCCACCCGGAGTCTAACGGCCAGAAATGGCACACGAAATCATCATCACATGTAAAGGTTTCAGTTTAATGGTTAATTATTTGTTTTGATCGTTGTTGTTGTTGTTGTTGTTCTTGTTGACTTCAGAGCGCAGACTGGTTTGATGCAGCTCTCCACGCTATACTGTCCTGTGAAGTATCTTCATCTGAGAATGCGTTCGGCAACCTACATCCCTTTGATTCTGCTTACTGTATTCGTCCCTCGGTCTCCCTCTACGATTTTTACCCCACACGCTTCCTTCTAATGCTAAGTATCTAGTATAAAAAAGTTTTCTGAAAGTTCTCAAGTTATCTACTCATTCTCATTCATGAGGGTATTAACTTTATGGTTATTGTCACATAATACAGCACAACAGTCCCGTTGCTCACAAATTTATTACTGCTACTATTATCGCTCACACTGGCATTCGTCAGGAAATATTCCGATAGATTCTGACATTCCAAGCTACTATGTAAAGAGCAGGAACAGTATTTAAAATTGAGGCCCCGGGTGACTCTCCTTGATCTTGAGCATATTGTATGACAGTTGCATTTTAATAACGAGGGAAAGGGACTGTACTGAATTGCCTCAAAAAGCAGGCATACAGTATCTAAGTAGCATATTTAAATCTTAAAGTAGTATTAACAGAAACAGTTAAATTTTTTTCACGGTTTCACGTTAGCTGCCGATTTGTACGTGTCATCGGTAACAAGAGTAACGATGCGTTTGTAAAGAGTACTGTTTCTTTTAGTAACGGATAAATACGCATGCACATTTTTTGGTTACTCTCACAGCTCTAATGACGAGACGGAGGCAAGTCTTGCACACTGCACGTGCAAACTCGTCGTCTAATAGGCCACACCACAAGACAACAGGTGCGCTGCTACCTCTATAACAGCTGTTCCCATCTTGTACCATGTGTTTGCTGGTGGTTTCTGACTCAGGATTTTTTTGTAAATTATCACTGATAGCATTGCCTAGTTTCTGTGATGATCTCAATTTCACAGCAGGGGAAATTTTAGGAGTAAGTATTACTAGTTTTTATTGTTTAAATTATTTTTGAAAAAATGTTTAAAACCACTACTACACCTGTTTTTTCCGGGTTACCTGCAATAACTACAAAAAACCGGTTACAACCGACATCAAATAAATACCAAAATACCGTTTATTAAGAACTAAGAATCGGTATAGGTTTTAACCGGTCGGTTTTTCCTAACCCTAGCCCGACGCGGACCGAATTAATCCGGACTGGCACGAACTTCACATCATTAAAACCCCCACTCCCCTCACCAATACGGTGATAACTTCACGCGTCATTCATTAAAATAATTCAGGTACCGTACTTTTTTTCTTAATATTCATTGATTCGGAGGGGGGACAGGCCACCTACCCCTTCCCCCCGTTATATACGCCTCTGGACATACAGGGAATAATGAGGTAGACAAAGGCAAGAATGGGCTAAATACCCCATCGGCAAATGCAGGTAACTGACACTGGTCATGATTGAATAAGCTGTTGCATTGTTAAGTCTTATTATGGTTAAGATTCTGTCTATCTTGCAAGCATTAATATATTCTGTGAACGGCAGTTCGATTGATGACTATGAAAATCTAAATAATGTGATTAGTTCCCGTCTTAATTGGTATAAATCAAAAGCAAATGATTCGTACTAAAGGAACAGGGATACTTCAATATTATTCTCGCAGTCAAGCTACAAAAAATCCATGACAACTATACAAGTGTTAACTTCTTGCCTGTATTCGGATGTCGATACGTAATTTTAAATTCACTTTGCTAAATTTGCTTCTCCTACGAATGTTATTAACATCACAACAGGAGAATGATGCATGCGTGTTTGTTCCATCTGCTAGCGATTCTCGTTCAGTCCTTTTTACTTAAAAGCGTGACTACTTGACAGTCAGTAGCGGAACTTTTGTTATTTAACATTCCCCAGACGTCAAGGTCGCTAATTGAGCAGAACAGCTCATCACCTTTATTATCATTCAGCATTGGTATTCAGAGACACATGTTACGGAGGTGCTAGGAAACTGCAATGAACTTTAGACTCTGTTCAGCACAGGGTAAAGCTTTCTAATCCGCGCGAATAACGTTACTTGGCTGAGTTAAGCGCAGGTACGCTGCTACAAAAGGCAAATATGCAGTAGGCTGACATATCTACTGTTTTGCTTCTAAGCAGGGTTGCCAGGTTTTTTCCATTGCCCTTTCGTCAAATTATAAACAAGAAATAGCCAAAATATCGTCCTCTATTTATCAGTAAGATGGCAATGTACATCCATCTTTTCAGCAATAAAAGAGCCGATTATTGCAATTTTAATCACTTAAATTTGTGGTATGGTAATTATGTCGTGTGACACAACAATAATAATCCTGAAATTCAGAGAGTAAGCTCATTACTGAGTAGCAAGTTGCACAAAATATGGCACTCTCACAGACACCAGACTGGATATTCCAGGGAACCTCATTCTTCATGGAAACATTTGAGTCCAGCCAGGAACTGAACCCAGACACTGATCAATGAGGCCAGTCAAAATATGACCATATTTTAAATGTAATAGACTCGGGAGACAGTGGATACCAAATTTAAACGCAGTTACATTTAACTATGTATTTATTAACTTCAGAACTAATTATAGCATAAAACTGTTCTAGAATCATTATATCAAACTTACAGAAGGGCTTTTCCCATGCATAACTTCGATTAAAAATCACTTTTGGGTCATTCCATGACAGTTCAACGCAGTGAAGTAACATTTTCAACCTGACCATTTCAGATTTCTTTCAAATTTGGTGTATTCAATGACCCAGATAAGAGATGGAAAAATACCAATTTGCAGGGCTGCATTACAACTGCGAAGAAAGTTAGAGGTCTGGAAAGTTTGGAATTTGTGCGAAATTTACATGCGTCTGTCTCAAAATACTGTAATTCTGGTTCTAATTAAGTTACAGCAATGAAAATGGTTCCATTGGAAAGCTAATGAATAGACCTTTACACTGATATGCCTCATACCAGGTTTCTCAATATTTTTATTCTAAAAGTCATTGACTTTGACTTTTGATCTTGAATATCTCAAAACACCCCATATTCAAATTTTCTGGAAAAAATAATTTTATTGTTCCATTATTATCATTACAAATATGATATATGTCAAGATGGCACACCAAAGGCATCATTCACATACAATTATTTTGTCAGCATCAATACACTACCGAAATGAAGGTAACTCACATATATAAAACACTAATTATGATAACATATAATCCATAAGTAATATTCTACAAAAATATGGTCTGCATTATTATAATGATATTATGAACAGTTTTATGTTATAATTAGTTCTGAAGTTAATAAATAAATAGTTAAATGTAACTGCGTACAAATTTGGTATCCACTGTCTCCCAAGTCTATTACATTTAAAATATGGCCATATTTTGACTGGCCTCATTGATCAGTGTCTGGGTTCAGTTCCTGGCTGGACTCAAATGTTTCCATGAAGAACGAGGTTCCCTGGAATATCCAGTCTGGCGTCTGTGAGAGTGCCACATTTTGTGCAACTTGCTACTCAGTGATGAGCTTACTCTCTGAATTTACATTACATATTAATGAAAAGGCAATGAAAAGTGATTAGATCCCTCCTCTCAATTCTCCAACTAAATTTAAATTGTTAATGTTCGCCAGATGTGATGTAGGGAGATTGATGTCCTTCCAGTTGGTGTCAGTGGATCGACTCTTGAGATAATGTCACATTTTCTGATGAAACAAGTGCCTGGTTTGGCAGGAAACACAAATGACAGAGACTGTCCATGTGGATGCAAGAAGTTGACCTTTATTTCATCTGTTTCTTCACAAGTTTGTAAGGCATATGCAACCCACCAATGATTGTTACACATACAGGCAACAAATCCATGTACATCTGTTAACAGCATTTCATTCGCCATAGCATTCACGGACTCTTCTCTACTCAGTGAAAAAGCAGAATATGTCTTCGTCCTTACTAAACCTTTGTTAACAGGTATTACACAATGAAGCTTATGGGCACCTGGAATTGTCCTTGTATTTTTGAAACATGGTTTCAGCTTGGCCGAATCTTCATTATGACGGGAAACCGATGCATAATGGAAGATACATGAAGGAATATTTCCTTGCACCACTCAAACAACGTTCTTTATGTCAGAATATGAGTTTCATGAGGTCGCTTGAGACTGGCAAATTTTGCTAATCTCTTTACAGTCCCTGCTACTCCATCACAAGGTCGTTTACCATGCGCTGTAGCAAAAATAAATAAATAAAGCCGGCCGTGGTGGCCGAGAGGACTGCGGCGCGCCAGTCACGGTCTGCACGGCCTCTACGGTCGGTGGTATTAACTAGTTCATTAGTAGTTTGTAAGTTTAGGGACTGATGACCCCATAGTTAAGTCCCATAAGCTCTACAAACATTTGAACATTTGAAATAAATGAAGCCATTCCGCTGTAACATTAAAATGCTAGGACAGATTCGTAAAGTTTTTTTCTGTTCTTGTATTCGGAAGCACATCCATGTGAAAAGAAATAAATGTGCTTTGGATTTGAAAACTGACCTTTTTAAGAAATAGATGAAATTTTTCTGGAAAGAATAAACGCACACTGTATCATATTGATGGCAGTCAGATATTTCCATGCATGATGCATGTCGTATTTCATTAGCGCTTGAGTCTCTGTAGTAAGCTACAAATGGGTTAATTGTAGCCTGTGAATTATTCCAGTGCAATCCTTGTACCTCATCCTGAATGGTGAAGGAGTAATTTTCTGCAAAGAACAAGATACTCATTTACTTTGAAACCTTCTTTAGTGATTTTACAGAAATGTGACTGCTGCTGGGAGATAAAAGAGTGTGCCAGGAGCTGTTGTAACCTCGATGTAAACACCTCAATGAAATTATCTGTGAACTTCGTTATAGCCTCTACAATTACCCTGCCCATGGTTAACCAATGCTTATATGTAATTTCGTCAATGCAGTTCTTACTAAACAGATCATACAGATAATGTTTAGTCTTGTCACACTTTGACAACAGGAACATGAACCTAAGAAACATGCCGTCAGTGCAGGTTGCATGTAACAAATGCTACACAGTGCTTGTATGATGGTAATATGTGTTCTTCACACTTCGTTAGCGCTTTGTTCACCCCCTTCAATCAGTAACTTGAAATTCTGCTCTCTCTCTCTCTCTCTCTCTCTCACACACACACACACACACACACACACACACACACACACTATGGGTCCCACTGGCATTGCCAAGAACACAATGCTTTGACCGCAACTTACAAAATTTTGAGAAATTAATATTTATATCTGGGTATTTATCCTTGAAATAGGAATACAGTTTCCTAAGATTGTGAAGATTGTGCAACACCAGCTGCTTCTGCTTATGAACTGTAATAGCCGGCCGCGGTGGCCGAGGTGACTGAGGCGCTCCAGTCACGGTCAGCACGGCCACTACGGTCGGGGGTTCGAATCCCCCCTCGGGCATGGATATTTGTGCCGTCCTTAGTTGTAAGTAGTTCATAAGTAGTTTGTAAGTTTAGGGACTGATGACCCCATAGTTAAGTCCCATAAGCTTAACAAACATTTGAACATTTATTGAACTGTAATTTCATTTTCTTCACAGACAGTCTTTACTTCCTACCATCATACGGCTTTCATGATCACAGTAAAAATCACGCACACGCTGAACGATTTTCTCACATAATGTCTTACCTGGCTTTGGATTTGGTGTCACCAATATACCATGTTATGCTACTATCTGTTTTGCTTTCCGTACCATGTAATTCTCCAACTATTTGGAAGTACAATTTGATTTTGTATTTTGCCGCACATACGATCTGTATTGTGAAACTTATCTTTCAGCTGGGCGATGATTTCACTTTCTTCATTTTCACTCTCTTCTTTTTCCAGTTGTGCCACATAAGTGAGCTTCAACACAGAAGCTATTTATTTATTTTTTCAGTGTTTGCTTTGGGTACATTTTCTCACTCTGAAGCCACTTTTTCTGCACATGAGATTCACCTAAATACTGAAGGCTGCTATTTAAAGAATCGAGTGCTAGATCTGAAGCTACTTCATCTTCACTTAAATTTTCTCTGGAAGTACCTTGCTCAACTGAGGCAACATCTGCAGTGCTTGTTGGGATTTCTAATATTTTCTTTATACATTTACTGCAAATTTTTCCACCCAAAAATACATAGGACATTTATCATCCACTTCTGAACATTCCTTAAATTTTTGTGCACTCTTGCATGTCTTACTTCCTTAAATGGATTGCTACAATGCGATTTTGACTTGAAATCCATTTTTTACAAACTATTACTAAATGTTTCTTTACAACACATGTACACAGCACTTTGATTTTAAACAACCCACAGCAATAGAACAGTCTAATGATTAAATAAGTCTCTGATTGGCTGTTCACTAAAACAGGCTAACGTTGATTGGTTAAAATAAGTTTCTCTAATTAGCTGTTCACAGCTAGACATATTACAGAGTTGGTCAGAGTAAAAGTAACTGCATTTGGCTGATTTTCTAGAAAAACAAATTGATCTAGGCTAATAGCTGCTTACTGCATGTTGGAGTACTTAAGTTGACAAAATAATTTTTTGTGAATGATGCCTTTGGTGTGCCATTTTGATATTTACCATATTTGTACTAACATAATGGAAAAATAAAATATATTTGTTTCCAGAAAATTTTGAAGTTGGGATGTTTTGAGATATTCAAGGTCAAAAGTCAAGATCACTGATATTTAGAATAAAAATATTCAGAAACCTGCCAAGTGGCATATCAGTGTAAATGTCTATTGTTTAGCTTTCTAATGGTACCATTTTCATTGCTCTAACTTAATTGAACCAGAATTACAGATGACGGATGCATGTAAATTTTGCACTAATTCCAAAATTTCCAGACCTGTAACTTTCATCACAGTTGTAATACAGCCCTGCAAATTGGTATTTTTTCCATCTCTTATCTGGATCATTGAATGCACTAAATTTGAAAGAAGTCTGAGAGGGTCAGCTTGAGAGCAGCGTTGAATTGACATATCTTCTACAAAACTGATATTTTAAAGATGTTAAACAGACTTATTGAATGTTTCAATTATATCTTTATCAAATACAAATTTTGAGGTGAGTTGGACTGTAATGTACTAAGCATTTCATACTTTGAGGTGGGATGCACTTTAATACGTAATAATGTGTCATGAAACACTGCAAAATCAGCCATTAAAACGACAAGGAAATTATCGTGTGTTCTACATACACATTTATATTCTGCAAACTAATGTTAATTACTGTCAAATGTGAAGCAGACGGTTCGTCTCACAGTAGCAGTTATCAGGAATTTCTGTTGTGTTGACGTACAGCGCGGAAAAAAATTACTGTTGAAATGCCTCAGTGCATGATGTAATTAATATAATATTACACTATCGATCTCTGCCGGAGTAATATATACTGCTTTGTTCAAAGCCTGTTCTTGAACTGTTGTAATTAATCTCCTTGAGGTAGTTTACGTCTGTCTTTATGAGTCTGCTACTTCGTTCAGTTTCCCATAGATCAAAGATAGCCTACTTGCAGACATTAGTGCTAACTTCTGTGCTACATTTCGCTAACATTCTACTGATGTTTAGTCGTTGTCATTGACTAAATATATGAAGAGGGACTGCTTTAGTTTTATTTGAAGTAAAATGAAATAGCCAATAAGTCGCCATCCAATTCTTTTAATAGTCAAATTTAATCGCCACTCGCCATAAATGTACAATAGCTACCACTCTAATAATAAAATATCCAAGAATGAGAACAATCGCCACACCTGGCAACCCTGCTTCTAAGCGTGCCGCCGGCCGCGGTGGCCGAGATGACTGAGGCGCTCCTGTCACGGTCAGCACGGCCACTGCGGTCGGGGGTTTAATTCCCATTTCGGGCATGGATATTTGTGCTGTCTTAGTTCGTAAGTAGTTCATAAGTAGTTTGTAAGTTTAGGGACTGATGACCCCGTAGTTAAGTCCCATAAGCTTAACAAACATTTGAACATTTTTAAGCGTGCCAGCCAAAGATGTTCATATTGTGATTCTTGACAAATTACAAAATGGCTGAATTATTACACGAAAAAGAAAAAGAAATATGAGTATGAACATATGAGTGTGTTAGTTCACACATTGACTTCAAGTCTAGAGGTAATCGATACAATTATTTGTCACATAGTAACTGACAGATCAGGGCCGGCACAAGCCCAAGTGCCGCCCTGTGCGAGCTTCAAAATTGCCGCGATCTACCTAAGTTTCGACCAATGAGTGACCAGTCTGTTTTTAATATCTGCTTCGATCTAACCGTCATGTTTGCAGTTACGTTCAGCACGACGGTATAGATGTAAACATAACTCAAAGCATTGAGAACAGCCACACTGTACCCGAAATCTATGTAGATCTGGAAAATAAAAACAAAAATTACGACTGATTGGTGACATTCTTTTCAGATTTGTACAAAACAGTCGCTAGGCATCAGCTCAAAAATGGAGTCAAACCTGATTGAAGAAACCTAGATAATTTTAATAAGCATTGTGAATTTACAAAAATGTTCAAATGTGTGTGAAATCTTATGTTACTGTAGGATACACTGTTCAGGAGTTGAAGTCATGAGAATTGAGCCACGTGAAATTGCATTTCAGATCGAATTTCACTACAGACGCAGGTAAAATGGTCAAAGAGTGGGGCGAAAGACAATGGAGAGAGGAAGAATAAGGAGATGGAGTAACATATAATGCAATAAATACACAGCCGGGCCACGACGGGTATTAATGCTAATCGAAATATATTAACTCACTGCACTGCGGTTGTTCATTTCAAAGAACTGATACTCGACATCTGTCGTAATTTCCAGGTGTCAGTTCTTTCCTTTCTGATTATGGAATAAGGGACAACATATTAGTCGTAGCCGTATCAGGTCATTTTTCTGCGCCTTATTTTCATTCTAGCTATTGAGACGACGCGTGCTTATTTGCCGACTTGCCAATTTTTGAAGTAATAGATCATAAGGAAAATAAATTTTCTTTTACTGCAATCTGGAAGGAGAAAAATTCTAATTTATGAGTAACATGCAAGCGCGTTATATGAAAAACACTTACCTATTACATCCCAAGTTGCAAGAAATTCGGACTCACCAATTCTTCTGTTCTTACGAAACGCAATGAAAGTGCTTCTGACCAATCTGGACTCCCTCGGCCATCTACCGAAACGAATTCTGCAGTTTTCGTTGTAGAGAACGCAACAATGAACAGTACCTAGAGTGCCAGGAACTAGGTCACGTGACGAGGTACAGCGAGGCTACGGTTGAACTAGCGCCCAACAAGAAGAAGCTCACAATAAGTATGTGACCGATTATCCATATCATCCAAATGTATTATCAGGCAGCAATTTCTGTGGTATTACGAACAATAGAAAGAAATACAAACTCTGCGAAAACTGCATAAATTTTGTAAAACAGAAATAAGCTTCAAAGCTAGCAAGGAAACCTTTAGAAGCAATGTTCTGTCTATGGATTTTGGTTTTACAAGGTGTCAAAATTAACGTTTTGTAGTGTGCGGACGAGAGGGCATTGTTGCTAAAAGACCATACTTTCTCAGGTTTTCATCAGAGTCAAAGCGACCAGTAGTTTACTTAGATGAAACATGGATTCACACGCATTATACAGTAAATAAATGTTGGCAAAGTGATACTGTGCGAGTAGTATTGTTAAACAAAAGTGCCGGTCAGAGTTTGTTGTTCGCAGGCAGAGACAGATGTTTCATGGCTCAAAAACCAAAACGTCCGACTATCACTCAGAAACGGATAGCAAAAATGTTCAAAAATACGACGAAACCCAAGTTATGCCAGGCTTACTACCAATGTCTTTATCTCGTGTAATTACTCGCAGCGTATTTACTCATTCGGAATACTTTTAGCCATTATAGTTGTTGGACATATTTGACTGTAGTAATGTTCAACCATTTTTTTCCCATAATTCAAGGGCTTAGAAAAATTGCTTCAGACTTCACATGTAACCGCAGTATCAAACATAGCATTCGAATTTTCAAATTAGATTTCCTCTTATGCAAAATTAGTTTTCAGTAAACGCACGGCGCGTAACAGGCTGGCAGCGCTACACTCGTACCGGTGTGTACGCCAGACTGCTTCCGCCTCTCTGTTCCTCCAGCGTAAACACGACGGTGCTACCACAGTGGCGAGGAATAGGGTTGCCAGATTGATCTAGAGGCAGGCCCGGAGACTAGACGTGCCCCCTCCCCCTTGGCCAATGACTCATCGCCCCCCCCCCCTCCCAACTGCGACCAACTCCTCCCCCCCACCAGGATTACACGTGAATTCTAAAAAACTCCTCCCTCCCAGCAAGTATACCCCCTTTCCCCCCTCCCCCAAGTGGAACATTGCTAGGGGTGGCCTTCACATGCCGCAGCTGACCGGCCAGGCCGCCAGTTGCTGTGGATCAACAATCGGCACGCTTCAGTCGGCGGGGCATCAGAAGTGGCGGCAGCATCAAAGCTGCTCACATCAACAGCTTCGCCTTGGAAGAGTTGCCGCTTGTGGCTCCGCAAACTGGTCACCAAGAAGAGCGCCAAATACCTAATAAACTTTTGTAGACACTCTTTATAATTTTCTTCCTGCAACCATTCTTCACGGAACGAACTTAGCTATCGCTTCTTCATTTCACTGTTATTACTCACTAATCTGAGTTAATGTAAGCTTGTCTGTTCACACACGATCCGAGTATTCCAAAAATTGCCGGTAAACTGACAAACAATGAACGAACGAACACAAATAATAGACGTCGCCAGTTGACACGTTGCCGCAACAGTGTTTACTTAATAATGCGCTAGCCGATTACTACCGACGCAACATCGAAAAGTTTTCAGAGGAAGAATAGAAAAGTAGCGTTTTGTTGCAATAAGAAATTGACATTATATAAAGTTATTCATAATTACTAGAGAGGAGCCGGCCGGGAATGGTCGAGCGCACTGAGGCATCTTGCCACAGTGCGCGAGGCTGCTCCCGCCAGAGGTTCGAATCCCCCCTAGGGCATGGATGTTGTGTTCGTCCTTAGTTTAAGTTACGTTAAGTTCGATGTAGATGTCGCTATATGAGCATAGTACTTAAATAGCGTCGTAAAAAAGGTAAGATGAAGGTTCCATTCAAGCCCGGAGATGAGAGTCATTGGCCCGTAGATGCGGAGAATTCATTCCAAACCCGGGCACTCCGGGCGTCGCCCGGAGATCTGGCAACCCTAGCGAGGAAGAAATTGGTCCTCCTCTCTCCCCTTATTCAACAGGGGCGGCTGACAGGTAGTAGAGGCGCCATGCCATAGTTCCCAAAGCCGCTCCCTCTCCGAGGTTTGGTTTCGAATCCCCTCTTGGGCATGAATGTTGAATTTGTCCTAAAAATAAAAAAAAAAGTGCCTCCCCGTGCGGCCGCACGTTTCGCACGTGCCTTGCGCCGGCCCTGCGACAGATATTCGTTTGACTAATTACAACATGGCATACAATCCAAAATGTTGTACAAAACATATTAATGTGCAGGCACATTACACTTCTACTTTCAGATACCAGACTTATACACAGTGGCGTAGCTACTACACCAAGGGTCCCGGGGCAAAAATGACGTTGGGGCCCTCTCTGAACTAAAACTATACCACAGGCTCCGACTTCTTGGGGTATGCTGAGTGGCGTTTCCCATAGGAGGGAGGTGGTTGCCGGCCTGCAGCCCCGGCAGGTATTTAAAAAAATAGTACAGAAATCATTTTCAGAGTTTTCTTCTTCTTAGACATGCATATCAGATAATGATGTGCCTGTAGTGTGAATACTGTGTTCATTATCGCAAAAACTAACATCGGATGGTCTTCCTGCCTTCTTTCTTATGCAGATTTATTTTCTATTCAGTATTACGAAAATAGTCCATAACCACTTCTGCTGTCATACCATGTCTGTCGATACCAATAGATTTACAACCCATTCTTACATCATACACCAATTCAGTAAACAGGATGAAAAATGTCACGACTTAACACTAACACGATTCCTTGAAGACAATTGACTTGTAAGAGAATACATAAACGTTAAATTAGTAGTATACACATTTTCATCGTATCGTACCAAACCCACTTCATTTCTTGTTATTTAATACAACAATTAAAGGTTACCGCCTTCAGTTTACGATATTGAACTTACAAGCAGCAACATTCGGACTATTTAGAAAATGATCTCTTCAATCACACATCAACATGAATTTTAATGCCTACGAATTCAATTACCTGTTGTTTGATAATGTTTTTACAGCAGTGTATTAGAAAAGCCAGCCGCCCATCAGCGAAATGAGAGTCGAATTTAATTTCAATCAAGAAATATAACTTAAAGAAAGAAATAATACCAAAATTTTCCGAGCATACCCACTCAAATTTTGGGGTATGCTTGAGCGACCGAACATACCCGTAATCGGCTCCTATGAACTATACAGATGCAATACTACTTCATCAGGTCCTTACCGTTTACTGGAAGACATAATAAGGCAAATCTAAATACTCTTAAGTAAATTACTGTGTGTCACGCAGCAGATAATATTTAATCGTACTCTCTAATATAATTATAACTGTGAAAGTTAATTATGCTTTCAAGCAGAAATTACTGGGTGGATTTAGATGAAATTTTGGAGAGGGATAGAGTTGGACCTGGGTAGGACATACAGATAAAACGACCATGGAATAGTTTTCGAAGTTGCTCCATACTATGTGAATGAAGTCGCAGGCAGAAGCTAGTAAAAATGAACAACGAAGTTTTCCTCAACCACAAAAATATGGCCCCTTGCCGCGAATCAAACCATGAACAGTATTGTCACACAATGCTAGTAATTCAGCAGATGGCAGGGTGCACGTCTTAGCGGACAAGCAATACCTTTTTATGTTTATGTTCTGAGATGGGAATAATTTTTGGATTTCATTTCGTGCGTTTGAAGTTTGTTGGCAGTGTTCAAAACGTTAAAGTCGAAAATCCTTCATTCAGCTAAAATATTATATACAGTAGAACGTCGATTATCCTAAGTGTAATTGGGGGACATGGATGATCGGAAAACCGATTATTCGTATAATCGAACTGTACACTTCTACTTGCCAATAAGAAGTACTGTACAGTAAATGTGTTTATACAGTATTTGGAGTCGCGCGAGCCTTCACATTGCGCCGAGCGGCACGCCGCAACACTTGGAAGGCGCAGCTGTTGCTGCGAACAGCTTTGATGCTGCAGCTACTGTACTTCTGCCGACTGGAGTGTGACGACTGTTGTCCTCAGCGACTGTCGGCCTGGCCTGTCAGCAGGCCCCACTAAAGCAATGTTCCGTCACCTTGTGGTCCAGTGCGGCTACTGTGGGAAGCTTAGTTTGACGGGAGGGGGAATTGATGGACGGTAGGGTGGGAAGGTAAAAAATAAATAAATAAATAATAAATAAATAAATAACCAAGCTCTATTGCAACTTTTTCCGAACTTTACTTTGCCGAGGGGCCCCTTGATCTCTGGGGCCCCGGGGCACTGCCCCGCCTAGCCCTATGATAGCTACGCCACTCCTTATACATCCAGGTTATATAAAGATCACTGGTTATGCTCCCCCAAAATGTTTGCGCAGATAAGCCTGGGATTACAGTTTCATAAGATCGTTTTTCAAGGCTAGAGTTAATCTGAGGATGTTAAGAACCAACAAAGGAATAGCCAATCACATTGTTCTCTACGCTGTAATAGTAATGACATCATCATACACAAATCTTTCAAATGACACGTTTTAGCTCTATGGGGTTGTCCAGAAAGAAGTAACAAATTTTAAAATGGAGAAATGACTAGTCTCTTCGCCGTTTGGCATTTCAGACTGGTGTTTCAAGAGCATCTGCTCAATAGAGCAGTACACAAACTGAAGCCGTACAAAATAACGGTAGTGCATCAACTCATGAACTCAGATACTGTTGCTCGACGTCGTTACTGCAACAGGCTGTTACAGTCCGTGCACGATGGGGAAGTTGATCCAGAGATGCTTTACTTTTCTGATGAAGCATGGCTGCAGTTGTCAGGCTACTTAAATTCTCAGAACAATCGATGTTGGAGTTCATAAAATCCATATGAGTTACATCAACAACCTCTTCATGACGTGAAAACTGGAATATGGTGTGCAATTAGTGCGAGGCGAATAATTGGGCAAATCTTTTTTCACAAAACAATGAATTCTGACAGGTATGTGAAAAATATCCTGCATTCATTTTTTCAAGAACTTTCACCCAGCGAAAAGCTGTACGGTTATTTCATGCAGGACTATGCAAGACCACAAATTCATTGCCTATGCTTCTATGGCAGCAATACGAAATGTTTTTGATGATGGGATAGTTGACTGGGCTCCTCGTTCTCCAGATCTAAATCGCTGTGATTTTTATCTTTGGGGAATGTTAAAAGACAAGGCGTATGCAAGCAATCACCATACACTCGAAGAGTTGGAAGACAGCATTCGACTAGTCATTTCCCAGATTTCGGCAGCAGAAATTCGTGGAGTGTTCGCAAATGCGTTCAAGAGATGTCAGGCCGCTCTTTCCATAGAGGGACATCATTTTGAACATCTACTGTAAGTAAAGGTAAGCTTAGGTTACTCAGATGGCAATGTTTTTTAGACTTTTGTGTATGCGCCTGCGGCACAATAGTCAGAGAATCGGGCGCTGCCGTGGCCGGCTGATGCGGTAGCGTCGGCCGTGAGCCGTACCGCGCGATCCGCGGGCGCCTGGCAGGCGTCTTTCATGAGAGACCCTGTATATACATAATTTTCAGCATATGTCATATATGAATTAAATAAATTTTATGACAGGCAAACGTTTACACGAAAAATCGTAAAACTGATATATGTATAGATTTTATACGTTATATTCAAGCAATATGAACCTAGAAATCTTCCTATACTATGATGCAAAGTTGTATCAAAATTTAAAAATCTATCGGTTAAGAACTTTCGGAGATTAACGGCTGTATACAAACCAACAGAAGATTTTTATTTATAGAGATTACTGACAGCGGGCCCGGGGCGCGAGGGGGGAGGGGAAAATTATAGAGGGAAGCAACTTCTGAACAAAAAAAAAAAAAAAAAAAAATTAAAAAAAAAATGAACCGCCCGTCCTGGTTCTACTACGTGGTTGTGAACGCCTTGATGTCGCCGCGGCGGAGTGACCGAGCAGATTGAGGCGCTACGCTCCGATGCGCGGGCCATTCCCTGTCGGGGGTTCGAATTCCCCCTCGGGCATTGATGTTTGTGCTGTCTTTAGCATAAGGTAGTTCATTAGTAGATTGTAAGTTTAGGGACTGATGACCCCGCAGTTAAGTCCCATAAGCTTTACAAACATTTGAACATTTGCCTTTGTCTGGTGGCATTGTACAAACTGTCAATCGGAAACGAAGAAAACCATTTACATGGGACGTTAGTGAAACAGCAGTACCAGTAGCAGAATCAACAGATAAGTGTTCGGCAATTACACCGCGATGTATCTCCATCGGCAGTATTAGCAACATTATGCATCGTCACAGGTAGCAACCAATCCACGTTTCACTGCAGCATAAACTGCATGGAGACGATTTCCATAACTGTTTTGTGAATGTGATTAGATTGGTTGTTCGATATTGACGAGATCCTCGTGGATGTGGAAAATGTCAATACCTTATTCTAAAAATGCGAACGATCCTCACGTTCTTTGTCAAGGTACTGTTTTCCGATGATCCTACCTTCAGAAATCGTGGTAGCGTTAACCGGCATAACATGCATTACTGGATTGTTGACAATCCCTACTGGTTACGGTAAGTCGACTGTCAACGCCGTTGGTTAGTTAACGTGTGGTGTGGCATCATGGGGAACAAAATCGTTGCCTCTTTGTTGGCACATTGGATGGACGTAAATACTCCACGATGTTAGTCTGGACGTACAGCAACATATGTGGTTTCAGCACGACGGGTGCCCAGCGCAGTACGCAAGTAAAGCACGCAAAGTTTTAGACCATGTTTACATTCGTCGGTGGATCGGCAGATGTGGCTCTATTAATTGGCCTGCTAGATCACCTGATTTGACGCCATTAGATTTCTTTCTGTGGGGATGTGTAGAAGGTAAGAAAATGCCAACGGGTCGTGAAGACATCGACCACAAACGTAACGCTTGTGCTGACATTTCCACAAATATGCTTATATTCCGTGTACAGTCATTTGCCGAACTGATCGCTGCGTGTACTAAAGTCTAAGGTGCTACATTTGAACATTTACCCTTACTGGCAAAGCTGTGAAACGTTCACTTCAAGCCCCCGGACATAGCCGCATCATGTAAGTACCCTGATCGATATCTCGGAGGTATACAACGTTGAGTGCATTGAATATTAAATTGACATTGAACTGCATGTTTTAAATTACGATTGTGGGCTCATTTCGATTCCGCTGATTACAGCACCATCTGTGGCGAAACTGAAAATGTTTGCTTTCCGCATCCCCACCCCCCCCCAAAAAAAAAAAAAAAAAAAAAAAAAAAAAAAAACACCTAAGATAGCTCCCCTACCCAGGTGACAATGTTGCAACGCATTATTGTCCGAATTATAGTATTTGCGTATCAAATATTTCTACAATCCATTTAATTTCTTACTTTTAGACAAATAATTACACAAAATTTTTGATTCATTAGATTCATTTTTGAAAGTCGTCTCTTACTTGCTCCGTAGAAAGCTTTGATATTCATTGCACCACCCCCATGAACCAGAGACATTGCCGAGGTGGGGTGGCTTGCGTGCCTCAACGATACAAAAAGACGTACCGTAAGTACAACCAGAACGAAGGGGTATTTGTGGAGAGGCCAGACAAACGTGTGGTTCCTGAAGAGGGGCAGCAGCCTTTTCAGTAGTCACAGGGGCAACAGTCTGGATGATTGACTGAGCTGGCCTTGTAACATCATCTAATGTGGCTTTGCCACACAGTTACTGCGAACGGCTGAAAGCAAGGGGAAACTACAGCCGCTACTTATCCCGGGGATATGCAGCTCTACTGAATGAATATATGATGATGGTATCCTCTCGAGTAAAATATTCCGGAGGTAAAATAATCCCCATTCGGATCTTAGGGCTGGGACTACTCAGGAAAATGTGACCATCAGGAAAGGCAGCACTGGCATTCTACGGATCGGAGCGGGGAAGGTTAGATCCCCTAATAAGAGTAGGGAGGTTACAAAATTAAAAAGAGAAATGGATAGGTTGAAGTTAGATGTAGTGGGGATTAGTGAAGTTCGGTGGAAAGAGTAACAGAATTTCTGATCAGGCGAGTACAAGATTATAAATACAAAATCAGTTGTCGGTATTACAGGAGTAGGTCTGATAATGAATAAGAAAATAGGAATGCCGGTAAATTACAATGAGCAACACAGTGATCGCATTATCATAGTCAAGATAGATACAAAGCCAACACCGACCACAGTAGTACAAGTTTATATGCCCACTAGCTCCGCCGACGATGAGGAGAATGAAGAAATGTATGAGGAGGTAAATGAAATGATTCAGACAATTAAGGGAGAGGAAAACTTAAGTGTGATGGGAGACTGGAATTCGGTTGTAGAAAAATAAAGGGAAGAAAAAGAAAAACAGAAGATGAATACGGACAGGGCAAAAGGAATGAAAGCGGAGACCGCTTGGTAGAATTTTGCACGGAACATAATTTAATCATAACAAACACTTGGTTCAAGAATTATGAAAGAAGGTTGTATACGTGGAAGAGACCAGATTACACTGGAAGGTACCAGATAGATATTGTAATGGTAAGACATAGATTTCGGAACCAGGTTTTAAATTTTAATAGGTACCCAGGAGCAGATATAGATTCTTACCATAATTTGTTGGTCATGAACTGTAGGCTGAAACTGAAAAAACTGCAAAAAGGTAGGAAAATAATGAGATGGAACATGGATAAACTGAAGGAACCTGAAGTTCTTGAGAATTTCAGAGGGAGCTTTAGGCAACAATTGACAGAAACGGGGGGGGGGGGGATAAAACAGTAGAGGAAGAATCGGTGCATTGAGAGATGAGATAGTGAAGGCAGCAGAGGACAAAATAGGTAGAAAGGCAAGACCTACAAAAAGACATTGGAAATCACAGGACATACTAAAATTAATCAATGAAAGGATAAAATATAAAAATACAGTAAATGAAACAGGCAAAATGGAGTACAGACGACTTAGAAATGAAATTTACAGGAAGTGCAAAATGGCTAAGCAGGAATGGCTAGAAGGCAAATGCAAGTCTATAAATATGGGAAAAATAGATACCGAAACAGGAAAATAAAAGAAACGTTTGGAGACAAGAAAAGTAGGTGTATGAATATACAGAATTCAGATGGAAAACCAGTTCTCAGCAAAGAAGGGAAAGCTGAAAGAGTATATAGAGAGGCTCTACAAAGGAAATGAATTTAGAGACAATATTTTAGGAAGGGAAGAGGATGTAGGTGAAGATGAAATAGGAGATACTATACTGAGAGAAGAATTTGACAGAGCACTGAAAGACCTAAGTCGAAACAAGGCCCCTGGAGTGGACGACATTCCCTCAGATCTGCTGAAGTCTCTGGGAGAGCCAGCCGTGCCGGCCGCGGTGGCCGAGGAGACTGAAGCGCGCCAGTCACGATCTGCACGGCCACTACGGTCGGGGGTTCGAATCCCCCTCGGGCATGGATATTTGTGCCGTCCTTAGTATTAGCTAGTTCATAAGTAGTTTGTAAGTTTAGGGACTGATGACCCCGTAGTTAAGTCCGTTAAGCTCTACAAACATTTGAACATTTTAGAGCCAGCCGTGACAAAACTATTTCACCTGGTGTGTAAGATGTATGAGACGGGGAAATACTCCGACTTTAAGAAAAATGTAATAATCCCCATTCCAAAGAAAGCAGGTGCAGACATGTGTGAAAATTATAGGAACGTCAGTTTAACAAGTCACGGTTGCAAAATTTTAACTCAGAAGGGTGGAAAAGCTGGCAGAAGCTGACCTTGGGGAACACCAGTTTGGATTTAAGAGAACTGTAGGAACACTGGAGGCAAAAATCACTTTACTGTTTATCTTAGAAGATAGATTAATGAAAGACAAACCTACATTCTAGTTTTTGTTGATTTGGATAAAGCTTTTGACAATGCTGATTGGAATACACTCTTTCAAATTCTGAAATCAGCAGGCTATATGGAACGGAAGGTTATTTACAACTTGTACAAAAACGCAACAGCAGTTACTAGAGCAGAAGGGCATGAAAGGGATGTAGAGTTTGAGAAGGATGTAAGACGGGGTTTTAACCTTTCCCCGATGGTATTCAATTTGCACATTCAGCAAGCTATAAAAGAAAGCAAGGAGAAATAAAAACCTTGCGTTTTGCTGATGGTATTGTAATTCTGTCAAAGACAACAAAGAACCTGGAGGAGCAATTGAACGGAATGGAAAGTGTGCTGAAAGGAGAATATAAGATGAGCATTAACAAGAGCAAAACAAAGGTAATGATGTCAAAGCCATGTTTTAAAAGAAGCTCTGCAATCCTGGGCCTGAACAGGAGAGAGATTAGACTCATGGTTGGATTGCTGACAGGCCATTGTAATTTCAAAAACACCTAAATACAATGGGAATAACAGAAGAGGACCCTAAATGTGGGATCTGTGATGACGGTGATGAAACTGTATCACATCTAATCTTCGAATGCATTGCATTGGAGAGTAAAAGGCACGGAAAATTTGGGACAACTAGACCCGAAGAAATTGTGTCTAATAAAGAACTGGTAAAGGGACTTCTTACACTGTTCAAGGGCATTGGTTGGCTTTACTAGATATACAGGGAGCGATACCACACAATAAACTTAGTTTCGGTGCGGGCAGTGGCGGGTTAGACCAAGACTGTTTTGGATTCCCTGGAAAAATCAGATCAAATCAAATCAAGGTAATGGAATGCAGTCTTAGAAAATCAGGTGATGCTGAAGGAATTAAATTAGGTAACGCATCAATAAAGGTGGTAAATGAGTTTAGTTACTTGGGCAGTAAAATAACATATGATTGTCGCAGTACAGATGATATAAAATTGCAGAATGGCAATGGGAAGAAAAGCGTTTTTGAAAAAGAGAAATTTGTTAACATCGAATATTAATTTAAGCATAAAGAAGTCGTTCCTGCTGTCTTGTCTCCATGCGGAACTTCGAAATCGGCGATGATCAGGGTAGATATATTCCTTACGATCGCGGCTAATAAAGTGTTCAAGAGTTGTACTGCGACCATGACTTCTGTAACTTCGTTGAGATAGTGAGGGACTGCCGTCATCTGCACCAGTCGAGGCCATGGCTGATATCTAGTGCCCTAGTAAGCTGTGGGATCAGAAAGTTATATTAAGATCGTGGGTAATGCTCACCGTGACACTGGAGATGAATCAAGCGAAGGAAAACAACAATGCAGCCCGTCCTAGACTACGAAAATGTAAGCAGTTTGATGTCGGCTGTCAACAAGGACATAGCATGCAATACTGTATTAATAAAAGTTATTTTACCCGTGACTATTCTGAACATATCAAACAACTACTGTTAGCATATATTACGAGTGCAACGTGTCGAGTAGTGGCCTCTGATTATTTGCGTATAAAACTTGTATCTATTCTGGATGTGTGGAACCTGTGATTGTGATGGTTAAAGGAATTAGGAAATACTGCAAACAGTCGCGTTTCTTATGTATTTATTCACCACGACCGGTTTCGAACTGCCTGACAGTTCATTATCGGGTGGTATATATTTTTATAGGTTGTTCACAACATCGTGGAACCTGTTTGGCTGTGGTGAGATAGAAAATAATGTGCGAGCTTTATGTTTGGCACCAAATTACCATATATGTTTTAATCGTATTCTGCCACATTGGTCATATTAATGAAAGGATATCATGTTAAAAAAATAAACAACGCGTCTCACTATACATAGACGCATCTTTTAACAAATGTTTCGAAACAGCATTACGCACATGGCAGTCACCATCCGCACAAGTCGGAGAAGCAGGAGTCATCTCTATTATTGCAGGAAAATGCAAATGTTGTTATCTGAAAACGTCTTACGTACACTGTTCTTGTTACACTAGCAATGTCTCACCGCTATGCAAGTTCACTGCCGAATGGGGTCTCGCCCTCCCCTTGTTGTAGACAAGGGCAATTGTTCAAATATTTGTAGAGCTTATGAGAGCTAACTAAGGGGTCATCAGTCCCTAAACTTACAAACTACTTATGAACTAGCTTATACTAAAGACGGCAAAACATCCATCCTCGAGGAGGGACGGCCTCGCGCATCGTAGCCTAGCGCCTCAATGCGCTCGGCCGCTCCGCCGCGGCTGACAAGGACAACCTGTGTCTGCAGGTCAAAGCGTCCAGTGCAGTCCCGAATGCACATGCGAGGTAGCCGCGGCAGAATGGCCGTGCGTACTAAGGCGCCCTGCTGCGGTGCGGGCGGCTGTTCGCCGTCGGGAGTTCGAGTCCTCGGGCATGGATGTTTGTGTTGTCCTTAGCATAAGTTAGTATAAGTAGTTTGTAAGCGTAGGGACTGATAACCAACGTAGTTAAGTCCCTCACATTAACAAACATTTGAACAACGTACAAGGGATTTCGGAAATCACAAGTAATACAGTTACCAGAAAACCTTATGCGTTTAATTGTCTAAAATTATAAATATATTTATTTGTTGTAATAATCAAAGTACAGTAGAACCCCTCTAATCCGACCTTGGATGGTCCGTCACTCCGGTTAGTCCGACCACGCTCAGGCTCTCTGAGTCTATGCCGACTTGTCACTGACTGGACGCCTGTTGGGTCATTGTTGCGGTGTCTGTCGCTGTGCATATTGTTACAATGTACGTTACTGTGCAGTTTTATCCGTTGGTGGGATTAAAGAAAACGTCGTTGTTTGCTTTATTCCGTGTTCTCTACAGTACTTATTACATCCATTCTGTGTACAGTTGTCTGTTTTTCAACATAAACGTAAACATGTAACTCTTTCACTAAATGAAAAATTAGCAGTGCTACAAAGACTGGACAAAGGAGAATCGCTCTGAAAAAATTGCAAAGAAACTGAATGTAGGTGTTATGACAATTAAGGATACGATTGATGGTGAAACACTCTGAAGAATCGCAAAAATTAAAAAAAAAAATCCCAAACTTGAACTACTTGATAACGCACTGTGGATGTGGTTTTTTCAAGAAAGAAGGGAAGCCGATATAAAATTTCCTGCCAGTGATGGGTGGATTGAAAAAACCGCAGTAATAGTCTCACGCGTCGAACATGTAACCGTGTGTTGCAGGTATAAGTAAGCCGTAAGCAAGAGAAGAAACGAAGTGGCGCGGTGGGTCAGCGCCCCCTCTAACAAAAAACTGAACAGTAAACAACGAACAAATACGAACACACGTCCGCAACGGATCGAAGTACCAGAAGAACGACAAAAAGGTCGCTATCGCCTTGATCATTCCGACGAGTTCTGAGATTCAACACTTGACGGCAACGTATGTGGTGTTACAGTAATGGAGCTATTCCCGTACGATAACTTGTACAAAGAATAGACAGGAATTATAAGAGTCGAAGGACATTAAAGGGACCAAGTGTTTGGAAACAGAGGAAAAGAAATTCATTGTTACGTTCGGATCAAGGATTTTCTTCAAAGTTTATACTCTTTTAGCAGACCATTAGTAGAACTTAAATGATTTTGAGATTATCCGAAAAATCAAATATTTATCACAAAAATATAAAAAAGACATTTAGTACAAAAAATTTAACGATTTAACAACTAAAAGACGTCTACAGTAATATAAAAATATGTCTTTTACACAGTGTTAAACAACATATTAACTAAAAAAAACGTCTACACACACTATAATATGTAGCCTATTGGTTTTAAAAGGAAAAACGACAAATAAATTACAGTACTATACTTACTGTAGAAAGAAATCGGACACCATGACGAGTTTTCCAACGATCATGGTGGGGGAGGGGGAAGGGGGGGGAGTGGTTAGCGTGTTCTGAGTTTTCAAACGCTGGATCGCCAGTTCAATTCTAGCTCATACCGTCGTTTGTTTATATTTATTTACTTCAACACTGATCATATTAGTTCATATATTTCACATTTCAAAGTAATATAAAAAATACGTATAGTTGCATCGACATTTATTGGATTTTCAAAATTTACACACAGTAGAACCCCTCTAATCCGTCACCTTCGGGACCGGGACCATGGTCGGAACGTCGTCGCCTCCCCTTGTAAGAGGGACAGTTTTAATAAATAAAAACGGATCCTCAAAATATTACACAATTGTCTTCTATGTCATTCAAAATGAATCAAATATTCTACCAGGAATCGTCCCTGCGCTAGAGCTATATATACCAAAAACAAATATGTACTCCGCATTTATTGATACTTACATGAGAGAAAAATGCTACATGTTACACCCAAAAACTCCTTACTTACATTTACTAATTGTAGAAAAAATTCGGCAGAGCTTGTAGTATTAGCTTAAGCTTTGGTCCTTATTTCAGCTTAAAGTTCTGATATTTTCTGTCCACAGCCACCACAATTTACAACTACAACACTGACTGTTTGTTGTTATGTCCTCATTCTGTTCAAAAGCTTGGATAGTGTTAATTTTGATGCGTTTTTCATGTAATTGCAGCCAAATTAAAAATTACACTTTTCCGACACTGGCAGACTGTTTGAGGCACTATCCAACCTTTTTACCAAATTTATTTTTAATATGGTATGAATGCATGACATACACAATAGCTAGGTAATTTGTCTGGCTGGCATTAATATAAGAATGCACTTTTGTATCCGTGAACGTATCTGTTTGATTGCTAGATATAATTGTGCAATATTAAATCTTTCCTCATGCTTGTTGTATTTTTCGTTACTCTAGGGAGCTTTGCAACAGTCGTCTCCATCCTCCGTAAAGTCCTGCCAGTTCTGTGACTTTGGTTTTCGTGTATACAATGCCCGTATTCAAACGATAATCACAGCGAGCTGCGAGCGTTGCAAATAACAGCAGGGCGTGGCGTGCTGCCCCAGTCAACCAGCGTGCAGTGGCACGCGCCGCTTCTCCTGAGTTTCTCGAGAATTGCTCGAGTCGCCGCGCCTCACAGTCCCATCCCTACTCTTAGGTAACATTCATTCCTTCTCCCATGCATTTTACATGACCCCCACCATCTCAGCGTGTTCGCTCCAACTGCTTCATCTATGGTGTTCATTCCTGCCATTGTTCTCGTCTATTAGTACATGCAATCTTCATTGCTACTTTCATATCCGTAACCCCAACCTTATTAATAAGGTAATCTGTATCTACCCAGCTTTTACTCCCATACAAAAAAGTTGGTAGAAAGGTAGAGCGGTGCAGTGCTAACTTAAGTCTTGGTACTAACATCCTTCTTGGAGAAGAGAGTAGATCTTAGCTGAGCACCAACTGCATTAGGTTTGTTACACTTTGATTCCAGTTATTTCACTATGTCGCCATTCTATGAGAAAATACATCCTAACTACTTCAAACTGTCCACCCATTCTAACTTTATTCTTCCTATTTGGCAATCAATCTGTTTAAGTCTTTTTCTCCAGAGACATGCTTATCTTCGTACCATAACACGTACATCTTTTAATCTCGCCCTGCCAGTCTATTGTTTTCAACATATGAGCCATAAACGGTATGAACAACAGTGATGACAGTTTACAATATTGCCTTACCCCTGAAACTATCTTGAACCATGAAATCGATTTCCTGTTAGCTCCTAATTGCTCCCCCCAGGAGTTCAGGGTTCATTCCTGAGTGCGTGCGTGGCGAGCATTGGTACCCGATCAAATGCAGTCTTTCTTCCTTCTTTCCTTGATGGACTGTATTTCCTTTCCATTCCCCTCCTTTCCTATCCTCACTCCTTCCCCTCCCCACCGAGGGAGTGATGACTTTAGCAGTTCGGTCCCTCTGTACTAAACAAACAAACAACCAATTTTAACTGCTGCGTGACAATCCACGTAAACAGCTATAACTGCCTGAATAGATTTGCCTCCTATAATATTATAGAACTGACAATAGGAACACGCTTATAAGCCTTTCCTAGATACATTTCCGTGTTCCACTCATAGCACATCTCTATTATCCGCCGGAAGCTGAAGATCACTTCCTGACGGCCTCTAAGAGGCCTAAACCCACACTGATTTTCATCCACCTTGTCTTAAACTAATACCCGCACTCTCCTTCCAACAGTACGTGAGAATATTTTGCCTACAACGCCAATTAGAGAGATACCTCTGTTTTTGTTACAATCTTTTCTGTTTCCATGCTTGAAAATTAGTGTGATAACGGCTTTCGTCCAGTCAGACGGACCAGGTCCCGACTTCCACGCCATTTCAATAATCCTGTGTAATCATTTGATACCTGACGTTCCATTGTATTTGATGCGTTCCGACTTAATATCATCTACCCCAGCCGCTTTATTGCAGTGCAATCTATTGACCATTCTCTCCACTTCCTCAAATGTGATCCGCTTTACATCATTCCTCTCCCATTGCACCTCATAATCTGACTCATCACCGAATGTTTCACCTACATTGAACAACTCTTCAAACTATGCCCTACATCTGCCAAAAACATCCACAGAATTCAGTAGTAGCTTTCTTGACCTGTTCAAAACACTTGTCGATTTCTTCTCACCCCCCCCCCTTTCGACGACTGCTAATTATGCTCCAGAATGACCCAATTTACAAAGTCTTCCGTGATTTTTGTTTGGATTCTGCAATTATCAGTTAGCTTTGTTTCTTTATTCAACAAAAGTTTCTTTGTCTGTCTGGATTCTAGTATGAAGATGTTTTTGAAACACCTTCTTTTTCATTCTTCAGGCTGCTTTGTGTCATTCCACTAAGCTGTCTGCTTCTTCCTATCTATAACACTACTGTTCCAAGACATTCGTTAACCACTTCTAATACTGTGTTCCTGTACCTTGTCCATTCCTCTTCGTTCTGTAAATGACTACATTCAACTAACTGGTACCTTTCTGAGATCATTGTTGTGTATTTGTGCCTAATTTCCCTGTCCTGAAGCTTCTCCATTCCCGCCTGAGGTTCTAATCCTCCCTCTGGCATATGTGTATTTGTGGTCCTTAGCGTAAGTTAGTTTTAGTTAGGTTAAAAACGTTGTATTTCTAGGGTCCGATGTCCTCAGCAATTTGGTGCCGTAAAATTGCAAACATTGGAATTTGGAAACGAAAACAAAAATTGTCATTCTACTGGCTTTACTGTAGGTAATGATGAAATTTGCTTTACTTGACTAGCGCATAAGAGGGAACTGATTTGATTGGTCTATTTTCTCTGTCTATGTTCGCAAGTATACGCGTAGCCGGATTTTGCTGGTCTTGGTAAAATGACAGGCTTTCGATAATGGCTTCCATAATTGTTAGGACATTGTATAGATCTGAGTGTCGTACAACTGCCTAGGCTGCCACTTCTGTGCTGCAAGGAGATCTGACTAGAAAGGTTACGCCAAAATGGTTTCTCTGAGATGGCAGCCTGTATGCCAACAGATAACGCTTGCAGGTGGTAAACTGTCTAGTCTTCCTCTATTGATACTTCGTCAAGTGTACACTTTCTGAAATTCCAATACAAGCTTATGTTTACTCTCTAGGCTGTGCTAAAAATGTTCAAATGTTTGTAACTCTATCGGACCAAACTGCGTGGTCATCAGTCCGTAGCTTACAAACTACTTAAACCAGGGTAAACTAACCTAAGGAACACACACACACACACACACACACACACACACACCCATCCCCTAGGGAGGACTCCAACCTCCAACGGCGTGCAACCGCACGCTCTGCAGCGAGGCGCTAGCTAGGCTGTGCTCTACCACTGTTGATATTTCGACATTTATTTACTCGAGTTGACATGTTGAGCACAGTGACCGGCAATAATTCCTCTGGACTCCCCCACGTAACTGCTGCTGAAGCTGTAAGGAATTACAACATTAATACTTGGACGCTAAAATTAGGCCTAAAGTACTAATTCTTTATATTATAGGGGAGACTGTTATACCTTGGATCACTTTTTACAGAAATTGGATAAAAACTATGTACCTGTATCTTAATTGTAATGAGAAAGACTTCACAATGTTTACTACATATTTTGCAGCAACATATACTAGTGGTACATTCCAAAACCATCACTGAAAAATTTTAAAATATTTGCTTAAGTGATCCATGGTACAAGGTGGTCTTGTACCATTGATCACACTCTTTTGTATCTTGGATCAGATAAAATCACACCTTCTTTTACCTTGAATCACTCTGCGGTATGTGGCACGGGAGCACACAGGCTTTCTCTTCAGATGGTGTCAGTTGAACCATCTTTTGTTTTTTCTCTTTCCATTGGTTCTTTGGTTTGAACAGGTACTTTGTGGACCTTTATTTGCTTTGTCCTTTTTTGATCGTTTTGGATAACTCAGTTTTGTCGTTACAGAGGGCGTCGAGCTACCATGCCGGCAACCCTCGTAACCGAGCGCGCTGAGCCACTGCGCCTTAGCAAGTTCCAAACCACCGTCTAACATGTTCGTACATCACAAACTAATTCCTCGTCTATTACACTACGGCGAACAGCTGCGAGAGTACTCCGTGAGTCTTGTACCATCGACGACAGGTGTTAACTAACTAATCAACATAGATTATAATTCATTGTCCCAAGAACGACGTGTTTTTTGATAATTTTCAGTGCGCCATTGTTTTGAAATGACAACGATTAAGTTATAACAAGAATATCTTCAAGTAGAGAAAGCAAGATGGCGTACTCAAAAGAGATTTCGGGGCGAGGGATGTCACATGACTGATTTACGAACGCCAACTGTATGCTGTGTTCCATCCAGGCTATAGTCACTCGTCCGAACGCCAAATGTACGCTACGTTCTTTTCAGGCTATAGTCTTTCGTATCCAGTACAGGCAAAGAAATAAACTTTCAACTACCAAGGCAAGACGGGTGATGATATTTTAGCGGAAAAATATAATAAAAATGTGGGAGAGATATTAAAATGATAGTTCAAAGAGGTAAAAGTTCGAAAGTGAGTATATTTGTCAAATCTAAACTCAAATATCATATAATTTTGGGTGTTTGTTAAAATACGGTCAGAGAATATTATGTGTTAGGTGCTTGGATATTAACACAATAGTAGAGTCTTAATCATATCACCATAATTTTTTATTATTTAGCTTATATGTTTGCAAAAACTTATAAAACTACAAATTTAAAGTGCGCCGTAAATCATGTCAGTGCGATTTTTTTTAACTTCCCCATTCATTTCATGTCAGAGTGAGCCACAGCGAAGCCTGGCCGGTTTTATTAGGTTGTCCCTTCAATTTTCGAGGATGCCAAAAATGAGATATCGCTTGCCTCTTTACTACTTCAATTATACTAATCGTGTCTGCTTTCGTAGAGGTTGTTTACCTCATGTCAAGGCCTCCATGCCCGATTCGTCTTGAAACCGCTATCCGGGAATTAATCTCGGAACTGAGATGATCATTCTACGAAACAGTACTGGTTCTGCATGGTAGGGCGCCTACCGATACAGAATGGAAAGTAGCGAATGAGGTAGTCGGCTATCGTTATTGTTAATTCGTAAAAATACGTTCTCTTTTCAGGTACGAAAGCTACGGCCGGTGAGATAAAAGTCCCTATGTGGCAGTTTTCTATATGAAGTAGAACAGCAAATCTATGAGAAGGCACAGATTGCAATGAATCCAAGAAATAATTTGAGGATTGTGAGATGAAGGGGATATCGTAAAAGAAAAATTCGAAATGTTCAAATGTTTGTAAATCTATCGGACCAAACTGCGTGGCCATCAGTCCGTAGCTTACAAACTACTTAAACCAATGTAAACTAATCTAAGGACAACACACACACCCATGCCTCAGAGAGGACTCTAACCTCCGACGGCGAACAACCGCTCGCTCCGCAGTGACTCGGCTACTGCACCGCGGCGAAAAATTCGAGACGGGTCTCACTAGCCAAAAGACTAAAGGGGGGAAAATTGCAGCTCATAAGTGGAGAGATAAGCAAAGCATTTACATTAACACTAGAATGATCTCGTAGGACCTCACAGATAAGTATTCCGGGAACAGGTAGCCCGCGCTTCAGCGGATCTAAACATTCTGTTCTTAATTTTCATAAAATAGGTGTTCAGTTGTTACTGTTTCAATACCTACATGTTTTTCCCTCGTTTTTGTTTACCCATTCACTGCAACATCTCAGGTTAAAGCTAACGGTGCAATGTTGCACTGTGTCTCAGAGATAAAACGCAACCACCAACGTTCCTTCTAGTGACATGACGTTTGCAGTGTTCAGGCCGTGAGCAGCGTATAAAAATGGTGTACCCTACATCGTTACGACACACGCTGCAGTAGTATGGGACTTACTTTGACATTTTAACTTTGGCCTCAGCAAGTCATTTCAAGTGAATGCAAGGATTGTTCATTCTACAAGATCGTGGTTGATTCCTTCCAGAGATAGGGGCCTCCCACTTCCACCGACCAAGACGTTCATGAGATGTTGAACATTACCCTTCGTTAATTCCTTCAGGAACTGTGATTAGAAACACTCAAGGACCCAAAGCTGCTATTTTTATTCATTATGTATTACGAAATCGTCATTCAACACAGTGAATCATGACCAAAACCATTTCAGATGGGCCCTTGTCACTTTTTCTTTCAACGATGGGGACACTATAGCGTCTTCCCTTAATTTTTCATCTCCTATCATATCCCTTCTCGTTCGCAGGAATTTCATTTCTGCAGCTTGTTGTTTGCTGTCGACCTGTTTGGTATTTGTGCAGGTTTCCAGGCCATATGTTATTATGGGACTAACGTATGATCAAAAAAGAATCTTGTCGATCTTAAGGGAACTTGTTCATTCCAGAGTAGAGTCGGAACTTAATGGTAGAACTGAGCTGATTTTTGAATTCGGTTATTGATCTCATGGTGTATCCTATTATTGCTTGAAATTATGCATACAACATAGTTGTACTTGTGTACTGTTTCTAGCTGTGTATCATTCAGTTTCATTTTTCCTTTCTTATTCTGTGTGTTGATTGACATAGCAACCGTTTTTAATTTATTCATTGTCCTTTAAGATGATCAGTTGCAGGTGGTCAGTCTCTCCTGAACTTCTTTGTCTTTAATACCCCTGATTACATCGTCATCTGCAATTGCATTTATGTCTTTGTTGTTGTTATGCTTCATTCCTTTAAAAAATTCGGCCATAAAAAGTAACGGTGAGAGGGCACTACCTTGTTGTACACCTTTAGTTGTTTTGAACCAATCAGAATAACCATTTCTATCTGTAAGCAACTGTACCAGCCATCGTAAAGCATTTTCACTTTCTGATTTAGTCCACTGGGTACATTTTTCTTTCTTAGACATTCCCACATAGTTACCGCCTGCAGTACCCCCCTCTAATTTCAAAAAAAAAAAAAAAAAAAAAAAAAAAAAAAAAAAAAAAAAAAAAAAAAAAAAAAAAAAAAAAAAAAAAATTGGAAAAGAAGGCGTACTTTAGCCGAATAAATACGGTAAATTATCATTCTACGCAGTGTAATATGGATGAAAGAGCACATACAAGCACTGATACCTACGCGTTTAACACTTCGCTGAGATCAAGTACCAGACAAAAGGGCCAAGTCATCCGTTCCAGTTCCGGCGACAGGTGAACGTGCGAAAACAAGGATCCGGTATTTCGCGTCATCAGTCGAACACTTGGCAATCTCGTTGCTACCGTGTGAGATAGCGCTCAGTATCTCAATAGGCCTTTATCGGCGCTGCTGCACCGGAGCTTGTACGGAATCTGCCAACAGTCACAGCTGCTCGAGGTGTCAAGTGACGTTATCGGAATGTACTTAGTGCTCCACGAGTGCTTCTTGTGTGTGAGCTCACAGTTCCGACGACTGTTGATACGTCAGCGGGCATCGACCGTTCGGGGAAGCTGATGCGCGAGAGTATTCTGGCGACGATAAAACCTAGTAGAAAAACTAGGCGACGAGCGTCGACTAGCAAAAACAAGACGCGGATCATGTCCCCAGCTGCCTTGAGTATCAGGCGCCAGGCCCTACACTTGTCAGAGCCACGGATGAATTACGCTCATTGGCCCCTCGATGGCGACATAACCATTACAGAGAAAAATGTCCGCTGCCCGCAGAAATCTCATTAGTAGAAGACGCGCTGAAGTAAATTGAGCAGCGCCACAATAAAACAAATGTACCGACATTACTGAGTTTAGATTGTAACCATCATCGCGTGAATACCTTGCTTTCGGTGCACATTACTCTCGATCTAGAATGCGGAGGAGGTTGCCATTTTGTACCAACAATGAATGAGATGAACTCAAGCTGTAATGGGAAATTTTGTTTTTCATAGTTTAAGATTTACAATATGTTGCCTAATAGATGTTTTTATAAGACACGTTTGCATTCTGGAACGATTTTCTGGCTTATCGTCAGTCTAATCGCATTTAGACTGTGGCAGGCTGCTGTCAACGTTCGTAGGAACACATTATGCCTCTTGTTTTGTAGTTTGGAGTATATCTGACGAACCAGAAAAACCCTTATTACACTTCATTACTATTTCGTCTAAAAATAACCGTTAAAATTATATACAGAATACAGCGCGGGAGTAGCCGAACGGCCTGGAGCGCCACGTTGCGGATCGCGCGGCCTTCCGCGTCGGGGGTTCGAATCCTCCCTCGGGCATCGATGTTTGTGCTGTCTTTAGTATAAGTTAGTTCATAAGTAGTTTGTAAGCTTAGGGACTGATGACCCCGCAGTTAAGTCCCATAAGCTTTAACAAACATTAGAATGACAAACATGGATCATTTCTGCGATGTATTATGCATAATACAAAGATACTGTCCCATTCTTAAATTGGGACAAATTTGGTGAACTTATCTAAAACCATTATGAAGATATTTGTACCCAGTGTTCTGAAAATGTAGTTTCGAGAAAATGTGAAAAGATTGTTCAGTGTTTCTGACGCACCGTATGCCTCCTTCAGAACATTCCAGTGGCATAATTTTGCTGGCTGCTTCTTCATCCTCTGCAGACTTTGTCGGGAGTCTTTTCCTTGCTCTGGACTATTTAGTGGTGGCTTCTACAGCCCTTTCAGCTTCAACTAGTCGCTGACGCTCTTTGGCAGTCAGAGCAGCTATCACATTTCCTGTTTGGATTCCTAGTTTGACCATTACTTTTGCCCTTCTAATTACACCATCATTGAAACAGCATCCATCACACCTATTTTGAGTACTGGTGCTGTCCATCCAACAAACACTGTTCTCGGTACTCGTTGCTACACGCAGCTGTTGAAACTCTCATTAGGATTTTTTTGTACGGCTATGTAGACATTCACTAAGTAATATTTTATCTCCAAGGTCCCTATGTATTAGCTTTATTGTTTCCATGACTATGGGAGGCATGGAATGTTTATGGTAATATTCCTTGCCTGAAGCATCAAAATCAAATGTTCAAATGGTTGTTAAGCTTATGGGACTTAACTACGGGGTCATCAGTCCCTAAATTTACAAACTACTTATGAACTACTTACTAACTAGGACGGCACAAATATCCATGCCCGAGGGGGGATTTGAACCCCCGACCGTAGTGGCCGTGCTGACCGTGACTGGAGCGCCTCAGTCACCTCGGCCACCGCGGCCGGCCCTGAAGCATCAGCGTGGCCAGTGTGCAGACATTTGTTCAAAGAGCGTTTAAGACTATTGTAATAGCTTTTTAAAAGTAAATAGACCATACATTTTTGAAAACGGTAGAAATTTGCCTTTCAGATGGAGGCAATTTATTTTTATTTTATTTTATTTCATTCGATTTTCAGTCATTGTCACGTCCAGGTCCCCTTAAACAAAAAAGATATGCACTTTTTCAAGGTAGGACCCTCTTTTACAATGTCTTTCTGGTCAAAGATTAAATCCCTATAGTGCAGTTCACGATGACCTGTAAAATCCTACAATAGGAGGTATGTTCTAAAACTGCCGGTAATTTTTTCCACATAATTTTTCTATGCTTTACTTTGATTTACATATTGTGCATGGCCTCCTTCGAAATAGTCACTTCCCCAATTATTGATACATCGCTCCTAGAGAAGCTGTCTTTTGTTCTGCTTTAAACATCGGTCCGCTTTCATTCTTCACCTCCTCCACACTTTCCTTTTCGTCGGCCGACAAAAACGTGAAGTGGGTCACTTACTCCAGTCATAGGAGGATGCACTTTCGTCAATGAAGACGTCTCTTATCTGTAACAGCTCTCGCTTTGAAGTTCATGTAAGTGCAGAATACAAGCTTTTATATTTTGGACGATGCCACGGGCATTACCCGTACGGGACCTCCTAGAGAGTTTAACCCTTTCAGTCCCACATTATGAATTCAGCTTTGAAAAAATTAACATTCAGTGTATTCTGTATTAATACAGTGCAGTAAACATCAAAATATGTCCATATTCACGGAATGTATGACATTAACTGCAAATTGGTAAAGTTGAAAATGTTTACCCAGCTGGGACTCAAATCCAAGTCACCTGCTTTCTAGGCAGTTGAACTGATCCCTACACCACTGGGGACACAGCGATCATCACACCTGCACAGAATTACTCAAGCTCGCCTCCTGTCAGAAACAAATTTGCAACTTTACCCTGCCCACTAGAACTCAAACTTGTAGTCACTTTGTACTAATTCCCGTAAGAGTAACGGCACCACACACACACACACACACACACACACACACACACACAAAACCACGTAGCCCAAAGAGGACTTGAACCTCCAAGGGCGAGCAACTGGCGCTCCGCAGCAAGGCGCCTTTGAACGCTCGGACACTCCACGGCACATCCGGATTTTCTGTTTAGTCAAAAAGTATCTGCACACTTATTTTTTGTCATTGACAGCTTACACATACCTCAAAAATGTGAGTGCTTCTCTGATCAAGCTTCACACACTTCCTTTCTGAGTGCCATCTGTGTTTCTATCCGGATTTTCCTATCTTTATGATAAGATTTGCCGTGTTTCTATTTTGGAGAATAGGTAGATTTTTAAGGAGTTCCTAATTTTGTATCTATACCCTGGTGACTCCCTAGTAACAAGGCCTTTGGAATAAAATATAATACATACAGTATTATTGCCATTTGTAGTTCTATTAAGAGTAAACGCTATTACAATGGTCATTCATTTGAAAAAAAAAAAAAAAAACTATCAGCATGACTTTTTTATTTGAATACTATTTATTTATTTTTTATTACTTAATTGATCTATATTTTTGGAAAAATCTCATCTCCAGTTATGATTCAGGAACATGTCATTCTCATTTGCGTGATCCAAAAACTCTTCAGTTTTTTCCCAGTTTGCCACGCAATGGTCTTTCTGGTCTTTACTCTTGAGTCGTGAGATGTTCTTGTGAACAACACGATGCATTCCAATATGCTGTGTCAGGATTTCATGACATGATCCAACTGAAATGTAACATTCTTCTGCAGTCTCTCAGACAGTCAGTCTTCGATTGGCTGCACAATTTCGTTGACGTTCCTGACATGGGTGTCATCGAGAGACGTCAAAGGGCGTTCTGAACAAGGGTCATCTCTAACTTCCATTCAATCATTTTAAACTAGATGAACCACTTGTAAACTAAGTATGCCTTAAGCACTTGTCACTATAGACGTCCTGCATCAATTGGCGTTTTTTTTTGGGTTTCTTGGGTTTCACACAAAATTTAATGCAGACGCATTACTCCTCTACCTATGCCATCTTGAAATTATAAAACTTTGGGATACAACATTCTAATTAATACAGCATTGAACAATAACTAATGGACATACAATAATGAAACTTCCTGCAGTTGCACATTGAACACAGTTGGTTGCAGGGATTCCAACCACTTTTCCCTTCCTCTCTCCATTGGTGCAAAATTATTCACTGATCAGCAAGAATTGATGCCCTATCTAATTGTTGGTATATCTACCTTTGGCACACACAATATTGACGACCCGTCTTAGCATGGAAGCAATGAGGTCGTGGTAGGTTGGTGGAGAGAATAGGCACAACATCTCCACATACAATTCACCTAATTCCATAAATTACAAGGAGGTTGTGATGAGCTACAACAGCACATTCAGTCACAACCCAGGTGTACTTGATCGGGTTCAGATGTGAGGGAATTGAGAGGGGGGGACACTGCATCAATGTTAGCTCACTACTGTGGTCCTCGAACTAACACATAACTGTTGATATGTTGCCCCCCCCCCCCTCAGGGGCTCAGCATTAATTTGCTGAGTACGGGGTCCTGAGCCGTGGGATGTGTCGCGACAACAGTCCGCTACACCGTAAGTTCTGTGCGTACTTCAACGACCATCGTTCGGCGCGATGGTGGAACGTTGTACGTTTCAGAGCCCGGGAATCTTGGCTTAATCGCCCAGGTCGCGAGGACAGTACAAACCTATATATATATAACCTCAATCTCAAGGTGTGCTACGTGCCGAGGAGATGCATGGCTGTTGAGGTTGAACAGCCGCTAGCGAGCAACCTCTGAGGAACCTGCCGCACCTCAGTTGTACAAGGCTTACCCAGGCAAGCGGGGTTCTGTCTGGGTGGACCCTTATTTCCCTAGCTGCTCGTGGGAACACCATGAAAAGACCACGAAACGTTGGCGGACGTACAACCGTCATCTCTAAGCGCGGTAGAAGTGAATATAATGCTACGCAGTACGACCCCCAAACGTTTCCTTCCCTGTCCACACCGTGGGAGGAACGTAGGGTAAAAATTCAAGGTGAGGCTTATGCCCCTAAGTATTTAGTGTGTACTCGTACAGATAGGGAATCTTTCATGTCCACAATGTTCTTTGTGGAACATTTGGAGGACAAATATGGAGAGGTCGATGGTATGTTGAAGATGCAATCTGGCTCAGTTCTAATAACGACGTCATCCCCAGCCCAGTCACGGGCTTTCCTAGCCTGTGACAAGCTGGGTGATGTTTCCGTTAGCACCACGCCACATACCCCCAGGGGGCCCACAACTCTTTTGTGGGTACGTGTGTGGCGCGCACGGGTCCCCGAACCATTGCGGCCTTCCTTCCTGTTTCCCAGGCCGCTTTTCCTCACCCTGGTTCCCTCCCTTCCTAATCCTTTTCCCCACCCTACCTTTCTCCAGTCCTGTCTCTAGGTGTTCTCGCGTTGACGGCCCGGCTATTCCCATGGTACTGCTGGTTTTGCAATTGTGTCTTTGTTTGCCGTGTTCACAGATTTCGGCCCAGTTAGGTCCCCATTGTGGTTTGACCTCCACCAAAATTTCTGAGTAAGTGTGAGCCATTTGGGGAAGAACTCCCAACCTAACCCCTACGGCGCGGATTCCCGCCCTTTCCTTCCACATTCCTTTCCTCGCCGTAGCTCCCTCCCCCGCTAGGTCACCATCACGGTAGCCAGTCCGTGTGGTGGGGCTGTTATGTACCTTCATGGCTGAGCCCCCTGACTTGCACAGGGATCACACTGCCAATGCCTGAGCTGTGACCGCCTCATGATTGCCAAGGAGTCGATGCTTGTCTTTGCGGGGCATCAGGACTCCCGGCCACGGTCATCCTGCCAGGTGACGTTGCTGTGGCTGGGTGGCACCCTTGAGGAGAGCCCCTGTTTCGGAGTGGGTGGCATCGGGGCGGACACTCCGCAATGAAGAGGAAACAACCCTCTGAAAATCCTGGCTCTAAGTGAGGTGTCTCCAAGTGTGGTAAGTGTAATTTCAATGCTGCAAGATACGACCCCAAATCGTTCCCTTCCCTAACTCCATCGTGGGGGGAACGTGGGCCCACAAAGCAGACTGAGCCATATACACCACGATATTTAGTATGTACCAGACAGGATGGGGAATCTTTCCAGGCAACTAAGCCTTCTTTCTTCGTTGAACACCTCGAAGAAAAGTTTGGCGAAATTGCCGGAATGTCGAAACTGCGAGACGGTTCGGTCCTGATACAGGCGGAGACCCCGGCTCAATCACGAAACCTCCTCACGTGTGACCATATAGGCGGCATCCCCGTGTTAATAACGCCTCACAAGTCCTTAAATAAGGTACAGGGGGTCATATACCACAGAGACCTATTGTTGCAGACAGATGAGGAATTACGTGACAATTTACATCGACGCGGAGTACACTTTGTCCGCCGCATCTTTCGGGGACCAAAAGATAAGAGGGTGGCCACTGGCGCATTTGTTTTGGCCTTTGAGGGTGACAATCTGCCCGAAAAGGTCAAAGTCATGATGTATCGCTTCGCTGTGACGTCCAGCCATACATCCCCCCTCCAATGCGATGCTATAAATGTTGGCGCTTTGGGCACATGTCCTCTCGTTGCAACGCTGCTGCAACCTGCAGGGACTGTGGCCGTGCCTTACATCCTGACACGGCCTGTGCCCCTCCACCTTATTGTGTCAATTGCGGCGGTCACCACTCTCCATGTTCGCAGGACTGTCCCACTCTACATAAAGAGCGGAAGATAGTCGAGTATAAAACGTTGGACCGACTAACATATTCAGAGGCACGAAAGAAATATGAAAAGCTGCATCCTGTTTCATTAGTAAGTTCATACGCTGCTGCTACATCGATGGCGCCACCACCGGTGGCCACCTCTCGCCCTGCTCTACCTCCGTCTGTGGGCCCTATGGGCCGCCCCTCTACCTCTGTCTCCCAGACATCTGGAGGGACACAATCTTCTGTGGGGCAGGTACTGCCCCCCACGTCGGGAGTGGCTACCCCCGCTCCCCAGCCAGAAAAGGGTTCCCCTTCTCTGGCTTCTGTTTCTGGGAAGGGAACCTCTTCTGCCCTTCCAACCATGTCCCCCCAGATATCCGACACTAGCCAGCGGCTGAAGGACCCTCGGCCAGCAAGCCGCCTGCTCCTCAGTCTTCCCACACTCCTCAAGCCCCTCCGGAGAAACCCTCCTCCTCCGGTAGGCCCAAGGAATGACGGGAAGACAAGAAGGAAAGAAAAGACAAGACGGTAAAGCGCAAGGAGACACTGGTGGCCTTGGTGCCCCCAGCCCTTGCACCTGACGCGCCTGAGGATGATGTGATCCTTCTAGCGACGCCAGAGGATTTAGCCTTTACCGATATTGGGGATACCATGGACACGGAGGATCAGGCTTCACAGCCAGAGACGAGTGCTAATACCACTCCTCTTCCATCTTCATCTTCATGCACCGTCAACCAGGAGACAGTCTGATCCTCCAATGGAATTGTGGAGGTTTTTTCAGTCACTTGGCTGAATTGCGTCAGCTGATGAGCTCTTTTCCACCTCTTTGTGTTGCTCTCCAGGAAACCTGGTTTCCTAGTGATCGGACCCCACCCTTTGGGGCTACCGGAGGTACTTCAATAACCACATCATCTACAATAGGGTGTCGGGTGGGGTATGTCTATATGTGCATACCTCTGCCTATAGTTCCCCAGTGCCACTTCACACAGCCCTGGAGACTGTCGCTGTCAGGGTTTGAGCAACACGGGACGTTACCATCTGTTCCCTTTATCTCCCTCCTGATGCAGCAGTGGCACCAGCTGACCTAGCAGCCTTGATCGATCAACTTCCTTCACCATTTCTTATTTTAGGAGATTTTAATGCACATCACCCCATATGTGGGAGCAACGTGACTACAGGACGTGGTCGAGAATTTGAACTACTCTTTAACCAACTTGACCTTTGTCTTCTTAATACAGGAGCTCCAACTCATTTTAGTGTGGCTCATGGCACCTTTTCCGCCATAGACCTTTCTGTGTGTAGTCCGGGCTTATGTCCACTCCTTAACTGGTGGGTCCATGATGACCTTTGTGGAAGCGACCACTTTCCCATCTTCTTTTCGCTTCCCCATCACCAACGCCATGCACGTCTACCCCACTGGTCCTTCCATAGGGCCGACTGGGCAGCATACACTTCAGCTGCAACGCTGGATACCCCTCTCCCTGCTGATGCGACAATGGCAGTCAACCAGATTATTTCCGTTGTCGTTTCTGCCGCTGAGTCCGCGATACCATCTTCTTCTGCCGTATCCCGCGCGAAGACCAGTACCCTGGTGGTTACCGGAGATATTAGCAGCAATTCGCAATCGCCGCAGAGCTTTGAAGCAGTACCGGCGCCACCCCACCGTTGACCACCTGGTTGCCTTTAAACGTCTTCGGGCCCAGACACGCCGCCTTATCCGGCAGCGCAAGCAGGCATGCTGGGAGGAATACGTATCCACAATTGGACCCCGTGTCTCCTCCAGCCAGATTTGGACGAAGATTTGCCGTATATCAGGCTACCGTTCACCGGCAGGGATCGCGGGTCTCTCTATCCATGGAACTATTCATACCGACCCGACCATCATTGCCGAGTCTTTTGCAGCGCACTTTGCTCTTAATTTGGCGTCCACTGCCTACAGCCAAGGTTTTTGTACCTTAAAAGAGCGGGCTGAGCGAAAACAGTTGGTATTTCGCACAAACCGCCAGGATCCGTACAATGCGCCATTTACCGAGTGGGAATTTCAAAGTATTCTTGCCAGTTGCCCCAATACATCTCCAGGACCGGACCGAATCCACTGTCAAATGCTGAAACATCTTTCTGCAAACTCGCAACGCCATCTTTTGGATTTCTTTAATCGTCTCTGGATCGAGGGAGCATACCCGTCCCAATGGCATGAGAGTATCGTTATCCCTCTGTTGAAACCAGGTGCAGATCCATTGAACGTTGACTGTTACCGTCCCATAAGTCTCACAAACGTTCTTTGTAAGCTTTTTGAACGTTTGGTGAGCCGGCGACTTCTGTGGGTTCTCGAGTATCGGGGTCTGCTCGCCCCACAACAAGGTGCTTTCCGGCAGGGTCGCTCTGCCATTGATAACCTCCTCTCTTTGGAGTCGGCGATCCGTACTGCTTTCGCCCGACGTCACCACCTCGTCGCCATCTTTTTCGACCTCTGGAAAGCATATGACACAGCATGGCGTCATCACATCCTTGCCACGCTACATGGGTGGGGTCTCCGTGGCTCCCTCCCAATTTTTATTCAGAATTTTTTACTTTCGCGCCGTTTTAGAGTCCGCGTTGGCACCTCCTTCAGTTCCTCCCATATCCAAGAGAATGGGGTACCACAAAGGTCCGTCCTAAGTGTACCCCTCTTCTTAGTGGCCATTAATAGCCTAGTGGCTGCAGTGGGGCCGTCAGTTTCTTGCTCTCTCTATGCGGATGACTTTTGCCTGTACTACTCTACCGCTAGTACAAGTGTAGCTGAACGACGACTGCAGGCAGCCATTCATCGGGCGCAGAATTGGGCTTCTGCCCATGGTTTTACATTTTCCCCTGCGAAAACCAGGGTGATGCACTTTTGTCGCCAATGCACGGTACATCCGTATCCGGAGCTCTACCTTGATGGTGAGCTCCTTCAGGTTGTGGACACACACCGTTCTTGGGTCTCCTCTTTGACTCACGTTTGACATGGCTCCCTCATCTGCGCCAGCTGAAGCAACGGTGCTCACGACATCTGGACATCCTTCATTGCCTCAGCCATACTGTCTGGGGGGCAGCACGCCCTGTCCTCCCCTGGTTGTACAACGCTCTGGTACAGTCACGTCTTGACTACGGAAGCCAGGTCTACGGCTCAGCCTCTCCATCTGCACTGCGAGTTCTCGACCCAGTGCACCATACCGGCATCCGTCTGGCTACTGGAGCCTTTCGTACAAACCCTGTCACAAGTCTCTTGGCAGAGGCTGGAGTCGCCCCGTTGCGATACCGGCGCCAACAACTACTCGCCCAGTATGCTGCCAGAGTTCACTGTACCCCTCGGCATCCGCATAACAGACTCCTCTTTCCAGGGGAGGTCACTCGTTTGCCGCAGAGGCGACCTCAGTCGGGACTCCCGATAGCAGCGCGTATCCAATCGCTACTGTCGACCCTGGACTCCTTTCCTCTTAACCGTTCCTTCCGCTCGACTTTCCATGCTCCTCCCTGGACCGTTCCTCGGCCGCGGATTCGTTTGGATCTTTCCCGTGAGCCGAAGACCTCTGCTTCTCCTCTGGTCCTACGGCATCAGTTTTCTGCCCTGCTCCGTGAGATCTGTATCTCCGAGGTCATTTATACAGACGGTTCTTCAGATGGCGACCGCACTGGATATGCCTACATGCAAGGCGCCTATGTTGAACAACGCTCTTTGACACACGGCTGCAGCGTCTTCACCGCAGAACTGGTGGCTCTATACCGCGCCTTAGACACATCCGCACATACCCTGGGACCTCCTTCCTGATCTGCAGCGACTCGCTCAGCGGTTTACAGGCCCTTGATCAGTGTTATCCTCGTCATACATTGGTCAGGGCCATTCAGGAGTCGATACTGGCTCTTGGTGACTCTGGTCGCTGTGTTACATTCGTTTGGACCCCGGCCATGTAGGCATTCCGGGCAATGAGAGCGTCGACCAGCTAGCCAAACAGGCTACCACTTGCCGCCCTCTGGCGATTGGCCTCCCAGAAGCAGACTTCCTCCCGTTGCTTCGCAATAAAATACGCGAACTGTGGAACGCCGAATGGTCCGCTCTGGACGTGCCCAATAAGCTGGTCACGATAAAGGACACAACGTCTGTCTGGAAGTCCTCGCAGCTGGGATCCCGTAGGGACTCCGTGGTTCTCTGCCGTCTCCGCATTGGTCACACCCATCTGACGCATGGTCACCTCCTCCGACGAGAGGACCCGCCTGTGTGCCAATGTAGTGCCCCTTCGACTGTGGTCCATCTCCTACTCCACTGTCCCATTTTAGCTCCACTACGGCATTCTTTTACCCTCCCGAACACTCTCTCTTTGGTGCTCGGCGACGATGCCTCTGTGGCTCATTTGGTTTTACGATTTCTTTGTGCTGGGAGGATTTATCAGTTGCTGTGAGTCCTCTGGGTGGTCTTTTAGATAATTTTCTATGTTCCCCTTGACGTGTCTTTAGACTAAAGTTTTTATTTTTTACGCTATGTGGTTGGCTTTTCCCTTTTTATACACATGGTCGGTCAACCACATTCACTGGCTCTGTCATTTTTGTCTCGTATTTGTTACTGTGTGTCTGGTGTCTTTCGTATTGTCTCTTGTTGACTCTGTCAATAATTCGTTGACGGTGCATTCTTTTATTCTGCTTTGTTTTAAATCTCGCTCAGGCACACTTTTCGATGGTTCTGTTTTTCTGCGTGTCACCTAGATATGAAGCGGGGGACTGATGGCCATAGCAGTCTAGTCCCCCTAAAACCCCCCCATAATAACAACCACCACCACGCCACATAAGAGCTTAAATTTGGTCCAGGGTCTTATCTTCCACAGGGATTTTCTGTTGCAATCCGACCACGAATTACGTGCTAACTTGGAGCGGCGAGGTGTGCATTTCAACCGGCGCATCTATAGGGGTCCGAGGAACAACAGGGTTGCCACCAGTGCCTTCATCTTGGCTTACGAGGGCGATTCATTGCCTGAGAAAGTCAAGGTGATGATCTACCGGTGCGATGTACAGCCCTACGTTCCTCACCCTATGCACTGCTTCAAGTGCTGGAGGTTGGGTCATATGTCCTCCCGATGTGATGCCAATCCAACATGTAGGGAGTGTGGGCGTACATCCCATCCGGACGCCCCTTGTACCCCACGTCCAGTGTGCGTCAATTGCAATCAGCAGCATCCTCCTTGTTCGCCTAACTGCTCTGTACTCCAAAAAGAGCGTAATATCATGGAGTACAAGACCCTGGACCGGCTGACATACGCAGAGGCCAGACATAAGTATTTGAAGCTCCCCCTGCCACCATGACAACCTCTTACGCCACAGTTGCTTCAACGTCAGTCTCCAGATCATCTGTACCACAAATACCAGCGGGCCTCCTGTCCCGAACCACTGCACCTGCCCCCTTGACCTTTGGGGGCGCTACTCCATCAGTTCAAATGTTCAAATGTTTGTAGAGCTTAAGGGACTTAACTACGGGGTCATCAGTCCCTAAACTTACAAATTACTTATGAACTAGCTAATACTAAGGACGGCACAAATATCCATGCCCGAGTGGGGATTCGAACCCCCGACCGTAGTGGCCGTGCAGACCGTGAATGAAGCGCCTCAGTCCCCTCGGCCACCGTGGCCGGCTCTCCATCAGTTACTCCCACACTTTTCACGTTGGAAGCAACAGACAAACCATTACAGGGGACGTCGGTCCCCACCCCACTACCAGAGAAACAACAGCCTTCTCCGGCTCCTTTCGCCCGGAAGGAGTCCCATGGGACACTCCCGTCCGAAGCTTCTCACCGTGGGAAAGTGGATCCCAGCAAATGGCTGAAGGATCCCGCAGCTGCTGATCGAGGGGCCTCCACCTCTTTGTCGGCACCTGCAGCCCCTATTGAGAAGCCCCCACGGCCTTTAACACCGAAGGGCCAGCGAGAGGGTAAGAAGAAAGAAAGAAAGAAGGAGGATTCTTTGGTGGCTTCCAAGACATCCACACCCACATCCTCTGCTTCAGAGGATGAAGTCGAGATCCTCGCTTCCGCTGAGGATCTCGCACTTCTTGATTCGCCAGACCATAGGATCTCTGCACAACCAGAATCACCCATGGTCTTAGATTCCGTAGATACTGACCATAAGGCAGCAGATGTTCCTATGGAATGATCTTTCTTTTCTTTTATGGCCTTAGAGCGTGGAGAACGAATTATTATCCAGTGGAATTGCGGCGGCTTTTTTAATCACCTGGCTGAGCTGCAACAATTACTGTGCCGCAACCCCGCATTTCATATCGCCCTACAGGAAACATGGTTTCCAGCACAGCGGACCCCTGCCCTTCGTGGGTATCGGGGCTACTACCGTAACAGGTCTATATACGACAGGGTGTCTGGTGTTGTATGTCTATACGTCCTGGACACTGTCCCCAGTGCCCCAGTGCCACTCAACACCACTCTTGAGGCAGTAGCTGTTAGAATGCGGGCAACACAGGAATTGACGGTCTGCTTGTACCTTCCTCCTGATGAGGCCGTGTCTGTCAACGACCTTACTGCTCTGGTCTCCCAGCTTCCCCCAACATTCCTCCTTTTGGGGGATTTCAATGCCCACAACCCATTGTGGGGTGGACGCCAGACCACAGGCCGCGGTAGGGATGATGAGACATTATTGGCGCAACAAGACCTTTGCCTCCTGAATTCAGGAGCCCCCACACATTTTAGCGTGGCACAGGGCACATATTCAGCGATAGACCTCTCCGTCTGCAGCCCCAGTCTTCGACCACACCTCGGTTGGCATGTGCATGAGGACCTGTGTGGCAGCGACCACTTTCCAATCTTTGTGTCGCTCCTGCAGTACCAAGCTGCAGACCGCTTGCCTCGTTGGTGCCTCTGAAGGGCTGACTGGCCTGCTTATGCCTCGGCCGCTGTAATAGCTGTACCACTGCCAGATGACATCGACAATGCAGTCCAGCAGGTTACTGACAGTATTGTTTCAGCCGCAGAGGCAGCAGTTCCACAGACGATCGGTTCCACTAGGCGTAGGTCCGTGCCTTGTTGGACGCCGGAGATTGCTGAGGCTATCCGGAACGTCGGCGAGCGCTCCAGCGCCATCTACGCCACCCTTCCGCGGAGAATTTGGTCGCCTTTAAACGGCTCCGTGCGCGTGCACGACGGACGACTCATACTGCAGAGCAAGCAGGACTCCTGGGAGCGGTATGTAGCCAGTATCGGCTTCCGCACCTCCCTGACTCAGGTATGGACGCAAGTCCGACGCGTCTTTGGATACCGCCTGCTGACAGGAATCCCATCCCTCACCATCCAGGGTGTGCTCTGCACACTCCCGACAGCTATCGCCGAGCATATGGCAGAGCACTACGCACGATGCTCTGCGACTGCCATGTACAGTGCCGACTTCCGCTCCCTCAAAGAGCGGGCCGAGCGGAAACAGTTATCCTTCTGCACTCGTCGTCGGGAATTATACAACGACCCGTTTAGTGAGTGGGTATTCCGAACTGCTCTTGCTGCGTGCCCTGATACCACTCCAGGACCAGATAGAATTCACAGCCAGTTCCTCCGACACCTTTCACCAGAGTTTCAACGCCACATTCTCACCCTTTTTAACTATCTATGGGCAGAGGGTGTTTTCCCGTCGCAATGGCGGGAAAGTACTATCATCCCGGTGCTGAAACCTGGTGCAGATCCCCTGGTGGCTGACAATTACCGTCCGATCAGCCTCACCAACGTTCTTTGCAAGCTCTTTGAACGTATGGTGAGTCGGCGGCTTATGTGGATCCTTGAAGAGCGTGGACTCCTTGCTCCATAACAGGGGGCTTCCGCCAGGGCCGTTCTACCATTGACAACCTCGTGTCACTGGAGTCGGCCATTCGCACTGCGTTCGCTAGGCGTGAGCATTTGGTTGCTGTATTTTTTGACCTTAGAAAGGCGTACGATACCACCTAGCGCCACCATATAATGACTTCTCTGCATGACTGGGGCTTACGTGGCGCCCTTCCTATTTTTATTCGCAATTTCCTCTCCCACCGCTCGTTCCGGGTGGGGGTTGGGGCCTCTTTTAGCTCCCGCCGTATTCAAGAGAACGGTGTCCCACAGGGCTCCGTCCTCAGTGTCCCATTGTTTGTAGTGGCTATAAACGGTCTTGCAGCGGCTGTGGGGTCATCGGTCAGTTGCTCCCTGTTCGCCGATGACTTCTACCTGTATTTCAATTCCATTAGCATTCGCGTAGCTGAACGGCAGCTTCAGGGTGTCATCCGAAAGGCCCTCTCATGGGCCTCTACTCATGGATTTCAGTTCTCCACGCATTAAACCCGCGTGATGCACTTCTGTCGCCGTCGGGTAGTTCAACCTGACCCAGAGCTCTACCTGGGTGGTGAACTACTTCAGGTCGAGGAAACACATCAATTCCTGGGCAGGGTCTTCGATGCCCGGCTGACTTGGGTGCCACACCTTCGTCAGCTGAGGCAGAAGTGTTGGCGGCATTTAAATATTCTTAGACGCCTCATCCATACCGGTTCCACCCTTCTTCAGCTCTACAAGGCCCTTATTCAATCGCGGCTTGACTACGGGAGCTTGGTTAATGACTCAGCAGCCCCTTCTGCCTTGCGGGTCCTAGACCCCATTCACCACGCTAGTGTGCGCCTCGCAATGGGGGCTTTTCGCACCAGTCCCGTAACGAGCCTCCTCGCTGAAGCTGGTGTTCCCCCTCTGCGGTATCGCTGGCAACGGTTGTTGGTGTCTTATATTGCCCGGGTTCATTCCTCACCCCGCCATCTGAACCACAGGCTTCTCTTTCCACTTTCTGCACTCCCTTCCCCGCGACCTCGGCCCAGGTTGGGTCTTCCGATTGCGGTCCGTGTTCGTTCCCTTCTCTCCTCACTTGATTCCCTACCCCTTCCTCCACCTTTCCATTACTCCCCCCATATTCCCCCCTGGACAATTCCTCGCCTGGAACTTCAGTTGGATTTTTCCCGGGATTCGAAAGCCTCTGTTCCACCACTGATTCTCCATCGCCAGTTCCATGCACTGCTCGACACATTTCACGGAGCAAACATTCTTTATACGGATGGTTCTTTGGTCGATGGCCATGCTGGATATGCCTTGGTCTGTGGTGACCACATTGAACAGCAGTCATTGCCTTGTGGAAGCAGCATCTTCACCGCAGAACTGGTCGTTATTTTGAGAGCTTTTGAACACCTTAGAGCTCGCCCCAGGGGATCGTTCGTTATCTGCAGCGACTCCCTGAGTGGCTTACAGGGCCTTGACCAGTTTCTACCCAAACACGCTGTGGTGCGAGCAATTCAAGATGCTGTCTTCGCCCTTAACGCATCGGGCCGTTCTGTCGCTTTCGTCTGGACGCCAGGGCACATAGGTATACTGGGCAATGAATGTGTTGATCAGCTGGCCAAGCAGGCCACCACTTCACAGTCCCTGGATATTGGCCTCCCAGTCTCTGACCTCCAAACCCAGTTGACCCGTAAGGTCTTAGGGGTTTGGAATTCTGAATGGGCAGACTCGACTGAACCAAATAAGCTCCGTGTTGTCAAGCTGTCTACCACTGCATGGAAGACCTCCCTGAGGGCTTCTCACAGGGAGTCGGTTGTTCTTTGCCGGCTCCGTATAGGCCATACTTGGCTCACGCATGGTCACCTTCTGCGTCCTGAGGACCCTCCTCAGTGTCGATGTGGTGCGCCTTCCACAGTCGCCCACATCTTGCTTGAATGCCGCAATTTAGCCGCGAAGCGACAATATTTTAATTTCCCTGACGCTTTGCACCTTGCATTAGTTGACAATACCTCCACAGTTGACTCTGTTTTAAATTTTATACGTGAGTGTGGATTTTACAAATCCATTTAAAGTTTGTGTGTGTCTGTAATTGCTCTTTTCTCCACCTGCCTAAGTCTTTTAGGTAGGTGGTTTAAAAGTGTCCCAGAGTGGCTGTATGTGTTCTTTATATTTCTGTGAACACCCAGCAAAAACACTCTTGTACTGTTTCTGATCTTTTATCCCTTCTTCATCTTTACTTGTATCCTTTTTTATCTTTGCCTGTGAGTTTTAAACTTTGACTTGTTAATGTATTTACTTAGAAACGCTTAACCAAATGTTTTATTTCTATGACTGGAACAAGGGACTGATAACCGTTGCTGTTTAGTCCCTTCCAAAAACCAACAACAACAACAATATGTTGCTGATGTAGTGGGGTTACCATTGGCACATTCATAGGTAACTAGCTTTGGAGGGCTATCATTAGGAGTGTTGGTGCACTGTGTGTTCAGAAGCACTTGTACTCCAGCCAGCATTAATGTCTGATGTTAGTTCCACCACAGTTCACTGTCTGCCCTATTTTACCACTTTGCCCAACCTAAGAGTCTAACATCTATAATGAGAGGTGGCCAACCAACCCTTTGACATTTGGACATGTTTCACCTTGTTTAGCCACTTGTTGATGACACCCACCACAGCCATAGATTTACTGTGCTATTACTCCATTAACAAAGGGCCATTTTTGCCACATAACCTCTCAAATTGGAGACCAGCTACTCCCCTATTTTTCTTTTAGCAAATGAAAGGCTTGGGAGAAAACAAGCCGGCCGCAGTGGCCGAGGGGACTGAGGCGCTCCAGTCATGGTCTGCACGGCCACTAAGGTCGGGGGTTCGAATCCCCTTTCGGACATGGATATTTTTGCCGTCCTAGTTCGTAAGTAGTTCATAAGTAGTTTGTAAGTTTAGGGACTGATGACCCCATAGCTAAGTTCCATAAGCTTAACAAACATTTGAACATTTTTATTTTGGAGAAAACAAAGCTACCCTGCAAGAATGTATCAGGAATTACTGCATTATAAGTTTCATTAAATTGAAAGACAACAATATACATTTTACACAGCAGTTTATAATATGTAACACAGTCTTCCTAGTTACTGTAAACACCCCTTTGTGTTCAATAACCTGAGTTGATGCATATTTTTAGTAACAAGGATTGTCTGAACTTTCTGGAGAGAGAGTAAAGAATAAAATTTATTTGTTGATAACCGGGAAAAAAATTGTACTATGTCGTAGATTCACTCATGGTTATGGGTAAAATTGAATGTGAAGGAGCAGAAACAAAAATTCTAATAATACATCTATATAATGTGAGATTGCCAATTTAATGCCAGTGGTAATAAGATTATTTATTCTTTAATGTATAGAGTCGGAGATGCATCCTAAATTTGAGCGGAAGATGGTGAAAGTGGGTGATACTGTAGAGCTGAAATGCCATCCACATTGGAAGTATGGACTTACTAGTGGATTCAAGAAACACAAAGCTACATGGATATTCCAGGTAAATTGGAAAAGCTGTGGTAACTATGCCTATATAACTGGAAATTTTTAGGCATACTAATACTGAACTCAAAGCATGGAAAAGGTTACTCATACAACTCATTGTAAGGTGGATACATCAAGTAAAAGAGGCATGGAAACCAGAAACTGAATGTAGTATCCCATTATATTATTTAATGTTTATTTCAAAATGCCTGTTGAAGTGTGTCCTCTTGCAGATCTTTCCCTGTTTTGTTTGTTCTTTATATGCTTGGCTAACTAAGCTATTAAGTTTTTATATTTGCATGAGGTGTCACTATAAACTACATGAGCAGGTGTTGTAACTGGCTCTCAAGTTGCATAAGACATTACCCACAGTTACAGAGAACATAATACCATACTGGTCTATTGTATACCACTTGGCCAACTTGTGTAGTGTTACCAAAATAATTCTCCAATGTAAAGGGATTATACAGTATAATATAACCTCCAAACCTTTATGATTATTTTGTTCATTGAGGTTAAATATGGACAGACTGTAGATGTGTTACATCTATTCAAATACAGTTTGTATTGGTCTCTACCTTACTGAATAACACTGGTATGTAGGCACAGTTTTTATGCACATCCTATTAAGAATTATAGTGATATGTTTGTTTTGCAAATAAATGAAAAAGTCACTTACATTTGTATTTAAATATTCATCATCAGTGCAGTAAGCTTTTTCTTTTAGTGAGGACCCTGTTACCTTACTGAACTTTTTAATTTTCAACTGCCTCATTCCTTGTTTCCTACAAGACAAAAATAAAACACAATTGATACTTGCAATGTTGGGTATGTCAAAATACAGCAAAATGAACACACAGTTATGTAAACATTAAGACAAGTCTGGGAGCTATCAAAGTCTGCATAACATAGAACAGTTCCAATGAGCAATCCAAATCAAGTCAGAATTCAAAATAAGTAAAATTTACTGTCCATTGGTGGATTAGAAATAGTTTTGAATTGCAGGAAAAACTGGACACACAAAAAACCACAACACAGGCTCAGTGGTAACCAGTTACCACTGGTCGACACCACATGACATGATTGTTATGGCTGTGGCATTGCGTATGGCATAGACCATGGTCACCACTTGCAGAATTAGCATCCCCTTGACATTTCTTTGCCCAGGTTCTGTGGAAAATTCTAATTCCCATTGGATCGAAAACCCCTCTCCCTTTAATTGGCATGTAGGGCTGGAAATAACCTAACCTACGTCACTGACAAAGTGGAGAGGCAAAGCCAGAATTTCCATACTGATTCAGTTTCAGATTCTTATTCTTTATTGCCGTTGACCACATTCTACTTAGAATAGGCTTTTATAGTAAACTAGCTGAAAACCCAGCGTTGCCACATGTATTTATTTATTTATTCAAGGTTTGACTTAGTACTTGTTCTATCCCTTCTCACTATGTACATCCCTTTTTACTAACAATATTTTATTTTTGTAGGAGACTATATAAAGAATATGGTTGTCTTGCATAATGTACAAAATTACAAGTGCAGTACCCAGACAAAGAAAGGTAGTAATCAAAATGCAAATTATATCTAATATTCATACATTCATTTAATTCAAAATTTGATTATAAACAAAAGAAAGCAACATAAAGATTTACATGTGAGACGCCTGGAGATGTCAAATCCACTCTGCAGTACAAAGTAGATTAAAAGGTAGATCTGGTGAGAATAAAGAGTACTCGTTGTATGTACACTGTATCATTCACTTCCTTTCTTTGTAGCTGCATAGAAGTGCATTGCTTTCGCATAGAGCTGTGTGGACTTCATAGTTAAACATTGGTTGAAAGTTGCAACACCACTGACAGATTTTAGGAATTTACTAAGCTGATTGAAATACAGAAGAGTCTTAATAGTGAACATATAAATTTATTAAAATGATCACATATTTATAAGAATTATAAGTATAATTTTGCAGGTTTATATTCATTCATGTAAGTGCTAGTAGGTGAATATGGACTGGGAAAAAGGAATGAAAGAGGAGATTGCTTGGTAGAATTTTGTGCAGAGCACAATTTAATGATCACCAACACTTGGTTTAATCATCATGAAAGAAGGCTGTATGCTTGGAAGAGACCAGGAGACACTGGAAGGTATCAGATTGACTTTATAATGGTAAGGAATAGATTTAGAAACCAGGTTCTAAACTGTAAGACATATCCAGGGGCAGATATAGACTCTGACCATAACTTACTGGTTATGATCTGCAGATTAAAACTTAAGAGACTGCAGAAAGGTAGAAAGGTTAGGAGATAGAACCTGGACAAATTGAAGGAACCAGAGATCATTGAGAGTTTCAGAGGAAGCATTAGGCAAGGATTGGCTGAAACAGGGGAAAGTAATACAGTAGAAGAAGAATGGGTAGCCCTAAGAGATAGGGTAGTGAATGCTGCGGAGGACCATATAGGTAGAAGGATAAGGCCTAATAGAAATCCCTGGATAACACAGGATATACTGAACTTAATTGATGAGAGGAGAAAATATAAAAATTCTGCAAGAGAAACAGGGAAAGGGAGTACAAACGGCTGAAAAATGAGACTGACAGGAAGTACAGACTGGCTAAGCAGGAGTGGCTAGAGGACAAATGCAGAACCGTAGAAAAATGCATAATTAGGGGAAAGGTAGATACCGCCTACAGGAAAATAAAAGTTATATTCGGAGACAAGAAAAGCAGCTCTATGAATATCAAGAACTCAGACAGAAAACCAGTACTAAGTAAAGAGAGGAAAGCTGAACTGTGGAAGGAATATATAGAGGGCCTATACAAAGGAAATAAACTTGAAGGCAGAATTCTAGAAATGGAAGACAAAGCGAAGGAAAAGAGATAGGAGATATGATACTGTGAGAAGAATTTGACATAGCGCTGAAGGACTTGAGTCAAAACAAGGTCCCTGATGTAGATGATATTCCGTCTGAACTGGTTATGTCATTAGGAGAGCCAGTCATGAAAAAATTGTATCACCTGGTATGCAAGATGTATGAGACAGGGGAAATACTCTCTGACTTCAAGAAGAATATTGTAATTCCAATTCCAAAGAAAGCAAGTGCAGACAAGTGTGAAAATTACAGAACTATCAGTTTAATAAGTCATGGGTGCAAAATACTAACACACATTATTTACAGACGAATGGAAAAACTCATCCAACCTCGGGGAAGATCAGTTTGGATTTAGGAGAAATGTAGGAACACGAGAGGCATTACTTACATTAGGCCTTATCTTAGAAGATGGGCTAAGGAAAGGAAAACCTATGTTTTTAGCATTTGTCGATTTGGAGAAAGCTTTTGACAATGTCGACTGGAATACACTCTTCCAAATTCTGAAGGTAGCAGGGGTAAAATATAGGGAGCGAAGAGTTATATTCAACCTATACAAAAACCAGACAGTGGTTATTAGAGTTGAAGGGCAAGAAAGGGACGCAGAGGTTCGGAAGGGAGTAAGATAGGGTTTTAGCCTTTCCCAAATGTTGTTCAATCTGTACATTGAGCAGGTAGTGAAGGAATGGAAGGAGAAATTTGGAGAGGGCATTAATGTGCTGGGAGAAGAAATAAAAACATTGGGGTTTGCCGATGACATAGTAGTTCCGTCAGAGACCGCAAAAGATCTGGAAGAGCAATTGAATGGAATGGACAGTGTCTTGAAAGGAAGATATAAGATGAACATTAACAACAGTAAAACAAACGTAATGGAATGCAACATCAGAAAATCAGGCGATGCTGAAGGAATTAGATTAGGTAATGAGACAATAAAAGTAGTAGATGAATTTTGTTATTTGGGTAGCAAGATAACTTCTGATGGCCGAAGAAAAAGAAGATATAAAATACAGAATGGCCAAGGGAAGAAAGGTGTTTCTAAAGAATTGAAACTTGTTAACATCCAATATTAATCTAAATGTTAGAAAGTCCTTTCTGAAAGAATTTGTCTGGAGTGTAACATTGTATGAGAGTGAAACATGGACGATAAGGAGTTCAGATAAAAAGATGATAGAGGCTTTTGAAATGTGGTGCTACAGACGTATGATGAAACTTAGATGGGTGGATCATGTAACTAATGAGGAGGTGCTTAACCGAATTGGGGAGAAAAGGAGTTTCTGGCGTATCCTGACTAAGAGAAGGGATAGATTGGTTGGACACATTTTGAGACATCAAGGAATTGTCAACTTAACATTAGAAGGAAGCGTGTGGGGTAAAAATCATGGAGACCAAGGGACGAATATAGTAAGCAGATTCAAAAGGATGTAGGTTGCTGAACATATTCTCAGATGAAGAGACTTGCACAGGACAGGGTAGCGTGGAGAGCTGCATCAAACCAGTCTGAGGACTGAAGACCACAACAACAACGTCTTTGGGGGTGTCTGAATACTTTTGATCACATAGTGTTGTAGTTAGTTTCTCACAGCAGCATCACAGTTGGCTTATAACAAAAATACAACAACAATAGTCCATTCTTATATCTAAGAGTCAAATGAGGAATCCACTTTTATTTAGTTGTATACCTGTTGGAAACTTCAAAGTAATGCTGATTGACAGACTTAGAAAAATAAAAAATAAAACTATTTAGTTTCTCACAGTTGTGAGAAACATGCTAAGATTGCCTTTAGTGACTATCTACTTTAACACTTGCTTTTCTTTCCTTTACTCAACAGTTTCTGTTTTAGATCTGAGTAAGTGTTACTTTAGTGATGACTAAGGTAAGAATTCCTCCCTTTGCAATATTTGGATCTTTCTCCTTTTTTCAGGAGTGTGGTGAGAGGTATGGCCAGTCGCCATGCCCACAGCATATTGAGGAAGAGAATAGTAATAAACCTCTACACCATTGTGGAAAGAAATTATGTCGTGGCAATCTGTTAATGAAAAATGTCTCTGTAGCAAACAGTGGAATGTACCAGTGTGTTTACCCTTATGGAAACAACATAACTGATGTAAAAACAATTGTTTCATATATATTGGAAGTTGTTGGTAAGTGCTACATCATGAATAAATTGCAAAGTTTCTAGAAAATAGAAAAACCTTTTACTAATGTGAAATCTAATGTTTTGTTCCATTATTACTACATCTAATAACTTAAGTAAGAATAAACTCACTTCCAACTGCAGTAGTAGAGCAATATACGCAGCATGTGTAAGTAGTATATTCATGTAGTTGACATTCCATTTTCAAAATACTAAGAGAGAAGGGATAAACTTACTTGTCAGATTTTTAACAATTTATTCCCCTTTTTGTGATGCTTAATAAACAAGTTATGACATTGCAGAATAAATAATGAGGGGCACAGCAAAATTGGGTAGGATGAAGATGAGGTAGTTGTTGAAGACTACAAGATTAGGTCCAAGCACAGTAAGCTCTTTTGTGCAGATGTCATGTCCTTCTTTCTCTTTCATCACATTACTCTGCAAAACTAATTGATGAATTTTCAGGAGTTTTTCAGAGGTAATGAGAGGGTATCTTGTGGTTACATAAATGCTTCATTTCACAAAATCAGATCAGAGAAAGTAAGGATATCACAATTTAAACATTTCTCTGAAAGTAATTGCATTTGTCTGTTTGTAGAGGATAATCTCCAAAAGTACTACACGAATATTTGTGGGGCTCCACACATAATTTTAGAATAACTTGGAGCATAACCTAGGCTTATTTTCATCAAAATCGAATTTGGGAAGAAAAGATATCATACTTCGAAGTTTTCTGTGCACACTGTGCTTGTAAGCAAGGTGTAGTATGACAAATATCTAAAAGTACTAAACGAACATTCATGAGGTATCACAATTAAATTGAGAATAGCCTGTGGCAGCATACAGGCTTCATTTCTTCAAAATCAGATTTGAAGCTTTATGTTTATTTCATATTTGGAAAGATCGCTGTAATGCAACAAAGAATCAATAGAGGTGCTGTTAGTTTCATAGTGCACCAGCAAACTGATAGCACTGCGGGTGTTCCTGTGAAATTTGGTAGTAAATCGGATTATTACACTTTGAAAATGCTATTTACCATTTTACTTCTTTAAAGAATCATGAAAGACAGTTGTATATGTGGAAGAGACCAGGAGAAACCAGAAGGTACCAGATAGATTTTATAATAAGACATAGATTTCAGAACCAGGTTTTAAACTGAAAGACGTATCCAGTAGCAGATATAGATTCTGGCCATATCTTGCTCGTTATGAACTGTAAACTGAAACTGAAGAAACTGCAGAAATGTAGGGAAATAAGATGGTAGGACGTGGCTAAATTGAAGTTCCTGAGAGTTTCAGAGGGATCTTTAGGCAACTATTGACAGAGATGTGGGAGAAAGTAACTCATACAGAAGAAATAGTGAAAGCAGCAGAGGACTAAATAGGTAGAAAGGCAAGACGTATAAAAAATCCTTGTATATCACAGGAAATAATGAATGTAATTGATGAATGGAGAAGATACAAAAATGCAGTAAATAAAGAAGGTAAAATGGAGTACAGACAATTAAGAAGTGAGACTAACAAGAAATGCAAAATGGCTAAGCAGGAGTGACTAGACTAGCGCCACTACAGTACTTTGGAGAAATATTAGGCAAAGTAACGGAAAAGTTTCAGTGTGAAAGAAGCAGGCAGTGAGGTGCCAGTTCAGAGCCGGTAGTTGAGGCAAGACTTGCATTACAATACTGCAACAGCTTAGTGTATGAAGTACATGACTCTTGGGCTGCAGCCGGCCAGAACTGCAAACACAGCAACAGCCGCAGGTGTGTAACGACAGTCAATACACCAGGTGTGTGTAGGAGTTATTGTCTTGTACGTGACTGGAAATGGGGCTTTTTGGGAAACATGGCCAAGCCGAGTGAAATATAAAGCGTGTGTTCCAGAGCAGTTGGGAGTTGCAGCTGGAGTCTGAGTTTGGAGTTCGCAGTCAGCAGCTTACCTTGGAGGACACCAGTGCGGCTGCAAGCAAACAACTAGTAGTTGCAGCTCGGTGGTCATCGCCAGCAGCCCATGGTTCATATCCCGAGTCTGGACGACGGGCCACTCTAGAGGTCGGCGTAATGTCATGCCGCAGTGAGGGGCTGAACCAGCAGCAATATTGACACAATGAGATGCGGACAAGTTCCTGATGGAAGGATGACACCAGGGTTTGAACAATTCTCCCAGGCCACAACAGCATCATCGAAGGGTCCTCCTCTCCGCTCAGCCGGTAGTGAGACATCGGCGGGCAGCGCGGCTTCGTCATCGAACTTTGAAGGCTGCCGGCCTGACAGTCCAAGGCAGCTGCAGCAGCGAGAAGTGTTATGCCTCTGAAGCACAACAGCATGCTGCCACACGCAGTGACGCAGCAGAAGCATGAGCAGAACTTCTGCAGATACTGACACCATGTACATTGAGAAGCGAATAAAGCATTTAACTCTTGCTTGGACTCTCGCTAAACTGCCACAATCTGACCCTTTGACCTACTACAATTGGTGGCAGAAGGGTCGGAACCACGCCTAAGTATCGTTGTTACTCGTTTGGTGAGTTGAACATTGGTTTTCTTCATGATGGTCAGACAGCAGCGTAATTGGTTTCGCGTTTATGTGTAAAAAGTATTGGGAGCTAGTATTAGAAGCATGGAACTGTAGAGAAAAGTTATGAAAGTAGTTAATGAACCCTCTGCCAGGCACTTAAATGTGATTTGCAGAGTATGTATGATTTATTTCAGTAGGAAGTGTCAAAGAAATCTCTAGATCATTAATTTTTGGTAATGGGCCACAAAGATGGAGCAATGGCTGAACAAGAGACTAGAGGAGTAGCTGAACTAGAGGCGGTACGATTATTATTGGAGAAGGTAGAGCAGCTGACTGCTGATAACTATGATTTACATAATACATTAAGCGAAAGGGATGGTTTAGGAAATTGGGCCGAATTGCCCAGCCATGGGGTAGATCCAGCGGCAGCAGGGTTATTATTCCTTTATCGGGTAAAGTTTCGAAAGATGTGGTATCCTTTTTAGAAGATTTGTCCACAGCTGTTGAAATGGGAGGTTGGTCAGATTCTCAATTACTGCAGGTAGCAAAATTGAGGTCATCAGATGAAGCTAAAACTTTTGTATGTTGCACGGAGGCGTTAAGGAATAGGAAAACCTTCAGAGAGTTGGAACAGGGTTTGTTGCAACGATATAAGAAGCAGAATAGCACTAGGTTTTTTCGGGAAAAGTTAACATCTATGGTAAAAAGGGCTATTGAAAGTATGGAGGACTTTGCAGATAAGATTAGACGAGTAACTGTAAATACTTATCAGTTAGGAAGTAGCGATGAAGTGAACAGAGTTTTGTTACAGGAAGCAGAGCAGAGAGCTCTTGATACTTTTTTAAGGGGTATACCTGCTTAGATGTCAAGAAGGGTTCAATCAGGTGCACCAGCCAATCTCCACACGACATTAAGGTTAGCAACAGACTATGAGGAGATTGACCTATCTACTCAGGTGCAGAGTAGTTTGAATATTTTTCCACAGATGTGAGGTGTTTTTTGTGTGGCAGTATTGGTCATGTGTGGAAGTTTTGCTGCCAGCCGCGGGGTACTGGTGATCATCTGCGTCAAATGGGTTTCATGAATTTTAGGAGTAAACAGGGAGTACCACAGACAAAGGTTAAATGCCAAAGGGAACTCCTTGTCCGCCGTGCGGCATTCCCGTTAAAGGCAGATACTTCAACTATGAATGCAGAGACAGAATGTGCACTAGTCAGGATTTTTGATGGGATTAGGCACAAATTTTTTTTTACTACAGGGGCATATTTGTCAGTCACTAGTATAGGTGTGGTGGGTCATGGGTGGTTGCAGCCACCACGGTACAAGTTACGTGCAGTAGGGGAGTTGTGTTTTTCCGTTGGAGGAATAGAATTTAAGCAGTGGGTAGATGTAGTCTGACAGGTGGCAGTAGGCTATTGGATAATTCTAGGGCTAGACTTTCTGCGTAAACACTATGCACAAAATTGACCTACATCTACATTTACATACATACTCCGCAATTCACCGTAAGGTGCGTGGCGGAGGGACACTGTACCACTACTAGGCATTTCCTTTCCTATTCCACTCCCAAATTGAACGAGGAAAAAAAGAATGCCTATATGCCTCCGTACGAGCCCTAATTTCTCTTATCTTGTCTTTGTGATCTTTACGCGAAATGTAAGTAGGCGGCAGCAAGATCGTACTACACTCAGCTTCAAATTCCGGCCCTCTAAATTTACTTAACAGAAATTCACGAAAAGAATGTCGTCTTTCTTCCAGCGATCCCCAATTGAGTTGCCGGAGCATTTCCGTGACACTCGCGCATTGGTCGAACCTACCGGTAACAAATCTAGCTGCTCGCCTCTGAACCGCCTCTATGTCTTCCTTCAAACCGATCTGCTGCGGGTCCCAAATACTTGAGCAATACTCAAGACGTGGTCGTACAAGCGTTTTATATGCAGTCTCCTTTACAGGTGAAGTACATCTTCCCAAAATTCTCCCAATAAACCGAAGTCGGCTGTCTGCCTTACTCACAACTGTCCTTACATGATTGTTCCATTTCATATCGCTCTGCAATGTTACGCCTAGATATTTGAACGACGTGACCGCATCAAGAAGCTCACTACTGATGCTGTATTCGAACATTATAGGATTGTTTTTTCTACTCATGCGCATCACCTTACATTTTTCTACATTGAGAGCTAGCTACCATTCTTCGCACCAACTAGAAATTTTGTCTTAAGTCAACCTGTATGCTATTACAGTCAGTTACAGACGACACCCTCCCATACACCACAGCATCATCAGCAAACAGCCGCAAATTACAACTTACTCTGTTCATCAGATCATTTATATAGATAGAAAGTAATAGCGGTCCTATCACACTCCCCTGGGGCACGCCTGACGATACACTCGTCTCTGATGAACACTCGCCGTCGAGAACAACATACTGCGTTCTATTACTTAGGAAGTCTTCCAGCCACTCACAAATCTGTGAACCTATTCCATAAGCTCGTATCTTCGTTAGCAGTCTGCAGTGTGGCACCATGTCGAACGCCTTTTTGAAGGCGAGAAAAACACAATCCGCCTGTTGCCCTTCGTCCATGGCTCGCAAGATGTCATGTGAGAAAAGGGCAAGCTGAGTTTCACATGAACGATGTTTCCTAAACCCGTGCTGATTCATGGAAAGAAGCTTTTCTGTTTCAAGGAAATTTACTATATTCGAACTGAGAATATGCTCCAAACTCTACACGAAACCGATGTCAACGATATTGGCCTGTAATTGTATGGGTCAGATCTCTTTCCTTTCTTATACACGGGAGTCACCTGCGCTTTTTTCCAATCACTAGGAACTTTGCGCTGAATTAAAGATTCGCTATAAATGCAAGCTAAGTAGGGGGCCAATGCCGCAGAATAGTCTTTGTAAAACCGAACTGGTATACCTTCCGGACCAGCAGACTTTTTCGTATTTAGCTCTCTCAGCTGCTTCTCTACACCGGAAATACCTATTGCTATGTCCCCCATTTCGGAATTAGTACGTTGATCAAATGATGGTATATTTGTGTGGTCCTCCTGCGTGAAAGATTTCTTAAAGGTTAAATTTAGAACTTCAGCTTTCCGTTTGCTTTCTTCTATTACTGCCCCGGAATGATCAACTAGTGACTGGACAGTGGGCTTTGACCCGCTTATCGATTTTACATAGGACCAGAATTTTTTCGGGCTCTCGGAAAGATCTTTTGCTAAGGTATGGCTGTGATAATTATTGTATGCTTCACGCATCGATCTTTTTATAGACGCACGAATCTCTATTAACTTTTGCCTGTCATCATTTGCGTGTTCTTTTTTGAATTGAGAGTGCAACAGCCTTTGCTTTCTCAGCAGCTTTCTAACATTATTATTATACCACGGTGGATCTTTTCCATCCTTAATCATCTTTACTGGCACATATTTCTCTAACCCTTCATTAACAATGCATTTAAATTTAGTCCACAATTCCTCTACATCCATAGTCCCAGAATTAAACAATGCCCATTCATTTTCTAAGTGCGATCGTAACATTTGCTTGTCGGCTTTTCCCAACAAAAACACGCTCCTAGCCTTCTTGACTGGTTTATGAACTTTGGTCACCATCGACGCTATGACGATATCATGATCACTAATTCCTGTCTCTACACAGACATCGTTAATAAGGTCAGGCCTGTTTGTGGCTATAAGGTCTAGAATATTTCCATTGCGTGTGGGTTGCCGGTTTAACTGCTCAAGACAGTTTTCGGAGAATGTGTCCAAAAGTAGCTCGCAAGACTGCTTGTCTGTACCGCCTGAAATGTAACTAGCGAGGTCCCAATCTATACTCTTAAGGTTGAAGTCACCTCCGACTAATATTGCATGGCCCGGATACCTATGCACTACCTGGTGTAGACTTTCCTTGAATGATTCTAAAACTGCTACAGCAGCACTGGGGGGGCCGGTAAAAACACCCAACTATTAACTTTACTTCTTTTAGACCTGTTATGCGTGCCCAGATAACTTCACAGTTACTTTCAACTGTGCCTTTGGTGGCATCAGGTGGAACTTAGCGGGAATCATTTCAGCTAGGGGAAACTGTCGTCAGTGCTGAATTGTCACAAGGGGTGTCCAAGGTCAGGGACAACCCCCTAAACCACAGACAAGTGTGTTAAGGATCAATTCGTGCAGTAATATTCCAGCTGGAGCAGAAAAATCACTTTGGATAAGTGTACAGCCTGAGTTTTCAGTAGGGATGTTGTGTATAGTGGAATCTTTGGAGCAAAATGATGTGTTAGACAATGCACAATGTTTTGTGAAATGGAGTATTGTACATGTGTGTACAAGAGGTAAACAGGGAAAGAGTAGTACTTGTTGTAATTGATAATTTTGGAAGTGAAAATGTGGATCTTGTGAAGGTATTATTGGTCGTGAATGTGGAAACTTTGAGGGATGAAGTATGGGCTACAGAGGACTTTTACCTGGAAGGTGTGGCTGCCGATAGGGCTGCATTATATTGTAAGTTAGAGCATCTGAAAGAGAATGATAGAAATCAAATGGAGTCATTGTTATTAGAATAAGAGGATTTATTTTTCCCAAAAGGGCCGTTACCTGCAACACCTATTACTCAGCACCAAATTCCAACAGAAGATGCAGCACCTGTATACCTCAAAGCATATAGAATCCTGCAACATTTGCATGCCACAGTGGAGCAATTTATAAACTAGCAATTAACAGATGGCATTTGTAGTAAATAATAAATTCGTATTGTCCGCTACGTCAGATGCCGCTTTCAGAGATCAGGTGATCTCGCCAGTGCAACCTGCTGCGGTGCTGCAGCAGTGCACGGCAGCGCGCCGGCTGTCAGAGTTTGTTTTGCTTTCATATGGTGCGCCTTGGTGCTTTAATTACATTATACGAAGTGTCTTTTGTTATCAGTGACGTATGTCACGTGTGTGTACTTTACCGTGTATATGTTCAATTATGAAATACAAGATTCTTTAAGCATATTCTACAAGTGTCATAAAATTGGCGACGAGAAGGGGATATATCAAAACAATGTGTTCAATCATGACAGCCACCGTCGAAGAACTTCTACAAGCATTTCTGCAACAGCAGAAAGTACTCACCGATCATGTCCTGCAACTTCCAGAGCTTTTCGCAAACACCATCAAGGCGATCTTCAACGCACCATAGTTCGATAGGAGGCAACAGCTTTCAATTCCGGGTTTCCAGCCATATGACAATGCCGCCGAAGACTGGGCCGACTAGGAGAAATGACTACGTGAACACTTCGCAGCATTCGGCGTTGTTGACTCCAACCTATGTAAGTCTCTTTTTCTCTCTTGGCTTTTGCCCCGTCTTTATCAGTTGCTTTCACAACTGGCCCCACTTCAGGAACCGGCATCGTTGTCATTCGCCGAAATGTGTACGCTTCTAAATTCTTTTTATAAGAAACAAACGCACGTTGTTGCTTCTAGGGTAGCCTTCTACCAGTGCAAAAAACTTTCAAATCAGTCATACCGAGCTTGGGCCACACAGCAGCAAGGGCTCAGCAGAAAGTGTAATTTTGTGACGAAAATCCACCAGGAATCGTACGCCGATCAAATGGTATGTGACGCTATTCTCCTCTCGGCCCCTGACAAAGAGGTTCGACAAAAAGCACTTCAATTAAATGACCCTACCCTGGCAGAGTTGTTGTCTATCGCAGAATCATTTGAAATTACTCGCACCGCAGGCGCTCAGATGGATTCGTGGGGTGACGTAGAAGAGGTTGCGTTAGATAGGGCCGTTGCTGTTGCCGCTCACAGCAAAGCAAGTGACGACGTTGCTGCTATATACCGCCCCTCTCTGCAGAAACATAACAAAAGCAAGATGGTTTTTCAGAGAAAACTGACACGAAATGCTCTGCCCTCTTGTCCGAAATGTTTCACGCAGCACTCACGTGACGACTGCTCTCAAAGATGGGCACAATGCAACAAGTGCAAAAAACGTGGTCACATCTCATCCGTACGTCGTTCAAACAAGTTCAAGCAATCAATGATATGGAATCTGATGCTGGTTCAATCATGTTTGTCAACTCCACTTATTCCTCAAACAATAAACTTGGTCTCTGTTACTGTTCTAGGAAAGGATATTCAAATGCAAGTTGACACCGGCTCTGCCGCGACTATTATTACTTCTCACACTTACGTTAAGCTGGGGGTGCCCCCCTTATCACCTGTTTCGCGCAACTTGCACACTTATACCCATCAACAACTGGCTCTCAAAGGCCAAATTGAAGTACCGGTCACACATAAACATGTGACGCGCACGCTCACTCTTTTCGTTGTAGACAAAGCAGCTACGACAGACTTGTTTGGCTACGACGCATTTTGCGCTTTTGGATTTTCTGTAGCTGACACTATAAATATGATCTCAGACATTGTTCCATTTGACAAAATAGAGGCTTTATCTGCCGAATTCTCTGATCTTTTCTCCACAGGCTTAGGTCGTGCTGTTGCTTTCACAGCCCACATATCGCTTAAAGATGGTTCTCGCCCGCGATTTTTTCGCGCGCGCGCCCTCTTCCAGTTGCATTTCGCGATTCTGTTAAACAATAACTCGATCGCCTTACAACTGCAGGTGTTCTTCTTCCTATCACTTCGAGTGAATGGGCTTCTCCTTTCGTAGTGGTTCTCAAGACAAACGGATCCCTTCGCATTTGCGGCGACTTTAAAAACACCGTAAATGCACAAAGTATCATTGACACGTATCCCATGCCGCGGCCAGAGGAACTGTTTGCCAAATTAGTAGGCAGACAATATTTTTCAAAAATTCATTTGTATGAAGCATACCATCAATTGCCTCTTGATGAGCGATCTTGTCAATTTCTTGTACTCAACACGCCCTTTGGTCTTTATCAATACCAAAGGTTGCTGTTTGGTGTTTCCAGCGCGCCAGCTATTTTTCAAAGATTTTTGGAACAACTTCTTGCGCCGGTACTGGGATGCATTAACTATCAGGATGATATTGTGGTCACAGGGGCATCCACAGATGAACATCTCAGGAACCTTCGACAAGTGTTTACTGTTTTGCAACACGCGGGGTTAAAATGTAACTTTTACAAGTCCAAATTTTTTCAACCCTCGATTGCACACTTGGGCTTTCGTCTCTCATGTGAAGGTATCAGTCCTTTAAAGGATCACATTGCTGCAATTGAGTCTCTTCCTCGACCTACGTCCGTGAAGGACTTACAAGCCTTCCTAGGTAAAATAGCCTATTATCACAAGTTTCTACCGTCTGTAGCGGAAATATCACATTCTTTAAATTGTCTTTTGAAAAAGAATGTGCCTTTTGTTTGGTCTGACGCATGCGAAAAGGCTTTTCAAACACTCAAATCTCATTTGCAAAAATCACCTTGCTTAGCAATGTCCAGTCCAGGGCTGCCTTTAATACTTGAAGCTGACACGTCACAACATGGCATTGGGGCTGTACTCTCTCATAAATTTCCGGACGGCACAGAGCGACCAACTGCCTATGTACCCAAGACTCTCAATGCTTCACAAGCAAAGTACTCCCAGATCGAAAAGGAAGCTTTATCCATCGTTTATGCTTTAAAAAAGTTCAGCGTCTTTCTATATGGCACTCGGTTCCACCTTATCACAGACCACAAGCCATTGGTCTCACTTTTTCATCCGTCGGTATCTCTTCCTGACAAAGCAGCACACAGATTGCAACATTGGGCTTTATTCCTGTCTAGATTCAATTACGAGATTCGTTTTCGGCCCAAGTCACAGCATGCGAATGCGGATGCTCTCTCCCGTCTTCCTATGGGTCCTGATCCTGCTTTTGATGCTGATGAATTGCTCTGTTTCCACGTGGATGAAGCTGCTCAGGCGGCAGTGGATGGATTTCCGATCGATGGACATCGCATCGTGGAAGCCACAGCTGCTGATCCCGTCCTCCGCCAGGTTGTCCACCACACTGAGCATGGATGGCCAGAAAGACCGCCAGGAAAAGCATCAGATCCACTCCGAAACTACTATCATCTTCGTCTGCATCTGTCCACACTTCGTGGGGTGGTCCTGCTGGCCACCGATGACGTCACACCAAGATCGTTGTTCCTTTGGCTCTTCGCACTGATGTCCTAAATCTGCTACATCAAGGCCACTGGGGTACTTCCAGAACAAAAAATTTGGCCCGCCGTCATGTGTACTGTCCGGGCATAGGTGCTGACATTGCGCGCGTGGTGGCTGCCTGCAGCCCGTGTGCCACAAATGCTCCGGCACCCAAATCTTCTCTTTCGCCGTGGCCTACACCTGAACAACCATGGGAAAGAATTCATATAGATTTTGCTGGCCCTTTCCTTCATTCCTATTGGCTCCTGGTCATAGACGCATACTCAAATTTTCCATTTGTCTTTAAATGTTCGGTGCCTACTACGGCCTCCACCCTTTTGGCCCTCGACAAAATCTTTGCGCTTGAAGGCCTTCCAAAAACCATCGTGTCCGATAACGGTACACAGTTTACCTCTTCTGATTTTGCACAATTCTGCAGACGCAGAGGCATCTCCCATGTCACCACACCACCTTTTCACCCCCAATCAAATGGGGAGGTGGAAAGGCTGGTGCGAACATTTAAAACGCAAATGAAAAAACATCTAGCATCATCCTCCACGGAGGAATCACTCCTCAGCTTTTTAGCATCATACAGATTCACACCAACGGGAAAACAGAGCCCTGCGGAAACGCTGCTTGGCAGACAGCCCGGGACATTACTGCATCTCCTATTACCCTCAAAGAAACAGTCCACCAACACAAATCAGGGACGATATAGAAAGGGCGCCTCTCTTTGGGCATGGGATTATGGACGCAATCCAAAGTGGATAAAAGGACGTATCACTGCTCAAAGAGGGAACCGTATGTACGAGGTTAGCACGGCTGGAGGTGACATCACAAGACATGTGGACCAGCTCCGTCCTAGGATGACTACGATACCCTCGGATAAGGATGACGAAAAAATGGAGATTGACTATGAAGTGAACTTACCCGAAAGTGTCAAAAAAGATTATACACAGTGTAATACGGACCTAACTTTACCATTCTTCAGTGAAGTGTGCAATAAAAATAGTGACAGTGGACCTATGTCCCCTATAATAACAGAAAAGAACATGATACCTATACCGAAAACACCGGACTCGCCCATAATGACAAGAAAGTACAAACCTGGACATTAAAAACCTTACGGACGTGCACCTACCAGAACATTTCAACCCGAAGACGACATGATGGACATTGGGCAAGTGAAAATGTTTACCAAAAAAGGGGGCGCATGTAGTAAATAATAAATTTGTATTGTCTGCTACGTCAGTTGGCGCTGTCAGAGATCAGGTGATCTCGCCCGCGCCACCTGCCGCGGTGCTGTTGCAGTGCGCGGCAGCGCGCCGGCTGTCAGAGTTTGTTTTGCTGTCATATGGTGCGCCTCGGCGCTTTAATTACATTATACGGAGTGTCCTTTGTTACCAGTGACGCATGTCACGTGTGTGTACTTTACCGTGTATATGTTCAATTATGAAATAAAAGATTCTTTAAGCATATTCTACAAGTGTCATAAAAGCATTATTGAAGAAAGTACAAGCTCTTACAATGCTGGGGCTGTGGTCATTCAAAAAAAAATATCAGCAGATGGCTCAAAGAAATTTAGATTTTGTTTTGATTATGTTCATCTAAATAGCAAAACAATTACCGATGCTTACCAAATTCTGACTGTAACTGATATGTTAGTTCATCTTGGCCAGCTTAAATTTTTCTCCATTCTAGATCTTAGAACTGGGTACCATCAAATAGAAGTTGCACCTGAAGATGGACCAAAAACTGCATTTTTAGTTCCGTGAGGACATTTTAAGTATAGGAGGATACCATTTGGCTTCAACGCACCTGCTACATTACAAAAACTATTGACTGGAGTATTGAGGGGCCTGAAACTGCGCCAGTGTCTTGTATATTTGGACGATATAATTTTTATTTTTATTTTTTCTTTCTTTCTAAAGATATGGAGGATCATGTGAGTCGGTTACGGGAGGTTTTCATGAGGTTGCGAACTGCACAACTAATTTTAAGTGTTGAGAAGTGTCATTTTGCCATGTAAGAAGTGAAGTATTTAGGACATGTAGTGAGTATGGAGGGTGTGAGAACAGATCCTAGATTAATTAGCGCTGTGAATGATTTTCCTCTACCACAATCGGTGAAGGAATTGCAATAATGGTTGGGATTATCAAATTTCTATAAGAAAGTTCGTGAAGGGTATGCTGAGATAGCAGGACCATTAACTAAACTGATGAAGAAAGGAGTGAAATTTGTGTGGACCGAAAGTAAGAGAAATCTGGCAGCTTGTGTGAAGGGTGAATACAAAGGTCTTGAAATGGCAGGAGGAAGCAGTAAGATGCAAGGGAAATTTACCGAAGTATAGAATTGGACAGTGGGTAATGTTATCTTGTCCTTATATGCTGAAAGGGAAAACGAAAAAGTTTGTTACAAATTTTCACGAACCTTATCAAGCAGTGGAATAACTTCACCTGTCAACGTTAAGCTACAATTGCCAACTAGATCGACCATTGTTCATGTCAGTAGGTTGAAACCTTTCAAGGGGGAGACTGATTTAAATGGGAATCTGACTGGACCAGTCAAACATAAAGCAGAGATAAAGAGAAAGGTGAGCAAGAATCGAGGGGTAAATAAAGAAATAGTACGGGATGTACCTTATAGTTTAAGAGCTAGAATGTAGTCATGTTATTTTCTTTGATTTCTTGTGGGTTTATGTAGATAGGGGTGATTGTACACTTTCTGTTGTGTGTTGTTTTTTTAAGGGAGAGGGAGAGTTATTGCAATCCTTTTGCCTAGGTCCCTGTGAAGTAGGAAAACTGGGATGCTTCCATTGTTTTACAGTGCATACCTATCCAGTCCACTGGGGTGCCCCTAAGCAAGTATGTGAAGTTTAGGACAGCTAATATACTACTAGTAAGGGTGATGGAGGTCAGCACGTGGTAATGTCAGAAGAACAGCTGCATCATTGCAGTAGGGGAAGAATCACGGTGTGCCCTGCAAGACCAGTTCAGACAGGGTCTGGTACATACGAAATGCAGTTCTTCAAAGGAAAACCAGGATGAAGCGGGGCACTAGGGAGGTGTCTCAGCCAGCCCGTATTTTCAGAAGACAGTGAATCACTGGATTTATGCAGTACCAGCTGAGATAGTAATAGCGGTAAGCTGTTATGAGTAAGGAAGGCTTGTTAAGGCAAAATGCATAGAATTAGTAGGCAGTGGGTTACTAATTAATGGGACCTTTTGTGACTTAGTGGGGCCAACATTTATTTTTCCAGCAACTACCATGGGAACAATGACACTAAACATTACGCAACCACAGATTTATTGACCAGATGTGAGTGTGGAGATACTGCCAGTGCAGAATCTAACATGGGTGAATAACACTTTGCAACTCAAACTTATGCTTTCCTGGATAATCTTACAGCTGGGCAAGAAGGTTGTATTACTATGGAACAGTTGTTGCAGCATGTACATAGGTTTAGGGAATAGCAATGAGGAACTACTATAATGATCAGTGAGGCTTTACTGGGTACTGCCATAGTCCTTGTTTTGTTATACTCCATCTTTGTGTACTTAAAGAGAATGACAAGTAGGGAATCAAAACCTCATGAAGTACAAATACCAGTGGATTGGATTGGACGACCATGAAAATTGAGACATAGTGGACAGAATAAACTTCTGAGGTAGTGCCTGACTTTGTGTGGTCGAGAAAAGAAGGCCTACAGGTGAAAACCTGGAAGGCTAGGTTTCTTAGAGGGGAGGCCAGTGTAGCGCAGCTAGGGTATTTTGAAGAAATATTAGGCAAATTAACAGCAAGGTTGCATTGTGAAAGAAGCAGGCAGTAAGGTGCCGGTTCAGAGCCGGTGGTTGAGGCAAGACTCGCATTTCGATACTGCAACAGCTTTGTGTATGAAGTACGTGACTCTTGGGTCACAGCTGGCCTGAACTTCAAACACAGCAACAACTGAAGGTGTGTAATGATCAGGTCAATACACCAGGCGTGTGACTGGAAACGGGGCTTTTTTGGGAAAAACGGTCAAGCCGAGTGAAATATAAAGCATGCATTCCAGAGCAGTCGGGGATTGCAGCTGGAGTCAGAGTTCGGATTTCGCAGTCTGCAGCTTAGCTCGGAGGACACCAGTACAGCAACGAGCAAGCAACTAGTAATTACAGCTCAGTGGTCATCGCCAGCAGTTCGCGGTTCGTATCCCAAGAATGGACGACGGGCCACTTGAGAGGTCGGTGTGACATCATGCTGCAGTGCCACCTCACCAGCTACCAGCAGCAAAATCGACATGACGAGATGCAGACCAGTTCCTGACTGGAGGACGGCACCAGGGTTCGAACCATTCTCCCTGGGCACAGCAGCATTGAAGGGGCCTCGTCACTGCTCATCCGGCAGTGAGACATTGGCGGGCAGCATGGCTGCATCATTGACCTTCGAAGGCGGCTGGCCTGACAGTCCAAGGCGGCAGCGAGAAATGTTATGTCTCCGAAGCACAACAGTACGCAGTGACACATCGGAAGCGTGACCAGAACTTTGCCAGATCATGACAACATGTACACTGAGAAGCAAATAAACCATTTAACTCTTGCTCGGACTCTCGCTAAACTGCCTCAATCCATCTCAGACCACTACAGTAAATGCAAATGCAAATCTGTAGAAGAATGTATAACTAGATACTACAGGGGACTACTGCCTACAGTAAAATAAGAGACATTTGAAGACAAGAAAAGCAGCTGTAAGAATATCAATAATTCAGGTGGACTTACTTTTTCTGAACAAAGAAGGGAAAACTGAAAGGTAGAAAGAATATATAGACGGGCTTTACAAAGGAAATGAACTTTGAGAGAATATTGTAGGAAAGGAAGAGGAAGTAAATGAAGATGAAATAGGAGATACTATACTGAGAGAAGAATTTGACAGAACACTGAAAAACCTAAGTCGAAATAAGCCACTGGCGTAGACTACATTCTCTCAGATCTACTGAAGTCTATGAGAGAGCCTGCCGTGACAAAACTGGTGTGTAAGATCTATGACACAGGCAAATTACCCTCATACTTTAAGAAAAATGTTATAAACCCCTTTCAAAAAAAATCACGTGCAAACAAATGTGGAAATTACAGAACCATCAGTTTATTAAATCATGGTTGCAAAATTTTAACATGAATTATTTACAGAAGGATGGAAAATCTGGTAGAAGCTGACCTCGGGGAAGATCAGTTTGGATTTAGGAGAAATGTAGGAACATGGGTGGGAATACTCACCTTGAGGATACATTAAGGGAAGATAAACTTAAATTTCTAGATTTAGTAAATTTAGAGAAAGCTTTTGACAGAGTTGATTGAAACACTATTTCTAATTCTGAAGTTGGCAGAATTAAAATAGAGGGAACGGAAGGTTATTTTCAACTTGTACAGAAATCAAACAGCAGTTATCAGAGTCGAAGGGCGTGAAAGGGAAGTAGTGGTTGCGAAGGGAGTAAGACAGGGTCATAGCCTTTCTCCTACATTATTCAATTTGTAGGTTGAGCAAGATGTGAAGGAAAGCAAGGAGAAATTTTCGAGAAGGAATTAAAAATTCAGTGTGAAGAAATAAAAACATTGTGTTTTGCCAGTGACATTGTAATTCTGTCAGAGACAGCAAAGGACCTGCAAGAGCAGTTGAATGGAATGTACAGTGTTTTGGTAGGAGCAAATAAGATGAACATTAACAAGAGGAAAACAAGGATAATGGAATGCAGTCTTAAGAGAAATCAAACATTGCTAAATGAATTAATTAGGTAATGAAACAAAAAAGGTGGTAGTGATGTTTTGTTAATTACTGAATTAGATAACCTGTTGGCTGAGGATATTTTGCTTCCTGTTACAGCTAGTGGTGGGCCTCACCTCTAGTTGTCATAAGCAAGCCCTCAGGGGTCCTATGCTTATGTAGTGACTTTAAGAAAACTGTGAATTCCCACTCCATCATTGATTCTTTCCTGATGCCTCGTCTGGCATAATTGATAAACAGGTTGTCGGGGAGCTAGTATTTTTTGAAGATAGATCAAGTGGGGGTGTATATGCAGTTGCCTTTGGACAACAAATCCAAGCAGGTGCTGGTAATTTCTACACCTTTCAGCCTGTTCAGTATCAACAGTTGCCATTTGGGGTGGCCAGTGCCCCCACAATCTTTCAGCGTTTTTTGGAGCAGCTGCTAGTGCTGGTACCCTGTTGTGTGAATTACATGGATGATATTGTGCTGATGAGGCCCACCGATGCTGTGGCCAATCTCTTCTCATTGTTCTCCATCTTGGAGGTGGTTGGCCTCTGCTGTAATTTCCATAAATCTTCCTTCTTCCAAGTGTCAATCGAGTACATAGGCTATGAGGTCTCCCGATCGAGGGTGCGCCCCATGGCTGATCGTGTGTGCGCATCCGTTCAAGAACTTCAGGTGTACCTTGGCAAGGTCCCCTATTATCACTGCTTCCTCCAACAGGCGGCCACAATTGCACACCCCCTGCATCAATTGCTGCATAAGGGCATCCCTTTCTGCTGGTCTACAGCTTGTGAGCAGGCATTTCAAGTATTTAAATCGGCCCTTCTTGTGGCTCCTTGCCTCGCGCCATACCCTGCGGGTCTCACTAGCGGTAGTCGGACAAGGTAGCCCATCGTCTCCAACACTGGGTCTTGTACCTATCCTGTTTTCAATATGAGGTACAGTACTGGTTGATGGGTCATCATGCCAATGCCCTATCTTGCCTCTTGGTAGGCCCCGACCTGGTCTTTGACACAGAAGAACTTTCGTGTTTTGCGATGGATGAGTCGGCTGCAGAAATAGTCGAAGTTTTCCCTATCACTAGTTCATAGATCACAGGGGCTCTGGCAGCTGACCCTGTCCTCTAGGTCGTCCTTCACCGGGTGCAGTGAGGCTGGTGTATGCATCCTCCAGGTCACGCATTGGACCCTCTCTGCAATTATTTGCGACCGAGCACCTACTGAAAACCGGGATTTTATTCTCTTCAGTAAAAAGGCATGGATACTGGGTACAGGAGAGTATCACTGATGGACATTTTCATCAAAATACAAAGACAATGTAATTTATTAGTAAGGACAAAATTTAACACCACGCTTAACATCAGATAACAGCTGGTATGAATAGATGAACATATAGATGATCAGCACAATACAATAAGGAGATCCTCTAAATTTAAAGGAAGAAGGGAGCAATCATTTTCCTTTACAAAATAAAAGTTGAGATAAAAAAAAAAAAAAAAAAAAAAAAAAAAAAAAACAATATTACAACAATGATACCATTTTTAAAAGAAAGATAGAGCAAGGAATAGCAAAGGCAGTAACACTAGATATAATTAACATTGGGCACTACAGGCTTTGCTTTGGCAAGTATACAAACACCAGCAGTGTAACTGAACCATGCTTCTAAACATTGGCCAGAGCACCCTGTGCAATTTGGAATTAAACCTTGCCACATAACATAAATGACCATTTGCAATAAAGAAGACTCCAATTACAGTGTACTGCCCCGAAATATGCACACAGTAACACAGTAACCCTAGATACATTAAACTAATGGGCCTCTTTTTTTAACACATGTGGCACAGCTTAAATTTCGAAATTTTCGCAATAAAAATACATTTAAAAAAACTTTGGCCAAAACTAGACAATTTAAAGGCAGTAACACTAGGTATATTAAGGTACGACTTTGGGTTAATATACAATTCTACCAAAACCATCAACAGAGTAATTAAACAATGCTCTTCAAATACTGGCCAGTACACATTGTGCAACAGAAACAAGGCTTAGACCTTTACATAAATGGCCGTTTCAACTCAGCGAGTGACAGTAAACATCAGCTGGCACTGAAAAGAAGTAAAGGCAATAAATCTAGATATATTATTAACAATTCCCTCTTTGGATGCTATTTAGGCAATTTCATTTTGTAGACATATGGCTCAAATCAAGTTTCGAACGTCACAATAAAGATACCATTATATACAATACATTGGCAAAACGAGATGCTGAAAACAATAGACACTATACAAGCATCAACGTTAACAGTGTAATTGAACAGTGCCCTTTAAATATTGTCCATAGCACATTGCGCACATCAGGTACAGCTTCTGCTCTGAGTTTGCTAAACAGTGATACAGCAACAATCTCTGAATCAATAATCGTAACACATGAGCACCTTCATAGGGAGAGGACCGCCATGGCTGACATAGGGGAGGAGGTGGAAAACAGTTAAAACCAAACTTCCTCAAAGGCCACGGGCTCACATCACTGCCACATGTATCGATAGTCACCAGACCACTCAGAAAAACACGAACAGAAGGCTACAAACTACAACTCGCCAACGGCAGCAACGACAATGAGAGGGAAAAGGGCCAAACCCTACGTTCTGACTATGCCTGGGGGTGGCAACCAATCCACAGAAGGGCAAAATGCCAAATAAATTCTGCTCGTTTCCCTCAATGTACCAATTCAAGATCGTCCTCATATGGGAGGCGAGACATTCAAAACATGTAACTAACGCAACAGCAAAGTCAAACTGAACTCCAAAGCAGAAAACAGCCAGTGATGCCAGACATAAAACCAGCTCGGCGTCCACGCCCGAGTGGAGAATGTTGACTGACCTGGTCCAAGCGTCTGTATCGGCTGTCACAGACCCACTCTCCTGGCTGTTGCATCCCGGCGTCCGATGGAAACAGCAACGGAGGTAGTGCCACCACAGTTAGGAGGAAAAACAAACACAAATCGGGTTGCTGATTTCAAACAGAACGAGCCCACGGCTCACCTACGAAGGTATTCTACTTCTATTTATGGAAGACATTTATGGAAGACGGCTCCCAACAAGTGGTAGTTCCAATGTCATTGCACCACCAAATTCTAGATCTACATCGGGACCACTGGGGCGTCTCCGCACAAAGATGCTCACCTGTAGGCATGTATATTGGCCAGGCATAAATGGAGACATAGCGTGCCTCATAGCAGAATGCTCTTAATGTGCTTTCCAACAAGCCTTGCTCAACTCTCTTTCCATGTCCATTGACTCCAAGTCAATTGTTTGGGGCCCTTCTTGGATAGCTATTGGCTTGTGGTCCTCAACACAAACTCAAACTTCCCATTCATTGTTCTGCTGGCCTCAACATCTGCGGACGTTACTACATGCTTGCTGCTGAAGATATTTTTGGGGCCCAATGTACCTCGCTACATTTTTGAGACTTTTGTTCTACTCATGAGATTCATCACGTTTTCGCCCCACCTTTTCTCTTACATTCCAATAGGGTGTCAGAGAGATTTGGATACACTTTGAAGGCAAGGCAAGTACATGCTGCATCTTTGAGTGGCGGGTGGTTTCATTCAGTCCTCCCTGGCTGGTCTGCATAGCCCCACTGAGCTTCTTCATGACCGCACTGTTGTCCCTCTTGCATCCGGGCTTTCACATGTCCAGTCCTGTTCCTTTTCTCGTTCTGCCACAGGTTCAACTGTATGGGCTCGAGGTTAAGGCCGCCATCTTCGCTGGGACCCAGCTGTGGTCATTCGGGGGCACAGCCGTCGTCTTGTTAGGTATCTTCACCAGCCACATGACCCACTACAGATCCGCCATCCTTCTTCCTTGCCTACAAACCCTTTCACCCCTATCTGAGGCATTTCCCCCTCTTTCTGCAGTGCTGTCGGGGGAGAATCCTGTCCCAGTTTCAGTTCTGCAGTCATCAGCTGATCAGCAGGGGGAGCTCCTGCCACCGTTTGTGGCCGGAGCCCAATTTCCCGCTGCAGCCCTGGTGGCCAGCTCTAAGGAGTGGACAGCTTCAGTCACCGGCAGTGGATGGACCTTGCTGCCTGTGACATAGGCCCAGAGTTTCCGATGGAGGTGCCACTGGAGAAGGGGATGGGGAATCAGCTGTTGTCACGTGTGCTGGGAGCGGCGGAGTGTAGCTTGAGGGGGTGGACCCCTCACCATGCAAAGGGGTTCTGCCTGTATGAAGAGGTTCTGCCTAGGGACTTGGTGGAGTTGCCTGCCAATCGGATGGAGGTGGAGGCATCCCAGCAGCCTGAATTCTTTGCCGCTGATCCGGGCTATGTTCCCCCCCCCCCTTCCCCCCCGTCCATTTTACCCAAGGGGGGAAGGATGTCGTGGTTTAGCAATCATTCATATTGCACGCACCGTATCACGCATTGTCGATGTGCGCTGGCCAGCCGCGATAGCCTGCGGTCTGGCCAGGACAGCAGAGAAACCAGCCATGCACCATCTGCCGGGGCTGAACTGTCAAATGGCCGGCAGGAACAATCGGCATTGATTCTGTTATTGTACGCTGAGGTAAATAAAGTATTCGCACCAAGCTGTGTTAGTCAATATGACAAATTGAGTCTCCTTTCTTTGGAAGTTTTAGCAAGATGCCTGTCTTTTATTCTTTTGACACTTCCTTTCTGCTCAGAACTGCACTCTTGATTCTTCCCACTGTATCTCATATTCATCTGCAGTCTCATCTTCAATTACATTTTCCTGCTCTTGTATAGCTTCTTGTTCCTTTTGTATCTGTGTCTTTTGTGTTTAGCTTCTTTACAAAATGTTTGTGCTTTCTTTCCAATTGTTCAGTTCAATTTCTCAGCTGTGCTGTTGTTAAGCTTTTTACCACTTTTTGTTTTGGTTCTGTGTCCTGTGCCTGTGGTTGAAAGGACTCGTGAGATTTTATGGCTTTTTTGTTGTTTTGGTAATTGTTTTCATTGTTTGGAAAGCATGTTAGTTACACAGATTAGAAAGTATGATCAATCTATACATCAAAGAAGGTATTTAAATAAAGGAATATTTCAAGATCAGGATAAAAGTTGTGGGTAAAAGGAAATCAATGATACAATTTGCTGGTGACATAACTTCTGTTAGTGAAAGTGAAGCAGAATTACATCTGTCAGACGAAATGAATGGTCAATTGAGCACAGAGTATGAATGTAGGGTGCAAGTGCTATTCTGAAATGAAGAGGTTGGTGAAGAAGAGGAATTTGTAGTGAGCTGCATTAAACTAGTCATAAGACTGATGAGTCAGAAAAATGTGTCCAATTGTATGTGGATGAAATAGGGCAAGAATCCAATTGACTCTGGGAAGCAAACATTGACAGGTCATAATCTTGTTTACCTTGGCTACAAAAATCAAATCACATAAAAACATTCCATACAGTATCCATACCCACTATATAAACTGCAGTTGATGAAACAGTCTCTCTTTGCATTTGACAGAAATTTTATGAACAACAGCATCAGAAGTGATGCTAATAATTCTAGGTAACATTTTCTTGGTCTGAAACTGAGGAACAGAGAGAATTAACAGAACTGTAATTGAATGTGTATAATGGTGAACCAAAACATTGACCTAATTAATAGTATGCTCCCTCACCTATTATACAGAATAAAGCTGCATTTCTGCATAGTGTGAGTTTGACAAATCCTCAATAGGCTCAGTGGCACCAGATGCCTATGCAGAATTCCAATAAATTGGGGGCCATTGGATGTGAATGAGGAGCTAACACGCAATTACATCTCAGATGTGCTCCATTCAGATTATATCAAATAAATTTGGTGGTCAAGACATCAATTTTATTTCAATACCAGGCTCCTCAAATCAATGTAGTGTGTTTCTCTTCTACAACCAGGTTTTTACTGAACTGCACAGTTTGGAGTTAACCTTACATTCTCTGTTACTGAAACCGTTCAGGTTTCAACCTATACTCATACATACAGTATCAACTTACAGACAGTATTGAACATTTACAGACAATGAAACAGTAAATAACAATGAGAAATAAGGTAAGCAAAGTTCTTTAATGTGTCTTGCCATGCTTCTTCACTCTTCGATTTAATACATATATGACCATACAACATAGTACAACATACTGCAAGAATACAAACCCAACTCAGACTACACTTTGTCTTTTCATTATTTATTTTATTTGAATTGTGATGTTTCTGTTTCTGGTCTCCTTTCCATAAACTTTGAGTGATAATTTTTTTTATTATGTTTGGATTATTGTTTCAGAAACAGCAGAATGCCCACAAATTTTGGAGGTTTTTCCAGAGAATGTAACTGTTTTGGAAGGCTCACAGGTTATTTTCACTTGCAAAGCATTGAGTAATGTTTTTGCTCAGTTCCACTGGGTCCGGAAATATGATAGCAGCTCAACTTCACAAACTATACGCTATGGAAACAATATATATGAAGTATGTATTTCTATTATTTATTACATTGTATTTTAGTTAATTCAAATTTTATATTGGTATTTAAATCAATAAATGAAAGTACTCTGAGGCTTCTTTAGTCTAATTATTATCTGTGATACTGATTACAAAGGGAAGCATGGAATTAATTTGTACCAAGGCTGGAATTTGAACCCAGATCCCCAGCTCTCTATGCAGTAACCAACACTAACACTGTGGCTAATGCAGTTCATGGACTATCCCATGTTCATATTTTGCTATGTTATGATGGGAGAAATCAGTTGTATGAAATCACTGTAACAATTTTTACCCATTCTGTAAATTGTAATGAGTCTGTGCACACATGACAACAATTTCTAATTTCAAAGATTTGATGTTTGTAGAAAAGCATTACCAGCCATAACCAGTTTCTGATGTGGATTGTCTGTTCATTGCATTGCATTTCAGATGCTCTGTGTGCAGATGGCCTTAGGGTCTTATGTAAGTGTATGTTTTCTGCTGGCATTGTTCTGGTTTGAAATTTTGCAATACTACCCATCTATTTATAATAGTGATACTGTTATTCCACCAAGAAAACAGGTTGTCTTATTCATCTTCACTGAAATGGAAAAATGCCTAGTGTTTGTTCCCAAGTTCCCTAGAGGAATTTATTTGCAAAGACAATATTACTTTACTGATCCTCTTGTGAAGTGCAAAAAAGCTTGATTCGTGGTCCACATTTGCAAAGTCTAGTTCACTGATGGTTCTCCACTGCTAAAGTCGATAAACAAAGGCTGCAATCACTGTGCATTTTCAACTTCTTGTAGGATAACAGTACAGGGTAGTTCTGGGTGACAAGGGCAGCCCTCTTTTGTGGATGGTTACTGATGGTAGAGGGAGGATTTTGTATGTGTGGGGATATGGCACAGGAGATATGTTTGTGGATAGGTCTGTAGTGTAGTTTCTGTTTGTGAAGGCCTTTGTGAGGCAATCAGCATGTTGAGAAAGGGAGTTCTTGTAACTACAGATAAGCCATCCACGGGTGGCCAGGCTGCAAGAGAGGGATTTTTTGATGTGGAAGGGATGGCAACTGTCAAAATGTAGGTGTACTGTTGGTGGTTGGTAGGTTTAATATGGACAGAAGTGTCGATGGAGCCATCAGTGAGGTGGAGGTTGTATCCTGGAATGTGGCATGGTGGGTTGAGGAAGAGCAAGTGAAGAGGATGGGGTAGAAGGAGTTGAGGTTTTGAAGGGAGGATAGGCTGTCCTGGCCACGAGTCCAGATGATGAAAAATCATCAATAAACCTGAACCAGGCCAGAGGTTTTAGGTTTTGGGATGCTAGGAAGAATTCCTCCAGAAGGCCCATCAACAGGTTGGCATAGAAAGGTGCCATGCGTGTGCGCATGGCTATGCACCGGATTTGATGGTAAGCTTTCCCTTCAAAGGAAAAGTAGTTGTTAGTTAGGATAAAGTTGGTGAGGGTTATGAGGAATGAGGTATCGGGCTTGAATTCAGACGGACATTGGGAGAGGTAGTGTTAAAGAGTGGCAAGGCCATGGGCATGTGGGATGTTGGTGTGTAGGAAGGTGGCATCTGCTGTGACAAGTAGGGATTCAGGAGATGGCAGAGAATCAGTGAAGGAAGTTGTGGTGTCGCACAAGTACAAAGTGCGCGCCACCTACTTTCGCCGCGCGCCGCCATGCACGCACGGCGCGGCGATCTCACGACGACAGCCACGAGCGCCCTCTGCTGGAACGCCGCTCGTGGCCACCACTGAAGAACACCGGGCACTTCGGACTGAGATAGCCACGAGTTAGGACCTTCGTAATCCGATAGGCGCGAGTGAAGACTTTGCTATTGTACAGGCACTAGGCAGGCCTCTAACAACTACGTATCAACATTCTGCAGTACTATGTAAAAGTTAAGTATTGTTACATTCTGTGCAATATATCTCTTTCTAATTTACTCGAGTGTTTATAGTTTCTGGCTGCTCCCCTCCGTACCTGCACCAGTGTGTCGGTCTCGTTCCACTCGGCCACCGACACCTACGACGAGGCTGGGACACAAAAGCGGCGACGAAGTTGGGACACAAAAGTGGCGACGAGGAGTGATAGACGAACCTTGGACCAGCCCGCTAGCAGCAGCCAGACAGCAGCAGTCGGAGCACGCAAAAATTGCTCCCGCCCACCCACCCTTATTATAAGATTTTTGGGGGAAGATATTTTGTTACATGTTTGTGGACTTTTTTGTTGCAGAGCGTCCTCTTTCATATTGCATTTGTGTTTTGTTATAAGTTATTTTGTATACGCGGCGCCTAATCGGTCAGCATGGCCACTACCCCGAACCCAAACTTAATGGAAATTATTCAGTTACAGACGGCGCAAATCACCCAGTTGCTCCAGGCGGTGGCCGAGCTGACAGCGCGGGCAGCTAACCAACAACAACAGCCGCCGCTTCGGCAGCCCACACCTGCCGCCGCAACACTTCCTACGTTTCGCCAATACAACGATCGTGAGGAAGAATGGAGTGATTATCTGGCGCAGTTTCAAGAACTCGTCGCGGCTCATCAACTTACAGGTCAGACTGTTAAGCATCTTTTATTGTCTGTGGTGGGCCCCAAAACTTTCGTGTTACTGCAAAAACTATTCCCGCACGCATCTCCTAGTGATGTAGACTTTGAACAAATTGTAGATGCACTGAATGCTCATTATGAGAGAAAAGTTCTTGTAGCCGCTGCACGATACCGATTTTTCAGACTTAAAAAATTACCTGAACAGTCACACCAAGAGTGGATCACCGAATTGAAGGGCTTAACCCGCCAATGTAAATTTACTTGCTCTTGTGGACTTTCGTATAGTGACGTGATGTTGAGGGATGCGATTACGCAGAACATTCAGGACCCCAGAATTAGAGCAGCAATTCTAAAGCAGTCTGACCCCTCATTAGACAGTGTACTGCAGCTTATAGAAGCGCATGATACTTTTGACTTAGCTGATGTAGAAATGCAAAGCCATAGTGTAAATTCAGTGCGCCGCAACGGACGCTTTCCTAGCCGTAGTTCTCAGTATAGCACTAGTCATAATTATTTTTCTAACGGCCGTGCTGAACAGACAGTGAACAGTAGCCAGTGTAAAAGTGCGACACAAAGGTCGCCCCGTAGTGTTAGACACAGTAATTTGAATAACGGGCGCCAACGCTCATTTCAGAAAAATGTACGTAAATCTTGCCCCCAGTGTGTGTCTCGCCACAAGCGTGCTCACTGCCCTAGTCGCAACGCAACCTGTTATCAATGTGGCAAATCAGGACATGTACAGTCTGTGTGTATGCAAATTAAAAACTCAAAGAACAGTAACGTTAGAAACAGTGCTTCGCAAAGTGCGAGAACAGTTCATTCTGTAAATGTTATACGGGCTGTGGACTTGGACAGTGCTTTCCTTGGATCTCAATTGCAAGAAAGTAGTTCTGCGCCTATGGCAAAACTATATAGTGCACCACGTAGCAAGCGCCGACGAGCGCGTAATTCTGTGCAACGGAAAAGGGTTCGGGACAAGCAAAATGACTATGAACAGTGCATTCCTGTAGTGAAAATAGTGCCTTCTGCAACTGCTCCTTGTAATAGTGCCCAGTACTGTGTAGCTAGTGACAATAGACACCAAGTAGCTACTCAAAGGTGTAGTGCAGTAGTTAGTACATCTGTAGTAGCCTCGCATTGCGCGGACGCCGATCCGGCGGTAGTGTCATCTAGTGACAGTGTGGTTAATCCGCTGTGTGCCGAGTATGCGCCGCTTCCTACCGCACGCAACCCGCGCAAGCGCAGAAAACAATATGTATTAGACGTTGCCCACATTCGCGCACCTGTCGAGCGCCGCAAGCAAAAACTGTTTGTGACTCTCTTCATAGAAAATAAGACGGTGCAATTTCAGCTTGATACTGGTTCCGCTGTCACACTAATGAATAAAGACACATATGAACTTCTGGGTTCGCCAAAATTGTCGCCGTGTCAACAAGTGCTAACAGCGTACACAGGTCAAAATATTCCCGTGCTAGGAACGTGTAGCCTGCCCGCCTCTTTTCAAGGTGTAACAAAAACAGTTGCTTTTGTTGTTCTTCAGGCCAAATCTACACAGAACATTTTTGGACTAGATGCTTTTGACTTGTTTGGTTTATCAATTCAAAGAGATGTGCTTCAAATTTCGTCAGTAGTGCCTCAGGACAAAATCAATGCATTGTGTGACAAATACAGTGACTTGTTTTCGCCGGAACTAGGTTGTGCAAAAGACTTCGTGGCACATGTAACTTTAAAAGAATCTGCAGTTCCAAAATTTCGTAAAGCTAGACCAGTGCCTATCGCCTTGCGTGATACAGTTGCCGAAGAACTTAAACGTTGGCAAGATAGTGGGGTGATTTCTCCTGTTTCTGCGAGTCAGTGGGCCTCGCCTATAGTAATTATACCCAAGCCGTCAGGAAAACTTCGTCTCTGTGCGGACTTCAAATCAACAGTGAACAGTCAAACAATTGTCGACACTTATCCCCTGCCCAGACCTGAGGAACTAATGGACAAATTAGGACAGTCTCGCTTCTTTTCCAAGATTGATTTAGCAGAGGCATACTTACAAATTCCGCTTGATGACGAGTCAAAAAAATTTTTCGTCATTAATACTCACATGGGCCTTTTTCAATTTCAACGCCTACCCTTTGGCAGTTCTTCCGCTCCCGCTATTTTTCAGCGTTTTTTGGAACAGCTGACAGTTTCCGTACCGTGTTGTTCGAACTATTTAGATGACATTGTGGTGTCCGGACGTACAGTTGAAGAACATTTAGCAAACCTGGAGTGCCTTTTCAAAGTTTTGACTGCAGCAGGTCTACGTTGCAATAAAGCAAAGTGTTCGTTTTTTCAAACTGAAATAGAATACCTAGGCCATGTGATTAATGCCCAAGGAATTCATCCCTTACAGTCACATCTTCGAGCAATCAAAGACTTGCCTCCTCCTAAGAATGTGCATGAATTGCAAGCAGTAATGGGGAAGCTGAACTATTATTTCAGATTTATTCCCAATGCCTCTCAGATTGCAGCTCCACTGCATCACTTACGTAGGAAGAATGTTCCTTTTGTATGGTCTAAAGATTGTCAGGTTGCCTTTGACAAACTAAAGTCTGCACTACTCAGTGATGCATGTTTGATTCCCTTTGACCCACAGAAGCCTGTAGTGTTAGCAGTTGACGCCTCATCGTACGGTGTGGGCGCAGTTCTGTCACATCGTATTGGATGTCATGATCGTCCTATTGCCTTTGCATCCAAGCTACTGACGCCGACGCAACAGAATTACAGTCAGATAGAAAAGGAGGCCTTAGCAATCATTTACGGCGTCACAAAGTTTCATCATTATCTCTATGGCAGAAAATTCTATTTGTTGACAGACCACAAGCCTCTCACGTCGTTGTTCTCACCCACAAAGCCGATTCCGCCACGTACGGCACAAAAGCTTCAGAGATGGTCCTTGATATTGTCAAATTATCAGTATGAGATTTTGTACCGACCTACCACTAAACACGCCAACGCGGACACACTTTCCCGACTTCCGGTTGGCCAGGATGTATCATTTGATTCTTCGGAAATGGCATGTTGTCAGATAGACTCCAGAGATGCTTCCGCTGTCGCAGACTTTCCTTTGAACTCTCGTCGGGTTGCACAGGAAACAGCTGCGGATGCAGACCTAAGTGTGGTAGCACGTTTTGTTCGCTTTGGTTGGCCTGCCAGAGCCAAAGACATTGATCGGCCTCTGGTTCGACGTTATTTTGCACAACGTCATGCATTATCTTTAAGTCAGGGTGTACTGTTGTTGCATACCGACAACGACCAAGCAAGAGTGATTGTTCCTCGTTCCCTGCAACGAGAAGTGTTACGCCTCCTGCATCAAGGACATTGGGGTATTGTTAGGACAAAGCAACTGGCCAGACGTCATTGTACCTGGGTTGGTATAGACGCTCAGATAGAGGACATGACGTCACAGTGTACTGTTTGTGCGGAGCATCAGGCGGCTCCACCGCAACGTTTCTCCGATTGGCCACGCCCCAAGGGACCATGGCAACGTTTACATATTGACTTTGCCGGACCTTTCTGGAATACGCGCTGGTTAATTGTTGTAGACGCTTTCAGCAAGTTTCCTTTTGTGATTGCCATGAACTCAACGACAGCTTCTAGTACAATCAGTGCCTTAACATCAGTGTTTTGCATCGAAGGCTTGCCTGAAACTATCGTCAGTGACAATGGACCTCAGTTTGTTAGTGCGGAATTTCAACAGTTTTGTCGTGTGAATGGTATTCAGCATATCACCACCGCACCTTTTCACCCTCAGTCCAATGGTGAAGCGGAACGTTTCGTTCGAACATTCAAGTCTCACATGGAAAAGATGAAAGGTCAGCACTCCAGGCAGCAAGCTCTTCAAATTTTCCTGTCTACGTATCGGTGCATGCCACGTGACGGCCCGTCTCCTGCCGAGCTGCTACACGGCCGCCGTCACCGCACTCTCCTTCACCTGCTGCAGCCTCCCACGCACCGAGTCGGTTCGTATGGCGCTACGCGTTTTCAGGTTTCTACGCCGGTGCTGTACAGAGTGTTTGCTGGAAACAAGAAGACATGGTTGCCGGGCACCATTCAACGCGTGCTTGGGCGCCATATGTATGTTGTACGTTCTTCCACAGGGTCGGAGCTGCGGCGCCACGCAAACCAATTGCGCCTGCACAGACCGCGCGATCCTGTCTCCGGTTTCTTGATTCCAGACCCAGTTCACCGCCAGGGAGCACAACCACATCGTTCGTCCCCGGACTACGAGATCCCTATGGACGTTGACGTACATCCGACGCAGTCGTCGCCGCCGCTGTCGCTGCCGCAGATGACAGCGTCACCGAGAGGGACTCCGGGACCGTGCGGGCCCCCCCAGCCTGGGCCACGCACCTCAGAAGAAGATGACCTGCTCCCTCTGGGCGGGGGCGGGCGCCCTTCTCCAGGTTTCGGCGGGTTCCCTGGAGGATCGCAAGGCGGATGCCGGGGCGCGGACGGCGTCTCGATCCCGGCCTCAGCTACGACGCCCGTCCCACCAGTAACGCCCCCGCTCAGGCCCTCCTCCCAGTGCCGTCGCCGTGGCCCTCAGCCCTACGCCACGACGGCGCGGCGGTTTGGGGGGGAGGGGTGTGGTGTCGCACAAGTACAAAGTGCGCGCCACCTACTTTCGCCGCGCGCCGCCATGCACGCACGGCGCGGCGATCTCACGACGACAGCCACGAGCGCCCTCTGCTGGAACGCCGCTCGTGGCCACCACTGAAGAACACCGGGCACTTCGGACTGAGATAGCCACGAGTTAGGACCTTCGTAATCCGATAGGCGCGAGTGAAGACTTTGCTATTGTACAGGCACTAGGCAGGCCTCTAACAACTACGTATCAACATTCTGCAGTACTATGTAAAAGTTAAGTATTGTTACATTCTGTGCAATATATCTCTTTCTAATTTACTCGAGTGTTTATAGTTTCTGGCTGCTCCCCTCCGTACCTGCACCAGTGTGTCGGTCTCGTTCCACTCGGCCACCGACACCTACGACGAGGCTGGGACACAAAAGCGGCGACGAAGTTGGGACACAAAAGAAGTGGTTATATCCTTGATATGGGAGGACAGAGTTTGGACACCTGGTTGAAGGCACTGGTCCACAAGAGTTGAAATTCTTTCGGTGGGAGCACAGTAACCAGCCACAATTGGTCATCCAGGATTATTTGATTTGTGGATTTTGGGGAGCATGTAGAAGGTGGGTGTATGGGGTACTGTTGGGGTGAGGAGGGAGATGGATTCAGGGGAGGGCTTCTGGGATGGGGTGTAGGATTTTAACAGGGATTGGAGATATTGTTGGACTTTGGAGGTGGGGTCATTCCAGCACAGCTTGGAGGTGGCTTAAGAGTCAGAGAGTTGGCAGAGCCCTTCTGCCAGTTAGTCACTGTGATCCATAACTGCAGTGGTGGAATCTTTATCTGACAGAAGGATGATTACCGTTTATACTTTAGTAATCCCTGAATATTTTTTTTATGTGTGGATTACTTGAACTTAGGTTGGTATTACTCCATCTGCAACAACAAAACACACTAGTCTGGTATTACTCTGCTTTAAAAAAAAAAAAAAAAAAAAAAAAAAAAAAAAAAAAAAAAAAAAAAAAAAAAAAAAAAAAAAAAACAGATCCGTTTAGGCCGGTATTACATGATAATATTTTTGATCAAATCTTTGACAAACAAATATTATGAAATATACGTAACATTTCTTAGACATATAGCTTCATTGTGGTGTTAAAAGGGGGTATTATGGTTGTCATATTTCAAGATAGAGGATAATTACAACTTTTTATTGTGTGCTGCCTTAGCCACTACCAAACTGCATATAATTTACTTTGCTCACATCACAATCCTGTGTGGTGGAGTAGCATCTCTTTCTTTGGCAGTGCGGATGGCGCGTACGAACAGTTCCATTGTTGATGTAAGAATGACTAGTTGCATTTGCTTGTGATACCATCATTCTGAATAATAAAGTACATTATCTCCTTAAGTTGGGTAGTATTCAGTTCAGTGCCGTCATATTACTCACACTGGTATTGGCAAGTGACAGACTATATTTGGAAAAGGCAGGGTTACAGCTATTTCTTGCTACTGGGGTTAAACATTAATTATGGTGCAGCGTTGCAACTATGTTTAACCCATGCACACATTGATTAGCAACAGTGATGCTAGCGCTTAGAGCGGTTACATTTTGCATTGCACTGAACAGAAGACAAGCAACTTTCATAATCAAATATACAGCGAGGTACTAGGTTTGATATTTCTTTGAAGAATTAAAGTCAAAGTTCCTTATTACACTATCAAATATCTTTGATGTAAATATTTGACATATCAACTTTGACAAAGTTATATAACCGTGTAATACCAGTCACAACTCCATTCATTTATTAACTGTTCAGATTCTATAAGCGTTCATTTCAGTGTGTGTTACTGTGAGTATGTTTTCACAGTAATACGTTATGAATGAAATATTTTTCAATTTGTGTGAGAACATTTAGTAGGTAAAATATGAGAATTTTATGTGGTTGGTACGAGATTCACATGCTCTGGATATGACAACCCTGCACGTCTCTCTCTCTCAATCAGTGCGGCGTCAATTGTTATGATATGTATATTATGTATGTGTTTTTGAAATTTAACAGGCGTGTCATCCAAAGATGGATGCCCTCACATGCTTGTTCAAAGTCGAGGATGGTATCCTCATCTACACAAATCCATGTGTGGAGGGTTTCTTTTTTTTCTTTCTTTTTTTGTCAGAATTTGGGTATGTGTGGATTACTCGAGTATATACGGTATATTGGGATTTGTTTTGAGGTTGTAGATGGCTCTTCTTTCTTCTGCTGAAAGTTTTGAGTTCTTAGGAAGGGACTTGGGGAAAGATGGAGAGGACAAAGGACAAGCTGGAGGTGAGAAATTCTTGGAGGGTAACCAGGGGGTGGTAAGGTGGGAGTGTACGGGGGGGGGGGGGGGCGGCTCTGTGGGATAGTGGTATGAAGTGGGAAAGACAGGGTTCAATGTTGGGATTAGGTTGGCTACTGTCAGCGGGATTGGTGGAAAAGTAATGTTTCCATCATAGGGATTGGAAAAGGAGAATAGGTCTTAGACGGGATGAACATGATTGAATTAGGGTGTAGGACTGAAGGTAAGAGCTTTGGATAAAATGGAAAATTCAGTGGCGTTTAGGTTTTATGTGGAAAGGTTAACCAGAGTGTTCTGAAGTTGTTTTGGTATTGAATGTTGTGGAGTGTTGGTAGAGAGTTTGGAGGGATGAAGTAGGTTGAAGAGGTCAGCTAAGCAAGGTCTGGGTGCTATTAGGGGTTCATAAGAAGGAACACTGTGGGTCGGATGGGGATTGGATATGGGTGCTCCAAGGAGGCAAAATGATGTCAGCAGGCTGGACTACTTGTGGAGGTGGTGTTAGGAGTGTTCCTACAGTTGCTGGAGAGCAAAGGATCCAAGGATGTAGGTAGAGAATAGAATTTCATTCTCTGGATCCCGCCCTTCCTTCCACAGTGACCTGCACCTTTTTAGATTCCACCAATCCCTATCTCTTTCGAAACAAAATAATCTCTTCATGGCGCATAAATCCTTCAGCTACCTCCTCTCGCTCTATAAGATATTATTATTGGGTAACCCGAACTACCTACATCCCGTCTCTCAGATTCAATCCTTTGCTTTCCAGCAACTGAAGAGTTCTATTTAGAAATAAATTACCTATTGCTGTTGTGCTGTCTCTCCTCATGGTATATGTTACTGTGGGCACCAATAAAAGCTTGACATCAGTATTTTTAGACACTCTCAGTGTTATAACGACTGAAATTTCCATACACAGTTACTTTCGAATTATTCATACAAGTATTGTTAGAACATACACTAATTGCTTTATGAATATCAAATCTATTTTTGTTAAAGGCTCTTACTCAGACAGAACTTCCATTCCATTTATGTTTCCAAATCTATTACTGAATTACATCATATGAAGACTGTTCAGCACAAGTTTCATGGGTCTCATGGTTCTTTCATGTGTACATGTATGGCAAGCATGGATGCCCCAAGCTAATTTAGTCTTTCTCCCTCGATTTCATTTCCTTTCCCTTCCCCTCTTTTCCTATCCTCACTCCTTCCCTTCCAAACTAGGGGACTGATGAGCTTGGCAGTTTGGTCTCCCTATCCTCTACAACCCACCCATCCATTAATTTTTTAGACGATTTGGTTCATATGGGTATACCATGTTATAGGAAATGTGGAAGTAAAACCATGTTGTGTATATAAAGAAATACAGTCCTGCAGGCAAACATTTATATTTTCACATCACTAATTTCTTGTCTCTAGTCTGCCAGTCTTTGTTAATTTCATTTTATTCTACATTAATTTATTTCTGAGTTATTCCAAACATTTTCCAGTTCTAAGCTTTGAGTGTCTCTAAAATACAGCCAGACAGTTGATAAGTATTCTCTTACTGCATTCTCATCTGATTTACACTGATGCTTATATAGAATAACTGAATTCATCCATTCTTTAGTTGAGTTCAGTTGCTCACCTGTACTTTTGTTTTAATATATGTAGTTGGTCCAGCTTAAGCCATATACATATCTGAGAAAACAAAAGTCATATCATACCCTCACCTGCAGAAATAAGCTTGCTTCTAATAGGTTATTGCTGCTGTGCCAGAAAATGATTGTTAATCTTGTTCCTGTAGAAATAATTTTTATATAAGGTATTTTTCTACAGTCCTTGTGAGTCAATCTTTAAAGCCAGGACTCCAAATTCTATGTATTACTACATGTTTCACCATCACAATTAAGAGTAGTTGCTAAATAATGTATATAATGTACTTTATTACTTTGGAAACCAATGGAGAATGACATCCAGTTACTCAAATCCTATCCCAGTTATAAATGACTGGAGTGGCCAAGAGAGAGACTTTATGTACCTCTAGATATGCTTTCCAAAATATGTATTCTGATAATGGAAGATACAGGGGGGAGGAGGGGATAGAGAAAATAATTTTTTACCAAAACATTCACCAATTGCTTCAGTGATGTTGTAGCTGAAAATCTGGCCATCACTCTATGCTTTAAAACACTCTAAACTGGTTTAATTATGCTGAGACATGGTGATTTAGCTGTATTCATTTTGGAATAAATCAGTGTTAGCAGTATGTTAGTCATAGTGAGCAGTCTTTCATCAAGGATAGTGAAATTGTGATTTGCAGTTATCCTACCAGTGAGGGTAATGATAGAAACCATTAATTGCACAACATAGATGTCCAAATCTTGATGGGATCTCCCTCTTGCTTGACTGTAGGAAGTGGGGATGTCTTACTGTAAGGTTCTAATTGGGGTTTTTGATAGGAAGCAATGTAAACAATTATTCATTGGACCATACTTCTAGTCATAAGAGTCCAGCTTTTATGATTGAGGCACAATTTCCTTCACAGCTTTGTGTTGGCTTCCATGGTTAAGGATATAGCAACTGCATCCCTTCTATTAATGTTAGGCTTCAGCTGCAGTGTTTCATTGATACAGTATTACTCAACTGAGTATTGAGTTTTGCAATTGCTTTTGCCATTGCCGTTTTATGCTGTTTGGCAGCAATCATTCTTAATGCTCATTGCTGTTGTTTAACTTCAGGTATCACCCACTATTCATATTTTCAGTGATGTTTTACCTTGATTTATTTATTGTGTTATTGCTGAGGATACTATCCCTTTCCCCAGTGAAACATTAACCATTTTCATCACAGACACTCCCACTAATTGTGCACCATCAACATGGCCACTTTGTTAGTGTCAGATGTCACACATTTTGCTAATCATTTCTGTTGACTATTGCTGAACAAAATGTTCAACATACTGAAAGGTAATGTCCAAGACTTTGTACATCAATTGTGCGTTGTTGTCATTTCTCAGAATTTACACTTATGTACTGGTGTCAAATATGATATACTGCATGATGTTCATATTATTTTATCCACCTTTAGTATTACTCTTTACAACATAGATGTATTATTTATTGATAAAAAGTTTCATATATTTTCTGTAAGTACATTTTCACAAAACCTTATCTTTTTATCATTTTTCAGGCACTGAACTCCAGTGGGCAAATGGCTATATCAGAAGATCTTTACATTGGTAAACTTAATCTCCCTGCTGCTCAACAAAGGGATTCTCGTGACTATGCTTGTGTGGTAACTAATTCTAGAGGTTTTGTCTACAGAGAAGTTCATTTGACAGTGCTTCAAAGGAATTCTAACAGTATGTTATATTTTATATCTATTCAAACTTTATTTTTTAAGAACTTGATTAATTAACAAAACTTTAACATCTATTATGTTTTAATATTTCAATAATCAAGTAAACTCACAAAATAAACATCATAAATACTGTAATTGTGAGTTTAAATTTCAAGACTTGCTCCACATATGTGGTAAACAGCAATGGCCTTCTCGGGGTAAACAGAACAATTAATTAATGATGCTTTACATGTAGATACTGCATCAAACTACTTGCTATAATAGCTTAATTTGTTAAAATGTCCATTTCTGTGGTATTGGGAGGTGTTTCAGTGCTGGATAGAATCCACCTCGTGATTTATTCATGGGAACTGACATGTGAGTCAGCCTGGATGTGGTTTTTATGCTGTTTTCCATATCCTCTTAAGTAAATGTGGACTGGTCCACAGATTCTGCCTCAGTTAAATAATGCACAAACACTGTAAAAATGATGTCATATTTGACAATGCTTTGTGTATTAGATATAGAAAAAATAAGTACATGGTTTCTGCCCCAGAAGAGAATAAATGAAATAATGTGGTAGCATTATGGCCAGTTTTGTGAGTCAGATGAATAGCATCATTTGTTTTCTACATATCATAACTATCACAGTATATGATGTTGGATATATCATCAAATCAGATAAACAAACTTTAAAAAGGATAACTTTTGTACATATCTACCGGGTGATCAAAAAGTCAGTATAAATTTGAAAACTTAACAAATCGTGGAATAATGTAGATAGAGAGGTAAAAATTAACATATGTGCCTGAAATGTCATGAGGGTTTATTAGAACAAAAAAAAAAAAAAAAAAAAAAAAGGGGGGGGGGGTTCAAAAAATGTCCAACAGATGGTGCTTCATCTGAAGAGAAAAGCAATAATTAGCATAACAATTTAAGACAAAGCAAAAATTATGTTCTTTGCAGGAAATGCTCAATATGTTCACCATCATTCCTCAACAATATCTGTAGTCGAGGAATAATGTTGTGAACAGCACTGTAAAGCATGTCCAGAGTTATGTTGAGGCATTGGCGTCAGATGTTGTCTTTCGGCATCCCTAGAGATGTCGGTCGATCACAATACACGTCTGACTGCAGGTAACCCCAAAGCCAATAATCGCATGGACTGAGGTCTGGGGACTTGGGAGGCCAAGCAGGATGAAAGTGGCGGCTGAGCGCACGATCATCACCAAATGATGCGCGCAAGAGATCTATCACGTGTCTAGCAATATGGAGTGGAGTGCCATCCTGCATAAAAATCGTACATTCCAGCTGGTGTTTATCAGCCTGGCTGGGGATGATGCAATTCTGTAACATATCAGTGTACCTTTCACCTGTCACGGTAGCAGTAACAAAACCAGTTACAAATGCAGTTACTCGGAGAAAAAGGCCCAATAACGGTGGATGTGGTAGATCCAACCCATACTGTGACTTTCTCATCATGCAATGGAGTCTTCACAACATTTCTAGGATTTTTGGTAGCCCAAAGTCTGCAGTTGTGGGTGTTGACAGAGCCTCGGAGCATGAAATGAGCTTCGGCGGTCCACAACACGTTACTCAGCCAATCGTCATCTTCCGCCATCTTTTGAAACGCCCACACCGCATATGCCCTCCACTTCACTAAATTGCCAGGTAATAGTTCATGATGCCATTGAATTTTGTAAGGATAGCATCGGAGGGTACGCCTAAGTGCCAACCAAACAGTAGTGTATGGAATGCCGGTGCGACTGCACGAGTGCTGACTTTCCCGTGCATAGATGAACCCGCTACAGTCTCCATTTCTTCCTGAACTGTCAGCAGCATTATGCCTTGTGCTTGGTCGGCCACTAGGGGTCTATAGTCTAAACAACCCGTGGCTTCGAACTTCGAAATCATTCTCACCACAGCTGCATTTGTCAATGGACCTTTACCCATTCGAATCCCCTTCCTATGGCGATAGAATTGTAATGCTGAACTAGCACATTTCCCATTCTGATAATACAGCTTCACTAAAAGTGCCTTTTCAATTAATGTCAACATGCTGCGACTGCTGGTGCATCTGATTCTCTCATTACAGCTCCTTTTATACACGATTTTCATAAACAGTCACTGACGTTTTGCTATCCAACGCCATCTTCAGATATTTTTTTATACTTTTTTGTTTGTTCTAATAAAACCCCATCTCATTTCAAGCATGTGTGTCAATTTTTACCTCTCTATCTACACTATTCCGTGATTTATTAAGTTTTCAAATGCATACTGACTTCTTGATCACCCAGTATATCAAATATAAATTTCCATACGCAAATTTACTTCTATATCTGAATTAATACTCTTCAAGAGGTCTTATGGCAGGTGACTGAGTGTACTTCCAGTATTAATATCTCACCACCATTCCATGTCCCATTTGCAAATCATTCATGGAAAGAATGATTGTTAGTTTACCTCTATATTGGATCTAATTTCTCTACTTGTGGTAATTTCGTGAAGTGATATGTCACCCAACTCTTCTTGGAACACTCAGTCTCTACAATATATCTTGTCACTCTTGCTAAGCAAAATCATTTTCTTAACAATTCTTGTAAGCATGCAGTCATTAAAGCTATAATAGGTTTATTGTACTAATACCTGTTTCCTTGTTAAATGATTTGAACAGTTCAAGACTGTTAGTTACAAGGTCTGAGATATCACCCATGAGGCTTAGGTTCTGTGACTGCTAATTTGAAGTAATTTTTAACATTATGTTCATAACAATTCCACTTTCATCTTAATAACTCGACACAAATTCTTCTTCTGTTACAATAGAATGAACATTAGTCTGTCTCAATAGTCAGCAAATTTTATGTAATATGAAGTGTTCTGAAGCAAGCAGGAGTAAAATATAGGGAGCGTAAGGTTATTTACAACTTGTACAAAAACCAGAGAGCGGTTGTCAGAGTTGAAGGGCATGAAAGGGATGCAGTGGTTGGGAAGGGAGTGAGACAGGGTTGTAGCCTTTCTCCAATTTTATTCAATTTGTACATTGAGCAAGCTATAAAGGAAAGCAAGGAGAAATTTGGAGAAGGAATTTAAGTTCAGGGTGAAGAATTAAAAACATTGCGTTCTGCCGACGACATAGTAATTCTGTCAGATACAGCAAAGGACCTGGAAGAGCAATTGAACGGAATGGACAGTGGTGCTGAAAGGTGCATATAAGATGAACATTAACAAGAGCAAAACTAGGGTAATGGAGTGCAGTGTAAGAAAATCAGGTGATGCTAAAGGAATTAGATTGGGAAGCGAAGCAATAAAGGAGGTAGATGAGTTTTGTTACTTGGGCAGTAAAATAACAAATGATGGTCGCAGTACAGAGGATATAAAATGCAGAATAGCAATGGGTAGAAAAGCGTTTTTGAAAAAGAGAAATTTGTTAACATCGAATATTGATTTAAGCCTAAGGAAGTCCTTTCTGAGGGCATTTGTATGGAGTGTTGCCTTGTATGGGAGTGAGACATGGACGATAAACAGTGCGGACAGGAAGAGAATTGAGGCTTTTGAAATATGGTGCTACAGAAGAATGCTGAAGATTAGGTGGGTGGATCGCGTAACTAATGAGGAGGTACTGAACCGAATTGGGGAGAAAAGAAATTTCTGGCATACCTTGACTAAAAGAAGGGATAGATTGGTGGGACACATTCTTAGACATCAAGGAATTGTGAATTTAGCATTAGAGGGAAGTGTGTGGGGTAAAAATTGCAGAGGAAGACCAAGATATGGATACAGTAAGCAGATTCAGACAGATGTAGGTTGCCGTTCTTATGTAGAGATGAAGAGGCTTGCTCAGGATAGGGTATTGTGGAGAGCTGCATCAAACCAGTCTCCGGACTGAAGACCACAACAACAACAACAACAACGAAGTGTTCTGCCACTGCAACTGTTGATGAAGGAACATTATGTCTATAAGAGCATCTTAGTACCATGTTTTACCTAATTGTGTGCTTAAGTTCATCTTTAACACATAAATGATTAAGATTTGAGCACAATCATGTGAAATAAGGTGGAATAACTTCATCTGCTCTCTGACAGAAAGTCTGGTCTATGTTATAGATGAAAGTACAAGGGTACTCAATAAGTAACTTTGCTTGTGTACTAAGAGTTGATTACAGCAACATCTGTATTCATGACTTTAAAGCTTCAACAACATAGAATGAAATTTCATTATTGCAAGTCAGTATTCCTCTTGCTAATTACTGTAGAACAACTTGAACACAAGCGTTTACGAGTCAGACTGGAAGAGTAATAAAATAGGAATTATATTTTGAAATAAAAGACCTGTCTTTTTTATGAAGTATTTATTTATTCTTCAATGATGCATTTTGCCCTTTAGGACAACATCAGATTATCTACATGGCAGATGTTACAAAGGAATTACAAAACAGAACAGTGAAATAAGGGGGTGGGGGAGGAGACAGGGACTTGTTTTGCAGTAAGAAGATACATCTGTAAAAGACCAAAAACAATCTTGTGTGGCACTCTCTATGGTGTGACACTTGTACATTAGTGTATGGTATCTTTTCTTTTTCCAACCCTAACAAATAATCAAAGAAGTAGAATTAGAGATGATGCAAAAAATAAATAAATAAATAAATAAAAATAAAATAAATGATCACCTTACAAGGAGTGGCGATACCTGTAGAGTGCAAGATAGGCCCATGATTACAGTTAGGGTTGGGAAAGTTATTTTTAAAGTAACTAAATTACAGTTAAAGTTTCTGCTCTGAAAGGTAACTTAGTTACAGTTACTTTGCATAGAAAGTAACTGTATTAGTTACAAGTACTTTTACATTTACTTCTAAAAATAGTAATTCTAGCTCTTTTATAAATATGTAATGTATGTTACACAGGAAGAAAGGAAACAAGCATTATTAAATAACTTGTGCAGAGCCTTTTCTATCTCAGTTGCACTGTTTGTTCAATTTCAACAAAACTTTGTTTTCAAACATTCCATCTCACAAAAGTTCCATTTCATGTTGTTCGTTGTTCGTGTCTCCGTGAAAACTGCTGACTTTGTTGTCTACTATATATTTGTAATGTCTGTTATGCTGAAATGGCAGCAATGAGCAATAATTTCAAACTATGTATTTGCATTGAGAACTGTGCTATGAGAGGTGAAGATGATTTAGTAGTATGAGGTGCTACTGGACATGTTCCACATTCACAAGGAGCTGCTCAATATCGATCTAATATAATCTAATCGATGAAATAAGCAGATGAAGATGTAGTTGTTGGAGGAAAACAAAATACGTGCTGTTGAAGATGTGACGAGAATGACACAGTGCTGCGTGGGAGTGGCCACCATGGTCTAAAGCATCATGCTATGGACTGTGCAGTCACTCCTACTGGAGGTTCAAGTCCTCCCTTGGGCATGGGTGTGTCTGTTGTCCTTAGTGTAAGTTAGTTTAATGAGCTCGCAAGTCTAGGGAGTGATGATCATAGCAGTTTGGTCCAATATGTTTTCAAACATTTGAATTTTAATGACAAACTGTGCGAGCTGAATTTGGAAGATGTTTGTGGTTTTTCTAACTTCAACAAAATGTTACCATCAGAGTTTTGAAATTATAATTAAATTCATGGCCAGTTGCTTCAAAGAAGGCACAAATTTCAGGAAAACAACCCCTGTAAAGGGAAGACTTGTTGTTACTCTTAGTTTCTTAGCAATAAGAAGTATCTAGGGAACCCTTGCATAATTATTTCACATTTCAAAGCCAGCTATATGTCACAATTGTCCACACAGTTCATGATGTATTGGATGAAGGCTTATGTAAACGTAATTCAGTTACATTTATAGTACTGAAACATATATTTAATTGATTGTATGTTTACTTATGTTTCCATATTGGTCATTTTTGATAAAATTAACTCCCTTAGCCTCAGAGTCTTTCACACTACAAATAAATGTGACAAGGGATCTGCTGCTGATGATACCCTTTTCATGTCCACATTTTGTTCACAAGGTGCCTCCTACAAACATTCATCAGGATGTATACACACCGGGTCAACTGCGAGATTGGGGAGAAATCCAGAAATATTTTCATCCGAGAGAAATATGGGAATTACCTGGGAATATTTTAGAATTCTGCAAATTTTTCATTGTTTATGTTATCAGTTAATATTCTTTGTAATTTTGGCTGCTGACCAACGGCCTTGTGCAGTGGATACACCAGTTCCCATTAGATCACCAAAGTTAAGCACTGTTGGTTTGGCTAGCAATTGGATGGGTTACCATCAAGGTCTGCCAAGTGCTGTCGGCAAGCAGTGTACACTCAGCCCTTGTGAGGCCATCTGAGTGGCTACTTAACTGAGAAGTTGCAGAGCAAGTCACGAAAACTGACATAACGGCCAGGAAAGCTGGGCACTGACCACATTCCCCTCCATACCGCATCCGTTGAAGCCTTTGGGCAGACAATGACAACGCAGCCAGTGAGTACCCAATGGGCCTCTTGAGGCGTGTCGGACAGAAGTTAGTTTTATTTTTTTGTTGGTAAGAACCTTACCGTAGCCTGCTACTGCAGAATAATACTGCAGCAGTCAAACACAAACAAGAGAATAACATGAAAATAAAACTTTAGTTGGGAAAAAGGCAATATCTGCAACAACAAAACATCATGCGCATAGCCTACAAGCAGTCTTCCAAAAGAAAAACATGTCAAAGGCATCAGGATGAAAAGTATGCAATCCTTCAAAACAAACTGTTGTGATGAGTGTAATGTTTCATCCTTTCACGTTTGTAGCTGGTTGCACGTAAAAATTATGAATAGTGGAGAAGCTATAGTTTCAAAGTAAATGGCATTTTATGCAATATGAATTATGTTAATAGTGAGAATATGCTATGAATTTTTTAAATCATGAGCTGTTAGACTCCCATTCAAAACAATCATTTGTGGACCAGCCGCTTACAGGAAAGAAGAGTCATTTATGTGATTATTAAAATTTTCACTGGCTCATTTATATTATATCTTAAAGGATAACAAACACTAAAAAAGACTAATCTTCAATGTTAGTTTATTATATTTATTTTAGTTCTTTATTAGACAATTAAAAGTTATGCAATAATGATAACAAAAAGTATAATTATCAGTAAAAAAATTATGGGAAGTGAAGACAGACAATTAGGAATTCATAGATAAATATGCAGTTTGAGCACACTTTCGTTGTTTTATTAGGTTCGTGCATAACAACTTATTCAAAAATCATGACACAATTGAAGAAAACAGCAAATATATTTGACAAAGGATTGAAACTGTTGTAACTGGGTTACAGCCTAACAACATACATAAAAACATAACCTATTTGTACAAAACTGTGAAGTATTTTACAAAAAAGTAATAATGGAAAGTCCAGGCTAGAATTAAAAATTTGGTAATAAGGATAGTTTACAACTCGCTAGAAAGACGTGATGACAAACTGCAACAGGCACATAAAAAAGACGCACATGTACAACACTTTCAGCTATCAGCCAAGGCCTCTTTCAGAAATGGTAACAGTCGTGCAATCACACAGGCACACACACACAACAGTCACAAAAACATCATCTCCAGCTGCCACACTTTGGATCACGATCACGCTGTGCGATATGGAAATAGGGGAGATGAGAGGGGATAGGAAGGTTGTGTGATGGTGGTGGGGATGGATGCAGCACAGCCTTGCAGAGCATATACATATTAGATGGGAGGAATGAGATGCAGTTTAGGAATGGAGTGGAGGGGCAGGTGAGGGGAGGAAAATAAATTAAACAAAATAAAATAATTAACCACTCCCATGAACCACAGACATTGCCGAGGTGGGGTGGCTTGCGTGCCTCAACGATACAGATAGCCGTACCGTAGGTGCAACCACAGCGGAGGGGTATCTGTGGAGAGGCCAAACAAACGTGTGGTTCCTGAAGAGGGGCAGCAGCCTTTTCAGTAGTTACAGGGGCAACGGTCTGGATGATTGACTGAGCTGGCCTTGTAAAATCAGCTAATGTGGCTTTGCCGCACAGCTACTGCGAACGGCTGAAAGCAAGGGGAAACTACAGCCGTTATTTTTCCCGAGGACATGCAGCTCTACTGTATGAACATATGATGATGGCATCCTCTCGGGTAAAATATTCTGGAGGTAAAATAGTCCCCCATTCGGATCTCCGGGCGGGGACTACTCAGGAGGATGTGATCATCAGGAAAGACAATACTGGCATTCTACGGGTCAGAGCGTGGAATGTTAGATCCCTTAATCGAGTAGGAAAATTAGAAAATTTAAAAAGGGAAATGGATAGGTTGAAGTTACATATAGTGGGGATTAGTGAAGTTCGGTGGCAGGATGAACAGGATTTCTGGTCAGGTGAGTACAGGATTATAAATACAAAATCAGTTGGGGGTATCACAGGAGTAGGATTGATAATGAATAAGAAAATAGGAATGCGGGTAAACTACTATGACCAGCACAGCGATCGCATTATCATTGTCAAGATGGATACGAAGCCAACACCGACAACAGTAGTACAGGTTTATATGCCAACTAGCTCTGCCGATGATGAGGAGATCGAAGAAATATTGTGTTGTTATGGTCTTCAGTCTGGAGACTGGTTTGATGCAGCTCTCCACCCCATTCTATCCTGAGCAAGCCTTTTCATCTCCTCATAAGAACGACAACCCACATCCACTTGAATCTGCTTACCATACGCGTCTCTTGGTCTCCCTCTGCGATTTTTACCCCACACACTTCCCTCCAATGCTAAATTTACGATTCCTCGATGTCTAAGAATGTGTCCTACCAAGCGATCCCTTCTTTTAGTCAGGGTGTGCCAAAAATTCCTTTTCTCACCAATTCTGTTCAGTACCTCTTCATTAGTTATGCGATCTACCCACCTAATCTTCAGCATTCTTCTGTAGCACCACATTTCAAAAGCCTCTATCCTCTTCCTGTCCGCACTGCTTATCGTCCATGTTTCACTCCCTTACAAGGCAACACTCCACACAAATGCCTTCAGAAAAGACTTCCTTACACTTAAATTAATATTCGATGTTAGCAAATTTCTCTTTTTCAAAAATTCTTTTCTTCCCATTGCCATTCTGCATTTTATATCCTCTGTACTGCGACCATCGCATGTTATTTTACTACCCAAGTAACAAAACTCATCTACCACCTTCATTGTTTCGTTACCTAATCTAATACCTTCAGCATCTCCTGATTTTCTAAGACCGCATTCCATTATTTTTGTTTTGCTCTTGTTAATGTTCATTTTATATGCTCTCTTCAGCACACTGTCCATTCCATTCAACTGCTCTTCCAGGTCCTTTGCTGTCTCTGACAGAATTACAATGTCATCAGCAAAATGCAATGTTTTTATTTCTTCCCCCTGAACTTTAATCCCTATTCCAAATTTTTCCTTGCTTTCCTTCACCGCCTGCTCGATGTACAAATTAAATAGCATCGGAGAAAGGCTACAACCCTGTCTTACTCCCTTCCCTACTGATGCTTCCCTTTCATTCCCTTCAAGTCTAATAACTGCGGTCTGGCTTTTGTACAAGTTGTAAATAACTCTCCTTTCCCGGTATTTTACCCCTGCTGATTTCAGAATTTGAAAGAGTGTATTCCAGTCAACATTGTCAAAAGCTTTCTCTAAATCTAAAGAAATATATGAGGAGCTAAACGAAATTATTCAGACAATTAAGGGAGAGGAAAACTTAATTGTTATGGGAGACTGGAATTCGGTAGTAGGACAAGGAAGGGAAGGGAAGATAGTGGGTGAATATGGTCTGGGCAAAAGGAATGAAAGAGGATGCCGCCTGGTAGAATTTTGCACGGAACATAATTTAGTTATAACAAACACCTGGTTTAAGAATCACAAAAGAAGGTTGTATACGTGGAAGAGACCAGGAGACACCGGGAGATACCAGATAGATTTTATAATGGTAAGACATAGATTTCGGAACCAGGTTTTGAAGTGTAGGACATACCCAGGGGCAGACATAGACTCTGACCATAACTTGTTGGCTATGAACTGTAGGCTGAAACTGAAGAAACTACAAAAAGGTAGGAAAATAAGGAGATGGGACCTAGATAAATTGAAGGAACCTGAAGTTCTTAAGAATTTCAGAGGGAGCTTCAGGCAACAATTGACAGAAACAGGGGAAAATAAAACAGTAGAGGAGGAATGGGTAAAATTGAGAGATGAAATAGTGAAGGCAGCAGAGGACAAAATAGGTAGGAAGGCAAGACCTACAAAGAATCCTTGGATATCACAGGAGATACTAAATTTAATCGATGAAAGGAGAAACTATAAAAATGCAGTAAATGAAACAGGCAAAATGGAGTACAGACGACTAAGAAATGAGATTGACAGGAAGTGCAAAATGGCTAAGCAGGAATGGCTAGAAGGCAAATGCAAGGATGTAGAAGAATGTATAAATAGGGGAAAAATAGATACAGCCTACAGGAAAATAAAAGAAACATTTGGCGATAAGAAAAACAGCTCTATAAATATCAAGGACACTGATGGAAAACCAGTTCTCAGCAAAGAAAGGAAAGCTGAAAGGTGGAAAGATTATATAGAGGGGCTCTACAAAGGAAATGAACTTCGAGACAATATTGTAGGAAGGGAAGAGGATGTAGATGATGATGAAATAGGAGATACTATACTGAGAGATGAATTTGACAGAGCACTGAAAGACCTAAGTCGAAACAAGGCCCCTGGAGTAGATGATATCCCGTCAGAGCTAGTGAAGTCTCTGGGAGAACCAGCCATGACAAAATTGTTTCACATTGTGTGTAAGATGTATGAGACAGGTGAAGTACCCTCAGACTTTAAGAAAAATGTTATAATCCCCATTCCAAAGAAAGCGGGTGCAGACAGGTGTGAAAACTACAGAACCATCAGTTTAATAAGTCATGGTTGCAAAATATTAACACGAATTATATACAGAAGGATGGAAAAGCTGGTAGAAGCCGACCTCGGGGAAGATCAGTTTGGGTTCAGGAGAAATGTAGGAACACGGGAGGCAATACTCACTTTACGGCTTATCCTAGAAGATAGATTAAGAAAAGGCAAACCAACATTTCTAGCTTTTATAGATTTGGAGAAGGCTCTTGACAATGTTGATTGGAATAAACTCTTTAAAGTTCTGAAGCAAACAGGAGTAAAATATAGGGAACGTAAGGTTATTTACAACTTGTACAAAAACCAGACAGCGGTTGTCAGAGTTGAAGGGCATGAAAGGGATGCATTGGTTGGAAAGGGAGTAAGACAGGGTTGTAGCCTTTCCCCAATGTTGTTCAATTTGTACATTGAGCAAGCTATAAAGGAAAGCAAGGAGAAATTTGGAGAAGGAATTTAAGTTCAGGGTGAAGAATTAAAAACATTGCGTTCTGCCGACGACATAGTAATTCTGTCAGATACAGCAAAGGACCTGGAAGAGCAATTGAACGGAATGGACAGTGTGCTGAAAGGTGCATATAAGATGAACATTAACAAGAGTAAAACAAGGGTAATGGAGTGCAGTGTAAGAAAATCAGGTGATGCTGAAGGAATTAGATTAGGTAACGAAACAATAAAGGAGGTAGATGAGTTTTGTTACTTGGGCAGTAAAATAACAAATGATGGTCGCAGTACAGATGATATAAAATGCAGAATGGCAATGGGTAGAAAGGCGTTTTTGAAAAAGAGAAATTTGTTAACATCGAATATTGATTTAAGCCTAAGGAAGTCCTTTCTGAAGGCATTTGTATGGAGTGTTGCCTTGTATGGGAGTGAAACATGGACGATAAGCAGTGTGGACAGAAAGAGGATAGAGGCTTTTGAAATGTGGTGCTACAGAAGAATGCTGAAGATTAGGTGGGTGGATCGCGTAACTAATGAGGAGGTACTGAACCGAATTGGGGAGAAAAGAAATTTCTGGCATACCTTGACTAAAAGAAGGGATAGATTGGTAGGACACATTCTTAGACATCAAGGAATTGTGAATTTAGCGTTGGAGGGAAGTGTGTGGGGTAAAAATCGCAGAGGGAGACCAAGAGACGCGTATAGTAAGCAGATTAAAGTGGATGTGGGTTGTCGTTCTTATGAGGAGATGAAAAGGCTTGCTCAGGATAGGGTAGGGTGGAGAGCTGCATCAAACCAGTCTCTGGACTGAAGACCACAACAACAACAAAATAATTAAATAAATCAAATGGGCACGCGTGCACACACACACACACACACACACACACACACACACACAAACACACAATTTTGAGATCGGAGAATGATGTACTGTAGGGATAATTCCCATTTGTGCAGTTCAGAAAATCTGGTGGTGGGTGGGATGATCCAGATGGTCGGAGTTTTGAAGCAGCCCATTTAAATTGAGCATATGCTCCATGGCATGCTGTGCCTCATGATGGTCCACCTTGTTTTTGGCCACAGTTTGGCGGTGGCTATTCATCCTAATGGACAGCTGATTAGTGGTCATGCCAATATAGAAAGCTACACGGTGATTGCAGCACTGTTGGTAACTTACAGGCTGCTTTCACAGGCAGCCTGGCCTCTGATATGGTAGGATAAGCCTGTGACAGGAATGAGAGTGATGGGTGGGTGGATTGGATAGGTTTTCCAGTGGGGTCTTCCACAGGTATATGATCCCTGTCGCAATGGGCTGGGTTTCAGGGTGGCATAGGGATAGACTAGGATGTTTTGGAGATTGGGAGGCTTAATGGGACACGACTTTAGGTGGGGTGGGAAGGATCTTGCGCAGGATGTGTCTCATTTCTAGGCAAGAGAGCAGAAGATCAAAACCTTGGCAAAGGTTTGAGTCCAGGGTAGTACTGAGTGACTAGGGACCTTTGTGGTTGGTTACTGGTGTTAGAGGGAAGATTTGAGATGTGTGGAGATATGGCACAGGAGATCTGTTTGCAGATTAGGTCTGTGGGGTAGTTTCTGTGGGGTTCTTTCTTGAAGGCCCTGAGGTTATTTTGCCTGTATCATACATCTTGGATGCCTGGTCAGAGACTTCAGTGCCATTGAGAGAATGTTGTCTACTCCAGAGGCCTTGTTTAGAGATCAGTTTTCAATGCTCTGTAAAATTTGTCTCTCAGTATAGTACATGCTAAGTCATCTTCATCTACTTCCTCTTATCTTTCTACAATGTTGTAGAGCCCCTCTATACATTTTTTACATTGTTCAGCTTTCCCTTCTTTCCTCAGAACTGGTTTTCCATCTCAGTTCTTGATAATCATGCAACTGCTTTTCTTGTCTACCAAGATCCCTTTTATTTTCCTGTAGGCGATATCTTATGTTTTCTTTAGTTTTACATTCTTCTACAGACTTGCATTTGCCCTCTGGCCACTCCTGCTTAGCCATTGTGTTCTTCCTGTCACATGATTTTAACTGTCTGTACTCCATTTTACCTGTTTCATATGTAGAATTTTTATATTTTAGTTTTTCATCAATTAAATTCTGTATCTCCTGTGATATGCAAAAATTTATTGTTGCTTGTGTCTTTCTAACTATTAGGTCACTATTTCATCTGTCAAAACTGCCAATTCATCTTTTACTGTGTCATTGCTCCCATTCTGTCAATTGTTGCCTAAAGCTCCCTCTGAAACTCTCAAGAACTTGTGGTTCCTTCAATTTATCCAGGTCCCAATTTCTTATTTCCCTATCTTTCTGGAGTTTTTCAGTTTCAGTCTACAGTTCTATATGTGCCCCTAGTGATGTATTAACAGCTTCCATGGTTCTTAAACCTAGTGTTTTTTATGATAAAATTATATTCTGTGCAAAATTCACCAGGCAGATTTCTCTTTCATTCTTTTTCCCCAGTCCATAATTTTCTACTATTTTTCCTTCCCTTCCTTTTCCTATTAGCAAATTCCAGTCCACCATCACAATTAAGTTTTCATCTCCATTAACTATCTGAATGATTTCCTTTACCTCAACTCATCAATCTTATCATTATCGGCAGAGCTAGTTGGCCTATTAACTTGTGCCACAGTGATTGGTGCTGGCTTTGTTTCTACCTTAACTATGATAATGTGATCACTGTGCTGTTCGTAGTAGTTGACCCACATTCGTCATCCATTATTAGATCCACCCCTGTAATACCCACAATTATTTTGTATTTATAACCCTTTCCACTGGACTTCACTGTATCTAACTTCAATATATCCATTTCCTTTTTTTTAAATTTAGTAACCTCCTTCACCACTTAAGAATTTAACATTACACACACCGATACATAGAATGCCAGTATTGACTTTCCTATTGATGACATCCTCCTGACTAGCCCCCTTCGGAGATCTGAATATGGAACTATTATACCTACTGAATATTTTATGCATGAGAATGCCATCATCATGTTGTTGTTGTTGTTGTGGTCTTCAGTCTACAGAAGGGTTTGATGCAGCTCTCCACACTACTCTGTCCTGAGCAAGTATCTTCATCTGAGAATAAGTTCGGCAACCTACATCCTTTCGAATCTGCTTACTGTATTCGTCCCTCGGTCTCCCACTATGGTTTTAACCCCACACACTTCCCTCTAATGCTAAGTTGACGATTCCTTGTTCTCTCAGAATGTGTACCACCAATCTATCCCTTCTCTTAATCAGGATATGCCAGAAACGCCTTTTCTCCCCAATTCGATTAAGCATCTCATCAGTAGTTACATGATCTACCCATCTAATTTTCATCATTCGTCTATAGCACCACATTTCAAAAGCTTATATCATCTTTTGCTCTGACCTTATCATCCACATTTCACTCCCATACAGTGCCACACTCAATACAAATGCTTTCAGAAAGGACTTCCTAACATTTAAATTAATATTGGATATCAACATCTTCAGAAACGCTTTTCTTCCCATAACCATTCTGCATTTTATATCTTCTTTACTTCGGCCATCAGAAGTTATTTTGCCACCCAAATAACAAAACTCATCTACTACTTTTATGGTCTCATTACCTAATCTAATTCCTTCAGCATCGCCTGATTTTCTGATGCTACATTCTATTATCCTTGTTTTACTCCTGTTGATGTTCATCTTATACCTTCTTTTCAAGACACTGTCCGTTCTATTCTATTGCTCTTCCAGATCTTTTGTGTTCACTGACAGAATTACTATGTCATCGACAAACTACAAAGTTTTTATTTCTTCTCCCTGAACTTTGATTTCCTCTCCAAATTTCTTCTTGCATTCCTTCACTGCTTGCTCAATGTATAGATTGAACAACATTGGAGAAAGGCTACAACCTTGTCTCAACTCCCTTCCCAACCTCTGCGTCCCTTTCATGCCCTTAGACTCTAATTACCGCTGTTTGGTTTTTGTATAAGCTGAATATAAGTCTTAGCTCCCTATATTTTACCCCTGTTACCTTCAGAATTTGAAAGAGTTTATTCCAGTTGACATTGTCAAAAGCTTTCTCCAAATCTACAAATGCTAAAAACGTAGGTTTGCCTTTCCTTAGACTATCTGCTAAGATAAGTCGTAATGTGAGTATTGCCTCCCGTGTTCCTACATTTCTCCTAAATCCAAGCTGATCTTTCCCAAGGTTGGATTCCACAAGTTTTTCCATTTGTCTGTAAATAATGTGTGTTAGTATTTTGCAACTATGACTTATTAAACTGATTGCTCTGTAATTTTCACATTTGTCAGCACTTGCTTTCTTTGGAATTGGAATTACCATATTCTTCTTGAAATCGGAGGGTATTTCCCCTGTCTCATACATCTTGCATACCAGGTGTAACAATTTCTTTATGACTGGCTCTCCTAATGATATCAACAGTTCAGGTGGACTATCATCTATTCCAGGTGCCTTGTTTAGACTCAAATCTTCCAGTGCTCTGTCAAATTCTTCTCACTGTCTCGTATCTCCATCTTCTCTTCCTGCACATAGTCTTTCATTTCTAGAATACTACTTAGAAATTTATTTCCTTTGTACAAGGCCTCTATATATTCCTTCCACATTTCAGCTTTTTCCTCTTTGCTTAGTACTGGTTTTCCATCCGAGTTCTTGATATCCATACCGCTACTTTTCTTATCTCCAAATGTCTCTCTTATTTTCCTGTAGGCAGTATCTATCTTTCCCCTGGTTATACATTCCTCTATGGTTCTGCATTTGTCCTCTAGTCACTCCTGCTTAGCCTGTTTGCACTCCTGTCAATCTCATTTTTCAGACATTCGTAGTCCCATTTGCCTGCTTCACTTGATTCATTTTTATATTTTCTCCTCTCATCAATTAAGTCCAGTATATCTTGTGTTATCCAGGGATTTCTATTAGGCCTTGTCCTTCTGCCTATATCTTCATCTGCGGCCTTAACTATCCTATCACTCAGAGCTACCCATTCTTCTTCTACTGTATTACTTTCCCCCCGTTCCAACCAATTCTTGTCTAATGCTCCCTCTGAAACCTTCAACCTCCTCTGGTTCCTTCAGTTTGTCCAAGTTCCATCTCCTAACTTTTCTGGCTTTCTGTTAACCTACGGTTCATTACCAGTAAGTTATGGTCAGAGTCAATATCTGCCTCTGAGTATGTCTTACAGTTTAAAACCTGGTTCCTAAATCTATTCCTTACCATTATAAAGTCAATCTGGTACCATCCAGTGTCTCCTGGTCTCTTCCACATATACAGCCTTCTTTCATGATGTTTGAACCAAGTGTTAGTGATCATTATATTGTGCTCTGCACAAAATTCTACCAAGCGATCTCCTCTTTCGTTTCTTTTCCCCAGTCCATATTTACTACAACATTTCCTTCTCTTCCTTTTCGTACTACCGAGTTACAGTCCCTCATCACAATCAAGTTTTTGTCTCCCTTAATTTTCTGAATAATTTCTTTTATCTCCTTATACATTTCTTTGATGCCTCATCAATGGTGGAGCTAGTTGGTGTATAAATTCATACTATTGTGGTCAGTGTTGGTTTTGTGTCTATCTTTGCTATGATAGTGCATTCACTTTGCTGTTCATAGCAACTTACTCGCATTCCTATTTTCTTATTCATTATCAGACCTACTCCTATGTTACCACCAACTGATTTTGTGTTTATAACCGCGTACCCACCTGATCAGAAATCCTGTTCATCCTGCCACCAAACTTAACTTCACTAATCCCTACCATATCTAACTTTAAAAGATAAATGGATAGGTTAAAGTTTTCTAACTTACCTACGGGATTAACGGTTAGAACATTCCACACTCCGATCCGTAGAATGCCTGGTTTGTTTTTCTTGATGATGACATCCTCCTGAGGAGTCCCCACCCAGAGATCTGATTGGGGGACTATTTTACCTCCGGAATATTTTACCCAAGAAGATGCCATCATCATATATTCATACAGCAGAGCAGCATGTTCTCGGGGAAAGTAATGACTGTAGTTTCCCCTTCCTTTCTGCTGTTCACAGTAGCTGCATGGCAAAGCCATGTTAGCTGATGTTACAAGGCAATCTCAGACAATCATCCAGACTGTTGCCCCTGAAAAGGCTCCTCTTCAGGAACCACACGTTTGTCTGGCCTCTCCACAGATACCCCTCCATTGTGGTTGCACCTATGGTGCAGCTATCTGTATTGTAGAGGCACACAAACCACCCCACCTCGGCAATGTCTGTGGTTCATAGTTCATGGTTTATTCACACAATAAAACTGCACACCCTTTGGAAAAGTTTTGCCTTGATTTTGGCTGCTCGCAGTAGCTGTATGGCAAAACCACATTAATTGATGTTACATGGCCATCTAAGTCAATCATCCAGACTTGTCCTTGCAACTAATGAAAAGGGTGATTGCTCCTCTTCAGCAACCCTAAGTTTGTTTAGCCTCTCCACAGATACCCTTTCGCTGTGGTTGCACCAATCGTCAGGCTATCTGTAGTGTTGAGGCTCACAAGCCATCCTGCTTTGGGGCTAGGGTTCAGCCTTCTATCCCACCAAAATACCTTCTCAAAGTTGCACTCAGTGCTCTACTCTTCCCCTAATCAAAACTTTTCTTCTGTTATCACCTTCCTCCATCCATGCTCTGCTATGCCGCCTCATAGCTTCTCCACACTTCTTCCTAACCACTGTAATCCACTGAAGTTAGATTGCTGCTTACATCAGACATGGCCACAGTCAAGTCTTAGCACCTGTAGAAATTGCAATGTTTGTGTGAATTGTGGTGTTGCAAATATGTGTGTGTTTTCTCCACAAAGAATAACTTCCTTTAAAAGTTTATAAATATTGTTGGCATTTTTCGTTAATTGCTACTGTAAGTGACTTAATGCCTCAAACTTAGTTGTTTATAACAATTTGTTGTTGCTGTATTTCTGTTATTCTATTCTGGAACTTACATTGTTTAAGAATAATTAAACATGCCTTAACAGTGTTATGTAAAGAGCAGAGTGCAGCTCATTGTAAAGACAATTTATTGAACTGAAAAAACACCAGTAATGTAACTTTGACTTCAGCCAAAACCTTCCTCACATACACATCCGTACAATCATACAGGCACAACTCTTGCACACATGACTACTAACTTCAGCTACTGCTTCCTAGGTGTTACATCAGACTGGGGTTCAGTCTGGAGTGGGAAAGGGGCAGGAAGGATGCATGGCATCGGCGGAGGTGGAGATTAAGTGATGCCTGGTGAAGCACGCAAGAACTACCATATATTTCAGAGGATAAGATGAATTTGAGATTAGATGAGGTTGAAATTTTCGGCAAAGATATATAGTTTTACCTGATATCTGTCTTATAAGACAGTCTCCAAACTATCAATGGTCTGTAAACTTAATTTAGAACAGCAATCATCTAGATAATAGCATGCACACTGTTTCGGGTATTGACCTTGAGTAATTATGAAAGTGTCATATCCGCTATTGATATTTACAGACATACTCGCTAAACAATTGGTACAGCTGCACACTTAATAAAACAAAAGCCTTCTGGGACAATTGGTTGGAGGTGTTGGTCAACTGTTTATGGGCCATCTTGAGGAATCCTTCCTAGCATCCCAAAACCTCAAACCTCTGGCTTGCTTCAGGTTCATTGATGATATTTTCATCATCTGGACTCAAGGCCTGGACACCCTTTTCTCCTTTCTTCAGAACCTCAATTCCTTCTCTCCCATCCACTTCACCTGGTCTTCCTCAACCTACCATGCCACATTCCTGGATGTCAACCTCCACCCCACTGATGGCTCCATCCACACTTCCATCCATATTAAACCTACCAACCACCAACAGTACCTACACTTTGACAGTTGCCATCCCTTCCACATCAAAAAATCCCTCCCTTGCAGCCTGGCCACCTGTGGACGGCGGATCTGCAGTGACAAAAAATCCCTTTCTGAATGTGCTGAGGGTCTCACAAAGGCCTTCACAGACAGAAACTACCCCACAGACCTAGTCCGCAAACAGATCTCCCATGGCATATCCTCACACACCCCAAATCCTCCTCCTAACACCAGTAACCTTCCACAAAAGAGCGCTCCCCTTGTCACTCAGTACTACCGTGGACTTGAACAACTAAATTACATCCTTCACCAAGGTTTTGATTTTCTATCCTCATGCCCAGAAAAGAGAGACATCCTGCCCAAGATCCTTCCCACCCCTCCTAAGGTGGTGTTCTGTCGTCCTCCAACCTCCACAACATCCTACTTCATCCTTATGCCACCCCGAAACCCAGCTCACTGCCTCAGGGATCATATCCTTGTGGTAGACCCCGCTGCAAGACCTGTCCAATCCACCCACCCAGCACTTCCTATTCCAGTCCTGTCACAGGCTTATCCTACCCTAACAGAGGCCAGGCCACCTGTTAAAGCAGCCAAGTAATTTACCAACTGTGCTGCAAACACTGTACAGCTTTCTATATTGGCATGACCACCAACCAGCTATCCATTAGGATGAATGGCCACTGCCAAACTGTGGCCACAAACAAGGTGGACCACTCTGTGGCACAGCATGCAGCAGAGCACATGCTTGATTTCAATGGCTGCTTTACAACCCAGGCCATCTGGATCCTCCCATCCACCACCAGCATTTTCTGAAATGCACAGATGGGAGTTATCCCTACAATACATTCTCCGATCCCGAAATCTATCAGGCCTCAACCTATGATAACTTCCCTATTTTCCTACCTCTCTATCCCAAACCTCGCCTGTTTTCAGTGGCGTGTGAATGTGCGTGTGTGTGTGTGTGTGTGTGTGTGTGTGTGTGTGTATGAGCACATGTGTGTGTGTGTGTGTGGGGGGGGGGGGGGGGGGGGTTCTTGCGTATTTGCAGTGTGCACACTTTCCGTATATTTTTTTACTTTACTTTATTTTATTTTATTTTCCTCCCCCTCAACCACCTCCCCACTACATTCCTAAGCTGTATCTCATTATTCCCATCTAACCCATCCCCACCACCATGACGTAACATTCCTATCCCCTCTCCCCTCCCCTCCCGTCGCCGATTTGCCGTAGAGCGTGATTCGAAGTGCGGCAGCCGGAGGTGATGGTTGTATGACTGTGTTGTGTGCCTGTGTGATTGCGTGAGTGTTCTATTTTCTGAAGGTAGCCATGGCCGATAGCTTAAAGTGTTGTATGTGTGTGTGTGTCTTTCATATGTGCCTGTCGCAGCTCATCGCCACATCTTTGCAGTGAGTTGTAAACTGTCCTTACTATATTATTATATGCTTGTCAGCAACTTAGCAATTGTCTTTATGGCGAGTTGTTATCTATTATGAATATTACTTACCAGGCGAAGGAGCACAGGTAGTGGTAGTAACAAATAAAACACACACACACACACACACACACACACACACACACACACACACACAGAGAGAGAGAGAGAGAGAGAGAGAGAGAGAGAGAGAGAGAGAGAGAGACAGACAGACACCACACGCTAGCTTCCGCAGGCTAGCTGCTTCTTCAGGCAGAAGGGAAGGAGAGGGAAAAGGAAATGATGAGGGTTTTAAGGGAGTGGGTAAGGAGCCATTCCAGTCCCAGGAGAGCAAAGACTTACCTTGAGGGAAAAAAAGGAGGGTAAACAAATACACACACACCAACACATATACACAAATGCAAACACACCTAGGCAGACATACTGTAGAAAGCAAATAAGTTGGACAGAGATACCACTCTAGGCAGAGGCTCTGTCCAGAGCTAGGAATTTTCTCTATATATTATATGTGTGTGGGTGTGTGTATTTGTTTACCTATCCTTTTTCCCCAAAGGTAAGTCCTGGGATTGGAATGACTCCTCAACCGCTCTTTTAAACCCAAATCCTTTCCTTTTCCCTCTCCTTCACCACTCTGCCTGAAGAAGTAACAAGGTTGCGAAAGCTTGCTTTTGTGTGTGTTTGTTTTATTGGTAGAATCTGACCTCGGGGAAGATTTATTTGAATTCAGAAGAAAAGTAAGAAGGTGAGGCAATACTGACCCTGTGAGGTGTCTTTGAAGATAGGTTAAGGAAAGGAAAATCTACATTTACAGCTTTTATAGATTTGCAGAAAGCTTCTAATAATGTTGATTGGAATACAAATTCTGAAGGTAGCAGTCTTAGAAAATCAGGTGACACTGAAGGAATTTGATTAGGTAACAAAACAATGAAGGTGGTAAATGAGTTATGTTACTTGGATTGTAAATTAACATATGACGATCGCAGTACAGAGGGTAAAAAATGCAGAATGGCAATGGGAAGAAAATCATTTTTGAAAAAGAAAAATTTGCTAACATTGAATATTATTTTAAGTGTGAGGAAGTATTTTCTGAAGGCATTTGCGTGGAGTGTTGCCTTGTATGGGAGTGAAACATGGATGATAAACAGTACGGATAGGAAGAGAATAGAGGGTTTTGAAATGTGGTGCTGCAGAAGAATAATGAAGATTAGGTGGGTAGATCGCGTAACTAATGAAGAGGTACTGGACAGAATTGGTGAGAAAAGGAATTTTTGGCAAACCTTGACTAAAAGAAGGGATCGCTTGGTAGGATACATTCATAGGCAGACCTTCTCTACTCCAACCATAAAAAGTTGATTTTGCTGCCCAAATAACAGAACTCAACTACTGCTTTTATCATTCCTATTTGCTAATCTAATTCCCTTTGTATCATGTAATCTAATTTAACCACATTTCATTACCTTCATTTTTCTCTTGTTAATCTCCATCTTGTACCCTTCTTTCAAGAGACTGTCCATTCCATTCAGCTACTAAATTACAAGTTCTTTCCTTTCTCTGACAGAATTACAATGTCATCAATAAACTACAAAGTTTTTACTATTCTTTCTAAACTTTAATTCCCTTTCCAAATTTCCTCTTGTTTTACTTCACAGCTTGTTAAACGTACACATTGAATAACATTGGTAAAAGGCTGCAAGCCTGTCTTCCTCTCTTCCCAACTACTGCATTCCTTTCATGTTCTCTGTCTCTTTAAACTGCTTTCTGTGCAAGTTGTATATAAATTTTTCTTCCCCATATTTTACCCCTGCTGCTGCTGCTGTTGTTGTTGTTGTTATGGTCTTCAGTCCGGAGACTGGTTTGATGCAGCTCTCCACCCTACTCTATCCTGAGCCAGCCCTTTCATCTCCTCATAAGAACGGCAACCCACATCCATTTGAATCTGCTTACCATATGCATCTCTTGGTCTCCTTCTGTGATTTTTACCCCACACTCTTCCCTCCAATGCTAAATTTACGATGGATTAAAGGTGTTTTTTTGAGAATTTGCACTTTGTCATTACACAGTTGATATAATCAGAATCATTCCAGGGAAAATGCCAGGGCAGTACCACTGTACAAAATCTGAATAGGGGTAGTATATTGAAGATCTCATCAATGATCTATATGCGTCACATTGTTAGTACTATAAGATAAAGCTTGTGAAATATGTACTTGAAGGCTGAACAGTTTTGTACAAGTAACTTTATTAAATGATGGTGTTTCTTTCAGGTCTTGCTGTAAGGCAAGGAGTTGATGGATCTATCCATCTTCTCTTTCTGATTCCTGTTGTCATGGTACTCGTACCAACAGCTGCATGGTTCATGTGCATATATTGGAGACGAAGGAAAAAATCTGAAATAAGTGAACAAATTGTAACAAATTCTGCTGCAGCACAACAAAACTGCAAGACTCTTGACTGGAAACAACATAACAACAACAGGACTACTATTAAATATCATATAGTTAATACCCCAGTGGATTTTGATGGCAGTAAGAGCATTACCAATAAACCAATAAAGTAGTTTCAGGAACTGACCAGCACAATTCTGCATGAATGAAGGCAGATTTCTGTGATAATATTTATATGTTTCATTTTCTATTTAGCCAAAAACATGTACTGTAAATAGAGCCAAGGTCTTGTGTTTGTTTTATTGACTATTTATACAAAGAGTGAATTTTGTAAATATTTTAATAACTTCTTTGAGAAGTTTGTCTGAGCTGTGATCTTAATTTAGTATTTAATAAATTATTTTACTACAAAGTGTGATTCTTTCCTTTCATATACATGTTTTACAGCGTTCCAAACATAAAAATCTGGGATGGAATAACAACAGCATAGGATACATTGTTCCTCACCACTTAGTGGAGGCATTAAGTGGCAGGTGGGTACACTAAAAGAGATGGTTAGGTTAGATATATCCAGTGCTCTTTTTCTAAAAAAAAGTTTGGGGGTACTCAGATATTAGATATAATGAAGCGAATATTACTCATAACTGAATCATGGGATACCACCCTCGATCTTCACCCCCATGACATCATCAACATGTCTAACTATGAAAAAAAGGTATCGGTATCTACAATTGACTTTATTACACATATTTTGACCTATAAAACACCACTGAAAGACACAATAGAACAAAAACCATCCACACCTATCAACAACAATAAAAACTACACTAAAAATCTTTTGTAACCTTGTTTGGCTCCCGAAATAGTAAAGATGGGTCTCGTGATTCAACTGAATCAGTTTTTAATACTGCTGAAAATTTAACTAATAAACTACAGCGTACTTTACATTAATAGTGGTGGATTTTTTTAAGCAAAATAATTAGGTACTCAGGACTTTAAAGTAATACTGTATTAAAATTTTTTATTGGTAACAAAACTCCCCTACAAAATTGTTTAAATAGGAAGTAAGGTCTAAATAAGTTAATTACTTATTCATCTGAAATTTATAAACAAAAATAAATTTTAACTGTTAAAAACAAATTGTACTTCACGCGTGACAATTCCCTGTCCCACCCATGACGCTCTTTCATTGCAATTTTTATAAGTTTTAATGATGTAACATTTATTGGTGTTTCATTATGCAGAAAATTGTTTTATCAGTGGGAACTCAATGTTTTCAAAACAAACAAAAAATGCAAAATTCACAAGATTCTTGTAAAATGTTGGTGGACTATTATCAGCTCACATTGCAAACTGCTGATATTCAGATTTAAATAGAAGTTAAGACAACTGTTCATATGAGCACCGATCAACTTTTAATTTGTTTCTATTTATACTTTTCTATTTATTACGTTTTGACTGTTTGAAAAATTAGGGGCCCAGTGGAAAAGGGGCACATGTCACCTGTAGAATCATTTTGTTTCCAGCGCAGTGGCATGTGCCCTTTCATTGAAACAGAGAGAATATCAGATTTGCTGTTTTTTTATTTTTATTTTTTATTTTTTTATTTATGACTGACACATTCCCAGTGGAAAAGTGTTTCGTAATGCCAATGATATGCTACGGTCGGAGATTTGAATCCTCCCTCGGGCATGGGTGTTTCTGTTGTCCTTAGTGTAAGTTAGTCAAGTAATTAGTGTGTAAGTCTAGCGACTGATAACCATGAAGTTTGGTCGCATAAGACTTCATTTGAACATTGTTGCCAGTGATACAAGCTGCAATACTAATTTCTGCAAATAATCAACATTGAATAAAGAACAAGAGGAGACAATATTTATTGAGCTTTATCGTTTGGGAGGTTAAATAAGCAAAATGCTTATTTATTTGTTTTAGTGCGGCCTAATAATTGCAACAAAGTGCACCGAAAGAAAAGGAAGGTTCAAACAGTAAATCAGAGGAAGGTTTCTTTCAGGTATTTTATTCTTGACACGACAGTTACTGAGGTTGAAGTGTGTAGAACTGCATTTTTAGCTGTTCATGCCATTTCTGTTAAACATTTGACTGTCCATAGCAATTAAGACTTTGACACTGAGAGTCATGAATCTGCAACACATGTAACTGTACATGAACCTAGACAGAATAGAAGAGACAAGCATTCTTGAAATGTTTCCAGGGTACACATCACGCAGAATCCGAGCAGGTCGTACATAATATTGGTTTTAAATTGCCGTCGAGTGATACATGTCGTAACTGTGATTCTGCTAAGGCACATAATAACACCGAATCCACAAACTACACCTTGAGAAAGCAGAAGCTGCGTATAGTGCTCTGAAAAATGATTCACTACAGGATAGTTGGGATGCACTCGTTTTGTGCGTGGACTTACAACGAGCACTGCAAACACCGTATATTGTATTTCGACTTTGGACATGTAATTTCTGTATTCATCGTTGTAGTGATGAGAAGTGTTTGTGGTCCTAAAATGTTGCATCTGGAGGGGTCGATAAAGTAGGTAGCTGTGTTTTAAAGGCTTTAGACATGGTGCAGGAAGAACGTCATCAAAGGCTCATCATTTATTCTGATTCATGTGCTGGACAAAATAAAAACTATTATTCTAGATCTGTGGTTGTACCTCCTAAATAAAATAAATTTTTATGTTGTTGAGCACAAATTTTCCTCCCTCGTCACACATTTGATAAATTTCAGGGATTTTTGAGTTATTGAGAAACTGAAAAGAAAAACACAGAGCGTGTACACTCCAGCAAAATGGATTGAATTTATAAGAAAGAGCAAGCAAACGAACCCATTAATTGTGGTTGAAATGAAGGAAGACGACTTCGTGTCTTTGTCGTCTATAATGAACAGTATCGTCAAACATAACGTTACTGTTGACAAAAAGCCTGCAGACATCAAAAATACAATGGTGGTTAGATTAGTGAATGGTGAACATTCTTTATACATAAAATATTCATACAATCAAACTGAGAAATCTGTGGGAGTTAGTTTACAGAAGTGTTGTTAACGATTTACAAAGCTTACAGACTGACAGTTAGTTCATAAGTATCCAAATGGATGTAAAACTAAGGCAGAAAAGTTCAAGGACCTTAAAAGCTTACTGCAATTTGTGCCTCTAATATATTCGAGTTTTTATCAGTCATTGATAACTGACGGAAGTGACGATACAACAAAACAGGAAAACATTGATGAGGAGTTTGAATATTAATGATATGGTATGTAATGTGTCAACATGTCAAGGATTTCAGTTTCTGTACCTGAAATTGTAATAAAGTGGCCTAATATTTAATATTATTTGTAAAACACCATCTAGTTACTGTAACAACTGTTGGTATCACAGCAGCAGTTCACATTACTATTCCTTAATTCCCGTTTCCTGACAACATACTCTGGGCCCCTCAAATTTAGGCTACTACAACTGTCCCACCTGTGATAGTAAACTCCCCCTTAACTATAAAACTAGCGGTACAGTGTAATTAATATCGCCGCGGCCAAACGGCCGAGCGCATTGAGGCGCTACGTTCCGATGCGCGAGGCCGTACCCCGTCGGGGGTTCGAATCCCCCCTCGGGCATGGATGTTTATGCTGCCTTTAGTATAAGGTAGTTGATAAGTAGTTTGTAAGTTTAGGGACTGATGACCCCTTATTTGTCCCGTAAGCTTTACAAACATTTGAACATTTTAATTAACATCACCAAGCATTAAAACAGTTTCTAAATGGACATCAGTTCATGACTGCTGCAGTCAGCACGCCTTGTTACTTTACTCTTGGTATCAGTAGCGAGATGTCTGCCTTTCATATACCAAGGTGTACAAAGCCCATGGGTTGAAGCACCTGCAATGGAGGACCAACCAATTTAACAAACATCAGATTCCTGACAGTAAAGAGATGGAGTGAAACTGTTGTAGGTCTGATAATGAGGTTTATTTGTGAAAACCTTCAAATTCACTAGTAGAAATGGGAACACATTTCACTGTGTTGAGAAGAGGAAGGAGCGATGCTGACATTTTCTTCTCCATCAAATAATCTCTAAATCCTCTAAGCGTCACTCTCTCTGGAAGACGAATACAACATAAAGTTTTTACACGTGATTCACCATATGTTACTGCAGGGCTTTCAGTCCAAGTCGATGAGTCCAACACTTCTGCACATTCAGAGATAGCAATATCATTTGTCTGCAGAAGATTCTCGATTCGCTGTTTCAGGCAATCATAAAACCTGCTGGGCTCAAGATGTCAGCTTTTTGCTGTCGTTTCAAGAGTAATTCCTCCGAAGTTCAGCTCTTCTACTGCCTTGAGAGCTTCATAATTCTGGAGCGTCACGTTGCGGATTGCGCGGCCTCCCGCGTCGGAGGTTCGAACCCCCTTTCGCACATAAAAAGTTTGGGGGGACACGTCCCCCCGTGTCCCCCCTGAAAAAGAGCACTGGATATATCCAACCGTTACCCTTAGACATAGAAATTCACATACATTTAGACATGTACAACTCACATACACATGGTCAGAGTCATTTGTGGGCAATGACGTCCAACTCTGTCTCTGTGTCCGAGGTAATCAGCACTCTTTGCCAAGATGGTAGAGGGCATACAGAAGAGGTGCTGGGAGGAAAGATACTAGTGCTACTTGTGGGACGGTGCAGGTGTAAGGTGGGAATAAGTAACCATTTGGAGCAGTGATCAAAATCTGTGCTGTGGTAGCATAATCGAAAGAAGAACAAAGTGCTATACAGCAACACCGAGTGTACTGAAGGAATGCGGTGTCTCGAGACTGAGTGATGAAGGGGGCTTAGACAGGTAGAGAAGAATAATTTTTGAAGGGAAAGGCCAAGATAAAAATTTAAATTTAGAATGTGTTGCAGGAAGCATATGATTGATTTCAATGACTGTTGACAATCCGGACCATGTTGATCCTCCCACCCAGCACCAGTTTTTCTGAACTACACAGATGGGAGTTATCTATACAGACCATTCTCCGATCCTGAAATTATCCAGGTCTCAACCTACGATAACCCCCTTTCCTCCACACACAACAGTTCCTGCTCCCTCTATCATACACATGTCCCATTCTGTGTGTGTGTGTGTGTGTGTGTGTGTGTGTGTGTGTGTGTTTTGTTTTGATTCCCTCCCATACCCTGCTACTCCACTCCATTCCTAAGTTATGTTGGGTTGTAGACTATCCTCATTATATTGTTGAAGACAAAAATAAATGTAGATAACAGCTTTCAGAAATTAATTCCTTCATCACTTAGGGCAGAGGAGGGGCGAGAAGGGAAGGGTTTCTCAAAACCTGGGCCACGAAGTAAGGATGATGTGGAAGGTGATTTCTGAAAGTCATAGATATTGTATAATAAGTTCTGAGCCATGAAGATATATCAGGAAGTAAAAAGAAGTGAACTGAATACTGCAGAGTGATAGGTGGGGAAGTGAGGGTGGTTAAAAAAAAATTACTTAAGAATGGAAAGATACAGAAACAGACTTGGGTTTAAGCCAGGAGGATGGCGGGAGAAAGAATCTGTTGGATGGTAAGTTCCCACCTCCATAGCTCTCTGGAATCCTGCTGGAGAGCATGCCTTACCGCAGGATACCGATTGTTCCCCAGGCAAACAGTTTGTCTGTGACAGTTCATGTGTTAAGTCAATTTGTTGGTGATCATACCAACATAAAAGGCTGTGCAGCAAACCTATATCAGTTGCTGCAACTAACGACCACACGTCGATGGGGCGTTAAACACCAATCTTCCTTCCTTTTTACATGTCAGTTGGTAAATGACACGTGTCATTTTGCATGTGGCCTTACCTTGAATGATGTAAGTTTCTTCAGTGCTAGGGCTGGAGTAAGTGGTTATGGGAGGGTGCACAAGACAGGTTTTGCAGCAAGGTTGGTTACAGACGGGCCCAATATGAGCCCCTTTAGCACCCTTGTGTAGACAAGATTATGCCATTCCGTACAGAAAATTATTTTTTCCAAGAATAGAGTTTTGCCAAGAGCTTTCACTTATGTTGTTTATGTTTTAGAGTTTTTTTACATCATCTTTTTAAAGAAAGGTTCCTATTAGAAGTCTTCTATTAATTGTCTAGTATGCAAACTGTGGTAATGTGTGGCACATATGTTTCAATGGCACGCTGCCCGTTACCAGGACAGGCTGCTGTGCAGCGCTGTCTGGGCTATTGCGCTGCACCCTGCCAGCCGTGCGGCTGTTGAAGAGAGCTGCTGGGCCCAGCTGCAGCTGCTTCTATTCCATATTGTTTCATCAGTGTTTATGAACTAGTGTGTGATTCATGACTGTACTTAGTGCTGTTCGCATGGACTGGAGTGGGAACTGCTCACATCATAGGTCCTCAGACCCCGAAAGAGACAATTCAAGACTTCTGTACTAGTCTCAGCTTGAATAGGTGTGTTGTTATAACACAAGTGGCGACGATTGTGGTATTTAACTTGGCGTGTGCTACGTCGTGGACAGTGGAGGAAAACGAGGGACTGGGTCCAACAGACTTTCAGCTGCCCCCATGGAGCCAAATTCTCCAGCAATCTCTACAGACTGTGGTTGAGTCTGTTCAGCAGTTAACTACGATCGTGTCGGGTCAGGCAGAACGTTTTGATTCCCTTGTGTCACGGTTGTTGTTGGCTTCTCTGCCGGTGATTGCCTCCAGTTCTGTATCTAATGCTACAGAGTTCCTGCCTCCTTTCTCTGGTTTTGATGACTGATTAGAAGATTGGGACTCTTCTGAAAACTGGCTGTGCCAGCATTTCCTTATGTTCGGGGCGTCAGACCCAGCTTTGTGTAAGGCTTTAATTCTCTCATGGGTCTCCCCTTACACCTATCACCTTTTGCATCAACTTGCCCTCCTGCAGGAACAGGCTGCTTTGTCTTTCGATGAGATGTGTCGTTTGTTGTCAGCTCATTACCACCCGTATACACGTTATTGCGGCACGGGTTGATTTTACCGGTCACATAAGAAACTGACTCAGTTCTATCAGTCGTGGGCCGCAGAGCTGCACGGTCTTAGCTGTCTTGTATGTTTATTACTCCAACCCACAAGGAATCATATGCGGACAATATGGTTTGTGATGCAATTCTCAGGCTTGCTCCAGATAGGGAAGTTCACTAATGCGCCTTACAATTGGAAAATCCAACGTTGGCAGATGTCCTAAACATTGCACAATCTTTTGAAGTCTCACGAGCTGTAGGGAATGAAATAGAGACTTGGGGTGCTGTAGCTGCAGTTTCTCAGTCTGGCTCGGTGCCTTTGGATTGTGAGGACGTCACTGTTGTGCAAGAGCACCCCCACTCACCGCACGCATGGTCGTAAACAAGCCGCGGCTTCTCAGCAGCCATGGGCCACATTGCACAATCCTGCTCATATGGGGCAACCTTTACCATCTTGCCCCCTTTGTTTTGTAAGCTTGACAGGGCAGACTGCCCCAAGCGTTAGGTTGTATGTCACTCGTGCAAGAAAAAGGGTCACATGGCTTCCGTTTGCCGTTTCCGTCTGACTGAGCAGGACGATGAGATGGATGTTAATCTTGTTCAGATTTTCAAAAAGGAGGTCACCTTAATTGTAAATATGGGAGCTTACATTTCTCTTTTTAATTATCTTACCTGTATATGGCTAGGCACACCCCCCCCCCCCCCTCACTTGGCAGCAGTCACCCGTTCTTTATGTGGCTATAGCCACCAGTGCATCTGGGTCAATTTACAGCCTCCACAGTGTATAAATCTGTTGTCAGGCTGGTCACTTTTCTTGTTGTTGATGACACTGTGGCTGCTAACATCTTTGGCCTTGATGCCTTTAAAGTTTTTGGCTTTGCTGTTGATGATTCTGTCAATTTTCTTTCAGGTTTGGTGCCTTTCCCAGAGTTGGATGCCCTCTAACGGGAATTCTCTTCTTTGTTTTCTGGTGTGCTGGATTGTGAAGCGGGCTTTACCTCCCACATTACTATGAAACCAGTGGAACGTCCCAAGTTTTTTCACGCGCACCAGGTGATGTTGGCCCTGCGCGACCAACTTAAGGCTTAATTGGATCACCTCCAAGACTTAAAGGTCTTAACTCCTATTTCTTCCAGTGAATGGGCTATGCCGCTGGTTATTGTAAAGAAACCTGTGGGGTTATAATATATAGGTATTGTATAATAAGTTCTGAGCCATGAAGATATATCAGGAAGTAAAAAGAAGTGAACTGAATACTGCAGAGTGATAGGTGGGGAAGTGAGGGTAGTTAAAAAAAATTACTTAAGAATGGAAAGATACAGAAACAGACTTGGGTTTAAGCCAGGAGGATGGCGGGAGAAAGAATCTGTTGGATGGTAAGTTCCCACCTCCATAGCTCTCTGGAATCTTGCTGGAGAGCATGCTTTACCGCAGGATACTGATTGTTCCCCAGGCAAACAGTTTGTCTGTGACAGTTCATGTGTTAAGTCAATTTGTTGGTGATCATACCAACATAAAAGGCTGTGCAGCAAACCTATATCAGTTGCTGCAACTAACGACCACACGTCGATGGGGCGTTAAACACCAGACTTCGCCAGGTTGCAGTAGAGGCCGACTGCTTGGAGAACAGAGAAAAGGGCCCGTAGGTTTTGTAAATGTTTGTGGGGTGAAGCCCCAGTCACAACAATATCATCTAAGTAGTTAACACAGCCTGGAACCAGGCAGAGGAGCTGCTCCAGGTAACGCTGAAAAATAGAAGGGGCACTAGCGACGCAGAAAGGAAGTCGTTGATATCGGTAAAAGGAGTGTTACGGCCAGGAGATGTTTTGTATTGTTGTCCAAAGGAAGCTGAAGACAGGCTTCCACTAGAGAAAAAGAATGCAAACCAGAAAGTAAAGCTAGGAGTTCATCTGTAGGAGGCATGGGATACGAGTCAATCACAGACTGTGCATTGATCATAACTTTAAAATCCCCAAAAGATATGTAAAGATCCCACAGATTAAAGTGCTAAACATGTAATATGAACAAGAAAAACTGATGTATCACACACTTTTTAATAGTTTGTTTTTACGCAGGTTATACTGACCACTTACAGTGATATTGTTGACCGTGGGTAGCAATTCTGACCGTAATCTGTTCATGATTTTAGACTCACATTGCTGGTTTCTTCGGAATGGATAAATTGGGGATGTTATTTATCAAATGATGACCACACCCTAATGTGAGAGTATTTTAGCAAGTCCTCCTGAAAGCTGGACGCTGTTTTATAAATATCATGTAATCATTTTTCTAGTAAGTGCTTTGGGAACACTGTTTCAAAAAAAATTTAAAAGTTTAAAAAAAAATGTTTATCAAATATTTTTAAAATTATTACTTATTGGTCCTTTTAGATACTCCAGTAATTAGTTCAGATGTCTATCCTATTCGCGGATGTCACCTGAAGATGTATCTATACCAATGTGAAACTGGTTGTGTCTAAATAAACATGTCTTAACAGTTATGCAATTTTATCTCTGCACATCTGCATCCAGGACTTTATATTATTGAAGTTATGTTTTAATTTTTTGTTTTTGTGGTGTTTGTGTATTGAATTTTATCAAAATGTATTTAAGCTGTGGTTGCCCTTTTCAGAAAATTATTTCTAACAAAATATGTTTGCATTTGGAGGAAAAATTTGGTGAAACAAATGTTGCAAATAGATCCCCTTGCAGTGAATAACACATTTCTTCTAATTTATTTCAATGTGTATATCATTCCATGATACTCCCTTGCCTGCATTGCTATAATACAAAATGAGCAGCCCTTCTCAGAACTTTCTCTATGTTCTTCATCAATCACACTTGATGGGAATCCCACAATGCACAGCAATACTCAAAAACGGGATGGACAAGTGTAGTGTAAGCAATCTTACCTCAGTGGTGCACCCCTTAAATCATCTGCTTCATAAAGGTGTTCTCTTTGTCTGGTCTTCTGAGAGTGAAAGTGCGTTTTGCACCTTAAAACACTTATTGATTTCTGTCCCTTGTTTTATGGCATATGTTCCGGGGCAACATTTAGTTCTGGCTACAGACGCTTCTCAACATGGCATTGGTGCTGTTTTGGCTCGTATTCCGATGGGTCAGAGTGCCCCATCATTTATGCATCTAAGACATTGATGGCTACCCAGCAACAATACTTGCAAATGGAAAAAGAGACTTTAATCATTGTGTATGCTTTGAAGAAAATTCACATTTACTTGTATGGGGTCAAGTTCCATCTCATTACTGATCATAAGCCCTTGGTCTCTCTATTTCATCCTACAGCGGCACTTCCTGACAAAGCATCTCATAGATTGCAGCATTGGGCTCTCTTTCTTTCTCGTTATAATTATGAGATCCATTTCCGTCAGACATCGCAACATGCTAATGCGGACGCATTATCTCGCCTTTCGGCTGGTCCTCATCCTGACTTTGATAGAGAACAACTTTTGTGATTTTATCTGGATGAGGAATCTCAGGCTACTGTTGACGGTTTTACTATTACTGCACCGGTCTTGGCTAAGGCAGTGACGTCGGATTCGGTGCTGCAGCATGTTCACTATATTTATGTGCGCTGGCCAGACGCCCCTCCGCAGTATGTGCGTGTGTTTGTTTACCTATCTTTTTTCCCTCAAGGTAAGTGTTACCTCTCCCGGGGTTGGAATGAGCCTCTACTCACTCGGTTAAAACCCTCATCATTTCCTTTTCCATCTTCTTCCCTGCTCTTTCTGAAGAAGCAACTTAAGTTTGCGAAAGCTCAGTTTTGTGTGTGTGTGTGTGTGTGTGTGTGTGTGTGTGTGTGTGTGTGTGTGTTTTGTGTGTGTGTGGATGCTAAGTCCACATCATCTACATGAACTGTGAAACATTTTACTCTAGCCTTAGAAATACTTCAAACTGAAATGAATGATAAGTTTGTTGAATTTGATCTTTTAATGAAGGTGAATTATGTAGATCTTATCATTTGTATTGTGGCTAATAATGCAAACTATGAAAGGACTGCTGTGAAATTTCAAGTAAGATAACCGGCATAGTAAATGACATACAAGGAGGTATCCATGACAATAAAAGATCTCTACTTATTTTATTGTCAAGATTTATACATCTGAAGTGAATTCTCTTGAGTTATGAAAACATTATTGGGAAGAATATACGTAAAAAGTAGATGAAGTACACTTACCAGGCGAAGGGGCACAGGCAGTAATAGCAACAAATAAACACACAGACACACACACACACACAAAAATGCAAGCTTTCGCAGCCTAGCTGCTTCGTCAGGCAGAAGGGAAGGAGAGGGAAAAGGAAATGATGAGGGTTCCAAGGGAGTGGATAAGGAGTCATTCCAATCCCGGGACAGGAAAGACTTACCTTGGGGGGAAAAAAAGAGGGTAAACAAAAACACACACACCCACACATTTACACAGACGCTCCCCCCAAGGTAAGTCTTTCCTGTCCCGGGATTGGAATGACTCCTTATCCACTCCCTTGAAACCCTCATCATTTCCTTTTCCCTCTCCTTCCCTTCTGCCTGACGAAGCAGCTAGGCTGCGAAAGCTTGCATTTGTGTGTGTGTGTGTGTGTCTGTGTGTTTATTTGTTGCTATTACTGCCTGTGCCCCTTCGCCTGGTAAGTGTACTTCATCTACTTTTTACGTATATTTTTCCTGTTAGGAATTTTTCCTCTATAATATTCGTATCATTATTGAGAAGAGTTTGCAGGATTCAGCTGGACTTATGTTGGAAACTGTTGATATGTTATTCAGGGAAAATTGTGTGGCAATTCTGTATGTGAGGCATTCCGGAGGGTGGTCGGAATTGTCAAAGGCAGTGCTAAACTCTGGTTCTGATGGCTGGGGATTGTGACTGGTTGATGAAGTGGTATTTGCAGTAAAGGTAATAGTGAATGTGAGAATATTTTGGACCAGGGAAGTGAATTTAGGCGTGGAACTGAATCTTAAACCTATTGACAGGACATGTATCTCTGACATAGAGAGAGTGACTTGGATGAGAGGTTAATGACTGGATTAAGATTGAAGTTGGTATTAAGTGGTGTATGTTTGAGGTGATGGTTTTGGTAGGTTCTGGGTGGAGAAAGTGCTGCAATAGGAAGATTGAGTAAGGACTTGGTTTGTTGACTGTGGGATAGGAGGTGTTAGGATTGTGTTGTGGTGGATGGTATGAGGGATAGTTTCCTCAGCTTCTGTGTGGTATACAGTTCTAGTTTACAATTGGGGTTGTTGTATGACGTTTTTGAGTGTGTTTATTGAGTCAGGTGATGAGATGAGATAGATTTTAAGGACAGAGATGTTGGGATTGGTGGTCACAACATAATGTGCAAGGATAAGATGTGTGAGAGCTACGTATTGACAGACTTTAAGGAGAGACTGATGGAAAGAAGGATAACAACCAAGTTGGTAACTTTAAAGTGTCAAACAGGACTGGAGGAAAAGTATGTGGGAATGCATTTAGGCTATGGTGAAGGCATGTTTGCAGAAAGAGTATACTGCAGTATAGGATTGATTTAATTTCTGTAGATATGAAACAGTGTATTTTTGGGAGGGAGGGGGGGGGAGTGATTCTGGTTCATAAGGAGGGGTGGAAGGGGGAGAGAAATGTTATGAAAATTTAATTAATGAGTGCCATTGAGAAGAGGCAAGATACCAGGGAATGGATCACCATACAAATAAAGATGCCCAGAGCCGAAAAAGGTCTTTTGTGGCACATAAAATATCATCAGTGGACATAAAATTTTACAATTGGTACACATCAGATCGCCAGTGGCAAAAATTCATGGCAAAAGGATTGGTAAACAAAGAGTAACATAAATAATGTCTCTATAGACTTATAATACAAAATGAGCTGCCCTTCTCAGAACTTTCTCTGTGTTCTTCATCAATCACACTTGATGGGAATCCCACAATGCACAGCAATACTCAAAAACGGGATGGACAAGTGTAGTGTAAGCAATCTTTTAGGTAGAACTGTTGAATCTTCTAAGTGTTCTGTCAATGAAATGTAGTCTTTGGTTTGCCTTCCCTGTGAGATTTCCTATGTGTTATTTCATACAATTATAGTTGCTTTAACTGTAATTACTAAATATTTAGTTAAATTTATGGCCTTTTAGAATTGACTGATTTATCACGTAAATGAAGTTAATAGATTTCTTTTAGTGTTCATTTGGATGATTTCACAGTTTTCCATTATTTAGAGTTGACTGACAATTTTTCACAATGCAGATATGTGTAACTGTGTTCTTTGCCTGTGTGATTGCATGAAAGTTATAATGTGTGTGTGTGTGTCTTTTTGCTTTTTGTGTGCTTGTCGTCACGTCTTCACAGTGAGTTGTAAACTGTCCTTATTACTATATAGGTATCTTATCTAAATTGTTTTGCAGTTGCTTTCCATCTTCTGCTGAGTACAAAATGTTCAAATGTTTGTAGAGCTTATGGGACTTAACTATGGGGTCATCAGTTCCTAAACTTACAAACTACTTATGAACTAGGTTATACTAAGGACAGCACAAATATCCATGCCCGAGGGGGGATTCGAATGCTCGGCCACCATGGCCGGCTGGTGAGTACACTATCCAATAAATAGTATCATCCATGATCAGTCTGAGAGCTGCTCAGATTGTCTCCTAAGTCGTTTATAAAGAAAATAATATTAGGGGCACTATAACATTTCTTTGGGGAACAACAGATATTACTTATATTTTACTCATTTTTTTTTTGTCAGTTACTACATACTGTGTGCTTTCTGACAGGAAATTGGAAATTCTGTTGCTCAACTATGGCAATATTCTATACGCATACAATTTGATTAGAAGCCACTTGTGAGGTACAGTGTCAAAAGCCCTCTGGAAATCTAGAAATATGGAAACAATTTGAGATCCCTTGTTAACAGCACTTATCTCTTTAAGCAAAGAGGTAGCAGTGTTTCACAAGAATGATACTTTCTGAATCTGTGTTGACTGTGGGTCAATAGCTCATTCTCTTCAAAGTAATTCATAATGTTTGTGAAAAGTATATGTTAAAAATTCTGCTGCAAACCGACCAATGATATAGGCCTGTAATTTTGTGGGTCACTCCTATTGCCTTTCTTGAGTATTGGAGTGACTGTACAACTATGCAACTAGGTATGAAACTACAGCATTAACGTAATCCAAAAGGAACCTAATTGGCGCACAATCTGCATTGAAAGACTTGCTTTTGTTAAGTGATTTTAGTTGCTTTACCACACCAAGAGTATCTACTTCTAAATTACACATGCTGGCAGCTGTGCTTTATTCAAATACTGGAGTATTTGCTTTGTTGTCTTTTGTGAAAGAATTTTGGAAATCTGTGTTTAGCAATTATGTTTTAGTAGCACTGTCATCAGTAGCCTCACCATTGCTATTGCACAGTGATGTGTGTTTTGCTGCTAGTATTCCTTATGTATATGACAAGAATTTCTTTGAATTTTCAACCATATTATGAAGCAAGATTTCATTGTGGAAACTATTGTAAGCGTCTTGCATTGAAGTTCATGCCAAATTTTGAGATTACCAGTCTTGGGGATTTTGAGTCTGTTTAAACTTGATACGCTCATTTCTTTGCTTTTGCAACACTGACCTGACCTGTTTTATGTACCATGGTGGATCAGCCCCCTCTTTTTTTTATTTCTTTGGTATAAATATCTCAATTACTGTTGATATTATTAATTGTGTGTGCCATATCTGATCCACACTCACACTTTTAGCTTCAAAAACTGGGAACTGTCAGTCGGGAAAGCATTAAGTGAATTTTTAACAGCTTTTGGAGTAGATATAAGTTTCATTTAATTTAGGTGGATTAGGGAATTTTGATGTTCAGTCTCGCTATGACAACTCTTTGTTCAATAACCCCTATAACTTCTTATCTCTGATTTGTTGAGCTAAATTGATCTAATGTAGGAGTGTCTACTCAGCTTTACTAAACAATTATAATCAGTCCACATGTCTAGTTAATACATATGACAGTCATTAAAGGAGTGATTACATAATTTTCGATTACTGATGGAAATTCTCCACAGAGATGATAAAGTATTCTTCAAAGGAGATAGTACTTACCTTAATTCTGAACTGCTGAAGGTCACACACACAAAAAAGATGAAAAATAGGACTTGCTTACAGATCTATGTTCCTTCATCGGATAAGAGAGAAGGGAAGAAAAAGGAAACAGAAGGGGAAGGCTACTCATGACCTAGGCCATGAGGTGATGATGGGTGATGTGTCAGGATTGTGGAAGTCAGAGATACTGTATGTTATATGTTGTAACTTTAAATCCACTTCTGGAATTCATACATAACAAAACACATTTGAAAGACTAATACATGTTTACTCTGAAGTGGTTACACAAAAACTGTCTTCGTAGATGCGCGCTTCCCCAGGCTGAGTTCTGGTTGGCGCTGCCGTAGCACTATTTTGAGATCAATGCCCCATTTACTCTGAAGTGGTTACACAAGAACTGTCCTCATAGCTGCGCTCATCCCCACACTGGGTTCTGGTTGGCACTGCCATAGCACTATTTTGAGAGCAGCACCCCTGTAGTCCGTCATGTGGAATCTCACAGCGGCTGTGTCAGACATCGTGCATGAAACCACAACACTGCTGGTCATTCCCACATAGAATGCTTCACGGTGCAGGCATGTCAGTTGGTAAATCACGTGGGTGCTGTCGCAAGTGGCTCTGCCCTTGATCGTGTACACCCTCCAGGTTACAGGACTGGAATAAGTGGTGGAGGAAGGGTGCATAGGGCAGGTTTTACAACAGTGCCAGTTACATGGGTAGGAGCCAGAAGATAGGGACGGTGGTTTGGGGATTTCATAGGGATTGACTAGGAGGTTACGGAGGTTAGGTGGGCGGTGGAAAGACACTCTCGGTGGAGTGTGGTGGATGTCATGAAGGATGGATCTCATTTCGGGGCAGGATTTAAGGAAGTCGTATCCTTGCTGGAGAGCCACATTCAGAGTCCGCTCCAGTCCCGGAAAGTATCCGGTGACAAGAGGGGCACTTCTGGGGTTCTGTTGAAGGTTGTGAATTTGGGGGGATGAGGAAGGAGGAGTGGGAAATATGGGCTATATAACAGGCTGCAATGAACAAATAAATAATAAAAATATGTATAAAAAATATATAAAAAAATATTAAAATATTTACATATCGGGAGAGAGATGAATGTGGACAGTAATTCAGGTATGAGAAAAGAAAGGAAATAGAAAAAGTTTTTAAAATTTGTTGTCGATACTGTGGTCACCTTTAGTTGTTAACAACGTGGTATCAAAGAGTTAGGTAGTGGTATGGCGTGCAAAAAGGGTTTAAGGAAGGTGAAAATCGGAAAAAGTACGAGAAAACCGCGTGAGAATGCAAGGAAAACGTCTAAATAGGATTGGTTATGTGGTAGCAGATTACGATTTTGAGGCTGAAAATAGTCTGACGAAGGAAAAGTGAAATCAAAACCAACGGAAATTTGCTGAAATATCATCGGAAAAGTATTAAACACGTACAGAAATGTTTAAAAACGCGAATGGAAGCAATCGCGAGGTAACTAAGAAATGCCGAAAATGGTTGTTTATAACAATATAGAAACTATTGTTAGGAAATAGTGTTTACGATCTTAAACAAGAAAATTGGATGAGCAGCGTGTTTCAGACGGAAGCAGGAGTAATGAAAGTGGCACATATCAAAATGAACGTACTAATAGGAAAAGGTTTGGAAGAAAACGTATTGTTGTAAGAATTAGCGTAATATGAACAGTAAACAAAGTAGTGAGTGTAGAATGGAACTGATATGTAAAATGTGAATAAATGAACAAAAAAATAAATAAATAAATAATAATAAATAGAAATAAAAATAAAAACAAAAAACAAAGGGAAAGTGAGATGACAGAAAAGATTTCAAAAAGTAACAGAGAAAGGATGGAAGTAATTGTTGAATTCAAATATATGATACAAATATTATAGACGAATAATTCTTAGCAGGAAAAATTATATATAAAAAATAGACGAAGATTACTCACCAGGCGAAGGAACACAAGTGTGACAGCAACACAAATAAATAGAACACACACACTCATACACACAAACACTAGCTTTCGCAGCCTAGCTGCTTCGTCAGGCAGAAGGGAAGGAGAGGGAAAAGGAAATGATGAGGGTTTAAAGGAGTGGGTAAGGAGTCATTCCAATCCTGGGACAGGAAAGACTTACCTTGGGGGGGAAAAAAGGAGGTAAACAAATACACACACACCCACACATTTACACAGACGCAAGTACACATAGGCAGACATACTGTAGAAAGCAAAGAAGTTAAGAAGTTAGACAGATATACCACTTGAGGCAGAGGCTTTGTCCAGAGAACTGAGGCAAATATGTTAAGATGGTGGGTGGGAATTCGAATTTAGCGGAGGTTGAGACCAGGTGGGCAACGGGAAGAGAGAATATGTTGAAGGGCTAGTTCCCATCTGCGGAGTTCTGAAGGATTGGTGTCGGTGGGAAGTATCCAGATAACCCGGACAGTGTAACACTGTGCCATGATGTGCTGGCCGTGCCCCAAGGCGTGTTTAGCCACAGGGTGATCCTCATTACTAATGAACACTGTCTGCCTGTGACCATTCATGCGAATGGACAGTTTGTTACTGGTCATTCCCACATAGAGCGCTTCACAGTGCAGGCATGTCAGTTGGTAAATCACATGAGTGCTGTTGCAAGTGGCTCTGCCCTTGATTGTGTACACCCTCTGGTTTACGGGACAGAAATAAGTGGTGGAGGAAGGGTGCATAGGGCAGGTTTTACAACGGGGCCAGTTACAAGGGTAGGAGCCAAAAGGTAGGGAATGTGGTTTGGGGATTTCATAGGGATGGACTAGGAGGTTACGGTGGTTAGGTGGGCGGCGGAAAGACACTCTCGGTGGAGTGGGGAGGATGTCATGGAGGATGGATCTCATTTCGGGGCAGGATTTAAGGAAGTCGTATCCTTGCATTCAGAGTCCGCTCCACTCCTTGAAAGTATCCGGTGACAAGAGCGGCACTTCTGGAATTCTTCTGTTGAAGGTTCTAAATTTGGGGGGATGAGGAAATGGCTCTGGTAATTTGCTTCTCTACCAGATTAGGAGGATAGCTGCGGGATGTAAAGCTGTTATTAGGTTGTTGGTGTACTGGTTCACAGTTTCGGGACTGGAGCAGACTCGTTTGCTATGAAGACCTAAGCTGTAGGGAAGGGAACGTTTGATGTGGAATGGATGGCAGCTGTCATAATGAAGGTACTGTTGTTTATTGGTAGGTTTGATGTGGACAGATGTGTGAAGTTGGCTGTTGGATAGATGGAGGTCGACATCGAGGAAAGTGGCATGGGATTTGGAATAGGACCAGGTGAATTTGATGGGACCAAAGGAGTTGAGGTTGAAGAGGAAATTCTGGAGTTCTTCTTCATTGTGAGTCCAGATCATGAAGATGTCATCAATGAATCTGTACCAAACTTTAGATTGACAGGCTTGGGTATCCAGTGTATAGTTGTCTGAGTGATTTTGCGAATGTTTGTGTTTCTTTTTCTTCAAAAATGTTCAAATGTTTGTATAGTCTATGGGACTTAACTACGGGGTTATCAGTCCCTAAACTTACAAACTACTTATGAACCACTTACAAACTAGGACGGCACAAATATCCATGCCCAAGGTGGGATTCGAACCCCTGACCGTAGTGGCCGTGCAGACCGTGACTGGAGCGCCTTAGTCTCCTCGGCCACCGCGGCCGGCTTTCTTTTTCTGATGATGGCCATGGCTGAAAATTTAAGTTGTGTGAATGTGACTATATGTTTTTGTGTCTGTCAGTAGCTCAGTGAGCCTCTTTATGGTGAGTTGTTACCTATCCTCCATTATTAATGAATAAGTGAGTTGAGGAGGGGGAGAGGTAAGCATAGATTTAGGCCAGGAGGATGGCGGGAGGAGAAGATATGTTGGAGGACAAGTTCCCATCTCTGTAGCTCTGAGGGACTGAAGTTTGGTGCTGGTATTCAAACGGCATGTGTGGCGCAACACATGCCAAGGTCCCTGGAATTATGTTGGAAGACACGCTTTGCCACGGGATACTGGGTGTCCCCCAGGTGAATAGTCCATCTGTGACTGCCAAGTTGTTGATGGGCATACCAACATAACAGGCTGTGCAATGGACACATGTTATTTAGTAGATGACAAGCACTGTTTCACATGTGGCTTTGCCTTGAGTGGGGCAGGTTTTCCCTGTGGTAGGACTGGAGTATGTGGTTGTGGGTTGTGGGAGGATGCAAGGAACAGTTTTGCAATGGGTTTGGTTTCATGGGTAGGCAGGGTGGGTTTGTGATTTTGTAAGGCCTAACAAGGACATTGCAGAGGTTGAGAGGATGGCAGAAGGCTATTCTTGGTGGTGTGGGAAGGATATGTTGGAGGTATGATCTCTTTAGGGCATGACATGAGAAAGTCATAGCCCTGAAGGTGTAATTTGTTGAGGCATTCCAGTTTGGGATGGTACTGAGTGAGTAAGGGGATGCTTCTGGGTGGTCTGGAGTTAGAAACATGGTTGATGGAAGACAGTACTAACATACAGTATCTCTGACTTCTACAGTCCTGACGCATCACCCATCATTACTCATGGTCTAGGTCATGAATAACTTTCCCTTCTGTTCCCTGTCTCCTCTTTCTTCCCTTCTCTCCTACCGGATGAAGGAACCCAGTTCCAAAAGCTTGTCTTATTTTATTTATTTTTGTTGTTTTTGGTTTTTTGGCTATCAGTAGTACAGAACTAAGATAATTACTGGCCAACCACTCTATCTCTTTTGAAAAATGTTTACATAATGTAGTATCTAGAGTACAGAGTACAGAGTATCAGAGTAGCAAGCACCTGTATGCAGAAGTCCCAGCCTCAAGAAGAAGGAAAACTGTGATGAGAGACTACTGATTTGTCTCATCTACATTTTACAAGAAAATTACGTGAAGCCATTAGTTGTCCTCAACCTTGTAGTTGCTCTTGTGTATTGCAGAAGACTCGGCCATTTTCTGGGCTTGATTACTCATACAGAGCAGATTCAGAATCTAATAAGTATGCTCCAGAATCATAAATCAAACTACATAAATTTGATTGCAAAACATATTGAGTAAATGAAACCTATTGAGAAAAGTGAAGAAATGTTGTAATGTTTTAAATACAAATGAAACACGTTGAAAGAAGCAGTGATGGACTAAGGCTGTTGGAGGCCCGGGGCGGTGGCAAGACAAACTGATGCCCCCAGTCTACTTGGAAATATATGTATTACTATAGAAAAGAATTGGAGTCCCTCCCTCCTCCCCCCAGAACGAGGGACATGGAGCAGTCTAAAAAAATAAAAAATAGCTTTTGAGATTTGGAGGCCCCCAACAGAACACAAGACGCCAAGCGCACTTAAAAGAAGAAGAAGAAGAAACAACAACAACTTGCTTGCCAGGTATTTGGAGGCCCCCCAAGACCAAAGGCCCAGGGCGGGCCGCCCCCCCCCCCCCTCCCCCTAGTCTGCCACTGGAAAGAAGTTATACTACACTAAGTGAAATCAGTAACTTACTGTTCAATGTTACCTTGTATTCATTGCTACTCACCACATAGATGTCCCAATAAGCTGCAGAGAGGCACATATAACAGATCAACTTACTACCTTACTACAAAGCTTTCAGCCATTATATGGCCTTCATCAAACAGAAAACTACACACACACACACACACACACACACACACACACCTGATAGTAAGTTGATCTGTTATGTGTGCCTTTCTACGGCTCATTGGGACATATATGTCAGGAGTAGGAACCTATCCTTCTCAAAAATATTGTTGGATCCTTCCTGCAATTTCCACTCTTTCATTCTGCCTTGTATTCATAGAGATATTATACCATGAGAGAGAGAGAGAGAGAGAGAGAGAGAGAGAGAGAGAGAGAGAGAGAGAGAGAGAGAGAGAGAGAGAATATTGTGGTACTTAATTCTGTCACAAACATATGCTTAACAAAATTACTGAGCCAATACATGCAACAGGGCCATGTATTGTTTCTTCGGTGCACTGTGAAATTTACAATGGCTCTATTGGTTCCTTGCTGAACAACATTGTACTCATCTGCATAAAAAATGCATCAGTGCAGCCAATTAGTTCATTGATGCACTACCGTACATAACTATAGCACCTTTATTGTTTCTTTTCTGTCCATACAAACATAGCATAAACCAAATTTCAAATTATGACATTTTTCCTACTGCTGATCCAATTTCAATGAAATGAAGCCAGTATACTGCCTCACAGAACTCTTAATTTATTTGTGAAACTCCTTGAAAATTCATCAGATAGTTCGACAACCATTGATCGCTTCTTCAGCAAAAGAGGAAGAAAGGAGAGGAGAAAGGGAAGGATATGGGTTTTAAGGAGGTATATAAAATAATTAAGTTATCTTTCTTCCATCTTCTGATTTTTATGAAACAAAGCCTATTTGTTGCCGAAAGATATACTCAAATTACCAGTGTAAATCCCATGCAAAGTTACGAAGTTCTTTCTGGAGATAAGAAGATTTTAATAGCTGAATAGACAGACATGACGGTTACTGAAAACACTTAAAATTACAATATCTTTTTTTTTTTTATCTGATCTTAATTAAATCATTCCTAATGTTGACACAAACTTCACTCCAGTTTCCTGTGAAAATGACATTAAAATTCGTCTAGAAGTTTTGAAGATTGAAGTGTATGACAGTTATAATTAGTCTAGTATAGATTATTACTTAGTTGATATGAGGGTAATGTACAACGGGGGACAAAAAGCTTACCTAGCCTGAATAATTTAAAGTCCAAGAACAGAGCATTGCACATCCCCAAGCTCATAAGCTTGAGTATTGCCAACTCCAGCAGTCTTCGCAGCTTTAGCTTGCTGTTTACATTGTCAAAGAAAAACAATACAGTAGTTAAGAGACAGTGTATGTCAAGTTTCATTGCACTTTAACTCATGCATCATTTACTTTGGAAAAGATTATTTGAGCACATAGAAACAGTTGAGGAATAAGAATTCCACTTGGGTATATTTACTTCCACAAATTGTTTCTCACATGTGTTTCATTGAGAGAGTGGATAGGCTGAAAGTTTAAGACTGCAGTGGGCAAGTGTTCAATGGAGCCAATTTATTTTTTATTTTGTAGACCTCTTGTAGTTAATATTTTAAATATTAATTCACTAAAAATTGTGCAGTTTCAGGCTTTTATAGTTTTTTAGAAGATTCTATTTTATAATAATCTAATCTTTAATCAGACAGACATGTGACCATAGTAATAATATTGAAAATTGATGTATTTTGTGATTCTTCAGTTTCTCCCGGCGTATTTGATAATCAAAATATCCACGGGTGTACTGCCTGTCTATAGTGTCCAACGAGCACAATATTTCGGCGATCATACATGTTGCCATCATCAGGTGAACTGACGGACTGAGCTCCTGGAAACAATTGTTTGTCAGAGAATCATGCGATGGACTAGGAAGGCACTAGGATTCTGGTACAGACGTCAAGATATTGGGACTGCATCGTTAAAGAGGCCATTGAAATTCGCACAAGTGATGACCTCATAAACCGTGTCTGTGGCTATAATCTTAGCAAAGCTTGGGAACCAGCGATTGGGTTAATTAAGAGTGAATCTAGCAAACGTAACAAAGTGACGACCACGGTGAACAGAGACCTCACACCGACGTCATCTCAGATGTCAGCGCAATTGGTTCCACTGCGTGGCAGCAGCATGGGTGTGGACCGTGGAGGGGTCGCTCCACGGGCTGAGGGTATTTAAATCACCCGCTACTGGGCTAGAACCCAGTTCCCTTCGAGCAACCTTAGCGTGCGGATCTCCATGCCGGCATGTTTCCAGGAGCTCAGTCTGTCAGTTCACCTTGTGATGATACTGCTGACCCCCTCATCTCAATGTTATCGTACGATACCGTCTGCATCGGATCCGGAATCATGTGGTTCAGTTGTGATATATGTTGCGTGTGAAGTTAAAAACATAATAACCAGCCTAGGAATCAGAGTAGGACAGTGTCTCAGTGATACTGCGATTAAAACAAGTGATAGATTTCATTAATTAAGAGATTTGTTTAGATGCTTTCCTGAAAGTTCTATAAACAATAGTTTTGTCATTGTATGTTATTTCAATAGACAGACAGACGAATGGTAAAAACTTTTGTATCCACATAAATACATTAAAATAAATAGCATTGTATTTATGTCAGGCTCGTAAACAAGTTGTGTTGACCAGCTAATTGTGTTATTTCGACTATTACATTAATTATCAATATTGAATTCTTTGTATATATTGACTGACTTGAGACTTGGAGTATATTTTGTGAATGGCCATTTCATTTGATAGTTCAATATATGTTAGGAACATGTATGATGTATTCATTAACAAATTAATTGATATTTAACATCGCACTTTGTTGTTAACAGAAACATCGGAAATTTCATCTTAAAAATACATGTGCCATCTAAAATTATTGTATGCATAGTTTTCATTTTATATTGTGATTATTTTTGTATACATGAAATGTTTTACTGTTGTGTTCATTAATTGTAAATTACTATATTCAATTGTTATGAACAATGGATAATGTAACGTCATTATTGCCGATGTTATATATTTGCCTCACAGCCTTGCGTGGGGGAGTTAGAGTTTTGGCTTTCCTGAAGTGCACTGGAACCTATGTCAGTTTGTGTTTTGAAACGGAAGTACTACCGTTCAGATGCTTTGTTCATGTTATTAAATTGTAAAGTTTTGGTGGAGGAGAAGTTTGTTTCAAATTAAAGAAGAAGTGAAAAATTCTACATATCGAGTATTTATTTCTACCACGACGCCCCTGGAGAATAATGTTGCAGCGAGCAGAACCCCCATACATCTCAATGTGGAAAAGATGAGTATTATGTTGGAAAGTGGTAGAATGGAACTGTAATTACTTATATAGTATTAATATGTTTTAACCTGATGATGGCGACATGTATGATCGCCGAAATATTGTGCCTGTTGGACACTATAGACCGGCAGTCACCCGTGGATATTTTGATTTGATGTATTTTGACATAAAAGTTTTCTGGGTATGGTACCCGCGTCATGATGTAAGGCTATTACTTAAATATCCAACGTTTCAGCCAACGTTACAGTGGCTTTCATCTGGGTAACTGTTACCCAGATGAAGGCCACTGTAATGTTGGCCGAAACGTTGGACATTTAAGTAATAGCCTTACATCATGACATGGTACCATACCCAGAAAACTTTTATGTCATCTGACTCTGGCCGCGGAAGCCTACGCAATTGATGTATTTTGTTTGTAATTACTTTGACCGCCACATTGTCTCTCTGTAGCTTTCAGTTAAGAGAAACGTATCACCTGATTAGGATACATCATAGGTCTACTTCAAAATGGCTGATGTAAATGTTTGTGAGCACATAATTGCTTTCATTGAAAGTGGTGTTAATGTATATGAGGCAGATAATCATTATGGTTTTGATGCTTCCGCAGCAAGGAGATGGATCAGACGATTGAGAGATAATGGTGAGGTAAGCAGGCATCCAATGCCTGGAAGACTGCAAGAGACTCAAAGAGAATATGAACTGGTTGGATGTTTTCCAAACATCTGGGAACTAGGGAGAGCTTTACATTTCCTGGGCTTGTCAAAAACTGTTCTCAGATGATTAACTGACTACGGAATTGGGTCCCATTGTGTTATCATTAAAGAACCATTATCTGACAATCAAGCTGTGGACAGTGAGTTCCTGGTAAAATGTTGATTGGAGGAAAGTCATTTTCACTGGTGAGTGCACCATTGAGTCCACAATCAGAGATCCTGTTCTTTTTTACTGCACAGAAAGGCAACAATATGATGCCCACTTTGTGGCTATATGCACTAGAAGCAGGCACATAAGTGTGAAATGTTGGGGCTGGATGTCTTATATTAGTGCAGGGACCTTGGAACGAATCCAATACCAGTTCAACTCAGCATGCTATGAACATTTCCTCGAAAATGTAATAGATTAGATTAGATTATTTATTTGTTCCGTAGATCCATATTGAGGGGATCCTCGTGGATGTGGAACATGTCAAGAAACAAAATTTACAAGTTGAATAACAAGTAATACTAATAATATAAATACATGCAATTATAATATAAATACAGATACATAATTTTTTAAGTTTTTTTTGCTGATAATATAATAATACTAATATAGTATGAGTGCATGCATCATTTGGTACAATTTAGAAATTCACTAATAGAGTAGAAGGAGTTGGCCACTAGAAAGTCTTTTAGGTTCCTCTTAAATTGATCTTTATTTGTAGCTAAATTTTTTATACTTGATGGTAAATTATTGAAAATGTGTGTTCCTGAGTAGTGGACCCCTTTTTGAACTAAAGTAAGTGCTTTTAAATCCTTGTGTAGATCATTTTTATTTCTAGTATTGTATGTATGAACTGAGCTGTTTGTTGGGAAAAGGGATATATTATTTATGACAAATTTCATTAAGGAATAAATATACTGAGAGGCAGTAGTTAATATACCCAGTTCTTTGAAGAGGCTTCTACAAGACGTCCGTGAATTTACTCCACAAATAATACGTATTACACGTTTTTGGACTCTGAAGACTTTTGACTGACTTGAAGAGTTACCCCAAAATATTATACCATATGACATTAAGGAATGAAAGTAAGCAAAGTATGCAAGCTTTGTTATTTTTATGTCTCCTATGTCTGATAACACTCGTATTGAAAATACAGATTTGTTGAGTCGTTTCTGCAGTTCTGTGGTGTGCTCCTCCCAACTAAGTTTATTATCAAGCTGTAATCCCAGGAATTTAATTCTGTCAACCTCTTCTATCTGCTCTTCTTCATATTTAATGCATATGCTGTCAGGAAATCTCTTACATGTTCTGAACTGCATGTAGTGCGTCTTTTCAAAGTTTAATGACAATGAGTTGGCTTTAAACCATTTATTAATGTTCATGAAAAAATCATTAACAGACTTTTCTATCAATATACTTGACTTACTCTTTATTGCAATACTTGTATCATCTGCAAACAAAACGAACTCTGCTTCTGATAGTGTAATTGATGAGAGATCATTAATGTACACAAGAAAAAGCAATGACCCTAAGATGGATCCTTGTGGGACACCACATGTAATTTCTTCCCAACCCGATGATGACTGTTGGCCTAATTCACTAGTCACTTGCACTGACACCCTTTGTTTCCTGTTAGTGAGGTACGACTTGAACCATTTTGCAGCATTTCCCGTGACCCCATAGAATTCTAATTTACTTAAAAGGATGTTATGGTTCACACAATCAAATGCCTTTGACAAATCACAGAAAATACCTGCTGCTTGCAATTTATTATTTCTGGAGCTCACCCGAAGGACATCTCATTTACCAACATGATAATCATCCATCGCACACCAGCATTAGGTTTCAGAACCAGTTCCAAAGGGAAGAGTCTCTTATTCAGTGCCTACCATGGCCTCCAAAGTCACCTGATCTAAATCCCATAGAGAACATATGGGTTAAACTCAAGAAGACTGAGTGGGATAATTGGCCAGATCCTCCTCCAAGAACTGCAGATGCCTTGTGGGATTTGGTTTATTTTTCATAAGAGAATTGCTATGGAGAACAGTGATCGTAACAATGGTTAAAATTAAAACAGTCTAGATCACAAAATTGTTATTTTTATTTCATGACCAGTTTAAGTAGACTTCGAATGACTAGCACTGCAAAGCAATATAGCAGTTCAGAGGACATATACAATAGCATAAAACACATTATAGAAAGACATCAAAAATACTAATACAAATACAAAAAATTATACCCATGATGGCAGGTGGTGGCGGTGGACACGGCAAGCCATACAAATGTGGTCCATCTCTGGGTGTTCACGGAAAACTTGTAGCTAGTGTTTACTTCAAAGATGAAGCTGCAAGATGCCATAGATTATCATGGCAATGGCATGCAAGAATCGATAGCCATCATATGGTCTTCACAGAGTGCCAGTAAACAGTCAAAAAAGTGCATTAAAACTGTTATAAACAAGTTGGAATGTGATAAAAATAATAGTGTGTACATCAAATATCGAAAAAACAATAAATACAGGCACTATATATTTGGTAGGAATAATGTGTTATGTATACATTGCTAATTTTGATTGATAGAAACAATAATCCCGTCGAAGGTTGTAAAGCTGAAAGAGATCAGCAAAAGAAATGATGTATACAGTGATGAAGCTAAAAGTATTAATAAAGGGCTTACAGTACAATTGGTTATTAGCATAATTTGTTATTGAACCAAAGGTAAACATAGGGAGAATGAGCAACACGTTGTTGTAGTCTTCAGTCCGCAGACAAGTTTGATACAGCTCTCCATGCTACCCTGTCCTGTGCAAGCCTCTTCATCTGTGAATACATTCAGCAGCCTACATACTTTTGAATCTACTTACTATATTCGTCCCTCGGTCTCCCTCTACGATTTTTTGTTGTATTCACAGGAAACAACTCTCACTGCTACACAGAACACTGGCGTGCACTGGCTGTATGAATACCCGCGAAGTGAGCTCGTACCTGGTAAATAACACACTGCGCGCAGAGCACAACTCCGCGCTGTTTGTGTCATTCTCTCGCCTGTGGCGTGCTCTGGCGTTTGCTGCATTTTCCCGTGGCGCACTCTCGCGGCCGACTTCTGACGTATGTTATCGGCTGTGTGTGTGCCTTACAGCATTCCTTTCCCCTTGGGGAGGCTCGGATGTGAGCAATGTCCATGACATCGTCATCTGTTGGGCTCTGACTGAGGTTGCGGGCGGGCACTGTTGCGTAGGGTCGGAAGTACTTGGGGTGCGGGCAGTGTCGGCGCCCTTCCCCCGACAACCCATATGGCAGGACCGGTGATGGTGGCTCGGTCTCCATCTCCACCTCAGTCCCCGGACCTGGTGATGGTTCACCCGAAGGGAGCAATGCATCAGGAGGAGATGGATCCAGCATGGGTGTTGGCTGTACCCGCATACCCTGATAGGAGGGACCTGGGTCAGTCCCTGTCTGAGGTAGACAACTTGCAGGTAATGGCAGGAACCTCTCTTCGGCCTGTGGGCTGGTTAGTGGAGCAGACTGGTGCGGGAGCATCGGCTGAGGGATGGGGAGCTCCTGCTCTTCCACACGCAGGCGCAGCTGGTCGTAGTGACGTGCAGTGATGCCGTCTTCTGTGCGTATGTTGCAGAGACGGCGGCCGTGGCATCTGGTGATGATGGCAGGAATCCATTTTGGTCGACGTCCGAACCCTCGTGCCCAGACAGCCATCCCTGGTCGGAAGCGAGAAGATGGAGACACAGATGAATGTCCCGGGCTCAGATGCAGGAGATGAAGCAGAGTCCGGGGCTGCTGGCCATGGAGAAGTTCTGCAGGACTCTTGTCGCCAAACAGGGTGAACCGAAAAGATGAGAGAAATTGATCGATGGCAACATCCGAAGGGTACCGAGCCACATATTTTTTTAACTGGGTCTTAAAGGTGCGAACAAATCTTTCAGCCTCCCCATTTGACTGTGGATGGAAGGGTGGGGCAAGAACATGGCAGATACCCCGGGTGTTGCAGAAGGAGGCAAACTTGCGTGAAACAAACTGAGGACCGTTGTCCGACACCACTGTAGTGGGAAGGCCTTCAATCGAGAAAATGCGTGACAAGGCTGCAACTGTGGCCGTGGCTGAGGTTGAAAGGCAACGGACCACGTACGGGAACTTAGAGAAGGCATCAATAACCAGCAACCAATAGGCATTAAGGAAGGGGCCCGCAAAATCAATGTGCAGGCAATCCCAGGCCTGCGAACGTTGAGGCCATGGAGCGAATGTTGCCCGAGGGGAGGCTTGATGTTGCGCACAGAGCGAGCACGAGGTAACCATACGAGACACGTTGCTGGCCAGGCCCGGCCAAAACACATGGCGGTGGGCCAGTGCCTTAGTACGAGATACACCCCCCCCTCCCCCCCCAATGATCGGCGTGTAGCAGCTTGAGGACCTCTGAGCGGAGGGCCGATGGAATGACGACCCGAGGAGAGGAATCCTCAAAATCAAGGAGAAGCACGCCATCTACAACAGAAAAACAGTGTCGAAATGCATACTAGTTTCTGAGGGGGTCCGATGCCCATTTCGGCAGAGTCTCAGGCCAGCCCTGATTGGGAAACCATCCACCGCTTGCTGAGCGGCTAAGTCGACATGAAAGCACAGCAATTCTTCCTGATCAAAGTCTGGGTCTGGTCCAGCTGGAAGCCGGGAGAGCGCATCCGCATTTGCATGTATTGCATAGTTATATCGAGATAGGAACAGCGCCCAACGCTGAAGACGGTGAGCGGCCTTGTCGGGTAGTGATGCCGAAGGGTGAAAGAGAGAAACCAGTGGCTTGTGATCAGTTACGAGATGAAATTTTACACCATACAGAAAGACATGAAACTTCTTCAGAGTGTAGACAATAGCAAGGGCCTCCTTCTCAATTTGCGAATATCTGGTTTGGGCCGGAGTGAGAGTTTTAGAGGCGAAAGCGATTGGTCGCTCAGATCCGTCTGGATATTTATGAGCGAGCACTGCCCTAATCCCATGTTGAGAGGCGTCCATTGCTAAGACAAGGGGGAGGCTGGGTTGATAGGTGATGCGGCAGGGAGCTGATCGTAGCAGCTCTTTTAATGTGCAAAATGCTTTTTCACAGGCTGATGAACAATGGAAGGAAGTCCCTTTGCGCAGCAGGTCATGCAGGGATTTTGCAATAGATGAAGCCCCCGGCAAGAATTTTTGATAATAAGCGACCTTTCCTAAAAACACTTGCAGGTCCTTGACTGAAGTCAGCAGAGGGAGGGCCAAACGGGAGACACATTCTGACGGAGGGGCTTGTAGCCCTCACTAGAAACATCAAACCCCAAGAAAGTTATAGATGGCTGAAAAAAGTGGCATTTCTCCAGTAGTACCTCCTGTAGTACTGTGAACAGTGCACGTAAGTTGCGTAAATGTTCATTGGCTGAGGACCTGGACACTACTATATCATCGAGATAATTGACACAACTGGGCACCGACATTGTGAGTTGTTCGAGCAAACGCTAAAAAATTGCTGGAGCTCTGGCCACCCCGAAGGGCAACCTCAAGTACTGGTACAAAACAAAGGGCGTGTTCAGGACCAAGAGACGTTGAGAGTCAGCATCAAGAGGAACTTGCAAATGCGCCTCAGAGAGATCTATCTTTGAAAAATAATGTCCACCCACCAATTTCACAAGAAGCTTGTCTGGGTGAGGCAATGGATAAGTGTCAATGATAGATTGGCGTTCACAGAACGTTTGAAATCGCCATAAAGGCGCAACCGCCCCGACGGTTTTTTTTACAATGACCATCGGAGTTGCCCATTCACTAGACAGAATACGTTTTACCACCCCAGCTTCCTCCAGGCAGTCCAGATCCGCTTTGACATGGTCACGGAGTGCAATCAGAACCGGCCGAGCGCGGAAAAACCGGGGCCTGGTGGAGGGCTTCAAGGTGATGTGGTCTTGGAAATTATTAGCACAGCCCAACAGCGCCGAAAATTCGGTGCATAAAGAGTCTAGTTGCGGAAAAGGCATCTGGTCAGAGACAATGTTGACGTCGTCGGAAATAGTGAACCCAAACCCCTGGAAGGCGTCAAGACCAAACAAGTTGTCTGTGTGAGCATTGTTTACAACAAGAAAAGTGAGCCCATGAGTGACAGATTTGTATGTAACAGGCGCTGAGAACTGTCCCAGGATCAGAATATTTTGTTTATTGTAACTGACCAATTTCTGTGACACCGGTAAGAGAGAGGGAGAACCCAGATCCAAATAAGTCTTTGAGTTCAATAAGGTGACGGCCGCTCCTGTGTCCACTACCATACGCAACTGTTTGTGGAAAACCGTGACGTCAATAAAGAGCTTGTTGGGTGCAAGCGAAATCGCTGAGATGCAATTTACGTCCATCTCGGCGTCAGAATCTTGGATTTTGGAGGGACAAACAGAAGAAATGTGACCTTTCTTGTGGCACTGATGACACGTGGACCACCGCTTGGGGCAGTCAGGTCTATCATGATCGATAAAACAGGAGGGACATGAAGGAAGCATTTTCCGGTTGCGTGACTGCACGCCGCCTGGCCCGAGTTTCCGCGGCCGTGCAATGGGCCGATTGCCCCGGCGCCGAGGCTGCGCACGGATTGCCGCAACCGCGTCATCCCCTTGCGACCCTGCCTGTAACGGGGAAGAAGTGGGTTGGATTTCCGTCACCTCACACCAAGCCTCAATTTGGTTGCCCGCCGCCCGCGAAAACTCGAAAGACTGCGCAATGTTAAGGACCTCTGAAAGAGAAGGATTTTCGCACAGGAGAATGCGTCCACGAACCTCGCGATCAGGGGCGAGGCGAATAATAGTGTCACGGACCATGTGATCAGCATACGATTCTTTATGCACATCCGTAACAAAATGACAACGATGGCTTAAACCGTGGAGGTCCGCGGCCCAAACCCAATAAGACTGTTGTGGCTGCTTCCTGCAGCGGTAAAACTCAACACGGGCTGCTATCACATGAGTCTGTTTGTGGTAATATTGTGAAAAAAGGCTGCTCATTTGATCGAAAGAAAGTGACGCAGGATCCTGCAAAGGGGCGAATTGGCAAAGGAGCTGATACGGACGAGGCAACAGCCACAACAGGAATAACGCACGACATAAGGTGCCATCAGACCAGCCAAAAGCCTGAAAATGTTGTTTTAACCATTTTTCATAAGCGTCCCACTCTTCGACGGATTCGTCGTACGCCGGAAAAGGTGGCGGATAAGACAGAGGGGGCGCGGGGGGCGAAACAACCTGTGGGTTGGACGGAGGTTGGGACCCACTAGACAAGGCTGTAACAAGAGATTGTAATACCTGGTTTTGAGTGTGAATCGCCGATGCAAAAACCTCTTGTTGTTCTACGAGGCGACGCAGAATCTCATCATAAGAACCAGTAGACATTGTGTAAGACGAACAACCACTTCAGACGGAAAACGCGCGGAGGAAAAAAAAAATACTGCACTCGTCGCCAAATGTTGTATTCACGGAAAACAACTCTCACTGCTACACAGAACACTGGCGTGCACTGGATGTATGAATACCAGCGAAGTGAGCTCGTACCTGGTAAACAACACACTGCGCACAGAACACAACTCCATGCTGTTTGTGTCATTCTCTCGCCCGCGGCGTGCTTTGGCGTTTGCCGCATTTTCCCGTGACGCACTCTCGCGGCCGACTTCCGAGGTATGTTATCGGCTCTGTGTGTGCCTTACAGCATTTTTACCCCACACGCTTCTGTCTAACACCAAGTTGACAATTCCTTGATGTCTCAGAACGTGTCTAACCAATCTATCCCTTCTCTTAGTCAGGATATACCAAAAACTTCTCTTCTCACCGATTCAGTTAAACACCTCCTCATTAGTTATGTGATCTACCCATCTAATTTTCATCATTCGTCTGTAGCACCACATTTCAAAAGCTTCTATCATCTTTTTATCTGAACTCCTTATCGTCCACGTTTCACTGCCATACAATGCTACACTCCAGACAAATGCTTTCAGAAACGACTTCCTAACATTTAAATTAATATTGGATGTTAACAAGTTTCGATTCTTTAGAAACGCTTTTCTTCCCATAGCCATTCTGCATTTTATATCTTCTTTACTTCAGCCATCAGAAGTTATCTTGCTACCCAAATAACAAAATTCATCTACTACTTTTATTGTCTCATTACTTAATCTAATTCCTTCTGCAGCGCCTGGTTTCCTGACATTGCATTCCATTACCTTCGTTTTACTGTTGTTAATGTTCATCTTATATCTTCCTTTCAAGACACTATCCATTCCATTCAATTGATCTTCCAGATCTTTTGTGGTCTCTGACAGAATTACTATGTCATTGGCAAATCGCAGTGTTTTTATTTCTGCTCCCTGCACTTTAATGCCTTCTCCAAATTTCTCCTTGCATTCCTTCACTGACTGCTCAATGTACAGATTGAACAGCATGGGGGAAAGGCTACAACCCTGTCTTACTCCCTTACCAACCTCTGCGTCCCTTTCTTGCCTTTCGACTGTAATAACCGCCGTCTGGTTTTTGTATAGGTTGAATACAACTCTCCGCTCACTATATTTTACCCCTGATACCTTCAGAATTTGGAAGAGTGTATTCCAATCAACATTGTCAAAAGCTTTCTCCAAATCGACAAATGCTAAAAACATAGGGTTCCCTTTCCTTAGCCTATCTTCTAAGATGTGAGTATTGCCTCCTAAATCAAAACTGATCTTCCCCGAGGTCAGATTCTACAAGTTTTTCCATTCGTCTGTAAATAATTCGTGTTAGTATTTTGCAACCATGACTTATTAAACCGATAGTTCTGTAATTTTCACACTTGTCTGCACTTGCTTTCTTTGGAATTGGAATTACAATATTCCTCTTGAAGTTGGAGGATATTTCCCCTGTCTCATACATTTTGCATACCAGGTGATAATACAATGTTTTCATGATTCGCTCTCCTAACAACATCAGCGGTTCAGACGGAATATCATCTACTCCGGGGGCATTGTTTCGACTCAAATCCTTGAGCACTCTGTCAAATTCTTCTCGCAGTATCATATCTCCTATCTCATCTTCCTCCACTTCATCTTCCATATCTAGAATACTGCCTTCAAATTTATTTCCTTTGTATAGGCCCTCTATATATTCCTTCCACAGTTCAGCTTTCCCCAATTTGCTTAGTACTGGTTTTTCGTCTGAATTCTTGATATTCATACAGCTGCTTTTCTTGTCTCCAAATATCTCTTTTATTTTCCTGTAGGTGGTATCTACCTTTCCCCTAGTTATGCATTCTTCTACGATTCTGCATTTGTCCTCTAGCTACTCCTGCTTAGCCAGTCTGCACTTCCTGTCAATCTCATTTTTCAGCCGTTTGTACTAGCTTTTCCCTGTTTCACTTGCCGAATTTTTATATTTTCTCCTCTCATCAATTAAGTTCACTAAATCCTGTGTGTCCAATGTAGTGTTGTTTTTTACAATCGTTACACAATATTTCATACACACCAATGCCAGAATATTTATTGTTGATTTTCCAACTATATGCTTCAGCCTATGCTGTAAAATATCTGGGGTTGTGAAGGCTATTGTCAGTTCACTATTTTTTAAAAATAATTTATTTATTCTATCAGAAACCCTACCCATGTGTGTCAGTTTTGTAAATTTTTCGTTCAGAAACTACAGGGGTGTGATCTGACTGTCGCAGTTTGTTAAATAAAAGCTCAACCTCACTTGGTGGGTTATTGGCTCTGGCATTTTGTTTCAAAAAGTCAATTTATTTTTGGATTCCATCTAGCTTAAGGGGGAATTTTAGTAATTTGTTAATCATGGACTTGAAAAAACATTTTTTGTATTTATATGGATGACAAGAAGCAGCATTAATAATTACATCAATTTTCTGTAACTGGCAAACCTATGTTTTCCATTACAGTTAGCAATAGTAAGATCTAAGAAGTTAATACTTTTATTATTTTTCATGTTCAGTAGTGAATTTCAGGTTAGGATGAACATTATTAAGGATATCACTGATTGAGTCTAATTCATTTTTGGCACCTAGGTACAGTATTATATTATCGTCTATGTATCTTTTGTAATATAGAATTTTATTTGCAATTTAGGGATTATTTTCGAAAAATGTAAACTTGATATGATTAATATAAATATCAGCTACAGTGCCAGCTAATGAATTGCCCATTGCCAAACCATCATTCTGAAAATAAATTTTATCATTAAATGAAAAGTAATTAAAGGTGAGAGTACTTTGAAGTAATTCAGTGAACTCATACACTTCATCTGACTCATTATTTTTGTGTGCAAGCAGGTTGTTTTTCTATAATATCAATTGTTTCAGAAATTGGCACATTTGTGTATAGGTACGTAATATCTAACGAAGCAAATCTTGCATCATCATGGATATCAATAATAAAAATGGCCTATGCCAATTTGTAACTGTTCTTGATGCTACAATTTTCTTCAAATACACAGAATGCTTTTATTATGTCATTAAGTCTTTTGTTTAATTTCTATGAGGAAGAATTAATACTATTAAAATTGGCCAAATTGCTATATTTTGTTTATATAATTTTAGTTGGGATCTTAACTTTGTCAATTGTGGCTTAATCACTCTTAGAGACATTTTTTTCTTTGGGTGAAAACAGAAAGGTATTATCAACAATTAGCTTTTTTTATATTGGTTTGAAATATAGGGGCCGGATCCTTGTTGATTTCAGTCATTTGATTTTCAGTGAAAAATCTATAAGTTTTAGAAATGTAATCATCTTCACCAACTACTCTTTATGTATTTCATTTAACTGCTATAGTGAGCTTATTATTAATATTCTTAATTATTTCATCTTCATTGCTAGTTATATTTCTATGCTTTTCTTTTGTAACAATTTCTTTAGATTTGAAAGCTATTACATGTAATGATTGTGAAAAATACTGCATTGGATGAACAGGCCAAAATTTTAATATTTGACTCAAACTGCATACAACATGCACCTCACAGGAGAAAATTTAAAATGTTACAACCAGTCTGAAGTATGCAGCACAGAAAACATGAAAATTCTTCACAGTGCACCAAAGTGGCTGTTACTAAACAGTCTGGAAGAAACTGAAATATATAATCATTATAAAAATAACACAACATCCCTACAGAAAGAATAGTTGAACTTCTGAGAAAGAAACTTCTATGATTTATTTGATGATTTACTATAGAATGCTTTGCTCTTCTGTTTCTATAGATAAATACTCTTGTAACACTAAATTTGTTTCTTTCATATCTCTGGCCTTGTAACTGTATATCTTAATTGTTATTCTATCCCCCTTCCATCCTATGCATTGTTCTGCTTCACTGATTTGCATATGTTTTGGTGTAAAAACCAATAGTTATTTTAACTAACTGTTAATTCTTGATTTGTTGTACTATTCTGACCTGTCAAAATTGTCAAACTGCTTACATTTCAAGTGTTTTATGCTTTGACTTGTTTCTGGCATAATAATTACAGATTTTTTTCCTACCAAATATACAGTGCCTGTATTTATTGTTATTTTGATATTTAATGTACACGCTTTTATTTTTAGCACATACCAACTCATTTTATAACAGTTTTAATGCACTTTTTTGACTGTTTAGTGGCACTCTGTGTTAACTGCATACTGACACATCTTTGACATAATCATCCACCAGCCAACGTGATGCCTATCGATTTTTGAACACCATTTCCATTGTAACCAATGGCGTCTTGCAACTTCATCTTTGAAGTAAAGACAAGCTAAGAGTTTTCTGTGAACACCCAGAGATGGCAATCTTGGCATCTACACCTATTTCAATGGTTATTTTTGTATAAAATTTCCCCTAGAATTTTAATTGTTTTATCTACTGCCTTTAATTTGGTATCTTATTATATGACTTAACAAGTATATTTAACAACTTTATTACATTATTTAATTCTAATTAATACATTTATGCACTAAATGTCTGGTTGGTTAATACTGACAACACATGATGGCTGGTGGGCAGAGCTTCCTGTACTTAAATCACAGCTCCATGGTTCTCATCAGCAGTCGACATTTGTGCAGCTCATCATGTCCACCACCACCACCTGCCATTATGAGTATAGTTTTTGTATTGTATTTTGGATGTCTTTTTATAATATGTTTTATGCTATTGTATATGTCCTCTGAATTGCTATATTACTTTGCAGTGCTAGTCATCTGAAGATGTTCTAAGTTGACTGAAACTGGTCATGAAAGAAAAATAACAATTCTGCAATCTAGACTGTTTTAATTTTATTTTAATGGCATGTCATTCTAATTTCAACCTCCAAGGAAGAATATTTTTATTTTTGTGAGACACCATACAGAATAACACACTCCAAAGATATTTGTTTGTTTATTTATTTATTTATTTTTATATGGGTGGTCAAATACATATTTCCTTCTAAGGAAGATTATTTTGAGATATGAAATTGACAAACTGTAATTAGTTACTTACTAAAGAGAATATTCAAAAAAGTAAAATCAATGTAATTTAGTAAGAAACAGTAACTAAAGCAAGAAATGTTTGCACCACATGAAAAAAAAGAAAGAAAAAAGAAAAACACAGTTGACTCCAGTGGTACTCAAACTCACGCGCCTTGTGTTTGTAAACCATCAGCCTATCCACACAGCACACAAAATATACGTAAGAAGCAGTTCACTGTAATAAATCTACCCAAGTGGAGTTCTTATACCTCATCCACTTCTCTGTGCTCGAATAACAATTTCCAAAGTAATATTATAGAGGAAAAATTCCTAACAGGAAAAATATACGTAAAAAATAGATGAAATATAAAAATGGAAAGTCCAGGTTGGAATAAATAATATAGTGAGCACAGTTACAACTCACCGCAAAGACGTGGCGACGAGATGTGACAGGCACATACAAAAGACACACACATACAACACATTCAGCTATCGGCCATGGCCTTCTTCAGAAATAGAGCACTCACACGATCACACAACACAGTCATACAACCATCACCTCCGACTGCCACACTTCGAATCACGCTCTGCAGCGAATCGGGGACGGGAGGGGAGGGGAGGGGGAGGGGATAGAAAGGTTACGTCACAGTGGTGGGGATGGGTTAGATGGGAATAACGAGATGCAGCTTAGGAATGGAGTGGGGAGGCGGGTGAGGGGAGAAAATAAAATAATATATATATATATATATAAAATATAAAAAATAGACGAAGATTACTCACCAGGCGAAGGAGCACAGATTGTGTGTGTGTGTGTGTATTCATTTATTTATTTGTGATGCTGTCACACCTGTGCTCCTTCGCCTGGTGAGTAATCTTCGTCTATTTTTTATATTTTATTTTTCCAGCTAGGAATTTTTCGTCTTAATAATCGTTTCATATATATATATATATATATATATATATATATATATATATATATATATATATATATATATATAATATTATAGAAGGAGACCTTCTAGGTGGGAAAATGGTATAAAATAAAGATTTTTGACTTACCTAAAGTACAGGCTTGTCGATAGAAACACGAAACACACAAAAACACACAACCATTCGAGCTTTCGCCACCAGTGGTGGCTTCTTCGGGAAAAAGAGGGAGGAAGGAGAGGAGAAAGGGAAGGATACGGGTTTTAAGGAAGTGGAAAAGGAGCCATTCCAATCCCAGGAGTGGAAGGACTTACCTTAGGGGACAAAAAGGAAGGTAAACAAATACACACACACTCACACATATCCACATCCAAACACACCTAGGCAGACATTTGTCAAATGTCTGCCTAGGTGTGTTTGGATGTGGATATGTGTGAGTGTGTGTGTATTTGTTTACCTTCCTTTTTGTCCCCTAAGGTAAGTCCTTCCACTCCTGGGATTGGAATGGCTCCTTTTCCACTTCCTTAAAACCCGTATCCTTCCCTTTCTCCTCTCCTTCCTCCCTCTTTTTCCCGAAGAAGCCACCACTGGTGGCGAAAGCTCAAATGGTTGTGTGTTTTTGTGTGTTTCGTGTTTCTATCGACAAGCCTGTACTTTAGGTAAGTCAAAAATCTTTATTTTATACTATATATATATATATATATATATATATATATATATATATATATATATAGAGAGAGAGAGAGAGAGAGAGAGAGAGTGAGACCTTCAGCATATTCAGAAAGGGAATAAGCTGAAGGTCTCACAAAGGCCTTCACAAACAGAAACTACCCCACAGACCTAGTCCGCAAACAAATCTCCCGTGCCATATCCTCACACACCCCAAATCCTCTTCCTAACACTAGTAACCATCCACAAAAGAGCGCTCCCCTTGTCACCCAGTACTACCCTGGTCTCTAACAACTAAATTCCATCCTTTGCCAAGGTTTTGATTTTCTATCCTCATGCCCTGAAATGAGAGACATCCTGCCCAAGATCCTTCCCACCCCTCCTAAAGTGGTGTTCCGTCGCCCTCCCAACCTTCACAACATCCTAGTTCATCCTTATGCCACCCCGAAACCCAGCTCACTGCCACGGGGATCATATCCTTGTGGAAGACCCCGCTGCAAGACCTGTCGAATCCATCCACCCAGCACTTCCTATTCCAGTCCTGTCACAGGCTTATCCTACCCTATCAGAGGCCGGGCCACTTGTGAAAGCAGCCACGTAATTTACCAACTGTGCTGCAAGCACTGTACAGCTTTCTATATTGGCATGACCACCAACCAGCTGTCCATTAGGATGAATGGCCACTGCCAAACTGTGGCCAAAAACAAGGTGGACCACCCTGTGGCACAGCATGCAGCGGAGCACATGCTTGATTTCAATGGCTGCTTCACAACCCGGGCCATCTGGATCCTCCCATCCACCACCAGCTTTTCTGAACTGCACAGATGGGAGTTATCCCTACAATACATTCTCCGATCCCGAAATCAACCAGGCCTCAAACTACGATAATTTCCCTATATATATATATATTTTCCATACCTTACAGTTCCTACAGTTCTACAGTATGTCTGCCTAAGTGTACTTGTGTCTGTGTAAATGTGTGGGTGTATGTGCATTTATTTACCCTCCATTTTTTCCCCCAAGGTAAGTCTTTCCTGTCCCGGGATTGGAATGGCTCCTTACCCCCTTCCTTAAAACCCTCATCATTTCCTTTTCCCTCTCCTTCCCTTCTGCCTGATGAAGCAGCTAGGCTGCGAAAGCTAGCTTTTGTGTGTGTGTGTGTGTGTGTGTGTGTGTGTGTGTGTGTCTGTGTGTTTATTTGTTGCTATTACTGCCTGTGCCCCTTCGCCTGGTAAGTGTATTTCATCTATTTTTTACATATAATTTCCAAAGTAAATTATACTTGAGATTAGCTGCTATGTGCTGCATCATAACTATTACACTGCTTCTATTTGACGATGTAAATACCAACCTGAAGTTTCAGAGTGCTAGAGATGGCAATACTTGCACTTTGGAACTAGGGCATGCTATGCTCTGTTCTTGGACTTTAAATTATTTGGACCATGTAATAATATGAAGACATTATACTGACATGATGAAAATTGTCTTTGTTCATGGAGCTCTGTTCTAATGGTACAGTGCGCCGTGGAGTGGAGGAAGCTGTAAGGATTTAGATTATTCAGAACTGGAGATGGCCTGCTAACATGTTTGTAGAACATCAGTACAAGCTGTAGTGAGTGAGGACAAGTTGGAGTTCCAGTATACAGAACTGAAGATGATGTAATTAAGTGTTGAAGCAGAATGGAAAAGGTATAATAAAGAAAACCCATTGTTTAAGTCTAGCAGAGACAGGATGTTGAATAACAGAGGTTTTGTTTCAATGAATAGGTTTAAAAATTAAACATATAAATGGGGAAAAAGTATGTAGACATGGAAAATATGTGCGTGTGGTGGTTTTACACAAATTATAAGGAGAATTAATATTAAAAGACAGAAGCTGGTTTATGGACTGTAACAAGGCAATGTCAAAACAAAATAGTCAGGGGGATTGCTTAAAGGTAGTGAAGAAAGAGAAAAATGATTAGTAACTATGTTTACTGATAGAGTTTGGCAGCAGCTTTCTAGGAGGCAGTATTAGTAGCAGTGAAAATCTGAGTACATGCAACTTATTTTGATTTATTTCTGTGTTCTGCAATTTAAATTCATACGTTTGTTGCTTGTTTTTGCATTAAGTAGGCCCACTGTTATATTTTTGAAAAATGTGTAATTTAATAACTGTGTATTTGTGTCACATATATGGTATCAGTCTTTTATTCCCTACCACTCATTGCAATCTATGTACTCCAGTTTTCAGGATGTCTTTGAGGGAGGGTGAGGGGATGTTTAAGTCTTGATAGCTCACCCAGCTTTAAAGCTGTCAGCCTCGCCATGAATTTTTTGCAATAGACAGATTCCCCTTACCTTCTGCCCCCCAAGTCAAGGCTTGACTAGTTCACAGCCCTTGCAACTGTGGTCCTATTTGTTCTCATGCGTGGGCCTCCCCCCTTGTTATTGCTAGGAAACCCTTAGGTAAACTGTGCCTTTGTGGCAATTTTCAGGTGGTCATTAATTCACTTTCTGTGATGGACACAGTTTTAGCAATACATTACCTACAAACAATATGAATGTCGTCCTTTTTCCTCCTCCTCCTTCTTCTACATTTACATCTTCTGTTTTGTTCTTAGGACACTTGCATTAAAAGAGCATTTTAATCTGCCTATTGCTGTATCCATTTATGTGAAAGATGGACTCCAGGTGCTGCATACCATTTTCTGGCAATGTATCATGAAAACTACCATGGCAAAATGACATAGTGGCTCTTTTCTGCCCACAAGCCATAATACAAGCTCTACTAGGGACTGTAAAAGATGAACTGGGTCTCAAAAAAGCAAAGATGTACGAAGTTCCCTGTGAGTATGGAAAAACTTATATTGGACAAACACTCCACAAAATCAGAAAGAAAGATACCAAACATGAGTGTCACACCCGAATTCTCAAAGAAGCCACTGCAATCCATGGGGCTCTGGTCATCAATTCAGCATGGCTTGGGAGCCAATATTTTGGGCATGCTTTGATGGCTAATGATACATTTAAGTGATTGGAAGTTATGAATAATGTTGAACTTTACAGTATTTTGGAGTGCACTTGATATACATTATATGACAATAGACTTTACATGCTCCAAAATGTTTTGTATCAGGAATAAATCCATATTCTTCAACAACATATTCTTCTCCATTATTTCAGGTGGCTTTAGTGGGGAAACTGTTTCTAAATCACTTACCACCATTAGGACATGAACTCTCTGCCATACCCTTAAATTTGATTTGCAGAGTATTAATGTAGATGTAGAATAACATGATCAAATGTTATTCAAATAAGCACAATCTGATACAATGTGTGTTGAGAAATAACATTGTGTAAATGAATAACTGACTCCATTTCAGTTAAAGACACCCATAGTTGATAAATAAAAATAAATAACATTTATTAATATGAAACAGATGAAATGTCAATGAAATTTTCATGTGGTCAGGGTTCCCCGAGTGCTGAAAAACTGGAAATGTCTTAGAATTTCAAATGTGTATGGGGAAAGCAGGGAAATATTACAGCAAATGAAGTTTTCATTTCAACAGGTGAATGGTGCATTTAAAGAAGCACTGAGAATGTGATTGATGAAGAGATTGGCTCTCACAAAGAAATTTTTACTAGCTTTCATTGCTTAATTGTAATTGTTTGTTTGACTTTTTATCATTTGACAAAACATTGATTATTATTATTTGGCAAAAAATATGTCATTCTACAAAGCACATTACTGTCATTCTCATATTATGCACAATATCACCTTTATGTTTCTTATCCAATCTGAAGCATTATCTCACTTGGGGATAATGCACAAAAACTTTTTGTTAATTTAAAGTTTGAGTTAATTTGTTAATAAATTCTGAAATCCATTTGTTAAAAATAGCTTTTATTAACAAAACTTACCTATTTACTTACCTTTTAGGTTTAAAGCCTGAAAGGAGATAATTGCTTACTGATTCAGAATCAGTCAGTGAAACAGTCAGAAATACAGTAGTCCTCACAGTTTTGTCAACTTACCTATTTTCTTACTTTTCGCTTCAGGAAAAAAAATGCTGAAACTGTGGAAAACAGGGACTTGTCAGAGAATTTATATTTGGGAAACTTGTGCCAACCCTCATGATATATACACCTGTCACTTTGTAATTAAAAAGTCACATACATTTGTGAAATTTGCCTTTCAGTTGAAATTTGGCTGTATTAAATTATAAACGTACTAGAAGGTTGCTAACCTTGTAAAGATACAAAGCCTAGTCCTGTGGCATATATTTCAATGAGTACCACACTGCAAAACTGTTTATATCTTGTGTCACAAAAATGGTTACATAGAAATAACGGCAGAAACTGTGGGAAAACTGCAAAAGAATAGAATCCAAGCATTTGAGATGTGGTGCTATAGAAATTTATTGAGAATTAGGTTGACCAATAAGAAATGAAGCAGTTCTATGCAGTTATTCAATTAATCTGATGGAAATTCTCTACTGAGATGTGAAAAAAAATTTCAAAACAGATGGAGTGGTTGGCCAGTAGGCATACTTACCTCAGCTGGATACCTACTATACTCACACAAAAATGACACAAATAAATATAAAAATGAATATGGACACAAGCTTTTGGAAATCTTAAACTTTTTCAGGTAGGAGAGGGGTGGGAAGTGAAAGAGTACAGAAGGAAAAAGTTACTTACAACTTAGGCTGCAAAGTAAGAATGGGTAACATGTGAAAGTCAGAGATTTTGTACTATAAGTACTGAACCATACCAATAGCAAGAGGATAGATAAAAATGTAAAGAGAAGGGAACCGAATAATGCTGAGGAAGGGAGAAGAGGGGGTGAAAAATGAATAATGCAAAAGTGAAAATCTGATTGGAATGTTAGTAATGGACGATAGATACCAACTCACCATAAAAAAGACCACTGAGCTGCTTACAGACAGGAAAAAATGTACAATAACATTCATGCAACTTAAATTTTTGGCCATGGCCTACATCAGAAAAAGAAACACATACATTCATACATTCACTGAGACAACTATATACACAGAACCAACATCTCTGGCTGCTCCCGTGCCACAAGCATCTTCATAGCTAATGAGGAGGGGGGTGGAGGGGGAAGGATGCTGGGTAAGGATGGGGCTAAAAAGTTCTGTGTTGCATAATGGATTGTAAAGGTTCTGATAGGTGGGAATGTGAGGTCAAGTACAGTGAAGGGAAGAAGTGGTAGAGGGTAAAGGGAGGTGTAAAAGATTGTTGGGAAGGAGTGGGGTGATTTGAAATGATAAAAATAATAAGGATAAAATAAAAATGAAATCAATTAAGGGGATATTGTAAGGGGCGACACATAGTTGCAAGGAAGACAAAAAATTGGAGAGAAACAGGATAATGAGTGGGAAGGGGGGGGGGGGGGAGAATTTTTGGCAATTTCAGAAAGCCTCTTTACCGTGAGTTGTTGTCTATCCTCTATTATTGACATTAATGAGAAAGTGAGTTAAGGATGGTGGATCGGGATGAAGTTAATGCAGCTTCAGGCAATGAGGATGGTGGAAGGAGAGAATGTGTTGGAGGGCAAATTCCCATCTCCATAGCTCTGAGAGATTGGTGCTAGGTGGGAATTTCCAGATGGCACCTGTGGTGTAACACATGCCAACGTCCCTGGAGTTGCGTAGGGAGGCATGCTCCGCCATAGGATATTAATTGGTCCCCCGGGAAAATAGTTTGTCTGTGACAGTTCCTACATTAAACCAATTTGTTGGGAGTCATACCAACATAAAAGGCTGTGCAACGGACTTTATTTGGTAAATTACGTGTGTGACCCTGACTTGAATGTTGTAGGTTGAGGCTGAAATAGATGGTTGTGAGAGGATGCATGGGACAGGTGTATTAGTAGGTTCAGTTACAAGGGTAAGAACCAGTGGTAGTAAGGGTGGTTTTGGGATGATTTAAGGTTTGATGAGGATGTTGCAGAGGTTGGGAGGATAGTGAAAGGCTTCTCTGGGTGGTGTGCAGATGACCTTATTTTAGGGCATGACTTGAGAAAGTCATAGCCCTGATGGAGCAATTTGTTAGGCATTCCAGGCTGGGATGTTACTATATGACTAAGGGTGTGCTTTAGGGTGGTCTGTGATTAGGAACATTGTTATTGGAAGGGAAAGATTGGACAGCTTTTGATATCTGCTACCTGACATTTCAATTACACAGAATTAGCACATAGTAAGTGAGACTGGAAAGTTCACATTTCTAGGCATTCAGATATATAGTAAGTTGTCATAAGAAAGCCCATGTTCAGGATCTTATTCAAAAACTAAATGCTGCATAGTTTACCATTCAAACAGTTTATCAAGTAAGTGATTGTCCAACATGAAAAGTAGCCTTCTTTGCTTATTTTCATTCGCTTATGGTGTTATTTTTTGGGGTAATACCTCTGATTCAAAATTAATGTTTATTGAACAGAAACAGGTGATCCGAGCAATAAGTGGAGTAAGCTCATATACTTCTTGTTGTTCAGTAGCTAGGAATTCTGACATTGGCCTCTCAATACATATTACCTTTAATGTCGTTTGGATTTTCTTAAGGGTTAGGAGCTTACATTAGACAAAAATCAAATCTGAATTTGGATCACACCACCTTAACACTTGTGCAGAAAGCTGTGCAGCATTCTGCTGCATCCATTTATAATAAACTGCCACAAGAATTCAAAATGCTTCAAGGCTAAACGGAAAAGTTTCCTCATTGGTCATTCCTGCTAGTCTGTCATGGAATTCCTAGAAAAATTGAAACCTTAACACATTCAAGACTGGCTTAAGTGAACCTGAATAGGGCAGCTGGAATGCTGTTTTTAACTAGTTTTTCAAAAATTACAACTTTATAATGATGATTGCAATAACTGAGCTGGCTGTCTCACTGCAAACAATGAATCCTCATTTATCTATTCCAAAAGAATTATTATTAAATGTTCAAATTAGCAGATACAATTTTTTTTTAGAATCTTGTTTTTATTTCCCCCCAAAAATCTTGTATATATAATTCTTACAGATAATAACCTTTTCCTTCTGAATCAGAATTGTCTATTTCCTCTTCCAGGACATTGCAAACATTGCACTCTTGTAAATTCACCATATGGAGAATATGCAGAGTGCAAGCAATGCAGGTAGCACACAAAAGCAGTGTAGGACTAAACAGAGAGTGAAAAATACAAAGCCCTTTTGTAGCGTAAAAAACTAAAAATAGTTAAAACTGCACTCACTGTATGGCAGCACAATGCAGAGAACCTTTCTACTTAATTTTACATGTTTACCAACAGAGGGCAGGTTGCAAAATGGCCTCTACAAATTTTAGCATTGCATGAGTCAGACTCGGGTGCCATCTGCCTGACAAACTACCGCTGAATGAGCCTGGCTCAGGTGCCGTCCACAATGTGTAAAGCTAATTTCTGTGTTAAATTGTTGGTTCTTTTTATATTTGCTTAGGTCTGTTGTTTGCATAGGATTGCTATGTGTAGCAATTTATCCATTACTACTCTTTTGTTACAATTTAAAGTACTGACTCAGTCCATGACCTTGGAGACTTGCTCCTCAATTTGGTATGGCAGAACACAATAATTATAAATAAAAAAAGATAAATAAATAACAAAGTCTGTTGGGTAGTTGTGGGAGAGGAAAGCATTGGACAGGTTGTTGGTGAAGATGGTGAGGATTTCATCATTGGAGCAGATACGTGTGACATGGATGCCTAGGCTGTAGGGAAGGGATTGTTAGATATGGAAGAGATGGCAGCTATCTAAATGGACGTACTGTTGGTTATTTATGGGATTAATATGGAGCAGAGTTTGGGTGTGGGAGTCAATAAGGTGAAGGTCAACGTCAAGTAAGGTAGCTTGGGCTCCATAGGAGGACCAGCTGAATTTCAGGTTAGATCAGGAGTTGTGATCTTGAAGGAAGTTCAGAAGTGTTTCTACAACATGAGTTCAGACCACAAATATTCCATCTATTAATCTATACCAAGCCAGGGCATGTAGTTGCTGCATCTTAAGGAATGTCTCTTCCATATGTCCCAAGAAAGGGTTGGCACAGGAAGGGGCCCATCCAGGTTCCCACAGCTGTCCCCAAGATTTGTCTGTAGATCTGATCCTCAAAGGTGAACTAATTGTGGGTGAGCATGAAACTGGCAAGTGTGATAAGGAATGAGGTTTTTGGGAGGCTTTCAGGTGGCTGTTGCAAGAGGTAAGGTTTCAGGACAGAAAGACTGTGAGTGTAGTCAATGCTGATATATAGAGAGATATGGCATCTATGATGACAAGGAAGCTTTCAGGGGAAGGGAGACATGAGGAAGGATTTGAGGTATTACAAAAAGCGGTTCATGTCCTTGATGTAGGATGCGACAATGCATGTTATAGGTTGGTAGAGTTAGTCTACTAGAGCTGAGATGTGTTCTGTTGGGGCTTTGAATCATGGTACAATGGGATGGTTAGGCTGGTTCTCTTTATAGGTTTTAGGGAGTAGGTAGAAGGTCAAGGTGCATGGTTCAGGTTGAGAGAGAGATTCTATGGAGGCAGTGGTGGAGGAGACAGCCTGGATTGAGGGAATGGGGTTATGAGGAACAGATGTGTATGTAGAGGTATCCAAGAGTTGATGCAGTCATACTGCTACACACTCTTCTAGATTAAGTACTACAGTTTTGTAGCTCTTATACACTGGTAGAATGATAATAAAGTGGAATGCTTTCAGCTCTCAGATGGCACAGGATTCAATTGGGCTGGGACGTTATTCAGGAAGGATTGTAAGGCAATAACAGATGTGATGAAATCTTGGAATACTTGCAAGGGTTGGTTTTGGGGAAGAGCAGGAGGATCCCTTTGGGTGTGTGATTGGAATTGTTCAAGGCAGGGCTCAACACTGATTTTGTTGACAGGGGGTTGAGGCCAGTGGCAGCTGTTCCAAACAGGCAAGGGAGGCCAAGCCGCCTCACTTTTCTGTCATAAAATACTACTACTACTACTACTACTAGTAGTAGTAGTAGTAGTAGTATTTTATGACAGAAAAGTGAGGCGGCTTGGCCTCCCTTGCCTGTTTGGAACAGCTGCCACTGGCCTCAACCCCCTGTCAACAAAATCAGTGTTGAGCCCTGCCTTGAACAATTCCAATCACACACCCAAAGGGATCCTCCTGCTAGTAGTAGTAGTAGTAGTAGTAGTAGTAGTAGTAGTAGTGGTGGTGGTGGTGGTAGTGGTGGTGGTTCTAATAATTTTTACTATAAACTTTCAAATACATTTTTCAGTGAGTGCAAAAGACTTAAGCTTCTATTATTTCAGGTAAACCACCAACACTATACTATACACCAGTGGCGTAACTATGGGGGGGGGATGAGGGGGATAGAACGCCCCCCCCCCCAGAACCTCTCCCCTCCCAAAAAGGAAAAAAAGAGAGAGAGAGAGAGAGAGAGAGAGAGAGAGAGAGAGAGAGAGAGGAGAGAGAGAGAGAGAGAGAAGGAGAAGAAAAAAGAAATCATATAACAGCAATCTGGTAAAGATTGGAAACTTGGGGTGTTTTACCATAAGCTTTCATTGGATGGGAGTGAATTAGTTTCTCCAACGGGAGTGGTAGGTAGTAGTCTGTCTGGAAACTGACAAAAATTTTGCTCGTCAAGAAGATCTATCCCCCCCCCTCCCCCAAAGCCAAGTCCTAGTTACGCCACTGCTATACACAGCAAGTCAAACTGCACATAGGCGTGAAGCATATGACAAGGGCCAAAGGTGCACTGGCCCCGCTGGTGTGTCTGGGAGACCAACACAAGCCAGGCCTCCTGTAAATACAGTACGTGGTTGCCAAGGTAACTACATTGTGACAGAAGATGGGGTATGTGGTTGGCACTGTGCTACAGCCAGCTAAGGGAGGCCAGAGGCCATAATGCTGCCACCTATGGTTTCACTTGTATGCTGGTGGCAGTGGTGAGGTGATACCATGTGACACTTCCACCAATAGTGTCTTTCTACCACTGTTTTGTGTGTTACAGAGTCTACTTTGAATGTGTAGAAGTGCTTTCTTCTCCAGTATATGTCTGTTGAATGTTAGATTGTTTGCAAAGTATTTGTTGTGGTTAATGGATCAGAAAAGTGTCAAACATTGCAGTAACAATTAACAGTTATAGCATTATGAGTATGTAACTTTTTCAGAATGTAGTCTGAAGCAGACTACTCGTTGGCTCATGGTGCTAACTCCACAACACCACCCTCAATAACCCTTCCCCATAGGCAATAAATTAGTCTTGGTTTCCGTACTCAATCTTCCAATCATAGGACAACTATGGGAACCTGTCCTATGAAAAACTTTTCATGGGCCACTTGGAAGAGACATTCCTTAAGCTGCATCAGTTGCACCCTCTCACTTGGTGTATATTGATATATGATAGCTTTGTGGTCTGGAGTCATGGCGAAGAAACTCTTCTGAACTTCCTCAACTCCTTCACTAACCTGAAATTCACCTGCTCCTTCTCCAGAACTTGACCACCTTCCTAAATGTTGACCTTGAGTCTGAGATCCACACTTTGGTCCATATTAAATTTGCAAACAAACAACAGTACCTCTGCTTAGATAGCTGCCATCTCTTCCATATCAAATGAGCCCTTCCCTACAGCTAGGCATTGTGTTGTTGTGTTATGGTTTTCAGTCCAGAGACTGGTTTGATGCAGCTCTCCACAACACCCTATCCTGAGCAAGCCTCTTCAACTCCACATAAGAACGGCAACCTTCAGCCTTCTGAATCTGCTTACTTTACCCATCTCTTGGTCTTCCTCTGCAGTTTTTACCTCACGCACTTCCCTCCAACGCTAAATTCACAATTCCTTGATGTCTAAGAATGTGTCCTACCAATCGATCCCTTCTTTTAGTCAAGGTGTGCCAGAAATTCCTTTTCTCCCCAATTCTGTTCAGTACCTCCTCATTAGTTACACAATCCGCCCACCTAATCTTCAGCATTTTTCTGTAGCACCACATTTCGAAAGCCTCTATCCTCTTCCTGTCCACACTGTTTATCGTCCATGTTTCACTCCCATACAAGTCAACACTCCACACAAATCCCTTCAGAAAGGACTTCCTTAGGCTTGAATCAATATTCGATGTTAACAAATTTCTCTTTTTCATGTACACTTTTCTACCCATTGCCATTCTGCATTTTATATCCTCTGTACTACAACCATATTTGTTATTTTACTGCCCAAGTAACAAAACTCGTCTACCTCCTATATTGTTTCATTACCTATTCTAATTCCTTCAGCATTACCTGATTTTCTTAGACTGCACTCCATTACCCTAGTTTTGCTCTTGTTAATCTTCATCTTATATGCACCTTTCAGCACACTGTCCATTCCATTCAACTGCTCTTCCAGGTCCTTTGCTGTCTCTGACAGAATTACTATGTTGTCGGCCAAACACAATGTTTTTAATTCTTCTCTAAATTTCTCCTTGCTTTCCTTTATAGCTTGCTCAATGTACAAATTGAATAACATTGGAGAAAGGCTACAACCTTGTCTTACTCCTTTCCCAACCACTGCATCCCTGTAAAGTGAGTGTTGTCTCCAGTGTTCCTACATTTCTGCTGAACCGAAACTGATCTTCCCCAAGGTCGGCTTCTACCAGCTTTTCCATCCTTCTGTAAATAATTCGTGTTAATATTTTGCAACCATGACTTATTAAACTGTCTGTGCCTGCTTTCTTTGGAATGGGAATTATAACATTTTTCTTAAAGTCTGAGGGTACTTCGCCTGTCTCATACATCTTACTCACGAGGTGAAACAGTTTTGTCATGGCTGGTTCTCATAGAGACTTCGGTAGGTCTCAGGGAATGTCTTCTACTCCAGGGGCCTTGTTGTGACTTACGTTTTTCAGTGCTCTGTCAAATTCATCTGTTAGTATAGTATCTCATATTTCGTCCTCATCTACTACTTTTCCCCTTCCTACAATATTGCCACTAAGTTCATTTCCTTCATAGAGCCTTTCTATATACACTTTCCACCTTTCAGCTTTCCCTTCTTTACTGAGAACTGGTTTTCCATCTGTGCTCTTGATATTCATAAAGCTATTTTTCGTATCTCCAAATATCTCTTTTATTTTCCTGTAGGCTGTATCTATTTTTCCCCTATTTATACATTCTTCTACAGCCTTGAATTTGCAGTCTAGCCACTCCTGCTTAGCCATTTTGCACTTCCTGTCAATCTCATTTCTCAGTCGTCTGTACTCCATTTTGTGTTTTTTATTTACTGCATTTTTATATTTTCTCCTTTCATCAATTAAATTTAGTATGTCCCATGATATCCAAGGATTTTTTTGTAGGTCTTTCCTTCCTACCTATTTTGTCCTCTGCTGCCTTCTATTTCATCTCTCAATGCTACCCATTACTCCTCTACTGTTTTATTTCCCCCCTGTCAATTGTTGCCTAAAGCTCCCTCTGAAATTCTCAAGAACTCCAGGTTCCTTCAGTTTATCCAGGTCCCATCTCCTTATTTTCCTACCTTTCTGCAGTTTTTTCACATCCTTCTGAGTAGTCCCCGGTCGGAGATCCGAATGGGGGACTATTTTATCTCCGGAATATTTTACGCGAGAGGATGCCATCATCATATGTTCATACAGTAGAGCTGCATGTCCTCGGGAAAAGTATCGGCTGTAGTTTCCCCTTGCTTTCAGCCATTCACATTTACTCTGTGGCAAAGCCACATTAGCTGATTTTAGAATGCCAGCTCAGTCAATCATCCAGACTGTTGCCCCTGTAACTACTGAAAAGGCTGCTGCCTCTCTTCAGGAACCACACGTTTGTCTGGCCTTTTCACAGATACCCCTCCACTGTGGTTGCACCTACAGTACGGCTATCTGTATCATTGAGGCACACAAGCCACCCCAACTCGGCAGTGTCTGTGGTTCATGCGAGTGGCATCTGTGGCAAATGTATCTGTTCCAATGACAAATTCCTCTCCACTTAAACCAACAAACTGTCCAACAGTTTCCTCTCCTGGAACTACCCAATAGATCTTGGTCCCAAACAGAACACTCAAGCAATCCATTCAGTACCCATCTTTCCAAAAACAATGTTCCTACCCCAAGACCACCCATAAGCATCTACCCCCAGATCACCCATAAGCATCCCCCTAATAACTCAGCTTGGAATGTCTCAACTAATTGCTCCATCAGAACTATGACTTCCTCTAGTCATGCCCTGACATTAGATCATCTCCCAAAAATTTTCTCTGCACATCACCCAGAGTAGCCTTTCCTCATTTTCCCAGTCTCCACAACATCCTTGTCAAACCTTACATCATCCCAAAACTGCTCTCACTACCTAATGGTTCCTACCCCTGTAACTGATCCCACTGAAAAACCTATCGCATACATAATCACACAACCACCTACTTCATCATCACCACAGCAAAACCACCACCACTGAAGGCAGGGCTATATGCAAAACAACCCATGCCATTTACCAACTGACGTGTTAACTGCACAGCCTTTTATGTTGGTATGACCAACAACAAATTCACTGAACTCATGAACAGTCACAGATGAACTGTTCATCTAGAAAATAATATCCTTTGGTAGTGCTTGCCCTCCTACATAACTCCAGGGACCTTGGCATATCTTACTCCACTCATACCATCTGATTTCTCACACCTCACACCACTCCCTCAGAGTTATGGAGATGGGAAGTTGGCCTCCAACACATCCTCTTCTCCCACCATCCTTCCGGCCTATACCAGTTTTCACTTGTTCCCTGTCCATGTTCCTCAACTCACTTATTCATTATTAATTTCTCATCCTCTCTTTTCCCTTCCTCTCATGATTTATATTTGTGTGTGTGTGTTCCTAAATCTATCCCTTCATAATTAATTAAAAATTTTACTGCCCCCCCTCCCTTCTCTCTCAGCATTATTTGGTTCACTTCTTTACTTCTGGATCTATCGTCTTAGGTTTGCTATTGGTGTGGCTCAGTATTTATCATACATGATCTCTGACTTCCACATATCACCCATCCTTATCTAATGACCTAGATTGTGAGTAATCTTTCCCTTCTGTTCCTTTTCTCTTCCTTCCTCCCTCCTATATGAAGAAGGAAAATATTTCTGAGAGCTTGTATCCATGTTCATTTTCATCTTTATTCATGTCTTTTTTGATGTCACTATCAGGTGTACTCTACCTCTTTTGAATAATTTATGCAGTTACGTCTTAATGAAGAATGTGTTCACTTTGGAGGAAATATGGCAATTGCCATAATTGTATTTCCAAAAAATCATTACCCCTTGGAAACAGAAATAAAATAAGAGGATAATTGTCCCAGTACTGTATGGTCAATGTTTTTATGTTGTACTATAACCTTTTAGCGTGTGACATTTGCAAATGAAATGATGCCATTGCAGTTAGTAACATGGCTTCATAGTTTAATGCTCCTTTTTTCTATTGTATGTTGAAATAGCATTCTTATTTATCTAGTTGAACCTCTGTCTACCACAGATATTGCCGAGATAGGGTGGCTTGCATGCTTCAATGATACAGACAGCCATACCATAAGTGCAAGCACAGCAGAGGAGTAACTGTGGAGAAGTCAGACAAACGTGCGATTTCTGAAGAGGGGCAGCAGCCTTTTCAGTAGTGCAGGGTAATGGTCTGGATGATTGACTGATCTGGCCTTGTAACATCAACTAATGTGGCTTTGCCATACTGTTACTGCGAATGGCTGAAAGCAAGGGGCAGCCGTAACTTTTCCCGAGGACGTGTAGCTCCACTGTATGAATATAAGATGGCATCTTCTCAGGTAAAATATTCTGGAGGTAAAATAGCCCCCCATGTGGATCTCCAGGTGGGGACTACTCAGGAGACTGTAATCATCAGGAAAGACAACAATGGCATTCTACAGATCTGAGTGTGGAATGTTAGATCCCTTAATTGGGTAGGAGAGGTTAGAAAACTTAAAAAGGGAAATGGATAGGTTGGAGTTAGATGTAGTGCAGATTAGTGAAGTTCAATGGAAAGATGAACAGGATTTTTGGTCAAGTGAATACAGGGTTATAAATACAAAATCACTTGGGGTATTACAGGAGTAAGTCTAATAATGAATTAGAAAATAGGAATGTGGGTAAACTACTTTGAGCAGCACAGTGATCACATTATCACAGTCAAGATACATACAAAGCTAGCACCGACCTCAGTATTTCAAGTTTATATGCCAATTAGCTTTTCTGATGAGAAGCAGATCAAAGAAATGTATGAGGAATAAAGGAAATCATACAAACATTTAAGAGAGAGGAAAACTTGATGGTGGTGGGGGCTAGCACTCAGTAGTAGGAAACGAAGGGAAGGAAATATAATATGTGAATATTGACTGGGGAAAACAAATTAAAAATGAAGCTGCCTGGTACAATTTTGCATGGAAGATAATTTAATCATAACAAACACTTGGTTTAAGAACTATGAAAGATATGTGGAACAGACCAAGAGACACCGAAAGGCACGATTTATGTTTTATAATGTTAAGACATACGTTTAGAAATCAGGTTTTAAACTGTATGACATATCCAGGAGGAGATATAGACTCTGATCATATATCATTGATTAAGAATTGTAGATTGAAACTGAAGAAACTGCAAAAAGGTAGGAAAATAAGGAGATGGAACTTACAGAAACTGAAGGAACATCAAGTTATTGAAAGTTTCAGAGGGAGCTTTAGGTACAAATTGACAGAAAGGAGGAAAGTAACATAGTAGAAGATGAACAGGTAGCTTTGAGGGATGAAACAATGAAGGCAGCAGAGGTTCAAATATGTAGAAAAACAAGATCTACAAAAATCATTGCATATGACAAGAAAAATTGAATGTAATTGATGAAAAGAGAAGATATAAAAATGCTGTAAATGAAGCAGGTAAAATGGAGTACTGATGAGTAAGAAATGATATTGACATGAAGTGCAAAATGGCTAATATAAGTGGGTAGAGGGCAAATGCAAGTCTGCAGAATAATTAATAACTAGGGGAAAATCAGTTTTGAGACAAGAAAGGAAAGCTGAAAGGTGGAAAGAATATATAGAGGGGATCTACAAAGGAAATGAACTTCGAGACATTATTGTAGGAAAGGAAGAGGAAGCAGCCATAACAAAACTATTTCACAAGTGTGTAAGTTATATGAGACAGGTGAAATCCCCTCAAACTTTTAGAAAATGTTATAATTTCATTCCACAGAAAGCAAGCGTAGATAGGTGTGAAAATTACAGAACCATCAGTTTGATAAGTCAAGGTTGCAAAATTTTAACATGAATTATTTACAGAAGAATGGAATGTCTGATAGAGGCTAACCTTGGAGAAGATCAGTTTGGATTTAGGAGAAATGTAGGAATATGGACAATAATACTCACCTTACAACTTACCTTTGAAGATAGATTAAGGAGAGGCAAACTTACATTTCTAGCTTTTGTAGATATGGAGAAACCTTTTGATAATGTTGACTGGAATACACAATTTAAAATTCTGAATTGAGTGAGCATAAAATATAGGCAACATTAGCTTAGTTACAACTTGTACAAAAACCAGACAGCTTAGCAGTCAAAGTCATGAAAGGTAAGCATTGCTAGAGAATTTGTATATTGAGCAAGCTGTCCAAGAAAGCAAGGAGAAATTGTTGAAAGGATCATATATAATGAACATTAACAAGATCAAAACAATGGAATGCAGTCTAAGAAAGTCAGGTGATGCTGCGGGAATTAGATTAGATAACGAAACAATAAAGGTGGTAGATGAGCTTTGTTACTTGGGCAACAAAATTACACATGATGGTCACAGTATTGAGGGTACAAAAGTCAGAATAGCAAAGCCACCTCTAATGACGGCACTCTCGATGGAATGTAAAACCCTAAGCTACCTTCCTTTAGAATGGCAATGGGAAGAAAAGCATTTTTTGAAAAGAGAAATTTATTAATATCGAATATTAATTTAAGCATAAGAAAGTATTTTTTTTTTTGTGTGGAGTGTTACCTTGTATGTGAGTGAAACAAGGACGATAAATAATTATGACAGAAAGAGGATAGAAGCTTTTGAAATGTGGGACTGCAGGAGAATGCTGAAGATTAGGTGGGTAGATTGTGTACCAATAACTAATGAGAAGGTAATGAACAGAATTGCGAAGAAAAGGAATTTCTGGCATACCTTGACTAGAAGAAGACATCAATTGGTATGATCCATTCTTAGACATCAAGAAATAGTGCATTTAGCACTGGAAGTAAGTGTGTGGGTTACAAATTTCAGAGGGGGACCAAGAGACTTATATAGTAAGCAGATTCAAATGGATTTGGGCTGTGTCCTTATGGATATGTAGAGCTTGCTGAGTATAGAGTAGGGTGGAGAGGTGCACCAACCACTCTCTGGACTGAAAATGACAACAACAACCATCTGCTGTACTTATTGTCTGTCCAGAATTTGAATTTAAATAAAAACCATAGAAAGTTATTTTAAATTATTACCAGTAAAATTCCCGTAGTCTGCCTTTACAATAAACTCAAAGGAAGATTAAGATGTAATATTATGTTGACAGTATTGTCATCAGATATGGAGCATACATAAGGATGGGAAACAAAATTGCCATGCCCTTTAAAAGGAACCAGCATTGCATTTGCCTGATATGATTTAGGAAAATTACAGAAAACCTACATCCTGATAGAGGTAGATTTGAACACCCATCCCCTAAATGCAAGTCCATTGTGTTAAGACTTGTCAATTATTTTATTGGTGATTTTAATGATTTTTTTCCCAAGTGAGATTCATGTTAACATTTGTGACAGTGGTAAACCTGCCTACATGTAATGCTCATTGTGTTGCTGATTTTTACCTTCTGAAGTTTCTACACTTGCTAACATTGAAGATAATTCACCCAATCTTCCTGAAGAATAAGCAAAAAATAAAATATAAGAATAAATACAGGAATTAATATAATGATAAATTCAAAATTAATATAAAAATTCATATAAGAATGAAATACAAGAAAATGAAAAATTAAGAATACTGCAATCCCTGAAAATATTCAACATACAGTATAGCCCCATTTAACTGAAATAAAGTGGGAAGCGTGTTTCAGATACCATTTTTTTCAGTTGAGCCATGAACATCTAATATGCACATCAGCATTTTGCATTATAATTGTAGTACACATTTCTGAAAGGTTTTGAACATCAAACAAAATCTAATGCAGTCTTTCTTTATAGGTTACACTTATGTTTGATTTATTTATTTAATTTAAATATACATATGTAAATTTCTGGTACAACAATACACAGTAATCAGTACCTAAAAATTAGCAGCATATAAAATACTTGTAAAAAAAACTGCACCATTTTTTTTCTTTTTTGTGTCCCTTAACATTTTGTAGCAACAATGTTATGTCATATTTCATTAACATGGTGTCAGCTGTCACTGCCTCACTGCATTTCTCTAAAGATGTTAGGGCAACCTAAAACAAACACACTCATACTGTAAATTTTGTGTTAAGCTACTGTATATGCTCAAGGAGACCAAATAGGTATCGAATTTTAGAATTTTTTTATATTTATAGTATGTGAAGTTCAGAACTCAAATAACAATAAGCCAAATGCATTCAATGCAATTGTAAAAAATTCTCGAGAAAATTGAAGTTTTGCAAGTAAGCATAAGTACCAATTATTAAATGAATTTCAGCATCTGTCAGTGTAGCTCATGGGGTAGCATTCTGTTTCGATTCCTGTCATGACATTCTGTGTGTGTGTGTGTGTGTGTGTGTGTGTGTGTGTGTGTGTTCAAATACTGGCACAATTTTAATATCTAAGACTAATTTTTATGTAAATTATAGAAGGAAACTTTCCTGGTAGGATAAACAAATATAAAAAATAGAAAACAGATGACTTACACAAAGGACCGGCTGGTCGATAGACACAAATAAAATCGCACACAAACACACATACAAGCTTTCGCCACCGTTGGTCGCTTCGTCAGGAAAAGAGGAAGAAAGGAGAGGAGAAAGGGAAGGATATGGGTTTTAAGGAAGTGGAAAAGGAGTCGTTCCAATCCCAGGAGTGGAAGGACTTACCTTATGGGAAAAAAGAAAGGTAAACAAATACACACACACTCACACATATCCAAATGCAAACACACCTAGACAGGCATTTGTAAAAAGCAAAGAAGATGGACAGAGATACCACTTGAGGCAGAGACTCTGTCCACAGAACCTAGGCAAAGATGCTTAAGATGGTGGGCAGGAATTTGAATTTAGCGGAGTTTGAGACCAGGTGGGCAATGGGAGGAGAGAATAAGCTGAAGGGCAAGGTCCCATCTCCGGAGTTCTGAAAGGTTGGTGTCGGTGGGAAGTATCCAGATAACCTGGACAGTGTAACACTGTGCCAATATGTGCTGGCCATGCACCAAGGCATGTTTAGCCACAGGGTGATCTTCATTACCAACAAACACTGTCTGCCTGTGACTGTTCATGCGAATGGACAGTTTGTTGCTAGTCATTCCCACATAGAATGCAGGCATGTCAGTTAGTAAATCACGTGGGTGCTATCGCAAGTGGCTCTGCCCTTGATCGTGTACACCTTCCGGGTTACTGGACTGGAGTAAGTGGTGGTGGAAGGGTGCATAGGGCAGGTTTTACAATGGGGTGCATTTCCTTTTCCCTCTCCTTCCCTTCTGCCTGACGAAGCAGCTAGGCTGTGAAAGCTAGCGTTTGTGTGTGTGTGTATTATATATAAAAAATAGACGAAGATTATTCACCAGGTGAAGGAGCACAGGTGTGACAGCAGCACAAATAAATAGAACACACACACACACACAAATGCAAGCTTTCACAACCCAGTTGCTTCTTCAGGCAGATGGAAAGGAGAGGGAAAAGGAAATGATGAGGGTTTTAAGGAAGGGGGTAAGGAGTCATTCCAATCCCAGGAGAGGAAAGACTTACCTTGGGGGAGGAAAAGAAAGGTAAACAAATACACACACACACCCATACATTTACACAGACGCAAACACACCTAGGCAGACAGGCTTAAGAAGATACGAAAGTCGCTAGGAGTGAGGTCCGGGCTGTACAGAGGGTGATCAAACAAGTCCCACTGAAATTCTCATAAGAATTGTTCGGTCACATTTGCCGCGTTAAAGAAAAAAGGGAAAAAACACCTTTTGACAGTAATCCTCAGCAGTTGTTCTGTATTGTGCTGCATAACTTCTTAATGGTCTCACAGTAACCATATGCATTGATTGTTTGATCTCGTGGTAAGAAATCAATTATCAAAATGCCTTTTCCGTCCCAAAAAATGGTGCACATGAGTATTTGAGATGTCAAGATTTGCTTAGGCTTAACCTTCGTTGGGATGAAGTGTGACTCCATTCCACTGATTGCCGTTTTGTGTCATACAATACCCCAGTTTCACCCCCTGTGACTATCCAAGAAAGAAAACCATTGCCATCTTAACTGCAGTGTGTCAAAATCTGAAGTGCACTGCTCATCCGTTGCTTTTTATGTTGTTCAGTAAGAATTTTAGGTACCCAAAGGGAGCAAAGTTTACAAAATTTCAGTTTTTTAGTTACAATTTAATGAATTAGTGATCATGAGATTTGTGGAACTTCCTTAGCAAGACCACTAAGTGTAAATAAAACTTATGGTTCAGCTTAATCTTATCTTCAATTTTATGAATTAGTTAATCAGTAACCACAGACGAGCATCCACTTTGTTCTTCACCGTGCCCTTGATAACGTCCTTTATTATACAGTCTGACCCATCTTCTAGCCATTGAGTCACTCATAGCATTTTTTCTGAAAACCTCACAGATTTGTCAATGAATTTTCCTCTTATTTAACTTTCTTTGAATTTTGAAAACGAATCACAGATCTGATTTCACATGTGGTGGCGTTTTCAATTACAGCTGATATTATAAATAAGCACTTCAAAGCATATGTCAGCAACAGTGATCTGAAAATGACGTACATGTCTTCTCCTTGAGTCAGAGTAACCGCAGCACATGCTCAGAACTGCGATTGTAGGTGCTGCTGTTGATCGAAATAGAAACACAACTTACTTTGTGGACGATCCTCTTATTTGAGTTTGACAAAGAGTAATGACTCCAGATTTAGCACAAGTATTTCAGAAATCACATGACTTGTCAGGGTTTTGAGTGTCTTCAACAACTGGTAAAAGAAAGGTAAAACCACATCCAAACGGTGAGAGCTTGGGCGGACATCCCTCAATATGTCGTAGATTGAGCAGACTGGTAAAAAGGACAGGTGGTAAACTGTGGCAGAGCTGACATCAGACTTTTGCTGGGTAGAGGATAAGTGAGTATGAACACACAGTGCACCCAACACTCCAAATGATGGGCCTCCACAGCCAGTGAAACATCCATGGCCCTATATTAACACCTCAACATAGGCAACTACAACTGAAATGGACACATGAAAATTGTCACTGAATGTTGGCGCAGTGACAGAGCATTACATGGTCTGATGAAACCTAATATCTTTTTCATTATACTGATAGGAGCGTGTGGCTCCATCGTTCCAGGGCAATAACTCCTCGACACTTGTACTGTGAGCCAGAGACAAGCTGGTGGCAACTCAATTATGTTCTGGGGAACCTTCAAGTGGGCCTTGATAGATCCCATGGAGCTCGTGCAAGGTTCTATAGTGGCCAAGAAGTATCATACACTTTAGACTTATAACAGAAGTCAGAAGGTAATACCACTGAATGTTTCCACAACCAAAATTCAGTATCAGTTCCTAGCTCTTTTAGATATAGACATACACTATCTGATTAATGGTATCCAGAATCCCTATGTATTGAAGAATTGACCACTGGATGTCACAAGATACAGAATCACAATTATAAGAATTGTGTTGTCAATAGTAAAGTCATAACAATGGAATGAGTCAATAAAGAAAGCTCAGTGACTTCAAGCATGAACCAATGACTGGATGTCAGCTAAGTAACAAATACGTCAGGAGTTAAAAAAAGCAGACTGCAGAGGTCAAGTAGCTCGTCATGAGCCACACATTTCCATAGTCAATACTTGCTGACACATGAGGCAGTGAAAAGAGCAATACCACTGAACAGTGGATGATTCAGAATGAGCTATTTGAAGTGAGCAATCACACTATACCTTGTAGCAATTCAATGGAAGTATTTGGATTTGGTAAAATGCTACAAGAATGTTACTTGCCATCAAGTATAGTGAATGTCAATGGTGAATTACAAAAGAGGTGGTGTTTTACTAAATGTGGAAGTATATGAGCTCACTTTATAGCAATTTTGTGCTGTCCACAGGGAAAGATTGCTTTGAAAATTCTGTGTATCAGCATAATGTATACTATAGTAAAACATAATCTGTGAGACAATGGTTTGTGGACAATAATATTTGTGAATAATGGACTGGCCTGGCCAGGGCCCCAACCTGAAGTCCATGGAACAAGTTGGAAAATCAGCTCCACTCCATAACTCAGAATCACTGTATTTTCAATTTAGTGATAGACTAATCACTGACAATCTGCTAATGTTAAATGATATCAGATACCCAAGATGAGTTAAGCTTCTTGGTACTGCACTGGTGCAAATTCAAGGTCAGAATCACAGCATAATTGCATGGCTGATGACCACAACAGGCCACTAGAGGAAGTCTCACGGAACTCGGCCTATTGATTACACCTCACCACCAACCAACCTGTGAACGGAGGGTCACAGGTTAAATATAGATGTTGCTCTAGCAAATATCACATCAATGTGGTTAGGAGTGAAATAACATCAAATGGTCACAATATCATCACTGGAAAGGAAATTCATGACACCACAGAAAATGTGCATCTGACCAAAATATAACATAAATGGGGGCTAAATATGAAGGACTGTGAAGTCTGTCACTGGGTAATGTTGACAGCGAGGTAAGGTACAAGTGAAATATCAATTGGATCATAAAAATTGGAAAGGTTACAAAAATTTGTTTTATAACATGCTGAATTCCAGGGTTATTTAAATTTGAGAATGCATTTGATGTGTTCATACATTTTTAGATTTAGATAAACACTGAATTGTGACAGATTCTGCTGTACATCAGTTATGATTAGTGATGGATCATGCTCACATCTGAAGGTGGAATCAATTTTTAATGTTTGTTATGTAACCACTAAAAACATTGTTAATATGATAATTACACAGTTATAAACATAATGGTTGAAATACTGCACATAGATAATAATGAACACTCTATGGAAGGTGATTATGAGGTAGACATGCAGTTACAATTTGATGCATGGAAGGAAATCATGAAAAGGTATGGATTAAAAATAAATAAAGATAGGAGTGAAGTAATGATATTTGGAAGAGACAAAGGGATCAACAGGAATATTATTCTGAATGGAGAAGCCCTCAAAGTGATAACAGTTTCACTTATTTAAGGAGTGAAATATCTAGCGATAGAAGAATAGCAAATGAGAGCAATAGGATACAATTTTTATCAAACAATAAAACATTTGATTTGGAATAAGGAAGTTCCAGAAGAAGCAAAACTCCTTTGGTACAAGAGTTACCACTTTCCTGTTGTCACCTTTGGAGGAGTAACATGGACAATGCCAGAAAGGGACTGGAGTAGACTGGGAAAAATGAAATATCTCAGAGCAATTAAAAAACAAATAAAAATAAATAAAATAAAAATTAAAAAACAATAGACTAAGGAATGAGGAGAGAGATTATGATAATTAAGATAGTAGGAGCATGTTAAGAGGATGTGTAGACAGAGACTACCCAAAATTATAGAAGAACTGAAAAAGGATGGAAAAAGACCTGGAGAGCACCCAAAGACACTTTGATTAAAAAAGGATGGAAAAAGACCTGGGGAGCACCCAAAGATACTTTGCAAAATGGCATTGAGAACACATGTGGAAATAAAAGTTGTAAGCTGGAGGAAGAAAAGTGGTGGAAGGACAGATACAGATGGAGAGGACTTGACGGCACCTAAACCTGGCAGTAGCTGGAACAGGATACAGATACATACATATGGATGAACCATGAGCAGAACAGCTTGGGAACAATGGTTTGAACCTAAATGTTGATGTTATTTACTAAAAGTTTATAAGAGAGGATATGTAGCAATACACCATAAAGACAATCACTGACAGGCATGTAGAATAGACACTCACATTCATAAAACTTAAATTTTCAGCCACTGCCTTCATCAGAATGTCAGAGATGGTGGTAATGTGTACTTGAGTTATACTTCAATGAGTGTGTGAATGTATGTGTATCTTTGTCTGATGGAAGCCGTGGCCAAAAATGTATTCTACGTGCCTGTCTGTGGATCAGCAATCATCTTTACATTGAGCTGCTACCCATCTTCTATTGTTCGCACTCCAACCTGGACTGGCCTTTAATAGTTTTTACTGAAATGTTGTATATTATTTACCATTGGTTGGAACAGTAATCAATACATTGTTAAAAGGTAATTTACATCAAGGACACTACTTTTTGAATAAATTATTTAATACAATGGACCTCTTTCAGCATGATTACCACTGTCAAGTAAACTTTAAAACACATGGTTAGGTATACTATTTAAAAATGAACTGGACAACTGTAACTTGTAAACATGGTTTTTATGCCTACATCAATTGGTCTTCCTATCCTTGTAATATCAATTTCTCAGCAGCTGTCACATGTTTGCCTATTCATTTATTTCATTAATGATGGAAATTCTCCACATAGGTGATGAATTATTTTTCAAAAGAGATAGTTTGGCTGGCTGGTACTTACCTTTGTACTCTACTGCCGATAGTCACACATGGTTTTTATGCCTACATCAATTGGTCTTCCTATCCTTGTAATATCAATTTCTCAGCAGCTGTCACATGTTTGCCTATTCATTTATTTCATTAATGATGGAAATTCTCCACATAGGTGATGAATTATTTTTCGAAAGAGATAGTTTGGCTGGCTGGTACTTACCTTTGTACTCTACTGCCGATAGTCACACATAGAAAGAATAAAGGACGAAAAAAGGAATGGGAATGGAAGAGGAAGGTAATTCACAACCTAGGTGATGAGGATGGTGTTTGAGGATTGTGGAAGTCAGAGATACTGTATATTAGTACTGAGCCATGCCAAAGAGGATATATAAAGTAGGTGAAGTTTACTTACCAGGTGAATGAGCACAGGTAGTAACAGCAATATAAACAAGAAACACACACACACACACACACACACACACACACACACACACACACACACAAATGCTAGCTTTCACAACCCAGTTGCTTCTAGAGGCAGAAGGGAAGGAGAGGGAAAAGGAAATGCTGAGGGTTTTAAGGGAGTGAGTAAGGAGCCATTCCAATCCCAGGAGAGGAAAGACTTATCTTGCGGGAAAAAAAGGAAGGTAAGCAAATACACACCCACCCACACATACACACAAATGAAAACACCTAGGCAGACATACTGTAGAAAGCAAAGAAGTTGGACAGATACCACTTGAGGCAGAGGATCTGTCCAGAGAACTGCGGCAAAGATGTTAAAGATGGTGGGCAGGAATTTGAAGTTAGCGGAGTTTGAGACCAGGTGGGCAACAGGAAGAGAGAATGTGCTGAAGGGCAATTAATGAGGATCACCCTGTGGCTAAACCCACCTTGGTGCATGGCCAGCACATCAGTGTTACACTGTCTGGGTTATCTGGATACTTCCCACCGACACCAATCTTTCAGAACTCTAGAGATGGGAACTTGCCCTTCAGCATATTCTCTCTTCCCATTGCCCACCTGGTCTCAACTTCCGCTAAATTCATATTCCCGCCTACCATCTTTAACATCTTTGCTGCATTTCTCTGGACAGAGCCTCTGCCTCAAGTGGTATCTCTGTCCAACTTCTTTGCTTTCTACAGTATGTCTGCCTAGGTGTGTTTGTGTATATGTGTGGGTGTATGTGTATTTGTTTACCTTCCTTTTTTACCCCAAGGTAAGTCTTTCCTCTCCAGGGATTGGAATGGCTCCTTACCAACTCCCTTAAAACCCTCAACATTTCCTTTTCCCTCTCCTTCCCTTCTGCCTGAAGAAGCATCTGGGTTGCGAAAGCTAGCATTTATGTGTATGTGTTTTTCTTGTTTATGTTGCTGTCACTACCTGTGCTCCCTCGCCTGGTAAGTAAACTTCATCTACTTTTTATATATATTTTTCCTGCTAGGAGTTTTTCCTCTAAAGTTTGATTTACCAGGCGAAAAGGCACCAGTTTGTTGACACACACATAAATAAAAACATTCACCCACCCACCCACACACACACACACACACACAAAACTGGGCTTTCGCAACCTAGGTTGCTTCTTCAAAGAAAGAGCAGGGAAGGAGAGGGAAAAGGAAGGGATGTGGGTAAGAGGTCATTCCAATCCTGGGAGAGGAAAGACTTACCTTGGGGGAAAATGGATTTGTAAACACACACACTCACACACATATACATATACACAAACCAAGGAAGACCTTTGCAAAATGCAAAAAAGTTGGACAGAGATGCCAATCGAGGCAGAGGCTCTATCCAGAGATTGGAGGCAAATATGTTGTAGAATGGTGAGAGGGAATTTAAAACTAATGAAGGTTAAGACCTGGTGGGCAACAGGTAGAGAGAATATGCTAAAGGGCAATTTCCCATCTCCAGAGCTCTGAAAGGTTGGTGTCAGTGGGAAGTATCCATATAACCCCGACGGCGTAACACTGTGCCAAAATGTGCTGGCCGTGCACCAAGGCATGCTCTCTGTCCAACTTCTTTGCATTTTGCATATGTCTGCCTTGGTGTGTGTGCATATATATGTGTGTATGTTTGTTTACCTATTGATAATATTGATCTCGGGTATGCAGCCGGATACCGTCGTCAACCAGACACGATATTTCAACAGACCAACTGGCTGCCATCTTCAGGTGAGAGCGCAGAACACTAACTCGCCGGAAACTGATAAAGAACAAGAAACAGCAGCCCCTTTATACATTGCTGACGACCCACCACGCATGCGCGAAACCAAAGTAGAAGCCACCTAGGCGCAATAGAACCAGTAGCGCGCTGGTGGAGAAAAATGGCAAAAATGATGGGTCGAAAACAAGGCTAGTTTAAAGAAACAGCTGGTCGAAATGAATACCGTTGTTGCTTGATGTCAGATAAAATCGGGTTCCAAGTTTTACTTAGTGGAAAACCCTTGTCCCTATTAATAATATTTTCGGCCATACGAATTTGCATTGATTTTTTGAGAACACATTTCCAGTAGCGGGAAGCAGGAGCAATCAGTTTAGTTTCATCGTATAACATTTTGTGTCCCTCATTCAAACAATGTTCAGCAACAGCCGACTTTTCAGGTTGGAGCAAACGAGTGTGACGGTGGTGTTCCACACACCGATCCTGAACTGTGCGAATTGTTTGGCCAATGCAAGTTTTACCACAATAACAAGGAATACTATAAACACCAGGTTTCCTCAGTCCTTAATCATCTTTGACTGACCCAAGGAGGGCCCTAGTCTTAGGTGGGGGCATAAAAACACTTTTAATGTCGAATCTTCTTAAAATTCTTGAAATTTTCGAGGAAATATTCCCGACGAAAGGCAAAAAGGCAATATACTTGTAATTATCTTCTAATGGTTCACCTTTTGGACCAAATTGAAACGCACGACAAATTTGTTGATCAGTGTACCCATTCTGTTGAAAGACCACTTTGAGATGCTCCAGTTCTTCGCCCAGATGTTCAGCATCAGAAATGGCGTACACTCTTTTTACTAAAGTACGCAATATCCCCATACGTTGGTGTGGCGGATGACAGCTGGTCGCATGAAGATAGAGATCGGTATGCGTTGGCTTGCGATACACCTCATGTCCTAAGGTCCCATCACTGTTCTTTTGAACCAAAACATCCAGGAAAGGAAGTTTCCCATCATCCTCTACCTCCATTGTAAATTTAATATTGGGATGGAGACAATTAAAATGGTCTAAAAAATGATTTAGAGCATCCATACCATGAGGCCAAACCATAAAAATGTCATCGACGTATCTCCAAAAACAGGTAGGCTTAAGAAACGACGTCCTTAAAGCCATGTCTTCAAAGTCCTATTCTTTTCCCCCCAAGGTTAGTCTTTCCTCTCCCGGGATTGGAATGACTCCTCATTTGCTCCTTTAAACCCGCATCCTTTCCTTTTCCCTCTCCTTCTTGCTCTTTGTCTGAAGAAGCAACAAATGGTTGTGAAAACTTAGCATTTGGGTGTTTGTGTTTTTATTTGTGTTTCTCTCATGTACCTGTGCACCTTCACCTGGTAAGTAAACCTCATTTATATATATTTCCTGCTAGGAATTTTTTCCTCTATAATATATATTATGTCTACCTTGTTGTGTTTGCGTGTGTATGTGTGCGCGCTTGTTTACCTTTCCTATTTTTCCCCCTAAGGTAAGTCCTTCCACTCCTGGGATTGGAATGACTCCTCTTCCATTCCGTTAAAACATGCATCCTTCCCTTTTTCCTCTCCTTCCTTCCTCTTTTCCTGAAGAAGTGGCCAGTGGTTGGGAAAGCTTGAATCTTGTGTTTGTATGTGTTTTTGTGTCAATCTATGAGCCTGTGCTTTGGAAAATCAGAGAGGATATATAAAGAAGTAAAGAGAAGAAAAGATGAGTGAACTATTACTGAGGGTGGAGGAAGGGGGGGGGGGTGTCTAAAACGGTTTTGATTAACAGTGAAAGATAAACACGTATGTGTGTCTTGCCATATTTCCCATTTCTGTTAAATTAACAGTTGAAACAGAATAGACAAAACTCTGTGACAGCAGCTGAGAAATTGATACAAGGTTAAGAAATTTAAAGAGTATACCTATCCATGTGTTTTACAGTAAACTTGATGGTGGCAATCATGCCAAAACAGGCCTGTTGTATTAAATAATTCATTCAAAAGCAGTGACCTTGGTGTAAAACATTTTTTACAATGTCTCTAAACCTAATATATAACAATATATGTTTGTTTGTATTTTTGTTTGTGTTATATGCATGACCATACCGTACATCAGATTGTGATAAAACTTTGTCAACTCATTGCTGGCACTTATTTGAAGGTTATAGGCATACTAAAATTAAATTTGTATGGTGGAGGGTGCTTTACAATTAGTTAATTCGTTTCTTATGCCTTTATGCTGAAACAGCTGGATGGATTTGAATGAAATTTGGACTGCAGATAGCTTATACCCTGAGTTAATGCATGAGTTACGTTTTAGGAAGCCACTGTATGATGCTTGGTGGAGGGTACCTTACAGTGGGTTCATACATTTGTTACTAGAATTAATACAAGGCTCCTTAGGTGCATGGCAGAGGGTACATTACAACAAACATCCAAATTGCTTGACTGGTCATGAAAGTCAGCACATAAATGTGTGGTTTCATGAAGGAGATTTTTATAATCTAGAAGCTAGTGAATTCAGTATGGTGGAGGGTACCTTGTGACTTTAAAACCGTTTGACCAATATATGTATGTTTTTATATATAGGAGGGAGAGGAGGAGACAGACAGAAAGGGGAGGAATGAGAAAAGGGAAGAGAGATGGACTAGAATAAATATGTACATGGGTGATACCAGGTTTTCAGCTAGTGACATATATTTTTAACAATGAAAAATCTGATTGGAATGTCAATAATGGAGGAAGGATAACAACTCAGTGTAAAGATCTTCATTGAGCTGCTGAGTGGTATGTAAAATAGACAATCACATTCACACAACTTAAATTTTCAGCCTTGAACATAAAAAATAAATAAATAAATAATTTAAAAAATAAACATTATATTATATGCCCTGTTTTTAAAGTATTTAAGTAAAGACTTTTCTTTATTAAAAAAAAAAAAAAAAAAAAAAAAAAACCCTGAATGCTTTAAGGATGAAGCAGGCTCAGTTGTGTGCCCTAATTTTCTCTGTCATGTTTGGAGTCCTGTGTGCCCCTTATTTATTACATAAATTTAATGTGTTTGTACATATGTGTTTTAAAATCTATACTCAATCAAACAATCATTTGGACTGTGACCAAATTGGTTATCATACTCTGCTTGCTTAATCCATAAGTTTCAGCCATTTGGTTTTCTTTGAATTTGCCCTTGGGTGCTCTTATGAATAACTGCTTACATTTATAGATTGATAATACATACCTTCTTTAAACTTCCTGGCAGGATTCAAAGCCAGGACCTTTATCTTTCATGGGCAAGAGCTCTACTGACTGAGCTACCCTGACAAGCCTCATGGACCATCCTCACCTCTTTACTTCTGGCAGTACCTTGCCTCCTACTTTCAAACTTCACAGAAGTTCTCCTGTGAAAATTGCATGACTAGCACTCCTGGAAGAAAGAATATTATGGAGACATAGCTTAGTCTGGCGGAAGTAAAGCTGTGAGGACTGGCTATGGGCATGCCAAGGTAGTTTAGTTGGAGAGTGCTTCCCCCAAAACAGTAAAGGTCTTGGGTTGGAATTCTTGTCTGACACACCATTTTAATCGGCCAGGAAGTTTCATATCAGTGCACACTTCAGAGCAGAGTGAGAATATCATTCTGGCTTACCTTCTTACTTTAAAGGCACTACAGAAATTACATATTCCATTATGTTGAAAACTTTTTGTAATTTATTTTTTAATTTTTTACAGTGTTATTTATTTTTTGCTTTCTGTGCTATTGACTTCCAAGGAAAGAAAAAAAGGTAAATTTATTGGATGCCTCTGGGCATGAGTTTCTATTGTTTATTAAGTTCAAAGGTTTTGATTTGTTATAAATTACAATAGGGAATATCCTGATATATTCACAGTTTAATAATTTAAAGATTTTCTAACTTACTGTGGGGCTCCCTTGATACTAATTGTTCATCATTGTTTACCTCTCAGGTAAAATAGCCCCCATCCAGATCTCCTGGCAGGGACTACTCAGGAAGATGTCGTCATCAAGAAAAACAAAACATGCATTCTATGGATCGGAGCATAGAATGTTCTAACCCTTAATTGGATAGGTAAGTTAGAAAATTTGAAAATAGAAATGGATAGTCTAAAGTTAGATATGATGGGGGCTAGTGAAGTTCAGTGGTGGGATGAACAGGATTTTTGTTCAGGTGACTACGGGGTTATAAGTACAAAATCAATTAGTCTGGCGGAAGTAAAGCTGTGAGGACTGGCTATGGGCATGCCAAGGTAGTTTAGTTGGAGAGTGCTTCCCCCAAAACAGTAAAGGTCTTGGGTTGGAATTCTTGTCTGACACACCATTTTAATCGGCCAGGAAGTTTCATATCAGTGCACACTTCAGAGCAGAGTGAGAATATCATTCTGGCTTACCTTCTTACTTTAAAGGCACTACAGAAATTACATATTCCATTATGTTGAAAACTTTTTGTAATTTATTTTTTAATTTTTTACAGTGTTATTTATTTTTTGCTTTCTGTGCTATTGACTTCCAAGGAAAGAAAAAAAGGTAAATTTATTGGATGCCTCTGGGCATGAGTTTCTATTGTTTATTAAGTTCAAAGGTTTTGATTTGTTATAAATTACAATAGGGAATATCCTGATATATTCACAGTTTAATAATTTAAAGATTTTCTAACTTACTGTGGGGCTCCCTTGATACTAATTGTTCATCATTGTTTACCTCTCAGGTAAAATAGCCCCCATCCAGATCTCCTGGCAGGGACTACTCAGGAAGATGTCGTCATCAAGAAAAACAAAACATGCATTCTATGGATCGGAGCATAGAATGTTCTAACCCTTAATTGGATAGGTAAGTTAGAAAATTTGAAAATAGAAATGGATAGTCTAAAGTTAGATATGATGGGGGCTAGTGAAGTTCAGTGGTGGGATGAACAGGATTTTTGTTCAGGTGACTACGGGGTTATAAGTACAAAATCAGTTGGTGGTAACACAGAAGTAGATCTGATAATGAATAAGAAAATAAGAATAGGGGTAAGTTACTAAGAACAGCATAGTGAACACATTATTGTAGAAAAGATAGACATGAAGCCAACACTGACCACAAGTTCATATGTCAACTAGCTCTGTTGATGATGAGGAGATCAAAGAAATTATTCAGATATTTAAAGGACAAGAAAACTTAATTGTGATGGAGGACTGGAACTCAGTAGTAGGAAAGGGAAGAGAAGGAAATGTAGTGGGCGATTATGGACTGGGGAAACGAAATAAAAGAGGAGATTGCCTTGTAGAATTTTGTGCAGAGCTCAATTTAATCATCACAAGCACTTGGTTTAATCATCGCAAAACAAGGTTTTATATGTGGAAGATATCAGGAAACACTGGGAGGTACCAGATTGACTTTATGGTGGTAAGGTAAATGTTTAGAAACCAGGTTTTAAACTGTAAGACACATCCAGCTGCAGATATAGCCTCTGACCATAACTTTTTATTAGTTATGAACTGTAAATTAACACTTAAGAGACAGCAAAAAGGTAGAAAATTAAGGAGATGGAATCTGGGCAAATTAAATGAACCAAAAGTGGTTGAGAGATTTAGAAGGAGCATTAGGCAAGGGTTGTATGAAATAGGGGAAAATAATACAGTAGAAGAATGGGTAGCTCTGAGAGATAGAGTAGTGAAAGCCACAGAGGATCATATAGGCAGAAGAACAAGGCCTAATAGAAATCTTTGGATAAGATAGGATATACTGAACTTAATTAATGAAAGGAGAAAATATAGAAATGCATCAAGTGAAGCAGGCAAAAGGGAATACAGATGTCTAAACAATGAGGTTGACAGGAAATGCAGACTGGTTAAGCAGGAGTGGCTTGGGGAGAAATGCAAGACAGTAGAAGAATGTAAAACTAGGGGAAAGATAGAGACCACCTACAGGAAAATAAAAGAGACATTTGGAGACAAGAAAAGCAGTGGCATGAATATCAAGAACTCAAAGAAGGGAAAACTGAAAGATGGAAGGAATATATAGAAGGCCTGTACAAAGGCAATAAAATTGAAGCAATATTGTAGAATTGGAAGATGAAGTAGAGGAAGACGAGGTAGGAGATACTATACTATGAGAAGAATTTGACAGACTACTAACAGATTTGAGAAAAACAAACCCCCCTGGAGTACATGATGTCCTGTCTGAACTACTATTATGATTAGGAGAGCCAGTCATGAACAAATTGTTCCACCTGGTATACAAGATGAGATGGGGGAAGTACCCTCAGACTTCGAGAAGAATATAGTGATTCCAATTCCGAAGAAAACAAGTACAGATAAATGTGAAAATTACAGAACCTTCAGTTTAACAACTCATGGTTGCAAAGTACTAACATGAATTATTTACAGACGAATGGCAAAATTGGTGGAATCCGACCTTTGGGAAGATAAATTTGGATTTAGGAGGAATGTAGGAACATGCCAGGCAATACTCACATTACAACTTATCTTAGAAGATAGATTAAGGAAAGGGAAACCTAGGATTTTAGCATTTGTGGATCTGGAGAAAGTTTTTGACAATATTGACTGGAATACACTTTTCCAGATTCTGAAGGTAGCAGGGGTAAAATATAGGGAGTGAAGAGTTATATTCAACTTGTGCAAAATCCGGACAGCAATTATTAGAGTCGCAGGTCATGAAAGGGTCGCAGTGGTTGAGAAGGGAGTAAGACAGGGTTGTAGCCTATCTCCAATGTTGTTCAATCTATACATTGAACAAGCTGTGCAAGGAGAAATTTGGAGAGGGAATTAAAGTCCAGGAAGAGGGAATAAACACCTTGTGGTTTGCCGAATTCGTAGTAATTCTGTCAAAAACAACAAAATACCTGGAAGAGCAATTACACAGAATGAACAGTATCTTGAAAGGAAGGTATAATGTGAATAAAAAGAGTAAAACGAGTATAATGGAATGTAGTGTCAGAAAATCAGGCAATGCTTAAGGAATTATATTAGGTAATGAGATCATAAAAGTAGTAGATGAGTTTTGTTATTTGGGTAGCAAGATAACTTCTGATGACTGAAGTAAAGAAGATATAAAATGCAGAATGGCTATGGGAAGAAAAGCGTTTCTGAAGATGTTGATATTCAATATTAATTTAAATGTTAGGAAGTTCTTTCTGAAAGCATTTGTCTTGAGTGTGGCACTGTATGGGAGTGAAACGTGGATGATTAGGTCAGACCAAAAGATGATAGAAGCTTTTCAAATGTTGTGCTACAGATGAATGATGAAAATTAGATGGGTATATCACGTAACTAATGAGGACGTGCTTAACCAAATTGGGGAGAAAAGGCATTTCTGGCATATCCTGATAAGGGATAGATTGGTGGTACACATTCTGAGACATCAAGGAATTGTCAACTTAGCATTAGGGGGAAGTGTGTGGGGTAAAAATCTTACAGGGAGACCAAGGGACGAATACAGTGAGCAGATTCAAAAGGATGTAAGTTGCTGAACTTATTCTCCGATGAAGAGACTTGCACGGGACAGAGTTGCAGCAAACCAGTCTGCGGACTGAAGACCACAAGAACAACAACATGATGATGGCATCCTCATGCGTAAAATATTCTGTAGGTAACACCACAACAACAACCCTAAAACTTTGTAAGTAAGTCTTTGCAAAAAAAATAAAATAAAAATAAAATAAATAAATAAATAAACACACCCTATCAATTCAGACTTTTCAGCATTCCCATGTTCTTTCCTGCAAGTCGAACAAAACAGTGACTTTCAGTACTTTCCTACATTCTAGTCATTCAATATTTCTTATTAGACCTAATTGGTATGGTTCCCAAATGCTCAATGAGCGTTGTGAGATGGGTCACAAGTCTTTTGTAATCAGTCGACTTCATAAACTGACTACATTATCCCAATGTGGATACCTGGGCATCTTTTTCCAGAAAATATTTCATTATAGATAACTTATTTACCTGTAAAATGTCTCAGATTACTATTAATATTGTCTGCAGGTTATAAATACACAACACAAAGTACAATATTCCACATACACATACTTTGAACACACTTAAAATTACTTCTATCTCTATTGCTGGCTCTCCTCCCAAGATAACATGCTGAATCATCCCTACCAAGATCTCCTGATAATATGACAAATGATTGAAATTTTATTGACAAATATTGCTGAGTAACTGAATCAAATGCTTTCCAAACCTTTAGAAATACAAGATCCAAAAGACTGCTGTGTCAGAATGATATGGGCTGGGTTTTGCAAAACTGGTTGCATTCTGTTGTTATGCATGCAGATGTTATAGTCAACTGGACTGTGAGTAATACCTGGTTTATTATTGAATAAAATAATTTGAGTATTGGGTGTGTCATTATAAAACACTACAGCAAATTAATTACTGACATTCTCATCATGTCAGTTAGCTGCTGGATACTGCTGAAAGTCTTCACATAAATATACTCTATTTTGGTTATGTGGTAGCAAATGAGATTATACAGCTACAAAGCTACTGAGCAATATAATTGTGGTTTCTGTGGTGGGGATTTATTATATGGTATGTTGTTCACTATGTTACTACAGCTGGTGGTTGGAAAGTAGCTGTAGTAGATAATTGGTAGGCAAAGTGTGAGGAGGCAGGCTATTGCCTAAAGTCGCTACTTTAGTGAGTGATTGATGGACAACTCTCTTAGTTAACTGCAACAAAATAGCAAACCAACAGCTTGTACCCATGGCTAGCTTTGTTCTGCTGTGAATTGTTGAAACAGCATAGCATCATACTTTTAACTACTCATAAACAGTCTCTCTGGGCAGTCCCGCTGGAGCTCTGACATGAACAAAATTACGCCTTTAGCACCTAGGACTCTGGAGCATCTCATTCTGTAACGAAGCATGTATGGATTTATTCCATATGCTTGCATTACTGAAACTCCCAATACCAGTGTTGCATAATAATATGTATGAATGTAATTAGTCTATTATCATTTTCTGTTTGCAAAATTTCTCTTATTCTTTTTTCTAACTGGACTAGCTGAAGTTATTTTCTATTATTTGACATTGCAGAGATTTTTTTAATTGGCAAATATTAATTAGTTCATGCAAAAGGTGTATTGTTGTAGGTCATATATTAGGCTAATTAGTATTTCTAATGAGACTAATTAAATACTATATGCTCAATATTAAAGTAGGTATTATTATGTTTCACATTTAATTTTAGGAAAGTTATAGCTTCATTAGTTTTTGTATAATGACCATTTATTCCAAAAGTATTGTTGACAATCCCAATAAATTATATTTGGATATGAAACACTATAACAGAGACTTGTATATCAATTTACTCAGCATTATTTATGCTACCTTTTAATATAGCCAGTTGCATGTAATTGCTTAGTTTTACATTATAATTAACTTAATTTACCTAATCAACAATACATAATTTTCAGAAACATTTTTCAGTTAGTATAAATAGGATGCTTTTGCGCCATGTAAAAGAGTTTTGTTTCATATCTGATTGGAGGCACAATACACATCTCTCTGAACTTTAATTTGAACTAATATGTAAAAGTTCTTCATTGTTAGTTGTGTAGAAAGTGTACTGGCCACAGTGGCTGAGAGCGGTCTGCAGCGCGCCAGTCACAATCTGCACGGCCGCTACAATTGGGGGTTCGGATCGCCCCTATGGCATGGATGTTTGTGTTGTCCTTAGAATAAGGTAGTTCATAAGTAGTTTGTAAGTTTAGGGACTGATGAACCCGCAGTTAAGTCCCTTAAGCTTAAGAAACATTTGAACATTTTTTGTAGAAATTGTATCTACCGTGATTATCAACTAATTCTTCATATTTGTGTCACACTAAATGTACACCTCGAACTTTTGTATTCCACACATGAATTGTGAACATTTGGATTATTGACAAGTGGAATGTGCATTGTAGTGACTAGCCATAAATGAGTACTATTGGGCACTAAAGATTCATTTAAGTGGCAATGAACTAAAAGTCACGTGTCGCCTACATTATTTGTGGTAGACTAGTTTTGCCTCAAGAATTTTGAGCCAGGCGTTACCAAGAGTGCCGATCAATGAGGACTTCAAGAGGTAATAAACCACGATCCAGCATCGTCACAAACTGACACAATACATACTGGCTTTTCTTTGACACATTGTTTACAGCTGTTATCACTGTGAACAACAGCAGGTGGCACCTGGTCAAGCATATTCACCCTGACTGATACCTTCTCAATCATAGGATAGATCAAGAATTTGCAGGGCAATTCCTGAACATCGACTGATTGATTTTCATTCTAGTTTTCTGTAAGTACTCAGTTGTTGGTCCACAAGTACTGAGGCCACAGTCACAGCATACTGTAGAATTTTTGCAACTGAAGAACTCCCACTTTGCACAATGGACTGGAATTTTGATCTCAGATTTTCAGTGCATTTTGCCCCAGGATTGCCATTCATCCTTTTCTCTCTCTATCTTTACACCCCTAATCAATTTCAGAGGCTGAAAGTCTCATATGAATTTTTGTATTTCAATTAAAGAAATATGTACTAAATATTCCAATGGAAAGTACATGTTGTGGACTACGTCTGGGCATATGATGTGTGGTGGGAAATAGTCCCAAACTAACTGTGCACCGCCGCGGTGGAGCGCATTGATGTGCTATGCTACGATGTGTAAGGCCGTTCCCTGTCGGTGGTTTGAACCCCACTCAGGCTTGGATGTTTGTGCCGTCTTTAGTATACGCTAGTTCATAAGTAGTTTTCGATTAATGATGAAAATTCTCCTCAGAGATGATAAATATTGTTGAAACGAGATAGAATGGCTGGCCAGTACTTACCATTGTGCTGTACCGCCGATAGTAACACAAAATGAAAAAACAGAAAAAGGGGAAAAAGGGACAAGCTTTCAGAACAGAGTTCCTTCGTCATGTGGGAGAGAAGGGAAGAATAAAGGATGGGAACAGAAGGGAAAGGTGGTTCACGACCTAGGTCATGAAGGTGGTGTTTCGGGAGTGTGGACGTCAGAGATACTGCATGTATGTACTGAGCCAAGCCAGAGAGGATAAATATAACCAAAGGGGAAAGATCAAGTAGTAAAGAGAAGAGAGTGAAATTAATGATGCTGAGGGGTGTAGGAGGGGCGGGGGGGGTGTCTAAAATGTTTTTCATAAACAGGGAAATATGGATGGACACACACACACACAAACACACACACACACACACACACACACACACACACACTCACTCACACACATGGAGAGAGATAGAATGACAGAGAGAGCGGGAGGGAGAGGTAGAGAGAAAGAGAGAGAGAGAGAGGGGTAAGGAACGGATAATGAATAGGTGAGCTGAGGATGGAGAAAGGGGAGGGGTTAGCGTAGATTTATGGAAGGAGGGTGGCGGGAGGAGAGGATATGTTGGAGGGCAAGTTCCCATCTCCGTAGCTCTGAGGGACTGGTGTTTGTTGGTACTATCCAAATGGCACGTGTGGTGTAACACGTGCCCAGGTCCCTGGAGTTATGCTGGAGGGCATGTTCTGCCACAGGATATTTGGGTGTCCCTAGGGTTTTAAGAATTTTCTGTAGTGAGGAATTTGTTACAAGGCTGTTACAAGGCCTCACCACTGCCTCCTTAGAACTTCTCTCTCCACCTGAACCTTGCATGCCTACCTTTTACCTACTCCCTAAAATCCATAAAGAGAATCACCCAGGCCGTCCCATAGTAGCGGGTTTCAAAGCTCCAACAGAACGTGTCTCAGCTCTGGTAGACCAACACCTCCAACCTATAACCTGCAGGCTCCCATCCTATATCAAAGATACAAACCACGTTCTGGAACGCCTCAAATCCATCCCTATGCCCCTCCCACGTGATAGCTTCCTTGTCACCATTGATGCTACATCCCTGTACACCAACATCCCTCACACCCATGGTCTATCAGCTCTGGAACACTATCTTTCCCAACGCCCACCTGAAAGCCTCCCAAAAACCTCATTCCTTGTCACACTTGCTAATTTCATACTCAACAATAATTGCTTCACCTTTGAGGGCCAGATCTACAAAATCAGGGTGACAGCTATGGGTACCAGGATGGCCCCTTCCTATGCCAACCTCTTCATGGGCCGCATGGAAGAGGCATTCCTTAAGACACAGAAGTTGCCTCCCCTGGTTTGGTATAGATTCATAGATGATATCTTTATGGTCTGGACTCACGGTGAAGAAACCCTTCTGAACTTCCTCCACAACCTTAACTTCTTCTCCAGCCTTAAATTCACCTGGTCCTTCTCCAAAGCTCAAACCACCTTCCTTGATGTTGACCTTCACCTTGCTGAGTCTCACATCCACACCTCAGTCCATATTAAACCCACTAACAAACAACAGTACCTCCACTTTGACAGCTGCCATCCCTTCCATATTAAACGATCCCTTCCCTACAGCCTGGGCATCCGTGGGAAATGTATCTGTTCCAGTTCCGAATCCCTCACCAGCTACAACAACAATCTATCCAATGCTTTCCTCTCCCTCAACTACCCTAAAGACCTCGTCCACAAACAGATCTCGCGAGCTGTCCATTCCTCTCCCTCCAAAAACAATGTTCCTAACCCCAGACCACCCAGAAGCACTCCCTTAGTCACCCAGTACCATCCTGGCCTGGAATGCCTCAACAAATTCCTCAAACAGGGCTATGACTTTCTCAAGTCATGCCCTGAGATGAGACCATCACTCCAAACTTTTCTTCCCACACAACCCAGAGTAGCTTTCCGCCATCCTCCCAACCTCTGCAACATCCTTGTCCAACCTTACAACATCCCAAAACCACCCTCCCTACCTAATGGTTCCTACCCCTGCAACCGATCCCGCTGCAAAACCTGTCCAATGCATCCTCCCACTACCACATACTCCAGCCCCACCACAGGAAAAACCTACCCAATTCAAGGCAGGGCCACATGTGAGACAACACGTCATATACCAGCTGACATGTGTCCACTGTTCAGCCTTTTATGTTGGTATGACTACCAACAAATTGGCTGAGCGGATGAATGGGCATAGACGGACTGTTCGCCTGGGGGACACCCAATATCCTGTGGCAGAACATGCCCTCCAGCATAACTCCAGGGGCCTGGGCACGTGTTACACCACACGTGCCATTTGGATAGTACCAACAAACACCAGTCCCTCAGAGCTACGGAGATGGGAACTTGCCCTCCAACATATCCTCTCCTCCCGCCACCCCCCTGGCCTAAATCTACGCTAACCCCTCCCCTTCCTCCAACCTCAGCTCACCTATTCATTATCCGTTCCTTACCCCCCCCCCCCTCTCTCTCTCTTTCTCTCTACCTCTCCCTCCCGCTCTCTCTGTCATTCTATCTCTCTCCATGTGTGTGTGTGTGTGTGTGTGTGTGTGTGTGTGTGTGTGTGTCCATCCATATTTCCCTGTTTATGAAAAACATTTTAGACACCCCCCCGCCCCTCCTACACCCCTCAGCATCATTAATTTCACTCTCTTCTCTTCTCTTTACTACTTGATCTTTCCCCTTTGGTTATATTTATCCTCTCTGGCTTGGCTCAGTATATACATGCAGTATCTCTGACGTCCACACTCCCGAAACACCACCTTCATGACCTAGGTCGTGAACCACCTTTCCCTTCTGTTCCCATCCTTTATTCTTCCCTTCTCTCCCACCTGACGAAGGAACTCTGTTCCGAAAGCTTGTCCCTTTTTTCTGTTTTTTCATTTTGTGTTACTATCGGCGGTACAGCACAATGGTAAGTACTGGCCAGCCATTCTATCTTGCTTCATAAGTAGTTTGTAAGTTTAGGGACTGATGACCCCGTAGTTAAGTCCCATAAGCTGTACAAACATTTGAACTTTTTTTAACTATGCCTCCTTTCATTAACTGGAACACCATCAGATGGCAAAAACAGAGCTTGAAGTAAAGGCATCTCAAGTTCCCATGGATAGTGTAAACAGAATTCTATCTGCTGTCAAATCAGTCCTATATATCTGGAATTGTTTATATTGTAGTTGGTCTGCAGATGCCAGATCAGAAATTTGATGATGCAGTCCAGTAGAATGTAGGTGTATTCACTACAATAACTCATTATATTTGAGTTCATAATCTATTCTAGAATTCTATAAAAGACAGTTACCAATGAGACTGGGAAGTAGTATTATGAATCATTTCTGTTATCCTTCTTATAGATAGGTGTGTGACCTTTCCGTTCTTCCAGTTACCGGACACAGTTTATGATTTGAAGACTCTTAAAATGGGAGCTAACTCAAATGAAAATTCTGTAAATAATCTGACACCTTGCATTAGGTCCTTATTGTTTGTTTATTTTTATACGTTTTTCGAATGTTGGGGGTTGGATATATCCCCCTATCCCTATCGCAAGCACCACTGGCAACTAAGCATATAGGACATTTATTATTTGGTAACAACTTTCAAATTTTTTTAAATATAAATAATTAAATATGCTTAATTTTTTTAAATCTGGTAATAGTTTTAAATGTACTTTGAAATGTAAACGTGCTTAAGATTTATTGACTGATCCCGCAACCAAAAGGGTAATTCTGGGTTCTGTGGAAGGTACACTGTCATGTCTGTTATTATTTTGTAAACATTTATTGTGTATTTTTGTTTGTGACAGGTTTTACATTCAAGATGATCAGTTCACTATGGCTCAATTGGAACAAAATGATACATACAATCTAATCATATAGCACTGTCTAGTAATAGGCACCTCTGCTGTAAGAGATAGCAATATTTTCTGTCAATTATATTGATAAGTTTAGTTCCAGTTATGCTTTGATACGTTTAAATATCATTTTGATCAAACACTTTATTCCAAATTTTGATTGTGGTACCTGTGGAGATTCAGCAGTTGCTTGGTCTCATTATCATAGTGAAAATTACAATTTAAACTGGGTCTGCATATTCTAGGAAGTGATCCACTTGAATATCTGTGACTTTAGATGATACCTTTTTACTGGTGTATAGGCAATATTTCTGAATTACAACTGTAGCTTACCATTTATGTATGAGGTGGATTCCAAAATTTTGGGACTGGTGCTTCCATCTGGAAAGTAGGAGTAGTAGATCTTTGGACTGTTAGATGGCAAGAGCAACATATCTGATGAATCAGTGTACAGAGTGGCATTCAGCTGGGAAGACGTGTTGCATGTCCTCAGTGATTTCCGTAATACTCTGTGTTTGTTTGTGTGGTAGTTTTATGATGAATCCCCAAAGACAACAGCATGTGTGTATCAAATCTGTGTGAATCTCAGAAAAAGTGCTGTGGAGACCCTTGCAATGATTTTACAATTGTTTGGTGGACAGAGCTTGAGCTGTACATGTGTGTTTCAGTGCTGAGACAGGTCAAGAGCATGATCATTTTCTTTGATACCGAGGGAATTGAGCACAAAGAATTCATCCCACCCAACAAAACAGTGAATTATACATAATACTGTGCCTTCTGTGACAGATTTGTGAAAATGTGTTGTGATGACAGCCCAAACTTTGGTGTCAAAGAAACTGGCTGCTGCATCACTACAACATGCCCTGCCACACGTACTTGCTCAGCAGGACCTTTTTGGCTAAACACAACATAGCACACACCATACTCACCAGATTTGGCACCTTATGACTTTGTGCCTTACCCTTACTGAAACTCAAGTTGAAAGGCTGTCGGTTCAACAATCTAGAGAGGATTCAAGAAGAATTGCTGGTGGCGCTAAACACCCTGAAAGAACAGAACTTCCAGAAAATGTTTGAGCAGTGGCAAAAGTATTGAGACCAGTGTGTTGTACATGAGGATGGGAACTACTTTAAGGGCAATGGTGACTATTAGTCCAAAGGAAAGGTTTTCAACAGATGACAGCACCAGTTCCGAAAATTTTTGATAGCACCTCGTAGATATGTTTAGTTAGCCATAGAGATTGTCAGACAGTGTTACACTTCTGACAGTATTAACAGTTTATAATATAATATATTCTGGAGCAGCATGCAGCCTTGTTTCACAAAACATTTAAGAAACTTTACACAAGTGTCAGAAATGAAATGGAGCAAACAATGTGAGGCAGTGGAAAGGTTTTGTTAAATTCAGTACAGCTACATCCTTAGCAGTCACAGAATGCTTTAGGTATGAGAACTGCTCATAAAAAATGGTGGATGACAGATGATATCAGAAACTGGGGATATGTTGTTATTTGTTTTTCTAACACATACCAAGATAACTGGCACAAAAAAATATAGTAAATTCTGAGCCTGCACTGATATTCCTTCGCTGGACATATACCCATCTTGCAGTCTTTATGTTGTTGAAGATTAGCTCTCAGAGTTATAATTTAAATCTAATTTTTCAGAAAGTTCAATACATAAGACTTTAACAAATTCCTCTCTAAATATTTTTTCTAAGTCGCAATTTAGTCAAGCCAATTATGTAATTTTCTGTGTAACTAAAGACACACACACACACACACACACACACACACACACACACACACACACTTTACAACTGATACAAATATCAGCCATAATGTAATCACATAGTGATAATTTTTAACTTTTCATTACAAACTTGACTGGCACAGAATGTATATTCAGCAGCTGACAGATTTCAAAAAAATTAGGAGACTAGGGTAAATTCTCCAGTTCATTCCATACTGAATCCTTAGTAGCTTGATGGAAATAGGTACAACATATTCCACATATGTCTCTTTTGTACAGCCTGAGATTATTTTTTCTCTCTTTTAGCATTTTCTCAACTATTTTTGTAGTATGGTTTATATTAAAGCTTCTGCTGAATACCGAACACAAAGATCTTCAGATAGACTTTTTGTTTCCATTATGTGTAACTGCTAATGAAGTCATGAGAAGGCCACAATCTCAGTTGTTGCAGCAAAAGGCAAAAGGCTAATGAAATAATACACACTAGGGTAAATAATTTGTTTTAATTATTTATTTTATAATTAATATGGTCTTTTATTTACTTACCAATGTTTTTATGTTTTAATTAACATCTTTTTCTTTGTAAACAACAATTGGGCAGTGAAGATTCAAGTGAGCTTTTCATTTGTAAAGTAGATTAGTCTTTGTCTGATTCTTCTGGTAAGTTCCATTTATAAATCACACCAGAAAAAAGGTGATCACAACCCCAGAACTTATGAAGTTGGTTTCTGTCTTAGATGATTTTACACTATAGTTTATGTTTATATCCATGACAAGAGCATTGGATGCCAATGCCTGGAAAAGCCACTCACTGCCATCACTATTTCCACAACTGGTGACATACAAAATTAGAAGTAAATAAGAATTCTAATTTCACAAAACAGAATTGTGGAATCAGTTTCACTGAAGCTTCCTCTCTGCATTGTACTTCTCTTCCAGCACAGTGGGTGTTTCACTTTATTATACCAGTACCTAAGGAACTAATTAATTATGAGGTTATTTTTAAAGAGTATTTGCAAGAAACAATATGAAGCATTGACAATAATTTAAACATAAAATGTTTCAATTTGTAGAAAAAAGGTCCACTATTACATTAAAATTGTTTGTAAAAAAATACAATATGTATTGGAAACTAGTGAAATGAATAATAAGCATTTCTATATTGCCAGATTCATACATACGACAAAGATTTATCATTTGGCATTGTGTTGTGTGCTGATGTTCGGAAGTGCCAAATCACTGATCATGTATGACATACTTGAATTCTGAGTGTACATTCAGTATTTTTTTTAGTGTTTTATATGTAATAAATTACAATGCCAAATGCAGGAAGTTTATTTATTTAAGCTAAGCAAATTCAGTTCACTTCAGTACTGCTATCTATCCATTTCACCAAAATGACATCTCCCCCTTCAGTTTCTTACCAGCTGTCTTTATAAAATTTCATTTATTTCAACATGCCAGACATTAGAGGTCATTAATCATGACCTATAACTATCATTTTCTATCTACAGTACAGTATGTTTGCTCCAAAACCTAATTACTGAATAACAATTACGTATTGATTAGCAAGGCTGCTGCCAAATTTCAGAATATTTGAGAAGAAAAAAGCAGATCTGCAATCTTCTCATAACTAGCTGACTAGCTGATTAGATCCAGTAGTCACATACATTATGCAACAGTTGGGGAGCTATAGTTATATGCTGTACAAAATTAGCTCATAAGAAAAGTATTAACATGAAGAAATTTCCTTACATAAAATATGCTTGCAAAATATGATCTCATAGATACTTTTAATTACACAATAAATGTGTTTCAAGAACAAGAGGAAAGAAAATGCAAACCCATGAAAACAGCTCATTATCACATGGAATAATTTCATTTGCTCATCCTTAAATTCACACCCAAAATGCAAAGCAAGTGTGCCACATGCACTGAAATTTATCCAGATAACAAACAGTAGACTGCAAAGAATAAACTTAATTCAACCTCAACAAATATCCAATATTATGCACTGCATTGCTCTCAGTTATCTGTCTGTTAGACATACTGTATGTATAAAGTAAATTGAACAAACCAGTATTCACTGTATATTTTTGTCATTCAGAATTTTTTTGTACAGTTGGGCATTGAGATGTAAGAGAATTGATCTGCACATCTGCAATAAAGGCAAATACAGCAAGATTATTGTTGTATATAGAATGACTATTGTTTGCAGAAACTGAAAATACAAATACTGGCTACTAATGAATCGCATAAATGATGTCTAGAATGAAGGTAAGATATGGGCAGAAACAGGCCACTTTGATACAAATCTCAGTGTTCATGTACTTGCTATGCAGGTTTGATACCAGAAAACAGTTCTTAAAAGGACTGTGAACTTTAGAATAATATTTCTACACTGTTGCTCATCACAGAAAATACAAGAAGCACCTGCAGCTGTGTTACACTTCTTTACCATATAAATCTCTGTGCATGTTTGTGCTATGTATAAGAAGCTACATGTAATACCAATTTGTTGAAAACATATTGTGATATTTTTGCGAGATATCCAAGTAATTCTGCTGTAAATTTATTCTATAACAGCAATTAAAGATGTTAGTAAGTAAGTCTGAAATAAATCTCATCTTTTAAAGACAGCTTCAGACAAAAATTGCTCACAGTGGTATAAATAAGTGTCACAAATCTAAGATGAATAACAAAGTTTCAACATCTGGTGTAATAACAGTAATAATAATGTAATAATAATAATAATAATAATAATCCAGCAAACATGGCCAAGTGGAAAATTCATATCATTGGAAACAATGTCTTTCTTTATTACTGTCTAGCAGTTATTACTGTGAAATCTATTCTAATACTTCATTTTTCTTACAGAATTTTTCCCACACATAGTCAGTCGAACTAACAACAGTCCAAATTATCATCATAACATACCTCACTAACCTATAGTACACTTAAGGATGATTTTTAGTGCAGCAGATTGCAACAATAAGCATCAGATTTTTTCCTGATTGTCAGTTATAACAAGAACAGATGCTATTCATATCTCTCAGTCTACAATCCACACATAGAATATTTTCAACATGTAGTAATACCAGTCTCTGCATAAATGCATTTAACTCCTTTTTTTAATCCTACATATAATACACAGGAACATGTACAAGTGCACATGGTAGAGAATGCACACATAAATACATAAGCACACACACAGTCTTAGAGATCAATCACTTCAGTCACACAGTCTCCAAGCAACGTCAACTATTCTTGCCTACCAGCCTGTTGTAAGTGGCTGTTGCCTTTCCTGTCAGTCATGTGGCCCGAAGTAGGCATTTTCTGTATTCAGAATTGATATTAAAACAAAAAGAACATTATTTAATAATTATAGAATTGCTCACGGTATCTTGACATCGGAATTATGCAAAAGGACATTGATGTACTGTAGGCCTATATAGTTAGAATTAAGACTGCTCAGTGAACAATTAGATATGTTTTGCAAACCAGTGCAAAGGTAGCATCTGATAGATCTGAGTGAACAGTGAAGAAATTTTAAAGTTACTGAAAGGTTATGTAATATACTGGTGTATCAAATGTGGCAAGGATGAAAAGGAAATGAGGTAACATTTTAAAATGATATTGGTACTTGAAAACTACTGTGTATTTTGAAATAGGTTTCGGTGTAAACTCGATTACACAACATTCCTGTTAATAGATCATGTGCATTTCATGTAGTACTTGGATTTTCCATACACAAGGTTGCTACATAATCGAGTTACAGTTACACAGTACAGCTGCTATTTCGAAACAGTTCGATAAGGAACAGTGTGAAACTTTTTGTAATCATTCATCTTTTTAAAAAGAAGAGGAAATACTTGAGCTAAAAAAGAAATACATTTATTTTAGTGTGTCCCATCCCATATATCATTTCATCATTAGTATGAATGGACATTAATGTTTACTAACAGAAGAGAACTTAAAAGTTTTTAGGAAAGAGAAAAAGTATGCAGGAAGAGAAGATGAAATAAATTGCCTCAGTAGTAGTGCCAGGCAAACTTTGTAGTGTCTTCTCTCTTTTAGCAAATAGCAAATATTCATATTTTACATACCAGTAACATGTGCTCTTTAATTTGACATATCTATTGCCATTATGTGCAAGTGAGTAGCACTTTGTACTTCAATTCTGCAAAAGATGTATGTTAATAACTTTTGCATATAATTGTAGTTGGAAATAAAACTCACAGCACTTTGAGAAATGCATGCAATAAACCATGATTATTTTAGAAAACAGCAAAATTTTCTTGTCATCGAAGAATTTCAGAAGTAGACTGATTTCTGAAATAAATAAATAAATTAATAAAATAAGAGGTAGATAGATAGAGAGAGAGAGAGAGAGAGAGAGAGAGAGAGAGAGAGAGAGAGAGAGAGAGAGAGAGAAAGCACTACTCTTCTGAACATTTTATTGTTGTAATCAAAATCAGTTATCTATTTAGCACCATTGTTAATGTAGCAAAGATTTAGGCTATTTGTGTGCAAAATGAACTTCCTACCTACTGGTATATGACACTTTCACAATAGAAAATGTGTATCTGGCTATACAAATCAATATGTATTCTAAAATAAATACACAAATAAATTCATTATATTGGCTTCCTAACAATGTGACAAGATGTTCAGAAGATGTACTTTTAAATTAGTATTACATAACGGTACTTGAAACTCTATGTATTTTATTTGTGCCTTTATACAATATGACCGTTCACCTCCAAACTGATTTTTTGTAAATCATGATGCAAGTGTGTGTGTGTGTGTGTGTGTGTGTGTGTGTGTGTGTGTGTGTGTGAGTGTAATATTTTGCTGTAATAAACAGAATAGTAGTGTACATGTCAGTCATAACTATAACTTTAATTTTATGGATGACAGTATTTAGAGTGTTCTGAAGTAAAGCATTATTCTGTAAAGAGTTAATAAGCTTAGCTATACCGAGTAAGATGAAATTTGCCACTGTAGAATATTACTGTTCCAGAACCCATGCTTTTGTGAATGATACTGCAGTCTTACACCTTTTACTCTAAGATCTTGCTTTCTACTGCAACTGAAAATAATCGTACAGCATTTTTCTTTTTGTGTATGAGAGAGAAGGGTACAAGCAGCAAAGGTAAACTTTTATAGATATCTTCATTTATATAGTCAGTAGACTATTATAGGAAACAGCCACTTACAACAAATGAAATGGTGAGTAATTGTTGCTGAAAAAAGAGGAACAGTAATACTAACATTTTAACACACTAATGTACTCAGAATTGACTACCCTTTCTACAGGAACTGCAAATTAAAATGTATTAGTGTTACTGAAGATTTACATTTCTTTACCAGAAACTTGTACACACTACTGAATGAAGGTTTTTTTTTGCATGTACTACTAACTGGTAGGTAGTAGTTCTTTATCTGATTTCTGGAAGCCAGGAAATACTTTTTATTGTACACATACTTCAAGTGATGCATCTTGTTACACACTGCTGCAGTATTTCTGTAGGTTTATTTAAGTATCTGTTATTGATTGAGCTCTCTGTGTGCAGATTTATTTAAAACTGATTCTTCTAATACAAATAGTTTGGGAAATTAAAATTCAGAAATTTTGTTTTCAAATGAGTCAATGCAGTTTGCTCTGGGAAAACATTATCAGTCACATTTCTGAAATTTGAACCCAAACTCACATAGGATGAAAACAAAGTGTGCAAAAATAATTGTTCAGGAAATTTCTTTATTGAACATAGAAAAATGAGGCATTATCATTACCAATTAATTAATAAGTTTGCTATTGCAGAGACCACTATTTTAGCACAAATATCAGGCACATACTTCCTATTTCATCAGCAAAAATTTCTAACACCATTTCACATCAGACCAAACTTCCCATGCTTACTTGTAATTGGCACTCAATTAAGAAATTACAGCAAAATTTTAGGTTGTTTAAAAAAGCAGTCTATAAATGCCCCATGAACTAAGTGTATCCTTTGTGCGTGTATATTCATTATTCTGTGGACATTCTCATCTTCATTGTAGTTCTACCTTTAAAATCAGTTCCATTTAATTTTAATATGGTGATGTTGCTTTGGCTAGGTTATGAGCTTGTTGAGAAATTGACCGTAAGTGGTGTGATGGGTACTTCAGGTAATGGGTATAAGGGATCAAACAAATATTTTTGTAAAGCAATACGTTAGACACATCAACTTACAGTGAATGAGATATTTCATAACAGCAGACAACGAAGCATGTTCTGAAGCTTTTGGCAGCTTACTGTTTGAAGATACATGAACTCGTGAATGCCTGTGCTAATGTTGAAAATTAGTTTTAGATGGGCACTAAATATTCACCAAAATATATTCATAACATCATCTGAAGTGACCAAATTTCAATACATGCTTCATAATGCAATCAAATTTTAACAAATAGATTAGAATAGCAGATTAGTAATAATAATTTCAAATGTAATTCATCTGATACTCATAACTGTCCCCTGATGAACTATTTCATGCACTTGCAATGATGACACAGACTAAATTAGTATTCAAGCACTTACTATATATGATAGTCTCCGAGGTAGTTTGGTTGTACAAAGGGCAGTGTCAAAAGCTATTTCTTATTAAAATTATACTGAAATTTGAATACTGTGCTATATTTTTTTGTAATCAATTTAATCCCTTCTCAGTGAAAATAATTAATATTAGTTGTTTTTTAATATACTGAAAGCTTGAAAATAAATAAATAAATAAATCCTGGCACATGAGTAATGTATACCTAAATTAAGAAAAGTACTAGCCACTTTTCATTGAAGGAAAAAAAAGGGAAGATGTTCTTTATCAGTTGACCAATAATATCATGTTTGTTACACAAAGATTGCCTACTGTTTTCTAGGTGTTTAATTATCAATATACCAATACCTAATAGCATTATATTTTGCACAAGCTAGTCTGGCCAATGTCATGTCTAAAATTGCACCATGGTATTGTTGTATGGTTGTTATTAATGAAAAAAGACACCACAGCATAAATGTCAGTTCAGCTGCAAAGACTAATTATTTGGATGAATGTAAAGCACTGCTGAAATGTATTTAAAGCACTGTTTATTTAGTGATGCTGTAAGACACTGCTAATGAGAAGTAGAATGTTTAGGTATCTACTTAGCAACTTTATAAATCTATAGTCCATACATGATGACTCACATTTCTGGAGCTCTGGATCATAGTGAGCAGTTATTGTGGAAAGATGTAACACAGATCACTGCTACTTCCAACCTGACTTTTCCTGGTTATTCAAAAATCAAATTAATTCCATTATTTTCAGTAGTGTACTAAAATAATAAAGTGTTAAACTAAATCAGTTACAGATGATATACTCTTTTGTAAAAGTATGAGGATGATAGCTTGAAAAATGTTAATTTTAGAGATAATTCTTTAGAATTTCTGTTCTATGCAGAGAGACAGAAACACAACACACACACACACACACACACACACACACACACACACACACACACACACACATCAAGAGTGTGTGTGTGTGTGTGTGTGTGTGTGTGTGTGTGTGTGTGTGTGTGTGTGTGAGAGAGAGAGAGAGAGAGAGAGAGAGAGAGAGAGAGAGATTTTTTCCAGGCATAATGATTGTGATCAAAGACAATTCCAGTTTGAGCAACTACAATGGAAAAAAATAATGATAAAATTCTGTTGACTTTATGCTAGCACAATGTTCAGAAGTGTTGTTTTGTTTCATAACTACTGTTAAAGAATAATTTAAATAATGATATCTGAGATGTATGAAAGAAAAAACCTAATTTAGATTTGCTCTAAATTTTAATTTCTGTAAAACAAAAATAGAAACCAAAGTGTCCACATTAAACTGGCAAAAATTCTCTTCATAAATATAGTCTTTCACGTTTGTTGTAACTGACTATAGCTGAGAAAAGAAGAATCCCCCCCCCCCCCCCCCCAAAAAAAACAGCAATGTAATCTAATGTCCAACTATACTTTTGTCGATATAATCTTATTTAATTTTTGATAGTATCATAAGCACTTCCACAGACAGAAACATGATAGGAAAGGTGTCAAATTATTCTATTTCTGAAATATATATGGACTGATAGTATTTCTCTAATTCAGTGTTAATGGCTTTAGCAGCAGCAGACACTACCTATGTAGTCTAAATAACATGAGCATTACCACACACATTCCAGACAAATTATACTACTAAAGGTTATAATCACAGACCAGAACTCTGGATTCTAATTCCATAAAATTTTGAAGTTGACACTGGATGGCATATGACAACTGTAATAATTGCTTGATGTTCTTTACATGGAATTCAACAGGAATATAACTAGACTGGTTCTTAGTTATTTATTTAGGGCCATAATATAGTGTGGCACTGAAATTATCTTTGAAATGCATTTTGTGGAAACAATTGAGTCTTCAGCCTAGTAATAAGCAAATACAGCCAATAGTTTCAAAGAGAGCTATTTGCTAACTAAGAAAGAAAATAAATTGGATAGCAAATTGAGAAGTATACAGAGAACATACCATAAAGAAGGAGGGGACTGATAACCTAGCCGTTTAGCCCCCTTTAAAAAACCCAACAACAACATAAAAAGGTACCGCAGAAACAGATAAATGTATGGAATATTATCAATCAGAATAAAAATATATGCAATGTCTTTTCCAGTTAGTTGCTTTCACTACATTTCGCTAGGCATATGTGAATAAATTGAAACCGCTCAGCCTGGCATATTGCGTGTCAATGTGCCGTGTGGATAATTGGTGTGGTAATAGGAACCCATAAATGTAGCAGAAGTGTCACTTGTTTCATGGATGTTGATTTACGGTACCTATTATTATTTACATACAAATTCTTTCTAATTGTAACACCTACGACGAAAACATAGCAAATGAAGGCTATGAACAATTTTTATAAGGATCTCACCATGTTCGAAAATTGAAGGATAAACAGTTCCCTAAATTTTGATGCTGTACTGATATGCTCCTTTGAAGAAAAGCTCATTGAATGTCTGCATTAATAAATGAAAATGGAGAATTTGTGAATATCAGTCAACAAAAAAAGTTGGGCTACGGCAAACTATATCTTTAGACTGGAAGCTGAAATTTGGGGAATTCCCAAGAACGACTGCTTATCGAATGCGCAGGCTTCAAAAGATATATATCGAACACGCGACTCTGTATCGACAGCGAGACTCACAAATTGCGGTAAATGTCTAGTTTATTGCCATGGGAACATAGTGTATCTTTCCTCTTTATTACGATAATTTCGGCCCAAACTATAAATCTCTAGAATTATTGTCTATAGTGTGCAGTGTGTTGTCAGGGGAACACAGTGGTTAGTAATGAGTGAAAACGTTGCAATTTCATTACAGTCTCACATAGCGAAACGTACTTCCTTGGTTATGTAGTTGTGTACACTTGCTTGAACTTTGTTGCTTTTGTAACGCTTTCGCTCATTGCTATTCAATACGAAAAAAAGATAATGCATCCCTGATAACACACAACACACTTACCATAGTTCGCTCCACCACAGTCAATTGTTGATATAGAGCCACGAGTTCGATATATCGTTTGAGGCAGGATAGGGCATCATGGGGTTCGCTCTACCACAGTCAATTGTTGTTGTAGAGCCTCGAATTCGATATATCGTTTGAGGCAGGATAGGTCATCATTCTTAGTAATTACCGACATGTGCGATAGCTGCAGAGAAGCAGGTGGCTATAGCAGCGTCTTGGGTCGCCGCTAGCGCCGCTGCTGGAAGGGCGTGGCCACTCCGCCCACGGTTCGTGTGCGCCCTTTGACCTTCCGCCTTCGCGGACCGTCCTCAGTATTTGTGTGTAAAAACCATCATATCTTGCGAGTAGCTCCGCTTAAATCAACTGTTCGCGTATAATAATTTCTAGCTCTTCGACCTTGTATTGTTGGGTAAACGGTACGCCAAAGATGACAGTACCGCACTGCAGTAGTTCAGTCAACAGCAACAATAGGCAATAAAATGAGTCATATTCGTGCATCAGAAAACGCTGTTGGTATTTAATATTCGTCAGGCTCATCATTAAAAGCTTAAAGCGTTTATATGACACTATCCCTGTAGAGGAAAACTGATGATATCTAATTTCAGCAGTGGCGTAACTATGGGGGGGGGGGGGGGGGATGAGGGGGATAGAACCACTCCCCCCCCCCCCCCCCAAAAAAAAAAGAAAAGAGATAGAGAGAAAAGAAAAAGAAAAAAGAAATCGTATAACAGCAATCTGGTAAAGGTAAAGATTGGAAACTTGGGGTGTTTTACCACAAGTTTTCATTGGATGGGGGTGAATTAGTTTCTTCAACGGGAGTAGTAGGTGGTAGTCTGTCTGGAATTTTGCTCGTCAAGCAGATCTATCCCCCCCCCCCCCCCCCACCACGCCACTGAATTTCAGACAATATTTTCGACTTGCAAAATCAGTATTTTCATCCATTGTTTGTTCCTGGGAGAAAGTTGTGACTGTTCAGACAGCAAATTATTTGCAAGAAAAATCTCATCTCAATTTAGGAACACGCCGTTGCGTAGGGATTATTCAGGCAGTCATTGTAAACATAATATAGACTAGACCAATGCCGTGAAAAAAAAAAAAAAATTGCATCTGATGAAGAAAGGACAGTGGGTACAACATTGCGTTGTTAGACTGAATGGAATATAACCAACAGTAGGCATGGTTGTCTCAACCATAAAATTATTTGTTATCCCTAACGCTTATTTTGAGCACTTATGTGGCAGTGAATTTTTACAGTACTTGACGCAGTCAAATAGGTTAAATCTGTAAGTAAACGGGAGGGACAAAATTAATTTTGTAAGCCACGGCCTAAGGTGCAAACAACTCTTTAGAAAACAGATTCCCAGAGGGAGGTTTAGAACGTAGAGCCAAGGCAAAGGGATCGCTGAAAACAAAACTAAATGGTAGTATCAAGAGCATCGCAGTTACCATACTTGGATGCCTAGCCCGATTGACGAATCCAGTTTCTCTGCACAGTATTTCGACGACTGGACCGTTAAACTCGGTTAAAGTTTTAAATGGTAGCAGCTTGGTTTTACAAGGAACGGAAGTGTTAACAATGGTGTAGACTTCATATTGGCAGTATAGCTAGAGTTTAATCTGACCAGGAGACACGTGAATCGTTCAGAGTCTACATGAATGGTCAGATGGGGCATCTTACGCATACGCTGAATCACTGGTCTGATGAAAACCGCTCAAAATATGAAATATTGTGTACAAATGTGGGATCTTCAATCTGGTGTGTCATATGGAAATATATACTCGGAATGGTAAGATTAGATTACTCTCCATATCCAGCATGATTTCATCGTGTACAATCAAAAAAGAAGAAGAAAGAGTCCACTGACCGTGCTCTGACAAAATCACAAAACTCAACATTTTATTGAAATAATAAGTACAATTCCGTTGACCACTGCAAATGATGTTTGAAAGTTTTATAGAAAGCTTCTGAGTCAAAATAATATTACTGTGGACAGCATTGAAATTATGATGTTATCAACTTTGTAGAAACTAAGCAGGTATTTAAACTTCGGATCCAAGTTGAAGACCAGCTAAAGTTATCCGAACGGCTTTCAAATAAATACGGGACAGCTGTTTGTCCTGGTCTTTGATGTTTCTTCCAGACCTGACGGCATATCTCTAGAACCTAGACAAATAGAAACACACCTACTGTTTCATAAACAACGAGGAATATCATGGAAATACGAAAACACAACGCGAACTGAAGATATAGGAAAATGTTTTTGTCATCATGGTATCGCTGTCAGCGCCAATAAAGATGTTAAACACGAGTCGACAATGCACGACGATCAGCTTCGCAGAAAACCGTGCATTCAGGAGACTTGATGCGTAACAGGAGAAGGCGACTCAGGAGAAAAAGTCAAAATTCACATTTAAGCTGTCAATGACGAACAAGTTAAGGGTACATATGCTCTTTGACTAGACAGGAACCTAGAGTTTTTTTCATAGGAACATCAAGAACCATTGCTGACTTACATTGTAATATATGACTGACATTGTAATTAACGATACTAAAACTGATCGTTATTTCTGTAGTAATCACTACAAATATATTAAACCCATTTTGAGACAAGACGGTCAATTCCTCCATGCACAAATGTTTGCAATTAGCTACAGCGGCATGTTTTTTTCACCCAGGTGTGCACCTCTTCGCAAGAAACATACCGATGGCCATGAAGGTCTCAATTTTCAGGGCTCCAAAACATATGGGAATCGAAAAGTCGGGAAATCGGGACTATATGGAGCATGTGTAGCTGATTCCCAGCCTTGGATAAATGTAGGCCGGCTTTGTCCTGTTGCAGAATGATGCCAGATTTTGTTAACTTTCTCAACATTTCGAGGAGGGGGGGGGGGGTTGAGCCTCAGAAACCACACCCCTCGCTACGCCTATGCCTTGACCTAATTATGATATTTGACGAGAAAAAGGCTCTGCTGTTCTGAGGCAAGCAGGAGTAAAGTATAGGGAGCGTAAGGTTATTTACAACTTGTACAAAAACGAGACAGCGGTTGTCAGAGTTGAAGGGCATGAAAGGGATGCAAGAGGTTGGGAAGGGAGTAAGACAGGGTTGTAGCCTTTCTCCAATGCTATTCAATTTATACATTGAGCAAGCTATAAAGGAAAGCAAGGAGAAATTTGGAGAAGGAATTAAAGTTCAGGGGGAAGAATTAAAAACATTGCGTTTTGCCGACGACATAGTAATTCTGTCAGATACGGCAAAGGACCTGGAAGAGCAATTGAACGGAATGGACAGTGTGCTGTAAGGTGCATATAAGATGAAGATTAAGAAGAGAAAAACTAGGGTAATGGAATGCAGTCTTAGGAAATCAGTTGATGCTGAAGGAATTAAATTAGGTAACGAAGCAATAAAGGAGGTAGATGAGTTTTGTTACTTGGGCAGTAAAATAACAAATGATGGTCGCAGTACAGAGGATATAAAATGCAGAATGGCAATGGGTAGAAAAGCGTTCTTGAAAAGAGAAATTTGTTAACGTCGAATATTGATTTAAGTCTAAGGAAGTCCTTTCTGAAGGCATTTGTATAGAGTGTTGCCTTGTATGGAAGTGAAACGTGGACGATAAACAGTGCGGACAGGAAGAGAACTGAGGCTTTTGAAATGTGGTGCTACAGAAGAATGCTGAAGATTAGGTGGGTGGATCGCGTAACTAATGAGGAGGTACTGAACAGAATTGGGGAGAAAAGAAATTTCTGGCATACCTTGACCAAAAGAAGGGATAGATTGGTGGGACACATTGTTAGACATCAAGGAATTGTGAATTTAACGTTGGAGGGAAGTGTGTGGGGGTAAAAACCACAGAGGAAGACCAAGAGATGGATACAGTAAGCAGATTCAGACAGATGTAGGTTGCCGTTCTTATGTGGAGATGAAGAGGCTCGCCCAGGATAGGGTATTGTGGAGAGCTGCATCAAACCAGTCTCCGGACTGCAGGCGACAGCACACAAGAAATCATTACTGAGGTCAAAATGCGTTATGGAGACTTGGAAAGAAATGAAGGATGAAGTAAAACATGGACAGTGGTCACAGATTTTTCCTTGTACAACACCGAACCATTTTAAGTTGGATCCAAGGACTGCCGTCCTTGGATCCAACTTATAATGGTTCGGTGTTGTACATGAAAAAAATCTGTGACCTCTGTCCACGTTATATATGGTATAATGTCAGCTACATATAATACTTTAGTAAGATATACTAGTGTCTAGTTAGTAAGATAAAACATATCTCTGTCACAGAGCCAAGTCCAACTTCTTTAACCACTGGACTGGACAGCTTCCTGACTGACTATATGGAGTTCGGTCCTCCCTCCTGAGAATGATCGTAATGGGCAATTAGTAATTATGTGGGTCATGGTTTGTATGTCTGCTCCACAGTAACATGACTGGTCGTCTGTCTGTCCCCATTTGAATTTCCAATAGTTACAGCGACCAAAACCAGTTCGGAAGCGGTTGATCAAAGACCATTCTCCCCTGGGAAGGTCCATTCCTTGGAGCTGCTTAGAGGGATCGTGTATCCAGATGCTGTTTTTTTCCGCTAAACGAATCCCAAGTTCTTGCCCAGTTTGATTTAGGACGGCAGTGGTAGTAACAGATGGAACCTGGATCTATGTTAAAGGCTGCAGTGTCTGGAATATCGCAGCTCGACAGCTACGTCCTGGGGTCGGTACCGAACTGACTTGTAGGTGTAAAGAGGAGAGGCCGTGACATTCACAGTGCGTGGACGTCGGCACGCACGCTCGCGAGTGAAGGTGAAACCGAGTGCGGCCGTTAATTGGAGGAGGAGGGGGCGGTGCGGGTGGGGGGGGGGGGGTGTCGTGGGATCGCGCGTGGGCGGCGTGCGCCGTGGGCGTGTGCTGGGGCAGTTCGTCCGGGCCCGGGCCGCAGCGCGCGCCGCCGACCGCCGCCGAACACTGCCGAGCGTCGCCGAGGCTCCCCCTCCGGCGCCGTGTGTCGTGGCGGGGGAAGGAGGGGAGGGGGTAGCACGGGCGGGGCAGGGAGGGGCGCGTGGCGGCGCACGCGTGGGCAGCGGGACCCAGCCGGGTTCGCACGTGCGCCAGGGCTGCCACGTGCTGGAGGGCAGCGCCACCGCCGCACACACACCCCTCGCTGAATTAAATTTCGCGCCGGCTCGTTAAGAGGGGAACGTGTCCCGAGACGTTTGCCCGAGGCTTCCCTCCACCTCCCTCTTGCTTTTCGATTGGGCGTTTCTTTTGTTCCGACGCCAGGAGCTGTGTGCTATAGGCCCTCCACTTGCCTAGAATCCGTTTACGATAACTTACTCTACTTACTGAGTTACTCCCCGTTTAAAGACATCCTCGGAGTCCCGGTCACTTCTCTCCGGGCAGGGGCGGATGGAGGGTTCGATTCTCGCTGGGGGGGGGGGGGGGGGGTGGGAGGGTTGGGTCACAGGCCACTGTTTGCCTTTTCGGTCGTTGTCATTACCCTTCCAATGCCCCCTCCCCCACCCGCAATGCAACCCGAAAACATACCTTGCCGTTACCTTTAATTTCAGCGTATCACATGTGTGTTCGATTTTAACACCTGTAATATAAATATTTAAAATTCCGTGAAGTACTGTTTTTCAAAAATATGTGCTCAAAACTTTGCGAGCTACACCCATCAAGCAGTTAATTTAAGAACTACGATAGGATCTTCGATAACATCACAATTTGCGGAGTTTGAAGTGTGCACTCAGAGTTATTCACTACTTTGCTTTGTATGCAGAATGTGACTATATAAGTGAGATAAAGAGAGGAATGATAATTACTTCAGTCACCTATGTGGGGGGAGGGGGGAAGGAGAGGGGGAGGGGGTCGAAAAGGCTTTGGTATAAGTGAATAATATCTTATTCGGATATTTGAAGTGGCTAATGTGATGCATAACAACAAATGAAATTAATTAAAAAATAAATACTGCCATAACCTTTCGTACACACTTCGTATCTGGAAATAAAAATGGTACAATTAAAAATATCCTCCCCTTGGATCCGCCACTGCTCAGAGATAAAGTTGACACTTTTGCTGCAGATTTTTATTTTCTTTCTTTTGTTTGTTTGTTCTTTTGTTTGAGATAGTATACTCTTTGGCAGTATCAGATTATGTAAACACAGATTTAAAAACTTTAAACAATTTTTTTAAATTGATGGATCACATTCCACTGGTTACGTATTTCAGAACAGTAAAATACATTTTTTTTCGATGCCAGGCTAAGGATGTTTTCATCAGAATAACTTTAAAATTACATATAAAAGAAATTTCACAGAGTGACATCGCTTTCGTTATGCAAAATGAGTCAAAAATGATTTTCGAAAAATAAATAAATAAATCGCTAAAAACTGGGCCAATATCAGTATGATGCTCGCCAGCACAATGTGCTCTCTAGCCCACTGCATTGTGCCTGTAATTTGCATTTATATTCTCACAGTGACGCGGTTCTTTGTGCTTTATTTATTTATTTAACAATCATCTTGGAGTAATTTTGCGTGAGGAAAGCGATGTCGCTTTAGTGTGATGATTCTTTTACATGTAATTTTAAAGTAATCCTTTAAATACATCTTTAGCTGATGTCGTAACCATGGTAACTATTACTGTTTCAATCAGCGCAGCCAATGGGCTATGATCTATCAATTTAAAATTTCAGTACAGTTGTTGCGAGGATAGCCACGCTTAAAATAGAAAAACTTTAAATCAATATAATGGACTGGTGAGATGTGAAACAATGGTGTTCGCGGAATCGATGAAGTCGGAAATATGTTGAAAGCACTGAAAAGGAGGGAGAAGATGATATAAAAATGTAAACTATCACAGAAAGTTCCCATTGAAATTAATGAACCGTATAAAGGAAAAATAGCTATACGTCATTACGTAATTCATTTCCAGCCCGATGATGCCATATGTCATCGTCATCTTTATCTGTTACTCTTAGCCCAACAGTTTGATCAAAGATTATAAAGAACACTATAGGACTCTCCAAATTTCATTGCAGGTAGCTTGCCCACCATTATTTCGGGGAAATGTCTGAGTTAGAGTACAAACTGCAAGATTTTCAAAATATTATAACAAGTTAAAGGAAACAAAATAATTTGGAAATATCATTAATATATTATTCTAAGATGTCTAAATTAGTAGTAAACAATTTGAAAAAGGTGTCAGGTATGGTAAAGGAAATATATCCTGCCCAATTATGCCATATGAAGTCAACCCAAACTTCTCTCCACAAACTAAAATAAAATAAAAATCTCAAAAACTCAAAAAGTACGTTATTGCAATCATTAGGAATAGGAATATGCAAAGAAATAGTTTTATTAATTGAAGCCAAACAGAGGCGTATTACTGTTAATAATATAAATGAACAATAACGTTCCAATTAAGGAAATGTAAAGTCAATATAAAAGCTGCTAACTTTTTATAGTAGTGGTTAAACTCCGTTTACATTTCTATTTATATAGTTTAAGAAAAAAACATTACTTTTCACTCACAAATTTAAAAACAATGGGCTGGAAAGGGTTAACTGAGAGCATTGAGTACAAGTGCAAGTATGAGATTGGAGAGTTGGCACTGGAGAGGAAGTCGTTGGAAACCGCATTTAAAAAAAAAGGAAATGATCGTATAGCGACTTGCGTGTCGATGCTGATCAGATGATGGTGATCATGATGATTATACACAACACATGGCGGGAGTCGAACCCGGGCCCCCTGCATGGTAGTCAGTGGCTCTGTCGTCTGAGCTACGGAGGCGAACTGGAAACCTTTTAAAACAGTCAGCATTGTGAAACAAAGCAAAACAGTGAAATGAATTTTTATCAGTTTTTATGAAATTTAGAAATAATCCAAACAGTGCTGAAACGGCTCGCACTGCTATGCGAGTGACGTTGTATAGTTTACATGGTGATCAGCTCCGGTACCTTTAGTGAGTGGAAGAAGTTGGAAAGGACTATGCCTATTCGTGTGACGTTGAAGAGACATTGCATGCTTTGAGAACTGTTTGAAACAAGGGGGCGGTGGATGTGTGGTGGAAACAGTGCCATTATTGGGGAGGCGGGAAATGTTTTCAGTTCTCAAACTGGGCTATGACCACAGCTGACAATGTCGGGAAGAACGAGTTTATTGGAAGCTGTTTCAATGTCTCGTGTGGTGTGAAGCAATACAGTTTGGGGGATAAGGTCATTTTATTAGTACAAACGCAGATGCGATCCAGTATTGGAAATGTCTGAGGAGACAGAATGTGGTTTTTGGTTCCTATTTTTAGAGACGCTGGTCCAAGTACAAAATAGTTCTATCATTAGCCGATTACTCCTCCTGTCCGTGATAAAAGTGGTAGTTAACATCTGAAGAGGTGCGGTAAACATCTGCAACTTATTTGAGTGTTGACTCAATTCAGAGAATTGACACTGGAGATAAATTAGTTGTTTAGCGCTGGTGTGACAGTTTAGATTACTACGTCAACTGTTCGAGGCTTCCTTCGAGTTGGCTCTGTCATATTTACCATTCCCCTCTGCCATGATCGTAAAAATGATATGCGAATGAGTAAACAAGTTTCTAATTTAAAAAGCATCCTTCTGTAGAAGATGTTGGTAAGTTAAGTTTTGCCGTAATACATTTAGGGAGCTTATTTTGATGAAGCGAGGAAATATAAGGCAAACGAAGTTTGGGGCCGACGAAATCATTTTGGTTCTTAAATAGGACTTTTCGGGAGGTTATGATGACACTTTCATTTCTTTCATAAAGATGTCACAGCAACACAGGAAAAAGAGTTAAAAGGGATGAGGGACTACTAAGCACTAATTCTTCCTTCTAGTGCTCATTTCTGATTAAAGCTTGATAATGGAGACAAATTTCGTAACATTTAAAAAAACAAGTTGTTTTTTTGTTTTGTTGAAATTTCTTTACTATGGGGGAAATGGAAGGAGGTGTAGTATATGACATTAATGCATCAAATTCAGTAAACGACGAAATAAAGAAATACTAGCGAGAACAGCGGAGGAATGAACTCTGTGGAAACGGAGACAGGTTGGTGAAACAGCATGAACCTGGAGCTGGAAGTACAGAAGAATTTAAGGGGCAAACCAAGGATAAAATATGCAAAACAGAATGGGAAATTTCTTGAGTAATTACCACAAGACAGAAAAACATATAAGACAGGATCAAGACAATCGACAGGCTATTTTACGGCAATATGAAGACCGCTGATTGTAACAGTATGCCTACCACTTCACCACCTCAGTTGGTTTTTATTTTGGGAGTTTAAATTACTATAATGCGACAAAACGGTATTACTATTTACAGACTTGGAAAATTCCAGGATAAATATGTTAAATTGGTACACAAGGGCATCGTGTTCGAGAGAGAGAGAAAGGGGGGGAGGAGGAAGATCAGGGTTTTCCATTTTTTGAGGAGCTGAAAATAGTGAAAAATGTGCCTGGAGAAATTTAGGAAAATCACGAAAAGCTTAAATCTGGATGGCTGAAGGTAGGTTTGAAGTGCCTTCCCCCAAACGCGAGTTCAGTGTTTTTTAGCATTGCGCCACCTCACTCGGTGGAAAAGGAATTGTGACAACATTTGCCGTAGGAGAAGCAGCGATATGTGATCAGTTGTATTGGATTAAACAACAGCCTCGGTCACAAAGAAAATTTTCTTTATTTAACTCGTAATAAGAAACATCGTTTTAGTAACGCAACCACAGACACGTGGTCTCACGGATCTCGTAGTTCAAGATCATGTATCGAATTTATAAACATAATTTTTTCTGAAATGGTTCTAAAGAAAGTAGCACTGAAAATATATTACAAGATACAAGTAACTTTTAATGGAAACAAATCGATTTAATGGAAATATTTACTTATGTTCGAATACTAAAGAGATTCCACTTAATAATTCTGAAACATGCTGTTTCCTAACATCATTCAAAAATCAATATACGTAAGAATAACATAAAAAATTACAACTCAAATCAGTAAATGATAGGCTTGAATATTAGTGTCGCGGCACTTTCCACAAACTAGCCTAGAACACTCAAAGCATGTCGCCTGGCCACATTGGTATGAAGTCTTTATCCTTTTAATTGATGGGCAAGTGAAACAGGTTTTTCTTCTTGTTAGTTTACTTTCATAGTGCCGATCTAAGCCGGATTCTGAAATAAAAATTAACGTAAAAAATAGAAAGTAAAAATGTAGTCTAATTTTATGGAACAAAAGGTGGTTATGGCCACGAGAAATATATATTTCTGTAAACTTCGGATCGCCACTGGAAAGAACGTACGTCACATGGAAACATAAATTTGCTGAGACAAAAAAAGTTACATAAACACAGGCATATGGTATGTAAGATCGGCACTAGATTTCCGAGTGGAATACATTTGAAACAAACAGACTGATGCACATGCCGACAATGAAGACTTGCCTGGGCCTGCCAACATCACAGCTACAGACAATACGAAAAGTGGCACTCTTTCCCGAAAACAAATTATGCTTGTCTCCAGTTTCTTAGGGGTTAATTGGTTTCGACCTTAGCGACGGTCATCCTCCGAAATTTACAGCCCATCTGCCTGGTCCTGCGGTTACTTGGCAGCGCAGTTACAATGGAGCACCATCTCTGCAGCTAAGTGGGCTTAACATCAGTCAAAGGGCCATAAATTTCTGAGGATGACATAATATAAACTGATTAAATAAAGATAGAGATTCTCCAAGAAGGTGCATTGAAAATAAGTCTCCATATATCTTTCTCCAGAACCCAGTTCATCTCCAGCTGTAAAGACACCCCCAGTCACCTCTCAACCCGTTTCGGAACTGTCCACAGAGTGGACAATTTTAAATACCTTGGAGAATGGATACGTCCCAACGCCAAAGAAAGTACGGCAATTGAAACCAGAATCGCAGAGATGGACCTTGTCTACCAGAAAATGAAGGGCATCTACAATAAGAAATAATTCTCCAGAAACGCCAAAATTCGTCACTTTCAGACAGTTATCCGACCAAAAACCATTTATGCCGCAGAGTGCCAACACACAAAAACAGCAAAGAGGTAGAAAAATTAGAAATACATGAGAGGAGACTTGTCAGAAAAATTTTCGGCCCAATTTTCTCAAACAGTATAAGGAAACTGCGCCCAAATAACGAACTGTACGCATCCACAGAAAAAAATGGCCCATGCCTTCACGAAAAGACGATTAGCTTCTACGGTCACGTCTCGTAGACCCCCTCAAAACAGACTCATAAAACAGATCTTTAACTACTTCCAGGCCCTCAAAGTTCGAAACGTTTGGTACAGAAACTGCGAAAGAGACCTTGAACTTCTAAAAATTGATAGAACAGAAATCCAAAACAAACTTTCAGGAACAAACTAACTCACAAGGAGACCATATGGTTGTCGGATTTTATAATTGTTTTTATATTTATGGTGCGTGAAGTTCAGAACTCAAATAACAACCAGCCAAAGCCATTCGACGCAACTCTCAAAAATTTTCGAGAATTTTGACTTTGAAGTTTTGCAAGTAAGCGTAAGTACCAAACATTAAATGAATTGCAGCATCTGTCTGTGTAGCACAACGAAAAAAAGTAAATAAATAAATAAATCAAAATAAATAAATAAATAAAAACTTTTTTCACGACAGAAAAAAACAAAAATAACAGGAAAAAAATCCTAGTCAAACTCAATAAGAAAAATAAGAACAATATATTCTAATATTAATAATACTACCAATAAATGCTTACATTTAGAAGAAAAAACGAAAATACCAGAAAGTTAAATTAATAAAGAAGTAAATAACTAAATATAGACATTAGTTTTAATAGTTTAAAAAACATTGATCTTGTAAACCGAAATTAAGAAAAATAGTTTTATTTTGTTTTTTATTCTTTTGAGGTAAGGTTTATTACTATATTAATTGTTGCTGCTACAACTAAAAGAGCTCAGATTTATTTTTCTTCATGACTACCTGAGCTACACCGACATATGCTGCAACTGTTTTAATTATTGGTACTTACGTGTACTTTGCAAAACTTCAAAGTCGATTTTCTCGAGAATTTTTGAGAGTTACGCCTAATGGTTTTGGCTAATTGTTATTTAAGTTTTGAACTTCACGTACCATAAATATAAATAAATTCTAAAATCCGATATCCATGTGGTCAGAGGTTTTAGGAGAGTCTGCCCGAACCTGGCACAAAATGGACTGAAGAAAGAAAACATTGCCGGAATGAAAGACGACTGTCCGAAGAGGGAAGCCAGTGCGAAGGATGGTGGAAAACTGAGTGATCGTGGTCCCAAGTAGGTCCTAACAGAGAGGAGAAATTTTTTTTTTTCAGCGATATTGACTGCTATGTTATCCAAAACAAAGGTAGCATATAGCTGAAACTGAAAGCAGGGAAAAAGGGTGGGTCACTTGAAACATTCTCACGACACAGACCCTGATGAAGGTCGCTTGCAACAGTGGCCGAAACGTCGGTGGAATTTATAAAATGACGACGCGGTTTAATAGCCAGAAGAATTCTATTGATAGTGACAACAGCCGCGGAAGCCTACGTTTGCATTCTCACGAAGTTAGAAAATCGCAGAATTCATAAGTTACATGTACCAATACGGTCGGTTGTAAACACTATCCTAGAAGGGGTCAGCGATGCTCGCCCAACTCACTGTCGCGGACAATACAGTGTCCGGCTAGACGATTGTTGTAATAGGGGCGAGGTAGGTGCGAGAGGGGGCGTGTACACAAGGCGAGCGGCGAGTAGGGGCGCGGCGTGCTGCGGCGGCTGCTGCGGATTGCGGTAGGGCGGGCGGCCAGCGCTGGCGGCGGCGGCGGGCGTTGTTTGCAGCAGCGCCGCGGGTCAACGGCCGGAGTATCGACCGCTGGCGGCAGGTAGAGGGAGGCGGCGGCGGCGGCTCGAGGCCGTCTTGGCGGGTGCGCCTCACTGCTTGCATGACCCCCTGACCCGCTTCCCGCGGACACACTTCCGCCACCCGTGCCGCCGCCACTGCAGATCGCCTCTCGCCGCCGCGCCCTGGACCGCATCGCTCTGTTCCGCGTGTCTCCCTTTGCCTGCAGCCCCGCCCGGACCGCCGGACCAGACCGGACAGGACGGGAGAGGACTCCCTCTCGAGGAGGGCCGGCGGCGGTGTGGCTCCCCGCAGCGCGCTACGCCCCTGCCTCTGTGCTTCCTGTCGTCACTGACGCTGTCTGGTGCTGTTCCCCGAGCCTAGTCGGAGTCCTAGATAGGCCAATCGAGCTAGGCCAACACCACCTACATACGAGGCCTCACAACAGCCCACGTCACGTCACACCGACCAGGTCGCAACCGCCAGCTAACTGGTTGGCCGCTGGACGCAGTCCACTGCTTCGTAGCAGCCAGCCTGTCAGCTGGCTGTCGCGACCTGGTCGTCTGATCTGACACAGGTGGGGTCGGCTTGACCAACCCACCTAGAACTTGACACAGGGAGGGCAAACTGTGATACCGGTCCAGTGCGGCACTCACAGAAGAGCGACAAATGGTCTCCAAGACAAGGTGATGGACCCAAATATGAGATACTAGAGGGGGAGCGGCAACAATGGAAAGTCGAGTGGGGAGAAAGGGTCGGGGGAGGACACCAAATGGCCTCCAAGAAAACGCGACATGCCCTTGACGAGTGGCGAGGGGGGGGAGGGAGAAAAAATGGGGCACACTGAACGGGGGGTGGGGGGCAGACAAGGTGATATGAGACGCTAGAGTGGGTGCGGCAACAACGGGAAGTCGAGTGGGAAGAAAGGGTCAGGGGATGGCACCAAATGGCCTCCAAAAAACGTGATGTGTTCCTAACGAGCTGAAGGGGGGGGGAAGGACGGAGGATTGGAAAGGGGAGAGACAAAAAAAATGAAGGGCACTGACAGGATGGACACGAAAAATGGGGCATATTGAACGGGGGGGGGAGGTGGGGGGCAGACAAGGTGATGTGACCCAAATATGAGACGCTAGAGGGGGCGACAACAACGGGAAGTCGAGTGCAGAGAAAGGGTCGGGGGAGGGCACCAAACGGCCTCCAAGAAACATGACGAGTTCTTGATGAGCCAAGGGGGGGAGGATGGATGATTGGAAAGGGGAAAGGCACAAAAAATGAAGGGCACTGACAGGTTGGACACAAAAAATGGGGCACATTGAACAGGGGGGGGGGGGCAGACAAGGTGATGTGACCCAAATATGAGGCGCTAGAGGGGGGCCGAAACAATGGGAAGCCGAGTAGGGAGAAAAGGTTGGGGGAGGGCATCAAATGGCCTCCCAAAAACGTGACATGTTCTTGACGAGCCGAAGGGGGGGGGGAGAATGAAGGATTGGAAAGGGGAGAGACACAAAAAAATGAAGGGCACTGACAGGAAGGACTCAAAAAATGGGGCACATTTAACGGGGGTGGGGGGTGGGGTGGGCAGACAAGGTGATGTGACCCAAATATGAGATACTACAGGGGGGCGGCAACAACAAGAAGTTGAGTGGGGAGAAAGGGTCGGGAGAGGGCACCAAATGGCCTCCAAGGAAACGTGACGTGCCCTTGATGAGCGAGGGAGGGGGGAGGATGGAGGATTGGAAAGGGGAGAGGCAGAAAAAAAAGAAGGGATCGACACAAAAAATAGGGCACATTGAATGGGGGGGCAGACAAGGTGATGTGACCCAAATATGAGATGCTAGAGGGGGCGGCAACAATGGGAAGTCGAGTGGGGAGTAAGGGTTGGGGGAGAGCACCAAATGGCCTCCAAAAAACGTGACGTGTTCTTGACGAGCCGGAGGGGAGAGAACGGAGGATTGGAAGGGGGAGAGAAACAAAAAATGAAGGGCACTGACAGGGTGGACACAAAAAATTAGGCACATTGAACGGTGGGGGGGGGGGGGCAGACAAGGTGATGTGACCCAAATATTAGATGCTAGAGGCGGGCGGCAACAACGGGAAGTCGAGTGGGGAGAAAGGTTTGGGGGAGGGCATCAAATGGCCTCCCAAAAACGTGACATGTTCTTGACGAGCCGGAGGGGGGGGGGGAGAATGAAGGATTGGAAAGGGGAGAGACACAAAAAAGTGAAGGGCACTGACAGGATGGACTCAAAAAATGGGGCACATTTAACGGGGGTGGGGGGTGGGGTGGGCAGACAAGGTGATGTGACCCAAATATGAGATACTACAGGGGGGCGGCAACAACAAGAAGTTGAGTGGGGAGAAAGGGTCGGGAGAGGGCACCAAATGGCCTCCAAGGAAACGTGACGTGCCCTTGATGAGCGAGGGAGGGGGGAGGATGGAGGATTGGAAAGGGGAGAGGCAGAAAAAAAAGAAGGGATCGACACAAAAAATAGGGCACATTGAATGGGGGGGCAGACAAGGTGATGTGACCCAAATATGAGATGCTAGAGGGGGCGGCAACAATGGGAAGTCGAGTGGGGAGTAAGGGTTGGGGGAGAGCACCAAATGGCCTCCAAAAAACGTGACGTGTTCTTGACGAGCCGGAGGGGAGAGAACGGAGGATTGGAAGGGGGAGAGAAACAAAAAATGAAGGGCACTGACAGGGTGGACACAAAAAATTAGGCACATTGAACGGTGGGGGGGGGGGGGGCAGACAAGGTGATGTGACCCAAATATTAGATGCTAGAGGCGGGCGGCAACAACGGGAAGTCGAGTGGGGAGAAAGGTTTGGGGGAGGGCATCAAATGGCCTCCCAAAAACGTGACATGTTCTTGACGAGCCGGAGGGGGGGGGGGGAGAATGAAGGATTGGAAAGGGGAGAGACACAAAAAAGTGAAGGGCACTGACAGGATGGACTCAAAAAATGGGGCACATTTAACGGGGGTGGGGGGTGGGGTGGGCAGACAAGGTGATGTGACCCAAATATGAGATACTACAGGGGGGGCGGCAACAACAGGAAGTTGAGTGGGGAGAAAGGGTCGGGAGAGGGCACCAAATGGCCTCCAAGGAAACGTGACGTGCCCTTGACGAGCGAGGGAGGGGGGGAGGATGGAGGATTGGAAAGGGGAGAGGCACAAAAAAAGGGATCGACACAAAAAATAGGGTACATTGAATGGGGGGGCAGACAAGGTGATGTGACCCAAATATGAGATGCTAGAGGGGGCGGCAACAATGGGAAGTCGAGTGGGGAGTAAGGGTTGGGGGAGAGCACCAAATGGCCTCCAAAAAACGTGACATGTTCTTGACGAGCCGGAGGGGGGGAGGACGGAGGATTGGAAGGGGGAGAGACACAAAAAAATGAAGGGCACTGACAGGATGTACACAAAAAATTAGGCACATTGAACGGTGGGGGGGGGGGGGCAGACAAGGTGATGTGACCCAAATATGAGATGCTAGAGGGGGCGGCAACAATGGGAAGTCGAGTGGGGAGTAAGGGTTGGGGGAGAGCACCAAATGGCCTCCAAAAAACGTGACGTGTTCTTGACGAGCCGGAGGGGAGAGAACGGAGGATTGGAAGGGGGAGAGAAACAAAAAATGAAGGGCACTGACAGGGTGGACACAAAAAATTAGGCACATTGAACGGTGGGGGGGGGGGGCAGACAAGGTGATGTGACCCAAATATTAGATGCTAGAGGCGGGCGGCAACAACGGGAAGTCGAGTGGGGAGAAAGGTTTGGGGGAGGGCATCAAATGGCCTCCCAAAAACGTGACATGTTCTTGACGAGCCGGAGGGGGGGGGGGGAGAATGAAGGATTGGAAAGGGGAGAGACACAAAAAAGTGAAGGGCACTGACAGGATGGACTCAAAAAATGGGGCACATTTAACGGGGGTGGGGGGTGGGGTGGGCAGACAAGGTGATGTGACCCAAATATGAGATACTACAGGGGGGGCGGCAACAACAGGAAGTTGAGTGGGGAGAAAGGGTCGGGAGAGGGCACCAAATGGCCTCCAAGGAAACGTGACGTGCCCTTGACGAGCGAGGGAGGGGGGAGGATGGAGGATTGGAAAGGGGAGAGGCACAAAAAAAGGGATCGACACAAAAAATAGGGTACATTGAATGGGGGGGCAGACAAGGTGATGTGACCCAAATATGAGATGCTAGAGGGGGCGGCAACAATGGGAAGTCGAGTGGGGAGTAAGGGTTGGGGGAGAGCACCAAATGGCCTCCAAAAAACGTGACATGTTCTTGACGAGCCGGAGGGGGGAGGACGGAGGATTGGAAGGGGGAGAGACACAAAAAAATGAAGGGCACTGACAGGATGTACACAAAAAATTAGGCACATTGAACGGTGGGGGGGGGGGGGGCAGATAAGGTGATGTGACCCAAATATTAGATGCTAGAGGCGGGCAGCAACAACGGTAAGTCGAGTGGGGAGAAAGGGTCGGGGGAGGGCACCAAATGGCCTCCAAAAAACGTGATGTGTTCTTGACGAGCCGAAGTGGTGGGGGAAGGACGGAGGATTGGGAGAGGCACAAAAAATGAAGGGCACTGACTGGATGGGCACAAAAAATGTGGCACATTTGACCAGGGGGGGGGGGGGCAGAAAGGGATGCTGAATGCGACCTTTTCGCATACTTAAGAAACGAGCGGGCAGCCTTTCCCATTGCTGATTGATGTATAAGAGTCATATACCCATAGTGGTTGGCTGGAAGAAAGAGAAAAGAAATAGAGGATTAGAGAAACCTGGAATAAGGAGAGGCAGATTCACAAAAAAAAGGAACAAGAAAGCCGCGGCGGAATGGCCAAGCGCATTGAGGCGCTATGTTCCGATGCGCGAGGCCATTCCCCGTCGGGGGTTTGAGTTAGATGGGAGGATGGAAGGACATTAACGCAGCATTAGTCTGATACAAGGCAACAAATGGTGGCACAGAAACAACAAGTTTGAGGATCAGACGTAATACGAGTTCCGAATAAAGTTAGGTGGAGTGAAGTTGTCGAGGAATTTGTGTATCTCATTTTATCCATCTCTCACTACTGCTTCGCCTTCTTCACAGTAGATCGTGGCTCGCCATGGTCATTGGACAGCAACCTCTCAGCCACGGGACGGACGATTCGATGACTTTCTGCCAACCTGTCCTCCCCGACACGAGCCTTTTCTCAGGGTCAAAGACAGAACTGAAATCAAAAGCTGCTTCGTCGACCTCCTACCGCCGATTTTATTATACTGGGTAACAGTGTGGGAGGCGCGTCTCTTGAATGAAAGGTCAAACGCACAGGCCTGGGGCAGCACGTAAGCGGAAGCGGAGAGCAGCGTTGTCTGCTTCTGCAAGCTCACACACATATTTCGCTGTTGCTCACGTACACGTTTTCTAACAAACAAAGTGGTTTGTTTTGACTACACTGCAGCAGTTTGGAAGGTCTTTCGTAAGACTAGAAGAAAGTCGAAAGGTGACCCGTATCAGATGAAAATTAAGCAACGGAATTAAGAAGACATTTAGCCGAATACTTTGAAGTCTTTACACGGGGTAACTACTAGAAGCCCTCGTTTGAAATCGCCCTTTAGTAGGGTCGTTATTTTTCCGATTTAGACAAGCCGCGATTGAACCTTGTCAGGATATGTAAAAAAATGTTCACGATTACACCAACAAGGACACACATCAATATACGTGGCGTACACTTCTGAACATAAGTAAAATAAAAATTCCGAACGGAGCTCTGATGACAAACTTATCTTCACACCAGTCCCTCTTAGCCCACACCATATCCATCTCCTCTCCCCTCCTCTCAGCGTCTATATCATCCCCCCTTTTTAAATCCATTTCATTCCCCCATTCTCTATCTCCTCTTCCCCTTCTCTCTGATCTTATTGTTACTGCAGTCGGGGCCCTGACTGGAAACAGAAGTCAAAATGGATGGGTGAATCAACTGGAAACGAGATATTAGAGAGACGTTTCGAGCTGCTCTATCTGTGAGGTTGGTAGCTTTCATGGCCGTACTTTTAATGGCTTTATTGTACGAAAAGCTATGATTATAAATTTAGGCATAAAAACAACTTGTCTGTTTCATTTTAAAAAAAGACTGCGCAAACAAAAACGCACAGTTCTCAGTACAGCTTAGCATGTTTTTCTCGCAGCAAGCGTAACAGAAGTGCTTTTTATAACATGTTTATATCTCCTTCAGGATTTTTTAATTGAACACAAACTGTATCATCATCATCATACTCTAATGATAGATGACATTGGCTTAGAGGAGAATGGGCTCAGACCAACTGTAAACTAGTCGTCAATAAAAAACGACATTTTATACAAATTTGGCTGTTTTCAAATAGCTAACACGAATTTTATGTTGAGTCACTGTTTTGGCTTCAGCTCGCCCCATCAGCTAAGGGAGTGCGGAAACAGTAAAACTGTCCACCGCTACATTCTGATGGAGAAGGCTGTTGCGGATTAGCATATCTTTCCAAAATGGAAAAGTGTCTACTTGAAGCTACGTTCACGAAATTTTGCATATAGCTACTGTGGGTGCCTAAAGACGAGGCAGGCAGTTAGTCGTCTGACAGCCCGAGAAGAATACGCACAGTTGCATTAGCATATCTTTCCAAAATGGAAAAGTGTCTACTTGAAGCTACGTTCACGAAATTTTGCATATAGCTACTGTGGGTGCCTAAAGACGAGGTTAGTTTTCGGTACCTCGCAGGCAGTTAGTCGTCTGACAGCCCGAGAAGAATACGCACAGTTGCATTAGCATATCTTTCCAAAATATAAAAGTGTTTACTTGAAGCTACGTTCACGAGTCTTGCACATGGCTACTGTAGGTGCCTAAAGACGATGTTAGTTGTCTGACAGCCAGAGAAGAATCCGCACAGTTTGAGGCCCGGGCAGCATTGAAATTTCGTTTTATTTGACGCGTCGGACCTGAACACCACGATTACTGTATAGTGACAGAGAAGTGCGTAGTTTGCGAGGAGAAGCGAACGGTTTGTGAGCGGCGGGCGACACGGGATGGGCCCGCCCGGCTGCTAGTTAATATGGAGGCAGCGCCGGCGCTCCGCCCCGCCACGCCCAGCGCAAATGGCTTCGCCGATATTCGATCTGGAGGCCCCGTGGTCGTCCGCGGCCCTCCGAGGTCGCCTCTTCCCTGCTGCGTTATTAATTTGACGCACGGTTCTAATTAACAGTTGGCGGGGCGGTAAACATACACTATGCGGGCATCCGGGGCCGTATCGGCCGCGTGCACAGCGGCGTGCGGTCGCGCTGACCGTGGCGCGTTCAGCAGGGGGCCGCCGTCTCAGAGGACTCGTAACCGAATAATTGCTGCCAATTACCGAAGTGACTAAGCGAGATTAGCGTTTAGCGTGCAGGCGACGGCAAGGTCATCGCAGACAGGGCACACACTGGGGTTGCCGAAGATGGGAGGGGGTGTGGAGGCAGATACTGGCCACGTCCTACCGAAGGAACGATCTCGGCATTCTAGATGTCTTACCCGAAATGTGGATGGCTGGAAGAGGATTCGTAAGGTCGCTAATCCAAATCCGTGATCAGTCTCTTACTACTACTCTGCCTCGTTCGTAGGAGCACATTCCGATGACACTTTAACAACTGAGACAGAATTGCAATCATATTGATTTTGAAGTCCTTTGATTGGTCTGTGTTTGCTTTATAAATAATTAGTTGCTTCTGTTTAAGGATCTGCCTTGTGTAAAACACTTTTTTTCATACAATGTAGGCTTTCACGGCCGGATTCAGTTTCACTTAAAATTTCTGGGCTGGTAGGATACACCGGGTGTGTATAAAATTCGCCGTCTCAGAGGACTTGTAACCGAATAATTGCAGCCAATTACCGAAGTGACTAAGCGAGATTAGCGTTTAGCGTGCAGGCGACGGCAAGGTCATCGCAGACAGGGCACACACTGGGGTTGCCGAAGATGGGAGGGGGTGTGGAGGCAGATACTGGCCACGTCCTACCGAAGGAACGATCTCGGCATTCTAGATGTCTTACCCGAAATGTGGATGGCTGGAAGAGGATTCGTAAGGTCGCTCATCCAAATCCGTGATCGGTCTCTTACTACTGCTCTACCTCGTTCGGCAAACTACTGTAGGACCACATTCCAATGATACTTTAACAACTGAGACATGATTGCAATCATCTTGATGTTAGAGTCTTTTGATTGGTCTGTGTTTGCTTTATAAATAATTAGTTGCTTCTGTATAAGGATCTGCCTTGAGTAAAACACCTTTTTTTTCATACAATGTAGCCTTCACGGCCGGCGTCAACTTCACTTAAAATTTCCTGACTTGTAGGATACACCGAGTATGTATAAAATTCCTTGCAGCTGTGGCCAAGTGTATATCGGAACTACGAAAAGAAGTGTCAACACTCGTCTAAGTGAACACAAGAGAAACTGCCGCCTGGGACATACACAGAAATCGGCCGTAGCGGAGCATGTTTACCGAGAGGGCGACCATCAAATTAAATTTAACGAGACCAGTGTTTTATCAAAAACTTCTCACTATTATGCTCGCACGTACAGAGAAGCTATTGAAATTTACAAACATCGTAATAATTTAAATAGAAAGGAGGAATATGTTGAATTAGACAAGATTGCACAAGCACGTCGACAATCGATCTTCTTCTAGTTATAAGGTTGGCGTTACCAGAGATAGTTGCACAGCCGACGTCACGTGATATACTGTGGCGCCCCCCCCCCCCCTACACTACCTATATACAGCCCGCCACTTCTCCTTGAGGGAGTGGAATGAAAAAAATAAAAAAAAAGCACAATAATAATAAAAATTAAAAAAAAATTAAAAATAAAATCGAGGCCCCATCGCAGTTGCCACTCAGCCTTCGAAGATACCTTCCGCAGCTGAAGGCGAAACGTTATGGGAGAGTTTCATCCATCGACCACGGCCTACCAGCCGTGACACCTTTTTTTTTTTTTGTGTCCATATATGTTTCGCTACAGTTGCAGCATCTTCAGTGCATCCTTTTTATTGCGTTAAAATTGAATGACAGAAATATTTTTGGATTTCACACGTTATTACAAGTTTACATTGTTAATTAGAGTTATGTGCAGCCGCGGGAGAATAGCCGTGCGCACTAAGGCGCCTAGCTTCGTTGCGCGCGGCCTTTTGCCGTCGGGGATTCGAGTCCTCCGTCGGGCATGGGTTATTGTGTTGTCGTCAACATAAGTTACTTTAAGTTAGTGAAAGTAGTTTTTAAGCCTAGGAACTGATGGCCAACGTAGTTAAGTCCCTTAGATTTATAAACAATACATTACAGTACAATTATGTCCAAGAATTTCACATACGTATATATACCTTGTTTTACATGCTAGACTAGTTAGTTTTCCTACAAAGACCTACAGGTATGATGTACGAAAACTAACTAGTAGAACATGTAAAACGAGGTATATGTAAATATGATACATTCTTGTACATAATTCTAATTAACAGTATGAACTTGTAATAACGTGTAAAAACTGAAAATATTTCTGGCGTTCAATTTTAAATCAATAAAATGGATCCACCGAAGGTGCTACAACTGTAGCGAAACATGTATGGGCAAAATAAATAAATAAATAAATCATTGTTCGACCTACAGGTATGATGTAGGAAAACTAACTAGTCTAACATGTAAAACGATGATAAATTCTTGTACACAATTCTAATTAACAGTATGAACTTGTAAGAAAGTGTAAAAACTAAAAATATTTCTGTCGTTCAATTTTAAAGCAATAAAAAGGACCCACTGAAGATGCTACTTCTGTGTTTTGCTCAAGGCAGATCCTTAGACAGAAGAAACTAATTTTTAATGATATGCAAGTTAAACGATAACATTTTTAAATTTGACTGCAACGGGAATAGTTAAAAATTTATGAATCAGGAAATTTTGTGCAGTTATTAATTTCAGTTACAGGTCTGCTACCATGGTAAACACTGCGTTTAGAGGAACTGAAACATAATTATGTACCAACAGCCGTAATTTTTTATTGATTTTAATTACACGACCGATTTCCACACCACATTTGTGTCATCTTCAGGCCTTACTAACGACAGCCATTTTGTCATGTACGTATGGTAGTAATGCCGTATTTAGCCGGTACGTTGAGCTCCTGAACTTCCAAATGTGTGCTTTTCGCACGTTAGAGAGTAACTGCCTGTTCAGTAGCTGCAAGTACTGGAGAAACACGGCTTTATTGCTAAACGTATACGACAAGATGGATGTCTCAAATAAGGCCTGAAGATGACACTGATAAAACATCGAAACCGGTTGTGTAGTTAAAAATCAAACAAAGAATGTTTTTGGAACATTTTTTGTTTCTTTAGGGATAACAGCGTCCTTATGATAATATAAAGATAGTCTAGAGCGTAAAATTCATTATCTATTACCGACTACATTTACCAAATGTTTGGCCATTTTTAGGATTCTGCTCCAAGAAGGTAAGGAGCTGCATTGTGTGTGTTGAAACTTGTCGGATATAAATAATAAATTTTGCGCTCTAGCCTTTTATAATGTATAAAACAATAAAATACCGCTTTTTGTACATGTCTGGGCAGGGGGGGGGGGGGTAGGAAGGAGGGGTTTAGGGTTGGGGAGATTTGACCTGCCTCGCCAAAGGAACGAATCCCAGCATTCTAGTGTTTACAGACTCATTATGTTCAAGACCAAAGCCATTATGCAATACATAGAGCTTGCAAGCTCAACACAATTTAGGAATGTTCGATAATAAATGACATAAATTTGTGCAAAGTCTGAAGTATTAATACAGTGCCCTCCGATGTAAACAAGCAGAGCAAATATGACATAATTAAGACAAATACATCGAAATGTAGCATTATGTGAATCGACTACAATCTGCCATAGTCACCGAAGACAGCCAATCATTTTAGAACTTCGAAGACATTTGCGTTTTGAGAGCGATGTTTACGAAGTGTAAACGATATTTTTGCTTGCAGACTTCGGGCTGACGAGCCTAAAACGATAAGAATTCTTTGCTTAAAATATTACTAACTACGACACGACAACGCCTTCCTCTTGTGTTGACAATATTTTCAATTGTAATAAAATAAAATGAAATAAATTTTCAATAAATGCTATAATTCTGCTTTTGCAAATGACGAGTTTCATACCAAGACGTTATACGAGGAATGAAAAACGTCTGTTTATCAATATTGAACCGTTTTAACATTAATACACTCCAGTGAATGTTATTTGTTGAAATGGTAGAAATGTAATTCCACAAGTCAGTAAAGTAACATATAGTGCTCACATATGAAAATATAATTTAACTAAAATGTGGTAATTAATCCTTTTCGTAATATAGTATGAGAGAAAAACATATAATTATCGGAATAACTCCTAGCATGTCATATGTGGCACTATTTCAACAAATCTCTAACGGAAGACTATAAAGGATAGGCAAATGAGATTCTACAACACGACGGTATTTCTTATGTTATTGGGTGGGTAATGATTGAGCACAAACGAAGAAAGACTTGAGCAGCAAATAAGAACATCGGAGACGAAGTTCACGACATTGGTCAAAGATGATATTAGAGTAAACATCATAAACGGCTATATAAGGAGAAACGAGAACCAAGTGAAAAATGTAATTGTAATTAAAATACTCCTCTTTTGAAATGCAATTTGGTTTTTTTACTCGTTTCACGTTTTACTGTAACAACATTTGCAGTGGGCATTCAAAAGTAAATGCTACATTGTATTTTGTTTCGGTTCCTTCGAGCACAGGTTAGATGAAGAGTCTAGCACAAAAATAGAAAACTACGTCAAGCCGCAAGAAACAACAATAATAATTAAAAGTAATGCTGAAGTACACCGCAGTACACTTAATTAAAATCCTGCATTGGAACCGTTCATGATGGTCTGCGAGAAGAGCTGACGTAGCTTAAATCTGGGAAGCCAACAGCAAAACAAAACAGAAGCAGACGAGTAGTAGAAGAGGAAGACAATTATGACAGAAAAATGCCAGGACATACCGAAATAAATGATTAAAGACTTTATTCAAGGTTAAAACGAATAACAAATGAAAGTTATTTTTAATGAAAATAACATCTGGCGACACTCGTTTCGCCAGCATCAGTGACTGCCATTGTCAAAGATTTATGCTCCATTTCTGGTGGTCCAGTCCACCATCAGTAATGGAGAGTGGACCTTGACAATGCAAACCATTGATGCCTGCAAAACGTCAAAAAAATCGTCAAACCTCTGTAGAAGACAGGAGCCAACAGGCAATGTGTCAACAAATGGCCACGCAAGTTTTAACAATTTTGTAGTTTTTCGACTCTAAAGCTCATCCTCAGATCCGAATCCAAATTACTGTGATTTAGAGTGAGGCTTGTTGACAGGGGTTATAAAAGGTACAGACTACAGCGGCATGTGTAAACATCAATATTTCGGAATATTTATTATGAATACGAAGTCGTGTACTGGTGTGGGAAGGTAAACAATAAGTAAAATGTAATAAGTGAAATCTATTCGGTGACTTGCATACATTGGTAATCAATTCTGATATTCTTGTTTCTAGACTACTTTCTTCGACGATATTATTTATTTATTTATTTAAAGGCAGTGATAGAAATATTTCTTGTGGATGTTGCCTTGCACCTGAAAAAGTTGTACTGATTCCCATTCATTAGTAATGAATAATTCACACATATATATATATATATATATATATATTTCGTTTATCGCTGCTGGTTTGGAGTGATGGCTCATTCGCAAGTGGTACATAAGACAAGCTTTGTGTTTGTATATATGTCGTCCTAGGACCGTAAATGTTATTTTTGATTTACGATCTACTAGAGATTTTAAATTTTTACAAGCTGCCAAGATGGTGTACTGATAACGCAGCCCCCAACAATATTATCGGATATTTAATTGTAATATGCTTATTTTGTATGTATTTATTTCAATTTAGGATCTGAAAATTTTATTTGTACTGCTGTTACTATTTTCTTTTTATCTACTAACTTGTGCTGAAACAAACAGCTATTTTAGACTATTGTGTAATATTTGTAAACGCATATTTAAGACGTTTGCTAAATGTATACCTATATATTTATATTTGTGCCACTAAATAGTTTTAATTGTTAAGTTTGATATATTGTCCATCAATTTTTCTATCAAATTACCGGAGGCAACTGCAAAATATCTTACATAAGCGCTGTTATATCATCAGTTCATGACGTTTACTGAATGTAAAGATGGTTAATTTGGTTTTATCGAATGGAGCCCACATAAATACATAAACAAAATAATGTCTTATTTCTGCATGATTGTTACAATATCTATTGGTATGTCATCGATCTAACTTGATATTAAATTTACATCTTTGATAGAAACCGGTTGACAGCGTCTGTAAAATTTAGGATTGTCGTTTATTCAGAATAGTCTATCAGTATTTTGTGATTTTCAATATATTTTACTTATAAATTCTGTTTATTCGTCTAATATATTATTCCAAATGTGTGCAAAATTTTATTTCTTGTAGAATGTTTTTTTAGTTTGCATTTTCTACTGCAAAAACATGCCACTTACACATGAAGCGTTTTTGGTACAGTCATGAACAAATATGACAGAATAAAAGTACTGTATCAGTGAAAATTAACATTCAAGATCGAGTGCAATAAGAAAAAAATTGGTTGTTCAGCCAAATACTGCATACAGAAAATAGCTTAATTCTATCTAGGTACTGTACTGCTCGAGAATGAACCATCACTCGAAAGTGTAGCGATAAATGAAACATCGAAAATAAGAAAAATACCAACCCGATTGAATTATTATTACAACAGTATCCATTTAGAAAAAATAAATTAGAAACGTTACATGTTCACATAAAAAAAGAAAGAATTAAAAGAACTAGATAATAACACGCTAAGAGAGAAGGAGTTTATGAATTTGATACATAATGAATGCAGAACAACACCGTGCCTTAATATATCTTGGGCCCACAGTGTTAGAAACGTCGTATATTGACATATCTGTAAAAGGTTGGTCCAAAATACTGTAATGTATTATTTTATTTATTTATCACAAGATATCTTTCGGCGTTAAGTGACGACGTCAGACGTCTTAGGTATTTAGAGGCCTTAACTGCTTCAGCTGACTATTTATTAGGAGACTTTTTATATTTCATTCACGAATTTTAGCCAGTTACCGTACCTGTCAATGCCTCAGATTCTGAGCTAATTCGTGAATGAAATATAAAACACCACCTAATAAACAGTTTAAGCAGTCAAGGCATCTAAATACCAAAGACGGCTGACGACGGCACTTAATGCCGAAAGATATCTTGTGATAAATAAAATAATATATTACAGTGTTTTGGGCCAACCTTTTACAAACATCGCGACTGTTGCTTTATAAAGTACAGAATAAGTTACGCTGTTAAGTGACAACTGAAGAGCCTTTATTCATCCCACAACAAGTTTCTGGCTTTTACCCATCATTTTCAGGTGGTCATACATTGATTTACATGCCTCTAAATTTAACACTGGAGTAAACTGTTTACATAGGGAACAAATGCATAATGATTCTTAAGTAGACAGTGGACTCCTTCATTATATATGTGTAGTAAATGAACGTTGATGACCTGAAGATGTGCACGAGACCGAAACCGATCGCAGGATAAGTAAAACTACTTCACGTGTGACTCGTAGCGGAAATTATTCCACAAGAGGGAGTATTGTAAGATCCGTATCTAATCATGAAGGCTCACAGATGTTCATCAAGTGTAGGCTTTAGTTGTAGTAAGTAAACCTCGCCTGTCGCGAACTGCAATTCGTGGTAATTAGATTTGGATCTGGAGGAACACTTCTGGCAAGAGGCGAAACCGGTAACTGTAAAAATGACCGACGATAAACAGTACTGACAGGAGAAGAATAGAAGATTTTGAAATGTGGTGCTACAGAAGAATGCTGAAGATTAGGTGGGTAGATCGCATAACTAATGAAGAGGTACTGAACAAAATTGGTGAGAAAAGTAGTTTTTGGCATACCTTGACTAAAAGAAGGGATCGCTTGATAGGACACATTCTTAGGACATCGAGGAATCGTAAATTTAGCATTGGAGGGAAGTGTATGGGGGTAAAAACCGCAGAGGGAGACCAAGAGACGCATATACTAAGCAGATTCAAATGGATGTGGGTTGTAGTCGTTATGAGGAGATGAAAAGGCTTGCTCGGGATAGAGTAGGGTGGAGAGCTGCATAAAACGAGTCTCCGGACTGAAGACCATAACAACAACAGTAAATAAGTCTGCGAAAGAAACTCTTTCGGTCCTATATCTGTGGGTAATGAAATACTGCAATAAGGATAAGGCAATGTACATATGTTTAACAGACAGCAGCTGATGGTAAAGACAAAAAATAAATGCTTTTTACAGCATTCAAAGCTTATTGTAATACGGGTAAAATTTGCCCTTGCTTGGTGCTCCGTGTGACCTTAATACCTCGGTGCTAGTAGGGTTAGAGATATTTCGTGTGGGTAGGGTGGGCGAGTCCACTGTGGCGCGCGGCGGCCCGTGCCTCAGTGGGCGCAGTCCGGCGGAGCCGCGGTCGCTGGCCGCCGCGCGGCGCCACCAGCGCCGGCGTTTGAAGGTGGCGGGTGGGCGGCAGCGGCGGGGAGCGCAGCGGCAGCGTGGATGTAGGTCAGCACGTGTGCGAGGAGGTGGCGGCCGCCGCCCACGATCAATGGCAGGCCGCGCGCCAGATCAATAGCGCCCGCTCCGGGACACCCCTGGCCCTGGCCGCCCGCGCCGCGCCGAGCCGTGCCCGCTACGTCACCCACGCGGACACCCCTGGCTCCCACGTGCTGCGCCGACGGCGGCCGAGCGCGCCCGAGCTCGCCCGAACGGGCGCAGTCCCGCGCTTGCAGACAGCCTGGCTAGTGGCTGCCCGACGCCGGCGGCCGCGACAGCTGCTCCGAGCGACCAGCGAGCTTGCATATGTACAGGGGCGCTCGTATTAGGGTGGCAGTAGGGGCATGCGAGAATACGAAAAGGGCCTTTGATCGTAGGCGTAATAGGATTCGATTTCGGGACAGTGTTGCCAACCGTAGGGACATGTCCCTACGCATAGGGACTTTTGACTCTTTCTTTCTTTTTCTTTCTTAACTGCAGGGACGGATTTCCTATCTATATGCAAAAGTAGGGACTTTTCTCAGGGACGATGCAGAATGAAAACACCTTTTTTTAAACAAACAATTCATTGTACAATAATTTTAATGAACGGGAACTATCTACTATCCAATAAGTAGCTTCTTTTGTTAAAAAGAAAGAATTACATCTAGGGTGGGGGAGGCTATGAGGTTTTTCTTTATTATTATTATTATTATTTTTGAAATCAGTTCGGTTCGAAGGGACTTACATGGTGAGCGTAGGGATTTTTGACTTGTCATGTAGGGACATGGTTGGAAACAAGTAGGGACTTTTCTCGGGGACGATGCAGAATGAAAGTACCATTTTTTTAAACAAACAATTCATTGTACAATAATTTTAATGAACGGGAAGTATTACTATCCAATAAGTAGCTTATACTGTTAAAAAAGAAAGAATTACATCTAGGATGGGGGGGGGAGACTAAGAGGTTTTTCTTTATTATATATATTATAGAAATCAGTTCGGTTCGTATGGACTTTCATGGTGAACGTAGGGATTTTTGACTTGTCATGTAGGGACATAGTTGGAAACAAGTAGGCAATACTGTTTCGGGACACAAGAATATTTAAGAAAAAAATTTAATGCTATTTAACAACAGAACTTGAAATAGTCAACCGTGGCTGTCGATTTGTTACTATCAGGGTATCGTAGGCAAACGAAAACAAATAAGTATTGGGTGTGTTTGAAAGACTGAAATGTCTGTAAAACTATCAAAAAGTAGGGATTTTAGAATTATTTTCGGGAGAAATAAGTATCGTAAATAAATATTTTACTTTTTATTTTTATTCAGCTTCATACAAATAGCAATAAGAACCGTCTACACCGCTAAATTATATTTTTGATTACGACGTTTCGGCAGCTGCCTTCATCAGATCTAAAAACCTCTAAACTTGCACAGCAAAATTCTGCGTCAGTGATAAAATATCTGTAAAATCTGACATTATCAGTATGGGTATTGAGCTGTCTTACAATTAGTTAAAATTCATAAAATAGCCTAGACCGCAAAGTGGTTTATTTAAAGTGGTGACTAGTTTCGACTTTTCAGTCATTTACGAACCATTGTTTTTGATTGAATATGTAAATCAGGAGTGAATCTCAGCTGTCAAAAAATGTCTATTCCAGAACCTCAGTAATTGGCAACACACGATATGATGGGCTTATTGAGGTTCTGCATACATGTAACAAAAGTTAAGGCCATACAGGCAATCATCCAATACTACCAGCAACTGATGTATTTTATGCTCTTACTGGACAAATTTTTAATTGATGGAACTGACATTTTCTGACTGCTGGGATTCACTCCAGGTTGACATATTCCACCAAAAACTGCGGTTCGTAAATGACTGAAAAGTCGAAACTAGTCACCACTTTGTAAATAAAAAATTTCACTTTGCGGTCTAGGCTATTTTTATCAATCTACCAGGTAGATATTTTATCACTGACGTTGAACTTTATTGTGCAAGTTCAGAGGTTTTTAGATCTGATGATGGCAGATTCCGAAACCTCGTAATCAATAAATATAATTTTAGCGATTTAGACGGTTTTTATTCTTATTGAAAAAACGAAGATACTGTCATACAAATAGATTTGATACTGATGCCAGATAAGTTACATTTAATTCCTACGTTGCCACTTTTATTTGGTATTTGATTTTACAGGTTCCACCAGTTTGGAATGTAAATTAGTATTCGGAAACAATTTAAAATAGAAAATTTTGGATCAAACTTCAGTCTGGTTATTAACTGGACCTTTAATAAATCCAGCCCGTTTCTTTCCTGAATGATCAACACGACCAACTCTCATAGGGAGACAACAAAAATGATTATATAATCATTACGTTCGCATTATTCTGTATTTTGTCCGTAGTGTCGACTTTTATGAATCATCGGGTCAAAAGTGACGAATTCAGCCATCTGGCAAATCTTGTATTGCCCCATAGTGGGGTATGCCTACATGTATTAACAGCTATTGTGATAATTTTCCAAATAACGAACAAATTACTTACTCTCCCTTACTGTCTCGTTTTCATTTGATTGCTCGCCCTGTGACGCTTGGTTACCACGTAATATTAGAACCATAGTCCAACTCAGTAATAAAGTAGTACCTTGCACGAAAAGAGTTCTCGATGAAAGCCAACATCAACGCGGTACTATTGTAAAAATTCAACAGCGTATGCTTATCTTTAATGACTAACACAAGCTGCCCCTTTTAAGTTTTTTTCGATTTTTCTTTAGCCTTATGGCACACTTTTCTGCCCGCAACTCGCCAGTGCAATTATTAGCTTTGTAAAAACAAAATTTAGAGAGGGACTTGAAGCACCCCCGACTTCTTTCTGTGGCCAGGCCCATGACCTTGACTTTTATGACCTAAGGTATCCAAAAAAATATCAGGATACATTATCAACAAAATATTGATATAGTTGTGTAAAAATTAAATAAAACGCATGTAAAGTATTACAAAATGGGCGTGTGCGATCCGTCACTCTCTGAGTAGCCCTTAAGAAGAGTTCAAATTCTGTTTTTAATCGTTTATCCCATTGAAATCCGCTGTCAGATGACGAAGCACGTAGTAAAATGTTGAAAGTTAAAAAACTGAGAGAGAGAAGGCTACCTATGTTTTTCACAGTACCCAATATGGTTTACATTCTGTAGCAAATCAACAATTTTTTGTTACGCCCATTGTTACAGCTTGTGTGTGAACATAAATACTATGTAGTTTAAAAATTAACTGATTCGGTAGTCGATGTTGAAGCTTGTGATAGTGGTTCTAAAGCGCAAAGTATGGGAAATGTTTCCCGTATAATTTTTTAATGGTAGGAAAAGAGGTAATTCAGAGAATAGAGTTCAAAATGGAAGCAAATGAAAATGGTGTAAATAGTGTAATATATGATTATGTAAAAACAGGTTTCAGGCCCACTATAGTTAAACTGTTAGCTTGTTTATAACACTGAGTAGGTACTGAATGTGCTCTGTAAAGACACAAGCAGAATATGATGAGCAGATAACAACGTCTACAAAAGTTGTAAATAACATTTATGGGGAAAGTGTTTTGTCTCTACTGACATCGAAACCTCCGGTCTCTCCTGCATATACTAAATGAAGGAAAACGGCGCGATGTTACAACGGCTGTGTCAAATAACGTCTTACCTCCAGAAAGGCAATTTAAGCAAACCTTTAAATGCACTCAAGGAACCAATTAAAAAAAATGCACATGTCTGTTATTTTCTCCCATTAATTATAGTCTGATTTCAAGTAGTTGGCTCTGAACAGGTCTCGGACACGAATTCTCTTGCCATCAGCACACTATTTCGGCTTCTTACACAAAGTATTGTATCTGCCAGTTGTTAGTTAGCTGTTGCTGAAAGGGGTTCGTGTAAGGTTTGATTTCGAGTGCCTTACAATGTTCGATGAAAGTGGTCGAAGGTTATAGAAGGGAATAGGAAAGACGTTATTGGGTACTAGAAACGAATTTAACGTTTTGCTTGATTAAAAAAAGAAAAAAAAAAGACAATGACTTTTAAAATATTACTCTGGGTTAGAGAGCGTCAAAATCGGGGGGGGGGGGGGAGGAGGAAGGACACTGTTTTCCGAAGCTTATACATATCAAACGTAGTGCGATAATCGATTTTGGAAAGATCCGTCGCCGAAAGGTGTATTTTAGCAATAAATTATTTCATTGCATTTAGTAATTTCTGAGACAAGACGCGCGATAAGTTTGAAATAATTTGTCGACCTGAAAAATTTCACCCGTTCCAAAAGAAAACAACTGACGTAACTCTGGCCACAAGTAAAATTCAGGTCGCGCGGGAATAGCAGAGCGGTTAGACGCCTTGTCAGGGACTGCGAGGCTACTCCCGCCAGAGGTTCGAGCCCTCCCTTGGGCGTGGCTGTGTGTGTTAGGTTAGTTTAAGTAGTTTTGTAAGCATAATGGTGACAACCACAGTACTTTCATCCCATATCTTTGCAAACATTTGAACATTTTTAAATATTCAAATGTTTGTAAACCTATTGCACCAAACTGCTATGGTCATCAGTGCCTAGACTTACAAACTACTTAAACTAACGTACACTAAGGACAACACACATATCTATGCGCGAGGGAGGACTCGGAACCTCCGACGAGAACAGCCGCCCAATCCTTAGCGTGATGCCTTAGACCACGCGGCCATTCCGCGCGGCTTGAACATTTACCGAGATCATAAAACATAAATCAGACGCACTATTTCAGATTTATTTTTCTTCGAGATATCTTTATGAGTCAGATACTTAGGGGACATACTATCATCGTGATCAGCTTAGCACTCCGGTGTCTGCCTTCAGATTGGATAACGACGTAACTTGAAGCTTAAATGAGCGGCGGATAGCAACTACTGTGAATCAAAACGTATTCTACAGACCGAACACATACTTCATCTAGTGTTTTCATGGATAAAACTTTGCCAGGTACTTCGAGGGTGCTGTAATTAAAAATTTAATCTTGTTGTTCTTATGGGTTATTTTTATGAGGCTGGACGTGTTGGAAATGGTGTAGATGCGCCAAAAGAAGAAAATTGGATTTCCGTAACCAAGGCGGTGGAAATTAGCTCCACATCGTCGAATAAATTCTTACGGCATGTCCAAACTCTATGGTTTGTATCTAAGACACGCATGAAAACATCACTTTAATTATGGAGTGGATAATAAAGCTGGACATTTAACTGTGGCTCATATCTGGGTGGTATGTTATCGTCCTCTCGTAATAACTGCACGCAGTAACCATAATGGTAAATAACTAGACTGGCAGTACTGTGCTTGGTGCACTACAAATAATCATCATCGTTGTCTAGGGATTGATATGAGTATTCTTCAAGGCATTGTTTTAAAGTGGCATTGTTCCATAGCTATTACATATTTCTGAAAAATTATAATGTCGCACAACCACTTTATGTCACTCCGGTCCAACAAAACATAAGCCTCAGATATAAAAAATTAATGACTTTTTATACACGAGGATGGTCTGCTGTTCGACAAAAACTAGTGAACTGAAAATAGTGGCATACGAAAGTTGAGCTCAATCATGACTTTTCAAAATCTTTAAGAAATCCCTCGTTTCTCAGTCTCATGCTTCTGAAGTCACTCTTGGTTGGATTCGGAAGTTATTAACTCACATTTGAGTAGATCTATTAATTTATGGCGAATCCTTGTGCTTCAAGTGTCTATAAAAATGCTAGATATAAACTGTAGAAGTGTAATTTGTACATTATTTGTCTGAGTGAGGAAATCACAACTGGAACAGGAGTATAATCAAAGGACATCCCTTCAGAATAGAATAATAGCCAGAATGTCGAACCTTGTCCGGAATAGAGACACATAATGACTCAAACGTGATGTTGAGTTCAGTTCTGATTTAGTCATTCCACACTACGCAAAGCGATAATTCTTGTCCCAAGTCTTCGAGTTGTAAGCACCCAGTAAATACCACATACCAAACAGTTATCAGAAAAGAATACAATGTCACATTTAATGTATTGCACCAAATAAGAACGAAGAGCAGATAATTCATACCATAGTAATGCCACTAGAATGAGGTGTATTGGTGGAATTATTTCCTATTAACAATGACTAATTCACTAATGACTAAGAGATTCTCGAATATTCCTAAGGACGGTGAAGACTTTAGAAGAACACATTAAGACTAAAGTATAATAGCCAGAATTAACAACGATAACAACAACATTGGCAGGCGTGTCACACTGCACACAAGGAAAACAACCACCGTGCACACTGCCGTATCGCAACGCCTTCATGGACTCCAAGTCAGCGTGAGTAAACTGTTACAGCTACAACACTGTTGCAAGCGTAATACTGTCACGTCTTAAAATGTAATACACAATATTTATTAAGGCACTTATTTCACTTTCAACTCATGTTGCCTCTCATTTGCAACGTCTTGTAATGTAACAGCTGATTGTTGATTTCAATTTATAAACGATGCTTATCATTAAACTGAAGTCAAAAATAGTTATCATGTAACGTTGCGAAAGGCCTTCACGTGGTAATACGCACCATAAAGGAAGGATAATAACGCATTGGACAGATAATAAAAGGGAAACACTGAAAACAAAAAACAACCTCGACTACATTCTACTTTAAATAAAGCCTACGGAAGTGGTGGGTAAAAAGAAAATAATACCAAATGAAAGTTATAAAATTTAATTAAAAGTATTCAAATACAAGTGGCTGTGAGATTTCTTTCTTTTGTGGAGGAAACACTTCCTATAACATAAATTACTTGTAATCTTTCAATTGAGATACTGTGCAACTAACTCTTACTTATTTCTTAAATTGGGAAGAGCAATACAACCATGTTAGATTTAAATTAAACGGTTTCTCAGAGTTATATACCACCTTTAAATGGGACGAATACAGTGCCTCAACCGGACCATGTCACAATACTTGTCGTGTGTATGCTTGAACTATCCCACCTTGTCCAAGTTCTTTCGGAGTGAATGTTCAACTAGGAAAACAGGCATGTATTGAATAAGCTTTAGTGCTTTCGAAAGAAATTAGTCATTGATGCATTACTTGAGTGACAAAGTTAAACAAAAAGAGAAAGTTCACTTTTCGTAATTTTCTGCCTGTTGTATTACAGAAAACTGATTACCCACCAACATCGCAGCAAGAACCTGTGTGAAATCAAACACTTAAGAATTATGATTGTTTGTGAAGAATAAGACAGCAATAGATTAAAGGATTACGCACAAACTGGCTTCTGTTGTAATATATTTAAAGTATCAACGTAATCTATAAAAGAGGACACGTTATTGTAGTATATAATTGTACATTACCGATATCACAAACTGCGTCATACGTTGTTCATGATGGCAGTGGTTAGTTAAGAGCAGTGCCTGACAGTGAAATGATGATTTCGTGAATTACAAACAGAATGAATGCTTGATTAACTATTACAATAAACCTTTTATACTACAACCAACGAGACTTTTTATCATAATTGCGAACGACTTCTTGTGATAATCACTTTACTAAATATTTTGCTTCAATTGTCAAATATGTTTACTTTCTAAATCAGAATTAACATAATACTAAATAAAACTCTATTGTTAAGTAAAAAAACTAATTTCCCAGATTGTTTATAAGCAGTCCATGACATTGGCGTGTATATGTGTTTTGTAAGATTCTTGCTCAAAAACAAAAATACCATAAACAGAATAATAATAGAATTACGGTGTTTTCCATGCAAGCGAGAGAGCTGTAAAGCGAACCATTCATGACTAACAGAACTTTCAAAACGACAGTTTGTTGTAATGTCTTCTTTTTCTAAAATTCTTATTCCCTACTATCTTCCCATTTCGTGTAACACATGTCTCTTAGAGTACATACCAACAAAAGTACAGTAAAATGAAAAACCAAGATGGTTTAGCAAACGTACTCAGCGGATGCGTAATATATATATATATATATATATATATATTAGACTATACTTATTGAACAAACAAGCATATTGCTAATCTGATAGATGGAGGACACAGGAAAACAGGGAAAGGGTATGAGGGGAAAAATTGAAGAAAGGATTACTCCACCACTGGACAATATTCAACGTTCATATTTTGTCTTCATTGGCAGTGACAATTAGCATCTTTGGCAAAACATACATTCAAATAAAAACATGTGAAAAACGAACCTGAAAAATTCACCAAAACGTTGCTACGTTTCTTCCATGCTTTTAAGTTTAGAACTTCTTTTAATGATTGAGTCACTCATTTTAGACATACTTTAAATATATATTTCTATATCATAATTTATCTATTATAGGCCTACAAATTTTCTCGTTTCCCATAACAATGCACTCCATGACGTAAATATACTTTTTGATTTCACAATACCGCTGACTGCTTTGCTTGGATATTTTTCACAACCGAATCTCACTGTGCTAACATAACGAGAAAAATTGAAACATTTAGAAAGAAATATTAAATTATTTTACAGAATTTCAACAGCTTCTACTATGTTTTCATTATTCTTCCTGAACCCTTAACAACTTTACAGCAATATATTGTTTTCATTTTCAGCATGTAGATTAACACGCTTTTCTATATTATATATGAAGTACGTTTCTCTACCCAATTTTATCCAACGAACTATGGAACAAGAACACTCGAATAATCTAGAATATTGTGCGATTCTTCTGATTGATAAAAAGTAAAAAATAAAACGATTATTGAGAAAGATGAAATTAAATTTTAAACCTACCTAATAGGTCATGTACCGATATATCCAAAAGCACAAAATAAAACATGACAGCTTCTGTGTACATTTCCGGGAAGTGACTTTTGTGGTAACAAAGCAAAATTGGTCGTTGCAAAAAACTGATTACCGAATAACAGTCTGATTATCGAATAACAGCATTTACTTTTTTGGAAGTAAAGGAAGACATTTGGATATATCTGCACATGCAAGAGTTCGTTTCTCTCTTAGCCTTTATTATCTGAACTGTACACATTTTCATCTAATAGTGAGTTAAACTTCATACTTCGCTCGACTTCCTGCAGATATCAATTAACCTCCCACAAAAAACGTGTCCAATTTTTTTATTTAAATTACCCTAATACTCTTGTGGATTTTAAATGTTGATGGCTGCGGCATGAACTGTAGTCTTTTATTTATTTTTTTAATTTAATCACACTCAACATTCTCTCATTAACATCTTCAACAGATTTGTTCCGAGCCATCAAGGCGGAGCATTAAAATGACAACACGATACGGGCGGGGATCGAAACGAGTCACATGACATATGGCATTATAACGACACGACACATGTACATGAACACACTCGTAGAAAACCCACCACACTTGGGCAGCGTTCGTGCTTTTTAGTAATAATATTGTTAATAATAATTATTATTGATTGTTTTCACAGAGATAAACATCAGTCGCCCTACTCTCAACAACAGAATTGCAACAACGGAAAAACGAAAAAGGAATCCGCGACTGTAGTCGAAGATTAACCGCTTTTTCTTTTTTCAGCCGCGCGCCCTCGATGAAGCACGAGGATTTGTGGGAATAGGTTAGGAAGGGGTACGGGTGGAGGGGAGGGGGGCTTCTGGAAGGGGGAAGAGCGGTCGGCCAAAATTTTCGCCGAACAGGCACCATGTGCTCGAGGGGCGCGCGCAGAAAACTATTGCTCTTGTCGAACTAAAAACTTAAGAAACTTTTTTTTTTTTTGAAAGGTCAGCACCATCAACGTTAACGACGACGAACGTCATTATTGTGTAAAAACAAAAGACTCGGGAATGTCAACAGTTTCGTAAATTTTTTTGAGTTTTTTTTGTTTGTTTTTAAATTTCATTCCTACAAGTTTATTTTTTTCCTCGAGTAAACATAACTGATCGTCAACTGCTATCGTGCTACAGTGAGTTCAGCTACGGTTAAAGCCTATCCTCCTCTTCCTCCTCCTCCTCCTCGGGGTCCTCGCGGTTCTCCTCGGACTCCTCCTTGTAGCCCGGGTGCTCCGAGATGGCGTAGTAGTTGCCGTTGTAGATGACGCCCAGCTCGCGCAGCACGTCGCCCCGGATGGTGGCCTTGATGGTCCAGTTGTAGCAGTCGTCGCTCTCCGACTCGCGGTCCAGCCGCTCGACGTCCAGGATCTTGGAGCTGAGCCTCTCGAGGATGATGCCGATGTCCTTGATGGTGAGGTGGCGCTTCTGGTCGACGGACAGCTGGTCGATGAGCAGCAGGAACTTCTCCGAGGTGACGGCCTCGTCCTCCATGACGGTGTTCTCGGTCTCGGACTCTGAGCTCTCGTCGGCGGGCCCGCGCGCGCCCGACGACGCAGCCGCGGCCGCCGCCGCCGCCGCGGCGCCCTCCACGTCCAGGAAGCGCACGTGCTGCTGCTTGGCCTGCGCCCTCGCCGAGCCGGCGCCGGCCAGCGACGACGGCTGCGGGGACGTCTGCTGCTGCGCGTCCTGGATGGGCGACGTGGCCACCGACTTGTGCACGGCGATCTTGCGGCCCTCCTCGTGCAGCGCGCAGCAGTGGAAGTCGCACTCGGCCGCGTCGCCCGGCCCGTTGCCGTCGCCGGGGCTGGCGGCGCGGCCCGCGGCCGCCGCCGCGTGGTTGGCGCACTCGGGCGTGTGCACGTGCACCGTCGCGCTGTCGAACGAGCCGGCCTGCTTGGCCAGCCGGTGCGCCGGGTGGTGGTGCAGGTGGTGCGGGTGGAACGTGACGGCCGCCTTGCTCACCTCGTCGTGGTTGATGACGGTGATCTGCGGGCTCGAGTTGAAGCGCGGCGACGGCGCGTACACGTCGTTGATGAGCGTCTCCTTCTTGCCGGCCTGCGGCTGCTGCTGCGGCTGCTGCTGCACCACCTGCGCGCCGTGGATGCCCAGCTTCTCGAGGCTGGTCTGGATCACCAGCGACGGCCGCACCTGCTGCTCGGCCTTCTTGCTGGGCGAGAACTTGCCGGCGGCCGCCGCGCCCGCCGCCGGCCCCGCCGCCGCCGCGCCCGGCTCGCCTCCCGCCTGCTTCTGCTGCTGCTGCTGCTGTTGCCGCTGGTCCCAGTGGAGGACCACCGTGATGCGCCCCTTGTTGTCCATGATCTTCCACGACGGGGTCTCATCGTGCAACTCCAAGGCGTGGATTGTCTCGCATACGATCTTCGGGATGGCGGTGATGGCTGTCGGAGAGAGTGCGTGAGTGGGCGGGCGCTACGGGCATGGGCGTGGGGGCGGGCCCGGGCGAGGGCGAGCGCACACCGAGGGCGTGGCGGCAGCACGCACGCGCTGCCGCCGAGGCGACCCGCTACCGCGCCGCGCCGAGCGGCTATCGACAACTCGACGCGCGCTCTTACCGCGCTCGCAGGCACGCTCGACACCGGCCACTACTCCGCGCCTCGCCACCCTACTCCTTCCGGTTCAGTTGCTCAGTTCGCTAAATAACGAGAATCTTAGTTCAAGCATTAGGGAGAAGAGTGACCACAAAGGTTTTCCCGGCGTAATAACTGTTTATAATCTTCTCGGGTCTGCAGCCGGATACTAAAGTCAACTTGACACAATTTGGGTCTGAGGAAGCCCGGGGTATATAAGATTCCCTGTCAATGTGGGAAAACGTATATTGGTCAGACTATCCGCACCATTCAGGACAGATGTATTGAACATCAACGGCACACACGTTTGCTCCAGCCCGAAAAGTCGGCGATAGCTGAGCACTGTCTCGATGAGGGACATAGAATGTTATATGACGAAACTCACATGGTTGCTTCAGCATCTCGTTACTGGGACTGTGTCTTAAAGGAATCTATAGAAATTCGATTATCTGACAATCTGATTAACGGAGACAAAGGCTACCTTCGTAGTAAATCCTGGAACCCGGTGTTATCAGATGTTAAAAAACAACGGTTGGTACTTCATAAATCTGAATAATAATTTTATCATCGATTATCGATTTTGCCGGACTCTACCACCGGAGCGCTGTACGTCTTGTGCGCCAGAGGGCAGTCACTGTCACTTCTTGCGCACGCGCTATGGGCCTTCCTCGATGTATAAAGGAGCCGCCGATTGCACTGGTAACTCAGTTCCAGCGAGATTGTCTATCAGCAAGCTCACCTGAGGATGGCGGGCAGTTGCGCCGCTGAAATATTGTGTCAAGTTGACTTTAGTATCCGGCTGCAGCCCCGAGAAGATTATAAACATTAGGGAGAAGAGTTTGCAAAAATTATTACCCGAATATATTAGGTAAAGCAGTCAACAATCCGAAGATTGGTTTGAACACCACAGTGCTGTACTAGGCATGGTCCTGATTGGAGGTGGTATGCCGTTGCCTTCCTCCGACCTTCGAACTGACTTACCCAGCCAGTTATAGGGGGACCTACAGTTTAACGTGGGTTCCGAACCACGGTGCTCCTCGGTATTTTTCACATGAGGAACACTGCCAGATGTGGAAAGTGACAGACAAAAATCCTAGGACCTGGCGGGAATCGGACCCGCGACCTATGGATTTGTAGTCTGGCATATATATATATATATATATATATATATATATATATATATATATATATATATATATATGAGCGAGTAGGAAATTAAATGAAACTCGAGCCTAGATGGGAAAATTTGTCGAAAAGATTCGCAAAGTTCCAAAACGGTTTTTATTAAATAAATCAAAAATCTTAACTCCGATGGAAAAATGTTAAATTAGAAAGTTGTGGCACTTAAGATTATCTCTCGATCGATTTTGTATGTATCGATTGATATGAAACGTTTCGAGATATATCGAAAAAACACCTGAAATTCTTTAAAATTAAGATTCCTTATAACTCGACAACTTTCACGTTCCAAACTTATTATTTACAACAAATGTGGCACGAAATAAATAAAAAAGGACCTGTTTCGAAAAACTTAAATTTATTCAGTATTGTTTGAGATATACAGATTTATTTTTATTTATTTATCTATTTTTTAAAAGAAAGGGATCCTAGAAAAATGGCTGGAGTTGGTCAGGGAATCGACCTAGAGTAGTCGTTTTTCGTCTGTTTTCTTCGTGAAGAGTTGTAATATCATATTCGATATATCTCCAACTGTATCACATCAATCGATACAAACAAAAAAATCTAACATTACCTCCAAGCAGTAGGGAGAAGAAGAAAGAAGAATCTTAGGGTTTAACGTCCCATCGACAGCATGATCATTACATCTACATCTACATAGATACTCTGCAAATCACCTTTAAGTGCCTGGCAGAGGGTTCATTAACCACTTTCATACCTTTTCTCTACCGTTCCATTCTCTAATAGCGCGCGGGCAGAAAGAACACCTAAATCGTTCCGTTTTCGATCTGATTTCTCTTATTTTATTGGGATGGTCATGTCTCCCTAAGTAGGCGGGTGCTAGCAAAATATTTTCACATTCAGAACTAAAAGTCGGTGATTGAAACTTCGCAAACAGATCACGCCGCAATGAATAACGTCTTTCTTTTAATGATTTCCACCCCAATTCGTGCAACATTTCCGTGACGCTTTCCCCCCCGTTACGCGATAAAACAAAACGAGCTGCCCTTCTCTGAACCTTCTCAATGTCTTCCGTCTATATCGTCATAGATACTCTGCAAATGCTCAAGGAGAAGATGCACAAGTGTGATGTAGGCAGTCTCTTTGGTGGAGCTGGTGCATCTTCGAAGCATTATGCCAATGAAACGTAACCTTTGATTCGCCTTCCCCACAATATTTTCTATGTGTTCTCTCTAGTCAATTCTGGGTCGGTCTTTATATTATAAACAGCACTGCATCAAAACGAGACAGAAAATATGTTCAAAAATGTTTGTATAGTCTATGGGACTTAACTACGGGGTCATCAGTCCCTAAACTTACAAACTACTTATGAACTACTTACGAACTAGGACGGCACAAATATCCATGCCCGAGGGGGGATTCGAACCCCCGACCGTAGGGGCCGTGCGGACCGTGACTGGAGCGCCTTAGTCCCCTCGGCCACCGCGGCCGGCGACAGAAAATAACGACAAGAAATAATATGAATAGAAAGCTAACGGATAGCAAATGGGGTGCATGTCCTTGTGTGCTACGACAACGGCACAGGCGCTCTGTTTCTCTACGGCTGAGTATGCGTGCCCTGTATGGAATAGATGCGCTCACACGAAACAAGTAGATGTGGCCCTCAAAAAAAAGTTCAAATGTTTGTAAATCTATCGGACCAAACTGCGTGGTCATCAGTCCGTAGCTTACAAACTAATTAAACCTAGGTAAACTAACCTACGGACCAGCACACACACCCATGCCCCAGGGAGGACTCGAACCTACACGGCGAGCAACCGCGTGCTCCGCAGCGAGACGCCTTAGACCGCTTGGCTACTCCACCGCGGCGATGTGGCCCTCAATGAGACCTGCAGTATAGTGACAGGGTGCATGAAACCAATGCCGGTAGGATTCTAGTACAAGGCAGCTGGTTTTGCAGATCCAACAGCTCGCAGGAACGCTATACATGTTCGAGAAAATAAAACAACGACGGCCGCGGTGGCCGAAGGGACTGAGGCGCTTCAGTCACGGTCTGCACGGCCACTACGGTCGGGGGTTCGAATCCCCCCCTCGGACATGGATATATTTGTGCCGTCCTTAGTCTTAGCTAGTTCATGAGTAGTTCGTAAGTTTAGGGACTGATGATCCCATAAGCTCTACGAACTTTTTGAACCCTTCTGTTTATACCGACATCAATGGGCCATGCGGGGACCGGGCCCAGTGGACTTGGGGTAAAGCGCTCGATTGGAAACCGAAGGGTTGCGGGTTCGATTTTATCAGTCTGCGATTTAACCTCTCAACGATGTGAGGAGTCGCCAGAAACGACACGTGGTTCGGATTCCACGTTAAGCTGTAGTTCCTCTTTCCCTGGGTGGATAACTGGGGTAGGGTAGGGAGACGCAAGTCGCCAAAGTGGCGTCCAATTGAAAGACTTGCACTAGGCCAATGAGCCACACTAAATTATTATATAAAGGGTCATGCGCACGACACGTGTATTCATTTACATACTGATCAATTCTCACATTTTTTTTTCTGCCATAAGTTTTCCTCCCTTCTCCGATAACAATCCGTTGCAGTTGCAGTCTGACCAGGGGTGTTGTTTTTTCAGCGTTTTGAAAGTTTCACTCTACTTATAATCACTCTATAATGAGAGAAATGGAGAAGAGATGGTGAATGCCATAAACAGAAATCTGAAATGTGTGTAATCTGTCTTTCCCTAACAAACGTACCAGACGAAAGCACCTACACTTCCTTTCCTTCGCCACTTATGTGAATATATCTGCGCATCCCCTTTTGTGTGCTTTCCTTATGACTATGATATCTCAACTGCATATAAACGTAAAAGTTGATGCAGTGAGTCTAAAATTATTAATTGATTATTTCTTTTTGTTGATATTTCTTTGTGTTGATATTTGTGGCGTCCTTAGTGTTAGCTAGTTCATAAGTAGTTTGTAAGTTTAGGGACTGATGACCCTGTAGTTAAGTCCTATAAGCTATACAAACATTTGAACATTTGATTTGAATAAAACAACTCGCAGATGAGCGGCATGTCCTCTACAGAGCTCGGCCACCAGAGACGCGACTGAAGTCTAGGAGAAGTTTCCTTTGAACCGTCCAGGACGAACCGCCTGAAAATTTCCCTCTCCCCCAGATTCAGTGGACCGGCCAAAACCTAAATTTTAAAACCTGGAGAACCTTGAATAGGCTCAGAACAGGGGTCGCCCCAGTAAAAGTAAATATGCTTAAATGGGGTATAATGGACCAAACTGATGTAAACTGCGACTGTGGAGAAAGTCAAGATATGGAACACCTTTTTACATGTGAAAAATATCCACACCAGTGTACCCTCGAAGATTTGTGGCTCACGAATACTAATGGAATAGACGTAGCCCAGTACTGGGCCGGTACCGTTTAAATAGTCCGGACACGATAAAGTAAAGTAAGTACCTGAAAAAATATATATATATATATATATGAACGAGTAGGAAATTAAATTTCAAATTGAGTTTCTATTTTGTGAAACTCGAGCATATATGAAGAAATTTGCCGAAAAAATTCGCAAGCTTAAAAAAAGATTTTCATTAAATAAATAAAAAACCATAACGCCGATGGGAAAATGTTAAATTAGATAGTTGTGGCCCATAAGATTATCTATCGATATCTTTTTGTATGTATCGACTGATGTGATACGGTTGTGATTGTTGTTGTTGTTATGGTCTTCAGTCCGGAGACTGGTTTGATGCAGCTCTCCACCCTACTCTATCCTGAGCAAGCCTTTCCATCTCCTCATAAGAACGGCAACCCACATCCATTTGAATCTGCTTACTATATGAGTCTCTTGGTCTCCCTTTGCGATTTTTACCCGGCACACTTCCCTCCAACGCTAAATTTACGATTCCTCGATGTCTAAGAATGTGTCCTACCAAGCGATCCCTTCTTTTAGTCTACGTAAATTCCTTTTCTCCCCAATTCTGTTCAGTACCTCTTCATTGGTTACGCGATCCACACACCTAATTTTCATCACTCTTCTGTAACACCACATTCCAGAAGCTTATATCCTCTTCCTGTCCACAATGTTTATCGTTCATGTTTCGCTCTCATACAAGGCTATCTCCAAACAAATGCCTTCAGAAAAGACTTCCTTACGCTTAAATTAATATTCGATGTCTCTTTTTCAAAAATGCTTTTCTTCCCATTGCCATTCTGCAGTATATATCCTCTGTACTGCGACCGACATATATTATTTTACTACCTAAGTAAAAAACCTCATCTACCACCTTCATTGTTTCGTTACCTAATCTAATTCCTTCAGCATTGCCTGATTTTGTAAGACTGGATTCCATTATCTTTTTTTTGCTCTTGTTAATGTTCACATTACATGCACCATTCAGCACAATCCATTCCGTTCAACTGCTCTTCCAGGTCCTTTGCTGTCTCTAACATAATTACAATGTCATCAGCAAAACGCAATGTTTTTATTTCTTCACCCTGAACTTTAATCCCTATTCCAAATTTTGCCTTGCTTACCTTCACAGCCTGCTCGATGTATAAATTGAATAACATTGCAGAAAAGGCTACAAAACTGTCTTACTTCCTTCCCAACAAATGCTCTCCTTTCATGCCCTTCTAATCTAATAACTGTGGTCTTGCTTTTGTACAAGTTGTATATAACTCTCCATTCCCTGTATTTTACCCCTGCTGACTTCGGAATTTGAAAGAGTGTATTCCAGTCAACACTGTCGAAAGCTTTCTCCAAATCTACAAAAGCTAAAAATGTAGGTTTGCCTTTCCTTACTCTATCTTCTATGATAAGTAATAGAGTGAGTATTGCCTCCCAGGTTTCTACGTTCCTCCTGAATCCAAACTGATCTTCCCCGAGGTCAGCTTCTACCAGCTTTCCCATTCTCCTGTAGATAATTCGTGTTAAAATTGTGCAACCATGACATATCAAATTGATGGTTCTGTAATTTTCACACCTGTCTGCGCCCGATTTCTTTGGAATGGGTGTTATTACATTTTTCTTAAAATCTGAGGGTATTTCGCCTGTCTCATACATCTTTCACACCAGGTGAAATAGTTTTGTCATGGGTGTCACTCCCAGAGACTTTAGTAGCTCTGAAGGAATGTCACCTATTCCTGGGGCCTTGTTCCGACCTAAGTCTTTCAGGGCTCTGTCAAATTTATCTCTTAGTATAGTATCTCATATTTCAGCATGATCTACTTCTCTTCCTACAACATTGTCTCTGAGTTCAATTCCTTTGTAGAGCTCCTCTATGTACTCTTTCCATCTTTCAGCGTTCACTTCTTTGCTGAGAACTGGTTTTCCATCTGAGTTCTTGATATTCGTAGAGCTGTTTTTCTTGTCCCCAAATGTCTCTCTTATTTTCCTGTAGGCAGAATCTACTTTTCTCCCTCTTATACATTCTTCTAAAGATTTGCATTTGGCTTCTAGCCACTCCTGTTTAGCCATTTTGCACTTCCTGTCAATCTCATTTCTTAGTCGTCTGTACTCCATTTTGCCTGTTTCATTTACTGCGTTTTTATATTTTCTCCTTTGATCAATTTAGTCTTTTCTGTGATATCCAAGGATTTTTTGTAGGCTTTGCTTTTCTACCTATTTTGCCCTCTGCTGCCTTCACTATTTCATCTCTCAATGCTACCCATTCCTCTTCTACTGTTTTATTTCCCCCCCGTTTCTGTCAATTGTTGCCTAAAGCTCCCTCTGAAATTCTTAAGAACTTCAGGTTCCCTCAATTTATTCAGGTCACATCTCCTTATTTTCCTACCTTTCTGCAGTTTTTTCAGCTTCAGCCTACAGTTCATGACCAACAAGTTATGGTCAGAGTCTATATCTGCCCTGGGTATGTCTTACAGTTTAAAACCTGGTTCCGGAATCTATGTTTTTATCATTATAAAATCTATCTGATACCTTCCGGTGTCTCCTGGTCTGTTCCACGTATACAACCTTCTTTTGTGATTCTTAAACCAGGTGTTTGTTACGATTAAATCATGTTCCGTGCAGAATTCTACCAGGCGACTTCCTCTTTCATTCATTCTGCCTAGTCCATATTCACCTACTATTTTTCATACTCTTACTTTTCCTACTACCGAATTCCAGTCTCCCATCACAATTAAGTTTTCCTCTCCCTTAATTGTCTGAATAATTTCCTTTAATTCCTCATACATTTCTTCGATCTCCTCATCATCGGCAGAGCTGGTTGGCATATAAACCTGTACTACTGTTGTCGGTGTTGGCTTCGTATCTATCTTGACAATGATAATGCGATCATTGTGCTGCTCATAGTAGTTTACCCGCATTCCTATTTCCCTATTCATTATCAGTCCTACTCCTGTGATACTCTCAACTGATTTTGTATTTATAATCCTTTACTCACCTGACCAGAAATCCTGTTCATCCTGCCACCGAACTTCACTAATCCCCACTATATCCAACTTCAACCTACCCATTTTCCTTTTTAAATTTTCTAATTTTCCTACCGGATTAAGGGAATCCACGCTCCGATCCGTAGAATGCCAGTATTGTCTTTCCTGATGACAACATCCTCCTGAGTAGTCCCCGCCCGGAGATCCGAATGGGGGTCTATTTTAACTCCCGAATATTTTACCCGAGATGATGCCTCATCATATGTTCATACATTAGAGCTGCATGTCCTCGGGAAAAATAATGGCTGTAGTTTCCCCTTGCTTTCAGCCGTTCGCAGTAACTATGGCAAAGCTACATTAGCTGATGTTACAAGGCCAGGTCAGTCAATTATCCAGACTGTTGCCCATGTAACTACTGAAAAGGCTGCTGCCCCTCTTCAGGAACCACACGTTTGTTTGGCCTCTCCACAGATACCCCGCCGCTGTGGTTGCACCTACGGCACGGCTGTCTGTACATTGAGGCACGCAAGTCACCCCACCTCGGCAATGTCTGTGGTTCATGGGGGTGGAAAATTAATAATAATAATAATAATAATAATAATAATAATAATAATAATAATAATAATAATATTATTATTATTATTAGCTTTAAGCCCGCTGCTTCGCATGCGTAGGCTGTTTGGTCTACACCAGTTGTTTCTCCCTCTTAATATAAATTTTCATATACGTGGCTTAAATACTGTCACAATGAAATGTTGTGATACTACTTGTAGCCGCGGCAGAATGGCGGTGCGTATTGAATCGCCATCCCGCGATGCGGGCTGCTGTTCGCCGTCTATGGTTTGATTCGCCCCTTGGGCATGGGTGTTTGTGTTGTCCTTAGCATAAGTTAGTTTAATTAGTTTGTATGTCTTAGGGACTGATGACCCCGTAGTTAAGTCTCTCAAGATTTACAAACATTTTAACACTTTATTTAACGACTTGTAACCCTATGGCACCCCTTAATAGCTGAATTTCGAAAAATACCCCAACATGTGTCTTTTCAATTCCAACCAAGTATGCAAATGTCATTTTTTGTTATTCTGTGTTCAAAATTGTCTTAGTAGCAACGTATTTTCGAAAAATGTTTCATCCCCTATTTCACCCCCTAAATGATTAATTTTCTGAATATACCGGAACAAGTGTCTTTTTAATTATGACCAAGAAAAGGTCCCATATTCATGTATTTTATATGATTGGCTACAGAGAACATGTCATTCCACAAAAATTCTACACTTATTACAGAAACACCCGGTGTATACACTACTGGCCATTAAAATTGCTACACCAAGAAGAAACGGGTATTCATTGGACAAATATTCTGGAACTGACATGTGATTAAATTTTCACGCAATTTGGGTGCATAGATCCTGAGAAAGCAGTACCCAGAACAACCACCTCTGGCCGTAATAACGGCAATGATACGCCTGGGCATTGAGTCAAACAGAGCTTGAATGACGGGTACAGGTACAAATGCCCATGCAGCTTCAACACGATAACACAGTTCATTAAGAAGTAGTGACTGACGTATTGTGACGAGCCAGTTGTTCGTCCACCATTGACCAGACGTTTTCAATTGGTTAGAGATCTGGAGAATGTGGTGGCCAGGACAGCAATCGAACATTTTCCGTATCCAGAAAGGCCCGTACAGGACCAGCAACATGCGGTCGTGTATTATCCTGCTGAAATGTAGGGTTTCACGGGGATCAAATGAAGGGTAGAGCCATGGGTCGTAACACATCTGAAATGTAACGGCCACTGTTCAAAGTGCCGTCGATGCGAACAAGAGGTGAACGAGACGTGTAACCCCATACCATCACTCCGGGTGATGCCCCAATATGGCGATGACGAATACACGCTTCCAATGTGCGTTCACCGCGATGTCGCCAAATACAGATGCGTCCATCCGATAAATGGCGTTTTGACATTCGTGCACCCAGGTTCGTAGTTGCGTACACAATCGTAGGCACTCCTGCCTGTGATGCAGCGTCTAGGGTAACCACAGCCATGGTCTCCGAGCTGAGAGTCCATGCTGCTGCAAACGTCGTCGAACTGTTCGTGCAGTTGTCTTGCAAACGTCCCCATCTGTTGACTCTGGGATCGAGACGTGGCTCCACGATACGTTACAACCATGCGGATAAGATGCCTGTCATCTCGACTGCTAGTGATAAGAGGCCGTTGGGATCCAGCACAGCGTTCCGTATTGCCATCCTGAACCCACCGATTCCGTATTCTGCTAACAGTCATTGGATCGTGACCAACGCGAGCAGCAATGTCGCGATACGATAAACCGCAGTCGCGATAGGATACAATCCGACGTTTATCAAAGTCAGAAACGTGATGGTACGCATTTTCCCTCTTTGCACGAGGCATCATAACAACGTTTCACCAGGCAAAGCTGGTCAACTGCTGTTAGTGTATGAGAAATCGGTTGGAAACTTTCCTCATGTCAGTACATTGTAGGAGTCCCACCGGCGCCAACTTTGTGCGAATGCTCTGAAAAGCTAATCATTTGCATATCACAGCATCTTCTTCCTGTCGGTTAAATTTCGTGTCTGTAGCACATCCTCGTGGTGTAGCAATTTTCAAATGTTCAAATGTTTGTAAATCTATCGGACCAAACTGCGTGGTTATCAGTCCGTTGCTTACAAACTACTTAAACCTAAGTAAACTAACTTAAGAACAAACACACACACACACACCCATGCCCCAGGGAGGACTCGAATCTCCACGGCGAGCAACCGTGCGCTCCGCAGCGAGACGCTTCAGACCGCTCGGCTGCTCCACCGCGGCGTAGCAATTTTAATGGCCAGGAGTGTAATTAAAGAGTCTTGGGTGTCTTGAATTAAGTCTAACGGCGACATATTAAATTTGTGCCGCATCGGGATTCGAACACGGTGTTCACTCTTTCCGCGAATTTGGAGTGGATCGGAAGCGTGCACGGATGGCCAAAGAGGTGAAGGTCTCTGTCATCCCATGGAATAAAATGCTCCCTTTCAGGAGGATATGACAATATCGCCAACAGGTCTTTCTGTTTTCCAACAGATACATGTGCTTCGTCTTTCAGATGAAGTACGCTAATGTCACATACATAAGCCGTGGTCTTTCGGCTATTGAATTCAGTGACATTTTTCTTTAATAGGCACTTGGTAATGGATGAACATGAGCCACTTTGATTACAGTGGACTTGAAGATCCAAGACTTCTACCTCAACAACTATGTTTCTGCAACATCTTCATGATCAAGTAAGGTCTTTTTTACCTTTCTCCTACCATGTGCCAGTGATGAACGCCCGAAAGATTTTTCCCCCTTGATTTGGAATTATGAGTAAGTCTAGAGACATGGAGTTGAGTACCATGAACTAAGAAGTACTGCATATTCCATTTTGTGAAAAATTTGCACTTGTAATGTTTGACATTAGCATTTCCCTACCGGTCTTTTTTATTATCTGTATTTTACTTGACGGAAATGTACCGCAGTGGTTATCATGATTAAGATCTTTTCCTTCCGAATGAACATTTTTTGTAATTAGCGATGCAGGAATTGAAAAGAAAAAGATCGAAAACTATATGACACGAACCTAGAAGCGCAGTTTTCCGTCTTAGCAGTTTCCACTAACGTCGCTACTCCACAGCTGGCGTTCTCGTATTGTGTGGCATTCAACACGCTGGTAAGAGCTCGATTAGTAGCGTTTTGTTGTCGAGGGGAATATCCTGTGTTCATTTCCCATCAGGCGTGATCATTTTAATTCTCCTTAATTGTTCAAAATTTCTTTTTCTTTCATACTTCTACTGCAAAAGTTTATTATTAACCTGGAAAAGGTCTGATGTTCAAATGTTTGTATAGCTTATGGGACTTAACTACGGGGTCATCAGTCCCTAAACTTACAAACTACTTATGACCTACCTAAGACTAAGGACGGCACAAATATCCATGCCCGAGTGAGGATTCGAACCCCCGACCGTAGTGGCCGTGCAGACCGTGACTGGAGCGCCTCAGTCCCCTCGGCCACCGCGGCCGGCAAAGGTCTGAAAGGCGCATCGTACTAGAACAATAATCCTTATGTTTAAGTCTGTATACAACCGTGCGAAAGGTCAGACAAGAAATTCCTTATAACTCCGTCGCGGCCTAATGAAAGGAATGCCCTCAGAATAAGTCCATATCGATGTGGGATTTACCTGGCAGAGGTATCTGCATTGCCGGAGGGAAATCAGAGCCCCGCTGCGTCAAGATTAGTGGCATATTCTAAAAGTTAGAAATTGCGTAGTGTATATACACAGCCGCAACTGATATTTTATTCTAGACAATCGATTTCGTTTTAAATGAGACCATCTTCGGGTCTAAATAGGGTATCAACCGTACATTACAACAGCTGCTGTCATACTTCTCCCGTAACTCTGATGTCTATTGAATACTTCCTTCTTTCTACTGTACCCTTCTAGCGTTGTCTTCGGGCTGGGAAAGCCAGTAAGAAAGTTATAAATTGATAAAGAACGTAAACAAATATTAATACTGTTCTGATTAATTTTTATGCAATATTTCACTGTCGTTTGAGGCACTTGTTCCATCTTGCTACGTGCCACGGAAAGCAGCCGGATTCACCGGCAATCTTCCTTTCAATACCTGGATGGTAAGAATACTGTACGAAATATTTGAAATGATGGAACAATTTCAATCGCTTCGAGGGAGATTTGGTGCCAGAGGAGGATGATTACGGACTTTATCCTTAAAATTTGCGTTGCTGCTAGTAAGAGCGGCACGCATTTGCTGGTGTCTCCTGTGTGTTTCCGTCAAATTGCCTCACGAAGAAGTTACTTGCAGTTTCTCTCACAGACTGGAACTGCTGCAAGCAGTAAAATGTTCCAGAAGACTGCTAGGAACACTCTGATGGCGGATAAATTTTCATTTTTATTTTCACCCCATTTTAATTTTCGTGGGCAACACAAGATGTTCGGGCTTTATTGGGCCAAGGTTTGTCTAGGGCTGCTAGCAGTGAATAGAAGATTCATCTCCGATGACAGCTGGGGGCGAAAATAAGTTCGTGACAACCACTGAGATTTCCTGATGTAGGACTCACTCTTGATGAGCAGTCTGTACATACAGTCCAAATTGAGATAACCCACTGACATGTTGCAAGGTGGGCCATGTCACGCGATACAGAGGATTGGGTTATCTTTATGCACGTTTGGATTATCTCCATCCCATCACAGATTCGCCTATGTGACGACAACGGTGACATTGTATTCTTTATATATATAGCCTGGTTAAAAAGTAGTGAGAACTATTTTCTTCTAAAATGAACACAGTGGTTCTTATTGTTACACATCTTCAGTATAATCGTCCCTTTTGCCAAATGTCCGGAAGGCGCCATACACCATCTGCGGGAACTGATAACGCTGTAGTTTAGTCCCTTTTAAACACTCCAACAACAACACCTGCGCTTCTATTTCCGTCCCGTATTGATGCATGGATAATGGCACCTTTGGTGTTGTACCGAATCCCTCGCAGCGATTCTTCCACTTTGACAGAGATCGTAATCACAGAGACTCATTCAGGGAGTACGGTGGATGTTCCATGATCTCCCGTTGCCGGCGGTGTAAGACGTTGTGGACAGCAGCATCGGTGTGGCATCGTGCATCCTCAGGCAGAATTATGGGGTACTGTTCCAAGTAATGTCTTGCTATCGCCTGAACGCTGGACGAAGATGGTGTTTCATTTCATGCAACAGCAGCCCATCATTCTGCATGACAATGCACAATGCCACTTCATTACTGGTCTATGTCACGACCGTGCCCAGGTGGATACACCTGTTACCGCCATAGCTCCGAAGCATGTTCAGGCGTGGCCAGTACTTGGATGGGTGCCTTATGGAACAGAGGGTGGTGGTGCAAAGACCTTGATCACCAGTCTTTGCGCCAATGTTTTGGACGAAATTCGTAACCTATCCACAGTGTCTCTTGGATTGGGGGCATGGGACACTATTGATGGTGACCCGTCCGTCGGTTGGGGGCGGTAAGCTCGGTGGTCGCCATTGGTGCTTTTCGAGGAGCAAACATTGGGTTTCACCCTCTCCCTTCTCCCATCATCTCTAACACGAACACGGCACTACACTACACACGCACCCATTACAGTCACGATCACATAACATCGACAATTCAGTACACATTCATCATACGCGAAGGAAAGGTGTCTGTGGGCGCGAAGGATGGGGAAAACCTTTGCAATTAGGCGGATGAACCTACCCTTCGGGGTCTCGTAGCCATTAATGCCAGACGACTTTAGTTTTTACTACTGCTGTCAATGACTTGGCAGTGTGAGATTCTGAAACAGCCACCATATTCATCCGAAGAGAGTCCCTGTGGTTGCTAAAGTGAAATAAACACTGCAAGGGATCCAGTACAATGTCGGAGATGACACCCAAGTCATAGGGCGGTCAACACGTAACATCAACAGATACAGACATGCAGATGGAACACCACGTCTTTCCCGCGGCGGAGCGGCCGAGTGCATTGAGGCGCCATGCTGTTATGCGCGAGGCCGTTCGCTGTCGGGGGGTTCGAATCCCCCCTCGGGCACGGATGTTTGTGCTGTCTTTAGTATAAGGTAGTTCATAAGTAGTTTCTAAGTTTAGCGACTGATGACTCCGCAGTTAAGTCACATAAGCTTCACAAATATTTGAATTTTTTTTAACCATGCCTTCCGGAAATTTGAAGAAAAGTCGTAAATAGCTAGAGCGATATATTAAGTCCTTTGAGATAAAAGTAAGCGTTCTCATTACTTTTTATCTAGCTCTTGTACATATTTTCTCTGGCGTATTTAAGCATGAGGTTATGTGGTTTTCTCGCGTCTTGTGTTGTCCTTATCATAGACACATATGTCAACAAAGTGGCGTCAAATAACTTGCACTAGGCGACCAAACAACCACAAATGGGGTCTCCTAGCCAGTTATGCTCTACTAGCATTTCATTCTGTGGAGTATTCACGACAGTTCTTTTGGTCTTATAATCATCGATAATCTCCTATTGAATTTCACCATTTGTTGCTTCTGCGGTCAATAGTGACAGCTTCGGCTCAGGCATTCAGACTAATGGTACGACAAAACATTTAACTTACTTACTAGCTGACCGGTCAGTAAATCTCTTTAATGATATTGACGCGCTACACTTCATAAATATGACGCAAATTCCTCTAAACTTTAAGGCTATCCTGAAACATGATGGATGGCTGCAAAACGTGATGATAAAACTCTTGGCGCGTTGTGGGGCAAGTTGACAAATACATTAAGGGAAAAAGACAAATGTACGACTGCCCAATACTCGCACGAGGCACTGCAAATGCCCAGTAAAAGAAGTGCTTAAAATGACCGTGTTGTGCCCGGTGTACATACTAAGCAAGAAAGGTAGAGTTGTCCTCAGTTCGAAGCATTATCCGGATATCCGCAACTGAGATGCATAGCTATTGTGGGAAAAAATTCGCTTTAGTTGTATAAAGACTTTTTAGTAAGCCACGAATAATAATAAAAGTCTATGAACAATTGTAGCGAATTTTTTTCTACAGTAATCAGTTCCAAAGTTTCTTTGAAAGTGGCGTTGGTATGTCCTATGGGACTTAGCATAGGATTAAACTGTAATGTAACAGTCTACGTTGCAGGCAACGTTCCTTGAGCAATCGCAAAAGTGGAGCTAGGCTATCAAGATTATTTCAGATCTTCGAGGTCGGTATTATGTATGTCCCAAAACTGCATTTTTCATGTTAAAGATAATACAATATTTAAAAAGTGGGCCACAGTTGTATGCTCTCAAGATATTGTATCAAATACAGCGTGAAACCTGTATAACATGTGAATAATACTTGTTTCATCTAGGGTCTTTATTCGAAAGCATTAATTTTCATGTCCCAGCAATGAAAAATAGGTAACCTATAGCCGTATACCTTTATATTGTTGTACCTTTGCTCGGACTGTCGCTAATCTAGCACATAAATTGAAATATATATTTACACATTAGCGATATTGTGTTTTAATCCATGCTGGCCGTTTTAATGGATCTTATGCTGATTATTAGAGTATGGTTTTCGAATAATTAATAGTGTGACTTCAACGACTTTAGAAAACTAACGATACCGTAAAATAGATTCTTTCTCGAATAATAAATTAGCGACGAAACGTCTTCCACGCTTTAGCGGTGTGCGCTCGCCCTTCACCTCATTAACAGAGCATCCACATATCACTTTTACATATTAAATCAGTTACATGCAGAAGTAAAGGTAGCGCCACAGTGAATTCCAGTTTCAGGTCTTCCAAATTTATCTGAAAGTGAAGGACAAAATTACAAATATACACAATTTTGGCATTTTTATTAGCAGCAGTGTTGTTGCACTTGCATTTCATCGTTTTAGCACAGTTAATCGTCTCTGGCAAGAAAAATGGTAAAGAATACATTCCCTGCAATGTTTTAACTGATAAGAATAGTGATGCTACGCATCTCAATCGAGAAAAACACTGAAACAGACTGATCATACATTAATTAGCCTTAATCTGAATGTTTCATAGCGTTTACATACTGTTCTTTTATTTCACTATTATTGACTTTTTCTGTGGTTTTATAAAGAAGATGTCTTCCACAATAAATGCTGAATATGGACTGCAAATGAGTAATACTGCTGTAACACCATCGCACATGTTGAATTACATTAAATATCCATTGTTTGTTTCTGTATATCTTAACAAGAAGTCACCGAGGTTATATAAAGAGTGGAATTTATTGATACATGTAATCTTAGATATAAAAATGCATATATGGACAAAGCACAGGGGATAAGCTGCAGCCAACAAACTAGTGCACCTCACTCAGTCAACTGGCGAAAACTGTTGACATATCGGACTATGCATTAGTCGCGCAAAAATGCAGAGGAACACAAAATTGCTCCAGGAGGTACTAGTGAAGATTTCCGAAACTGAATGATGCTGGTTCCGTAATTTCACCTATCCGTATAGGATCTAACATGTCTTACAGGAAGAAATTAAAAACTGGTGAAAAAAATGCTCCTGTTTCGATTCTTTGTCACGAAAAGGAGAGGAGCAGAACGCACCTGTAGAGGGAACTTTATTTTTCGAAACCGGCCATGTCTTGAATAAAGAATTTTAAGAGTTGCAATGGACCATTTATTGAAATAATAGAATTTTTCGACTTTAGTTGCTCTACGTATAAAGTGTTAATATTATCGCAAGATCTATCTCAGGAGTTTTGTACGGGGGAGAGATGGACTAGGTCTCGCAGTTCATCATCATTTGATTATGCCCTTCATAGTTCAGTCTGGAGCATAGCCCTCCGTGATCTCCCATTCAATACTAACATTGATGTTTGGCCTTTTACTCCAAAATTATTCTTGACCATATCCAAGTACTTTCTCCTAGGCCTACCTCGACTCCTCTTACCCTCTACTGCCGAACCCATGAATCTCTTAGGTAACCTGATTCTCCCATGTGTGTAACATGACCCTACCATCTCATCCTGTTCGCTCTAATTGCTTCATCTATAGTGTTCTTTCAAGTTTTTCCTTGATTTTCTCATTATGGACACCCTCCTGTCATTGTTCCCATCTATTAGTACCTGCAATCATCCTTGCTACTTTCATATCTGTAGCATCAACCTTATCAACCACCTAGCTGTCACTGCCATACAACATAATTGGTCGAAAGATATAGCGGTCCACTGCTAACTTAGTCTTGGTACTAGATCTTAGCGGATCAAATTCTTTCACTATGTTGTCATCCTGTGAGAAAATACATCGTAAGTCCACCTGTTCTTCTTTCTTCCTGCTATTTGGCACTGAATCTGTTTAAGTCTCGTTCCCACAGATATGACTTTCGTCGGATTAATTGAAGTCCGCGATAAGACCCGTCGGCTTTGACCAATGAGTTAAAGACGGTAGTTTGTTTACAAGATTTACACCGATTTTAGATTACAATTTTAAAAAAATCTGTAGTTTCTTTCTGATATGCATAACAGAGAGGTTTGTCTATCGCAAGTGAGCGCTGGAGGCGCGAATTTTGGGGCTGAGACCTGTGATCAATGGTACATTCTGTTGTGGTAATCTGTAATTTATGAGCATAATCATAGCTTATTTATTATCTACAACACATAAGTATTACGATATTATCCCGTATGTTTATATTCATCGATAGTGTTTGTTTTGCCAGTTGGTATATCTACATAGCGTATCTTGTGAGTCTTCAATTATGTCGTTTTGGAGATGCTGATCTTCATACGATAACCCTTACACCTCTGATCTAGCGCTGAAATATTAGATTGCAACGTTTCAATCGAATCTGCCATTACATCCGAGTCGTCTGCGTTTGTGAGACTGCTTATTTCGTTTTCACCTATGCCTCGTAATTATCCACTGGCCGCCCAGCTCTCGCAGTTCTACTTGGCCACGACAGAGCAGTTGTGGATGGCTGGAGCGGTTAAGCGCGGGAGGAGGGCGTCTACATCTACATCTGATACTCTGGAAATCACATTTAAGTGCCTGGCAGAGGTTTCATCGATCCATCGTTATACTATTTATCTCCCATTACATTCTCGAATAACGCGCGGGAAGAAAGAACACCTGAATCTCTCCGTGCTCTGATTTCTCGTATTTTATAATGATAATCATTTCTACCTATGTAAATGGGAGTCAACAATATATTTTCGCATTCGGAGGAGAATGTTGGCGAATGGAGTTTCATAAGTAGCTCACTCCCCAGCGACAAGCGCCGTTTTTGTAATGATCCCCATCCCAGATCCTGTATCATTTCCGTAACGCTGTCTTCCCTGAATCGTGACAGTACAAAACGAGCTGCCTTTATGTGGACTCTTTCGATGTCCTCCGTCAAACCCACCCGATAATGATACCACACTGGGCAGCAATACTCCAAAAATGGACGAACAAGCGTAGTGTATGCAGTTTCTTTTGTAGTTCCGTTGCATCTTTTAAGGGTTCTGCGAATAAAAGGCAATCTCTGGTTCGCCTTTCCCACGACATTATTTACGTGTTCTTTCCAGTTTAAGTCTGAAGTAATAGTAATTCGTAGGTATTTTGTGGAGTTTACGGCCTTCACGTTTGATCGAATTATCTTGTAAACAAAGTTTAACCGATTTCTTTTAGTACTCATGTAGACGTCTTCACTCTTCTCATAATTTAGAGTCAATTGCTAATTTTTACACCATAGTGATATCTTATTCAGATCGTTCTGCAGTTGGCTTTGATCTTCAGATGATTTTACTAGACGGTAAATGAGGACGTCATCTGCAAACAACCTAAGAGAGCTGCTTAGATTTTCCCATAAATCGTTTATGTAAATAAGGAACAGAAGAAGGCCAATAACACTACCCTGTGGAACGCCCGATATCACCTCTGTTTTAGTCGCTGCCTTACCATCGATTACTACGAACCGTGTCCTCTCCGACAGGAAATCCCCTATCCAATCGCAAATTTGGGGCGATATACCATAACCACGCAATTTGATAAAAAGCTGTTTGTGAGGTACGGTGTCAAAAGCCTTCTGGTAATCAAGAAATACGGAATCGATTTGCGAACCCTTGTCGATAGCACTCATCACTTCGTGTGAGTAAAGAGATAGTTGTGTTTCGCATGTCAGTGTGGTGCTGTAGTTTGCGGCACATTAGGAGTGCGGCAGCTGTGCCGGCGCGCCTGCGGTCCTCACCAGCTCGGATGACGTCGACCCCGCTGGGGTACCAGCGCTCACCCTGCCGGAGCAGCAGCAGCACCGTGTTGTTGGGTAGCGTGCGGAAGTACTCGCCGTCCTCCACCTGCGTCCCGTCCGCTTCAAGCACGAGGCGCACCGGCTCACCTACCGGCAGGCCAAGCTTCTCCCTTCCTGCGGACAACACCGCACCCTGTGTCACCCACACACTTCACCACATGCACAATACGTAATCATTTAAAGCAAGTAACAAGTATAGCTAGTGCAAGAAGTCGTGCCCCTGCCTTCTCAACATGGGCGCTGGGCGAGTCCACTGCTTTGTTTTGGAGGGGCGGGCGCCTCAGTTGCGTGTTGCCTACTGGGGCGCAGTTGACTGCCCGCTTAACAGACGAAATAACCGAGCAGCGAGGCCTACGAGAAAGACAGGCCGCGGCGCGCACGTCATATCACGTGATCAAGTGAGGCCTGTGCCGGCACGATCGTTAGCTGGTTGGCCGGCCGCTGGGGCACAACCTACTGTCTCATAGCGGCCAGCCAATCCGCTAGCGATTGCGCCAGCATAGGCCTCACTTGATCACGTGATATGACGTGCGCGCCGCGGCCTGTCTTTCTCGTAGGCCTTGACCGCGCAGCAGGCGTCGTGCAACTGAGCCGGCAGCCGCTCAGAAACAAAGGAATCGACTCGCCCTGCGCACAACTCGAGAATGCGTTTCTGCGCACGGGCCACGACTTCTTGCGCGAGCTATAACAACAGAAAGTCCAGGTTGCAATTCAACAATATAATGAGAGAAATTCACAACTCACATAAAGAAAAAAAGAGAAAAAAACTTCGTACACACACACACACACACACACACACACACACACACACACACCATACACTCCGCGCCAGCTATTGCAAGCATGTGTGACGTCACAGCGGCAACTGCTGTGGAGTTCGAAGCAAGCGTATACGCCTGAACTGCACTAGGCAACTCAACAATTAGATTAATTCTTGTTCCAGAGATCATAAATGCGCTCCTCGGTTGCAGAGTGGTAAAGTGCCAGACTATGAATCAAAAGGTCACAGCTTCGATCCCCGCCAGGTCCTAGTTTTTTTATCTGTCACTTTCCACTTCTTTTACCTCTGGCAGTATTGCGCATGTGAAAAATACCGAGTAGGAACCAACGTTAAACTGTAGGTCCCCCTATAACTGGCTGGGTAAGTCAGTTCGAAGGTCAGAGGAAGGCAACGGCATACCACCTCCAAACAGGACCAAGCCTAGTAAAGCACAGTGGTGTTTAACCAATCTTCGGATTGTCGACTGCTTTAGCTGTTTCAGATCATAAATACATTCTGCAATGATGTGAGACGTATCTGTTTAATAAATGGTGTCTATACATGACTCTCAATATATTAAGAATTATTTATTTTATTTTTTAAATCTTTTTAATTAAGTATTTTTTGTAGCGAAATTACTAAGTTTTATTTAAAATTGATCTAAAGTACAGGAGGAGTTACGATTCAGAAATTCTTTTAATTTCTTTTTAATTACTAGTTGTCTCTCTGTCAGACTTTTGATGCTACTTGGTTACTGAAAGAAGACTTTTATGGCAGCATAATTCACCCCTTACTGTGCCAAAGTTAGATTTATCCTTGCATAGTGAATATCACTCTTTCTCCTAGTGTTGTAGCTATGTACATTGCTATTACTATTGAATTAGGTCAGATTGTTAATAACAAATTTCATGAGTTACTAAACTACAAAGAAGATCCCTAGATTCTTAAATAAATGTCTGCAGGATGATGTTGGGTGGGCTCCAGCAATTATTCTCATTACACGGTTTTGTGCAATGAATATTTTTTATTCAATGTTGAATTGCCCCAGAATACGATTCCATATGAAAGCAGTGAATGAAAATAGGTATACTAAGCGAATTTACTGAGATGTAAATCACCAAATTTTGCCATGGCCCTGATAGCATATAGATGAACTCAAACATTTCAATATATCTTCAAAGAATTTCTTCCAATTCCATCCCTCGTCAATGCAAATACCTAAAAATTTTGAATAATCTACCTTCGTTAAAGATTTCCGTTCAAAGTCTATATTTATTAATAGTTCCATGCCATATACTGTTTGAAACGGTATATACTGCGTTTTATCAAATTATAATGAGAGTCCATTTGTAGAGAACCACTTAATACTTTTCTGAAAGGCATCATTTACAATTTCATCAGTTAATTCCTGTTTGTCAGGCGTGATAGCTATACTTAAAAAGTACTAGCTTACCATCTTAGTGAATGTAGAATGGCAAGTCATTAATATACATTAAGAACAGCAAAGGACCTAGGAGCAAACCTGCAAGTATGATTAAACAATTTGTGCACTGTACCACTCATGCCACAATACTTTAAGCTTATCTAGAAGAATCCCATGATTTACTCAATCAAAAGCCTTTGAGAGATCACTAAAGTTCCCAACTGTTATTCAGAGCACACTGAGGACAGCCAAATGTATTTGGGCAGAGCTACACTCTTTTGTGAATGTGCAGTGGCTATCCGGCAGTTCAAGCATAACGGTCGCGAAGCTTTCAGATGCCTGGCGCAGAGTGTACTCTCATTGATAAATACTTCACAAACACTCAACCGTCATCTCCGGTTGTTGCCTTCTGACAGCGTCACAATGCCTGTGAATGTGCCTGTGTCATTGTGGTAATGAGAGTTTATGCTTATTTTTATTTTTCTGACGAAGGTTGTGGTAGAGCGCTACGTTGCGTGGGTAAAAGTGTATTTTTATGTGCCTCTAGCGGATTGATGAATGTCTTTGCGGCAGGTTGCAGACTAACCTCATATATTGTTCAAATAATAAGCGAGCGCACATATGCATTCATCTAAAGAGGAGTTTTTTTTTTTTTATGGGACTTAACTACGGGGTCATCAGTCCCTTAAAGAGGAGTTCATGCAAGAAATACATAAAGACATAATGAGATTAAGACGTTCGTAAATTTTATCATAAAAATAAGAAAACAGAAGACAAAAAAAAATCTGTGATATTTCTGGTTTGCAGCTATCATATTCACTTTCCCCAGAGCAAGTCCGGACAGAGCTGAAGGCAGCTGGCGCAGGGTGCTGTGAGATACTAATAACCCGTGGTACAGTCCGTACTATTCTCGTGGGAAATGACACCCACAATTCTTGTAATTGCTGTGATTGGATAGTACATTAGGAGGCTGCAGGCCAAACAGAAATGATTATGTAGTTAAAATTAGATACAGTTTTAATTCTATTTATTTGAGTGGCTGCGCGCCAAAATAAACTGATTAATTTTTTTAATGATTTTAAAAGTCCTTAGAGATTGCTTGCATAATTACTAGATGTTACTAGTAGATTATTTACTGTCAATTCACAACATGTTTCGGGTTTAGCCCATCATCTGGTGATCGGACAATAAGCCAATAACTATATACACAACCTTATTTGCAATTTATAATTAAAATATGAAATGTTTTTATAATTTTACATAATTTGGAATTGCATACCGATATTCTATATTTTTAGATTTGATGCTTTCAGATTTGTCATTTAAAATACTGTTGTTATGTACTGCCAAATAAGAATAAACATCGGTTGAGATTAAGATAAATATTTATGTAAACTAAAGATGATAGTAGAGGCTGAACAGTTGCCTTATTTATTCAAGATACAAGATCAAAATAAAGTGGATCATTTAAAACAAATATCAAAAATAAAATAAATATCACATTTGCCAAAAAAGTGAAATGAAATCCACAAAATGAATTACCGAAAAACGTTGCTTCGAAAATTTGGAAAAAAAAAACAGTCCCTTGTGCTGGTAACTTGTTCATTAAGCTGTTGATCCTTCAAGGTGCATCTATGCACCAAATGTCTAAACGTGTGCTTTTATTCTCAAAATGAAGAATTTGCAAATTGTTTTAGATATTAAGAAGTTGATGATGATTTTGACACAAATGCGCACTTAGTGCGCTGCCATGACTGGGATAGCTACATTCTCTGTATCGTATTTTAAATTCCCTTCCTGTTTGCCCAATATAGAAATTGTCACATATCCCACATTTAATTTTGTATATCCCACCATAACAAAATTTGTTCTCATCAACAACTTCTTAACATCGAAAAAATTGCCAATTCTTCATTATCAGGATAAAAGCACATATTTAGACATTTTGGAATATTTAGAAATTTTTGTGCATAGATACACCTTGAAGGATCAACTGCTTAATGAAAAACTTAGCAGCACAAGGGACTCGTTTTTCCAAATTTTCGAAGCAAACTTTTTCCAGTAATTAATTTTGAGGATTTCATTTTTTTGGCAAATGTGGTATTTATTTTATTTATTTATTTATTTATTTTTTTTTTTAAATTGAGTGATACACTTTATTTTGACCTTTTATCTTGAATAAATAAGGCAACTGTTCAGCCTCTACTCTAACTTCCATCATACACAGATGATAATGTGCCATAAAATATTTATTTTCTAAAATATTATTAATATATATATATATATATATATATATATATATATATATATATATATTATCTTAATCACAACTGATGTTTACTCTTATTTGGCAATACATAACTACAGTGTGACAAATTAGAAAGCATCAAATCTAAATATATAATATATAATATCGGTATGTAATTCCAAATTATGTAAAACTATAAAAATTTATAACATTTTAATTATAAATTGCAAATAAATTTGTATACATACTTATTGACTGTATTATGTATCTTATTGACATCACCGGATGATGGGCTAGCCCGAAACATGTTGTGAATTGACAATAAATAATCTACTAATAACATCTAGTGATTATTCAAGCAATCTCTTAGCAATTTTAGAATCATTAAAAAAATTATCATGAAGGTTGCATACCCCTACAAATACTTTCAGTCTAAAATGAACGAACTTATTATTTAGTTAAAATTAGATACGGTTTTAATTATATTTATTTGAGTTTCATAAGAAGTTATTGTTATGGTGTCGCTATTCGCCACAACGCCGGCGGTCTGCGGAAGTAGAAGAGGCGATAAGTCGCCCCACAATACTTCGGCCGCCGAGGGCTCCCACAGTCTCGTTACCTCTTTGCCTGCTCCGCGCGCTGGCCAATAGGAAGAAGGGGGCTCACCTAGATATGCCTGTGCACCACAGTAACGACAGTCAATACAGGAGAGTACGGAAGTTCTAGTCAGCACGAGGCAGCCCCAGGAATATGACAGTTCCAGAAGTTCATCATAGAAGAGCAGCAGTTTACAGTACTACTGCCAGATGTCGTCGTAGGATTAATACTTTGGAAGAATTTGTACACCACAAGAGCAGCAAAGTTGAATAATCTTTTCATCTGTAATAAAAGTATATGTGAACTAATCAATTCTGTTACTTGCAGGTCTTGTCCACAACCTAGTCATGGCCTACCGCCTATTACAGCATCCCAAAGACACAACAGTTATCTCTCAATAGCTAGCTACTATTCTGATGTTTTAGATAAGTTGGTGACATGTAAATTAATAAAGAAAAAGCAATACGAAAACGCAGACGAAACGCTTTGGTGGTGTTTCCGCTCGTGTTTCGCGCTTGCGTACTCAGGTGGAGCCAACAGTTTCCTCACTCCGGTTTCTACATTCATCACGGGTAGTCCCTCTGTCTGATGCGGTCGGCCATAGCCTACGAATTGATAATTAAAAGTGTCATTGTAAAGGCAACATAAATTTGCAATGATAATTAGATACCATTGGAATTAAAAGACAGTTCGTTATAATGCAGTTCCTTTGTTTATGCGTGAATAAACAAAGTTCCCCCATCAAAGGGTTGAGTCCTCTCTCCAGCATGGGTGTGTGCGTTGTCCTTAGTATAAGTTAGTTTAAGTAGCTTGTAAGTCTACGAAATGATGACAACTGCACCTTGGTCCCATAGTTTTGCCAATATTTGAATTTAAATTAATTTGAATAAACAAAGCGGCGTCCTTTAAAAAAGATCGTTAGTTCATCATTTGATTTACCAGACTAATCTTATCATGTTAACATAACAGCCTCAAGATTAAGAACAAACCACCTGCATGCTGTCTTCTGACTGGGGACACAACGCAAGAAGACACAAGATTGGTGAACATTTTACTTAGAGACTGTGCATTTCACTCAAGGCGGTGAAAGCGACACCTCGCAAGTAATACAATTTCGTTAAAACCAAATTCAGTTACTCGTTATATATGTTAACAGTGAGAAAGTAAAGGAAAAAAGAAGAAAATAGGGTGGGGACTTTCTATTACTCGAATGTAATTTTTTTCTTCCCGTTGCCATAACTCCAATAACACAAAGCAATTACAGACGTGAACTCCCAGATGCACTGAATTACATCAATGGGCGAAGTTGAAAACGTGTGACGGACCGAAATTCGAACGTGGGTGCTTTCTAGGCAGTTTAGGTGACCAGTACGCCACTATGACTCGGTAGTTACGGTGACTATACAGACTACTCTAGTTTGCCTCCCGTCAGACCCAAATTTTTATTTTATTCACATACTATCATATTGCCTCCTCGCGCATTGTGAACGGCCGTGCTGAGGTGGATACATCGGTCCCCGCCAGATCGCTGAAGTTAAGCACCATGGGCAGTGGTCACAACTTAGATGGGTAACCGACCGGGTACGCCACGCGCTGTTCACCGTTTTCCGTTTGCCTTACAGCAGAGGAGAGAAGAGGGGTGGTGGTGCAATTGCACCAATGTACTCGATTAAATTCCAGACCTATTAGTACTGTCTCATGGAGTGAGGGTATGGCACACTGTTTATGGTAATCCCTCCGTCGGATGGAGACGTTAAGCTCGACGGCCCCCATGGTGCTTTTCGAGAGTAGTAGGCTACGTGTTGTCACCGGGTTTCACCGTCCACTTTCTCCCATCATCACGAACACGACACTGCACGTACACAAGCACCCATTACAGTCACCTACACTGAACATTGACACTTCAGTATACAGTTCTCACACTTAGCGAAGGATAGGGAAAACCTTCCCAATTAGGCGGCTGAACCTGCCCTTCACAGTCTCCCAGCTATTCATGCCATACGACTTTATTTTCATCCCGAAAGAGTTACAAACCCACGCGCATCTGCAATGTCGTCTTCTCCTTAACTATATACAATACCGGAAAAAAAGAAAAAAAAAGAAAATAGCACACCTGGCAAGAAATCGCCGATTTTGATCAGATGACGGCAGATGCCATATGGGATATAGTAGATGTACTGATAATGGTTTCAACGTCGTCCGACAACACATAGCGTAGTGACGTAACTGCTAGACCACCACCTGTGTGTATGCTTTAAGAGGGAATGATTACAGCCACAAGCCTCAGTGTGATATCAACGTATGAAGCAAACAGGTGCCGTGCCATGCCATACCATAACACGGAGTCGGAATAGTGCTTCCTACAGCCAACCAAGCGAGTTTGAAAGGGGTAAAATTGTGGCCTTTCGAATGGCGGGGTATTCCTTTCGGAGAAATGCCACACACGTTGGACTTTCTGTGTCATTTGTGCTACGATGATGGTTGCAATGGTCACATTAACATTGTCACAACAACAGACGCAATTATGGACGTCCACGTAGCACAGACATCTGCCAAGACTGTTATATTTTAAGTGCGACAGTGGCAGATCGTAGAGTTACCACAGCACATACGAGGGTTGGTACTTAAATAGTAGCAACTATTTATTCACAACTGATACAAAAGAGTTACAAGTTTGCACCTGTTAACTATCCTTCAAAGTAGCCACCAGCGTTGTGTAGAACCCGTTGCCAGCGATGTCGAAGGCTTAGTGTACAATAATGAATTATAACATGGTCAGCTGTATTCTGATTTTATTACTTATTGGCAACCGTTGATGGTGCGAATGGAGCGGTCTACTACCTGTCGAGTTTCTAGAACAATTCTGAAGCGAAAGCCACGAAGTGATTCCTTCATTTTCGGAATCAAATCAAAGTCTCACTTAATTCTGGGGATTATGGTGGATGGTAGACAACTTCCCAGTCCCATTGATCGACCAGACCAGACACAGCTTGCGCTGTATGCGTTTGCGCATTGTCGTGCAAAATGATGGGCGGGTTGCGCAGAAAGTGTTGCCGCTTCTTTCGCAAAGCTGGTCGCAGGTGATGCTCCAAAAACGAACAGTAATACTCTGCATTAACGGAATGCCGTGGAGGAACAGTTCTTTGTTGAAGGCTTTTACCCAATGTGTCACTGTTCTGTACAGTATTGCCCATTCCCCACATGCGTCTTTAAGACCTTGATGACACTGTAGTGCTTTACGACCTCTGGTACATTCAATCTTGATCCAACTCTGTTGTTCCTGTTACGAAAACATAGTAACACAGTTACCTTAGACCGCTCGCTTACAAGTGACTGTGTTTTCCTCGACTGTGCGCATGTCGGTGACATGGGATGGGCATTTGCTAGGAGGTAAAGTAGGTATGTCAACAACGTGTGCTATCAGCGGCAATAATAGATTCCATTGCATAATGTCTCCACAGCAGCGTTGCCAGTATTTAAGTTCTAACCCTCATATAACAAGGTTTGTGAGCCCATAAGTGTCAACATGAACTGTTGCCAACCAGTTACTAGCAGCGTTCAACACACAGCATTCAACACACACACAGCTGAACTGGTGCAGTCAGAAGACCACTTGGAATGACAGACCATGGTTTTCAGTAATGAAAGCAGATTCTGTGTCAAAGTGAATCATGTTAGTGGATATGTACCAACTCTCGAGGTAATGTTCCGTATATACAGGGTGTTTCACTAAGTGTGTTTGCCTCTGTAACTTATAAAATAATAGGTGACGCGAAATTTTAATGCGGTAGGTCAACAAGAGAAATGTTACACTTTCTGCGGAGCTATGAACATAGTTTATTGTATCATTTTCCAAAGAGTTACAACATAGTTTTTTCTATCGTGCATTGGATTCGTTGAAACCAGCTGCGTCCAAATCAATTTAAACAACATGCTCCTATCACTGTTAGTTTGGGAGCTACAACTCTTCAAAGTTTCAGAGGCAGATACCACAAACGCTGCGCATAATACAATGTGCCTTTTAAATGTGGTGCGGCTGAGTTGTAACGTAGCCGGTGTCACGGAGCGAGAAGCTTCCTCGATGCGCTGTTAGACTGCCGACTGTCGCCGCACACGGCCGTATACCCGTCAGTTGGAGCCACACAAACAACCGGGGCTCAATATACCACAGTTACTGACATCGGATGACGATGGCCTACACGAACAACGAGTACGTCGACATGTTTCTGATGCTCGGCGAGTGCCGACACGATGCCACTGAAGCAGCCATGGCATATGCCGTGAGATATCCTAGACGAAGAGCCCCGGCAGCCATTACGTTCTTACGTGCCGAACAACGACTTCGGGAAAAAGCAGCTTGGTAATGCGCCGCAGTAACAGACGAAGACCTGCAAGAAGTGAGGAGACGGAGTTGTTTGTTTTAGCTGCACTACACCACGATCCTCAGGTCAGCTTACGAGACGTTGCTGCATTCGCTGGTGTCAGTCTCACATCTGTGTGGCGTATAGTACACGGCCACAGGTTTCACCCGTACCGCCTGTCAGTGACCCAGGAGCTGCATGGGAACGATTTCCGTGCAAGAGTGACATTCTGTGAGTGGGCCATGCGTAATTTCACGCTGGAGTCTTTACAAAGTGTTATGTTCTCTGATGAGTCCAAGTTCACAAATTATGGATCAGTAAATCGCGAAAACATGCACTACTGGGCCGCAGACAATACTCGGTGGGTACGACCTGTCGACCGTCAACGTAGGTGGTCCATTAACGTATGGTGTGGTATCCTTGGGGATGAAATCATCGGTCCACACTACTTCCCAGGTACTCTGACAGGTGAGTTATATCGCGCTTTTACAGCCGACAGTTTGGGTGGTCTCCTTGAACATGTGTGTCTACACACGAGAGTCCTTATGTGGATTCGGTACGATGGTCACCCAGCCCATTCTGCGCGTGCTGTTGTGGAAGAACTAAACAACAGGTATGCAGGAAGATGGTTGGGGCGCCATGGTCCTCATTCATGGTCCTCATTCATGGCCCGCAAGGTCGCCTGATTTAACACCAGTAGATTTCATTTTGTGGGGATACCTAAAGGATCGTGTTTATGTCAGTGAGCCCACATCCCCAGATGAGCATGTCGCTCCGTCACACCGGCGATGTTACATCTCGTGTGCAGATCCTTTCGATGGCGCATTGCATTATGCATTGAGGAACATGGACACACATTTTAACATCTCATGTACATCAACTTCCCACCGCCATAACATCCATCACCCACCACACAGCCATGTATTATGTACAGCGTGTGGTACCTGCCCCTGAAACTTTGAAGGGTTGTAGCTCCCAAACTAACAGTGATAGGAATGTGTTTAAATTGATTTGGACGCTGCAGGTTTCAACGATTCCAATGCACGATAAAAAAACTATTGTTCGGTGTAAAAAATTATATCTTTATGCTGTCACTCTTTGGAAAATAATACAATAAACTATGTTCATAGCTCCGCGAAAGTGTAACATTTCTTGTGTTGACCTACCGCATTAAAATTTCGCGTCACCTATTATTTTATAAGTTACAGAGGCAAACACACTTAATGAAACACATATATATGGCTGTTCCGAAAGAACAGACGTCACTTCAGTTTTAATAAATAAATAATGATTGGTCAGGGTTCGTCCTATGTGTGATCTGCACCCTTTGAGCCTGAAATCCTTTTATTGTGTTCGTAAGGCCCTCTACGACCAAAAAAATCGACCAGTCCACGCCACAAAGTCCCTGCTGCCCGTGTAGCCGCTTTCTGAGTGTGGTGAACGCCTGACCTATTCATCGGAACCCGGAATCCCACGTCCCAAGACAAGGAATCTGTAGCCTAAACAGTCGCAGAACCGTCTGAGCCTTTGATTTAGACCGTGCACTCAGTTCTGTAGTAAAGGATCACACTCGGTTCTGTCAACAATGCTGCAGATGGTGAGTTCTGCATCTTGCAAGCTAGACATCAGGTAGCCGTCTAAAATTGGGGAGAAAATCTTCCAAGCCAAAACGACACACATCTTTGGTACCGACATGAGCCACCACCTGTAGGTGACTGCACTCTATGCTCTTCATGGCATCCAGAAGGACCTATTACAAATCTTGAAAGACTCCACAGCACCCAGAGTACACACTGCACACAGCAGCCACGTCCCTAAGAGCCCCGATTACTTGCCTAGTTTTGGAGCTCCCAACTACAATCAATCTCACCTTGCGTGATCGCCTGTATCTTGCCGACTCAGAGGTGACCTCAGGACAAGCGGTACCATTTGGCTCAGGAACAATGTCTGGAACAGATAGTGTCTCGAACCTGTTGGTAAGACAAACCGGGAATGCCTCATGGTAAGCTCCCAGGAGGTCTTTACTGCCTGACACCTCCCATGCGACTATGGGGGGGAGCTGGGGAGTATGCCTTATTTCGAGAAGACTTGCCTTAGCCGCAAGCCGATAGGGAGACACATCGAATGTGCTGGACATCCGCTGGTTCCCCACGACTGTCCCTCTCGATTGCAGCATTCAGCTGTGAAACCGAAGTTAAAACTGCCTGAACCTGGAAGAGAAGTGTTACCAATTTAGCTCGCATCCGTAAACAGCAGTGGCAGTTGCTATCCATGACTACACTACCCAGGAAAATGAACGACTACAAAGACTCGCCATAGGACTACAGTAGGTAACTAACAGAAATGCGAGAACTACACCATCTAGCACCATGGTCGCTTGAATCTCTGTTTCCCATTGTCTGTAATAAGGCTTGTAGTTCATGCTTTAATCATTAGTTCTAAGGCATGATGTTTCCTATTCACTATGCTTGATTTTTCAAAGAAATATGCTTCACGTTAGGATGTTTGCCGTTTTCTCCAGGCTCAGTTTGATGTCATTTACAAATTCGCCGATGTATCCAACTTCTTAAATACATCCTGTTTACACACATACACACACCCTACTTTTCTTTTTCATATAATTACATATATTCTTACAAGCAGTAATAAAGTTATATGTAAATTAACGTAGGTCAGATAAAAACAACACTCACGTTCTAATAAAGAAAGTTGAAGACTTCCTAAATTCTAACAACTTCAAAGAGGCGAAGAAAGACTCCAAACAAATTTATAATGATAAAGTAAAAGTATGTTTTTGATTCTGACACTTCCTCAACAACATGAATCCAATAGCCTCCAGACTGTAAGGACTTCCTAAAGTTCATAAAGAAAATGTTACACTTCACCCTGTAGTGTCTTACATTAGAGCCCCATGCTACAAATTAGCTAAAGGACTTAATGACTCTATCAAAAGTAAAACCAACTTTAAAGAAAGCCATAGTATTCTCAACTCAGTAGATCTCGTGAACAGGTTTAAAGACTTTCCTGACTCCCCCCCTCCCCCAGTGCCAAATCAATCGTTATATTTACTATATCTCAAACCTTTTTCATAAAAGGATCCAGAAAATCTTTCAGTTGACTGAAGGATAGTTCCACAGTGTTCATTTAGAATTTGAGCTTCTTCCATGCGATCCCGCTATTACATTGGTCAAAAAGAGACATACCGGACAACGAACTGACTTAGGGGGTACGTGAATGAACAGCAAAATTATTCTTCAGCATGATAAATGGACCACATCGTGACTATGGAAAACCCCCACAAATGCCGTGACATCACCTCATGCGTATTTTAGACATAATGGCTGGTAGCGTTGCGCCCTCCATACATTAGTCAAATTCAAAACCCTCACTGGATTGATTCCTCATCCAAAATCACTCGTTTCCAGTTATGTACTATTCAATTGATGTCACTCTTTGCACCAAATGTTCAAATGTTTGTAAAGTTATGGGAACCATGCCCGAGGGACGTCTCGAACCTCCGACAACGAACAGCCGCGCGCATCGTATAAAGGCGCCTTAGGGCACACGGCACTCTCTGCACCACTTGTCATCGCTCGGCACTGGCTACATAAATTTATTACTTATGGGAGCTGTTCGATCAATTAACCTCATCATTTTTTCTTTCCATACGGGTACACATTGTCGTTGTATTATCTGGACTGCAGGTATCACTTCGGAACTCACAAGGGATTATTTCATCTGCTTTCCTGTTTTACAACTACCATTAGCAATATTCAACGTTCTCTATCCGTCATTACGGCGCGTGGTCTTGTTTTGGGCACGGTTTTTCCGTCGCGCATCCACTTCACAATTATATCTAGAACTGTTGATTTGGGCAGCACAGAAAGGATTGAAATTTCCTGGCGGATTCGCTACTTTAGTGGCATCCAAAGACCCGGCCATATTCCAGGTCACTACGGTCTGCTGACCAACTTCTTCTGTTTTTTTTTATATTTTTTTATGGGACTTAACTACGGGGTTACCTGTCCCTGAACTTACAAACTATTTACAAACTACTTATGAACTAGCTAACCCTAAAGACAGCACAAATATCCATGCCCGAGGGGGGATCCAACCCCCGACCGTAGTGGCCGTGCAGACCGTGACTGAAGCGCCTCAGTCCCCTCGGCCACCGCGGCCGGCCTTCTTCTGCTGTTATTACTTCTTACTTACATGGCAATAATGCCAGCCTAATTTGACAATGGCAAATCCACTTTCCGTGACATCTAGTGAACAATCACCCATACATTGTGGTTTACGGATACTTCTGAACACACATTTAGTATCAGTATTATGTCTGATAATGAGAATGGAGCGAAGTATCGAATTAAAATTTGTACCGAGGGCGCGTTTGAACCCGAGTCTTCTGGTCACCAGTCAGTTGCTGTAATCACTTACTCATCCACCCTGGAAGTGGTGTTAATTTACCTGCACAGGCTACTAAAGTGCTTGCTGTGGAGAGAGACGTAAGTAATTTAAAGCAGCTGACTAGTCAGCAAGAGGTCCGCGTTCGAATCTCCGCCTGGGTACAAGTTTTAATTCAATATTTTGCTCTACGCTTATTATCAGAGATAATTTTGCGACCATAACTGCAGAGGTATGTGTGCTGGTGCAATGTCGTGATGGAAAAGGACTTTTCTGTGGACCAATCACCGGCGTTTTTCTTGCAACTCGGTTTTCAAACGGTGCGAATCCCAAATACCGTTGCCATAACCTTTCCGGCTGAAGGACCGGTCTTCGCCTTTTTTGGTGCAGATTCTCCCTTGGTAACCCATTGTTTAGATTGTTCTTTGGTCTCAGGAGTATAGTAATGTATCCATGTTTCATCCACAGTGACGAAACGACGCTTTAAATTCCTGCGGATTCTTCCTGAACTGCTGGAAACGTTCCTTGCAGGATTCCGTTTTTGATCAAGGGTGAGCAATCGCGGCTCCCATCTTGCGTATAGCTTTCTCATGTCCAAATGTTTATGCAAAATATTATGTACCCGTTCATTAGAGATGCCCACAGCACTAGCAATCCCACGCACCTTAACTCTTCTGTCATCCATCAGGGCGTCCAGAATGTTCAGTGTCACTTGTGCCCGTTGGCCACTCCGAAAATTTTGAAACAAACTGTTCTAATCGAAAGTGCAGAGTCCCCATTATGTTTATCAAGCTTCTCTTGAGTCACCTGAGGCGTTTTGCCTTTCATACAGTAATGTTTAATCACCACACGAAATTCGTTTTCGTCAATTCTTTGACAATCACTCGACTTCGTAGATTCACACGAATGCCAAACAGAAAGAAATAGACCAATATGGCTGAAACTCGGTGTGCGTTCTTTCCAAAGATGCTACCAACTAAACATGATGCCGGTGATGCCATCTCTCGGACTTTGCACGGACTTTTCAAACGCCCTATTACAATTAGAGATCGCATAACTAATGAGTAGGTACTGAAAAGAATTGGGGAGGAAAGGAAATTCTGTGATATCTTGACTAAAATAAGGAACCGATTGGTAGGACACATCAGGAAACCGTGCATTTGGCATGGGAGGGAAGTGTGTGGGGTAAAAATTTCAGAGGTAGACCAAGAGACGAATACAGTAAGTAGATTCAAGTAGATGTGGTTTGCCGGTCTTATGAGGAGATGAAGAGGCTTGCTCAGGATAGAGTAGGGTGGAGAACTGCAACAAACCAGTCTCCGGACTGAATACCACAACAACAACAAGGCTGACGTAGGCACAATAGAAAATATGAAACAAATATTCAGGCATTTTGTACAACATATCTAACGTACGACAAATGGTCGTGGTGCACGCTGCTGCCAGAGGTATAGTCATCTGAATGTACTTATTAGTAAGTACTTGGCCCACCATTAGCTTTGAGAACAGAAGCAGCTATTCGAGTAAAAGAGTCGTAAAGGGTCTTCATAATTTTCAACGGAATCTTGTACGAAATCATCAGCCAATTACTTCAACGACGATGGAGCTGCTCTAAAACTCCCAGTAACATGCGATTTTGATGTTCAGGAGAGATGTTTGATAATTTTATGATGCTGCACAAACTACACCTGAACACTTGGCTGTCTGTGTGTGTAAGGGGGGGGGGTAGTGTTTGTTAGCAATATTTTAGTCACAGTAAGCAGTTTGTTGCTGAGGATTGTGAGATATTTATTCTTATCCGATCAGTGAGGGTAATAACAGGAAAAGTTGAATACCATGTTGTAGATGTCCATAACATGATAGAACTCCACCATGCTTGACTGTGGGACTCAGGCATGCCGTATCATAAGATCATTTTGGGATTATCGATACATAACTTGGTTGTTTGTAGGAAGCTTTGTAAATGATGATTCACTGGACCATACCACATACTTACAGTCACCAAGTCTCCAGGTTGCATTATTATTGCGGTACTACTATCTTTGCAAATTTTCGGTGGCTTTCATGAATATTAAGTTCCAGTTGTAATGTTACTTAAGCGAGTATTGAGTTTCGCAGTCGATTTTGCCCTGTTAGTTTCATGTTCCTTGTCCACAATCGTTCTTAATGCTCTTCGGTCATTGTCAGCTAACTTAAGGTTTGCCAACGATGTTTTTACATTGCTTTGTGTACGCTCTCATTACCGAGGATCCTGTCGTTACTGAAAAATGAAACAGTGGTCTCTTGGGAAGTCTGACAGATAAACGCGTTTCAGTGACTGTCTGAGTTGACCGTCGCAGAACAAAACATATAACATATTGCAAGGTAAGATGCAAGACTTCGTACGACTAACAGGGAGAGGGCGCCTACTCATCATCGCCGAATTCGTCCAAATTTATGGTACATGTGGTGAGATACGAAAGTGCATCAAGTGGAAACTCCAGATGGCTAAGCGTTTAGGAAATAAAAAGAATTCTGACACGTATCTGTCACTATATGCACCTTATCAACTGCCTCTGAGAGGGCCTGTTTAGAAAGCGGGGTTTGGCTCAACGGTAAGAGATCCTATTGTTATTAAAAGGTTCGCGGATTCGATTTCGCCTGGCAGCAAATAATCGTTTGCTCCTTGCCAAATGCGTACACTACTGACTTCACAATTAACCGCAACATCATATATGTTATCAAACTACATTCCATTATACATCACCAGCTGTCCTCGCATGTATTCAGGGTCATGCTGCGTTACACTTGTTCACTGCTGGACTGTGCGATGAAACAAGCTTTTTTCAGATTGTCCATCAAGTTTGTTTTTCTATGGCGAAATTAAAAAGCATGTAACTGCAAAAGGGCGGCTTCATAACGTGCACAAAATGCGGTCAAAATTAATGCTTCCCGCCTCGGAGGAGTGGCCTAGCGCATTGGGTAGTCCATAAGTAGTTTGTAAGTTTAGGGAGTGATGACCCCCCCCCCCCCGCAGAGTAGTCCAATATATATATATTGCTTCCCCTGTTTATTTGATGAATATTGTTGATCAGTTGCAAAAGAATATATATTTACATACACGACGTCTCCAAGTACGTGTTAACTGTAGTCCCTTTTTAAATGTTTGTAGTCCAGAATTTCATCCAGTGCCCTTTCTTTTTTTTTGTTTATATAAATTAATAAAATAACCCATATGATGTCGCGGTTAATTGTGACGTCAACAATACTCTGCAAACCACTGTGAAGTGCATGGCAGAGGGTGAGTTCCAATGTACCAATGATTAGGGATTTTCCTATTCCATTCACGTATTGAGCGTGGGAAGAATGATTGTTATAAATGCCTCCGTGCGTGTTGTAATTAATCTAATCTTATCCGCACGATCCCTATGGGCATAATATGTAGATATACGCATTGTCAAGGAGCAGAAAAAAAATTGTTGCCGGGTGGAGTTTAACCTGTCACCTTCTCAATAAGAATCCGATCTTTTACCGCTGAGCTAAACACCGCTTCCTGAACACGCCGTCACAGGGACAGTTGAAAAGAGACATATGGTGGTAGATCCGTATCAAACTTCCTTTTATTTCCTAAACGCTTGGCCATCTGGAGGTCCCACTTGGTGCACTTTCATATCTCACCACGCCCTACATGTACCATAAATTTGGACTAATTCGGTGATGCCAAGTAGGCGTCCTCACCTTGTAAGGCGCACTGCGGTCGCGTCCCAGGGTTAACACATCCTACAAGCTGTAGTATAGTGCATGGAGTCCATTTTATTTTTCGCACGTCCCGTATGTTATACGAACAAATACAATGTTGTTGTTGTGGTCTTCAGTCCGGAGAGTCCACCCTAATCTATCCCGAGCAAGCCTCTTCATCTCCTCATAAGAACGGCAACCCACATCCATCTGAATCGGTATACTATATTCGTCTCTTGGTCTCCCTCTGCGATTTTTATTTCACACACTTTCCTCGAATGCTAAATTTACGATTCCTTAATGTCTAAGAACGATCCCTTCTTTTAGTCAAGGTATGCCAGAAATTCCTTTTCACCTAATTTTCATCATTCTACTGCAACACCACATTTCAAAAGTCTCTATCCTCTTCCTGTCCACACTGTTTATCGTCCATGTTTCGCACCCATACAAGGCCACATTCCACACAAATGCCTTAAAGGACTTCCTTATACTTAATATTCGATGTTAACATATTCTCTTCTTCAAAAACACCTTTCTGCCCAAGTCCGTTATGCTCTTTATATCATCTGTAGTGCGATCATCGCATGTTATTTTACTGCCCAAGAAACAAAACTCATCTACCGCCTTTAATGTTTCATTATCTAATCTAATTCCTTCAGCATGCCCGATTTTCTTAGACTGCACTCCATTACCCTAGTTTTGCTCTTGTTAATGTTCATTTTATAAGCACCTTTCAACACATTGTTCATTCCGTTCAACTGCTCTCCTAGGTCTTTTGCTGTCTTTGAGATAATTACAATGTCATCGGCAAAACGCAATGTTTTTATTTCTTCACCCTGAACTTTAATTCCTTCTCCAAAGTTCTCCTTGCTTTCCTTTATAACTTGCTCAATATACAAATTGAATAGCATTGGAGAAAGGCTATAACTCCCTTCCCAACCTCTGCCTCCCTTTCATGCCCTTCAACTCTGATAACCGCTGTCTGGTTTTTGTACAAGTTGTAAAAAACCTTCCGTTCCCTATATGTTACTCCTGCTGATTTCAGAATTTGAAAGAGTGTATTCCAATCAACATTGTCAAAAGCTTTCTCCAAATCTACAAAAGCCAGAAATGTAGGTTTGTATTTCCTTAATCTATCTTCTAAGATAAGCCGTAAAGTGAGTATTGCCTTCCGTGTTTCTACATTTCTTCTAAATCCAAACTGGTCTTCCCCGAGGTCAGCTTCTACCAACTTTTACATCCTTCGTGTTAATATTTTGCAACCATGACATATTTAACTGATGGTTCTGTAATTTTCACACCCTTCTGCACTCTTTCCATCTTTCAGCTTTCCCTTCTCTGCTGAGAATTGGTTTTCCATCTGAGTTCGTTGTATTCATATAGCTGCTTTTCTTGTCTCGAAATGTTTCTTTTATTTTCCTGTAGGCGGTATCTATTTTTCCCCTATTTATACATTCTTCGACAGACTTAAATTTGCCTTCTAGCCACTCCTGCTTAGCTATTTTACACTTCCTGTCAATCTCATTTCTTAGTCGTCTGTACTCCATTTTGCATGTTTCATTTACTGCATTTTTATATTTTCTCCTTTCATCAATTAAATGTAGTATGTCCCATGATATCCAAGGATTTTTATAGGTCTTTCCTTTCTACCTATTTTGTCCTCTGCTGCCTTCACTATTTCATATCTCAGTGCGAAACATTCCTCTTCTACTGTTTTATTTCCTCCCGTTTCTGTCAATTGTTGCCTAAAGCTCCCTCTGAAATTCTTAAGAACTTCAGGTTTCCTCAATTTATCCAAGTCCCATCTCCTTATATTCCTACCTTTCTGCAGTTTTTTCAGTTTCAGCCTACTGTTCATGACCAAGTTATGGTCAGAGTCTATATCAGCCACCGGGTATGTATTAAAAAAAAAAACATGGTTACGAAATCTATGTTTTACCATTATAAAATCTATCTGGTACCTTCCGGTGTTTCCTGCTCTCTTTCACGTATACGTATATGTATACAACCTTATTTCGTGAATCTTAAACCAGGTGTTTGTTATAACTAAATTATGTTCCGTGCAAAATTCTACCAGGCGGCTTCCTCTGTCATTCCTTTTTCCGAGTCCATATCACCTATTACATTTCCTTCTCTTCCCTTTCCTATTAGCGAATTCTGGTCTCCCACAACAATTAAGTTTTCCTCTCCTCTGAATAATTTACTTTACCTCCTCAGCCGGCCGCGGTGGCCGAGGGGACTGAGGCGCTCCAGTCACGGTATGCACGGCCACTACGGTCGGGGGTTCGAATCCCCCTCGGGCAGGGATATTTGTGCCGTCCTTAGTAGTAGCTAGATCATAAATAGTTTGTAAGCTTAGGGACTGATGACCCCCTAGTTAAGTCCCATAAGTTCTACAAACATTTGGACATTTTTTTTACCTCATCATACATCTCTTCTATCTGCTCATCATCGACAGAGCTAGTTGGTATGTAATCCTGTACTACTGTGGTCGGTGTTGGCTTCGTGTCTACCTTGACTACGATAATGCGATCACTGCGCTGCTCATAGTAGTTTACCGGTGTCCCTATTTTCTTATTCGTTATCAGACCTACTCCTGTAATACCCCCAACTGATTTTGTATTTATAATCCTGTACTTACCTGACCAGAAATCCTGTTCCTCTTTCCACCGAGCTTCAGTAATCCACTATACCTAACTCGAACTTATCCATTTCTGATTTTAAATTTTCTAACTTCCCTACCCGATTAAGGGATCTATCGTTCTACGCTCCGATCCGTAGAATGCCAGTGTTGTTTTTTTTTTTTTTAAAAAAAATGTTCAAATATTTATGAAGCTTATGGGACTTAACAGCGGGGTCATTAGTCCCTAAACTTAAAAAATACTTATGTACTACCTTATACTAAAGACAGCACAAACATACATGGCCGAGGGGGCATTCGAACCCCCAACGGGGAACTGCCTCGCGCATCGCAGCATAGCTCCTCAATGCGCTCGGCCGCTCCACCGTGGCTGTTGTTTTTCCTGATGATCACTTCCCCCTGAGTAGTCCCCGCCCGGAGATCCGAATGGGGCGCTATTTTAACCGAGAGGATGCCATAATCATATATTCATACAGTAGAGCTGTATGTCCTTGGGAAAAGTGACGGCTGTAGTTTCCCCTTGCATTCAGCCGTTCGCAGTAACTATGTGGAAAAGTCACATTAGCTGATGTTACAAGGCCAGCTCAGTCAATCATCCAGACTGTTGCCCCTGTAACTACTGAAAAGGCTGCTGCCCCTCTTCAGGAACCACATATTTGTCTGGCCTCTCCACAGATACCCCTCCGCTTTGGTTGCACCTACGGCACGGCTGTCTGTATCATTGAGGCATGCAAGCCACCCCACCTCGGCAATGTCTGTGGTTCATAGGGGTGGAACAAATACAAATCAGTTTGAAATAAGTTTCCCACTTTTCCCTACACGGTACTCACGAGGGTTGGAACTTAAGTAGAGGCAAATATTAATTCACAGCCGATACAAAAGCTTTATCGTTTGCATCTGTTACTGTCCTTCAAAGTACTTTACCAGCGTTGTGAAGAACCCATTGCCAGCATGTGGAAGGCGTAATGTACCGTTAGCAGAGCCTGTTCTTTTGATGGTGCAAATGGAGTGGTTTACTGCCTGTCGAATCTCTGGAACAGTTCTGAACTAAATGCCATGAAATGGTTCCTTCATCTTCGAAATCAAATCAGAGTCACGAGGACTAAAGTCCAGGGAGTATGGTGGATGGTACAGTACTGTCCAGTCCAATCCATCGAACAGAGCAGCCATAATTTGCGCAGTATGCGCGCGCGCATTGTTTTGCCAAATGATGGGTGGGTTGCGCAGAAAGTGTTGCCGCTTCTTTCGAAAAGCTGATCGCAGATGATGCTCCAAAAACCAACAGTAATACTGTGCATTGACTGTCTGTCCGATGCATGTCTGGCACATTCAATCTTGATCCAACTCCGTTGTTCCTTTTTCGAGAAGATAGTGAGGCCGTTATGTAGACCGCTCGCTTACAAGTGACTGTGTTTCCGTCGACTGTGCGCACGCGGGTGACGTGGTACGGGCGAGTCCATTTGCTCGGAGGTAAGGCAGGTATGGCAACAACGTGTGCTATCAGCTATAATAGTAGATTCTATGGCCTAGTGTGTCCACAGCAGCATTGTCACTATTTAAGTTCCAACCCTCGTACATTAAACTCTTCAAAATAACATATGTAATTATTTAGTGTCCAATGACAGACACAAGATGAAGTAAAATTGCTTATAACTAAACGAAATATTTTTTTTTACCTCTTCAGAAGGTATTCTACAGGATCTATCTAATTGCCGGTAGACAACAAAAGGAAATAATCAATTAATAATTTTAGACTCACTGCGTCGACTTTCACGTTTATATGCTGTTGACATATCATAGTCATAAGGGAAGCACGCCGGCCGCGGTGGCCGAGGGGACTGAGGCGCTTCAGTCACGGTCTGCACGGCCACTAAGGTCGGGGTTCGAATCCCCCCTCGGGCATGGATATTTGTGCCGTCCTTAGTCTTAGTTAGTTCATAAGTAGTTTGTAAGTTTAGGGACTGATGACCCCGTAGTTAAGTCCCATATACTATACAAACATTTGAACATTTGAAGGGAAGCACACAAAAGGGAATGCGCAGATACACATATTCACACAAGTAGCGAAGGAAATGGTACTCACCCAAAACAGAAAGGAAGTGTAGGTGCTTCCGTCTGGTACTTTTGTTAGGGAAAGACAGATTACGCAGATTTCAGATAGTGACTTCAGTTTATGGTATCCAACATCTTTTCTCCATTTCTCTGATTATAAAGTGATTATAATTAGAGTGAAATTTTCAAAACGCTGAAAAAATAACACCCCTCGTCAGACTAGAACTGCAACGCATTGTTATCGGAAAAAAAGTGTGAACATTGATTAGTAGTAGGCACTATATATATCACAGTATGTAAATGAAAACACGTGTCGTGCGCATGACCCTTTATATAATAATTTCTTGTGTCTCATTGGCCTGATGCAAGTCTTTCAATTGGATGCCACTTCGGCGACTTGCTTGTCCCTAGCCTACCCAGCTATCCAACCAGGAAAAGGGGACCTACAGCTGAAAGTGGAATCCGAACCACGTGTCTTTTCTGGCGACTCCTCACATCGCTGAGAGATGAAACATGGGTTAAAGCGCAGACTGATTAAATCGAACCCGCGACCCTTCTGCTTCCAATCGAGTGCTTTACCCCAAGTCCACTGGGCCCGGTCCCCGTATGACCCATTGATGTCGGTATAAACAGGTCGGTTTCACGGCCTTTCCTCATTTCGCACCTGAGACGTTCGCCATGACTGTATCAATTCAGGATTGCGCTATGCTAATAAAGCAGTTTTACAAGAATGATGGCTGTTCAGTCTCTCTGCAGAAATTCCGGACAATGAAGGTTTTGAAAAAAGGGCGTTGGTATGATGACTGCCGTGGGTCTGGAGGTAATGATTCGGAAAACAAAAAAGACTTGTTCCTTTGGTGTGCAACCTGGTAGAGGGAGAAAACGAATTGATTCGACATGAGTGGAAGAAGTGGCCACAGCAATGGATGTGTGCAAAGGTATAGTACACGGAGAATTGCCCGAACATTGGACAAATCTGTCAGCACAGTGCGTAAAATCCTACGAGAAATTCAAAATTAACGATGGGCAGGAGTGGCATCTTTTTGACCTGCCCCCAAGAGAGAATTTTGATTTACAATTTCTTTGTCGCATGGAAGTGGACGATGGAAGGCCATGGAAGATTTTGTGGGCATACGAAGTCCATTTCCATCTGACAAGATATGTCAATACACTGAATAGTTGAATTTGGGCAAAAGAAAATCCACACGCAAATCAACCAGTACCGCTTCATCCTGAAAAGATCAATGTTGCGCGGTATACGGTATCATTTATCATAGGACCATATTTTTTCTAACAGAGTGGTGGTTGTGAGAATATAACCTGTACCGTCAATCGTAAGCGCTATGAGTGTCTTTTGCGCATACTCGTCATTCCAGCTCTCCAGCAGCGTGGACGTATGGTTGGTATCATTTTTATGCTAAGCAGTCGCTGAAGCGCTATTTTGGAAATGCTGGGATTATCAGCTGCCATTTCCATACAGCCTGGCCGTCTCTATCATCTGATGTGTTCAGTGTTCCGATTGCGAACTTAGCTGCATATAACGCAGGCATTGCGCAACACATTTTGAACGTGATTCCGGAAACGCTTCGATCAGTTGTGGAACATGCTACTTCTCGATTTCAACTTGATGCAGAAATCGGTGGATAGCATAATGAACATGTATTGCACCTCTCATGCAGAAATGAAAAGTCCGGTTTTGATTTTTTTTCTTTATTGATATTTTAAAGCCACCTGTGGTGGCATGCTGGCAGCAGGTTCAGTGCTGCTCTTCAGCCGATCGGCCTTACAAAGTTGGACAATTTGGCACAAAACATTGAACGGTGAAGAATGCAGAATGCAACAGTTTGATAGGAGATTAAAAAATGGAAAATAACATATAACAAGGAATTGTAAAACACATAGAATTAAAATAGCCACGGTGGTTAAAATCATATATATGTAGAAATTTAAAATACAGGGTGGTTAACAACGTAATGGCGAATCACACAGGACGACAACGAATGCACTGCTTAAAAACAGACGTTAACAAGAATATTCTGCCTATGCGGCGGACGCTTACGTTTTAAAAGACAATTGCAACACTAAACACAGACACAGGCAAAACACTAACGGTGCAATGTTAAAATTGTAGGGCACAGGTACCCCGCAGTGGATGCGAAAGACGGTTTTGGTTTGATAGATGCTATTTATGCGGCTTTTGGCCTCAGGAAATTAAAAGCTCATTTTTCCCATCCGATGTGATACGACCTCGCCGTGGTGGATGGGCTTACTTAATTAACTGTATCACACCTGTACATCCATGCACACTGAGTTACAGTTTGTTTAACGTCTAACTTGCACCTTAGGCATTATTGTATGATTCATTTGTCATTTGTAGTCGATCACTGTTAAATTATGATGCTTACAGCGCCATCTATTAATCATTTTTCGCACTATTTATTTTTATTCTCTCATTTGTTTTGCCCCTAATCCGATAATATTCCGTTGCAATTTTACGTCATTCTGACCAGTGGTTTATTTTTACAGCGTTTTGAAAGTTTAAATGACCCTGTACATGAAAAACTAAAGTTTAAATGACCCTGTACATGAAAAACTAAGTGTGAAAGAAATGTTAGACCCCTATTATTTTTGACTGCTTTGAATGGAACCATAGAATACTTCTCAAGGAAAATGGGCATGGAAAACACTAGAACACGAATAAGAGCTTTGAAAGAAGAAGTAGTGAATGGAGCAGAAGAACAAAAAGCCAAGAAACAAGTCGCGGTACAAATACTTAAATAGAACACGAGGTATGGATTTGCCGCGGTGGAGTAGCCGAGCGGTCTAAAGCGTCTCGCTGCGGAGCGCGCGGTTGCTCGCCGTGGAGGTTCGAGTACTCCCTGGGGCATGGGTGTGTGTGTTGTCCTTAGGTTAGTTTACCTTAGTTTAAGTAGTTTGTAAGCTACGGACCGATGACCACGCAGTTTGGTCCGATAGATTTACAAATATTTGAACATTTGAGGTATGGATTTAAAGCAGCAAATTGAGACTGTAGTAAATTGTGCAGGTGAAATGGATTCAAAACATCTGAACAATGAGGTTGAAGAAAGTGAAAAAAAAAAAAAATGCGAAGTCGGAGACGCATGCTTGTTGCTGGGTAATATAAGGGGTCGCCAATAAGAAAGTTAAGGAATACTTTTGGAGAAAAGAGAAGCAACTGAGCGAGCTGACATAGCAAGGTTGTAGTAAACAAAAGAAGGAAATGGCGAAAAGCAGAAAGAATGTGTAAAGTATTTCTATAAAGGAAAGAAACATGAGACAATTCTATGTGAGCTATGATGCTGCGAGAAGAATTTAACTGAGAACAAACACGTTGAATAGAAGCACCTAGAGTAAGTGGCATTCCTCAGAATTACAGAGATTTTTTGAAGAACCCTGACGAAATTATTCAGACTGAAGGAAGGAAAATTGAGTTTTTATGTCCCGTCGACATCGTGGTCATTTGAGACGGAGCACACGATCGGATAGATTTTGTCAGGGATGGGGAAGGAAATCGGCGTTCTCTCTGAAAGGAACCATCGTGGCATTTGCCTGGAGAGATTTAGGGAAATCACGGAAAACCGAAATCAGGATGGCCGGAGGCGGTGTAAAACGCCGGAATGCGCTATCCTGCTCGGTATTTCAGCCTGGTTGCTAGGATGTATTACAAATACGAAATACACCATTCAAGATACAAGAATAATCGCAATTGAAAAGACGGCAAGTGGTCACACGTATGAACATTACCGAACATTATGTTTCATAATTCAGCTTATCAAAAACTCGTAGGAGTTAAAGGACATACAGGGCTACGGGAGATGAAGTGGACGGAAGGTGGTGATGTAGTCTATCCCGGAGGCTGTTCAGTCTTTATCTTGATCTATTAGTCAACTGTGCGAAAGAGTGGTTTGGGAAGGAAATGTTTAGTTCGGAGAGTAATAAAAAAAAAAAAAAAACATTATGGATTGCCAATGACACTATACTTCTATCAAATGTTCAAATGTTTGTTGAGTCTATGGGACTTAACTACGGGGTCATCAGTCCCTAAATGTTCAAATGTTCAAATGTTTGTATAGTCTATGGGACTTAACTACGGGGTCATCAGTCCCTAAACTTACAAACTAATTATGAACTTCTTACGAACTAGGACGGCACAAATATCCATGCCCGAGGGGGGATTCGAACCCCCGACCGTAGTGACCGTGCAGACCGTGACTGGAGCGCCTCAGTCCCCTCGGCCACCGCGGCCGGCTACTTCTATCAGAGGCGGTAAAAGACTTGGGTCTAGTCAAGCGAAACGTATAGTGTCTTGAAACGAGTTTATAAGAAGAACAAGAACAAAATTACAGAGAAGGCAATGAAATGTAGTAAAATTACACCTGGCAAACCGAGAAATGACAGCAAAGGCAAAAACAGGTCAGATATGGATTTTGTAGGTGTAATTATTAGCAAGCTTTAAAACTTTATTGGTTTTATACCTTAAGAAAAGAGCTAATTTTATGTTCCTTTTATTATTTTTGAAGAAAGAACAATCTTTTAGTAGCGCACCTCTATAGAATGAACTCTTTTACTTCCAGATGATAAAAAACACAGAGCCTGATTTGGCTGATCATCGAAACAGCCTTCTCCTCAACATTCTTAGAGTTCACAAAAACATCTACGTCACTGCTGCCGTGGTGGAGTAGCCGAGCGGTCTAAAGCGTCACGCTGCTGAGCGCGCGGTTGCTCGCCGTGGAGGTTCGAGTCCTCCCTGGGGCATGGGTGTGTGTGTTTGTCCGTAGGTTAGTTTACCTAGGTTTAAGTAGTTTGTAAGCTACGGACTGATGACCACGCAGTTTGATCCGATAGATTTACAGACATTTGAACGTCACTGCTGTTATTTAATTTCTGAACAGACGTGAATTCAGTTTCTTTTTTCCTTTTGGCGAACTACGAACTAAAGCTTAATGGAGACGCAGTTCTGATTGAAATTGATGTGTATGTATGAAGAGTACGTTAGAACTAGCCGTGGGAGTATTCATACAAAATATTTGTATAAAAGTTGTGATGAATCATGTCATATTCGTTCAGTTGCATATATGGTGTGATTGGCAACTATGAAAGACGAAAGAAGTCAATAATGTGAAAAGAAATGAAATAAATAAAATGTGATTTTCAAAGAAATAGACAGAAAAATATGGGGTAGTATTAATTATAAAATACATCACTGACAATATAGTTACTTTTTTCACCGACAAGGGCCACTTGATTCAATAGTAGTACAGTTCACAGTATGTTCATCTACACGTCCACTAAGTGAAAAGTGCGCCTCGCCTGCCCCAGATAATTCCACGGCATGTCTACATCACATTCCGTCAGCCAGCTAATTTGTTTGAGTGATGTCAGACTGTGGTTACAGGGCTGCAACAACGCCACCTGTTGGCGAAAAATGTAATATTCTAACAGCTATCCTTTTATCATTTTCAGATAATTACGTGTTTATGTGTGCACTGGAGTCACATTCGCATCGTGTTACTGACATTACATTTCTATATTTTCTGTTAGACTTAAGTCTTGCAGAATGATAAAATGCTGATAAGCACACTATTGAAATTCACAACTCAAAGATCCACTTTCATCAATGATCCAGCGCGCTGTTGCTCGAATTTTTTTCTCCTCATCAAGACATCACAAATTGAAAACGACTGCTTCAGTAGGTTATACGATCCTCTTGTACTGAATTGTGGAAGTGTAATTGTTCAGGACCAAACCATGCCTTCAAATGTTTGTCATCTATTCCGGAGACGGAATACATTGACAGCAAATACTTTTGTTGCAACAATAATTAATTGTATATTTTCCATCATATGAGAATATCTTTAGTGTTCTGTAAAAGTTGTAATACTAATGTGGATGGTACCTCTGAACTGTGGTTTTCCACGTATAACGTCAAATTTTGATCTTCGTGTTGCTAAATGTGCAGAAACTAGATATGTGTCGCTCGTAAAGCACACTCCTAGAATTAAACTGCAATTGCTCACAGGTTTTCCCCGACTCATCCATTAAATACGGAATAATTCCTCCTTCAAGTCACCGATGGAACTTCCCGAAATGACGCGCACAAACACACACACACACACACACACACACACACACACACAGAGAGAGAGAGAGAGAGAGAGAGAAACACTATCAATTAACACTTGGCGCGGTGGAGTAGCCGAGCGGTCTAAGACGCCTCGCTGCGGAACGCGAGGTTGCTCGCCGTCGGAGGTTCGAGTCCTCCCTGGGGAATGAGGGTGTGTGTGTGTGTGTTGTCCTTAAGTTAGTTTACCTCAGTTTAAGTAATTTGTAATCTACGGACTGATGACCACGCAGTTTGGTCCGATAGATTGGAAAAAAAAAAACACCACTTGCACGGCAAATATTGCGGAAAGTACGATTGATGTGCGGTTTTCAAAGAATGTATTGGTAGTCAAGGACTCGTATTGTTAGCCAATAAACATATTGTAAAAATACCTAGAAAGTGTATTTTTTATGCAAACATACAATTTTTCAAATGGAACAATGATTGTTTCTATCATGCACTGTAATTTTTGACACCAGCTGTGTACAAAGAATTTTGAATGACATTTTTATCACGTTTAGTTTCGCAGCTACAACCATTCAAAGTTTTGGGGACGGAGGCTACGACAGCGTAGGTAAATAGCTGGTGATCATGAGACAGTGGGCCGTGCCCCAGGGCCTAGCCACTCGGCCAGCCAGATATGCTATCGCAGCCTCCTCTCTCAAAACTTTGAACAGTTGTAGCTGCCAAACTAAACGTGTTAAAAATGTCATTCAAAAGTCTTTGCACATAGCTGGTGTCAGAAATTACAGTGCATGATAGAAACAAACATTGTTCCATTTAAGAAAAACACTGTATGTATAAGTAATATTACAATCTGTAGGGCCGGCCGCGGTGGCAGAGCGGTCTACGGCGAGCCAGTCACAGTCTGCACGGCCACTACGGTCGGGGGTTCGAATCCCCCCTCGGACATGGATGTTTGTGTCGTCTTTAGTATAAGGCAATTCATTAGTAGTTTGTAAGTTTAGGGACTGATGATCCCGCAGTTAAGTCCTTTAAGCTTAACAAACGTTTGAACATTTTTCGAATAATCTGAAGGCTAAAAATACTAGCTCCGGATTACCAATCCATTCTGTGAAAACCGCACATCAATCGCACTTTCCGTTTCCGCAATATTTACGGTGCAAGTGTTAAGTGATTCACCCTGTATATGGAACTTACGGAAATTGACAAAGGATAGAAGAGGTTCACCATTCAAATTTGGTCATATTGCGTCATATGCACTATGTGATCAAAAGTATCCGAACACATGGCTGAAAATGACCTACAAGTTCGTGGCGCCCTCCATCGACAAGGTTGGAATTAAATATGGTGTTGGCCAACACTCAGCCTCAATGACAGCTTCCACTCACGCAGGCATACGTTCAATCAGATGCTGGAAGGTTTCTTGGGTAATGGCAGCCCATTCTTCACGGAATCCTACAATGAGGAGAGGTATGTATGTAGGTCGGTGAGGCCTAGCATGAAGTCGGCGTTCCGAAACATCCCAAAGGCCTTCATGTCAGGACTCTGTGCAGGCAGGTTCATTACAGGGAAGTTATTGCCGTGTAACCACTCCACCACAGGCTGTGCATTATGAACAGGTGCTTGATCGTGTTGTAATCTGCAGTCGCCATTTCCGAATTGTTCTGCAACAGTGGAAAGCAAGCAAAAGGTGCTTAAAACATCAATGTAGGCCTCTGTTGTGATAGCGTCACGCAAAACAACATGGGGTGCAAGCCCCCTTCATGAAAAACACGACCACACCGTAACGCAACCGCTTACGAATTTTACTGTTCGTCTTACACACGCTGGTAGATGACGTTCACCAAGCATTTGCCATACCCACAATCGGATCGCCACATTGTGCACCGTGATTTGTCACTCCACACAACGTTTTTCCACTGTTCAGTCGTCCAATGTTTTCTCGCCTTACACCAAGCGAGGCGTCGTTTGGCATTGGGCTACGAGATGTGTGATTTATTGACAGCCGCTCGATAATGAAAACCAAGTTTTCTCACCTGTCACAGTACTTGGGAATTTATGTGTGATGGTCTGTAGAGATGCCTGCCTATTACACTGTAGACCCTCTTCAACTCTTGGCGGTTGCTGTCAGTCGGATGATGTCGGCGGGTACGCTTTCGTGCTGTACATATCCACATTTCCACTTCACTATCGCACCAGAAACAGTAGACCTAGGGATGTTTAGGAGTGTAGAAATCTCGCGTACAGACTTCTGACACAAGTGACACCCAATTACCTGACCACGTTCGAAGTCCGTGAGTTCCGCGGAGCGCCCATTCTGCTCTCTCACGATGTCTGATGACTACTGAGGTCGCTGATAGGGAGTACCTGGCAGTAGGTGGCAGCACAATGCATCTAAGATGAAAAACGTATGTTTTTGAGGTGTCCAGATACTTTTGATCGCATGGTGTATGTCATTTACAGACTTTTAAAAGACGACTTATACCAATGACGCTGCTATAAATAAATAATTTATTTCAACGGGCGTGTTTCCACGTGATTGTCATCGTCATGATAACTGTACGTTAATTGGTTGGTCTTTTTCTCCTTGTAATATCGGTTTCTCACTCTGTTTGACTTTTGTTTAGCTATTAGATTAATAGATATTTAAGAACCGTTAATGTGACAGCTAAACAAAACAGTTAAACAGTGCGAGAAATCGATATTCCAAGACGAAAATCATCAACCACGTAACTAATAGTTTTCCTGACGATGGTAATCACTGCGAAACAGTCCTGTTGAAATACATAATTTATAGCAGCGTCCTTATAAATCTTCTTTTAAAAATAATCTAACAGCAGAGAATGCGCCCTAAATCAAATAACGCCCCACAAAACTGAAAAGATGTGTGTATATAGTAAGCGAACTTTGTTTGCACATTCGTTGTTACATTTTTTATAGGCAAAGACATTCAGAGGCTGTATTTGTCCAATGGTTCCAGGTAGTATGAAATGCAGTGTCACAAACTTTTCAGTAGGAATAGTTTGCTCTAACGGAGTATAACTTTCACACGAATTCCATGAATCAAGCAAAAGCAAGCAATTGGCCAAAAGAAGTGTCCATACCATATTTGTAGATCACTTACGTTCATAATATTATCGCACTAGCTCAGCGTAGAAAGATAGCCGATTAGCGATACCATTCAAGACTAACAGTTTCTCTTTCGGTTGTATGCCATCATACTGTATAAGTTTTCATCACCACTTCATACCAATATGATTCTATTTGCATTCTGTAAGAGTGGATATCTAGGCTAACATACTACACGGCTTTTAACACCCACAGATCTCGCCTTGGATCTTCATGGTGCGAACATTTGTGGTGACCTTGAGAGCGCCATTTGCATTCGGTGTTCATGGTGCAAGTTATAGTTTGAACATTTCTTGAATGTCAACGATTTACGTTTCGTGAAGTGTAACGAATACATCCTACAGAAGGTTCATCTCTGCACCTCTGTCATCTTCCTGATGCAAACGGTGAGTAATCAGCAGTTAATATTTTTCCTCACATTCAAACGGCTATTTCATTAACCATAAAATTACGGATATTCAGTCGTAATGAAGTATTTTATTCTGCTGATATATCTGCTGCATATCGCGCAGCCATCATCTGAGCGAATCTAAACGATTTTGAAGCCGAAATATCAACAGAAGTAAATATTGGTTACCAATGAATTTCCATAATTTTATTGGTAATATTTTTCCGCCGTGACAACACATTTTCAAATTAAGTGTAGTAGATCAGTTTGGAATACAGTTTCCTTATCTGGACAGCGAACTGGTAATGTTTTAAAAGATGAAAATTACCTGAATTAATAAATTGTTAAATTTTGCAAACGAGACAGTAATTTTCATCTTTTAAGTGTATAAGTGTAGTGGAATTTGAGCTTGCGACGTCGCACTCCAGGAGTTCTTTGTCAGCTACGCTGCCTCTAGACACAGTTTCTTTGGAGCCCGCTGATTAGGCAACGTGCATCTTGAGCCACGAACCATAGACCACTGCCCGTGACAGCCATTTACTAATTTAATTAACAATACAGGTATAAAAATACTGGTAAACAAAAAGAAATCTTATATGCGAGTATATATTAGAAATGTCAAAGTTGTGTGTGTGTGTGTGTATGTGTGTGTGTGAGAGAGAGAGAGAGAGAGAGAGAGAGAGAGAGAGAGAGAGAGAGAGAGAGAGAGAGAGAGAGAGTCAATATGTTTATTACTCCTGCACCATAAAACGACTTGATGAATTTGGGTGAAATTTGTAAAGGAGATAGCTTTTACGCTGAAATAACACATGACGTACCAGGTATGGTTAATAGAAGACATAGAGAAGATCCAACGGAGAGCAGCACACTTCGTTACTGTCTCATTTATTAAGCGCGGAAGTGACACAGAAATGATTAGGAAACGTCAGTGGCAGACACTGCAAGAGAGACGTTCTGTATCGCGGCACAGAGCGTAAGTTTCAGGTTAGTAAACCACATTATTTCTTCCTCCTATGTATATGTCGCGAAGTAACCACAAGGATAAGATTAGAGAGATTAGGGACCACACGGAGGCATACAGGCAATCATTTTCCCGAGAACCAGACGCGACTCTGATTTTATTTACTTATTTGTGTCAAAAGCGTTGCATAGAGAAGGTCAAAGACAAGAGTTCAACTATGATACAAAACAAAACAGATTACATCTAAACAAATTACAAAACCACTAAATATAATCAGATTAAAAATTAGCAAGCTCGACGGCATTCTCCTCGGCCTGCAATAGGTCCTCCAGCGTGCAGGATACTGGGCACTGAGGACAGCTGGTTAGTTCGGATCCACATTCGCAGAGAGTTGATTCATCCCCGGGATAGTTCCACCTGGCCATGTTGTCCTTTGTTCTACCGACCCCACTTCTTAGTCCGCGACTCTGATAGGAAGAAGAGACAATGGTATGCATAGTACCCTCCGCCACACGCCATGACGTGGCTTGCGGAGTATGGAAGTAGATGTAGACGTAACCATCATGTGGTGCATGACGACGCGTACCCTGCAACTGACTCCCTTTGACCAGTGCTTTTCTACCTTCTCGAATATTCAAATATGCGACCCCCTTCCAAGTAAAAATTTTGTGGTGACTCCCCCCCCCTTCCTTTTCATCACGAATCCCACTGTATTACACAATTTCTTAAGAAGTAGACTATTTTTCGTTTTCCAGGATTACGTAGTGTGTCATGTTCTCCTACCTATCGATTAATTTCTGAAAACGGTTTTCAGGGTTTGAGCTCTTTCAGCATTAACACGCTGTATTATAAAACAATCTATGACTTATTGAATTCATAATTAATGCTGCACAACGTACTCTGTAATTGAAACATTAAATAAACTTAAACGCGCACGTTTCTCTATTACTGAACCCCCAGTTATTTGATGGTGCTAGTATTTCCTTCTGTGAGGGCGACTCCCAGAGCAAGCGATCCACAGCCTGAAAAACAATGTCTCTGACCAATCACCATTGAAGTTGACACACATATGAGAGACGTGCAAATGAAAAGACACGAAACATGTTAACAAGAAAACCGACTAACGTAGTACGACATCTAGAGAGCGAAGCATGTGTTGCCACCAGCCCCTAAAAAAAATATTATCAGGGCTGTATCGCGAGGCCTCCCGCATCGGAGTTTCGAATCTTCCCTTGGGCATGAATGTGTGTGTTGTTCTAGGGTTAGTTTAACTTGGTTTAAGTAGTTTGTAAGTTAGGGACTAATAACCCAGCAGTTAAGTACCATAGATTTACAAACATTTGAACATTTTTGATGCTCACCGTCTTTTTCGACGTCCAAGATCCGATACTCATCGAGTTCCTCGAGTACGGAAATAGCTTTAACAGAGACATGCATTGAGAGATACTCCGTAGCCTACTCAAGTCCGTCAAGATCAAACGGACTGGGCTGCTGACGGAGGGAGTGATTCTGTTCCATGATAACGCCCGTCCACACATCTCCAGGTCCCACGAAGTGTACTGGCCAAGTTCAAGTGGGAGCAGCTTGAGCATCCGCCATACATCACGGACAAATTTTCAAATGCTTGTAGAGCTTAGGTGACTTAACTATGAGGTCATCAGTCCGTAAACTTATAAACTATTTATGAACTAGCTTATACAAAAGACGGCACAAACATCCATGCCCCAGGGAGGATCAATGCACTCGGCCGCTCCGCCGCGGCCATCACGGACATGTCGCTGGGTGACTTCTGTTTGGTCTGCTAAAAAAACGTCTCAAAGGGAAGCGCTTCAACCTGACGCCGAACTGAAGGACACAGTAGAGAATTGGCTCTTATCACTACCACAGGAATTCTGTGAACAGGGAATCCTTCGGATCGTTAAACAGTGTGATTTTCATCGAATTCCTCGGGTACTAGTGTGAAAGTGCTCAGGCGTGTTGTTATTACTTTTGAATAAAGACTGGGCACGTGAGGAGGTGATATTAACATAGAGGGAAGCGGTCAACGACAAATAAAGGAGGAGAGCAGGACGTGAACAAAAAAGTAAACGGGCAAATGGAAGATTGGAATAACACATGATATAGGAAGCTTACTGTAAATTATAAGTACTGAATGTGGGAAAGAGGAGGGAAGGGGGAAGGAGAGAGGAGGAGGACGGCGACGACGACGACGACGACGAAGAGATAGTAGAGGGGGGAGGGGAAAGAAAGGAGTTTCACACACTAAACAGTCATAAAATGTTAACTCCTTTCTGGTACCAGACAACAATATGTCGATACATGTTCTGTGCAGTGTAGGTGAGTGTGTGTAGTGTGTGTGTGTGTGTGTGTGTGTGTGTGTGTGTGTGTGTGTGTGTTTTTTTGTGATGGTACGACGTGTGACCAGTGATATAATAAAAACGAATAGTGTCAAAGTAATGATTTAGATTAGTGATTACTTCTAATACTATATAAAACACTATACACAACCTAAACAAAACAATAAAATAACATTTTAATTAATAACAACTTAAGAAAGGGTTTACCATATGGTTGAATAAATACATTTTTTAAAAAACTGTTTCCTTTTCCAATTTACCGAGCAAGGTAGCGCATTGGCAACGCACTAGACTCGGATTCTACATCTACATCTACATGGGTACTCTGCAAGTCACAATGAAGTGCACGACTGAGGGTTCATCGAAACACTTCTATGGAAGAACCATTGTTTAAACCCAACTGCGGATCTTGATTTAGATAGTGCTTTTACTCAATCAGCATACGATATGAGGGTAGAAGTGCCAAAGTGCAAGACAAACATGCAGCGATGCGGCTTCCTGAAAGATAATGAGAACACTCTGTGTCTTTGTGGTGCTGTACAGGATCCTCAACACCTGCTTATCTGTCCATATTTAGAAAAGGCCTGTACAATAGAAGACTTAGGGGAGGCTAACGACAAAGCCATATCGGCTGCGAATTTTTGGAAGTTAGAAGTCTAGTTCCGGACACGGAAAGTAAGTAAGTAAGCATACGATATGGCAGGATAGTTCTTTTCAAAGGGCACTGCGCATTTCCTTCCACATCCTTACAGAAAAAAGAAAGAGATATCTATCGTTAGCTTCGTTTCCAAAGACCAAACTGTCGACGGGATATTAAATCTTGATCTAGCTTGTTTTTTCCTTTTCAATTACGATAATACGTATATCATTTTGCAATTGATTTACGGATAAATAAATAAGTAATTTCGCTTAGATGGTAGTTATAAAAATTTTAGTTTTTAATTTTTAGTTAAATTCAACATTTACGATAGACGGTCGGCTTCTTCATCATTGGTTAGTGCGACCGGCACGAAATGCACGACACCACCGTCGAACAACACTGTTACTCACAATTCTCCAGTACTCTTCAGTAATCTCATGTTAATTTGACACCGGTCAGTTGTTTCGTCCACTGAAATCTTATTACTGCAGGTACCTCTCGCTTGCTACACACATTATACACATTTTTTTGATGACAGAAATTACCGAACACAACTTCATAGTTGTATTGCCGGGAGCGTACTGAACCAAGGTACAGAATGGGACAAAGTTGACGATGCTGCCGCCACTCATTCGCGTGTCGTAACAGACCTGAAATTACTTTCCGAATTGCTCTCGTAAAATTAAAATTTTCGTTAGTGGTGCCAAGATTATTGTCAACACTCAATAGACCACGACGACATAAAGAGAATCGCAGTTCAGGCAGATTAGGGCTTAACGCCCCGTCGACGAAGTGGTCATTACAGTCGCAACATAGGATCGGAATATTTTTGTTAATTACGAAGAAGGTTAGCAGCTGGCGACCTTTGAAGGCATCTTGGCGGAATTTGCCTCAAACAATTTAGGGAAATCAAGGATGTCCGGGAACATGTTTTAACCACCGTCCTTCCGAATGCAAGTTGAGTGTGCTAACCAAATGAGCTACGTCACCCGGCGGAAGAAATAGAAAAGATCGAAAGAATAGTAGCACATTTAGTTACATCTGCATCTAGTAAGCGCGAAAGCGTCACAAAAGTACTCACACAGCTCCAAGTGACGTAAGCTGGAATAGAGCTCCAACGTTCACAGAAGAGTCAACCAATATATTGCTTCCTCCTACATACATCCCGATTCGGTTTTACAAAGAGTACTCTACATTTGCCCCTTAGCTTGGATTCATCGCAAATCTTTCTTCCAATGCAAAGTTCCAAGAACTAGAAAAAGACACAGGTGACTCTTGTTTATAAGAAATGTGGGAAAACGGACCCGAAAAATTATAGATCAATATCAGTAACATGTCTTCTGCAGAATTCTTGAACATATTCTCAGTTCTAATATAGTAAATTTCCATGAGACGGAAAACCTATCTGCAGGTCTCAGCCAGGCTTTAGAGAGCATCGCTATTGTGCAACTCAGCTTGCTCTTTTCTCGCATTATAACTTGTAAGACATGGATTTATGGCAACAGGCAGACTAGATATTTCTTGGTTTCGGAAAGTCGGTTACGCGGTGAGGTATTGCATACTGCTAACGAAGACACGAGCATATGGAATAGGTTCCCAGAGATGAGAAGGGCTCGAAGACTTTTTAAGTAACAGCAGGACCCAGTACGTTGTTCTCGACGACGAGTGCCATCATGGCATCGCCAGGAGTGCCTCAAGCAAGTGTGGTAGGACCGTTCTTATTTTTTATCTTTATAAATGATCTGAGAGGCAGGTTGGGTAGCAGTCTGAAACTATTCGCTGATGTTGCTGTGTTGTACTGGAAGGTGTCGCCGTTGAATGTAGTAACGTAGAAGATGTCAGAAAACATTTATAGTCGTTGTGATGAATGGCAGATAGCTCTAAATGCAGAAAAATGTCAAGTTCTGCAGATGAGTGGGAAAAATTATCCCATAATGTTCGAATGCAGTACTAGTAGTGAGCTTTTTTTGACACAGTCGCGTCGGTTAAATATCTAAGCGTATCGTTGCAGAGCGATATGGATAGAACAGGTATGTAAGGACAGTCATGGGGAATGTGGATGGTCGACTTCGATTTTCCGAAAGCTTTTCGTCTTTTTTGGTGTCTCTGTCGGCGGTACTGAGTTGGGGTAAGTAGTGACCAGCTGTTCTATCTCTTTCGAATAACAATTTTGTTGCACCTCTCTTGATAATTTCTGTCAGGTTACTGAATTACTATTAATATATCAGATAAAAATATGAAGCACATATGAAATGAAGTTATATTTAATCGTATTGTTGATTAGACATCGTGTTAGGATTGGAAATAAATCGGACACGTACTTTTCGATATTTTTGATATAAATTTTTATTAACGATTTGTCTTTATAGAGTGAAAACAGGTAATAGGCGACCTTACTTCAACTATAACGTAATTATATTTTGCCAAGATCTCAATAGTGTTTTAATTTTTGCTGACTAGCGGTTCGGCACACAAAGTTCCATTTGTATAGTTACTGAAGTGCTCGACATTAAGCTTGATGCAAATGGTAAGTCACAGAATCTAAATTAAAATATATCCATTAAAATTGGTCATTGGACAGTTCACGTGTACTGTCGAAGCGTCTCCACATAACTCAGTTAACTTCGACAGTACGCATGAATTTGGCAATGGCAAATTTTTAAAGTAAATATTTGAAATTATTTTTGTGTGATTTATCTGTACATGCATCAAACATTACGTCGAGCACTTGCATAACTACATAAATGTTCATGCTTGCAAAGCTAAGAGACCAAACTGCTCACGTCTTCGTTCTCTAGACTTACAAAACTACTTAAATACTTAACTTACGCTAAGAGCAAAAAACACACACACACACACACACACACACACACACACACACACAAACTCTCGGGGGGGGGGGGGGAGTACAGCTGAAGCGATGCTAGCGCTCCAAGCGGTCAGTAGGGAGTAACAGAAGAATGGCACGATACAAAATGAATATTTGCTGCTTTTTGTGCTGTTACTTTCAAATACGACCGTCTGTCACCCTCCATATACTTTTTGTTGTATATTTCTGTAATATTATAATTTATTTAATGTCGCTAGATTATCATTTTGTTAAAACTTGAACCCCACTCTTTTCAAGGTTTGAGGAATAGCATTTTTATTTCACGTGTTAAAATATTAGTTAATATTGCTAGGTTTTTCTTATTTTGTTACGTTAATAATTGATTATTATAATAATTAATGTGACGTAAGTACGGCTTCTCCGCTACGCCACTGTCCCTGTGAGAATATGTTCTTGTTTTACTTTTAAGTGGATGTGCGAGAATCTATGTCTGTCTGAATGTGGATAGGAATAGCTCGCCTTGCATCGTTCTCTCTGGCTCAGTGTCGATAGCTGCTGATACTACCAAAGAGGTTTCTATACCCTTTGGTTACATGCTAGTCGGCGAGCGCTCTCCAGCGCGAGTCTCGCTGTCCGTCCCCACCACCGCTGTTTCTTGGGCTTTCCAGCTTGCGGTAGCTTTTCGCGCCCCCGTGGCTGCTCGGCTATTCATTCGGTGCTGGTCTTCTGGTGAGGTAAGGTTGGTTCGGCTCTTATGTTTGGAGATGGTAGCATTTCATTGTCTAGCACTTTTAACTTAGATTCGTCAACTAGGAATCATTTTTTTGGAATATTTTCTCCGATCGTGTGCGGATTTGTGCTTTCGTTTATCAATTCAGTAATTTCCAATAGATAAACGCAATGTGTGTGATTCTATGTAAACGAAGGCTCCCGTGACCGTTGTCATTGTTGATAAAACTCTTCTGGGTCTTGGACCGCATCGTCAATATATAAAATATTTCACCGACGTTTCGGCCACTATTGCAACCGGCCATCTTCTGGGTGTTGCAGTTTCATCTAGTTGCAGTTTGATAACGGCCTGGTATGTTAAAACCATTTGTGATCATGTGGCAGTGTATAAACTCTGTGTCAATATTTTCTAGCTTTGTGGGGTCCGATTTGTAATAGGTGATATGTTCATTTTTGTACAGTGCATGTCAAAATCTTCTCATCGTTTTCTTCCGTGAGTGATATATGTTCCACGTGGTTGGTTCATAGAACAAAGTCTTCAGCTTCCACTCTTGTTTGTTCCAGGCCCATCAGGCAATTAACTATGCGGGTATCCTTCTGATTTCCACTAATGTTTCGCGATCTACTCTCCCCGCCTATGTTAATTTTGCCGTTTCTTCTCCGACTTGTAGTACGCACTCTGTCTTTGTCATTAATTCTCTCTGAGCCTTGTACAACCTCCTTCAATAGCTTCCTTATGTAATTATAAACATTTCTATGGGTTGCATGCTGTAATTCTAATCTCATTTTTCCGACTTTGTAATTATTCCACCTTTACTAGTTTTTTGAGACTGGACTTCATCCGTCTTTGTAATCGTTACCTATCGCGTGTAGCTACCTTTCTTTTGCTTCTTCTTGTAATTCTAAACATTTCTATGGGTTGCATGCTGTAATTCGTAATTTTATTTTTTCGACTTTGTAATTATTTCAATTTTACGAGTTTTGGAGACTGGACTTCATCCGTCTCTGTAATCGCTCCCTATCGCATGTAGTTTCATTTCTTTCGCTTCTTCATGTAATTCTAAACATTTCAATGGGTTGCATGCCGTAATTCTTATTTTTATTTTTCCGATCTTGTAATTATTTTTTTTTTTTTTTTTTTGTGGTTTTTCTGAGACAGAACCTCATCCGTCTCCGTAATCGCCCCCTATTGCGTGTAGCTGTATTTCATTCGCTTCCTTATATAATTCTAAGCATTTCTATTGGTTACATGCTGTAGTTAATTTTCTTTATTTTTTGGAAACTGAATTTAATTAGTTTTATCGGTTTTCGGAACCACGTGGGTCCGAGCTCCGACTTCCGAGATTTGCAACTAGTCGCCTGAATTCAAGCCACTTCTTATATAAAACCTGTACCTAAATCGATTTCTAACAGACTGCAACTTAAGAATACACCGTGATTTTGTATAATGAATCCGATTTTCAACCACTTCACCTTCAATGGAGTGCGTTCATGTAACGTAGCCGTGTGTCACCGTGAGCGTGTTTGCTCGCGGTCCAATTCAGATGTAATTTAACTTGGCTATACACACGGTCCATCTCAAAATAGGCACGACAGACCAGAGCCAGCTTCAAAGTGTTTTTGTATATTGTGTTTTGTGCTACCTCCAACTTGCTGAATTTCGCCTACGATAGCGGCGCCTGCTTCCGCCTCGTCTCAGCACGCTGATTTTGGTGAGTTTCGGTGTGGCATTGCGTGTGTGTGATCGAATGAGTGTTGTTTGTTGAATCCTTCCCCCAGTAGCGATAAATCATGTATAATTTAGGCTGGGCGCCGTCCGCATTAATCCATGTAAGAATGTACTTTTATTGTATTAACAAAATTGGTTCCCCATTTTGCTTGTTTTCTATCTGAATAAACAAGTTTAAGTTCAGCATAATCCGTAAGTTGCCTATAAATTGTAGTTTTAGAGCACCTTCCCTCTTTTATTTAATATTGTTCTTCACAAGTGCCGAGAACAAGCTCAGATACAATTTCTCTTATGTTTAAATTCCGTTGCGCCATAAATGTTTTCTTAGCCACCTCTCTAAGATAACTTTAATTGTGGTGGCTTACTTACTAATGTCTGTGTTTAATAACGTGTGAGCTGGTTTGTATATTGATGACTGTAGTATTAACTTCCTGTTATTTAAGTAATTTGAAACGAGTCAGTTCTCAGTTTGGGCCAGGGAACAATGTTTTCCAGCAGGGAGTAATTGGTAGTTCACACGGACCTTATTTGCTAATTTTAGTGATAAAACAAGCTCTTGTTACGTACAGTAATCGTCTTTTAACTTTCATATTTCCTAATCACTAAACGTTGTTGTGAATTTTTAATACAAATATGAAAACGTCATTAAAGTAATATCACTGCTTCTGTTAATGGCAGTCTAAAAGAACAAAATGTCAGTAATTCATACGGCTCACAAAAGATGCGTCGTAATCTTATCGTTCAGAGCTAAAATTAATTGCAGCGTGATGTGCTCACGCACAGAATGAACTGAGTGTGATTATATTCGCGTAGTCGGTGCTTTACTTTCACGTTCATTAGTTTTGTTTTAGCGGATTTCTGAGATTTTAATATTTTTAAAAACTAGACTACTTCGAGAGTAGTTTCTACATCTCCTTATAAAATCTGCATTCATCTTGTACTTGTTCCTGTGCCTTGCATGTACCTATAACGATTTGATTTTTTTCGCTACTCGTCAGGTATCTAACAATATCTTAAAAAATGTGACGTACTAATATTAACAGTTTATACACGGGTATATAACCCTATAATTTTTATGAAACTGAAGTACGAAACTAAGCAGGCTCTACTGAAATAGTTGATTATCTGCAACCAGATGCGTGCAGACATTACTTTTGTGCACTAGTAATATTATGAAGTAATGGTTAAGCATTTGCGGTTGTTATTAACAGTCGAAGTTTCGAAGGGAATAAATTTAGTGCCAAAGGTTTTCTTCCATGCCTAAAAGTGTAACTAACCACCGTTATCTCAACATTATTCTCTTATTTCCAGCAAATGAGAAATTTCCGGATTATATATTTGATAGTTGCTACAACTTTTAGCGCCACAAATGCTCATAAATTCGACGGCATATTGAAAGTGCTACTGCACTCCAAATATCTGATATTTTTGTAAAAAATTTAACAGGTTACTTGAAATTTCCCAGAGGCTGTACTGATACAGTAATACGAAAATAATCAACATATTAAAAGTTACTGGCAGCATGGAGTCATTAAAAAATTAGTAACTATTCTAGAACCCGGTCCAAAGTAAAACTTGCATATCATTTAATTAAGAGCCAGCGAGTGTATGGATTGCATCCCGCTCAAACTACGCAGTAGGCAAGACAAGCACTTCCAACTTAAGTCTGCAATGTGGCGTTATTGAATCATCGTCAACGACTACCAGCTGTCGATCTGTAGTGCAGTCTCTGCAAGCCCTCAGCGAACAGCAATAGTTTGCCTCTGCGCTTGCGGTCAACGTTCAGTGGTTATCAATCGGTTATGAACTTTCTCAGGTTTATCGTAAAGCACTCTAACTGTAGGACTGCCACAATCGCAATGCATTGTGTGTATACTTATTATCCATAGTTAAAAAAATTTAATTCAACTCAGTCCGACAGGCCTCGAGAGGCCCACTGAGTACCGACCGGCCGCTGTGTTATCCTCCACTCGAGGACGTCAATGGATGCGGTATGGAGGGGGACGTGGTCAGCGCCCCGCACTCCAGGCCGGTAAGTCAATTAAATGTTCCGAAGAAATGTTCATCTCCAGCAGTTTCCTTTCCTTTCATCTTAATGAATAACCTACCAGTGCCACACTATCATTGGTCGTTAGTCCTGTGCCTGAATTTAATTTCGACCAAACTAAACTCCCTGCTTTTCCATCCATTACTCTCCACATTATGCTTACGACAACGCATGTGGGGTCACTGATGACCATGAGCCGCCCGATAAACTTACATTCTCACAAAAGAAAAGAAAGGTTCAAATGTTTGTAAATCTATCGGACCAAACTGCGTGGTCATCAGTCTGTAGCTTACAAACTACTTAAACTAACTAACCTAAGGACAACACACACACACCCATGCTCCAAAGAGGACTCGAACCTCCGACGGCGAGCAACCGCGCGCTCCGCAGCGAGGCGCCTTAGGCCACTCGGCTACTCCACCGCGGCAATTCTCACAATATCCAACGTAATTATCTATACTGTGGTTAAAAATTTCATAAATTTTGTAAATGAAAAGCATAATAAATGAATATCCGTGTTATAAATTAACAAACTAAGAGAGATGAAAAACTTTATAAAGCGCATCACTTTCGTGTAACAGTACTTTGAAACAGAGCCACTAATAAACCGATTTTCTGTAGAGCAGATAATACGCATTCCACTAGGTCATCATGGAGGACGAACAGCTCTTGTTGGCGAATCCTCTTACTGAAAAGTAAAATTGCATACCGTGTTTCCGTCACTCAATTCGGAAAGTCTTATTTAGCTCGTCAGGAAAAGGTATGCTATGACTCCGTTTGTGGCACGTTATTGTGACGTTGTGCCCCACGATAGATCATGGATGTACCAGTGCCAATTTGCTGTAAACAGTTGCTGGGTATCAGTTTTCCACTGGTGAAGAGAAGCTTGTTGATGATTTACATAATTTTCATAAGTAGCTAAATCCGCCCACGTTTCAGTATGGCTCATTTTGATTTGAAATGATTAGGAAAGGAGATGAAGCAATGATCAGCTCTTATTTCATCCGTGCTTGCTATGATAAACTGGTGAAGAAATCCTCCTTATGCAAGACACTTTGTTTTATTTTTATCACCCAGGCATGTTTCGCACTTATTGTTACATCTTACGTGGGTTATGTCTTTTACTTTCTGAAATAGCATGTTACAGGTTTTTTGATTGTGTATTCATTTGGATAAGTTGTTTAATTTTACAATTATGTTGAATATATTAGGCATCGTTTGACTGCAATATCTACGTAATGTCATTGGCAGGATATACATGCTGCCATTATTCCGCAATGAGGAGTTTTTACAGCTTGTCAATCAAATGTTTTCATTTCCAAAACTAAATGATTTATTGTACTTTGTTCTGGATATTATAGTTCAACATAAAAGCTGTAAAAAACTCGTCAGTGCTAAATAAGGACTGCATGCAAGGTATTGTAAACAAACGTATGCCTAGTATATTCAAGATAATTGTCAAATTAAACAACTTATCGAAATGACTATACAATCAAAAACCCTGTAACATGTTATTTCAGAAAATACAGGGCAAACCCCACAGAAGATGGCACAACAAGTGCCGAAACATGTCGGGTGATAAAAATAAAATTAGGTGTCTTGAAAATACAAGGCCATTTCTTGCGTCAACAAAGTAAATATGTTCGGCGAGTAATGTGATGGAGGTTGAGTCTTGGCGTAAACAAGTGCAAGATGGTGTGTCGAATCTGGAGTAGATGTTAGAAATGCAAAGCGGATTTATTAATGAACCAAGCGAATTTCTTCAAATGTTCCAATGTTTGTAGAGCTTATGGGACTTAACTATGGGGTCTTCAGTCCCTAAACTTACAAACTACTTATGAACTAGCTAATACTAAAGACGGCACAAATATTCATGCCCGAGGGGGGATTCGAATCCCCGACCAGACGAAACACAAGCTCGGATTGTTTTCGACTAAGGATGGGGAAGGAAATCGGCCGTATCCTTTGAAAGGAGCCATCCTAGCATTTGCCTGCAGTGATTTAAGAAAACCACGGAAAACCTAAATCAGAATGCCCAGAGGCGGGCTTGAGAAGCTGTCCTCTCAAATGCGAGTCCAGTCACCACCACGCGGAGACAAGGCCTCACAACAGCCCATGTCAAGTCATACCGACCAGGCCGTGATCGCCAGCTGACTGGCTGGCCGCTACGAGTCAGTAGGCTGAAGGGAAGGCCTGTGCGCTGCCGTGCCACGTCAGGCAGAGTAGGTCGCGATCACGTAGTTCACTGGCTGGCCGACGGGGCACAGCCCACTGCCTCACATCGTCCAGCCAGTCAGCTAACGTGATCGCGACCGCGACATACTCTGTGTGTCGTGGCACGGCAGCGCACAGGCCTTCTCTTCAGACGGTGTGGCCTGTGGCCCAGCTGAGGCCAGTCAGCTGGCGGTCATGGCCTGGTCGGTGTGACGTGACATGGGCTGTTGTGAGACCTTGTCTCTACGTGGTGGTGTTGGTCCAGTAGGCCACCTCGGTCAGTATGTGTTTTGAAGTACAAGTAAAAATGTTGAAAGTTACTTTTAATAGAACACTTTTAAGGATATGGTGATATTGACTCTTCTTGGAAAATACGGAAATAAACTGTCGCCATAATACGAAAGTTAATTAAAGTAAGATGTTTCCAGAGTTGTGTGTTGCATCTTAACGAAAACAGTGATTAATGGAGCTCTGCAGTCATACCCCTTGATCTGTAGCTCCAGCTAGTGGTCCACAAGCTCTAAAATATGGCCCACTAAGATATAAAATTAGTTAATCCTTTTACGGCGTCATTTAAACGTATTACATGTCCACGATAGCTTATCGATATCACAGACACCGGCAGAAGCGGATAAAATCGGCACTATTTGAAAGATACTTGTCTTCCAGTGCAGTCAACACATATTAAATTCCAAAATGATACAAATTTTAAGGAAGCGTTTCAATCTATCCTCTTGATCACTTCAGTTGTAAAATAAACAGTTTCATACAGTAAAGTTTTACAAATCGCGTTACGTCTTTCGCTTTGCTCCACAATCATTTTATCATTTTCCCAGCACTGCTTTTATAATAATTAAAAACAAATTCAGGAATCGATTGAAAAATAAGTAACGATTTGCGTGTGGTTACGGAACAATATTAGCTCCAGAATTACCGAATTTGATCAAAAGACGCATGCTCAAAAGTCACGTTGATTCGACCAGGTTTAGTTTTGTAGTAAAATGTTATCTTTTGTGTCATAATAGTAAATAAGGAACACGCCAGATGTATTGAGCAGCATTGGCCGTTAATATTTTATTAATAAACAACAGATCGATTTCAATCACATAGCGACCATCTTCAGTGTCCTTCAAACAAGCATTGTGAATGCCCCGAATGATTCAGAGCATTCACAATGCTTGTTTGAAGGACACTGAAGATGGTCATTATGTGATTAAATCGATCTGTTGTTTATTAATAAAACATTAACGGCCAATGCTGCTCAATACATCTGGTGTGTTCATCATTGTGTGGTCGTTAGCACCATCCTGGAAATGGAATCAAACCTAAAAAAAAGTAAATAAGGACCTACCGAATATTAGGTTTCGTTTTCAGTTTCGGGCAAAATATTTGTTTCGACCGCAGTTTCGGTTTCGCTCAGAAATCAGCCGAATCTTAGGTATGGCCGAAATAGCTTTCTAGAACTCGCTGATGAAGTCCGGTCGCGTTCTGGATGGATTCAGTCAACAACAACGCTTTACCTCAGTTGACGGTGTGCTGTTTAACTGCTACGAGTCTCTCCTTGCACTCAAAAATTGTGGGTATTTTATTGTTAAGCACAGTATAGTGCAATCGCATCTTAAGTGTTATACTATATTAGTAACAATCAGTATTGTACGTAAAGGAACCGATTATCATATTGTTATGCTGTGAAGTTTTATTAATAAAGATTTCCTGAAAGCAAGGAGCTTTTTAATAATTAATATGGGTTTTGGAAACATTGATCATGTGGTACACACTTTTTCCTGTTCAGTTTTAGATTTTTTTTAACTGACAACAACCATACTTTTAGTAGGAACTGTGAGTTTATATTTCGAGATACTTTCTGCAGTACTGATTGAAGCTGCTATGTATTCAGGAATGGCAAAAAGGAGATACGTAAAGTTGTTTGTCTATTACAAAAATCGGAAGTGAAGATGGCAACATAAAGTTAGCGCTCTCAAAAACAAAACCGTAAAGCCATTTTGTATTGTGGTAGTCATGTTGAGGCTCCGACATTCCGTAGTATCTATTTGGCATCTGTTACGTAGTATCTATTTTTTGTGTACCTAAAAACTATCTTCCTACATGAAGGTATGCAGGACTGTAGAATTTTTGGTAGCTATATACTAGTCTCGTTAATTCGAGGTGAACGCGGCCGGGGTCACATCTAACTATCAAAATTTACGCATGAAGAAGAAGAAGAAAAGAGGGGGAGTGAAGGTTAACATCCAGAAAGGTGCCTTGCCGTGTTGAAAAGGACCATGTGAAACTGATGGGGGAGCAGGAATTGAGGACTAATGAACCTGAACCAGACCATGGGTTTTGGGTTTTGGGAAGTTAGGAAGGTTTAGACGGCCCATAAATAGGATGGCATTAGAGGGGACCATACGGTGCCTATGGTTGTACCGCGGACTTGACTGTATAGTTTCCTTGAAAGGTAAAGTAATTGTTTGTTACGATATAATTAGTAAGGATTATAAGGAATAAGGTATCGGGCTTGGATTCAGAAAAAGTTAGTGTTCGAGAGCAGCAAGACCATGGGAATGTGGGATATTTATGTACAGCGAAGTGGCATCAACAGTGACAAATAAGGATCCAGGAGGTAAATGGGTGTGTATGGTGTAAAGTCTGTGAAGGAAGTTGGTATCATGGATGTGTGAGGCTAGGTTTCGAACAATTGGTTGGAGGTGCTGGTGAACAAGGAAAGCACAGTAGCCAGTCACAACTGGGTGTCCAGGATTGTTACGTTTATGGATTTATGGAAGCATGTAAAATATAAGTGTAAGGAGTGTTGTTGGTGTGAGGAGGGAGATGGATTCGGGAGGGGGAGGGGGTTCTGGGAAGGGCCATAAAATTTTAGCAGGGATGTAGGTCATTTTGGACTTTTGGGATGGGGTCGTCCTGGCACAACTTGTAGTTGCAGGAATCAGACAATCGACAGTGCTGAATTGCTGCATGCATTACTGATGTAGTAATTAGTTCTATATATGTAATTCCTAAATTCACATTTCTGCCGTATTCCTTGCATATTTTACCTTTGATATTTATTTTTGATTACCGAATTTACCTCATCTACCGGTGCTACACAATCCATAATGTTTTTAATCCCTTCCGTGAATCATTTTCCCATAGGTTTCTGTGACGTAATACGTTTTTTACTTATCTTTACTTGTTTGTGCGTTCTGTAGCATATTCTTGCTTACGTGATTTTACTTGTATGGGCATGTTTGAATACATTTTCACGCACTAGTGAGCAATTTATTGCATTGTGACGCATTAATAGATATTGGTGCGTAATTTTCGCTCTATCTACAGTAAACCTACTAATTACCAACTGTATCTGCACTTTGACAGCTGCCATCCATGCCACATCAAAAAATCCCTTCCTTACAGCCTTGCCACCCATGGACGGCGAATTTGCAGTGATGAGAAGTCCCTTACTCATTATGCAGAAGGCCTCAGAAAGGCCTTTACAGACAGAAATTACCCTCCTGACCTAGTCTGCAAACAGATTTTCCGTGTCATATCCCCACACACCACCTATCCTCCCTCCAACTACAACAGTGTGTCCTTCTTGTTACCCAACACCACCTTGAATTGGAACAACTTAATCACATCCTGTGTCAAGGCTTTGATTATCTGTCATTGTGCCATGAAATGAGACAAATCCTATCCAAGATCCTTCCCACCCCTCCTGAAGTGCAGTTCTGTCGCCCACCCAACATCCTAGTCGATCTCTATGACAGTTCCAGCCCCAACCCCTAACCACAGGGATCATATCCCTGTGGAAGACTCCGATGCAAATCGTGCCCAATCCACTTACCCAGCACTTCCTATTCCATTCCTGTCACAGGCTTATCCTACCCCATCAGGGGTCGGGCCACATCTGAAAGCAGTCATGTGATATACCAACTCCGCTGCTATCACTGAACAGAGTTTTATATCGGTATGACGATGAACCAGCTGTCCGTTAGGATGAATGGCCACCTCCAAACTGTGACAAAAAGCAAGATGGACCACCCTGTGGCACAGCATGCGGCTGTTCACAGCACTCTTGATTTCATGGCTGCTTCACTACCCGACCCATCTGGATCTTCCCCTCCACCACCAGCTCTTCTGAACTGCGCAGATGGGAGTTTTTCCTTCAACACATTCTATGGTCCCACAACCATCCTGGCCTCAACCTAAGTTATCTTCCCATCCCTGCATCTTATGTTTCCTTTCTCCCCAAAATGTTCAAATGTTTGTTAAGCTTATGGGACTTAACTACGGGGTCATCAGTCCCTAAACTTACAAACTACTTATCAACTACTTTATACTAAAGACGGCACAAATATCCATGCCCGAGGGGGGATTCGAACCCCCGACCGTAGTGGCCGTGCAGACCGTGACTGGAGTGCCTCAGTCTCCTCGGCCACCGCTCCCTTCTCCCCCCTTCTCCCTTGTCTTCCATACTCATTATCCTGTATCTCATGTCTTTCTTGCAACTGTGTGTCGTTACTTGTAATATACATTTAATTAATTTTTATTTTTACTTATTTTTCTTCCTAACTTTCCCTTTTTTTCTATTCTTATTTTTCCTTAGTAAACTTATCATTTCAAATCCCTCCCACTCCCTCCCCACAATCTTCTACGCCTCGTTTTCATCTTTTTCCGCCCCTTCTGTTACTTGTATTCATTGCCGCAATTGAAATTCCCGCTTATCAGAGCCTTTAAAATCCATCATGCAATGCGGAACTTTCCATCCCCACCTTTATCCAGCATCCTTCCCCCTTCACTCCCCACCTCACTCACAGTCTAGCTTGTGTCGATGGAGTGGCCGGATGTGTGTGTATAGTTGTCCGATTGATTACGTGATGTGTGTGTTTTGTTTTCTGACGAAGGCCATCGCCGAAAATATAAGTTGTGTGAATGTAATTATCTATTTTCGCGTCTGTCAGCGGCTCTGCGAGGCTCTTTAGGGTGAGTTGTTGGTATCCTCCTTTATTGAGATTCCTTTAATTTTTCTTGTTTAGGTAGAAAATGTCACAACGAGGAGCAAAGAATCAAATTTGGAAGTACTTTAATAAAAGCTCCGTCGATTTGACTAAACCTTTTCGCCTCCCATGTCATCTTCTACAGACTCTTGATTAGGCTTACAGGGCTTAACACAGGGAAGGGCTTGAAAAAATATGGGCAAACAAGTGATTTTTGGTGTAACGTATACAGATATTTTAACTTAATTAGTCAAGTTTCGTTTACGGATTGGTTTCGGTCGATACTAGATGAGGAGCCGAATATTCGGTTACGGTTTCGGCCACGAATCATGGTCCGTAGAACTGTGTTTGTGCATATTACTTTCGAGCATGCTCAGACAAAAATCACCGTAAACGTTGAGTCAATCATTTCGCTGACGCATCAGACAGAAGTTACCCGTTTGCTGCAAGAAGAAATCCCTAGCTGCCTGCTGCACATCCTCATATGACAAGAATCGTTGACCTTTCAAGGCCTCTTTCAAGAGGCCAGTGGCATGATGATCGCATCGCGACAGATCATCTTCAGGGCAGTTGCTAGAGTGACTCTCACTACTGTTAGCATGTGATATCTCGTGATTGAAGATGTGTTTATCAATGAACCGGCACAGAACTTGGCATTCCATTCCAAACGGTGATTTTCGGCAGACATGCTGCCCCATGTAGGGGGCATGTTGGGCAGATCAGGGCATGTTGGCCTTAGGGACAGTTTGGCCCAATCGAATTTGTTCATGCAGTAGATGCTAGATCGTCCTAACACTGTCCCCCTCCCTCTACAGGACTAAAATGGGCTGTAGTCATTAATTGTTCCTGGGTATGTTTCAGTAAAATTATACTCGTAGTTTAAATTACTGTTATTTAACTTTTGCTTACTTCATGCGCAACAGGCGAGTAGTATAACTTAAGGTCGTAGTTTAATGGTTATTCCTACAAGGCATGCAATCTAAATTGCTCCAGGAGGTTTTGTAAAGAACAGAGTTTATTGTAAACATGGCGATGGGGCAGATTGGGCCAGAGGACGTGGCGCGATGGCCAGCCGGGCCAACATGCCCCTGCTACAGGGCCTATATTTTTTTTAAGGTTTGTTAATTTTAATGATAATATTTATAATTCGTACAGTTTATTAAATTATTGACACAACTGTCGAAGGAATGGGTTACTTAATAATCTAGTACATAGGGCGCGCACTATCTTCGACGCAGAGTGTCTACCCCAGGAATTGGAACACCTGAGAACTGTATTCCGAAAAATGGGTACTCAGAGTGGCAGATTCAGCGGGCTCTCCGCCCAACCACTATAGCACAACCTGTGGAAACGGATGAAAACATGAGGGAGGAGGTAGGCACTACATTTATTCAATATACCGGCGAACTCTCGGGGAAGGTCGCCCGCATTTTGAAGAAACACAAGGTGGGAACTGTCTTTTGTCCGCCGAATAAAATTTGTGCACTGGTGGGGAGCGACAAAGATGATCTCGGTTTGAGGAAGGCCGGCGTGTACCAGATTCCGTGTCAGTGTGGCACATAATATATTGGACAGACGATGCGTACCGCCGAGGATCGATGCCTTGCAAACCAGAGGCACACACGATTGATGTATCCGAGCAAGTCGACAGTCGCTGAACATTTGTTTGTCGGAGAATCACGCGATGGAGTATGAACGCACTAGGATTCTCGTACAGACGTCGAGATATTGGGACTGCGTCATCAGAGAGGCCATTGAAATTCGCACTAGTGACGACCTCATAAACCGTGACTGTGGCTATAATCTAGCAATGCCTGAAAACCAGCGATTGGATTAATTAAGAGTAAATCTAGCAAACGTAACGTAGTGACGACCACGGCGGACAGAGCCCTCACATCGACGTCTTCTCAGACGCCGTCGCATTCGGTTCCACTGCGCGGCCGCGGCGCGGGGCGCGGACCGCGGAGGGGTCGCTCCGCGGGCCGAGGGTATTTAAATCGCTAGCTACCGGGCTAGAACCAAGTTCCCTTCGAGCCGCCGTAGCGTGCGGATCTCCGTGCCGGCGCGTTTCCAGAAGCTCTGTCCGTCAGTTCACCCCTGATGGCGACATCTATGATCGCCGAAATATTGTGCCCGTTGGACACTATAGACTGGCAGTACACCTGTGGATATTTTGATTATCAAATACGCTGGGAGAAACTCAAGAATCATAAGTTTAACATAGTTTGATATTATGTTTGGTCGTTGGGTCGATCTTCCGCAGCAGCTGTTAAAATTGACTGTAATAGGTATTCAGTCTTATAGTTAATATTTTGATACGTTCCAGAGTTTAAAAAAATCGTCATATTAACGAGATAAAAAGCGCTTTGCAAAAAAAAAAAAAAACACCAAACTGTAATTTTTGTTTTAATCTTAAATAGCTATCTCTGTAGTAAGGATCTGGTTCATTGCCTTGTTTTTAGAACATCTGAGTCATAGCCTTCCTTTAAGCCTTTGTTTGTAAAAAAGGAATGATTTCTGAAACAGTTTTAGAATTTAAAAAAAAGGAGGGATTTCGGATTCCAAGAAAAATTTTGGGGAGGTACTGTGCTAAATACAAACAGACTTTATGTCATCCTACACAGTCAATTGAAAGTCAGAAAACTGAAACTTAGCCTCAGCCCATGTCATTGGACCAAAAAGAAGGCGAAAGCATTGGAAAAGAAATTAAATCACATACTAGAAAAGCACTTTGTGGAAAAGAAAGTAGGAGCAATGATAGAATGAATCAACAAAGTAGAAAAGAAGGCAAGATGATGACGTTAAAGGTGATGACGATGACAGCGATGATGAGGAAGATTCACCGTGCCTAATGTGCCTCAAAAGCATTTTTCAAACAGTCGAACTGGAGCAAAATGGATTCAGTGCACAAACTGTAAACGTTGGGCTCATCAGAAAGGCATGAAAAATTAAATCCGTGGACCATTTTGTGAGTGTTAGAACTGTGCCGATCGTTTAGATTTGCACACTGATTAAAGTTGACTAGTTTGTATTACTACAATATAGATCCTAATATATTTAATTTTTCCCGTTGTCATAGTAAAATGTCAAGCATTTTACTCAACATTCAACTACATATTATGTACGTAAAAATATCTTTCTTGCTAACTATTAGAATGTTGATTTCCTAAAGTTACAGGAGTTTAAAGTATCAAAAACTTTTCATCGGTCAACGTGCCCCAGCGCCTGGGCCAACTTACCCCGAGGTAGGGGCAGACTGGCCCACTTGACACATCTCCAATAATTCATTTTTCTAATATTTTAACTCATATTTTCGAGCTTAATAATTGCCATCTGCATTCAGTAAAACCTCTATAAATTTTAACAATAGTTTCATATATAATATGGCCAGCGTCTCCAGGTCTCCTCTACATTATTCATTGTGCGATAGAACAGGCTGGTGGTTGACCATAGGCAGTCACGAAAAGATAAAATCACGTTATTTCTTTCCGGACGGATTTATTAATAACTTCACCACAGTTCAAGTTTCCGCATCAACCGTACGCTCGTCGGAAAAACACGAACGCCACACTTTTCCCTTGCCTGAATTGTAGTTACGATACGTTGCACATGATGTTGCAGCAAAGGCCTCGGACGGAACCTTTTCAACTCCCTCAATAAATCAGCAGCTGGAGATGGTTTGAAGGGCTTCTGTAAGTTCATTCAATTATTAAATGCTGCAGAGTACAATAAAAGACATTTTCCTGAGGAAGCTTTCAGCTCGCTAAAAATATCTACGGCTAATATTTTTGAATTTTGCGCTCTCAGAAGAGAACACAGTGCAGAATTAATAGCTGCTGCAGGAACTCCGCAAAGACAACAAGGGCTCTGAAACCTGTCAGCACTGTCTGTAGAAAAGAAGCTGCAGAAACTAAAATTAGTAGCATGTGAGGAAGAGTTCTATCGGCTTATGACTGGGAAATTCTACAGAAAAGAAGGAAGAACTGAATTAAAATTCGAGAAAGACGATGACAATAAGACAGGGCATTATCATTAATTACGTTTTAGAAAGTACGCGTGGAATGGCTACTCCCATGCATGCTATTTCATCTCACCTCTCACCTATTGGGCAACTTGTATTTATTAACTTAGAAGAGCCTGACCTTTGTAACTTTCCCCTATTAAAATGCCACCGTGCCATTGCTCTGATGAATGAGATATTGAACTTACGAAATGAGGCGAGATGTTTTTATAAAGTTTATTAAAGGTGTTTTTAATCTCTCTATGCAACTACAATACAGTTCGTTTATCTTCGGTCTTAGCCTCACACCAAGAAAAGTAATCTGCCTTTACATTTCATGACAATTTCCTTGTTTTGAAGTGACGCTTTTTACTCTAACTTGTTGCATTATTTATCTTTCTATGTTTCCCCATCACAGTACAACTCTAGCACGTGTATTTGAATTCTTGTGTGTTCCGCCTTAGTAGGAGGGTTGGAACTTAAACAGTGGCATCACTGCTGTGGAGACACTTTGGCAATCGAATCTACTCTTGCCGCTGATAGCACGCGTTGTTGACATACCTACTTTACCTCCGAGCAAATGGACCTGCCCGTCCCACGTCACCGGCGTGCGCACAATAGAGCCGCGGTGGAGTAGCCGAGCGGTCTAAAGCGTCTCGCTGCGGAGCGCACGGTTGCTCGCCGCGGAGGTTCGAGTCCTCCCTGGGGCAAGGGTCTGTGTGTTTGTCCGTAGGTTAGTTTACCTAGGTTTAAGTAGTTTGTAAGCTACGGACTGACGACCACGCAGTTTGGTCCGATAGATTTACAAACATTTGAACATTTTCGCACAATAGAGGGAAACCCAGGCTCTTGTGAGCGGACGGTCTAACGTAACGGTGTCACTATGTTTTTGAAACTGGAACAATGGTGTTGGATCAAGACTGAATATTCCAGAGGTCGACGGTGTCATCAAGGTCTTCAAGAGGCATGCGGGGGAACAGTGGCACGTTGGGTAAATCCTTCAAGGTCGGAAAACTGTGGCAGACATACATCGGGCAGGTCATCCTAGCGTCTTTGATGAAGTATTGCATAATTTTACTGTGTTAGTGGACAGTGATCGACGCCAGACAATTTATGAGGTCGCCCACGAACCCGCATTAGCGCAAGCTGTGGCTGTTCTGTTCGGTCGATGGGACTGGGAAGTAAAATAACATCCACCATACCACCCGGACGTAAGTCCTTGTGACTGAGATTTGATCCCAAAGATGAAGGAAGCATTTGGTGGCATTCGCTTCAGAACTGTTCCAGAGATTCTACAGGCAGTAGACCGCTCCATTCGCATCATCAACAGAACAGGCTCTGCTAACGGTATACTACGCCTTCCACGTCGCTGGCAACGAGTTGTACACAACGATGGTTACGACTTTCAAGAACAGTAACAGGTGAAAATATGTAACGCTTTTGTATTGGTGGTGAATAAATAGTAGCCACTATTAAAGTTCTACTAACCCTCGTATAATCGTGTGGCTCCTTAGCGTGGTGTGGTCGACATTACATTTTTACTCCGTTCAATTATTATGTTGTGTATTTATTTTATACATGAGATAATTGAAGGAGTAACACCTAGGTTGTAGATCTATGTGGTGAGCAGTTACAGGGGACAGGAAGATGCAAAGATTAGTGAACAGTAAGTGTGAAATAGTAAGCAGCGTGGTGCAGTGTGAAACTGAGAAAAAAAAACATGAGGGGAAAGACGTGAACTAAAATGGGGTTGGAGGTACAGGATGGCAGGTTCAGTGAGATTGGGCGAGCGATGAAAAGTAGAGATTTTCCTCTATATAATTTTTTTCTATTAGTATCATAGAGCAACTAATTGATGTATTAATGCTTCGTGTATATGAAAGTTTCTTGGAAATGGAAATTGTGTTTGAATTACCAAAATAATTGAGGCATTTGTCAACTGTTGTATTCCTGTGTCGTGGAAGTCTGGAACCTGTGAGTGGAATGGTGTCTGACAGTCACCTTCAGCTGAAGAGGCGTGGAATGTTACTGCAGGGGCCGCGGCGGAGCGCATTGAGGCACTATGCTACGATGTGCGAGGCCGTTCCCCGTCGGGGGTTCGTATCCCCCGTCGGGTTTGGATGTTTGTGCCGTCTTTAGTATATCGTAGTTTGTAAATTTAGGGATTGATGACCCCCCTTAAGTCCCTTAAGCTTGACAAACATTTGAACATTTCTTACTGCAGGTGTTTTGCTGCTCGTCCCCGTACGGCTCGACACACAGTAAATGTTTAGCACAAATACGACTGCGAGCTGTTTGATTATCGAGCATGCAGTCCTGATCTTTATTCCAGCGATTTATATATTTTCTTGCGCCTCAAAAAATTCCTGTCCTCCTGCCAATATTTTGACAACGCCGAAGAGCTGATGTCGACCGTCACACTCTGGTTACATTCATAGGCGACAGTCTTTTACGACAGAGGGATACAGAAGTTGATCCCACGGTACGACACGTGTGTCAATGCTTTTGGCGACTGTTTCGAAAAATAGCTCAAACATTGCTGTACTTGTAAATACAGAAATCATAATGGAGAATAGCGATCTTAGAATAATGGTTGAAATCAAAACAGTCCAGATCGCAGAATTGTTTTTATTTCATGACCGATTTCCATCAGTGTAGACTCTCTTCAGATGACCAGCACTGCAAAGCAACATAGCAGTTCAGAAGACATGCACATTAGCATAAAATAATCTAAAATAATAATACAAAATGAAAAAAATAGTACACATGGTGGCAGGTGGTGGACGTGGACTGCTGATGAGAACCATGGGGCTGTGATTTAAGTACTGAAAACTCCCCCTAGCGACCATCATGTGTCGTCAGTATTAACACTACATTGCATGGTGTTGCCGTTTGGCATCGCAATTTTTTGTTACTTTTTTAGACATACGTCTTGTTAACAGATGGCAACTCCATGCATATCGTATAGATTGTTCTAAGCATTTAGTTGATCGTTTCCTCCAGACAAGGCAGCGCAGTCATGAATTGAGGAGAAATGCAACAAAGAGCGCTCCAGCGGATTTTGCTCACTGTTGGGCATTAATGTAATTATAAACTGATACAACATCTGTCAAGTAAAAATTTTTTATCATGTTACAGACATTTAATCGGAGTAGAAAACATGTCAGATACCAATATTTTCCTACAGAGTGACTTATGACTAAATGCATGATGTAGACAATGGCAACAGGTAAATAATGACTTTCACATTGTTAAATGAGTTATATATTTTTTCCAATATTTTTCCCCTGCATAGATGAACATTTTCTACCATATATAGTTTTTTGCGCCAAAATAAAAATTCATGCAGTGCAGGGCTAACCAGTCAGACATGTAGTGCATAAAACGTATTATTTGAATTAAATACATGCAATAAAATCATTAAAATACTTGTAAAGTTTCCTGAAGTCATATAACAAGATACTAAATTAAGGGAAGTAGCTGAAAAAATTTAAAATTCTATGCGAAATTTTATACAAAAGTAACCACTGAAATAGGCGTTAGAAGCCGAGATTGCCATTTATGGGCGTTTACAGAAAACTTGGAACTTGTGTTTACTTCAAAAATCAAGCTGCAAGACGCCGTTAGCTTTATGACTAATCTGACATTGTACACGGCATTTCTTTTGCAGATCTCTTTCGATTCTACACCTTCCGACGTGATTGTGGTTGCTATCAATTGAAACTGGCCGGCCGCGGTGGCCGAGGGGACTGAGGCGCTCCAGTCACGGTCTGCACGGCCACTACGGTCGGGGGTTCGAATCCCCCCTCGGGCATGGATATTTGTGCCGTCCTTAGTCTTAGCTAGTCCATAAGTAGTTTGTAAGCTTAGGGACTGATGACCCCCAAGTTAAGTCTCGTAAGTTCTACAAACATTTGAACATTTTTGAATTGAAACTGACAATGTATACATAACAGAATGTTACTACCAAATATACAGCGCCTGTATTTATTGTTATTTTGATTTTTAATGTACACAATATTACTTTTATCAGATACCATTTTTTATAATAGTTTTAATGTATGTTTCTGATTGTTTAGTGACACTCGGTGATGACCATATACTGGCGGATCTTTTTAACATCGTCGTCCACCAGCCAGTACGATGCCTATCGATTCTTGCACGCCATTGCCATGGAAAACAACGGCGTCTTGCAGCTTCATCTTAGAAGCAAACACAGACTACAAGGTTTCTATAAACGCCCATAGATGGCAATCTCGGTATCTACCGCCGATTTCAATGGCTAAATGTTTTCAGCCATTTCCTTTAATTTAGTATCTTATTATGTGTCTTCGGAAACTTAGCAAGTATTTTTGACGATTTTATTACATGTATTTAATTCTAATTAATACGTTTTAGGCACGACTTGTCTGATTGGTTAACACTGACAACAGATGATGGTCACTAGGCGGAGCTTCCAGTACTTAAATCACAGCCCCACGGTTCTCATCAGCAGTCCACGTTTGTGCGGCTCGCCGTGTCTACCGCCACCACCTGCCATCATGAGTATAATTTTTTTTATTTTGTATTATTATTTTAGATGTCTCTATATTATATGTTTTATTCTGTTGTATATGTCCTCTGAACTGCTATATTGCTTTGCAGTGCTAGTCATTTAAAGATAGTCGACATTGATTGACACTGGCCATGAAATAAAATCAACAACTCTGCGATCTTGACTGTTTTAATTGTAATTTTAACCATTACTGTACCTGTTACCGATGAAGTTTTTCATGTAGTCTAATTATGTTGTCTTTGTTTTAAAAAAATGGAGTAACGTATATCTGGATGCGCCTCGTATTTTACACTCGATATCAACTGTTTATAATTCTGCGGGACCAAACTACGTTGGTCGTCTGTTCCTATACACTCGATATAGGAAATATATTCAAGTACTAGAGTCTGATGCTATATTTTATTATTAACGACTATTACAATATCTAAAGTACTCTGCTGAAAATGTCCATAAGGTTGAATGCAGTCGTGCTTTTCTTAAGACAGAAACATTCAGTGGCGAACGCGAACTTATTTAAATAATAGTGTAATTTTACTGATGACGTTCCTTGGGATAATTTGAGCCGAAATTACGTTCTGGAATTAGTCATTATGTTATGCGCAGAGAACCGTCAAAAATGTGTGTGTGTTTAAAACGTTTTCATTCAAAAGCTGTACTGACTAGAATCAGTATGACAATCAGACAAAATCACTGTGAGCACTGAGGCAATCATCCACTCAGGCTAAAAATACTCGATAGATAAAATAACGTATCCTGCTGTATGTAGGCCGCGGCGGATTCGCCGCGCGTACTGGAGCGCCGTGTTGCGGTGCGCGCGATCGTCGGGTTCGAAACTTCCCTCGGGCATGGATGTTTGAGTCGCCTTTAAGATAAGGTAGTTCATAAGTAGTTTGTAAGTTTAGGGACTATGACCCCGCAGTGAAGTCCCTTAAGCTTTACAAAAATTTTAACTTTTTTTTGTTTGTAGAAGTCCAAAACTGCCTGAATCCTCGTACTACAGGAATCGTCGCCCCTTTGAGGTCTTACTTCAAGAGTACGAAGGCGGGCTAGTCGAATGGGAAGAGATATCAGGACTATAGGGTAGGTGCTCAAGCGAGTGTAACTTTTACATCACGACGATTACTAAATGTGAACGTGCGATATCGAGGAACATTCTATAAAAGTGGCTTTCGACAGACACGCTGCCCAAACACATCCTTCATTGTCCGATGGATGTGTGCCAAAGTTTGTTCTTCTGCAAACAAGAAATAAATACGTATATAGGTCTGTAAATTATTTATTAAGAAGGGGAAGTAGGAAGGAGGAAGAATTTAGGGGATGGTCGGGTAAGTTGAGGAGAAGTCTAAGATGACAAAATTTCAATTTATCCGATAATTCTACAGACTGTTCAACGTGCACAGTAGTATTCCTTCCTTAGCACTCTCTGCAGGCATGTGTGTTGAAATAGAACCGCTTCCTCGTTATGTTTTGTTGACAGAAGCTCAGAAGTTGATGCTGCTTTTATAACAATTTTTCCTGCGGTTTAAATAAGCTTCATGCAAGTAATACTTCTGCATGAATGAATATAAGTTGATTCTTCTTAAACCTTGTGGATTTACTGATGTTTAAATAACAGTTTAATGAATTTATTGTGTAAGACTGTGTGCATGTATAAGTCTGAATATAAAATGTCGACTGCGGTTAAGATGACGAATTATGTAATTAATTAAGAAGGCATAGCGATAGAAATGGAGCAAGTAGTCATTGAAAGAGGCAATGCAGCGCGTAAGAAATGGTAAGCCTGTTAAAGGCGCCGCTAGCAAGTTGAACTTTCCTGAAGTTTACTATGAAAAAAAAAATGTTGAAGTAGAATCTGCTCAGTGAACGGACTTCAATTACAGGGTTGCAAAGGAGAAATGTTATGTTTGTGTCTCTTTGAGAAGTAGATAAGCGCAAACGTAGGCTTCCGCGGCTGTTGTCATTATCTATAAAATTCTTCTGGGTATGAAACCGCGTCGTTATTTTATAAATTCCACCGACGTTTCGGCCGTCGGGCAGGCATCAAGGCAGTCTTCCGCAGCACCAATAAGACCAAGGATGTCCTAGGTTCAACTAAGGACGCAGTAGACAAACTGAGCAATGCCGGCGTGTATGAAATAAGCTGCGAGTGTGGGCTGGTTTATATAGGAGAGACCGGGCGAGCAATCTCCACGAGGCTTTCAGAACATGAAAGATACATACGGCTTGGACAGCACACGAAGTCAGCGGTTTCTGAGCATCACAATCAGTGCGGAAAACAGTTATCTTTCAGCGAGGCCCGCGTGCTGGCGAAACAACCATTCTCAGCGAGGAAGAAAATTAGAGAGGCTATAGAAATAGCGAAGCGTCCCGCCAATATGAACAGGGAGGATGGCTACAGGCTGCCGGCGTCTTGGCTGCCAGCAGTCGCAACGCTACGTGACGGCACCGCGCGCGGAAGGACTCGCGCAGGCGCCCCGGAGACCACAGCGGCAGCGAACACGCAGAGCACCGGCCCGCCGCCGTCTGCGCCAGGCGACAAGTCAACAGCGGCACGGCACAACCACCGTCCGTTCTCTCAGGTCCATTCCGCCAATAGCAACTTCTAATACAAAAGCCAATCGGATACGTCCATTTTGACCAATAAGGGGGAAGAATGTAACCCCCAATCACATGGAAAACTAGCCTCTAAAACACCAATCATCATTGCCAATTTCCACCAATGGCGTGAAATAATATAAAGGCACCAATAAAGGCAAACCAACGTCCCCCTTCCTTTCCCTCATCCGCAGCTATATAAATCCCAAGATATCGTATATTCAGCAGTCAGACACAGACCCTGATGAAGGCCGCCTGCAACAGCGGCCGAAACGTCGGTGGAATTTATAAAATGACGACGCGGTTTCAACCCAGAAGAATTTTATTGAAAGTAGATAAGCGTTAACAAAAGTTTTTGTTTTCTACATAAAATGTTCATTTCGTCAGCTTAGCTTACCTATAGGATAAGTTGACGAGTGATACTATCACTAATAATAACAGGTCTAGCTAAAAAATTTTCAGTGTTAGGAAACGTTTAAGAGCTTTATTACAAAGGAGATACATTAAGTAATCGCTTTTCTAGAAATTATGTATCTGATTTCAGCGTAACGGCGAGAAAAAAAATATAAAATACCTTAATGTCGCTATCTTACCCGGCTTTCCCCTACTTTAGCTGCATTGGGTTACTGAAATTATACACTGTGTGATCAAAAGTATCCGGAACACCCCAAAACATACTTTTTCAAAAATGGTCAAATGTTTGTTAACTTTAAGGAACTTAACTGCGGGGCCATCAGTTCCTAAACTTACAAACTACTTATGAATTACCTTATACTAAAGACGACACAAACATCCATGTCCGTGGGGCGGATTCGAGCCCCGACCGTAGAGGCCGTGCAGGCTGTGACTGGTGCGCCGCAGACCGCTCGGCCACTGCGGCCGGCAAAACATACTTTTTCATATTAGGTGCATTGTGCTGCCACCTACTGCCAGGTAACCCATATCAGCGACCTCAGTCGTTAGAGGTCGTGAGAGAGTAGAGTGGGGTGTTCCGCGGAACTCACGGACTTCGAATGTCGTCAGGTGACTGGGTGTCACTTGTGCCAGAAATCTGTTCGCGAGATGTCCACACTCCTAAACATCCCTAGGTCCAATGTTTCCGACGTGATAGTGAAGTGTAAACGTGAAGGGACACGTGCAGCACGAAAGCGTACAGGCCGACCCCTCTGTTGACTGTCAGAGACGGCCGACATTTGAAGAGGATTGTACAGTGTAATAGGCAGGCATCCATCCGGAGCATCACATAGGAATTCTAAACTGCATCAGTATCCACTCCAAGTACTGTCACAGGCGAGAGGTGAGACAACTTGGATTTCATTGTCGAGCGGTTTCACATACGCCACCCATCTGGCAGGTCAATGCCAAACGATGCCTCGCTTGGTGTAAGGAGCATAAACATTGGACGATCGAACAGTGGAAAAAGTTATGTGACGAATCACGGTACACAATGAGGCGATCCGATGGCAAGGTGTGGGCATGGCGAATGCTCGTTGAATGTCATCTGCCTGCGTGTTTAATGCAAACAGTAAAATTGAGAGGCGGTGGTATTATGGTGTGGTAGTGTTATTCATTAATGGAACTTGCATCCATTGTTGTTGTGTGTGACACTATCATAGCACACGGCTACATTGCTGTTTTAAGCACCTGCTTCCTTCCCACTGTTCAGGAACAATGCGGGTATAGCGATTGCATCTTTCAACACGATCGAGCACCTGTTCAAGGATATTTTGGAACGCCGACTTCGTGCCAGACGTCACCGGCCTACATCGATACCTCTCCTCGGTGCAGCACTCCGTGAAGAATGAGCTGCCATTACCCAAGAAACGTTAAAGCTCCAATCTGAACGCATGAGAGAGTGGAAGCTGTCAAGGCTAAGGGTGGCCCAACATCATGTTGAAGTCCAGCATTACCGTTGGAGGGCGGCACGTACTTTTAATTTATTTTCAGTTAGGTGTCCGGATGTCCTTTGATCATAGTGTAAAATGGCGACGAGCGAAAATGTGAGCCAGGCCGGGAATAAAACCGGGTTTTCCGCTTCGGGCCAGCTATGCCTTAACCACTTGATTACCTGTGCTTGCCTTCCGTCTGTTTCAAACTCCACAAGTTGTCGCACGGTACGGCTGTAGCGACCACATCGCTCATGCCCTCTTATACTCGTCTTGCGGAATCCCATACGTGGTAGTACGCATGACCGCATCTTCGGCGAATAAGTGAACCAAACGACATCTTCGCGTATAAATAATTATTATAGATTGGAATGGTGTCTGTCCTTTCGAACATGTTAAGTACCAGCGAGATATTTTCATTTACTTGTCTACTCTGCAGTTGTTGCTGGTTTTTGTATTTAGTACGTACACTCCCACTTTTTTGGTCCACTTCAATTTACGGTAGTAACACTAAAAGTGGACCTTTGCGATAGACTTTTGACAGCTAGAAATTTAAATGAAAATAACGGCTTAACCGTTCATCTGACACGAAAATTTAATAACCGAATTTGTAGAGAATAAAATTCTCTACAACTTTGCTCTCTTATATTTTTTTTCGTATCTCGTACCGTTTCAGAGATATTATGTTTTCATAATCATGTTGGTCGATTGCTGTGTATTTGTGCCACCTTCACCGCGATAGTCGTTTTAGTTAGTCTCGCTTATGTCTTACTTCTTCGTCATAGTTTTACTTCTTTGTGCAGTTCTCGCTTTTATGTTATCTACTGTAGGGTCCTAATCGCTTCTTTAAATCGTTCGCTTCTCTGTGTGCGGTAGTCATGGATAGGGACTGTATGTGTTTGCGAGGTGACTTGTTAACAATTCACTCCCTGCTTCAGGAGGTATTCAGTTGCACAGCTGGAGGCTGCGACTGAGGGGCCCCGCTGTTGTGGGCCGGACATGGGTCAAAACGGACGTCCATCACTTATGCTAAGGATAACAAACACGCTTATGCACGAGGGAAAACTCGGCCCTCCGACGGAAAGGAGCCGCGCACTCCGCAGCAAGATGTCGACACGTTAGGCGTGTCCACCGACCAGCCCGCGACTGCAGTGAGGCAGACAATCCGCCTGTGGTCGCGTAAGCGGTCACTCCAGGGCGTCGCAGGCAGCGGAAGACTTCGCGGGGGGCGATCGATAGGTCTTCCGTTTCGCCTTATGAACAAGTTTGGGGCACAGTACGTGCCAGACAATGTTCCTGAGCCAAATGGTGTCACTTGTCCTCAGGTCACCTCTCTTCCTGCAAGATACGGGCTATCGCACAGGCTGGGTTTTCTAGAAGTCGAGCGTTCAAACGTTAGAAGGGTACTGGAGCCCCATAGGGATATGGGTGCTAGGGAGGTGAAGAAGGCCAATGTGCACTCTGTGTGCTCACCGGATGGAGTCATTATAGATGAGGAACGGGCCCTTTCAGATGCCATGAGGAGTACAAGATGCTTACAACTGCAGGTGGTGGCTCATGTCTGTACCAACGATGTACGTCTGTTTGGATCGGAAGAGATTCTCCCCGGCTTTGGTCGGATATCGAAGTAGCCAAGACTGGCATTTTGGCTTTATGAAGCGTTATACTAGTAACATCGGCTGTGTGCCGTACACTGGAAGTTTTATTTTTGGGTTAGAGGGCCTTGGGAACACGAAAAAAGGGTTTCAGTCTGAAAGGGTGCAGGTCACACATAGGACGAATATAGATGTAATAACCATTGGGAAACAGTTGTAATTGTCGGTGCTTTGAGGGGAAAGTAGCAGAGCTCAAAGCGTTAATAGAAAGTACTGAACCTCAAAACATTATAGGTAGCGAAAGGTGGTTAAACCCGGAGATAAATTCAGCAGAAAAAGAACAAATGCGGTTCAGAAAAGATAGATTGAATAAAGCAGGTGGTGGCGCATTTATTGCTGTCAAAAGCGGTTTGTCTTGTAGCGAAACTGAAGTAGATGGTTCCAATGAGTTGGTATGGTTAGATGTTACACCTAAAAACCGGAATAAATCAATCATTGATTCTTTCTATCGATCCTCTGATTCAGACGAATGTATACAGAAATGTTCAGAGAAACCTCGAATCAAAAACGTACCCGAAGCATACAATTCTAATTGATGGTAACTTACCCTCGACCTGTTAGCCAAGAACCCACTAGAATAGCAAATGATTGTGAAAAATACTTGACCTCCTAGTAAAAAATGATCCAGAGCTAATAAAGAACATCAAAACACAAAGGCATTAGCGAACTCAGAGTTGTGGTACTAAGACTGAATATCGAAATTCGCAAACCAGCAAAATTAATACATAAAACCAGACAAAAATTCGCTTACCATATGCTTGAATGAAACTAACAATGTCCACAGAGTAGCCACCAATATAGTACCGTAACATATAACACAGTGAAAGTATTACCCTAAACAAAATTTCACACTTGTCACAGACAAGAAATCGAGCAGTATTTAGTTTCTGCCAACGATCCGAAATATCATGGTTGTATCATAGCTGAATGTTATAGTCATCCTCTGTCTTGCGAATTTGAAACGTTCAAATTCAGTTATGATTTATGACGATAACACTTCCGTTACCAAAAACTGAAAGCAATGTGTTTTGTTACAATTAAACTGAAACTGATTTCGGTAAGCCATGAGGTAATGCTACCCTCGTCACTATTTGTTAAAAAAATATCATGCGACAGCTTTTTCATTCATTTGAAAGAATATTTGTTACTCATCTGCCATGTTTTATTAGCAGGTGAATGACATAATTAAAAGAAACGACGTACCCAGTCAGGAGGAAGAAAGGAAGATTAGGGTTTAATGTCCGGTCGACAATGTGATTAAAGACGGAGAACACGCTCTGATTGGTTTGATATCGAGGTGGAGGAAAACGGCTATGCCATTTCAAGGGAACGATCCCAGCATTTGCCTGAAGCGATTTAGGGAAATCACGGAAAACCTAAATCTGGATGGCCGGATACGGATTTGAACCGACGCCCTCCCGAATGCTAGTTCAAGGTGCTAACCATTGCGCCACTATGACCGATTTACCCAGTCAGACTAATTCTGAAGTTTAAACTTCCACCCCACGGGCGAATTATCTGACAGTTTCACTTTGTTTTATTAACGTTATACTCAAGTTGAGAGCAGACTGTATAATACATGAAGCATTAAAACATGTACCTTATATCTATGTTATTAACCAGTCTCCAAAATTTTTGGACTTGTAGGGAATACCTATTCAATTTTTTATTTTCACTTCTTGAAGTTTCGATCTATTTGTTATGATCGTCTTCAGGATTACACTGGCGTATCTGTAAGGCAGAACAATGTCGCAAGGTGCATTCACTTGTAAACAGCTATCAGAAAACAACCGAAGCGACGTAACAACAATAATATTTTCCATTCTCTCTCCCTGTCAATATCTGCTTAGTAGGTTTACCTAATGGCGACGGTACACAAATAGCAGCCGGAAAATCTCCGCTACTCCGAAAAACAGCGCGGAAAAATAGACTTATTATTGAAGGTGACGCGGTGATCAGCGATCCAGAGGCGTCACTGGAATCCTGAAGAGCATCCCAGCAGAGGCATCAAAACGAGCAGTGAAGAGGTTTAAAGAGGAGTATGATGCGTTCTTCTAAAGTACAAACAATTTGAACTATTACAGACATACCATAAGCCAAGTGCGTCGCGACATGTCTTGCTGTCACGAAGTCGTTGATTATTTCTGCCTCTTATTTTAATTACTACCCGGTGTTGCCCGGGTATTCATTTATTCTATACACTTGCAATCCACTTTACCTCCCATCCTCGCTCTCCATCCATTTTTTCGTCTCCCATCTCTCTATACAACTGCACCTTTAACTCACTCAGCCCATTTCTTCCACTCTCCTCCTCCGTACTCTCACATTTTCGTTATTTTCAAATGTTTGTAAAGCTTATGGGACTTAACTGCGGGGTCATCAGTCCCTAAACTTACAAACTACTTATGAACTACTTACGAACTAGGACGGCACAAATATCCATGCCCGAGGGGGGAATCGAACCCCCGACCGTAGTGGCCGTGCAGACCGTGACTGAAGCGCCTCAGTCTCCTCGGCCACCGCGGCCGGCTTTCGTTATTTTGCTGGATTTGTTAGTCTCTTCTTTCTGCTCTACTATTTCGCATGTTTCTTGCATTATTGGTACTAAGGCTCAAAAGGGCCGCCTTGTAACTTTTCTGGCATTATTTACTGTAACACACGCAGACAAATAGACAAAAATATTGTACTTACTGATGACAAACGGTACAAATAATGTATTTCTTTTCACAATCATAAAAGATATACTTCTTATAAATTCACTAAATTAGGACTCGTACGGAGGCATATAAGCATTCTTTCTTTCCTCGTTCTATCTGGGAGTGGAATAAATGTTGAAATGTTTGCAAATCTATCGGACCAAACTGCGTGGTCATCAGTCCGTAGCTTACAAACTACTTAAACCTAGGTAAACTAACCTAAGGGCAAACACACACACCCATGCCCCAGGGAGGACTCCAATCTCCACGGCGAGCAACCGCGCGCTTCGCAGCGAGACGCTTTAGACCGCTCGGCTACTCCACCGCGGCGGGAGTGGAATAGAAAAGGAAATGCCTAGTAGTGGTACAGGGTACCCTACGCCACGCACCTTACGGTGGATTACGGAGTATGTATGTAGATGCTGTGAAACAAACGAAATACAGAATGAAAATGACTTCTCTGTCGCCAATCAACTTATCTAAAACTAAAAACTAAAATCCGTCCAACAGGCCCACTGCGTACCGACCGGCTGCTGTGTCATATTCCGCCAGAGGGCGTCATCGGATGCGGTATGGAGGGGGGCGTGGTCAGCGCCCCGCACTCCCGGCCGTTGTGTCAGTTTTCGTGACCGGAGCCGCTACTTCTCAATCAAGTAGCTCCTCAGTTGGTCTCACAAGGGCTGAGCGCACCCCGGCTGACAACAGCGCTCTGCAGACCCGGATGGTTACCCATGCAAGTCCTAGAGAGCCTGTATAGGGAGAGGGTGGCCAACCGGCCGGTGGCCGCCATGTTTTTACCAGACTGCGTGCGGGACAGGCATTTGGGTAGCGACCAGGCAGAATTGCAACAACAATTGCAACAACTTTACGACTGAAATAAGGCATCAGTTTGACCCATGAAACCAAAGTACATCGACTAGCTTAAAACAAATGCTATTCATTTATGTTTATACAGACCTAATAAATTTGTGAGCAGTTTTCTATATCTGCCGAATGTTAATACCATATTTTACGATGTTCAGGTAACTTCGACAGTTGGGAGTTGATTAATACGAAAGTGATGCTACTTCAGATTTTTCTGTCTGTATATCCAACGCTGAAATTAGTACACTATTATCGCTTTCCGCCCTCCCCCCATATAATACTTTTTAAGTGTGTTCCTTTCGATCTTATATCATTTTCCTACACTGGGAAATACCAAAGAGGTCATTCTGTACGTACTTTTAGGAACACAGTACCAAAAAAATCTGATAAATACCAATACTATCTCTACTTAAACAGTAGAAACAGACTAAACATAGATAAATGAATATCTACAATGAGTCAATAGTCCCACCTCCCCTTTTTCATGTTACATCCCATAACCAATAGCCAATAATACACAGCAAAGGGAGAGATGCCGTTACCATGTTAAAACATACCCTGTAGCACGACAAAAACCAAATCCATGAACAACAAAAAGCTAGAAAATACTGATAAAAATATCACTTACGGGATTCGAGCCCATAACCTCCACACTACGAATTTAGTACGCAACCCCTACGCCAGAGGGGAACTGCGAACTTTCACCAATGCCTTTCTTGCAGTGGGAGAAGGCGGCAGAAAATATTTATTTCACACAGGAATAATTCGTTGGTTGCCATAAGTCGCCTTTACGGTTCCCGCTTTTTCAGTTGACGGTCACCGCCTATTGTTTTTCCTCATTCCTTGCGAACACGAGCATCATATAGGAATCTTCACTTTCGTTTTTCAGACAACAGAGGAAGAACGAGGCATTTCCCTTAACTATCCTTAATGATTATGAAATACACATTATTAATTACACTCAGTAAATCATTGCAAATCAGTAATTTTTGACACCAGCTGTGTACAAACAATTTTGAATGACAGTTTATCGCGTTTAATTTGGCAGCTACAACCGTTCAAAGTTTCGGGGGCAGAGGCTGCGATAGCGTAGCTGACTGGCCGAGTGGCCAGCCCCCGGGGCACGGCCCACTGTCATGACCACCAGCCAGTCAGCTACGATGTAGTAGCATCCGCCCCCAAAACTTAGAATGGTTGTAGCTGCCAAACTAAACTTGATAAAAATGACATTCAAAATTCTTTGTACACAGCTGGTGTCAAAAATGCAAGTGTATGATAGAAACAACCACTGTTCCATTTGAAAAATTGTATGTTTGCATAAAAAATACACTTTCTAGGTATTTTTACAATCTTAAGCATGTTATCTTGAATTTCGGGCATCCGCAGCCATATGTTTTCATTTTGATAAAAATCCGCTTAGGGTGCAATTAACTTTTATTTAAAAAAAAGCACTACCGGTTTCGCGTCCTGTAGACGCATCATCAGGTGCTCTGCAATTTACATAAATAAAAAGAGACTTACAAGGGCGTCTTTTGAAGTTAAGAGAAAAATATACACTAACATTGCTGACTGTAAAATAAAATTAAGTAAATCGTAGAAAAGTACTCACTAAAATTCCTTAGACAACATATATGCCTTTTAGCCTTCCCCAGCGTTCACGTAAAATTTGGAACAATTAAAAGCTTCTTAAATTTAAGTCCTCATTAAAAATATAAAACTTGAACGCTGTTGCGTTAGTCATCTTTTTTAAAATATTTTGGTGTGAAGGGCAGGTGAAACCTATAAGAAAATGCAGTATTTTTACAAAAGTGCCTTGGATTTACACTGCACTGGCCAGTACTGCCTCGGCCAGTGCCACGCCAACACTCCTTCCATATGGCACGGTAAGGAACCTTATCTCTTTACTAAAAGTACAATCGGTTGCCGCGAATTTCTAACGTTATCGTCAACGTCCCACGAACAACGCGTTTACTTACGTAAGTAGACCTGACAGAATATGAGCAAAAGTGTAGCAGTGCCTACCGTAATACAGTGAAATCGCTGTCAGAAGCATTAAGAACCCTCTACAGTAGAGAAACGAATAATTAGTCAGACATATGCAAAGCCCGCCAAGCCTGGTAAAAACATTGCGTCCTGGGCTCTCAGCCAATCAGCAGCGACATCACGCATGGCCACGCTCTCCTTATTTAGGCTCTCTAGCAAGTCCTAGCCAAGCCGACAGTACTTAAGTTAGATGAGCTAGCAGAGAAGCGGTGTGTCAACTGTGGCACGGCTATTGGATTAAGCAATGTGTCTGGCGAGTGTTATCTGTGGCCGCATGAGCATAGGCGAGCAGCGTAAGCTTCAAAAGACGGAGCGAACGCTGAAAGTTATACTGCCGAAACATTAGAAGAAGTTAATTTTATATAGCTGCATTCCCGAAATTTATTGGAGCAACATTTCATTTGTAAGAATGCACAGTCTCGGGGCGATAAAATGCTCTCACGTTTCCAGCTGCGTAAGTCTAAAAATACTTTAAAAAATCTGGATTGGGACACACTAATCACCTAACAGTATAAAATATATTTTACGACCTATTTCTCATACCTACCACATATATACAAAAAATTCCATGCAAAGCGGTCTAGCTGTTTCTGAGTACAAAAACAAACGCCGTCACACGACATTGTTATATATGTGGACATACAATTGTATTTACGTTAAAACAATATGTACTGTAGGCATATCGGTTGTATCGCATTACTGCTAATTTATTTATTTGTTTGGGATTTCGTAGTGCGGGTGGAGCTTTTTAGTTTTTGATACATCGCGATCCTGAACACAACGTGGTCCTTTAGAGGACAAACGTAACCTTTGCCTTGGTATTGCTTTTGAAGTGAATGTTAATAACCACCACGAATGTAACTAGAACATCTATGCTTTTGACACCCTCCGTGTGAGATTGGTAGCCGACAAACCAGCTCTGCGCGTTGGTCACGCGTCATCCGCAGAGAATAACAAACGTGACGAAGAAACAGACATAAAAGAAGAAAATGAGACACTGCTTTCGGTGTAAAGAACTCAGGTTCACTTCCGGTACGTCAGGCAAACATGCAAACGATAACGCGAAACACTGTCGCACTTTCTACAGCAAAATAATTACATAAAACATTTCTTTAGATTCTTTGACTTTAATGTATCGTCTATTTTGGCGCACCGAAACAATCTGACAACTGCTCGCCGCGAGACTGGTGGTGTGACAGTGTGAAACTGTCGGCATACGGACCATGAAATCTAACCTATACGAATATATAAATGATCTAGTAGATAGCTTCTGAAGTTCCATTAGGCTATCGCAGATAATGTAAAGAGAACTCGCAGTAATGGAAAGCTGAAACGAAATGCAGGAGGATTGACAGTTGGTGCAATGAGTGGCAGTGGCCCTTCAAAGAAAAAAAAAAAAAAAAAAAAAATTAACATATGGTGAATTAATGAAAAGTAAGGTCCTTTATTTTATGATTACACGATTGCAGATGAATCAATGGAAGTAGTTACTTAAGAAAAATTCCTAGAAGTATGAGTAAGAATTGATTTTAAGTGGAAGGATCATATTAACTTAATCGTGGGAAATGCAGATTCCAAATTAAGGTTCACTTGACGAAGCCTCAGAAAGTGTAATTAATGAACAAAAGAAACAACATACAAAACACTCGTTTAAACAATCACTGAACATTGCTTGTCAGTGCGGGATCCGTAGCACCTGAAATGTTGGATGAGAGACAGTAGATCCAGAAAAGAACAGGACGCTACGTTACAGGTTCATTTAATAAGCGCGTGTCACGGAGATGATCGGCCGACTCCAGTTGTAGGATCTACAAGAGAGGCGCTAAGCATCACAGGGTGGGCTACTGAAGAATATTCCGGGAGTGTACGTTTATCAAATAGTCTACGTATATTTAGACTGTACTCGACGCGAAAACCGATTGTACTTTTAGTAAAGAGATAAGGTTCCTTACCGTGCCATATGGAAGGAGTGTTGGCTTGGCACGGCCGAGGCAGTACTGGCCAGTGCAGTGTAAATCCAAGGCACTTTTGTAAAAATACTGCATTTTCTTATAGGTTTCACCTGCCCTCCACACCAAAATATTTTAAAAAAGATGACTAACGCAACAGCGTTCAAGTTTTATATTTTTAATGAGGACTTAAATTTAAGAAGCTTTTAATTGTTCCAAATTTTACGTGAACGTGGGGAAGGCTAAAAGACATATATGTTGTCTAAGGAATTTTAGTGAGTACTTTTCTACGATTTACTTAATTTTATTTTACAGTCAGCAATGTTAGTGTGTATTTTTCTCTTAACTTCAAAAGACGCCCTTGTAAGTCTCTTTTTATTTATGTAAATTGCAGAGCACCTGATGATGCGTCTACAGGACGCGAAACCGGTAGTGCTTTTTTTTTTTTAATAAAAGTTAATTGCACCCGAAGCGGATTTTTTATCAAAATGAAAACATATGGCTGCGGATGCCCGAAATTCAAGATAACATGGTTAAGATTGTAAAAATACCTAGAAAGTGTATTTTTTATGCAAACATACAATTTTTCAAATGGAACAGTGGTTGTTTCTATCATACACTTGCATTTTTGACACCAGCTGTGTACAAACAATTTTGAATGACAGTTTATCGCGTTTAGTTTGGCAGCTACAACCATTCTAAGTTTTGGGGGCGGATGCTACTACAGCGTAGCTGACTGGCTGGTGGTCATGACAGTGGGCCGTGCCCCGGGGGCTGGCCACTCGGCCAGTCAGCTACGCTATCGCAGCCTCTGCCCCCGAAACTTTGAACGGTTGTAGCTGCCAAATTAAACGCGATAAACTGTCATTCAAAATTGTTTGTACACAGCTGGTGTCAAAAATTACAGTGCGTGATAGAAACAACCATTGTGCCATTTTAAAAAATGAGTGTTTGTAATATTCCGTTAAAAAAGTGTATTTTTTATGCAATCTGTCTGTTGGCTAAAAATACGAGCCCCTGACTACCAATCCATTCTGTGAAAACCGCAATCAATCACACTTTCCGTTTCCGAGTATTTGCGGTGCAAGTGTTAGGTGATTCACCCAACATATAGATTAAAAACAGTTAAAAAAACTGTTTTAAATCTACATATACAAAACAAATTGTACAAACCTTTGTATCACTTACAGAACACAGAAGATGTTTTGAAAATAAAAAGCGAAACGCGTCTGGTGTAAAATAACACAAGAAGGAATACCTCTTATTGTTAATATTGGCCGGCCGCGGTGGCCGAGGTGACTGAGGCGCTTCAGTCACGGTCTGCGCTGCCACTACGGTCGGGGGTTCGAATCCCCCCTCGGGCATGGATATTTGTGCCGTCCTTAGTATTAGCTAGTTCATAAGTAGTTTGTAAGTTTAGGGACTGATGACCCCGCAGTTAAGTCCCATAAGCTTAACAAACATTTGAACATTTGGTTCAAAAAATGAAAAACTTCGTAATTCGTGATGTCTGTAGCTAGTGATGAATGCTTGCATTAGCTACGTGTGCAGTACACGGTTGTACGATCATATCAGTTCTTCATATACCCAGTTAGGTTGGATGCGCCCACATAAGCGGCGCGATTTTCAAACGCTGTGCTTATTTTGCCGATTTCTTAGCCACCAGTGCCCCCAATACTTATCTTCTCACATCAAGCATCTATCATTATTCCACAACCGCAATACCAGATCGGATACGTCTAGCATCTTGGGCGTACCTTTACACAACACTGAATATTTCTCCGTCTCGTTGTCCATCTCAGCCATACAACTATGGAACACACTGCCATGCGATATACGTCTTACCCTAAACCACCTGACATTCAAGAGGAAACTCAAAATTCACGTATTAACGACGGCATAGCATCCACTGTTATTCTCCTCTCAGTTTTTTCTCTCTTCTCTCCATCATAGCCTTGAATCTTACCGTTATATTTCTCTTCCTCTAACCATTATACCACTTCTATATCTCTTTAACCACATTCTATCATCTTTTGTCTCTGATTGATGAGAATAACTCACAATGTGCAAGAACACAACGCGGCACTTCCTAAATGGAAATAGGGCTGAAGATCACAATATGAAACATGCTTACTGTCCTCAGTCATTATTATCACTTTTGATACTTGCAGTTATTTTGATATTATTGTTACAATTATTATAGTAATAATCTTTACTTTTTTAACAATTGTATTACACATGGTAATGTACTACACAAATTGTTCAATCTGAGTAAACTTGGATAGAATCTTGCCAGGTAAAATAAATGCATAAATAAATAATTTCGCGCCAGTGGATATTGGAGCGAAATACACACACACACACACACACACACACACACACATATATATATATATATATATATATATATATATATATATATATATATATATATACATACACACACACTATCTTTGTGACTGCTGAAAGTTTCTTTATAGTGTGTCAGTTACTGTACAGTGCTGTATTGATAAAGTTGTGTCGCACAGTTTGCGAATTTCAAGATGCGAGAGTTAGAGGAGCAACCGACTGCATTAAATTTTGCGTGAAACGCAAAGAAAAACCATTAAATGTAAAGGTGAAGCATTGAATTCAAATTTGTGATGCTGCCTGGAATCGAACCCGGACATCCATTCTTACTAGGCAGACGTCTTAGCATTAGACCACCACACCAGAAGTGATTAAGGTGCCTCAGGATAGTCTAAGAACGACTTCCCTCCACGTCACAAAATCTAATTCAGCTTCTGTGTTCCTTGAAATATTGCCACAACTGCCAAGACTCTCCATTCAGCGGAATAGCACAGCGGAATGGACATATTGGAACATTCCTGCCTTAGGCAAAGGTGATATAAATATCATTATGAATAGAAATTTTTAAACCCTGAGACTGCTTTTCGGCCGCATCACAAATTTCATATCAATGTTTCACTTTTATCTTTAATGTTTTTGACTGTTCGAGATGAAAAACAGTCTCAGGGTTTATAAATTTCTAAGAAAACCTTTACACAGAGGCTCCAAATTATGCAGAAAGAATACGGTGATGAGTACTGTACTCGGTGTTACGAATGGTTCACGCGGTTTAAATATAGCCTATCGACGTTAAAGATGGCCTTCACTCAGGATTCCCTTCGACGTTTACCGACGACGGTCATGTCTGGAATGTCAACGAAACTGTGCGAGTCAATCGAAGACTGTTACAGTGCGGAAGTATGTAACATTTCAGTTATATCATGTCATGAAATCCTGATATATCATCTTGGAATGGATCGTGCTGCCATCAAGTCATCTTACTTCTGAGTCCTATTTGGGATTATTGGTGCGCATTGTGGGATCCCCACCAAGCGCGACTGACAGACGAGAAAGTTCAGAGAAGGGCAGCTCTTTTTGTGCTATCGAGATTTAGGGGGAAGAGTGCAAAGGAAATGATGCACACGGCTGGGTGGAAATCATTAAAACAAAGGCGTTATTCGTTGCGACGAGATCTACTTGCGAAATTTCTTTCGCTAACTTTTGTTCGCACTCACTTACATTGGAAGACATGGTCATCACAATAAAATAAGAGAAATCAGATCGAAAACGGAAGGATTTACGAGTTCCTTTTCTCTGCGGGCTATTAGAGAATGCAGCTGTAGAGAAACATCATAAAAGCGGTTATATGAATCCTCTGCCATCCACTTCAATGTGACTTGCAGAGTACTTATGTAGATGAGTCAGGCTCAGACACATCGTCACATCAAAATCTGTGAAGAGCTTTTCGATCGCGTAAATAAGAACGACTGGTCCCTGCAAACATTTTTCAGTTGAAAACCCCGTCGAAAGAAATATGATTTTTAACGATAATCGACATAAAACTTGCAGACCGGTCTTCGCGCAATCCAGCAAAAGGCGTGCCAAGACTACTTCCGGATGTGGAAACGCCGTATCTATTGTGAAGGAGACTATTTTGGTGGAGAAAGTCCACAATATGTGAAAAGGTAAGCGTAGGAAAAAGTGGACAAAGGTCAGGAATTTTTTTGAATAGATCTCGTATATTCCCTTGCTTTATGGCTTCCCTGCCGACGATTGCATCGTCTAGCACGGTTATTAGCCTTGTTACTCTGTAAGAATTATGCTCTAATGGCTTGAGAAGTTTGTTTCTGGTCTTGGCCACATATGCTTTTTGATGTGAACCACACAAAACATATATGAAATTGTATCAGGTGCCAACTCGAAATGTACAGTGGAAAAGGATGAAAATTTGCGGTAACTGCGTGACCTGCCAGTAGGAATATAGTGTTACATATCTTTGAGAAACTACCGACGACGTGCCGAACCTGCACGAAGCAGAATCTCTGCTGCATTTTCGTTTCAAAGATCCACTGACATGCAGTTAATCAGGTGGACATTATATTTTGGGTCATCAGTATAGGTGATTCAAAGACCTCTAATGCGGGGGAAATTGAGGCTTCTCCTATCCTAATTTTGGTTTTCCTCGTTTGAAGAAAATGTTATGGTGGGTGTCTAGAGACACCTAGCTTGTAATTTGTCTCTAAAGATAACGCGATAAGTTCTACAATTTCTATAGACATTACTTAGTGGAAAGTGGTCAACAGTATCCACTTCAGTGAGAATTTCACCATCAATATTCACTAACTAATCGAGCAACCCCAGAAAGATGATCACGAGCTCTCAGCAATGCTAAGTGTACGATTTTAATCTGTTAGCTAGATTTCAACAGCGCCATAGCAAACATGGACAAGATAACTTGGGGAGGCTTGTTACATATCCAAAAACGCAATGAGACACTTCGGCAACCTGCGAAAATGCAACATCTTGAGAAAGTATGTAACGGAGCCTCAAGAACACCTTAGAAAGGAATGAGTAGGAAACAACGAGGAAAGAGACCAGTTGCACGGTTGTATGATTTCGAACTTCGGAGGCATCATGACTGGTTGATATAAACTGCCTTTGTTGCTAATGGCGCCCAGTGACGAGTTTCTGCAACCACGTATGTCACTTTAAAGGTACGTTGCTTCAGTCTCTTCTTTACGGACGATAATTACCATCTGAATGAAATTTGTTTGATGGAAGAACTCGTAAGTGAAGTTATTCATCGCGTGGACTCACCAGCTAGGTGTCAGAAATTTAGTCCTATAACGTCTAGCGTCTGAGATATTATGGCGAGAGAATAGATATTCGACAACCGCCACGAAGGATTATTCCAGGCATCCACATAGCTCTTTCTCGGGAAAGGACGTACAGTAATTATAATTCATAAGGAACCAGAACCGGGATGACATGGACCAACTTGCGGCCGCGCTTCTAACAACAGAAATGGTGCTCTCTCGGAACAGGAGAGGCGTCCCCGTCAACTAGAGAGCTGTCTGGGAGAAGATCCAACCACAACGCCCACCACTGTGAATGAACCGGCAGGACGTATCTAAAATAATGTTTTTGTTCAAATGTTTGTAAATCTAAGGGACTTAACTACTCTGGCTACCAGTCCTTACGCTTAAATTATGCTAAATTAAGGACAAAAACACACCCATGCCCAAGGGAGGACTCGAACCTCCGACGGTGAACAACCGTGCGCTTCGCAGTAAGGCGTCTTAGAAAGCTCGGCCACTCCACCACTGCACGTATATACGGACCGGGGGACAGCGAAGCGCATTGAAACATGACAAGAACAAAATACTGACTTAGATTATCACTATCATTATTACAATTAAACATTATTATTATCACCATTATTTCTCGACTAATGTATGAAGTAGTGAAGGAGGGACTTGAGATCATGCATACTTCTGGGCTGTCCATAAATCTGTAAATGACAGGGTGGAGATCTCTTCTAAACAGCATGTTGCAAGGTATCTCACATATGTTCAACAATGTTCATGTCTGGGGGAGTGCCCGCGGTGGTATATAAACTCGGATGAGTTTTTATAGAGTCACTGCCCAGCAATTATGGACGTGTGAGGGTCACATTGTCCAGCTTTATTTATTTAATCGTGTCTGATCTACAAATGTAATTTATAAGCTACATATACTAGCTTATAAATAAAAACTAATTAGTAGTTAAATATTCATATATACAGACATGATTTTCACACGTCATTATTGTCCATAGCGGGCTCATATCTCTCTCCAATGTTCAGCACACTTCACTGCAGCGTCGTTGGCTAACCACAGATCTTGGAAAAAGCATGGGGTCGGCAAGGATGGGCAGCTCAGCAGGTGTGTCATCGTTTGTTTCTCTCCACATGGGCACGGTTCGTCTTCTGCGTATCGCCACCTGAACAGGTTATCCTTTGATTTTTCCCATTCGACACCTAAGTCTCATCCAGACTCTCCATTCCAGTTGTGATCCAGCCGGAAGTTTTCTGTAACGTTCCAACATTGCAAGCTGCATTTTTCCAATTTCTGTTTCCACATCATTTCCCTGATTGTAGATTGACTTTCATTTAGCGGACGTTCAAATTTAATGAAATATTTCCTCGATTTTAGTCTTGCCACCACTGGGTGATGTCTGAACAGGGGGTGTCTTCTATCCTCGCTCTGTCTCCTTCTTTCAGCCATCGCCAACGTTTGTCATCTGTCAGAGACGTACCTTGACGTATCAGGGGACCTATACCATTCCAACTACTCACACCCCAAACCATTACAGAGCTTCCTACAGCTTTAATAGTCCCTGCTGACACGCAGAATCCATGAAGTTGTCTCCTTACGCGCACATGTCCATCCGCTCGATACAACTGGAAACAAGACTCGTCAGAGCAGGCAACATGTACCCAGTCATCAACAATCCAATATCGGTGCCGACGGGGCCAGGCGAGGAGTAAAGCTTTGTTTCGTACAGTCATCAAAGGTACATAGGTGAAATGAAATGATCGAATGGCATTTTTGACAGAGATATCCCTCGTGGGATTGTTCTGCCACCTTTTGCAAGTCTTGACGCCATTGCGGCGACTTGCATGTCGATGATGATGAAAATGATGACGAGCACAACACACAACACCCAGTCCCCTGCCGAGAATCGAACCCGAGCCCCTACGTGGTAGTCAGCGACGTTGCCGTCTGAGCTACGGGGGGCGGACCGAACGTCCACAACAATGATGTTTAATTGAACGTTCCACACGCTGACACTTGTTGATAGCCCAGCATTCTAATCTGCAGCAATTTGCGGAAGGGTGGCATTTCTGACACTTTGAACGTTTATTTATTCAGTCGTCGTTGATCTCGTTTTCGCATTATCTTTTTCCGGCTGCAGTGTTGTCGAAGATTTGATGTTCTACCGGAATCCTGGTATTCACGGTGCACTCGTTAAATGGTCGCACGGGGATATATACCCATCTCATCGGTACCTCAGAGATGCGCCGACTATAACGCCACGTTCAAACTCACTTAAATCGTGATAACCTGCAATTGTAGTACCAGTAACCGACCTAATGCCTGTGCCGGACACCTGTTGTCTTACAAAGTCTTTGCCTACCGTAGCGCCGTCCTCTGTGTGTTTACGAATCCGTATGTTTGCATACGCAAGTCTATGCCAGTTTCTTTGGCCCTTAAGTGTATTATTATAGTACTAGTAATGGTTATGGGAATTAGTGACTGGTGCCTGCGTTAAAAATCAGGTAACAGGCTATGTTGTTAAAATGTTCAAATGTTTGTAGAGCTTATGGGACTTAACGACGGGATCATCAGTCCCTAAACTTACAAACTACTTATGAACTACATTATACTAAAGACGGCACAAATATCCATGCTCGAGGGGGGATTCGAACCCCCGACCGTGGTGGCCGTGCAGACCGTGACCGGCCACCGCGGCTGGCTATGTTGTTGTTGTTGTTCTTGTTGTGAGACAGGTTTGATGCAGCTTTCTACCCTACTCTATCCTGATCAAGCCTCTTCATCTCCTCATAAGAATAGTAAGAACGGCAACCTACATCTATCTGAATCTGCTTGCTGTATTTATCTCTTGGTCTCCCTCTGCGATTTTCACCTCACACACTTTGCCCAACGCTGAATTCAAAATTCCTTGATGTCTAAGAATGTGTCCTACCAATCGATCCCTTCTTTTAGTCAAGGATGCCAAAAATTGCCTTTCTCCCCATTTCTGTTCAGTACCTACTCATTAGTTACGCGATCCACCTACGTAATCTTCAGCATTCTTCTGTAGCACCACATTTACAAAGCCTCTATCCTCTTCCTGTCCTCACTGTTTATCGTCCATGTTTCAGTCCCACACATGGAAACACTCCATACAAATGCCTTCAGAAATGACTTCCTTACACTTAAATTAATATTAGATGTTAGCAAATTTCTCTTTTTCAAAAACGCTTTTCTTCCCATTGCCATTCTGCATTTTATATATCCACTGTACTGCGACAATCATACGTTATTTTACTGCCCAAGTAACAAAACCTTTATTGATTCGTCACTTAATTTAATTCCTTCAGCATCAACTGATTTCCTAAAACTGCATTCCATTATCCTTGTTTTGCTCTTCTTAATGTTCATCTTATATGCTCCTCTCAACACACTGTCCATTCCGTTCAATTGCTCCTCCAGGTCCTTTGCTGTCTCTGACAGAATTGCAATGTCTCCAGCAAAAACACAAGGTTTTTATTTCTTCACCCTGAACTTTAATTCCTTCTCCAAATTTCTCCTTGCTTTCCTTTATAGCTTGCTCAGTGTACAAATTGAGTAACATTGGAGAAAGGCTACAACTGCATCCCTTTAATCCTCTTCAACTATGATAACTGCTGTCTGGTTTTGTACACGTTGTAAATAACCTTCCGTTCCCTATATTTTACTCCAGCTGACTTCAGAATTTACAAAATTCCATAAGCCAAGTAACGGAAGGTGTGTGACTTGGCCGCTAATCTTGTGACCTGAATCGCAACTCCACTGCAGAATAACCTTTCCTCTTGCAAGGCAGGTTGAGCGGCACAGTCTACTCAGCAGGAGCATCAAGACCACGAGAAATTAAGCGAGCAGCCTCCTACACACATCAAGAGTAACCTTTACAATAATCTAAATGTAAAAGCGAATCTTTGTCATTTATCTGTTGGACCACAATGGTCCCAAAACAACCTGACGAATTTTCATGGCGTTTGCAAGGGTAACATGAGCGTTGTGTGGGGACAACTTACAGTCCTGATTTCAACAGTAGCCGGGTAAGGAAAAAGACATAATTTAAAGTTTTAAGGGGGCTAGGAGGACAAGCGGGCGGACTTGACGTAGGAGAGGCACGAAAAGACATTTTAATCTCCACTGTCTATACTTTTATACAAAAAAATTCATAAAACTTTGTCAGCATGACCGGGAAGGATTAATGATTCACGCTCATAGCAGTGGGAGTCCTAAAAAATTACAAAATAATTTTCATTTAGAAGTGAAATTTCATAATTTTATCACTATTGGCTGCATTTGTTACTAAAGGTACACTTTCCGTCCTAAGTAAGAGAGATTCTTCAATGAGTTTTGCACAACATACAAACCATAGAAACTCTAGAATTTTCCAAATGTATTAAAAACTGTGGTAAAAATAAATTTTGTTAACTATAAATTTTTTTCTAAACATAAAATTTAAAATGTAACAGCTCATTCAGTTTTTCATAAAATAAATTCTACAGTTTTATACACCTGTAAGCATGGTTTGTATGTTGCGAAAAAATAATCGAAAAATCTCGCTTACTTATTACGAAAATTATTCCTTTGGCAACAAATGCAGCCGATAGTTAATAGAAAAATAATGAAATTTCACAAAAAGAGACGAAGTACATTTGCGCTAAATGGCGAAAATTCTTACAAACTTCCAATAGAGAAACGAAAACTCACAGAAAGTACACGGGAGGTTTTAAGTACGCAGTGTCCACCCCAGTGGACGTCACTGTATTTTTCTTTGTAAATACAAAAATTTCAATAAATTTTTGTATTTTATTATAGAAAACATTCTACTTTACTATATAAACCTATTTCATTTTTCTTTTATTACTAGTTAATTATTCATGCATCACAGGGTTAATGAATGGTTAATGCTGCCGAAAAGCTGGGTACGTCGCTAGCGGTATCGTTCGTACTTTTGTGTCTCAGGAAAACTCCAGTTAACTTACGTTTACCTGATGTTCAGTGTAATACATTTATATGCTGTCTTTTGGATAACAAACAAATAAATGTGGAGTTCTATCGTCTTCTTTAATAAAAGTTTTACAAAGCAGAGATTACATTTCTACTATGTAAGAGTCTGTTAGTTACTTAGTTGTTACAGAGTAATCGCTAGTGTTTCTGCTTCTTGAACACAAGAAAAGCTGTGTGTGGGATTGATTCCAGCTGACTGTTTCCTATTTTTTTTTCTACATGTTAGATACGTTACAGTGCAAACAAACAACACTTCATGACCAATGGGAATTTTCATTTAATTAGATTCTTTGTAAGACAATTTAAAACAGTTGTGTTTGAGAGACAGCTAATACAACTAACGGTATGGTAATGCGACCCTTTTTTCACTCTTATTACCCTTCCAGAAAAAAACGCATCAGTGTCATGCCATTAGTTTTAGCTCAACTCCAAATTACAAACGATCCAACATCCCACAAGGTGAACAAATACGGAATGTCGCAAGTTGTTTGGATACATTCGCTTGTGAATCAGCTAAACTGTGTGTGCTAAGAAACCACACCAATTATCATTACATCAAAGCATTATTTCACGTTCTGTAATTGAGCTAATGATTCATTACAAACAGATGGTTCTCATGCAATTCAGTTGGGATGATTACATATTTTCGAAGTACGTAACATAATTGGCTTGGACAACAAAAAACATTATTGCAATACAGGGCAGAAATACAAGCATAATAAATTCAAAATCAGTTTTTATGTATTGTAAATATGATGTTAAGTCAGGTGTCATAGCAATGAAATAATTATTTGGTTCCCGGACTGCATTTCCTTTCCCCCTGCTTTCCTTTCCTATCCTCACTCCTTCCCCTCCCCACCGGGGGACTGATAACCTCAGTAGTTTAGTCCACCTATCCCAATCAAACAACCCCAACCCCAATTAATTGGTGTTTCAATTCGTTCTGTTTATTAATTTATTAGTAATATATAATGTAAAAGTTAATATGGTAGTAATCTGAATCTTTCATTCTGTTATTTCAGTTACAAATATGTCATAAACCTGTACTTTTGTGTGGGTTGTCCTAAAACATTTAATTTGAAGATCACAATATATTATCGTTCAAAAACTTTTTCACGATATTTAAAGAAACTATTGAATATTTAATTGAACAGAAATTTATGATCATTCCTACTAATATGCAAATGAAAGCCTGTGACTACGAACGTGTTCTTGCTGACGGATTAGTAATTCCGTCGTGATGAATGCGCGTCTGTAGCATTCATCGATGCAAAACTGTTTCTCGGTGTATATTTTTATTGCTTCGCTACCAGCCGCGGCGAAGCGGCCGAGCAGATCGAGGCGCTATGCTACGACGTGCGAGGCCGTTCCCCGTCGGGGGTTCGAACCCCCCTCGGGCATGGATGTTTGTGCCGTCTTTAGTATAAGCTAGTTCATGAGTAGTTTGTAACTTTAGGGACCGATGACCCCGCAGTTAAGTCCCATGTGTTTTACAAACATTTCATTTGATTTGCGTCGCTATCATCTGCACTTTCAGTTCTGTCATGGTTATAAACTGACAGTAATGCACCGGTCCTGTGGTACGTTATGGGAGCATGCCAGCCGCATGGTACAACAAAGGCGGTCGCCGCTCAGTTGGTGGTACTTTATATATACAGGGCTTCATGTAGAGAGGGTCTAGTTGTCATCGCAACTGTCTGGTAAGCAGGAAACCCATTTTGAATCCGAAACCGGCATAAATGTTCTACTCTCCTCCACTGATAAAAGTAATTACCCAGAGTAATGGAATTTCTTTCATTCCTTTGTGTTTAATTTTTACTTCTTCGTTGGGAAGCACGAACATATAGTCAGTGGACGGAATTTACCACATGCGGCCATGTGGACTAAAGTAGTGCGCAGTTCCATAACACTGCGCTAACCGCGTTCCGTGCCTTGACGGGCATTTTAATTCCATTGAGCTCACAAGGAGAGGACGCCTACTCGTCATCACCGAATTCGTCCAAATTTGTGGTACATGTAGGGCGTGGAGAGACACGAAAGTGCCCCAAGTGGGAACTCCAGATGGCCAAGCCTTTAGGACATAAAAGGAAGTTTGATATGGATCTGTCACCATATGCATCTTATCAACTGTCCCTCTTAGAGCGTATCGAGAAAGCGCTGTTTGGCTTAGCGGTAAAAGATCGGAATGGTACTGAGAAGGTCGCGGGTTCAGCACACCTGGCGGCAAATTTTTTTCTGCTCCTTGGCAATGCATACAGCTACATATTGTAGGGATTGAGAGGACAAGATTAGATTAATTACAGCACGCACGGAGGCATTTAAACAATCATTCTTCTCACGGTCAATACGTGAATGGAATGGAAAAAAAAAACCTAATAACTGGTACAGTGGGACGTACCCTCTGACATGCACTTCACAGTGGTTTGCAGAATATTGATGTAGATGTAGACTGACGTCACAATTAACCGCAATATCATATAGGTTATTTTATCAATTTACATAAGCAAAAATAGACAGGGCATTGGATGAAATTCGGGACTACAAACATTGAAAAAGGGACTTAGTTAACGCGTACTTGGGGATGTCGTGTATGTAAATCGGTACTTCCATACTTTTGCAACTGATCATTTACATGTACCGGGGTGATATTCATCGAAGAAAAAGATATGTTGTTTTAAATAATGGCGTTCCATGCTGATGTTGTGCACATATAAATACAAAATAACATATATGATGTTGCGGTGAATTGTGAAGTCAGTATTGTACGCAATGCCAAGGAGCAAAACAATACTTGCCGCCGGGCGGAATCGAACCCGCGAACCTATCAATTAAAATTCTTTATCTTACTGCTGAGCCAAACACCTCTTCCTAAACACGCCCTCAGAGGGACAGTTGATAAGATGCATGTGGTGATAGATCCGTAACAACTTCCTTTTATTTCCTAAACGCTTGGCCATCTGGAGTTCCCTCTAGGCATACTTTCATGTCTCACCACGCCTTACACGTACCATAAATTTGGACGAATTCCGCGATGACGAGTAGGCGTCCTCTCCTTGTCAGCAGTACCCTTACGCCAATAAGGAGTGCGATGAGGCATCAGCAGCCCAGCGACAATGCAACACACTGCCACGGATCAATGTCTACGCTGGAAGAAAGATAGCTGTATTCATCGCTTTAATCATCGGCACACGCGATCTTCTGTATCTCCTGTAGCGAGGCACATTCTTTACAAGGCAGTTGGCCGACGACTGATGCAGTCTTTCCAATTTCACGACTCATATAGGACTCCATGACTGGACGCGAAAATTTTCTAAGTGCGAGGTTGGGTGGGTATCCCGGGCCATTAGTACAGGCTTGCACTATTTGTGCGATCACATAAAAGTGCACTTATGTCGAAATCAGTGTTTTAGACAAAAACATTTGTGGTTGTTTCATTAATTGTCATATTTATGTGATGCGTGCTTGATATCTTTTATTGCAAGCCGCGCTTTATCATAGGCTAGCCGCGGTAGAGTGGCCGAGCGATTTAAGGCGTCTTGCTGCGGAACCCGCTATTGCTCGCCGTCGGAGTTTCGAGTCCTCCCTCAGGCATAGGTTTACAAACATTTGAACATTTCCGATCATAGGCTGTTGCTAATGTACAGAAGCTACAGCCAACTGGCGACGAGTTGAAGTTATAGCTCATCTGTTGTCCGAGAGGTATAATGGTAGCCTTCTTAACTGTTTCTCGTTATGACAGACATTCTTGTTGTGACAGTGCCTTGGACAGACTGTCTGTTTCTCACCAATCTTTATTCTTCACGCTATTTTACTACAGTGTGCAGCTAGCATTTTAAGGGCTTCTAGTTCTAGAAAAATGATGAATGGTTGGTTGAAATTGGCACCCACGCCCTCTGGTTAAATGACCGAAAGAGAAATATTAATGGGAGACTTGGACTCCAGGTGAATTTATACGAAGGTAAGTCACGAAAACCTAAGTAACTTTGTTTCACGATACGTTTACCCTTCCGAACAGTTTCGTCAGTTTTACGACTTTCCGAGTTGCACGCAAGGGTTAGTATTGTATATAGAAGGTCTAATGCTTAATTTATATTTTGTTCTGTAATGTTTTCCATAGCCTGTTTGGGCAATATATCTAACTGTTGACTGACAAACAGACAATGAATTATTTCGTTATATTCTAATTTAGACTGATATTAGGTAATAAAAGTATAAAAATGTAATGGTTACCTACGGCAAGAAAGCTTCTCGTGTTTTATTTAAAAAGATATCTCCTATTAAAGCCCTCGTTTCTGCAGTAGGGAAATAATTAATGGACAAGACGTATTTAGAGTTCATCTGCAAAGAAATAATGAGAAATGAAGTATCGTCATACTTTCACTTGAATTTTGCAGTAGCAAGTATCATCGATCAGTAAGCAACTTTACAGTCATTGAAGAGGCACCGAGAGAATAACAATCTTTTGATTTTCTTTTTTTGTGGCTGAGGTCACAAAACATGGCGCAATGTGCAGTTCCTGTGAGTTGATCTAATAAGGTGGCAAGATCCTAGCACGCTATCCAGTTCGTTGTGTGGCAACTCGGGTGACGCCTTGCTGAAACCGCTTGTGTGTGTGTCAGTAGACTCTAGGGAGGTACTTAGATCTTGCTAGAACCCAGGCAGTAGTTGCCGAGGCTAAGTGGTGCCCACGTGAGAGCCCTTGTCCTGACTGGATGGTGTCATGAGGGACGACCCGCAATAAAGCGGATAGGACTTTCATACACCACGGGCCGCAAGACCGAGCTGTCTCGCCGACTAAAATAAATAATGTAAACAGAATATTGTAGCAGCAAGAATTATCCTTCCATGGGCGCACCGTGGCAGCAGAGAGAAATGACAATACATACATGTAGTACCCAAACTGATATATTGAGCCATTGGATCTATCCTCCTCAATCTAGTGGTAGAGACACAACGATCTCTATGAATGATCATTTTACAATCCTGAAATTCAACCCCTATATTAATCCGATCTAATATTCCCAACAATGGTCCTTCATGTAACCAATGAACTACTAAAATTGGAAGAAATAATCAAGTTTTCTTGGGAAGACAAGTAAACCAGTCCCATGCTCGAGACAAGAAATCGCAACGTCTGTTGAACGCAGTCTATACCTACGTATACAAAAATACTCTGCAAAACACACTGAAGTGCATGGCAGAGGGTTCATGGAATCGCTTTTATGATACTTCTCTACAGTTCCATTGTCTAATAACTCGCGGGAAAAGGGAACACTTAAACCTTTCCGTTTTCGATCTGATTTCTCCTATTTCATTATTGTGATCATTTCTCCCTATGTAGGTGGGTGCCAATAAGATCTTTCGCGATCGGAAGAGAAAGTTGACGAAAGAAATTTCGCAGATAGATCTCGTCGCAAAGAACAACGCTTTTCTTTTAATGATTTCCACCCCAACTCGTGCATCATTTCCGTGACACTGCCCTCCAAGCTACCCTCCTGCGCAGCAATATTACAAAATAGGACGCACAATTGCGTAGGCCATTTCTTTAGTAGAACCAAGTGTTCTGCCAATAAAACGTAGCCTTAGGTTCTCCTTCCCTAAAATATATTCAATCTGTTCTTTCCAATTTAACTTGTTCGTAATTCCAATTCATAGGTATGTAGTTGAATTTACGGCCTGTAGATTTGACTGATTTATCGTGTAAATGAATTTCAACGAATTTCTTTTAGTGGTCATATGGATGACTTCACATTTCTCATTACTGAGGGTCAATTGCCAATTCTTGCACCATGCAGATATCTTATCTAAATCATTTTTCAGTTTTTTATTTTCTGGTTACTTTACTAACGGGTAAATGACAGTATCACCGAGAACAGTCTAAGAGATCTACTCAGATTGTCTCCTAAATCTTTATATATAAAAATGAATGTTTGTGTGAAGTCTACCACTCACAACTCTTTCGCTGTAGATGCCGTAAAACTGTCGCATCAGGCATGACCTTGTATCAAATAAAGTTAGCGTTACAGATTTGCATGTTACTATTTATTTTTGTCTGTAAGTCTCCCTTAATTCTCTTGCATCCAAATTTAAGCAATCTATTTTCTTAATCTCTATTTATATAAAAGTGAAAGAACACTCACTCACTCACTGACTAAACAAGAAATCTCAAAAACCACTTCACCTATGAAGCTGAAATTTGGCAGGAATATAGTTTATAGGTAGCTAAGAAAGTATTTTGTGATAGATGCATGGCGGAGCATACTTCTCCTACAGACTCACGAAATCTACAGTTTCATTCCGATCTTCACGAAATTTGTCCTTCAAAACAAGAGGAAGGTCACCGTCTATCTTAAGTTTCACACGATGCAACATAAAATTGATCCCTAAATACCTTGGTCACGCCATAACTTGATAACGGGTCCATCGATTTCACAGATCCTTTTTTTGTTGTTTTCGTTATTCTCAGAACTAGTGTTGCCTGAAATAAAACTGGACTCTTTCAGAACAACAAAGTGCGCTGTTCAATGTGACCTTGCATTTCTGTTGCATAGAAGCCTATAGTTTTGTTCCGATATTGATGAAATTATGCACACTATACCTTGAAAACAAGAGGAATGTCACTGTCTGTGTAAAATTTCGTTCAGTGCATGATTGAGGGTACTTAACTTACGGAATAAATGCATAGTTTTGCTCCAATCTTTATGAATTTTTGCACACATGAACTTTAAACCAGGAGGAAGATCAATGAGAACATAAATGTTTGTACTGTACATGACAGAGGGTACCTTGCAGAAAAATTTGCTGAGAGAGGGAAAGGTGGAAACGAACAGAGAGTTGGGAGAGAAAGGGGTGGCTGCAGAGAAAGAGAGAGAAGGGGATGTGGACTAAGAGAGTGTAGGATAAATAAACACCCGGGCAACGCCTGGTTTGCAGCTAGTCGCTTATAAACATAAGGAACAGTAGCGGCCCCATAACACTTCCCCGGGGAACGCCAAATATCACTTCTGTTTTACTCGATGACGTTCCGATAATTACAACGTTCTGCCTCCTTTCTGGCAGGAAATCACGAATGCAATCGCACGACTGTGGCGATATTCCATAAGTACGCAATTTGATAAGAAGATGCTCATGAAGTATAGCGTGAAAAGGGTTAAGGAAATCTAGAAATACTGGATCTATTTGATATCCCTCGTCGATAGCACTCACCACATCATATGAGTAAAGAGCTAGCTGTTTTTAACAGAAACGATAATTTCTGAATCCGTGTTGACTATAGGTCGCTCTCTTCGACGTAGTTCATAATATTTGAGGAATGTATGTGTTCTAAAATGCTGCTGCAAACCGACGTCAGTGATATAGGCCTGTAATTTTGCCGAACACTCCTATTGCCTTTCTCGAATATTGGAGTGACCTGTGCAACTTTCCCGTCTTTTGGTACGTATCTTTCATTGCGCGAACGATTGTATATGATAAATAGGTATGAGGCCATTGCATCAGCCTACTCTGAAAGGAACCTAATTGGTATACAATCAGGATCTGGGGCCTCACTTTTGTTGAGTGATTTAAGTTGTTTTAATACTCCAGATGTATTTACTTCTAAATTAAGCATGCTGGCAGCTGTTCTTGATACTAATTCTAGAGTATTTACTTCGTCTTCTTTAGTGAAGGAATTTCGGAAAGAAATTCTGCTTTAGGAGAACTGTCATCAGTGGCCTCACCATTGCTAGGTATTGATTGTGTTCTGCCGCTAGTTCAGAATTTCTTAGGATTCTATATCTAATTACGTGACATGTTTCGTTTTGGTAACTATTGTAAGCTTCTCGCATTACGTTCGAGCTAAATTTGTGGTTTCTGTAAATGATTGCCAGTCTTGGAGAAGTTGGGTCCGAGGGGACTGAGGCGCTTCAGTCACGGTCTGCACGGCCACTACGATCGGGGGTTCGAATCCCCCCTCGGGCATGGATATTTGTGCCGTCCTTAGTTGTAGGTAGTTCATAAGTAGTTTGTAAGTTTAGGGACTGATGACCCCGTAGTTAAGTCCCTTAAGCTTAACAAACATTTGAACATTTGATGTTGAGTCCGTCGACATATGCCCTGCTCGTTATTTCGTCAGTCGAGACCTTTATTGCCTTTCAACACGTTAACCGACGTGTGGTCACCGCAGAACCGCGCACCAGAAAAAATTGTGACTGCCAGCGTCCACAGCAGAGCCTCACGCTTTAACGCCGTGGGTCTGAATTGGCGTGGCCTGGCGGTAAGGTATCCCTTGCTAACTTAACGACACTCAACGTGTTACAAATTTCTGATCATTAAATACCAGAAGGAGTGTTGGAGAAGATAAACTCATTATATACGGAAGCATGCGTCAAAAATAATCTCCACTTTTTTAATCATTAGTATTATTACCCATTTTGCAAATTAAATTGGGTCTTGTATCACCTGTTATATTTTAGATACCACAATCACGATCTCAGTACATCATGTCACACTATGCCATGAAAAGCTTGTCACGTTATGTACTGTCTTGTAACATATTACATCAAGAACACATGCTTTGGATGTCATATTTTCCCACATTGCAAGTTGCTCGTTTGGTCTCTGCAAAACATCCTGTTGTGGCATGTGAAACGTCTTCTTCCTTGTAACACCTAATTTCATTTGACGCGTACCATGTCATATTGAAACAAGTGTCTTATCATGTCATAACATTGTATGTTGTTATGCAACACGTGACCTCATGTCATATTTGCCCCATGATGAATCATACTACTTCCTATCATAACGAATAACTGTGTATTATATCGTGTTAAATGAGTTGATACATCACTTCATGCCATGCAGTACATCCAATTGTGTAATATCATGCATATGACACCTATTAAGGCAATATTGTGCAGTGTATCAAGTAAAGTAACATGATACATGTGATGTAGAGTATCATGACAAATGCCTTAATGTCACCCAACAAAGCATTTGTCATGTCGAATGTGACACTGCATGTCGTTTAAGTCCCATGGTGGCCATCGTACGCTGTCGAACCGGTGTAGGAAAATGTATAAAAACGTCCACTTTCTGTTAAGATGCTCCTCTCCTCGAAAACTCACTGCGCTGGGTAATCAACGTTAAAAAAACGCTAATATGTCAAAATTTTATTTTTATTTAAATGTTGTTGAAGCTGCCAGGTAAGTCGAGAAACTAGTTCTGTTTTACATCTTCGACTCGTTGTTGTTGCGGTCTTCAGACTGGTTTGATGCAGCTCTCCAAGCTACCCTGTCCTGTGCAAGCCCCTTCATCTGAGAATACGCACGGCAGCATACATCCTTTTGAATCTGCTTACTGTGTTCTTCCCTCAGTCTCCCTCTACGTTTTTTAACCTATACACTTCCTTCTAACGTTAAGTTGCGATTTCTTGATGTCCCACCAACCTATCCCTTCTCTTAGTCAGGATATGCCAGAAACTCCTTGTCTCTCCTATAATGTTGCACACCTCCTCATTAGTTACGTGACATACCCATCTAATCTTCATCATTCGTCTGTAGCATCACATTTCGAAAGCTCCTATCATATTTTTGTTTGAACTATCTACGACTCAGCCGGGGGATATTCGCCATTGCGTTGTCCTGTGAAAGAAGCTTAAACATTCTGGTAATGTGTTTGGGTACCAGTCCGGTATTGACCTTTCTGAATGTGGGAAACAGCCTAAAACCATACACTGAATCTGCGAGAATGATTCGATCCGTGGCAGGCTCGACGAGAAATTTTATATGGATGATCGTTTAATGTAATTCTGATAATAGCTTAAGCATAAGCGAAGAAAGGTTTACATTCTATAAAATAAAAATAATTTAACTGCTGATATCCTAAATTTAAACGAAAACAAAATCCACTGAAGCTCGAAATTCAGCGAGGATTTCAATGCGAAATGCCTACAAAACTTTTCACAACGAAACTCTTTCTCGAAATTTGACTGAAAACCCTAAGATTTTGGTCCTATGTTAAATATACTAGCGGCAAAACACAAACAGTATCCTCACTACGTGATAGTAATGGCAATCCTGTCGATGATAGCGCTACTAAAGCAGAGTTACTAAACATAGCTTTTAGAAACTCATTCACCAAAGAAGACGAAACCAATATTCCAGATTTCGAATTACAAACAGCGGCCAGAATGAGTAACGTTTAAGTAGATATCCTCGGAGTAGTGACGCAGCTTAAATCACTTAACAAGAACAAGTCTTCTGGTCCGGACTGTATACCCATTAGATTTCTATCTGATTACGCTGAAGAGACAGCTCCTTACTTAACAGCCAAATACAACCGCTCTCTCAAAGAAGGATCTGTACCAAAAGATTGGAAAGTTGCACTGGTCACACCTATATTCAAGAAAGGCAGTAGGAGTAACCCACTAAACTACAGGCCTATTTCATTGACGTCAATTTGCAGCAGGATTTTGGAACATATCCTGTGTTCAAATATTATGAATTATCTCGAACAGAATGATCTATTGGCCCAAGGTCAACATGGATTTAGAAAATTTCGTTCATCCGAAATACAACTAGCTCTTTACTCACACGAAGTGATAAGTGCTATCGACAAGGGTTCTCAAATTGATTCCGTTTTTCTTGATTTCCAGAAGGCTTTTGATACCGTACCTCACAAACGTCTTTTAATCAAATTGCATGGTTATGGTTTATCGCCCCAAATTTGCGACTGGATAGGGGATTTCTTAACAGAGGACACAGTTTGTAGTAATCGATGGTAAGGCATCGACTAAAACAGGTGATATCGGGGGTTCCACAGGGTAGTGTCATTGGTCCTCTGCTGTTCCTTATTTACATAAACGATTTCGGAGAAAATCTAAGTAGCTCTCTTTGCTGATGACGCCGTCATTTACCGTCTAGTAAAATCAACTGAAGATCAAAACCAACTGTAGAACGATCTAAATAAGATATCACTATGGTGTAAAAATTGACAATTGACTCTAAATAATGCGAAGTGTGAAGTCGTCCACATGAGTACGAAAAGAAATCCATAAAACTTCGTTTACAAGATAAATCAATCAAACGTGAAGGCCGTAAACTCCACAAAATATCTGAGAATTACAATTACTTCAGACTTAAACTGGAAATAACACGTAATGTCGTGGGAAAGGCGAACCAGAAATTGCGTTTTATTGGAAGAACCCTTAGAAGATGCAACAGAACTACTAATGAGACTGCATACACTACGCTTGTCCGTCCTTTTTTGGAGTATTGCTGCCCAGTGTGGGATCCTTATCAGGTGGGTTTGACGGAGGACATCGAAAGAGTTCGAAGAAGGGCAGCTCGTTTTGTATTGTCACGATTCAGAGGAGACAGCGTCACGGGAATGATACAGGGCCTGGGATGGGAATCATTACAACAATGGAGGTTATCGCTTCGGCGTGGTCTACTTACGAAACTCCAATCACCAACATTCTCTTCCGAAGGCGAAAATATATTGTGGACTCCCACCTACATAGGCAGAAAAGATCATCAGAATCAAATACGAGAAATCAGAGCTCGAACGGAGAGATTCAGATGTTCTTTCTTCCTGCGTACCGTTAGAGACTGGAATGGAGATGAACAGTTTAAAGGTGGTTCGTTGAACCCTCTGCCAGGCACTGAAATGTGATTTGCAGAGTATCCCATGTAGATGTAAGATGTAGATATAATGAATGTGGACTCTTAAGATGATTTCACGGTATTTGTTAACAAGTATCAGACCACCCAACATTTTGGCATTTGTTTCTCTCTTTTCTCATATTTCTTATTTGAAATCTATACTGACGACTCGCATTAACTGTGCATTTATTCTTGGAACTGCCAAAATGTCGACACAGGATGAGTGTTTTTTCAGCATAATTATGCGTCAATTATTGAATTCCTCCAATATACTTTCATTCGAATTCACGATAATTTTATAATCTGCAGTGAGTTGTAAGCAGTAAGTGAGCTATAATTCAACGCTTTTCTTGGAACCGTAAATTTTCAATATTTCTACCATTATTCAACAGTGACTGGAGAGCTGTCTCTTGCAAATGCTAGAAAATTAGTCCCTGGGGACCTATGAATGCATTCGGCCGGTTTATCTTTAGAATATCACTGTATTTTATTCCTTTTAAGCCTGTACTTTTCTTTGCTCCAGTTTTCATCTCGACCTGTGGCTTAGATAATAGCGCGAAAGATCAAATTGACTACCCAACCCTTTTCCACAATGAATCATTTAGGCTACCTATATAAAATGAGGAAATTGATAACAACACTGTATAGTCATCCCTTTTAACCCCACCAATAAATCATTCAACTAAACGTATACTTCCAACCCAAATTTGCGGTCATCTAATAAATGTTCTTAAATGTAACAGGTGCCCCATTAAGTCGTCGTCTGTAGTTTTATGTTTTCTGACATAGTTAGTGCAAGAAGCGTTGTCTGTCATTGCTGTCCAAATGTGAAGTGCGCGCACAAGCGAACCTCGACTGTGCTGTGCCTCTTCTGTGTGAGTTTTCCCAAATAGTTATGGTCTGGTAAGGTCGCATGGACGTCTGTTTCTAGTTCGAGTGAGGTCTAATGGTCAAACAGGTAATAACTGCAATGTTCTCAAGCGAAGACATGTAACTCCATATCATCACGCCGGGTGATACGCCAGTATGGCCATGACGAATACACGCTTCCAGTGTGCGTTCACCGCGATGTCGCCAAGCACGGATGCGACCATCATGATGCTGTAAACACAATCCGGATTCGTCCGAAAAAAATTATCTTTGCCATTCTTGCACCCAGGTTCGTCGTTACGTACAACATCGCAGGTGCTCCTGTGATGCAGCCACGGTCTCGGAGCTGATAGTCCATGCTGCAGCAAACATCGTCGAACTGTTCGTGCAGATGGTTGTCTTGCAAACGTCCCCATCTGTTGACTCTGGGAACGAGACGTGGCTGCACGATCCGTTACAGCCATGCGGATAAGATGCCTGTCATCTTGACTACTAGTGATATGAGGCCATTGGGATCCAGCACGGTGTGCCATATTGCCCTCCTGTACCCACCGATTCCATATTCTGCGAACAGTCATTAGATCGCAACCAAAGCGATCAGCAATGTCACGATACGATAAACCGCAATCGCGATAGTCTACAATCCGACCTTTATCAAAGTCGGAAACGTGATGGTACGCATTTCTCCTCCTTACACGACACATCACAAGAACGTTTCACCAGGTAACGCCGGTCAACTGCTGTTTGTGTATGAGAAATCGGTTGGTAACTTTTTCATGTCAGCACGTTGTAGGTGTCGCCACCGACGCCACCCTTGTGTGAATGCTCTAAAAAGCTCAATCATTTGCATATCACAGCATCTTCATGTATGTTAAATTTCGCGTCTGTAGCACGTCATATTCGTAGTGTAGCAATTTTAATGGCCAGGAGTGGACATTTCTTTCCTTAATCTCTGTGCCAGGAGTGTATTTTGGAGCACATAGCATACCGTAAACACAGCTTTATCGAAAATAATGCTTACGTAGAAAATACTGTACAAATGTTTCTAAATCTATAGGACCGAACTCCTGTGGTCATCAGTCCGGAGCTTACAGATTTCTTAAACTAAGATAAAGGACAACACACACAGTGATATTTCATTTAGGTTGTAGTATAATTTGTTCCTATAGCAATTGTAACGATAATATGATCATTATTATTATGTACGGTAAGTCATTAGGTCGTACCCATTAATATCTGTTCTTCATTGTAATAAAGTATAGAAGAGCTGCAGCAGACCTGAAGGAAACATGTTGTCCGATTGCAAAGCATTCTGGAGGAACGAATATGGTATCCCTTTAAATTGCACGTACATCAACAGTTATATGGAAACAATTTCTAAAAATCAGGATTTCGTTGGGCAGATGAATATACTATGTAGATATATAGAATACACACAGTGTACGTTATTGGGCTCCTGCAAATGCTTACTGGTTAGGACCACATGCAAGCGCACTCGGGTGTTTACGTATGGTACGGCATTTTAAGAGACATCTTTGGAATAGTTTATTTGCCTCTCAGACTATCTGGTAGTCTGTATTTGCAATTACTACAGATTGATCTAATTTAGATTATCCCGTAGAAGATATTCCACTTCAGTTAACTGTGAGGCATGTATTTCAGCAGAATGGTGCACCACTCCAGTATTGTAGAGGGGTAGAGCTCAAATTTTTGGAAACTTAACATATCAAACTGCTAGGGTCATCTCTCCCCAGCCTTACAAACTACTTTAACTTACGCTAAGGACAATACACACACACACACACACACGCCCAAGGGAGGACTCGAACTTCCGGCGGGAGCGACCGCGCATTCCGCAGCCTCACGCCTTAGACCGCGCGGTTTGGGAATATCTCAACAATGTGTTCCCCGATCGGTGATCGGTGGACAGGACGTGGTGGTTGCATCCGATGACCAGTGAGATCGCCTTTTTTAAAATCCAGTTCGATTTTTTCTAAAGCGAATTTTTCAAAGCGAATGTTTATGAAACGGGACCGGAAAATACAGATTTTTCAAAGATATAATTATTACGCTTCATTATGAGAAGAAATGTTAAGGTGTTTCTGCTAATAACGAAGGGCGCCTACATCAATGCATCCAACACGGCGGACTTGTCTTTGGATATTTGTATTACGAATAATACAATAATAAAGGTCTGTCAGACTAAACATTCTATCGACGAGTTATAACATCAGTTACAGTTATAAAGTGTTTGTTATGAAGGGCCGGTATTATGTTTCAGTAAGTTCTCTCTGTTGGTGTGGATACCCTTTACTTTTATGCTTAGGCAAACCTCTCGGCGTGTAAATTAACTAACGTCAACGGAGGACGGCGAGAATCGGGCATCTGAAAATTGTGAAATCAAAATGGCCAAATGAACCTCCAACCAAGAAAAACTCTGTTCTTTCCTCTTTAAAGTTATGAATTTCGCTGCTGTTTTACGCTGTATTTCAACTTCTGCCACGTGCTGAATATTTCTTTGTAAACATGTTACACACATGATGTCCCAAACTGATAGGGTAAAAATTTTATGCGCGTTAGACTATAGTATTGAGTATTTGTATATTCGGAATCAATGGTCAGAACTGTATATTTGAAACTGTAATTTGACTATGAATCAGTAATCGTTTCATAGATGTCTTTGTAAATTACTTACTTTTGCAGTTTGCGAATGTCTGTATACAGAACATATGTAACACATCTACGTGCAGCTATCCTTCACGAACAGGTGCTTAGGGAATACCGCCCCAATTGTGTGATTGAATTCACGATTTCCTGTCAGAAAAGACACTGTTCGTTGTAATTGACGGTAAGTTATCGAGTAAAACAGAAGTGATCCCTGGCATTCCCCAGGGAAGGTTATAGGGCCCGTACTCTTCCTTGTGTTTATAAACGATTTAGGAGACAATCTGAAGAGCTCCCTTAGACTGTTCGCGGATGATGCTGTCGTTTATCGGTTAGTGAAGTCAACAGAGGATCAAAAGCAACTGCAAAGCGATTTAGACATAATTTCTACATGGTGCGAAAATTGGCAATTTCGCGCTGAACTTCAATTACACGATAAATCAGTCAAATCTTAAAGTCGTAAATTCTGCCAAATACCTAGGAGTTACAATTACGAACACCTTACACTGGAGAGAACACACAGAAAATATTGTGGGGAAGGCGAACCAAAGGTTACGTTTCATTGGCAGAACGCTTCGCAGATGCACTCCTGGAGTACTAACGTTATAACGTTTGTTAAGCTTAAGGGACTTAACTACGGGGTCACCAGTCCCTAAACTTACAAACTACTTATCAACTACCTACAACTAAGGAAGACACAAATATCCATGCCCGAGGGGGGATTTGAACCCCCGACCGTAGTGGCCTTGCAGACCGTGACTGAAGCGCCTCAGTCCCCTCGGCTACCGCGGCCGGCCCTGGAGTACTGTTGCCCCAGGTGGGACTGACGGAAGACATTGAGAAGGTTCAGAGAAGGCCAGCTCGTTTTGTTTTATCACATTACGGGGGGGGGGGGGGGGAGCGTCACGGAAATGTTCCACGGATTGGGGTGGAAGTCATTAAAAGAACGACGTTATTCTTCGCGGCAAGATCTATTTGCGAAATTTCAATCACCGACTTTTACTTCTGAACATGAAAATATTTTGCTAGCACCCACCTACATAGGGAGACATACCATCCCAATAAAATAAAAGAAATCAGATCGAAAACGGAACGATTTAGGCGTTCTTTCCTCCCGCGTGCTATTAGAGAATGCAACGGAAGAAAAAGGTTATGAAAGTGGTTAATGAACCTTCTGCGACGCACTTAAATGTGATTTGCAGAGTATCTATGTAGATGTACGTTTCTGATGATGAATAAAATCAGAAATGTGACGTAATAAAATCATTCTGCGCCTAAAGTTTAACTTTCGCCATTCCTGAATGCAGCGCTGCCTCATCTCATATTTACAATACCCACATTTCATAGTAATCAATTTCGTGCAACAGGAGCATTCGTTTCTTAGCTTTGAAAAACTGTAACTGATAGTATGCGATGTGTCCTTCGTATTTACCACTGTTTACTCTTAATTGGTTGTCGGAAGCGAAACGTTACTACTTGCCATAACTTAGTACAGAAAAAGTTTTTTTAAAACCGGGGCTTGTGGCCCTCGATTCTGCCACTTTATGCCTTCATATTGGCTTGTGACCTACCTTTATAGGATGAGACGAATCCACAGTAAAACTTCCGTAATTGACATTCATAGTAAATTACCGTATTTCCTTTCATTGTCTTTGAAAGCCATCCTGATCTGCCTTAATATTTAAGGTTGCTATGTAAGTATGAACAAATAAACACAGATTTTATCTATGTATATTTCTAAATATTTCTGGCTATATTCTCTCAGGAATCACCAGCGCTCTATCGTCGGTCCGCGCCTAGCACCCTTGCTTCGCTTCTCCCACCGACCGAGTGTTGGGGGTTAGGTGGAGAAAGAGTAGGAGAACCGCCATCACGCGCACCTGGGCGCGGACCTCGCGCTGAACACTTGGGACAAGCGAGGGCAGCGATGCTGGGCGCCGACCGCCGCACACTGGAAACTCCATTGCGCGATGAGAAAGTCACGGTATGGGTTACCGTTATAGGGCCTTTTTTCTTCGAGGAACTGCGTGATTCTGGTTTTGTAACTGCTACCGTGACGGTTGAGAGGTACGCCGATATGTTACAGAAACGCATCATCCCCAGCCTGGCTGATAAACACCTGCTGGAACGTACGATTTTTGCAGGATAGCACTCCAGCTCATATTGCTAGACGCGTGAAAGATCTCTTGTGCGCGTCGTTTGGTGATGATCCCAGGTCCCCAGACTTCAGTCCGTGCGATTATTGGCTTTGGGGTTATCTGAAGTCGCAAGTGTATCGTGATCGCCCGACATCTCTAGGGATGCTGAACGACAACATCCGACGCCAATGCCTCACCATAACTCCAGACATGTTGTACAGTGCTGTTCACAATATTATTCCTTGACTACAGCTATTGTTGAGTAATGATGGTGAACATATTGAGCATTTCCTCTAAGGAACATCATCTTTGCTTTGTCTTAATTTGTTTGCTAATTATTGCTTTTCTGATCAGGTGAATCGCCATCTGTCGGACTTTTTTTGAACTTTTTGTTCTAATAAAACCGCATGTCATTCCAAACATGTGTCCATTTTTACCTATTTATCTACATTATTCCGTGATTTATTAAGTTTTCAAATTTATACTGACTTTTTGATCACCCGGTAGATAAAGCTAAATCTTCTTTCCTACGTTTTCTATATTCGGAGATACGTACTGTTGGCAAAGTGTGTATACTACTTACTTTCGTTACTGAACCGAATAAAGCAGCTATTACAGATAATAATTTATTTGTTAATTCGTCAATCGTAGTTTTGAATACGTCATACGACTGATTTGTCTTTCCCGAATAGATTTTCTCTTTTAGATTTTATTACCTGTCAACGTGGATGTTCTAGAATTAATATAACAGCTGAAGTAGCAAGAGTAGAATAAAATAAAATCCAAACTGAACTACTGCGGATATGCTACCAAGTGCAGTAACGATAGTACTGCCGTATGTCTAGCGGCTTCTGCAAAATCAATGCACAGTGATATTTATATAGTTGTGTCGTGGCATAAGAAGCGTTTCACCCGCTAGCCTGCGTTTAACGCTGTGTTCCACACGAAAGTCGGCGGTTTGCCGTACGACTGACACCGTAGCGCGTAGAAGAAAAGAATTTGAGGGTTACGAACAATGGTTTCTGACTTCCCTCAATCCAAACATTTATTGTTTATGGGGAAAGAGAACAAGAAAAGTGTCAAAATGTTCTGGATGATAAAACCGACTTGTTCTGGTGAGTGTAAGAAATTAGCAGAATACAGTAACTACCGACTTGGTTCGAATAGAGTTCGAACTGCGCGTGAGGAATAAAGCGCGCGAATAACGAGACTTTCAGGTGGTAACGATACGATACATGGAGTCTCTAAGAATGGTCGTTATTCAACGACCAATACATATAATATGAAACTCCACTACGTAAAGATGTTACTTCATTCTTCAGGCTGCTTGAGTTGTTTTTCAGTTTATACAAATGCAGTTGGGAGACGTCTGTCATGGCAACGGTTAGCAGCAGGTGAGATATTATTTTACACTTGAGTGGGATGAGCAGTTTGATGAGTGTGACGAAATGATGCAAAATAGGACGGGGAAGGTATAAGAAAGAGAGAAGTCCAACTCGTACGCTTATGGCAAAGCGAGGCGAATCATGCAGACTGAATGTGGTAAAATGAAATGTTTGTAGATCTATGGAACCAAACTACTATGGTCATCAGTCCCTAGACTTATAAACTACTTAAACTAAACTATACTAACGTAAGGATAAAAAGCCCCTGCCGGCCGCTTTGGCAGAGGGGACTGAGGCGCTCCAGTCACGGTCTGCACGGCCACTACGGTCGGGGGTTCGAATCCCCCCTCGGGCATGGATATTTGTGCCGTCCTAGATCGTAAGTAGTTCATAAGCAGTTTGTAAGTTTAGGGACTGATGACCCCGTAGTTAAGTCCCATAAGCTTAACAAACATTTGAATTTTTGAATAAAGCCCTGTACAGAGAAAGTAGCGACAACTCAGCGGCGGCAGCCACTGATGGGCCATGCGGCTGGCGTGCTCCCATAGCGTAGCACAGGGCCGCTGCATTAAAACCAGTTTATAATCACTTTACGATGGAAGTGAAAGAGCAAACGATATCGTAATGATAAAAATATAAACCGAAGCACAGTATTGCCTCAATGAATGTAAAAAATACAGATACAAGCAGTCAATACGACAGAATTTGTAATCCGTAGACAGAGGCTTATATTTGCTTGCTAGCAGGAATGAAATCATAAAAAAATTATTTTCAAGTGAATAATCAATAGATTCCTTGAATATTGTCTAACGTTTTTTTAACAAGCATCTGTTGTTACCTTGTAACAAAGTGCGTTATGATAACGCTTACGGAACACTAGGTTTATGATAAATATGTCGGTGAAAGGTCGGAATGAAAGGTACAGATTACGATTATGTTAACTTCAGTTTATATTGTGTTGTCGCGTACAGTCAGCGCCAGACGCAAGAGAACGACCGTAACGAAGGCAGCGGTCGACTGAAAGCCAATCTCACGCTGGCGCCGCGTCTCTTGGAGGGAGTAACCGTAGACGCGCGCCCTCTACAAGCTGCTATATCTAGGCCGACATGCGTCTGGACGACCGGTCAGAACTCGGCTACGAACTAAGCAGTAACTATGTCTCAGCGCCGCTAGCATCGTACAGAAAACGACGCCACGAGAAGAGAGAAGGGACATACTTATGTTCTTAATTTGAGTATTATATTCTTCAGTCAATAAATACCTTGTACTACTAATCAGAGAAATTGTTATACATATCTACGAATCCTGCACCGTACCTTTCCAGAAAGACAGGCTAACCAAGGACGAGTACTCAACATATGGCATCAAGGATAAAACAACATATAGTATTACTGATAAATTAATAAAAATAATTAAATACCAAATAATTATTTTACTGTAATGGCAACTGTCTTAACATCATATTTACAATATTTAGTATCTCATTTAGCATTACTCATGCTCGTACTTTCGCTCCGGTTTTGTAATAATTTTTTGTCGTCCAAGCCGATTAAGGTACTCCAGAATTATGTGCTCAGTCGATCTAGAACAGCATGGGAAGCATCTGTTTTATATGAAGCATTGGCTTAATTTCAGAATAATAAATGACGAATTTATTTAATTATAAGAGTACTAGAGAGGTGTGATGTCTTAACTCACAGAGTTTAGCTAATTCTTAAGCAAATGCATGCAAACACACCCTGTGATATTGCGTATTACTTTCTCCTTGTGGGATGTTGACTTGTTTGAATAAACAATCTGGAGTTGAGCTGTAACTAACAGCATGACACTGAGGCATTATTCCTTGAAGAGCAATGAGAGTGAAGAAAATGTATTACCGTACCGGTAGGTGTGAAAGTCGGCCGCAGTGGCCGAGCGGTCTGCGGCGAGCCAGTCATAGTCTGCACGGCCGCTACGTTCGGGGGTTCTAATTCCGCCTCGGGCATGGATGTTTGTGACGTCTTTAGTATAAGCTATTTCGTAAGTAGTTTGTAAGTTTAGGAACTGATGACCCCGAAGTTAAGTCCCATAAGCTCTACAAACATTTGAACATTTTTGTCTCTTAAACACAATTTTTCTAAATTATCTTACGAAAAAAAATCTGTTTAAATGAAAATTCCCAATGATAAATATGTGTTCTTTGTTTGCACTGTTATGTATCTGAGAAATAGAACAAGAAAAAAATTGAAATCAGTTGGCTGGGCTTGAACGCACAGACAATTTCCTCGTGTTTAAGAAGCGAGAACGCTACCTATTACGCTACAACAGACGTGAAACAAAGCGACACTTATAAAGGATTACTGCGTTATGTACCCACGGCTTTGTAAACGTGTTACAAAATAAGATGATATAATTCAACAGTTATTTCTTTATTATGCAAAAAGACGGCATACAGATATATTTAAAATCAGGTACACATGAGTTAAGTAGAATTTTCTTCAGACACAGAAATACGAACGATATCGCTCAATGCGCCACAGTAATTTGATTACTAAACTGCCGTGTTTAGGCTTGAAAAACGTGCCAGAAAAGGGAGTAAATACGAGGTATGTCTACAAAGTAAGTTCCGTTTGATTATATAAAACAACCGTGTACAGATACAGAAAAAATTTTCAATGTCCAAAAATCTGTAACTGTTAAACTACTTTTCTACATAGCTTCCGAAAGTTTGTAGACACTTGTTATAGCATGGCACAAGTTTTTGTATGTCTTCTTCATAGAAGGTTGCCGCCTTCGTTCTTAACCATCTGGTAACATATTCTTCCAGCTCGTCGTCATCGTTGAAGTGTTGACACCAAGGGAAGCGTTTAGGTGTACGAAGAGATGAAAGTTGCTAGGAGCGAGGTCGAGGCTGTCCTTAATCTCCTCTTCAATTGTGTGAACCAGTTCATCAATAACCACAGACTGGCGTCTACTTCGTACTTCATCGTGCACCTGATAACGTCCTTGATTGAAAAGTCTGACCCATCTTCTTACCATTGAATCACTCATATTGTGCGTAAACCTCGCAGATTTGCCGATGAATTTCCTTTGGTTTAACTTCCTTTGCATTTACAAGAGGAAGCATAGATCTGATTTCACACGTCGTGAATTTTGAATTACGACTGACATTATGCCGGCCGCGGTGGCCGAGGGGACTGAGGCGCTCCAGTCACGGTCTGCACGGCCACTACGGTCGGGGGTTCGAATCCTCCCCCCTCGGGCATGGATATTTGTGCCGTCCTTAGTGTTAGCTAGTTCGTAAGTAGTTTGTAAGTTTAGGGACTGATGACCCCGTAGTTAAGTCCCATAAGCTATACAAACATGAGAACATGTGAACTGACATTATGAAGAAGCACTATAAAGCACATGTCGTCAGCAGTGATCTGAAAATGGCGTACATGTCTTCTCCGTGAGTCAGAGTAACTGCTGTGCATGCCTCGGATAGTAACAGAAACGGAACTTAATTTGTGGATGACTCTCGTATTTCAAGAAAGACAGCGGGTCTCTATCCAACACTCTATCCTAGCTATTTATTTCGTTCTCCTGCCTTTTTTCATCCCTCTGTCTTCACCTGGCCTTCTCTGGTATAAACAACTCGCAGAAAAATTTCCTAAATTACGTTTTTATTCTAGTTTTCAAATTTTCCATTTCTCCGTTCACCTGCTGCTGCCCCTATCTCCGTCACTCTCCTCCCCCTGTCTCTCCGACTGTTGGTGGTGGCGCAGTGGTAGAACACGGGACTCGCATTCGGAAAACTCGGATTTAAACCCGCCTCCGGCCATCCAGATCTAGGCTTTCCGTGATTTCAACAAATTATATATTGTGGGCATCCGCAGCTGTAGACTTGAGTCATATTGAATGGAAACCGCTTCAGCTGTATGATACTCTTTTATTTTCAACCACCTAGTTTCGTGGCATTAGAGCCACATCATCAGGGTTATCTGTATACAAAGAAGAGCAAATGCGACTAACAATCACGTTATGGTATTTTACATTAGAGAAGAGTAGGTGAAAATTACTCTCAAATTATTTCATATTTTTCTCTCAGTTAGTAGTTTAAGTCACAGAGAACAATATGAAATTATTTGTGAGTACTTTTCACCTAGAGTTTTCTTCTCTATAGCCAAATGTAAAATGTAGCCCACGCCGCAGCGATAACCTCCTTTGTTGTAATGATTCCAATCCCGGATCCTGTATCATTCTCGTAAGGCTGTCACCGCTGTATCTTGACAATTCAAAACCAGCTGCCCTTCTTTGGACTCTTTCGATGTCCTCCGTCAAACCCACCTGGTAAGGATCCCACACTGGGCAGCAATACTCCATCTGAGGACGGACAAGCGAAGGGTATGCAGTCTCTTTGGTAATTATGTTGCATCTTTTTTTGGATTTTGCCAATAAAACACAATCTCTGATTCGCCTTTCCCACGACATTATCTACGTGTTCTTTCCAGTTTAAGTCTGAAGTAATAGTAATGATCAGTCAAATGTTGTCGAAGTCTATTTTCAAGTACCCTCCACAATGCTTCCTATGACGACTTGCAAAAGGTAGACTGTGTGTTAATTTAGCATAAAATATCTCCTTTCTGAATTGCATCCAAATCCGTCCAGCCGTTTCATCGTAAGGTGTAACAAACATACACCCAAAATTTTGCATGTATAACAGACTAGCACATTCGGAAATCCTTTTCAATTGATAAAATATGTGTCAAAATTGCAAATATGTCCACAAACTACTCCTTAATATATCACTCTGGTAAACTTGTATTTATCCATCTCCTTCTTTTCCCGTTCTCTCTGAAGCATTATTTGCTCATCTCTCCTCTCAGTCCCCTGTCCATCACTTTCTCCTATCCTGTGTCCTCATACTCCTCTCTTTGACCTGGAGTCGTGGTGGAATGGCCCTGCGTTCTAAGGCACCTTGCCGCGGAGCGCACGGCTGCTCCCCGTCGGATATTCGAGTCCTTCCTCGGGCATAAGTTGTTGAGCTGTCTTTTAGTTTAAGTAGTTTTTAAACCAGGGGATTGATGAACACGGTAGTTTGGGCCATAGATAAAGAAAATTTTGAACATTTGACTTGGAATCTTATTTATTGCTATTGCAAACGAAACCTTGGCCGAGGATTGCAGTCGCTTAAAATGTATAATAAAGGAATATGAGAGAGTCCGCTGCAGCTCCTGGATGTGTTAGGTATAGTAGCTTCAACGACAGTATTTCGTTTTCTTTTAATCTGGAACGGACAGAATTACGCTTTTCGAACGATTCAAATTCCGCGGTATTGTTCTAATCCAAAGTCAGTATACCGTAAACACAACTTTCCACCTTTCTGGAAAACCAATGCCGAGAAAAAAAGCTGAAGATTGTTTTGTATGTATTTTGGTTTGAAATCATATATAAGAAGGAAGAAAACAATATTGCCTGATAGTTTACATGCCCTGCTATCGTAGTTGAAAGAGACTGCGAGCGGTCTAAAGCGTCTCGCTGCGGAGCGCGCGGTTGCTCGCCGTTGAGGTTCGAGTCCTCTCTGGGGCACAGGTGGGTGTGTTGTACTTAGATTAGTTTACCTAGGTTTTAAAAAAATGTTCAAATGTCTGTAAATCTATCGGACCAAACTGCGTGTTCATCAGTCCGAGGCTTACAAACTACTTAAACCTAGGAAAACTAACCTAAAGACAACACACACACACACACACACACACACACACACACACACACACACACACACACCATGCCCCAGGGAGGACTCGAACCTCCACGGCGAGCAACCGCCCGCTCCGCAGCGAGACGCTTTAGACCGCTCGGCTACTCCACCGCGGCTTACCTAGGTTTAAGTAGTTTGTAAGCTACGGACTGATGACCACACAGTTTGGTCCGATAGATTTACAAACATTTGAACATTTTGAAAGTGACTACTCGGAAGAGAACGATCCGATGTTCATATACCAGCACAGTCTGTTTGCAATCGGTTTTAACGGAAGTAGTTAAAAAATACTCAACCTATGTGTGTCTGAATTTTTTATCGGCGTATTGTGTAAAATTTAAAATAAATTGGAGAACAACTTTTTGAAATTTCTGATAAAAACGTTCCCCTATACATGAATCTTCTACGTTCGTCTGAATATTCATTGGAGTCTGAAATGATTTGTTACTCGAGTAACATACAATAATTAGTCTATGTTCGAAGTCATTGAAAATTTCAGAGCGATCTATTCTACTGTTATTACTATAATGACAGTACTCTCTCTCCGTTTAGACTGTCGGATCGACCTGTATTCTATTGGCCAATTATACAGGACGTCCGGATAGTTAGTGTTAATTTGTCGATTATGTTCCGTCAAGAACTAAGCATTGAGTGCTATCTTGAACGACGTTCTGAATTAGATGACAAATACGAAATAATAATCATAATCAATATTAAATAAAAATGATTTCCAATTATGCTTGTTTTTTATCAACTGGTGTAAATACATTACCAAACGCAATATCAGAGGCACTCTATAAATGTGAGTGTAGTTTCATATTTTTCAGGATATAGAAATGAGATGCCATGTATATCGTTGCTGTGAACTCTATTACAGAACTTGTCTCGTGTCGCATGGAAAATTACAACAAATGGTTCCTCCATAGGAAAAACACAATCTAAATGAAGCACAGAAAATGTAAAAAAGTGGCCTCAGAGTCAAGGAATGCCACACTCTGAATACTAGAACGCATAATACAGTACATGGAATTTTACCAGACAGAAAATGGAATTACAGAATAAACACAAAGTAACACTGAAATGTAAAGAAGAAGAAGAAGAAGAAGAAGAAGAAGAAGAAGAAGAAGAAGAAGAAGCGTTTAAGAGGAATTTAGAGAAGAAAGATGAATCAGAGACAACGTTTTGCAGTAAATAAAACCTGAAAGGCAAACGAAAGGCTCGGGATGTAGTGGCGATAAGAATAAAACGTGACATTCAAGAAGACGCCACAAGACAGAGGACGTCAAATACGAAAATATAGAAATGGGAACCTCACCTGAGGAAGAAGAAAACAATACACATGGAAAAAGAGCCGAAGGAGAATGTAGAACAATAGAATAATGAGAACAATGTATTTCTTCTCAATCAAAATTCTGACATTACAGTGATGTAAAAAGCGAACTCAAGAAACACGCAAACGAGAGAAAGAAATCATAAGAAATGTTTTGTGCTACTAAAACACAATGGTGAATACAGGAGAGAGGGCATGAAGAGCATTGAATATAAAGATGAAAAACATTTCGATAATTGTTTTAGGAACATTTATTTCGGAAGAATAGGAAATAACATGTAAGAGAAAATTCATAAATATGAACAAGGAAAAAAACTTCCAGAGACAAATGGGTAAAAGATAGCCGCGCCGGAGCGGCCGAGCGTATTGAGGTGCCATGCGCGAAGCCGTTCCTCGTCGGGGGATCGAATCCCCCTCGGGCATAAATGTTTGTGCCGACTTTAGTATAAGGTAGTTTATAAGTAGTTTGTAAGTTTGGGGACTGATGACGCCGCAATTAAGTCCCATAAGCTTTATAAACATTTCAACATGTTTTTATAAAAGATGAACGCCTATACAATTCTGATTCGAAAAAAATAGTTACAATCACCTCTCCAGAGGAAACACAATTGGACAAAAATATAGAAAGTATCAGAAATGACAATGGTCTGATCCAATGAAACAATGTTAGAATATTTCGAAAAACTTACCAAAATCGACGACGGCCGATATTTCGGCAAGAGACCACCCTGCCATTTTCAAAGCGAAACTGCAGTGTGCAACGATCTTTAAAACGTCGGTTTTCAATGAGTAAACAGGAAAGACAACACACACCGAGCAAGCAAGCAAGCACACAGCTCCTACACGACCAAAGATGAAAACGGTCAAGATATCGATAATAAATGTCAGTTCTCAACGTATGAGGTCTGATTAGTGTTGTCCCTCTGTTTTTTTTCCCAAGTGAGAGAGCAGGATCCCATGCGGAATTTAAGCAAAATCCTCTATCTATATTCATATGGTTGTCTGCTAATTTTATTTCAATCGCTTCCTCCATAGGAAAAACACAACACAGTAGCTGGAAGTGCATGCCAAAATTTCCGTTTAGTTGTATTCAATAGGGTGACCTGTGTCAAGATAGTGTTCGGCCACAGCAGATTTGTTTGGCTGTTGTAAACGTGTGTGACGTTTATGCTCAATACAACGGTACTCGACAGTCCTAATAGTTTGACCAACATCTGATGTGCCACAGCTGCATGGGATACGATAGACACCCGCCTTGCCCAAACCGAGATCATTCTTAACTGATCCAACAGTGCATTAATTGTAGATGGTTCAAATGTTTGTAATCCTATGGCCAATCTTGTTGGAAGTGCTGCCAACGTATGGCAGAAAGGCCACTGACGTGAGTGCTGTCATCACTAGCCCGTGGCAGATATAGTCGATAACGCAACGCTTTTTTAATCTGCTCTTCTGACGAAAAGTGACCTCCAGATAGGACAGTCAGAAATGACGTGAGCCCTATGCACTAAGGTTCGAAGAATTCTTTCAAGTTGAGCTGGGTGGTGACAACTATCAGATTGCAGACATAAATCAGTATGAGTTGGCTTCCTATAAACAGCATGTCCCAACTATCTGCCTTCCCCCTGACCATCTCATCAAGGAAGAGAAGGCAACCATTCTTTTCCATCTCCATTGTGAAACGGATGTGGCATATGGCATATCGTGAAAACGCACCTACGGACGTTCATGTTTAATACCGAATGGCGACCATGCTACAGAAGAGGAAAAGGAAAAGAGTGGGATGGAGATCATATGGACAGAATGTAAGGAACCATTGCTTTTATCCAGGGCAAGTACACGTCGCATGCTGCAGAGCCGGTGAACAGTTTAATCTGTATATTTAGGCAGAAAAAGGACAAACAAAAACTATTTTATCAGTCCATTCGCTTTACAATAAATTATGATTTTTCTGAGAATAATATTTTTATAACTTCCCTTTCATTCTATCCGTCACCATAGGAACATAAACCAGGGTACATACTGTTCGGGTTTGCAACTCTTATTTCCTTTACGTTTCACTTCATATAAGACACAGACAGAGAAGCGTAGTTAGGTTTAGCTAGTAATTATAGAAAGGGACGATGAAAGAAATAAAATCCTGATGGATGATATGGTAGCCTAAAACGAAACGATGACCGACCATTGAAAAATGTAAATCGAAACAAGGCCCATAGAGTAGATGATATTCCCTTAAACTTATTGAGATCCTTCGGAGAGTCAGCTCTGACAGAATTATTTTATTCACTATAGGAGATGAGGGACAGGGGAAGTAACTTGAGACCAATGTAATGAATATAGTTCCAGGAAAAAGCTAAGTGTTATGAGGTGCCAACATTATGAAATTCATTTTAATATGACAAGAATTAGTCACAGAAAAATGAAGGAAAAAAAAAAAAAAAAAAAAAAAAAAAAAACTTGCCGATAGACTGACCTCTAATAATTCGAATGCGGATCTAGAAAAAATGTGTGAATTAGAAAGTCAATACTAACTTTATGACTTACCTCAGAAAATATACAGGAGGAAGACGAACTTACGTTTATAGTGTAGATATCGAGAAGCTTTCGATAATGGTGCCTCTGAAATTGTGGAAGTTTCAGAGATAAAATAAGGGAAGGAGAGAAAGGTTTTTAGAAACATACAGAAAACGGTTGAGAGATCTGAAAACGATGCAGTAATTAAGAAAGACGTAAATCAGAGTTGTTGCCACTCCGTAAGTCATTAAAGAAAACCAAAACGAAATTTAATAACATAAAATTTGAGATCTAGAAATGTCATAATTTTACCACAAACAGGAAAAGACTTAGAACAGCTTAAAGGAATTATAATTGCGTTGAAAAGGGATGTAAGATGACAACAAAAGTATGATACAGAATATAGTCAAATCAGGTGATTCCGAGGGAATTAGATTAGGCAATAAGTCAATGAATGTAGTAAATAATTGTCGCTATCTGGGCAGCAAAATAGCTATGGCTGGGAGTAGAGAGGATAAGAAATGCAGGAAAAAGGAAAAATTATAATTTTTGGAAAATATAAAAAATGTAAACGCAGAAAATAGACTGAGATTAAAGAAGTAATGGTATAATTATGTTCAGATACAAATGGTGACAGTATTGAAAATACAAGGTTGTAAAGCTGTCATTTGTACAACGATAATTCATGCAAAAGGGTATCAGACGATTTTGTTACCGCAAGATGGGAATCATGTCTTTGCACCCTGAATAATAGTTGGAGCTAGATGCATCGAACATGCCTTTTAGGCAACATTATGTGGAAGGAATACTACGTCTCTTGAGTGTAAAAATAGTGGATTTACTATATTGATACAGTCTTTTGACAGGCAATCTAATACATTTCTATGCTGGATACTTGGGTTGCCATTGCCACACGGAATGGCTGCATGGTCTAAGGCATCATGCCACGGACTGACTCGTCGGCCGTTCCCCGGAGCTTCGAGTTCTCCCTCTGGCGTGCGTGCTTGCGTGCGTGTGTATGTGTGTGTTTGTTTTGTGCTTAGTGTAAGATAGTTTAAGAAGTTTGTAAGTCTAAGTAATGATGGCCAAAGCAGTTTGTTCTAATATGTTTACAAACATTTGATTTTATACTTGGCTACACCTTTCACTATAAATGATGATGATGATCATCATCATCATTAGAGACATTATGCCTTTCAGCGTTCAGTTTGGCTCATAGTGCCCATAATAAAATTCCTCTGTGATTCCCTATTCTATGCTAACATTGCTGCTTTGTCTGATGTTAAGCCTTTTACTTCAAAATCATTCTTCATCGAATCTAAGTACTTTCTCATTGGTCTACCTCGACTCCTCTTACCCTCCGTTGCCGAGCTCATGAGTCTCTTAGGTAACCTTGCTTGTCCTATGTGTGTAACATAATCCCACCATCTCAGCCTGTTCGTTCTGTTTCGTCTATGATGTTAATTCCCAGCTTTTCTTTGATTTCCTCATTGTTCCCGTCAGTACCTGCAATCATCAAAAAATGTTATGGAACCTAACTGTAATGGTCATCGGTCCCTAAACTTACAAACTACTTAAGAGCGAGACACACACACTCATGCCCTAGGGAGGACCCGAACCGCCGACGACCCCGTGCACCGCAGCAAGGCGCCTTAGTACGGACGGCTATTACACTGCGGCTCTGCAATCATCCTTGCTGCTTTCGTATCTGTAACCTCACATGTAAATCTATGAGAATCAACTTCTTTGGTTATTAGTCCCCAGGCTTACAAAATACTAGCCTAAGAACAATACCCACATGCCCGAGGGAAGACTCGAAACCTACGTCGGCGAGCAGCTGCCATAGATCGTTCGGCCACTCCAGCGCGGCTCTGGAACCTCAACCTCAGCGCTATCTGAGTTAAGTCCTTCCAGAAGGACGACAATAGTGACTTAGTTTTTCATACTTGTAGTTAGGAATTCGCGCATAGTGTCGTATTTTATTTCTTTGAATCTCCTGCTTTCATTTCAGATCAATTTTAGTTTTTATCGTTAATTGCAAAGTAGTAGGACATGACTGCAAAGTTGAGGTTCATGGAAAAGATATTTAAGATTTTCTCGTAGTTTAGTTGGTATTTCTTGAACTTTTTTATTTTTTTTTATTTTTGGTACATTTATATGTATATATTTAATCTTAAACAGTGCCTTATTAATAATAATTCATCAGATTAAATTCTAAAACTTTCATTTTGACGCCCTTCCAGAAAGATGGGCAGTATTCGAAAACTAATGGTGTGGAAAAATCACTTACAACGTTTTTGTACAGTCATATGAAGGTAATTTATAGCTTTTTAAATAAAATTAAAACCAGAAATAATTCCGCGCTATCTGGATTAATAAGTTAACTGTATCCACTGAACTTTCACTCCCATACAACAAAGTTGGTCTAAGTATAGAGCGGTATACTGCTAACTTAGTCTTGGTACTGACTTCCGTGTTATAGAACAGAGTAGATCGTAGCTGAGCACTCATCGCATTGGGTTTGCTACACCTTGATAACAGTTCTTTAACCATGTTGCCATCCTGTGAGAAAATACACTATAAGTACTTGAAACTACCCACTAACTAGGTTCCTCGTATTTGGCACTCAATCTATTTAAATCTCTTTCTCACAGACAATACTTTTATTTTGGAGATTCTGTTATTCCTATCGTAATCCTTACGCCTCTGATCTAGCTCTGAAATATTAGACTGCAACGTTTCAATCATATGTCATTACAACTAAGTCATCCGCATATGGGAGACTGCTTATTTTGTTTTCACATATTTTAATCTCTCCCTGTCGGTCTAATGTTTTCAGCATATGACCCATAAACAGTATGAACAACAGTGGTGACAGGTTACAACCATGTCTTGCTCCTGAAACTATCCTGAGCCACGAACTCAATTTACCATCAACTAACTGCTGCCTGACAGTCTACGTAAACAATTGCCTGCAGAAATTTGCCTCCTATTCTACACTCTTGTAGAACTGTCTACAGCTTCCTCCTAGGACCACGATAATAAGCCTTTACTAGATCGATAACACATAGATACAATTACCCTTTCTACTCATAGCGCTTCTCCATTTATGTGCCGTAAGCTAAAGATCTTGTCCTGACAGACCTTAAGAGGCCTAAACCCACACTGATTTTCATCCAACTTTTCTTCGACTACTACTCACACTTTCATTTGAACAATCCCTGAAAGGACTTTCCCCACAACGCTAATTATGAAGATACTTCTGTAGTTGTTACAATCTTTTCTGTTTCTTTGCTTGAAAATTGGTGTTATTACCACATTATTCTAGTCTCAAGGAACTCGTCCTATCTCCCATGCAATTTCAATTACTGAAACCTGATATTCCATCGTATTTGATGAGTTATGACTTAATAACTGGTGCTAAGATGTGCCAGACAGGCGGCATAAGAAAGATGCAATAATCTCCATTCCAAAGAAAGCAGGGGCAAACAGGTGTGAAAATTACAGAACCATCATTTTAATATGTCATGGGTGCATAATTTTAATACGAATTATTTACAGAGGTTGGAAAAGCTGGTAGAAGCTGACCTCGGGGAAGATCAGTTTGGATTCAGGAGAAATGTAGGAACACGGGAGGCAATACTCACTTTACGGCTTATCTTACAAGAAAAGGCAAACCTGCATTTCTAGTTTTTGTACATTTGGAGAAAGCTTTTGACATTGTTGACTGGAATACACTCTTTCAAATACTGAAACCAGCAGGAGTAAAATATAGGGAACGGAAGGTTATTTACAAATTGTACAATAACCAAACAGAGGTTATCAGAATTGAAGGGCATGAAAGGGATGCGGAGGTTGGGAAGGAAGTAAGACAGGGTTGTAGCCTTTCTCCAATGCTATTCAATTTGTACATTGAGCAAACTATGAAGGAAAGCAAGGAGAAATTTGCAGAAGTTACTACAGCTCAGAATGAAGAAATAAATACCTTGCGTTTTGCAGATGACATTGTAACTCTCTCAGAGACAGCAAAAGATCCAGAAGAGCAGTTGTACAGAATGGACAGGGTGTTGAAAGGTGCGTATAAAATGAACATTAACAAGAGCAAAACAAGAGTAGTGGAGTGCATTCTAAGGAATCGGGTTATTTTGAAGAAATTAGATTAGGTAACGAAACAATAAAGGTGGTAGATGAGCTTTGTTACTTACGCAGTAAAATAACATGGGATGGTCGCAGTACAGAGGATGTAAAATGCAGCATGGCAATGGGAAGAAAGGCGTTTTTGAAAAAGAGAAATCTGTTAACATCGAATATTAATTTAAGTGTAAGGAAGCCCTTTCTGGAGGCATTTGTGTGGAGCGTTGACATGTATGGGAGGGAAACATGGACGATAAACAGTGTGGTCAGGAAGAGGATACAGCCTTTTGAAATGTGGTACTACAGAAAATGCTAAAGATTAGGTGTGTGGATCGCATAACTAATGAAGAGGTACTGAACAGAATTGGGGAGAAAGGAATTTCTGGTATACCTTGACTAAAAGAAGGGATCGATTTACAGGCTGTCGTGATTGTGTCATTCCATCAAGCTGCTTTTTCCTTCCTTTACACACTACTGTTCCAAGACATTCTATAGCCAATTTTAGTAGTGTGTCCTTGTACCTTGTCCACTGATCTTACAATTACTGTAAATGACTACATTTAACTAAATGGAACATTTCTGAGATCATATTTACATATTTGTGCCTGATTTTCTTGTCCTGAAGCTTCTCCATTCATCCTTATACACATTGATATGACTTTCAGCACTTTTGACCTCACAAAAGCAATTTAACTGCAGATTACATAATGATAAGTGTCATGAAACAAAACTCTGTAAACACGTGAGTCCCTGACTGCCTTCCTGAATTCCTGATCTGTTTGTGATAACTAAGCCCTTACAGACACAGAAATCCAAGAACTGTTTTCCGTGCCTCTTAACCTCCAGATCCTCTCCAAACTTACGCATAACCTTTTCATACCCTTATGTTCGATTTACTATCCTGGGATTGCAATCGCCCATGAGCCAAACACGGTCCTTGTCCTTTACTCTATGAGCCACATCAGTGAGTTCACAGTAAAATCTGTCTACCTCATCTTGATCTGTCCCTTCACAGGGCGAATAAACAGACACAATCCTGATTTTCTTGCTGGAGACTGCCAAATCTGGCCACATAAGTTGTTCGTTTACCTACCGTATTGGAATTATGCTGGATTTGATGCCTTTCCAGAAGTAAAACCCTACACTCCACTGTGCTCCTTCTGTTTTGACTCTTAACAGGTAGACCGTGTATTCTCCTACTTCGTCGTCTTTCTTTCCCCTTACCCGAACCGCACCAAAAGCTGAAACGTCTAACCCCATCTTACAGGGCAGCTACCACTGATATTAATAGCTCCCCATTTCTTTCCAGATAGTTTGCCAAGTCGTCTCTGAGGAGTCTCCGGTATTGTTCTATAAAAAGTATTCCGTCATGTGCTGGCTCCAATGATGATAATTATTTTACACCAGACGCGTTTCGATTTTCATTTTAAAAGAATTTTCTGTCGTTTTGTAGATGTTACATAGGTTTTTACAATTTGTTTCGTATGTATAGATTAAACAGGTTTTAACTTTTTGCATACGTTGTGCGTTTTTAAACTGATGTGCCGTCTACTCACGGCATTATTGCCTCATACATCCCGCTGCTGTTTTTCCGTCTTATTAGTTCCAGTTTGTCGGGTTGTGTGTGCGTTTGTTGATTATATACGGCACACGAAAATATAACTACTTTAAAAGCCAGACCCTACTCACAAATACTTAAACCACCACTCCCCTCCCCAAACCTGTATTTACATGTCTGAAAAACATCTCAGACATCCTATATTTTAAAATTACACACACACACACACACACACACACACACACACACACACACACACCACGAGAAACAATTGAACAGACAAAAAACAACTTAGCGATACTGTGATGAAGTGATAAAAAAATCGAAAGGCATTCCACTGAAAACGGTTGATATGCAAACTGTACGTAGTTTCTAGTAAGTGAGGTGAAGTGGTAACAAATGAAAGGGAAAAAAACAACACACAAGTAGGCGAAAGAAGAGACAATAACAGAATGAAACTTTCACTCTGCAGCGGAGTGTGCGCTGATATGAAACTTCCTGGCAGATTAAAATTGTGTGCCGGAACTGGGACTCGAACCTGGCACCTTTGCCTTTAGCGGGCAAGCGCTCTACCGACTGAGCTATCCCGACACGACTCACGATGCCGCCTCACAACTTTACTTCCGCCAGTACGTCGCCTACTACTTTCCAAATTTCACAGAAGCTCTCCTGCGAACCTTGCAAGACTGGCACTACTGGAAGAAAGGATAAGGTGGAGACATGGCGTAGCCACAGCCTAAGGGGTGTTTTCATCCAAACATCCATAAATCTATATATACAAAACAAATTGTACAAACCTATGAATCATTTACAGACCACAGAAGATGCTTTTAAAATAAAAATCAAAACGCGTCTGTAAAATAAATGTCTTAATCTTAACAGCTGCTGCGGATGATGGGCTCACAACCAAACATAATATAATTATTCATATATATCATAAATATCGCGTATATAGCGTTCCAATAAGGACTGCATAGGTAATTTGATGCCTGACAGCGGTTAAACCTTGCCGATTCACCCGTACATTTTCATGAAGAGGTAATCGAGTGGTCAACATACGAGTAATTCCTGCCCACACCAATGGGAACTCTGCGGTATATCGGTCTCTGTCCACTATGTTTAGGTGCCGAAATGGCTTCAACGATCCCTCAACATGTGAATCAGCCGAGAGTCAGACTAAATTGAAACTCGACTGTGACAAAAACATTGGGCCATTGTTTGACCGTCCACTTTTATGAAATCACGTCAGGGGTACGCATACAGCACGTTTACAAACGCCACTCTACCGAAGCCGTCTATACATTGTTTCCCTCGATAAATATCTTGTAGTGGAAGCTGTGAGGTCATTTGCCACTAACCATTCATCACATGGCTGTACCGAGGCTTCTTAATAGTCAAATAACGGTATTCTCTTTCTCATGTCACATGTGGTTGACCCTGCCCTGGCCTTCGGAATAGAATTTCCGTCTACATAATCCCTCGCCATATTCGAGAAACAAAATGTTCAAATGCTTGTAAATCTATGGGACTTAACTACTGCAGTTATCAGTCCCTAAGCTTACAGACAACTTAAATTTACTTAACCTTTTCAGTCCCACATTATGAAATTAGTTTTGGGAAAATTAAAATTCAGTGTTTTCTGTATTAATATAGTGCAGTAAACATCAAAATATATGTTTTAAAATTATTGGTCAAACTATTAATTTTTTATGTCATGTATTTCATGTACATCACAGACGTTTATATCGAGCTATATTATTACATGGACGTTACTTTGTTGATAGTTAACACTGCCAGATCAATAATGCTAGCATAATCTTCGCCACACCACCAAAGACAAGACAATTCGCTGCTGTAATAAAATAAAAGGAACCACATTCACGCTCACACTCTCAGCCACGTACAGACGACAACGCAACACGACCTCCAAGATGGACAGATTAATGCCTCAAAGTGGGTACACGCCGTACCGAGCATCAAATGTCGTACTAGAAGCATGTTGTTCATCAAGAAAAATTCATCTTTAAGGATTGACGCACAAAATACGGTACAAATCAACTTTTAATACGTTGTTGTCCAGAAACAACACTGGAAATGAAAGGGTGAAACTAACCTAAGGACAACACAAAGCCGCGCGGAAGTAGCCAAGCGGTCTGGAGCGCCACGTTACGGATCGCGCGGCCTCCCGCATCGGAGGTTCGAATCCTCCCTCGGGCGTGGATGTTTGTGTTCATAAGTAGTTTGTAAGTCTAGGGACTGATGACCGTAGCAATTTGGTGCAATAGGTTTACAAAAATTTGAACTACCCATCAAACACTGCCCCATTTGATAGGTGCCCTGTCGCTGGTATGGTTGTAGCTAACACGTCTATTATCTTCAGTACAAAACAGGAATGTACGGATATCTGGTGACAGTTTGTATGATTATATCGTGAATTCAACACAGGATAGGGAAATGTCGGTTTGTTGTTTTACGTTTCTTGACACCACTGTATATTCCAAATACTGCCGAACATTTACATTCCGCATAAACTCAATATTGTGACACACTACCCGAAGAGAGATTCACAGAGATTCAAACAGTGAAAACATCGTGAAATGATACATTGAAATTGTGTACGTAAACCCTAATTGTAACTTGTTTGTTGCTGTGAACTAAAGTGGTTTATCTTCATATTTACAGTCTAATGAGAGTTCAACCATTTCAGACACTGGAAATGTTTTTAAAACCTTTAATTTCCGATAAGTGATTGTGGGTTTGCGGGCTGCAACTTCATATTCTCCGAGTTGACGTGACTTTCGCTAGTTTTTGTGAATTTGACAGTGACAACTGAATTATATGTAATTGTACGAAAGTCAATGAACAATAATAAAAGTTTCTTCTGAACAGCATTCATTCAGTGGGAGATGCCAAATGGATATTTACACGTCAAGAAAATTTTAACATTGTGGATTACTACAATTGCCGATTACCAGCTAAGAGGTGACGAAAGCACAAGACGACGTCTATCACGGACAATGAAGTAAAATTTTTTGCTGCTACGAGGCGCGTCCAGAAAGTAAGTTCCGTTTGGTAATAAAATGAAATTGTACACAGATACAGGAGAAATTTTTATTGCACACAATTCTACAACTCTTAAACTACTTTTCCACCTAACTGCCGAAATTTTGCAAGGCATCTGTCATAGCGTGGCACCAGTTTTTGTATACCTTCTTCATAGAAATCTGCCGCCTGTGTCTTCAACCAGTTGGAAACAGTTTCTTTCAGCTCGTCGTCATTGGTGAAGTCCATAGCGAGAACACTAATTGTAAACCTACGGTTTTACTGGATCTTGTCATCAATCGCGTGAACCAGTTCTTCTGTAACCAAAGGTGGACGCCCACTTCGTTCTTCATCGCGCACATCACTACACCCGCTATTGAACTGTCGGATCCATCTTCTCACCATCGAATCACTCATCGCATTTGGTCCGTAAACATCGCAAATTTACCGATAAATTTCACTTGGTTTCACTTTCCTCGCATTCAGAATCACCGACCTGATTTCACAAGCGGCGGGATTTTCAATCAACGCCGACATTTCAAACAAGCACAACAAAGCGTACGTAACTGACAGCGATCTCAAAATGGCGCACGGTCTTCTCCTTGATACACATCGTCTACAGCGCATATGCGGATCTACTATCGCAGCGCTGCAGCGGAGATAGATTGAAACGGAACTTACTTTCTGGACGCGCCTCGTATTAAGTTTCCTTTACGTGAATACTCTGAAAGCAGTTCAAATAATGTCCAAAACAATTTTACAGAATTACCAAATACGTCTTTCTTTGAATAATTACACTAGAGTGACTGGATAAAAAATTTCTTCTTACTTTTATGCTATGCCATTTTCATAGCTCTGTCATTTGCTTCCCTTAGCTTTCTTCCGTCGAAACAATATATATACAGGTTGAGTAAAAAAAAAGTTCAAGTGTTTGTTAAGCTTATGGGACTTAAATGCGGGGTTATCAGTCCCTAAACTTAGAAACTACTTATGAGCTAACTTTTACTAAAGATGGTACATTCCCGAGGGAGGATTCGAACCCCCGACAGGGAATGACCTCGCGCATCGGAGCATAGCGTCTCAATGCGCTCGGACACTCCGCCGCGGCCGGTTGAGTCAGAAGGAAAGATTTTATCGTGTGCAAAAATGTCCTAACGACTTTAATGGCGTTCTGTTCTTTACATATATTATGGGCTGGGACATCAGCTGTATGTAGTAATACATTGAAGAAAATTCCAGCAACTGTGTTTATGTCTTTTTAATTAATAAAGCGACAGGTTTCGGTGCTACACTGGTACCATCCTCATGTCGCCATTATGAACTTGCTACATTCAAAAGGGGTGGCCATTATCTCCGATATCATTAAATTTCTTGTGTGCATGCATGACAGGCTTCAAACGACAACTCATTCGTTTCACCTGATTTGCGCCGGCCGTGGTGGCCGAGGGGACTGAGGCGCTCCAGTCAGGGTCTACACGGCCACTACGGTCGGGGGTTCAAATCCCCCCCTCGGGCGTGGATATTTGTGCCGTCCTTAGTCTTAGTTAGTTCATAAGTAGTTTGTACGTTTAGGGACAGATGACCCAGTAGTTAAGTCCCATATGCTATACAAACATTTGAACACTTTTGAACCTGATTTGCAAGCATCCCAAATAATGTTCATGTCTTGCGGGAACCCTAACCGCTTCGTGGTATAGTCGTTCGACTACTCAAAACGGATCCAGTAGAGAGAACTTTTTTATGGCAATCATTCCAGACGTAAATTAACACCACGATATCTTCATTATATATAAACAGAGTGTTCGTATGTTTATGTGTACGTACGGCATATAATTTTACGTTTTATCATTATGAATCTTTGGACACGTTATTTTCAAACCATGAGGACGGTCGCTGTAAGAGTATCACGTACAACATATAGTTCATGCGATGAGACGTCATAAACAGTGAGATGCGAGAAAAACTGCTGCTGCAACACGCGACAATGCTGCATATTTCCCCCTAAACCACTGAACTGATTTCTACCAAATTTGGTACACATTCCTTACTGTGAGGTAACAATTACTGTAGGGGTAAGACCAACATACGACACATGTTCAGGAGATATAACATCATAAGCAACAGGAGTTCCAAAGAAACAGTCACATAATGCGATGACACTTTTCATACATTGCATGAGAATGAGAGTACTTAGCGTGTTACAAGATCTAAACATAAATTCAAATCTTAATTGTACGTTTGCTCGCAGAGAGCCACAGCAAAATTACGAAAGGAAAAAAAAAAGTTTCTCGCTTACTACTTTTCCGCTGTTCATGCAGTAAGACTACGGCATTCGGTATAACTTTACAATTTATAATTTCTGCACTACAAATTGTACTCGAAGAAAATTTTACAAACAGTATGAACTGAAACAGTTGAATGTACCTTCGAAATTGTATCACAGTACGACACGTAGTTCATGAGGTATGAGGACAGTAACGTTCATGGAAAACCGCCCCAACATGCACCAGGTTTTAATCTATTACTTCTTTACTATTAACCGTATTCGCAACAGAATTTACAGACATAAAGCACTTATACATGTGAATATATAGCTGCAAAATTATACAATTGTACAACGCGTAGCTTCATAAATGTGAAGTGATATATATTGCGATGACTAAAAACCTGTCACATCATACAATATATTTACTTATTTAATACTAAGACACTCCTGTATTACAGTCAGCTGTAGGGAATTACTGGAAGCTGACAGTGCTGTTCACAACGTTGAACCAACTTTAAACTGTGAAGCGCATACGGCTGCAGGTGAAAGCAATAGACTTCTACAGAGCTACAAGGAAAGGAAGAGAATGTAAGAGTGTATAACCAACGAATACCCATTATTTCCGACAGATCTACCTTTTAACTGCAGTCTACAGTGAGACTTGCATTTTCTATTACGATTAATTATCCCAAGGTAATCTATTAAATACTGCGAAGTGTATTTGATATCTCCACGCATCTCACACGGACAATTATATGTCGCTTGCTCAGGAGGGGCCTACGAAAGAATTTATTCATATTAGATGCTGGACAAGTAACAAGAAATATTGTTTACAGTCAAGTCTGAAAAACAATGAATGTATAAATGTTACATATCATTTGTATTTTGATTACTACCTTCTTGGATACGGCACTTATAACTTTGTACAATATGCAAATACAGTATTATTTCTTATATATTCTCTCATAAATATGTTTTTAGAAGAAAAAAGTAGTTAGACGGAGAGAGAAGGAATAGGAGAAGTACTAACTCAAGGCTTGAATAAATACTCGGGCAACTCTAGGTTTTCAGCTAGTTGCAAATGAAACACGTTATTAAGTTAACTTCATTACATCAGCAGACGTATCAGAACTACTACCACACTCATTAGAGTCTAATATAACAAACTACGTCACATAAAACATTACCTAATCCTTAAACATGATTTAATATGATTATCAACAACGGATTTTACGATAGTGTGGGGAAGTCAAATATTCAAATGTTTGTTAAGCTTATGGGACTTAACTACGGGGTCATTAGTCCCTAAACTTACAAACTACTTATGAACTACTTACGAACTAGGACGGCACAAATATCCATGCCCGAGGGGGGATTCGAACCCACGACCGTAGTGGCCGTGCTGACCGTGACTGGAGCGCCTCAGTCACCTCGGCCACCGCGGCCGGCTGTGGGGAAGTCCTAAATTTCTATAGACAAAGTACTTTGGCTCTCTAAATCGTTTCCTCACAATTGCGAAACGTCTTTTCGGTGGCGAGCGGTTTTGTATTAACCGATTGTTGAACTAACAATATAATAAAAACTCGTTTAATAACAACCAACGCTCTATGGAAACTTCAATATTAACAGAGGATCATCAACAATTTCTCTGTACTCATACATGAATAAATATCTGTACACATCTTTGAACTTTGAATTATATGACGAACTATCTTGTCCTGGAATCAAACTAATCGCCTGCAGCCAATGCTAACTAAGCAAAGCATTTGTGTCTTACAGGTACTCGATCATGACAGACTCTTTCATAGCTGAGTAGTCATAAAAATTAATGAATTATCGGAGATATCACAATCTGAACAAGTTAAATGCCAGTTTTAATTTTGTTTTATTGTATTTCTTATCTATTTCTTTATTTATGATTATAATGAACCAGGAAGTTATTTAAGACCCTACCTACGGGTAACATATTGCACGTGCTCGAGTTACATAAGAAACTGCTTCTGCCGGAGGTTCGAATCCTCCCTCAGGCATGGGCTGGTTTAAGTAGTTGATAAACCAAGGGACTAATGACAATATTGGTCTCATAAATATTTGATTTTAAGTTACATATCCAGTATCTAAATGTGTGGTAACTAGGTGAAGTCAAATAGGAGCAGTCGAATTTTTTCACCAACAACAAGATGTATGACTCTGTAAGAAGGATATAATTACGTTATGCCTGACCGCTAATCGAATCAAGAACCTACCGACATCCTTTGCATGCACGAATAGACATTAAATCTCAAATGTTAACGGTAATGAGGATGCGTGCATGTCATACTAGTAACAACGGCACCTGTTGTTGTTATTAATAATGCAAGAAGAGATATTACAAATTATTTTTTACTAATAGCCAGTATGTTCCATCTAGAGATTCAAATGAAATTATGAATATTTTGTGCTAGACGCGGATTCGAGTGCCTGTACGTGCCTTTCCTAGAAACCTAGAGGAGTCGGCAGTCTCGGAGAAAGCAACAAAATGATCCAACTATATGGTTCCGAGAGGGTCGAATACCGCAAATGAGGTGGTCCGAATGAGAATCTCAGTCCAGGACCATAATATTCAAATGTAATAAGTTCAAATTTAATATCTATCATGTGACATAAACGACCATTGTTGTATAAAATAAAATAAACTATTTCTGCCTACAGAGTTACTGATACCCTTATATTCTGCCTGTTATTGCTAACAATACAGCGGCTCTGACCCTATTGACAGTGACGGCTTATTACAAATTTTGAACTACGGAGCAACTCGTCTTTCTTCACTTGGCGTTTCCAGAGGTGAAGTAGATATGAACGTACCTGTTAAAAATGTACGCCTGAAGGGGGGAATCGAACGTACACATTGCAAATATTAATATGCAAGCGACCACCAGACAAGTACAGCAAGGTAACATGGAATGCGTTTAGCATTTATACTATTGGCGGTGAAGGCAATGTGACGGTCCATGAGATGTTCAACTATAAGGAAGCGTCTGACGCAGAAATATATACTACTCTAATGTCAACGGGATGTAAGGACAACTCCAGCCATCCCTATGCAGAGACATTATGGAATTTCCACTATTTCAACAAATTCCTTAATTTTGGAACACCACTACCGGCTGTGCATTTTGCAGATAATACGATTATTACTGTCAGCATTACTATTATTATCTACATACTGCTGGTGGGGCACGGATGTTGCAGAGAATTTTAGGTTTTTCACTCATTTTTAGAAGCAGTTGCGAAGATTCAAGAAAATGTATTTCTGGACTAAATACACTACAACATGGTTTGACGACAGATTTAAATAGAAAACACCTGGTTTCTACACACACGGAATCTGTAAACCAGCTGAACATTTTGAGGCACTGTCATATAATACGAGAGAATGTCGTCCTGGAAATAGCTAAACAATTTTGATGGAGTAGTTTTGTTAAGAATTCCCTATTGATTTTTACTCTGGATACCTGTAGCTTTGTCACAGAACATCTACAACATTTGCATTCAGCAAGAACGACTTTACAAGGGAACAGCACCTTCTCATCGCAGGCCAGTATGCTACCCTAGGTCTGGCGAAGACTTCTGGTATTTGGTTCTTCCTTACTGCCCTAAAAGGTGCTAGACCAGATCAAACGAAACATGAAAGAAACTGGTTGCAATTTTCGCGTGGGTTGACTTTCCTGGACTCAAAAACATTAAATAATAACTTTTTCACACCTTAAGTGAAAATCACCAGATAATTGAATGGAAATGACATGAAAAATCAAGTGAACTTATCAGCTTTATTCTCTGCCAACCAGGAAGTAATTCGCGCTCACAGAGTTGCCAAACGTAAAGTACAATGTTGCCGAATCTCAATTAGACTAGCGACAGGCAGAATACGTTCCCTCGGAAACTGTGTTCCTAGTGCTGGCAAGTGTTGACGGAGATCGCTGCTTCAAAGGTAGAAGTATCTAGCATAGAACATTGGGTTTTAATCGCATTTCCTTAACTATTAGCCGTATCGAAAGCACCGTCACGAATAATATCCAGGTGTACCGACTGCAACCCGAACATCGTACATGAAAGTAGGAGGCGAGGTACTGGCAGAAGTAAAGTTGTGAGGCGGTATCGTGAGTCGTGTCGGGATAGCACAGTCGGTAGTGCGCTTGCCCGCGAAAGGCAAAGGTCCCAGGTTCGAGTCCCGGTTCCGGCACGCAATTTTAATCTGCCAGGAAGTTTCATATCGTACATGAAGTCTAGGTGTTTGAGTGACTCTCCTCTTCACTAGCTGTCGTACTTTTTCTGCCTTAAGAAACAGCAGACTGACACCTTTCATCCGAATCGATTACCTACTTTATCATCAGCAGACGCTATTGATATTTTGAGAATAAATATACATAAATATTATATACCTAAATATGAGTCGTTATAAAATATTTCATTGGCACCACATCTTCCACACTAATGCACAAAAGTAAAGACAGCATTAACTGATTACAAAATGCGAACATTCGAAAATAAATTTCATAAGTTGTGAGTATATAGCTTCCGATCAGACAAACAAAGCATACAAATAAATCTTTCCTAGTGACTGAAAAATAAAACCTTTATATATGGTCTTAGGGCACACAACTGCTGAGGTCATTAGCGCCCGAATCAATACTGAGATATACCGAAGGAAAATAAGCCTATATGAAAACAGCTAAAACATAGGGTAAAACACAACAAAAGGAAGAGCTAAATGTCATTTGACAGATTGGTCAAGTTGATAAAATTCAAGACTCGATCAGCAGCTTTTGCGTCATCAGCTAAAATTTCTTCCAGTGTATTCGGTAGATTCAGTGCAATACGAATAGGAGTAAAATATGGACAAGACAATAAAACATGGGCGCACCGTCAGCGGGTGACCACAGGTACATAACGGTGCGGGGTCACCAGTTAACAAGTGGCGGTGGCTGAACCGGCAATGTCCGATCTGCAACCGGGCCAAGATGACCTCTTCTCGTCGATATAAGGCGACAGGAAAGAGCCCCTCGAATATCATTCGATGGGACACAGAACGCAGCTGTCCGAGGTAGGAGAGTTGCAGCATTGGCTGCATAAATATTAAGCAAGTGAACAATTGCAACGGCGTTCCGATATCAGCTTCTGATTAAATGAAAGAAGGAGCATTTGTGATGAGAATATGAAACTAGGAACAAAACGTCACCACAGGATTGCCTGGAACATGTACTGTAATTCATTCTATAAAAGCCAAAGGGACTAAAAGTATCGTCTACATTTAACGATTACAGTGTAACTGCTGGTGATGTTTTGTAAGTACAACGGATTTGCTTTTTGAAAGTAACCATCTCATCATTTGACTGCAGTGATTCAGGGAAATCACTTCATAAACTGAAGTACAAATAGTCAGGAAAACTATACACCTCCGTCATTATATCACCGTGCAGTCACAAATTCTTGAAAACTAAATTGAAGTATCGAATTTTAATACTAATTATTCTCTGAGGCCAAAGAAACACTTAATTAAATTAAAAGCTCTCTGTATATGTAGCCGTTAAGAGTTGTAATAGGAAGTAGATGCATTCATGTAAAGGAAGGCTTCCGTGATCGTTGTCATTGTCAATTAAGTTCTTCTGGGCATTGGACTGCATCGTCAGTATATCAAATTTCATCGTTGTTTCGGCCAATGTTGCAAGCTGCCTTCTTCTGGGTGTCGATGCGGTTCAACGCCCAGAAAATTTTAGATACCTGCATATCTATAACGCTGATGTTGTCTTTGCTGTTGCGCATTGAAAGCTTTAATAAAAAAAAGTGAACATCGAAAATTTTAAATAATACCAACGTTCTGACCTGTGTACCGATCCGATGATATGACAGAAATAACATCCAAAATTAGGAACGTTTCACGAAATCGCATTCTAGGAACGTTAGGCTTAAATGGTTCATTTGCAGCCGGCCGCAGTAACCGAGTGGTCTGCGGCGTGCCAGTCACGGTCTGCACGGCCGCTGCGGTCGGGGGTTCGAATCCCCCTCGGGTATGGATGTTTGTGCCGTCTTTAGTATAAGCTAGTTCATAAGTATTTGGAAGTTTAGGGACTGATGACCCCGTAGTTAAGTCCCATAAGCTCTACAAACATTTGAACATTCGGTTCATTTGCAGTAACTCTCCCTAACACTATACTAAAATGCCACGACTGCTAGTTCGATTACCTAGTCACCAGTGGAAATCAACACATCGTAGTAATAACGTCTGTAAATAACGTTACTTCTTGAATTCTTATTTCGCTTACTTTTCTATAATATTAGCTTCTTGTCATTTTCTTATCACAAAATCCGATGCAAGTTCCCAAGTCTTAATTCCTTAATTCTTAGAAGCTACGATGAGGGAAAGAGGGACAGAGAGATATAAGTGAAGGAGAAGGTCGACGGGCGGGAGAAGACAGAAGGGAAGCAAGAGACAGTGTGTGTGAGAGAGAGAGAAAGAGAGCGAGGGGGAAGGATAAGCAGAGGGTAGAAAGGATTGCATGTCTCTATGGCAATAGAATATATGATTGTTTCCTGTAAATCGTCTTAAATGGTTAATCATGTCATCTTATGCTGATAATATGCCCTTTTCCTTCATGAATTGCAGCATTCCTTTATAAAAACGGAAATAAAATTCAAGAAATTTGTAAAGCCGCTAAAACGTTTCATTTGAATTATGTGATGCCTATGACGTCAAACCACTTGGTGCTGCTCCTGTTGTTGTAACATTCGCTAACAGGAAAAATCTTTATAAATGTTGCATAGCTCCGAACTGTACAAATATATGTACAAAAAGTACAGAAGTATTGTGGTTTTGCGTGTTTCAACCAATGAGAAATGCGTAAAATGTGCTTTAAAATTGCTCGTAGAGAGCCAAATGAGATAGCGGTCACATCGTGCTTATATTTTTATGGGGATCTCTTTTATATAAGTAAACATTGCATACAACAATTATTATTCTATTATTTTCCTGTTGGTATGAAGCATCAAGATCTGCTGCAGCAAAGGTTTACATCTGCTAAACAGGTGTTCACGGTATGACACGGCAACGACTTGTTTTTAAAATCGTCTGCAAATGTAGTCGGTGAATGTAAAATTTTCAGGTTGATTGTCTTTCTAATATTTACATCAGTGATGCACTATTCAGTATACGATAGCTAAATCTACGATTTATCTTAAAACCCTTCTTGGGCGCGTCTGATGAAAGCCAACTATTTTGAGTACAATTTGAAATAATTTCGTCAATAATTCCATTCTACTTCACAGTATCTCGCTCTCCACGATAACAGAAAGAGAAAAAAATAGGAAACGGTTGGATTTGAGCACGGACTCCAAAATCCGTAAACCACGACTGGAACCATTAGACTACCAAGCTCTTATGAAGCAGATTAAGTAAATTCAGAACTTAAACCTTTATTCTTTTGGAAAATATTTATTGTTGGCACCTTTCTGTCCTTTATTTTCATTCTTCTTTAGACTCCGAAGTTCCCAATTACTCACAATATTGGCGTACGACATTTCATATCTTTAGAGTCAGTCCTTTGGCACAAACACGCAACAGTCTAGTTTAAATCTAGGTATATTTTAGTTAAACACAGTTTTCACCTTTCTTATTTACACGTAATCTGGGTTGTTCAAATGTTTGTAGAGCTTATGGGACTTAACTAAGGGATCTTGAGTCCCTAAACTTACAAACAACTTATGAACTACCTAAGGACGGTACAAATATCTATGCCCGAGGGGGGGGGGATTCGAACGCCCGACCGTAGTGTCCGTGCAGACTGTGATTGGCGCGCCGCAGACCGCTCGGCCACCGCGGCCGCCTCTGGGTTGTTATTGAAAACAAAACTACCATAAACGCATCAACTTTCGTAAGGTATTCCACTATCAGACATCACAACATTATTTTTCATTCTTACATAAAAGTTGTAAATGAGTTTTCCATCAGAAAAATCTTAACTGTACGCAGAAAAAGTAACGAAAAGTCTAGTAACTTTTGCTAACAGTGCTAAAAAATATATCTTCGTCTTCCTCGTGTTGTGTGACGTCATCAGAGCTTCAGGCAACAACAGAACTTTACCTATTCCGTCACCTAATTTTCAATATTTGACTTATAAGCTTTAAATTCAGAAAGTAACAGATGCTTTCTAATGATCGAAAATGCTACTCGCACAATATAATTTACAGAATAACAACAACTGGAATCGGACTTTTAACATACGAGAATAGCCTATATATATAGCATACTCCCGATTTGGTGAGGCATTTTATTTTCACGTTTATGCAGAAAATTATGAAATTACTTTAACTTACCTGTTATTCCATATAGCCACAGCAACAAAAAACTGGGAATTGATTAGACTCGTTAATTTTTTTGGTTCGTGTGTATTAGCAAGAATTATTATTTACTGTACCATTCGTTTATGCCAAACAAACTCAGTGAAGCTCTGCCGGGATTAGCTAGTAAATTCAAAATTTTGGACGTTGGTAATTTTAAAAAAAAAGGAAAAATCTTCCTTCCTTTTCTGTGAATTGGTGTAGTCTACTGTAGGTAATATCTCTTTGCCAGCCAAATTCTACAGCGGTCCAGATCTGCAAGCCAGATTATTGTGGTATTCTACAGAAGTCATCCGTAATTAAAGAGCTAAACATCGCTCTCTGCGTGACCTTAAAGCAAGCGTTGATAAATGCACAAATGATGTTAAAACGTCATATACCATTTTTCATGGCCTATAGAATAAATTATAATAAACGTTTGTCCTACGAGTTAGTCAACGAAGCTGTCGTAATTATTAACTTATCGGCGTATTTTAATAATTAAACAATGGTAAATAAATCACATCTCACCCAATATTAGGGAGGAATGCAGGTTAGGATTTGCCGTCCCGTCGCCAGCCTGGTCAGCAGATGCGAAGTTCATGTTCGGATAGTTTGGGTAAAGATGGGGAAGGAAGTCGGCCGTGCTCTTATAAGGAACCATCCCGGAACTTGCCTGGAGGGATACCAGAAAATCATGGAAAACGTAAATCTGGATTACTGGAGGTGGATTAGAGCCATTCTCGCACATCCACGATTAGTGTAACCTCTTAATGTTTCTTTTGCGTCTCTCTTGTTTCTAGGAATTCTGGGAAGTTCATACACCACGCGCTTTTCACATTTACTTACAAAACATCATCAGCAGTTAGACAGTACGAGTTACGACTGTTACGAGTAGACGATTGTAGAATGAATTACATGGTCCAGACCATCCTGTGGTGACGTTTTGTTCCTCGTTTCATATTCTCATCACAAATGTTCCTCCTTTTATTTAGTCAGAAGCCGGTACCGTACCAGCGTTGCAATTGTTCTCTTGCTTAATATTTATGCAGATGGTAGGTCCTATTTTTCCAGTCATTGGGAAATATGGCACGATTTGTTTGATTGGAAGCAATATGCGCACAACTTACGGAATTTGTTTAAAAAAAAAAGTTCAAATGTTTGTTAAGCTTATGGGACCCAACTACGGGGTCATCAGTCCCTAAACTGACAAACTACTTACGAACTAGGACGGCGCAAATATCCATGCCCGAGGGGGGATTCGAACCCCCGACAGTAGTGGCCGTGCAGACCGTGACTGGAGCGCCTCAGTCTCCTCGGCCACCGCGGCCGGCAATTTGTTTTCGAATTTCCTTATTCTGTTACGAGTTAAATACTGTTTATTAATATAGCAACAGGCCTTTTTCGGCACTGTGGCCATCATCAGGCTATGTCCATATGGCATCGTGGAGGTATTACATATAACTTTTATACTGCAATTATATGCAGTTGTTATATGTCCACGATGCCATATGGGCATAACATGACGATGGCCACAGTGCCGAAATAGGCCTATTGTTATACTAATAAACAGTATTTAGCAGCTACAAAATAAAGCAGCATTTTAGTATTATTTGTATTAACAATATGTCCTTAAAAGACATCTACAATGTTGCAGGCCCAAATGAAATGAAATTTGTAACCAGTGTTACGCTGTCTTTAGATTTATGCATTTATGTGTTAGATGTGAAGCCAATGAAATAATTTATAACTGAAGTCGTATTCAGGTATATAATATTTAAATGTATCATGCTCAAAATATTAACAGCGTCTGGTGATGTTAAAATAGGAAATCGCTTTGGATGAACTTTTTTTTCAGTCTGCAGCTTCTTGAGGCAGGAAAACTAAACTACTTACGACAGCTACTGAAGAGGAGGGCCACGCAAACACCTGGACTTCATTTATGATGTTCCGGTTGCAGTCGGTACATCTGGATATTATTCGTGACGGTGGTTTCGATGCAGCTAATAGTTAAGGATATGCGATTAAGACTCATTGCTCTATGCTAGATATTTCTCCTGTCAGTCAACACGGTAGGAGGCTGCGCGCCGCTCCTTTGAAGCAGCGATCTCCATCAGCGCTTGCCAGCACTAGGAACACAGATGCCGAATAAACGTATTCTATCGCTAGTCTGAGAATTGGCAACATTGTAGGTCGGGAATTATTTCCTGGTTAGCAGAGAAGCAAGCTGATTAATTCAATTGGTTTTTCATGTCATTTCCATTCAATGATCTGGTGATTTTCATTTAAGGTGTGACATAAAGTTATGATTTAATGTTTTTGAGTTCGGGAAAAGCATTCAATGCGAAAATTGCAATCAATCTCATTTTCAGGTTTCCCTTGGTCTAGTAACTATTGGGGTAGTAAGGAAGACCCAATACCGAAAGTCTTCGTCAGCACTTTGGTAACGTAATTTGCTGCGAAGAGGTGGTGCTGTTTGCTCCCGAAGCAGGTCTTGTTGAAAGCAAATGTTTTTATCTACCCTGTGACAAAGTTACAGGGTACCAGGTTGAAAATCAATAGGGAATTCTTATCAAAACTACTCCGTTAAAAGTTGTTTAGCTATTTCCAGGACGGCATTCTCTCATATTATTTGAAAGCGACTCAAATGCTCAGGTGGTTTACCGATTTTGCGCGTATAGAAACCAGCTGTTTTCTAGTCAAAGCTGTCGGACAATCCATGTCAGAGTGTATTTAGTCCAGAAATACATTTCTTGATGGTGGAACAACTGCTTCAAACATGAGGCAGGAAAACGGAAGATAATAATAGTTTTTCTGTTTTCTAGTCAAAGCTGTCGCACAATCCATGTCAGAGTGTATTTAGTCCAGAAATACATTTTCTTGATGGTGGAACAACTGCTTCAAACATGAGGCAGGAAAACGGAAGATAATAATAGTAATGGTAGCAGTAACAAAAGAATTATCTGAAAAATTCACAACCTGCAGTGGTGTTTTTCAAGCTAAGGAATTTGATGAAATAGAGAAAATTCCATAATGTCTTTGCATCGCAATATGACGGCATCGGTCCTCTTTACATCCCATTGACATTAGAGTAGTATAATTTCTGTGTCAGAAGCATGCTTATAGTTGACCATTTCATTGAGCATCACATTATTTTCACCCCCTGTAGTTGGTATACTATCAGCATTCCATCTTTCCTTGCGGTAGTGGTTTGGTGGATCGCTTGTAGTTTAATATCTGCAATGTTTGCGGTCGATTATTCCCTTCAGGCACTATCATATCTCCACCTCCAGTAACACTAAGTGAAGGACGTCACGTTCAAAATCTATAACAAACCGAATCAGTTCTCTATCAACTGGCATAGAACCTATTTATCGTTGGCAGTAACAGGCAGAACATATGGCAATCAGTACCTCTGTCGCCAGAAAGCTTTTCTTAAATTAAAAACTTTATTTTATTATGAGAATCTTTGTTACGATCGAGTATCGGTAAGACACGAATTCTCTGCTTGTTTAGCATTTCCAGTACAAGATAGTTTGTCACATTATTCCAAGTTCAAAGATATGTACAAATACTTTTTCAGGTATGAGTACAGACAAATTGTTAGTGATTCTCAGTTAACTTTGATGTTTCCATAGCGCGTTTACTGCTGTTAAACGAGTTTTTTTTCTGATTACATCAAGAATCGGTTAATACAAAACCGCTCTGCCGCGCTGAATGGCCGCGAGATCTACGGCGCCATTCTACGACTGGCCAGACGTTACCGCCGGAGGTTCGAGTCCTCCCGCCTGTGTGTGTGTGTGTGTGTGTGTGTGTGTGTGTGTGTGTGTGTGTGTGTGTGTGTGTGTGTTTGTGTTTTGCCCTTAATGTAAGTTACTTTAATTGGTTTCTACGTCTAGGGACTGATGCACATAGCCGTTTGGTCCAATAAGTTTACAAAAATTTGAACATTTGAAAACCGCTCGCCACCGGAACGACGTTTCGTAGTTGTGAGAAAACGGTTTGGAGAGCAAAAGTACTTCGAATTTCTATATAACTTTAGGAATTCCGATACTATGGTAAAATCTGTTGTTCATAACAATATTAAATTTTGTTTATGTGGTGTCGCACAAGTACAAAGTGCGCGCCACCTACTTTCGCCGCGCGCCGCCATGCACGCACGGCGCGGCGTTTTTACGACGACAGCCACGAGCGCCCTCTGCTGCAACTCCGCTCGTGGCCACCACTGAACGACATCGTTCACTTGGGACTGAGTTAGGAACCAGTAAAGACTTCGGAATCCGATAGGCACCAGTGAAGACTTGGCTCTCAGTTAGGCACTAGGCAGGACTCTAGCTCAACTATGTATCAACATTCTGCAATTCTGAATTGTGTAAAAGTTAAGTATTGTAATAATTCTGTGCAATATATATATCGTTCTAATTTACTCTAGTGTTTCTAGTTTCTGGCTGCTCCCCTCCGTACCTGCACCAGCGTGCTATCTTTATTCCTGTGTCGGTCTCATTCCACTCGGCCACCGACACCTACGACGGAAACGAGACACAAAAGCGGAGACGAGGCTGGGACACAAAAGTGGCGACGAGGAGTGATAGACGAACCTTGGACCAGTCCTCTTGCAGCAGCCTGACAGCAGCAGTCGGAGCATGCAGAAACTGCTCCCGCCCACCCACCCTTATTTTTAGAATTTTGGGGGAACATTTTCAGTTACGTGTTTTGTGGACTTTTTTTGTTGCAGAGCGTCCTCTTTCATATTGCATTTGTGTTTTGTTATAATTTACTTGTATGCGCGGCGCCTAATCGGTCAGCATGGCCACTACCCCGAACCCAAACTTAATGGAAATTATTCAGTTACAGACGGCGCAAATAACACAACTTCTCCAGGCAGTGGCGCAGTTGACGACTTCTCAACAACAGCCGTCACATCAGCAGCCCACACCTGCCGCCGCAACGCTTCCTACGTTTCGCCAGTACAACGAACGTGAGGAAGAATGGAGCGAGTATTTCGCACAGTTTCAAGAACTCGTCGCGGCTCATCAACTTACAGGTCAGACTGTTAAGCATCTGCTATTATCTGTGGTGGGCACCAACACCGTGTTCCTGAAAAAACTTTTCCCCGACGTATCTCCTCGTGATGTTGACTTTGAACAATTAGTAGAGGCACTAAATGCTCATTATGAGAGAAAAGTTCTCGTAGCTGCGGCACGGTACCGATTTTTCAGACTTAAAAAATTACCGCAGCAGTCACACCAAGAGTGGATTACGGAATTGAAGGGCTTATCCCGCCAATGTAAATTTACTTGCTCTTGTGGACTTTCGTATAGTGACGTGATGTTGAGGGATGCGATTACGCAGAACATTCAGGACCCCAGAATTAGGGCAGCAATTCTAAAACAATCTGACTCTTCATTAGACAGTGTACTGCAGCTTATTGAAGCGCATGATACTTTTGACTTAGCAGATGTAGAAATGCAAAGCCACAGTGTTAACTCAGTGCGCCGCAATGGACGCTTTCCTAGCCGTAGTTCTCAGTGCAGCACTAGTGATTGTTACAATAGTACAGGCCGTGCTGAACAGACAGTGAATAGTAGCCAGTGTAAAAGTGCGACACAAAGGTCGCCCCGTCGTGTTAGAAACAGTGATTTGAATAACGGGCGCCAACGCTCATTTCAGAAAAATGTACGTAAATCTTGCCCCCAGTGAGTGTCTCGCCAGAAGCGTGCTCATTGCCCTAGTCGCAACGCAATCTGTTATCAATGTGGCAAATCGGGACATGTGCAGTCTGTGTGTATGCAAATTAGGAACGGTACCGTTAGAAACGGTGCTTCGCAGAGTGCGAGAACAGTTCATTCTGTAAATGTTATACGGGCTGTGGAATTGAACAGTGCTTTCCTTGGATCTCAATTGCATGAAAGTAGTTCTGCGCCTATGGCAAAACTATATAGTGCACCACGTAGCAAGCGCCGACGAGCGCGTAAAACAGTGCAACGGAAAAGGGTTCGGGACAAGCAAAATGACTATGAACAGTGCAATCCTGTAGTGAACCTAGTGCCTTCTACAACTTCTCCTTGTGATAGTGCCCAGTACTGTGTAGCTAGTGACAGTAGACATCAAGTAGCTACTCAAAAGTGTTATGCAGTAGTTAGTACATCTGGAGTAGCTTCGCATGCTTGCGCGGACGCCGATCCGGCGGTAGTGCCATCTAGTGACAGTGTTGTTAATCCGCTGCGTGCCGAGTCTGCGCCGCTTACTTCACTACGCGGCCCGCGCAAGCGCAGTAAACAAACCGTAGCAGACGTTGCCCACATTCACGCACCTGTCGAGCGCCGCAAGCAAAAACTGTTTGTGACTTTCTTCATAGAAAATAAGACGGTGCAATTTCAGCTTGATACTGGTTCCGCTGTCACATTAATAAATAAAGATACTTATGAACTTCTGGGTTCGCCAAAATTGTCGCCGTCACAGCAAGTGTTAACAGCTTATACAGGTCAAAATATTCCCGTGCTAGGAACGTGTAGCCTGCCCGCCTCTTTTCAAGGTGTAACAAAAACAGTTGTTTTTGTAGTTCTTCAGGCCAAATCGACACAGAAAATTTTTGGACTAGATGCTTTTGCCTTGTTTGGTTTATCAATTCAAAGAGATGTGCTTCAAATTTCGTCAATAGTGCCTCAGGATAAAATCAATGCATTGCGTGACAAATATAGTGAATTGTTTTCGCCGGAACTAGGTTGTGCAAAAGACTTCGTGGCACATGTAACTTTAAAAGAATCTGCAGTTCCAAAATTTCGTAAAGCTAGACCAGTGACTATCGCCTTGCGTGATACAGTTGCCGAAGAACATAAACGTTGGCAAGATAGTGGGGTGATTTCTCCTGTTTCTGCGATTCAGTGGGCCTCGCCTATAGTAATTATACCCAAGCCGTCAGGAAAACTTCGTCTCTGTGCGGACTTCAAATAAACAGTGAACAGTCAAACAATTGTCGACACTTATCCCCTACCCAGACTTGAGGAACTGATGGACAAATTAGGACAGTCTCGCTTCTTTTCCAAGATTGATTTAGCAGAGGCATACTTACAGATTCCACTTGATGACGAGTCAAAAAAGTTTTTCGTCATTAATACTCACATAGGCCTTTTTCAATTGCAGCGCCTACCCTTTGGCAGTTCTTCGGCCCCCGCTATTTTTCAGCGCTTTTTGGAACAGCTGACAGTTTCTGTACCGTGTTGCTCGACCTACTTAGATGATATTGTGGTATCCGGACGTACAGTTGAAGAACATTTAGTAAACCTGGAGTGCCTTTTCAAAGTTTTGACTGCAGCAGGTCTACGTTGTAATAAAGCAAAGTGTTCCTTTTTTCAGACTGAAATAGAGTACCTAGGCCATGTGATTAATGCCCAAGGAATCCATCCCTTACAGTCACATCTTCGAGCAATCAAAGACTTGCCTCCTCCTAAGAATGTGCATGAATTGCAAGCAGTATTGGGAAAGCTTAACTATTATTTCAGATTTATTCCCAATGCCTCTCAGATTGCAGCTCCACTGCATCACTTACGTAGGAAGAATGTTTCTTTTGTATGGTCTAAAGATTGCCAAGTTGCCTTTGACAAATTAAAGACTGCACTACTCAGTGATGCATGTTTGATTCCCTTTGACCCACAGAAGCCTGTAGTGCTAGCAGTTGATGCCTCATCGTACGGTCTGGGTGCTGTTTTGTCACATCGCATTGGATCTCACGATCGTCCTATTGCCTTTGCGTCCAAGCTATTGACGGCAACGCAAAAGAATTACAGTCAGATAGAAAAGGAGGCCTTAGCAATCATTTACGGTGTCACAAAGTTTCATCATTATCTCTATGGCAGAAAATTCTATTTGTTGACAGACCACAAGCCTCTCACGTCGTTGTTCTCACCCACAAAGCCAATTCCGCCACGAACGGCACAATAGCTTCAGATATGGTCCTTGATATTGTCTAATTATCAGTATGAAATTTTGTACCGACCTACCACTCAACACGCCAACGCGGACACACTTTCCCGACTTCCGGTTGGCCAGGATATATCATTTGATTCTTCAGATATGGCACGTTGTCAGATAGACTCCAGAGATGCTTCCGCTGTCGCAGACTTTCCTTTGAACTCTCGTCGGGTTGCACAGGAAATAGCTGCGGATGCAGACCTAAGTGTGGTAGCACGTTTTGTTCGCTCAGGGTGGCCTGCCAGAGCCAAAGACATTGATCGGCCTCTGGTTCGACGTTATTTTGCACAACGTCATGCATTATCTTTAAGTCAGGGTGTTCTGTTGTTACATACGGACAACGACCAAGCAAGAGTGATTGTTCCTCGTTCCCTGCAACGAGAAGTGTTACGCCTCCTGCATCAAGGACATTTGGGTATTGTTAGGACAAAGCAACTGGCCAGACGTCATTGTACCTGGGTTGGTATGGACGCTCAGATAGAGAACATGACGTCACAGTGTACAGTCTGTGCGGAGCATCAGGCGGCTCCTCCGCAACGTTTCTCAGACTGGCCACGCCCCAAGGGACCATGGCAACCTTTACACATTGACTTTGCCGGACCTTTCTGGAATACGCGCTGGTTAATCGTTGTAGACGCATTCAGCAAGTTTCCTTTCGTGATTGCCATGAACTCAACGACGGCTTCTAGTACAATCATTGCCTTAACATCAGTGTTTTGCATCGAAGGCTTGCCTGAAACTATCGTCAGTGACAATGGACCACAGTTTGTTAGTGCGGAATTTCAACAGTTTTGTCGTGGGAATGGCATTCAGCATATCACCACCGCACCTTTTCACCCTCAGTCCAATGGTGAAGCAGAACGTTTCGTTCGAACATGAAAGGTCAGCACTCCAGGCAGCAAGCTCTTCAAATTTTCCTGTCTACGTATCGATGCATGCCACGTGACGGCCCGTCTCCTGCCGAGCTGCTACACGGCCGCCGTCATCGCACTCTCCTTCACCTGCTGCAGCCTCCCACGCACCGAGTCGGTTCGTATGGCGCTACGCGTTTTCAGGTTTCTACGCCGGTGCTGTACAGGGTGTTTGCTGGAAACAAGAAGACATGGTTGCCAGGCATCATTCAACGCGTGCTTGGCCGCAATATGTATGTTGTACGTTCTTCCACAGGGTCGGAGCTGCGGCGCCACGCAAATCAATTGCGCCTGCACAGGTCGCGCGATCCTGCCTCGGGTCTCTTGATTCCAGACCCAGTTCACCGCCAGGGAGCACAGCCACATCGTTCGCCGACGGGTCCAGCGTCCCCGGACTACGAGATCCCGATGGATGTAGACGCGCCTCCTATGCAGTCGGCTCCTTCGCCTCCGTCGCTGCCTCAGCTGACAGCGTCAACGAGAGGGACTCCGGGACCGTGCGTGCCCCCGCCGCCTGGGCCACGCACCTCAGAAGAAGATGACCTGCTCCATCTGGGTGGAGGGGTGCGCCCTTCCCCTCGTTTTTGCGGGTTTTCCGGGGGATCGCAAGGCGGATGCCGGGGCGCGGACGGCGTCTCGATCCCAGCCTCAGCTACGACGCCCGTCCCACCAGTAACGCCCCCGCCCAGGCCCTCCTCCCAGTGCCGTCGCCGTGGGCCTCAGCCCTACGCCACGACGGCGCGGCGGTTTGGGGGGGGGGGAGGGGTGTGGTGTCGCACAAGTACAAAGTGCGCGCCACCTACTTTCGCCGCGCGCCGCCATGCACGCACGGCGCGGCGTTCTTACGACGACAGCCACGAGCGCCCTCTGCTGCAACTCCGCTCGTGGCCACCACTGAACGACATCGTTCACTTGGGACTGAGTTAGGAACCAGTAAAGACTTCGGAATCCGATAGGCACCAGTGAAGACTTGGCTATCAGTTAGGCACTAGGCAGGACTCTAGCTCAACTATGTATCAACATTCTGCAATTCTGAATTGTGTAAAAGTTAAGTACTGTAATAATTCTGTGCAATATATATATCGTTCTAATTTACTCTAGTGTTTCTAGTTTCTGGCTGCTCCCCTCCGTACCTGCACCAGCGTGCTATCTTTATTCCTGTGTCGGTCTCATTCCACTCGGCCACCGACACCTACGACGGAAACGAGACACAAAAGCGGCGACGAGGCTGGGACACAAAAGTTTAAGGATTACTGAATGTTTTAAGTGACGAAGTTTGTTATATCAGATATCAATGTTGGTGGTAACACTTTTGATATGTCACTTATTGTAATAATGTGGGGTTTACAAACGTCAAGAACTTAATAATGTGTTTCCTTTTATTTGCAATAGCGTGGTGTTAATTATCATCTGGAGTGATTGCCATAAAGAGCAGTTGTCTCTAGTGAATATATTATTTATAGTCTGACGACTAGGCTGCGAAGCGATTGCAGTACACGCGAGACAGCTACGTTATTTGGGATGCATGCACGTCAGGCGAAACGCAATTCATGATATTTCGTTCATGATAGTACATGCTTTCATGGGTGATACTACTGGTGATTCTGACCAAAAAAACTTGTAATAAACACTAATAAACATATTCCCTTTTCTTGTCCGTTTGCCGCTAAACTAATGAAAAGGACTAGGAACGAGGACGTGCAGGGTAAAGTAAATGAAGATACTGTTATGGTTTGTTTCATTGTGTAAGTTTCATGGAAAATGTTCAAATGTTTGTATAGCTTATGGGACTTAACTACGGGGTCATCAGTCCCTAAACTTACAAACTACTTACGAACTAGCTTATCCTAAGGACGGCACAAATATCCATGCCCGAGGGGGGATTCGAACCCCCGACAGTAGTGGCCGTGCAGACCGTGACTGGAGCGCCTCAGTCCCCTCGGCCACCGCGGCCGGCTATGTTTCCTCACAGAAGATGTTCATACAGTACACATTCAAGTAAAATGCATTCTGTTGCTCTTTTAGACAGGTGTTGTGTTGCATATCGGAGTTCAGTTCAACATTGCGACTGTTTGAACACCTTCTCTGAGGCAACTTCCATAATTGAACAAAACATAACAGTAGCAGCGCGGGAGTAGCCGAGCGGTCTGGAGCGCCACGTTACGGATCGTACGGCCTCCTGCATCGGATGATCTAATCTTCCCTCGGGCATGAATGTGTATGTTGTCCTTCGGTTAGTTTAACTTAGTTTAAGTTGTTTGTAAGACTAGGGACTGATGACCAACGTAGTTTGGTCACATAGGATTACAAACATTTGAACATATCAGTACCTTAACTTTCTGCCCCTGCAATTTTCTCGTTTCTATTTGTTTTCATTGGTTTGGTTGGAAATGGTTAAGAAAATGGCATAAGTTTATTAGAAGTTCTTCGTTCATAATCACCAATAGATAGCTGATGTACTGCTGAAAGTGAAAACACTTCGCGGTTGACAACTATGTTATTTACTATCAGTTGTTTCTGTTGGTCAAGAAAAGTCTATCCGGAGAACGTCCTCTTCTTCGACAAGTGAAAGTGACGAAAATATTTACAGGATGTGGTGTCCTTCATCTCGTAAATATTTGAAAACGTTAGGTTACTGCCTTGAGCAGATGAATAAAATTATTTTATACAACCAGTTTCGGTAGACTGACTATTAACAGGTCCATAAAATCATGTTAGGCGATATAAGAAATCATTAACGTCAGCAGATAAGAACAAGAGATAGTCATCATAACGTAACATGAATTACATTGCCAAGCCCTGTATATAAGAATAAATGCCTGTTTCCCCTCGATACGTTCCTAAACCATTCATACGATTGTAACGAAACTTTGCTGAGTGTTTCTCTGTAAGCGCGGGAAGGTTCCCGGCTTAAAAACAGAAGAGTACGACTCAAAATTAAGGAGAAATGTCATGAAGTCATAAAATCGAGATGCCAAGTGCTAAAATACCCAGATTCATACTTCCATTTTTTGTGAATGATAACACTTAGTGACTTACTATAATCTTTACAAATAATTATAACTTTTAAGAAAATTCTTATCGGTGACTCTGCCCCCCTCCGTCTTGTTTGACACACACACACACACACACACACACACACACACACACACACACACACACAAAATGATGAAATTTGAATCACAGTATGACACACAGCTGAGGAGATATGATATCAAACTTTGAGATGCGTATGACGGTTAGTTTTATCGCCTTTTTACTACTAAAGCCATTCGTTATTCATTTCGGAAACGTATAATAAAGATAAGTTTATAAAATGACAGCCGAATGCCAATGGAACGTTCAAATGTTTGTTAAGCTTAAGGGACTTACTGCGGGGTCATCAGTCCCTAAACTTACAAACTAATTATGGACTACCTTATTCTAAAGACGACACAAACATCCATGCCCGAGGGGGGGATTAGAACCCCTGACCGTAGCGGTCGTGCAGACTCTGACTGGCTCGCCGCAGACCGTTCGGCCACTGCGGCCGGACAAATGGAACGTTCTGTCAGCATTTCAAAACAATCGGTCTAGAACCTTCGGAGATTTGCGACTAGGAACTTTTAAATTTTTCTTTTGTTTGTTTTTAGTAGGAAATAGCGTCGAATTCTTTACCTACTGATTTGAAATTTTGACCTAATGTTGCATTATAATAAGGGCATTACAACGCATGTTAAAAGAAGGAAAAACTGTGCTATAGTTGAGTCACTGTAAGCTGATCCCTGACAGTTACAAATAGTTGTGCCGTTACTGCTTCATGCGCCTATTGCCGCCAGTTCAAAATGTTCAAATGTTTGTAGAGCTTAAGGGACTTAACTAAAGGCTCATCAGTCCCTAAACTTACAAACTAATTATGGACTACCTTATACTAAAGACGACACAAACATCCATGCCCGAGGGTGGATTCGAGCCCCCGACCAAAGCGGCCGTGCAGACCGTGACTGGCCCGCCGCAGACCTCTCGGTCACTGCGGCCGGCTGCCACCAGTTCTGTAATGGTATCTTGTAAATGTATTACGAGAATTCAACATTATAGTTTTCGTTTGAAGCAATTTGTGCTTCGTTGTTGAAAGCTTTCAACAGCACTGCAAGTTGGCAGGGATTAACTTACACCGACCCAACTACAGGCTCTAGAAGAAATGTTCTATTCATATATGAACTTTATCTACTTAAAGCCTAGCTTCGATTGCTAATTGAACATGAATGAATGTACTACCTAACACAGTTTCTTTATACTCAAAATCAATGAAAACAGAGTAATATATATGAGTCACATATATATTTGGTATTTTTCCATAGTCGATTGGGAGCGAAACGACGGCCAAAGAAGATATTGAGTACTCTAGGCAAATAGTGCAAGCAGTTGCCACGTACGCCTTCTACATAGCCGCTAAATAATGTGAAGGATTGAAATGTAAAATGAAGTCTCAATGAAAGCCTTTCGTACATCTATGTTAACTTACATACTGTGCAAATTACTGTGAGGCGAATAACAGATGTCACGTATCATGGTAGCACATGTTATAGTTCTTCCGGTTCCAACGGAATTTAGAACACAAGAACTTATACTGGATGTTGAAACTTAAAGTCGGATTTAGTAAGATAACTCTGACCTGTCGCAGGGAACAGACACATAACATACACCCCTGGCCATTAAAATTGCTACACCCCGAATATGACGTGCAACAAACGCGAAATTTAACCGACAGGAAGAAGATGCTGTGGTATGCAAATGATTAGCTTATCAGAGCATTCACACAAGGTTGGCGCCGGTGGAGACACCTACAACGTGCTGCTGTAAGGAAAGTTTCCAACCAATTTTTCACACACAAACAGCAGTTGACCGGCGTTGCCTGGTGAAAAGTAGTTGTGATGCCACGTGTAAGGAGGAGAAATGCTTACCATAACGTTTCCGACTTTGATAAAGGTCAGATTGTAGCGTATGGCGATTGCGGTTTATCGTATCGCGAAATTGCTGCTCGCGTTGGTCGCGATCCAATGACAGCCGAATATGGAATCGGTGGGTTCAGGTGGGCAATACAGAACGCCGTACTGGATCCCAATGGCCTCGTATCATTAGCAGTCGAGACGACAGGCATCATATCCGTCCGGCTGTAACGGATCGTGCAGCCACGTCTCGAGCCCTGAGTCAACAGATGGGGACGTTTGCAAGACAACAACCATCTGCACGAACAGTTCGACGACGTTTGCAGCAGTATGGACTATCAGCTCGGAGACCATGGCTGCGGTTACACTTGACGCTGCATCACAGACAGGAGCGCCTGCGATGGTGTATGAAACGACGAACCTGGGTGCACGAATGGCAAAGGTCATTTTTTCGGACAAATCCAGATTTTGTTTACGGCATCATAATGATCGCATCCGTGTTTGGCGGCATCGCGGTGAACGCACATTGGAAGCGTGTATTCGTCATCGCCATACTGGCGTATCACCCGGCGTGATGGTATGGGGTGCCGTTGGTTACACGTCTCGGTCACCTCTTGTCCGCATCGACGGCATTTTCAACAGTGGCCGTTACATTTCAGAAGTGTAACGACCTCTGGCTCTACCCTTCATTCGATCCATGCGAAACCCTACATTTCAGCAGGATAATGCACGACCCCATGATCCAGGTCCTGTACGGGCATTTCTGGATTCGGAAAATGTTCGACTTGTTGCCCTGGCCAGCACATTTTCCAGATCTTTCACCAATTGAAAACGTCTGGTCAATGGTTGCCGAGCAACGGGCTCGTAACAATACGCCAGTCACTTCTCTTGATGAAATGTGGTATCGTGTTGATGCTGCATGGTCATCTGTACCTGTACACGCCATCCAAGCTCTGTTTGACTCAATGCCCAGGCGTATCAAGGCCGTTATTACGGCCAGAGGTGGTTGCTCTGTGTACTGATTTCTCAGGATCTATGCACCCAAATAGCATGAAAATGTAATGACATGTCAGTTCTAGTATAATATATTTGCCCAATAAAAACCCGTTTATAATCTGCACTTCTTCTTGGTGTAGCTATTTTAATGGCCAGTGTATTGTTACACGTATACTAAATTACAGTGAATCTATCAGTGAAATAATTTGACGTAAATTGTCAAAAGGCGTTGATAATGTGTGTCTAGGTCAGTATTCTAATTCCGATCTCCTGATTACTAGGCAGTTTTCCTAACCACCGTGGTTCCACTCAACAACAGTCTGCACTGGCAAGTCTTCCGGTCAAAGCACCCTCCCTCCAATATGTCGCACATTACCTGACAGTTTCTCAGTCAATATCTGCGAGGTGCTGTGAAATAAGCCAACTGTTCAAAATCATAAGCTGAGCCGAAGATTAGTATTTCGAAAACAATATCGTTGAAACTGATTTATGAGAAACAAGAGAACTGTTAAGAAATAGCAAAAGAAAAAGAAAAGCCAAACAGAATATACGAATGCAGATAAAGATTTTTTTTAATGATCTTAGTAGATCCAGTAGCAGAAAGTATGAGACTTAAGATCAAATAAGGTAGGCAGGATAGATAATATGCATCAAATTTAAAAATGTATGTGATAGGCATGTATGCCTGAAGGACTTTTACATAGATTACAACGGTGGGTTTGTTGTGATGAACTCTTTAACAGGCCTTGAAGGTGACCAGACGTAACCCCGATACACTTCTTTTTATGAGTGTGTTGATGATCGTGTGACATTTAGACCCCAGCCTGCCTGGTACTTTTCAGCTGACGTCACTTCGGCGATTTACCATGAGGACGAAATAACAATACCCAGTCCCCGAGCGGAGAAAATCTTCGACCCGACCGGGAATAAACCCGGACCCCCTGCGTGGCAACCCACCACGGTGTCCACTAGATTATGGAAGTGGACTATGGGGGTGTTTAAGAGAGATATGTACGCTACATGTCTAAACGACTTCTTCGGTTTATTTTCGCTTCTAAAATCCCCTCATAAATTTCGACTGTTTGTTTCTAATTAGCTATGTATGTGGAGACTGAATTTTTGTTACGAAGAGAGTATTTGTTAAAGAAGTGATAAATTAATACTAACGTCAGAGGGAGATTTAGGCAACAATTGACAGAGACAGGGGGAAATAAAACAGTAGAAGAGGATTGGGTAGCACTGAGAGATGAAATAGTGAAGGCAGCAGAGGACAAAATAGGTAGAAAGGAACGACCTACAAAAAATCCTTGGATATCACTGGAAATACTAAATTTAATTGATGAAAGGAGAAAATATAAAAATGCAGTAAATGAAACAGGCAAAATGGAGTACAGACGACTAAAAAATGAGATTGACAGGAAGTGCAAAATGGCTAAGCAGGAGTGGCTAGAAGCCAACTGCAAATCTGTAGAAGAATGTATAAGAAGGGGAAAAGTAGATACCGCCTACAGGAAAATAAGAGAGACATTTGGGGACAAGAAAAGCAACTCTACGAATATCAAGAACTCAGATGGGAAACCAGTTCTCAGCAAAGAAGGGAAAGCTGAAAGGTGGAAAGAGTACATAGAGGAGCTCTATAAAGGAACTGAACTTAGAGACGATGTGGTAGGAAGGGAAGAGGAAGTAGATCAAGATGAAATAGGAGATACTATACTGAGAGATGAATTTGACAGAGCCTTGAAAGACCTAGGTCGGAACAAGGCCCCAGGAGTAGATGACATACCCTCAGAGCTACTAAAGTCTCTGGTGTGTAGGATGTATGAGACAGGCGAAATACCCTCAGACTTTAAGAAATATGTAATAATCCCCATTCCAAAGAAATCAGGCGCAGACAGGTGTGAAAATTACAGAACCATCAGTTTGATAAATCATGGTTGCAAAATTTTAACACGAATTATCTACAGGAGAATGGAAAAGCTGGTAGAAGCTGACGTCGGGGAAGATCATTTTGGATTCAGGAGGAACATAGGAACCCGGGAGGCAATACTCACTTTACGTCTTATCTTAGAAGATAGATTAAGGAAAGGCAAACCTACATTTTTAGCTTTTGTAGATTTGGAGAAAGCATTTGACAATGTGGACTGGAATACACTCTTTCAAATTCTGAAGTCAGCAGGGGTAAAATATAGGGAATGGAGAGTTATTTACAACTTGTACAAAAGCCAAACCGCAGTTATTAGACTCGAAGGGCATGAAAGGGAAGCATCAGTTGGGAAGGGAGTAAGACAGGGCTGTAGCCTTTCTCCGATGTTATTCAATTTGTACATCGAGCAGGTGGTGAAGGAAAGCAAGGAAAAATTTGGAATAGGGATTAAAGTTCAGGGGGAAGAAATAGAAACATTGCGTTTTGCTGATGACATTGTAATTCTGTCAGAGGCAGCAAAGGACCTGGAAGATCAGCTGAATGGAATGGACAGTGTGTTGAAGAGAGCGTATATAAAATGAACATTAACAAGAGCAAAACAAAAATAATGGAATGCGATCTTAGAAAATCAGGCGATGCTGAAGGAATTAGATTAGGTAACGAAACAATGAAGGTTGTAGATTAGTTTTGTTACTTGGGTAGTAAAATAACATGCGATGGTCGCAGTACAGAAGATATAAAACGCAGAATGGCAATGGGAAGAAAAGCATTTTTGAAAAAGAGAAATTTGCTAACATCGAATTTTAAGTTAAGTGTAAGGAAGTCTTTTCTGAAGGCATTTGTGTGGAGTGTTGCCTTTTACGGGAGTGAAACATGGATGATAAGCAGTGCGGACAGGAAGGGAATAGAGGCTTTTGAAATGTAGTGCTACAGAAGAATGCTGAAGATTAGGTGGGTAGATCGCATAACTAATGAAGAGGTGCTGAACAGAATTGGCGAGAATAGGAATTTTTGGCATACCCTGACTAAAAGAAGGGATCGCTTGGAGGACACATTCTTAGACATCGGGGAATCGTAAATTTAGCATTGGAGGGAAGTGTGTGGGGTAAAAATCGCAGAGGGAGACCAAGAGACGCGTATAGTAATCAGATTCAAATGGATGTGGGTTGCCGATCTTATGATGAGATGAAAAGGCTTGCTCAGGAAAGAGTAGGGTGGAGAGCTGCATCAAACCAGTCTGCGGACTGAAGACCATAACAACAAACAACAACAACAACGTCTGATGCTGAAATTGTACAGCATGAAAAGCGAAAAATGTAATAAGTGATTCTTTTTTCCTCTCACGATTTTGTGGGGAATGTCTGCAGAGAAAACTTCCGTAAAGGTTTGAAACTGTGTGTTAAATTCGTTAGAAATAACTTCGTGTTCTAATTTTCAAAAACTAGAACAATAAATTACGCTTGTATTATCGTGTAAAACATTAATGAGTAGGATATGGCAGCATTTTATATTTTTAAATTCAGCCAATAATCACGTGAAATACTGAAAATCTAATTTTTGTTCGTCCCGGCAGCTGTTAGGTCGCGTGCAACAGGTGGAGACCATGTTCCCAGTTCGCTTTTTAGTAATGTACCGTAGATAGCACGATACAGGCATACAGCACATGCCGCCGACATTTGCAGCGTTCTGCATGTATTTTCGGTGCATTACAGATACCAAGAAACATGAGGGTAAGGATTCACACGAAATGCAATTACTCTGTAACAAGTCAACGGGCACCACGGGACCTCTATATCAAAATACTCAAATAACAATCGTCAATGCGGTTCGTAATTTTGTTAGTGAAGTTCTGATTTACTCTTTATAAAGAGTCTGAAACCTTCCACTACCTCCAGATCTCTTCCATGTATTCACCCTTCGTTCATGATTATTATTACACTGTTAGCAACTATTAAATTATGCTCTGTGGCAAATCATTTGGCTGCTTTTATCGTTCCTTTCCATCAATTAATTTTATCTTGTTTTCTTTTCTCTTACTTCCACTATCTAATATTAAATTAACGTTTTCCTTCACTACATGATTAATTTTATTCCAGTCTATTAATCGTTTGCGAAACATCTTCATCTGCATTACATGGCTACTCTGCAATTTACACTTTAATGACTGGTAGAGAGGTGATCAAGAGATCAAACCAATTTTAGATTACTTATCTGTTATTCTATTCTTATATATTGGGCGAGAAGAAACAACAACTACATCTCTCCGTTCGAGCTCTGATCTCGGATTTCTCCAAATTTATGGTGATTTCTCCATTTGATGGTATAAGTCAACAATGGATATTGGCGTTGGGGGCGGGGGGAGTTTGTGATCGAAATTTCATAAGTAAATCTCCTTGCAATGAAACACGTCGTTGTAATGATAGCCAGCCCCTACTTGATTTTCGTGACACTCTGTTCTTTGTATCTCGACAATACGCGCTGTCCTTTTTAGTCTTTCGATATACTCCGTCAATACTAGCTGATAAAGATGGCTTTCCTTCAGTCATTACGAACTGTGACCGCTCTAGTTGGAAAGGACAAATTCAATCAAATATCTGACACTATATTCCACAATCATTCAATTTGTGAAGTACGGTGTTAAAACCGTTCTGGAAAGGTGGGGTTGTAGATCCTCCTTGACGAAAAACACATGTTTATTTACATACCTATATTAGTTTCAACGGAAATCCAGCCATCATCATCGGGTTTTTTATTTATTCTAAAACGGCAACATATACCGTGGAGTGTGCAACAGCTTAATGATATAAAGGTACGATAATGAATATTTACACAATGATACAGCTGATAAGTGTATACCTTATAATGTTTTCCACAGCGTTGTAACCATATTACTTCTACATTCTTTTAGAATAATAGTAATAAATTAAAAAAAAATTTAAAAATTTAAAAAAAATCTGATGATGGCGGGATTTTAGCTGAAACTGGTATAGGTAACTAAATAAACAAGTTTTTAAAAAGAGTTGACTGCCATTTGACTGAAAGATTTGTTTATTTTTACTACCTGGTTTCGGCCTTAGGCCATTTTCAAGTGATAAAAGTTGTCAGATAGGTTTCCTAACGTCATGGTCATAATAATAAAAACAATAAAATATGTCGGAATTATAAAACGGTTTTAAATTAAGATGCGGGAACAAAAGATCTTAAAAATTAAGATCTTAATTTAAAAATTAAGATGCGGAGACAAATGTGTCACCCGTTTTATAATTCCGACATGGACTCAACTCCGAATATTTTATTGTTTTTATTATTATGACCATGACGTTAAGAAACCTATCTGACAACTTTTATCACTTGAAAATGGCCTAAGGCCGAAACCAGGTAGTGACAATAAACAAAACTTTCAGTCAAATGGCGGTCAGCTCTTTTAAAAAATTTTATATGACTGACGCTCCTGACGCCTACAAAATTATAAATAAACAAGTGTTCTATATTTAGGCGGATCCACAACCCTAATAGAGTAACAGGAGAGTTTCTAACTGCAATGATTCCTTTTGGAAATCTAGAATACGAAATCAATTCCAGATTCCTTGTAGATAACACTTCGTGTGAGTAAAAAGCCAGTTGTATTACACAAGAAATATATTTCCTAAATACTTGTTGAAGATAGATCAACAAACAGTTATCTTCGAGGTTATTATAATGTTTGAACATGTATTACTATAAAAAAGTAACTTTTGAGTTTTGGAGGCCCCGCAGGACGAGAAGAACGAGACAGTCTGACCATAACTTATTGGTTACGAATTGTAGATTAAAACTTAAGAGACCGCAAAAAAGAAGATAATTAAGGAAATGGAATCTGGACAAATTGGAGGAACCAGAGGTGTTTGAGAGTTTTAGAGGGAGCATTAGGCAAGAGGCAAGGATTGACTGAAACGGGGAAAAATAATACAGTAGAAGAAGAATGGGTAGCTCTGAGAGATAAAGTAGTAAAGTCCGCAGAGGATCATTTAGGCAGAGATATGGCCTTATAGAAATCCTCGGTTAACACAGGAGATACTGAATTACTTGATGAAAGGAGAAAATATAAACATGCATCAACTGAAGCAGCCAAAAGGGAGTACAGACTTCTGAAAAGAGTACAGACTTCTTGACAGTAAATGCAGACAGGCTAGGCAAGGGTGGCATGAGTAGATGTGCAAGACAGTAAAAGAATGTATAACTAGGGGAAAGATACATACCGCCTACAGGAAAATAAAAGACGCATTTGGAGACGAAAAAAGGAGGGCTGTGAATATCAAGAATTCAAATGGAAAACCAGTACTGCAAAGAAGGAAAAGCTGAAAGATGGAAGGAATATATAGAAGGCCTTTACAAAGGAAATAAACTTGAAAGCATTGTTCTAGAAATGGAAGACGAAGTAGATGAAAATCAGATAGGAGATACTATACAGCAAGAAGAATTTGACAGAGCACTAAAGGATTTGAGTAGAAACAAGGCCACTGGAGTAGATGATGTCTCGTCTGAACTGTATTTACCGTTAGGAGAGCCAAACATCAACAAATTGTTCCACCTGGTAAGCAAGCTGTATGAGACGAGGTTTACAGACCAATGGAAAAACTGGTGCAATCCGACTTTGAAGAAGGTTAATTTGGATTTAGGAAAAATGTAGGAACACGCGAGGCAATACTCACCTTACGACTTATCCTAGAAGACACGTTAAGAAAAGACAAAATATGTTTTTAGAATTTGTAGACCTGGAGAAAGCTTTTGACAATGTTGACTGAAATACACTTTTCAGATTATAGGAAGAGAAAAGTTATATTCAACTTGTACAAAAACGAGGCAGCAATTATTGTAATCGAAGGACATTAAAGGATCGCAGTGGTTGGGAAGGGAGTAAGACAGGGTTGTAGCCTTTCCCCAATGTTGTTAAATCTATACATTGAGCAAGCTGTGAAGGGATACAAGGAGAAATTTGGAGAGGGAATTAAAGTCCAGGGAGAGGGAATAAAAACCTTGCGGTTTGCTGTTGACATAGTAATTTTGTCAGAGACAGCACAAGACCTGGAAGAGCAATGAAATGGAATGGACAGTGTCTTGAAAGGAAAGTATAAGATGAACATTAACAAGAATAAAACAAAGGTAATGGAATGTTGTGTCAGAAAATCAAGCGATGCTGAACGAATTAGTTTAGGTAGTAGGACAATAAAAATAGTAGATGAATTTTGTTCTGATGGCCGAAGTAAAGAAGATATAAAATGCAGAATAGCTATGGGAAGAAAAGCATTTCTGAAGACGCGAAATTTGTTGACATCCAATATTAGTTTAAATGTTAGGAGGTCCTTTCTGAAAGCAGTGTGGAGTATATGGGAGTGAAACATTGACGATAAGGAGTCGAGACAAAAAGATGATAGAAGCTTTCGAAATGTGGTGTTACAGACGAATGATTAAGATTAGAGGGGTAGATCACGTAACTAAGGAGGTCGTAACTAAGGAGGTGCTCAGGAGAATTGGGAAGCAAAGACGTTTCTGGCATATCCTGATTAAGAGAAGGGAGAGATTGGTGATCCGCCGCGGAGAGGCCGAGCGCATTGAGGTGCTATGCTACGCTGCGCGAGGTCTTCCCAGTAGGGTGTTCGAATCCCCCCCGGCGGGCATGGATGTTTGTGCCGTCTTTAGTATAAGCTAGTTCATAAGTAGTTTTGTAAGTTTAGGGGCTGATGACCCAGTAGTTAAGTCCCATAAGCTCTACAAACGTTTGAATATTTTATAGGTTGGTGGGGCACGTTCTCAGACATCAAGTATTCGTTAACTTAGCATTAGAAGAAAGTGTGTAAGGTAAAAATCGTAGAGGGAGACCGAGGGACGAATACAGTAAGCAGATTCAAAAGGATGTAGGTTGCCGTTCGTATTCTCAGATGAAGCGGTTTGCACAGGACAAGGTAAAGTGCTGCATCAAACCAGTCTGCGGACTGAAGACCACAACAACAAGAAGTTCTTAAGCCTAGTGACCGATGACCTCATCGTTTTGCTGCCTTAGGTTACAAACATTTAAACAAAACTAAGAAAGGATATCAATCAGTGAATGATGATAAAGTTATATGTAAACGCAATGTAATGATGCGAGTTAAGCATATTAAACGAATTGTTACAATTTTTCTAGTTTGCTGGAAGTTAGATTTTTCACATGTACTTTCACTCAGGTACTAAGAGCAATAACAAGATTTTGCTGGTGATTTATTTAGTCACCCACTCTCAGATTAGAGGAATATTTTTTCTTATTGGAAATAATGTGAAATTTCCATCGGATCGTAAAAGGAGAGAAAACTAGTTTCATATCATACCGTGTTTCAAAGTGTCGGAGAAGTATCATATTTTATTATTGACATTTCGTCTTTTTTTTTTTTTTTCAAGATACTGAAGTACTTTACAGTAAGTTTTCTATCATTACATAGACATGTACAGTGTAGAAATTTAAAAGAATTTTATATGAATATTCCTGTGTATACGAATAATTTGTACATAGATCCGAAATCATTGTAAGTAAATAAAATAAGCTGTAATTCACGTTAAAATTACGTGTTACTACTGAAACAAACTGAAATGAATAACTCTAATAAATACAAAGATGTTCGTCGAAAAAATTAATTCTGTCAAATTGCAGAATGATGGTGTAAGCTATCTATTGTGTCAGGTTGCTTTGATATAATTACGTATTACTAAACAACATACGATACGCATATGGTCCAATATGTAAAATGACAAAAAAAGACTATAATTTTCAAACTTACTAAGTCTTCGCTGATTTATTATTCCTATATACTGGGCCAAACATTGTTTTATATCGTAGTGATTCTAATTCACGCTAAATTCTAGTCGCCTATTACAAAAATATAGGTTTAATAATTTAGCTACACTTTTTGTTCGCTTATAGTGTTAAAAATAAAAAGATCACTACACTTCATAAACTTTTTTAAAATCAATTAAAACTTATACTTCTTCGTTAATTTTAAATATTTTTCGCTGTAACTTTTTTTGTGAATTCATATTGTTCAAATGTTTGTAAATCTACCGGACTCAGCTGCTTGCTTATTAGTCCGTAGCTTATAAACTACTTAAACTAAGGTAGACTAATCTAAGGACAACACAAACACCCATGCCCGAGGGGGTGACTTGAACACCCGACAGTGAACGTCCACGCGCACCGCAGCACGGCGGCCCAGTGCGCACGGCTAATCCGCCATATTGTTAATGCCAGTAACTCCAAGTATGGATTTAACAAAAAAGTTGTTTCTTTATTTTTTTAAATAGATTAATTTGAAAGTGAAGCAAGAATATTTTTAGCAAATTAGATTCACCCTGTGAATTTAGCATGTCAACATATATTATGACGTTCATTTTCAGCGCCCTTCAATTTTTATAAGACCGTGTTGAACTATCGTCGGTACATCTTCACAGTTTTATTTGGAAAAATGGATAAGGCATTAGAGAATTGGAATTAGATCGAATAATCCGAGATTATTTTAGCAAGACATCCGTTTTATCGATACGCGTTGTAACATGGAGTATCCCGTACTACAGCTGTGAGTACACCGGCCTGACTCGCTCCTCGAGTACCGGTTATTTTCTTTCTGTAAATACATATCGGTAAATGTCCAACTAGAGTAAGCGCTAAGTATCATAATGTAATTGGGTGAAATTTCGTTGCCAGTTAATTTCTTAATTTTCGTTAGTGTTTCTGTTTTTAAGAGGTTTCTTCTCACCTACATTTCATTTGTGCTACTGCTTTAGGAGTTTGTTCTCGCGTATTTTGATAAATACCGTATGTATAATTTTCATCTGCTGCAAGCTACGTGTCATATTGTCACTTCCTTATTTCGTGTTCAGCTTTGAGAAAGCTTATATTCCCGCGCGTTTGATAACTGTGTATTCCACAGATATTGTTATTTATTTTGAAAACTGCCGGAATCAGTTTCGTTGTTTTGACAGTGAACTTACCACTGACTACAGTTCAGTCAGCTGCCAGCCGCCTTTAATAAAGTACTGGGCTACTTAAAAGTTGATTATTTAGTTCTCTACTTTCTACAGTTAGTTGTATCGATAGGATGGATAGGATGTGTGCCTGCTGTGTGTGGACGCAGGAGGAGTTGGCCGCAGTTCGCGAACAGCTGAGCGTGCTATGGTCAGACGTCTTCAGGCTGCTGTCTCGGGGTGCAATGATGGTGGGGAGTCTGGTGCGTCGAGTGGGACGCCTCAGGTGTCTCATGCTTCGCTCTCTGTCCCTGCTCCCGAGGCACCTTTAGGTGTACCGGACGTCGTCGAGCCGCCTTCTCCGCAAGGGGAGTGGCGGTTTGTACGGCGTTCGCGTCGCTCGAGGCGGAAGGCAAATGTGGAGGCTGGACGTCCGTCCACGTCCGTTCGTCCTGTGAGTGGACGTGTGGCCACTCCTTCAGCTGGGTCCGAGCTGGTGCACGGGGGGAGGGGACTATTAGTTATTGGGAGCTCCAATGTTAGGCGCGTGATGGAGCCCCCTAGGCAGATGGCGTCGAGATCCGGAAAGAAGTCCAACGTACACTCGGTGTGTCTGCCTGATCCGAGATGTGGAGGCGACCTTGCTGGCAGCTATCGAGGGTGCGGGGTGCGCTCGACTGCAAGTCGTGGCTCACGTCGGCACCAATGACGCTGTCGCTTGGGTTCTGAGGACATCCACAGGTCCTACGGGCAGCTGGCGGAATTGGTGAAGGCTGCTGCTCTCGCACGCGGGGTGCAAGCAGAGCTGTCTATTTGTAGCATTGTTCCCAGGGTTGATCGGGGTCCTTTGGTTTGGAGCCAAGTGGAAAGTCTGAACCAGAGGCTTCGACGACTCTGTGACAGTCATGGCTGCAGATTTCTGGATCTGCGTTATCGAGTGGGGAATTATAGGGTGCCCCTAGATAGATCAGGGGTGCACTACACTAAGGAAGCGGCTACTCGGGTAGCAGAGTACTTGTGGAGTGCACATGTTTTTTTCTTTTTTATGGCTATGCGCTAACTCTGATGAGTACTCGCCTGTCAACATTCAAACAGCGAATTCAGGCCACGTTCGGCTAAAAAATTCGAATATCAAAATATTTGGCGCGAACTTACGAAGTATTAGGAACAAAGTTCCCGAATTTGCTGCACTGCATGAAAATTATTGTGCTCAGATAGTTTTAGGCACCGAAAGCTGGCTAAATCATGATGTGGCAAGTTCAAAAATATTTAGCGAGGCGTGGAATGTATATCGGAAAGATAGATCGGATACAACTGGAAGAGGAGTGTTCATCGCTGTGGACAAAGATATTGTTTCTACTGAGATAGAAGTTGAAAGTAACTGTGAAGTTATCTGGGCACGCATGACACGTCTCTTCTATGCATGCGAGTGATGACTACGGTAACTTATAGTATGGTCGTGGCAGTGGTTTGTATCACATTCTTATTTATCATTAACAACAAACTTTTCTCGAAAAATACTTTCATCATTTCATAGCTTGCACACAATTTGTTACTTTAACACATTAGAGGGTGGAAATCGACAGTATGAGATCACTGATTGCCTGGCCCACAAGTACATTAAAACAATGAAATCTGATAGAAAATTTTTTCAAATGTTTGTAAAACTAAGGTACCAAACTACTACAGTCATTGGTCTCAGACTTATTTAACTTGCTCTAAGGACAGCACACACATACATACCCGATGGAGGGCTCGAACCTTCGGCAGGAGCTGGTGCGCAATCCGTGGTATGGCGCCTTAGAGCTCGCGGTCATTCCCGCCCGGCGATCTAATATCATTTAAGGTGTCTTCACCAGGACAGTTTCCTATTTTTGTGTAAAGAGTTTGAATGATTTTTTTCTCTCTCCTGATTTTGAACTGGCCTCAAGAGACAACGTAGAGTCACCGAAAATTCACGGATATTAAGTAGTGAAGAAGTGGAGACTGAAAAGTTGCAAAGCTCCATCGGGAGTGGGTGTTTGTGCTGTCTTTAGTATAAGTTGGTTTATAAGTAGTTTGTAAGTTTAGGGACTGATGACCCTCAATTCAGTCCCATAAGCTTAACAAACATTCGCACATTTTTAATTTGCAAAGCCTGCAACTTCTCTGTACCAAACAAGGGTGAATTGCCGTCATAATCAGCTATTGTATAAATAAATAGGATTGATACCTTGTGGACATATGAGGTGTTCCGTACATCTTAAGTACTGTTACGTCTCGTTCTGATGCTTCCTTTACCTTCCCCCCTGTCAAAACGTTTTCCCCTCAATTATGTGTCCCAGAACTTCACATATACAAGTCATTTGGACGTTTTTATTTATTACAGCCTTTTATTCACATTTTTCGTAACATATCGATTTTCGCAAAAGAGGCTCTAGAAGATAGCGACAAGGTGGTGTATCGACTAGAGCGCCGGCGCGGAGACTCAACGCGTTCGATGAAAGGGCTGAATGCTCTCTCTAATACAAAAATGCAATAGTCGCCAATTTCCTTGAACAACAGCACACTTGTGCAACAGTAGAAAGTAACAGCCAGGTACTTTTTTTATATCGGCTATGGTGCAATTTTCAAGGTGAAAACACGTTGTTGAAGGTTATATGACACATTCTGTTTTGGGCGATTATATCCCAATGCACTAGAGATAAACAAGTATGTTTCGCATAAAAGGTTTAATGGCAGTTAACGATCTTAAAAACAGTATAATGATAATCTGCAAAATGCTCCACCGCCCTCAATGAATTTAGTAAAATTACAAAATGTTTAGGATACAAGGAGAGACAATTTTCATATCAAATCCTACCATGTATAACAAATTTCGTTTCGGAACTATAATCTTTTGGAAATAATCTTTAAATTACTCGTTATGCTGACTATCACTAGTGTATCGGTCGGCGCTAGTTTGCGAGGCCACCGCCCCGTGGAGAACCGGGGTATCATTCACACGCTGACCGGGACATTTAAGCACAGTTGCTGAAGCGTTATTGCACAGTTCAAATGTTTATAAAGTTATAGAATCTCACTGCTGTGTTCATCGCTCCCTAAACGTATAAACTACTTTAACTTACCCTAAGAACAACACACACACACCCATGCCCGAGGGAGGACTCGAACCTTCGCCGGCGAACGGCCGTGCTCATCGCAGCACGGCTAATTCTCCGCGGCTACAGCCTAGTTACTCGTTCCTTCAAACTACTTATGAACTACCTTATATTAAAGACGACACAAACATCCATGCCCGAGGAGATTCGAACCCCCAACCGTAGCGACTGTGCAGACTGTGACTGGCGCGCCGCAGAGCTCTCGGCAACTGCGGTCGCCACTCTTCCCTTCGCGGACAGGTTTTTACATACGTGGAGCTGTGCAGAGTTTCATAGTGCTAAATATGTCTGACCACCGATCGGGGCAGTTGTTTCTTCTGTTCTTAAAATACACTGCTACATTTCATATAGAAAATCGCTACGTACGAGTATTAGTATTAGTATTTCTTCGAGTACTTTTCGTTTTTGCATCACTGCCTGAAATTTAAGAAAATAAAATGGTGCCGCACGGGAATAGCCGCGTTATCTATGTCATCATGCTACTGACTGGGCGGTCGATCCCGCCGGAGGTTCAAGTCCTTCCTCGGACATGGGTATAAGTGTATTAGTTTAAGTAGTTTTTGGGCCTAGGGACTGATATCAATAGCAGCTTAGCCCAATATGTTCACAAACGTTAATACATTGTTCACAACAGCCTTTGATTAACCTCAATATAATATTCAAACTGTTATAAATGAAACTGAAAAAATATTGAGTTTCCAATTATCGAAACTGATTATACCATTCAAGATTATTTGTAAATAGAAACCTATATTGTAATTAAAAGATGCATGCGCTATTCCACAAAGAGATGCAGTTATGGAAAATAATGACGATTACATTATTGGTAATCGGAAATCTAATGCACAATCATCGATCGGATTTACAGAAGATGGATGAAGACTGAATTTTGGAATTCAGTCAAAAAAGAAAGTCAGTGCGCAAGGCCGTAACTTCAAAGACGCAGATATATCCCAAGTGATCAAAAAGTCAGTATAAATTTGAAAACTCAATAAATCACGGAATAATGTAGATAGAGAGGTAAAAATTTATACACATGCTTGGAATGACATGGCGTTTTATTAGGACAAAAAATATCAAAAATTGTCCTACAAATGGCGCTTCATCTGATCAGAAAAGCAATAATTAGCGTAACAAATTAAGACAAACCAAAGACGATGTATGATGTTCTTTACAGGAAATGCTCAATATGTTTAACAATAGCTGTAGTCGAGGAATAATGTCAACAGCACTGTAAAGCATGTCCGGAGATATGGTGAGGCATTGACGTCGGATGTTGTCTTTCAGCATCCCTAGAGATGTCGGTCGATCACGATACACTTGCGACTTCAGGTAACCCAAAGCCATTTATCGCACGGACTGAGGTCTGAGGACCTGGGAGGCCAAGCATGACGAAAATGGCGGCTGAGCACACGATCATCACCAAACGACGCGCGCAAGAGATCTTTCACGCGTCTAGCAATACTTTTTTTGTTCAAATAAAACCCCATGCCATTCCCAGCATGTGTGTCAATTTTCACCTCTATCTACATTATTCCGTGATTTATTAAGTTTTCGAATTTATACTGACTTTTTGATCACCCGGTAAATGAGAAAAAGGCATTTCAGATGGCGCCAGTGTGCGCAACAAGCTCTGCAAAAATCTTTCCCTATTCATGATATCTATATTCGAAGATGGGTCTTGAATGCTAGCATACAATTGCAATTATCAGCATATTTTTTTCTGCCATCCAGCAAATGATTTTATAATTTCAAACAAAATCACCGCATTGTTTCTGCAAAATAGATAGATTTAGAAAGGACGTACTTAATCTTACAAAGGAAATAAAAAAAATTGAAAATATGACCCATTCACCAAACTCGATGACACACAGTTACACAATTCAGTTATTGCATCAACAAGCGGTTCTGCTATTAATTATCTTACAGGAAAAAGACGGAGAATTCGGGCCCTAGTAAAAGCAAATCTTTTCACACCAGAGAAGGGCCATATTCACATTCGGGTAAAAACATTGGTCACAAAATGATCTTCCTAATTGCAAACACGATTCAGTTTTGCAGTTAGACTTGTGGAGTGGCCATAATTTGAGAAACTATGGCTAATTTAAATAGAAAAACACAAAAATATTAACAATTCCCGCAGAAACGACTGAAATTATTCTACCTCTTGATGTTTTTGACTCAACAATTTGGAATAACTGTCTTAAACATCTTTGAGATATAGTTATTTTATACAATTAGAAGTACATTTACATGTCCGAAATAGCATTATCAAGCTTCAATCGCTCATCCATAATCATCTATCTTCTCCCACCACCGGTTTATAAACAAGGTAAAACATTCATTGTACAAAAGTGGATATTGATTAGAAAGGTCCCATGAGTTTAACAGTCCTGTAGATTATTGTTCCACCATTTGTGTAGCTAAATATGCAATATGTAATAATATTGCAATTATAGAAAGGGCGTTTTGTATACAATTTCTTTGTGCATAAACGATTTTAGGGAGAGGAAAACTTAATTGTTATGGGAGACTGGAATTCGGTAGTAGGACAAGGAAGGGAAGGGTGAATATGGTCTGGGCAAAAGTAATGAGAGAGGAAGCCACCTGGTAGAATTTAACACGGAACATAATTTAGTTATAACAAACACCTGGTTTAAGAATCACGAAAGAAGGTTGTATACGTGGAAGAGACCAGGAGACACTGGAAGGTACCAGATTTTATAATGTTAAGACATAGATTTCGGAACCAGGTTTTAAACTGTAGGACATACCCAGGGGCAGATATAAACTCTGACCATAACTTGTTGGTCAGGAACTGTAGGCTGAAACTGAAGAACTGCAGAAGGATAGGAAAATAAGGAGATTGAACCTGGATAAATTGAAGGAACTTGAAGTTCTTGAGAATTTCAGAGGGAACTTTAGGCAACAATTGACAGAAACGGGGGGAAATAAGAATGGCTTTGGAAAGAGAAGCGGTTCTGAAGAAGCGAAATTTGCTCAAAAATGTTCAAATTTTTGTACATCTTATGGGACTTAACTACCGGGTCATCAGTCCCCAAACTTACAAACTACTTATGAACTACCTTATACTAAAGACGACACAAACATCCATGCCCGAGGGGGGATTCGAACCCCCGACGGCGGACGGCCGCGCGCACCGCAATACGGCGTTCCAGCACGAGCGGCTAATCCACAGCAGCGCGCAATTTGTTGACATCCAATATTAGTGTAAATGTTAGGAAGTACTTTCTGAAAACATTTGTATGGAGTGTAGCATTGTATGGGATTGAAATGTGAACGATAAGGAGTTCAAACAAAAAGATGACAGAAGGTTTCGAAGTGTGGTGCTACAGTCGAAGATTAGAGGATAGATTACGTAACAAATGAGCAGGTGCTCAACAGAATTGAGGAGAAAAGGAGTTTCTAGCATATCCTGACTAAGAGTAGGGATACGTTAGTGGGACACATTCTGAGACGTCAAGGAATCTTCAACGTAGCATTAAAAGGAAGTGTGTGGGGGTTAAAAGCGTAGAGGGAGACCGAGGGACGAATACAGTAAGCAGATTCAAAAGGATGTAGGATGCCGTTCGTATTCCCAGATGAAGCGGCTTGCACAAGACAGGGTAGCGCGGAGAGCTGCATCAAACCGGTCTGCGGTCTGAAGACCACAACAAAAACGTATTTTTATGAACAAACTTAATGTCATTTTATACGACATGAGCATAATATGCTCTAAGTCCTTACGTCTCATGTGATTCATTGCTTTCTTCTGATGATGAAGAATCTCTTACTGGTGTTGAAATCGAGATAAAGTATGATTACTTCAAAGCATCTAGTGGATCTGCCTGTTTCCTTATAAATTACACTGTTACGGTTGCTGCTTTGGACAAGCTATGGTCAAAATAATGAAAAACAAATGTCATTTTACCTTTCAAAGAGTGTTTTTACCCTTACAATTGTACCATTACCGATATAAAAAAATACGTGTCTATCATTTACTACTACTCTACAAGTGTTCTGAGTTTCAAGAAAATAGGCGATAAACACAAAGATAGGTTTCCTTGTAAGTAGTATCGGATGCTTGTCCTATGATGTTCCAATAATCAGAAAACGTAAAATACAAGTCTTTAAAAATAACAGAACACCTCACTGAAAGTAGTGCAAGTTGATTTGTAGATAAAGGCAATGTAACCTACTCAATCATCAGAGAAAGCGCTTTGACATACCATCGAATAACCGTACAAAATATTCTGCTATCGAATTAATAAAATCACAGAACCTATTAGAAAACGCGAATATGAGTTTAAAAAAATTTAAAAAATCTGTGGACGGAGTTAGACGCCAAGCAAAAACACATCCCCTGCGACATCATAGGCCTCTAGGCATGACACTATACAAGACGTATATTGTATCTTTACCATACTGTGAAGATGTTATACACAGATCTGTTCTTCTTAACATTAAGTTAAACAACTTGTCTCAGGAACAAATGGAGTATAATGGATAATGCATTACTGCATTGAAAGGGAAGCCTTTTAAACATGAGAATTCATTTAACTACCAACAGGAGCTTCCAGTTATTTCAACAAATAGTACCTATAACGATGGGGTTTAGAATGCTCCTCAAACTGATGGACCTCGGAGACGCTTATATTCATATGATGTAAGTTATGAAAAAACCCAACAAACAGGTGCTTTCACTGTAAACAACAAGAACTGAAGAACACTGAAGATTAGATGACTATTTACTCAAGGAGAAGGTGTTGAGCAGAATTGAGGAAAAAGATAATTGTGGCTTAATTGATTAAAAGAGTAGATCCATTCCCAGGTCTCACTCAGACATCAAGGGCTCACCAATTCAGTACTTTATGGAAGTATGGGGCTAGGTAAATCGAGAGAAAAATATGAATAAAGCGTGAAGTTCAAAAGGATGTAGGTTGCAGTAGTTATTCAGGAAAGACGATGGTCAAGGGTTTCTTTAGGATAGAGTACTGTGTGCTGCTGAATCTCAGCATTTACGGAATGAACAAAACGACAACAACCAAATATACTGAAAGTTACGCATTCAGCTTGATATTGCTCTGCATGTTCGGAATGAACCACTAAGATGCGTTCTCCACGTTGTGACGCTCAACCTTGGGGTCCGAATCGACGGCTTTAGAGACGAGTACAGGAGGTGCCAGCGGTGTCACGGGATATGACGCCACTCTGAAGTTATCGACCGCGAGATATTTGTAAATGAACGTCCGGAAGAAAGTTGTGACCGTTTACACTATCACAGAGGTCTATGTCGTCTTGGCGACTGGAAGTGGCGGTATGTCTGAAATGATTCCTCGATCGTTCATTTACAAGCTGCATTTTGCGGAACTGATGATGATGCATATGGCGACCTTTCCATCATACAAAAAGCCCACATTGGCATTATGTACAATTGTGATGAAGGTGGGTTGATTTATTGCGCATAGGGATAATTTTTTTTTTGTGCGTAATTTCAACAAATCAGACATAATACATACAGTGAAGTATATGCTGTCAAATGTATCTTCCTGAACACAATTTCCGTCACATAGAGTAAAACATCAAAAATCAAAAAGAATAATAAAATCTCTAGAATGAAACTCTCACTCTGCAGCAGAATGTGCGCCGATTTGAATCTTACTGACAGCTTAAAATTGTGTACCAGAACCGGAATTAGAACCTGGGACCTTTACATTTACCGCCTGAGCTATCCTGGCACGCTTCACGCTCCGTCCTCACAACTTTACTTCTGCCAGTAGCCCGCCTACAAATTCGCAATTTGCGAAATATATGGAAAAATTAATCACTGCTGCGAATCACCGCTAACGTCGGTTCCTGGGGAACAGACAGTTAATAATAACGAGCATCACTGCCTCGACAGTTTTACGGTGGTAGAATTGTGTCTCTTCCTCTTGCGAGAGTTACTCTGTAAAGTGTGCGAGTATGTAATGAATAGGTATAAGTGTAAAACACGGAAGTTTGGGTCTGGCCGGGGAGCGTGCACGGGTGGCCGAGTGGTTTAAGGAGACCGCAGGCCCAAAGCGAGAAACCGCGTTTCGAATCCCAGTCCGGCACAAACATTCATTCGTCTCCACAGAATTATTCCACGCCCCAGTATAGCTCAAAATAAAGTCCCCTTGTTTTGATATTCCTTCTCCCCTTAGAACGCTTTTCTAAACTTTTCAAAACTGTTCACCTGTTTGTAAACCTAAGGCATCAAAGTGTTTTCGGTCCCTAGACTTAGAAACGACTAAAACTAACAATGCTGAACTACACTGGTCAAAACAATTAGGGGATCAGTTGAGATATGTAGGTTCTGAGATTTTGTCATAGACAGACTGAACTAAAATGGTTCCACGTTTTTCTGTCGGTGCTACGGAGTAGAGACAAAAACATTACAGCATCCGAGATAGTGGTAATCACAGAAAGCTGCTGCAGAGGGGATTGGTGTTCACCTGTGTTTACTCTACCAAAGGATTACACGTCAGTTTGGTTCAGATAGTGCAGGGAGCAGGCAGTGGAATGCAATAGCAACGTACGCAAAGCGTGGAGAGACATAGGAAGGTTGGAACCGGGACAGACAGAGGGAGGTCGATGTACCTACTGGAGTGTGCCAAAGTGTATTTCTCAGGACCTGTATGTGATTTCAGACAATAGGAACCATCAAAAGAAGGCAAGGCCGAGGTCGTCAACGGATAAGATCAGCAAGAGATGACCGTTATCTCCGGTTAACAGCCCATCGAGCTACGAATGAAACACAGCTGCAACGCACCCAACACGCAGCCACAGAAAGCGCAATATCAACACAAACAGTGCGAAATTGCCTTCGGAATACGCCGATACGCACGGAGAACTATGGTATGTGTCGCATTAAAATAACGACACCGCTTAGCGCGCAGAAACTGAGCGGAGGAACATCAGGATTGGAGTCGTGAAGAATAGCGCCGGGTCCTGTTCACAGATGAGTCAAGATTTTGTGTTCAGCCGGACAATCGTCGTTCCCTCATCAGGAGAGAGAACAGTCCTGATAATGTGCAGGAAACATCACCATATCATGGTAGTGGACGAATGATGTGGGCATGAGTCAGTATTGGCGAACGTAAGGGCCTCTATGTCGTTTAGAATGGCGCTTTGACTGCTCAGAGGTATAGATACGAGATCCTTCGACCTTTTGCTGTGCCCTGCGTTGGTGCTATAGAAAATGGTTCCCTTCTGGTGGACGATAACACTCGTCCCCACACAGCTGCACGGGTGGACATGCTTGAAGCTGAGGGAATTGAACCAATGGTGTGGCCAGCTTGTTGACCGAACTTAAACCCGATTGAGCATGTCTGGGATGTGCTCGACAGACGCATTGCAGCCAGACCAGCACCTCCCACAACTGTTGCAGATCTAGATATTGCACTCATGAAAGAAATGCCGAATATCTCTAAGAGCTGAATTAATATCTCATACTGCAGGTTTGTACTGGCCGTCCGACGTGATCCCACATCATTTTAGAGGGCAACGAGAATGACTTTTTCACTATTATGGTAGTCCACGGTGCCTCGCTATAATTAAATGCTATGTATACCTCAAATAAGGAGTTGCGACAGCAAAAATATGGTACCATATCACACACAAATTACAATTGTAACCCATATCTGAATAAAATGTTACCATATGTATATAGTGTATGATATCTCACGTGATCACCTAACTGTTTTGAGCAGTGTACTTAAAATAACTTATGCTAAGGACAAAACACTCACATAGAAACACACACGACCTGAGGTGGACTTGATCCTCCAATGGGATCAGTCGCGCATTCCTTGGCATGACGAATGAGACCACTAGACCATTCCCACGTGGCTTTAAACTTTTTATCGATTACATGCTTACAGTAAAATATTTAGTACATAAACTCATACGTAAGTTAATCAGACGATCTGTAATAGGGAATTCGATTCTTTATAGTATCAAGGGTTGTACTCGTTTTGTGTAGAAATTAACAAATTTTGAAATGCTGTGTAAAGACCACGATGGTGACAGGCGGCTGTAGATGCAGCAGGCAGTAGAAACGTTCGTGCATCCACCGCCGTCATCTTTCATCATCGTGGTATTCTTCTGAAGTTGATTTTTATTCACCGAAAGAGGTCACGACATAACACAAGAAGTTTACGTTCTGGAGCATTTTTAATTTTGATTTTAAGCTTTTGGATTGCACATATACCTTGTCATCGCTCTTTTTTTCCCTATCACTCGCTTATTGAAAACGATTTGTCGAGGACTGCGGAAGCAAGTGGTCTAGATACACTACACGCTGCTATACTCCACCATCATTGGCAAAACGTGGAAGCAATCAAGGACTATTATGCCCTAACAAAACACATCCCAGGGCTTGTTGATTGAGCACCGACGTGTGTAGCAGCGGTTTTTACAAATCGCAAGTTGCAGAAATTTTTAATAAAAAATAAAAGAGTTGTTAATATCTTACTAATTATAATATTCGCTGTTTGCAGCGTCTTCGAGCGATTGATCAGGAGCAAAACAAATGATTACGTAGATATTCCAGGACGATGTAGTCATCGCAAAATTTTACAAGCGAAAGGTAATAGCAAACCCAAAGTGGGAAGGAAAAGACATGAATTTATCGCAGGATAGGAGGGTAAGGCACCAGCTATAGCGCCGATGGTTAAAAATAAGAGATACAGAAGAATAGTGACAGAGAGAACCGACGGTATACAATGCGATTACCGAATCAGGTTATCGGCAACTATCGGAAGAAGGGCAGGGACGTTATTAACATTTCGGTAGTATGCTGGGTGTTTTGCAGGGCGCAAATAGCTGTCTCCTAAACAAACAAACAAAAAACCTTTTACATTTAGTGTATTACGTCGACTGAATTTGAGCTGGATAAATTTTTTGTTTCTGCAAGTCCTACCAACAAAGGAATCTCTGTCGGTAACGGTCAACGCGTTTTTTTTTGTAGAGGTTCCCTGAACTATTTCGAACACACATACAGTATCAAACGTTCAAATTTTCTTAAATCTAAGGAACCAAACTGCTGATGTCATTGGCCCCTAGAATTACAAACAGTTAAACTAACTTAAACTACTGACAACAGACACACCCGTGCCCGAGGTAGGACTCGGACCTCCGACGGGAGCGCCCGCACAATCCGTGACATGGTGCCTCAGACCGCAAGGCCACATACAGTATATTTTAGATAGAGATCAGTGTCAACCTCTGTCAATCCTTCTGGTAATTTGCTCGTGCTTTGACTCAGCAGATATTTGATGTTCTCCTATGGAGAGTGAACAATCAATAGATGCAAGTAGTGACCTTAACCCGCGAGAGCTCGCGCTGTGAGCATTTTGCTCACACTAATTTTCAAACAATCGGGATTTTCTCAACAATACCTGAAGGGCTCTCATTAGCTCAGTAGCTGTTGTTGTGTCGGCGTGATTATTTCGCTGGCAGAGGTTAGTTGGTTGGACAAGTCGTCGCCGTGCGGCATTTAGCTTATCACGCGAGTATCGACGTAAATATATGTTTCGCTACAAAAAATCTTTAGAATGTCGCTTACTGTTACTGCTCTTAGTTTATTGCGTTATTTTTTATTTACGATAGATCAGTATTGTGAAATTCGTAAACTAACTTTAAAAAAATTGTAGATGGATAGACTAGAAGCAAAAATTATGTCAGGGCTTGAAGAAGATGGCCTAGTAGATATTGAAGATGAATCTGCTCGAGGTGAAAATATAGAAAGTGAGTTTTAGGCAAAGACAAGCAAACGACGTGGTGTTACAATCCATGTCGTTCCAATGTGAGAACAAGAGCGCACAATATAGTTATTGGTAGACAGGGGATAAAAACTCTGAAAAAAGATGTCAAATGTATTGCGGATTGTTTTCGTCTTTTTATTAGCGATGAAATGCTAACTGAAATAATTACGTTTACGAATATTCATATTACAAAAATCAAGCTTCGATTTTCAAGGGATAGGGATTGTAACGAGACCGACATTATAGAAGTGAAAGCATTTATTGGTGTTCTGCGCATTGTCAAAAGTTATTGTGTATTGAACACATTGCAATATTGTGTGATGTGTGCAAATACCAAACATTTGGTGATTAGGGCACAAAAGTTAACCAACATGTAATTGTTGTTTTGTTTTTTCAACTCTTTATGTTCCTTAGAAGACGCGATTTCATTTGTCCTAAGATTATTATAAATGATATAGACGTAATAATTGTTTTGTAATGCAAATAAATACTTTACGAGTGTTTCATTATAAAACTATCAAAAACAATCTTAATTTATACACATTAGGTAAATTACAGATTGCTGGTTGTTTTGTTTTTTAAAGCTTAACGGACTTAACTGCGTGGTCATCAGTCCCTAAACTACTTATGAACTACCTTACACTAAAGACGACACAAACATCCATGCCCGAGGGAGGATTCGAACCCCCGACGGCGGACGGTCGCGCGTACCGCAACACGGCGCTCCAGTACGCGCGACCTGCTGGTTGTGTGCGAGAAAAATGCTCTACGCGCGAGCGAGTGTGTAACTTTTAAAGGCGCGAGTTCTGCCGGGCTAAGCCAGAAACTGAAATTATGTGCATCCAGTCTCTCCCGAGAATGCTGGTGGGTGTTGACATGCTCGAGATCGGCAATAACTGGCCAGTGGAAAGCCCCCTGAAAACAGCTCACCACAAAATAAGAAGAAAAAATAAAATAAAAATAAAGGAAAAATGCATCCAGTTCAGTTGTGGCAGAAACGATTGCTTGCAGAACTGTCTAAGGTCATACGCAAAAGTTCTTAAACGTAATTAGATTTCTATTCTTGACAGCCCAACGATCTCTTCCTCCTCTCAATACAGCAGCAATACGGCAAGCTACATCCATTTGAATTTGCTAACTATATTCATCTCTTGGTCTCGCTCTGCGATTTTTACCCCACACATTTCCCTCCAACGCTAAATTCGTAATTTCTTGATGTCTAAGAATACGTCCTACCAATCGATCCCTTCTTTTAGTCAAGGTATGCCAGAAATTACTTTTCTCCCCTATTCTGTTCAGTACCTCTTCATTAGTTACGTAATCCACCCACCTAATATTCAGCATTTTTCTGTAACACAACATTTCAAGGGCCTCTATCCTCTTCCTGTCCACTCTGTTTATCGTCCATGTTTCACTCTCATGCAAGTCAACATACCACACAAATGCATTCAGAAAGGACTTCCTTATGCTTAAATTAATATTCCCTGTTAACAAATTTCTCTTTTTCAAAAACACTATTCTTCCCATTGCCATTCTGCACTTTATATCCTCTGTGCTGCGACCATCGCATGTTATTTTACTACCCAAGTAACAAAACTCATCTACCACCTTCATTGTTTGATTACCTAATCTAATTCCTTCAGCATGACCTGATTTTCTAAGACTGCATTACATTACCCTTGTTTGCTCTTGTTAATGTTCATCTTATATGTTCCTTTCAACACACTGTCCATTCCATTCAATTGCTCCTCCAGGTCCTTTTCTGTCTCTGACAGAATTACAATGTCATCAGCAAAACGCAATGTTTTATTTCTTCACCCTGAACTGTAATTCCATCTCCATATTTCTCCTTGCTTTCCTTTATAGCTTGCTCAATTTACAAATTGAATAACATTTGAGAAAGGCTACAACCCTGTCTTACAGCCTTCCCAACCTCTGAATCACTTTCATGCCCTTCAACTCTGATAACTGTTGTCTGGTTTTTGTACAAGTTCTAAACAACCTTTCGTTCCCTATATTTTACTCCTGCTGATTTCAGAATTTGAAAGTGTGTATTCCAGTCAACAATGTCAAAAGCTTTCTGCAAATCTACAAAAGCTAGAAATGTAGGTTTGCCTTTCCTTAGTCTATCTTCTAAGATAAGACGTAAAGTCAGGATTGCCTCCCGTGTTCCTACATTTCTCCTGAATCCAAACTGGTCTTCCCCAAGGTCGGCTTCTACCAGCTTTTCCATGCTTCTGTACATAATTCGTGTTAAAATTTTGCAACAATGACTTATTAAACTGATGGTTCTGTAATTTTCACACCTGTCTTCACTTGCTTTATTTGGAATGGGGATTATTACATTTTTCTTAAAATCTGTGGGTATTTCCACTGTCTCATACCTCTTACGCACCAGGTGAAATAGTTTTGTCATGGTTGGCTCTCGCAGAGGCTTCAGTAGTTCTGAAGGAATGTCGTCCACTCCAGGGGCCTTGTTTCGACTTATGTCATTTTGCCTGTTTCATTTACTGCATTTTTATATTTTCACCTTTCATCAATTAAATTTAGTATTTCCTGTATTATCCAAGGATTTTTAGTAGATCTTGCCTTTCTACCTATTTGTCCTCTGCTGCCTTCACTATTTCATCTCTTCGGCCACGAAAACTAACGCTGTGAACTGGATACACGGCCACACCGTCCGCTACCTTTTCGACCGCGACGAGAAATCAGAATTGGATTACTGGACGTATCTCAATGATCGCCATTGCGCTATCGTTCGTAACCCCAAATACCAACAGTTCTTTTCAAATTTTTTATGGAGCGTCTTTCACGATCCGCCTCCCATGTGGAACGTTCAAACTACGAGAAGTTAATGTGATGTTCTTGTTGATACGAGTCCTGAACGAACTTAAAACGGAACCTTTAAAAAAATTATCGAGAAGACGAGTTTGGATGTTCCCCACTAAAGGCGTGTGAAGATCTGCACAAAGAGAACAAGACATAGAAAACTTCAATAAAGAAATAAAACTAAATTTAAAAAAATCTCTCAATGCTACCCATTCTTCTTCTACTGTTTTATTTCCCCCCGTTTCTGTCAATTGTTGCCTAAAATTCCCTCTGAAATTCTCAAGAACTTCAAGTTCCTTCAATTTATCCAGGTTCAATCTCTTTATTTTCCTACCCTTCTGCAGTTCTTCAGTTTCAGCCTACAGTTCCTGACCAACAAGTTATGGTCAGAGTTTATATCTGCCCCTGGGTATGTCCTACAGTTTAAAACCTGGTTCCGAAATCTATGTCTTAACATTATAAAATCTGGTACCTTCCAGTGTCTCCTGGTCTCTTCCACGTATACAACCTTCTTTCGTGATTCTTAAACCAGGTGTTTGTTATAACTAAATTATGTTCCGTGCAAAATTCTACCAGGCGGCTTCCTCTTTCAATCTTTTTGCCCAGTCCATATTCACCTACTACTTTTCCTAATACTGAATTCCAGTCTCTCCCTTAATTGTATGAATAATTTCCTTTACCTCTTCATACATTTCTTCGATCATCGGCAGAGCTAGTGGGCTTCGTATCTATCTTGACTATGATAATTCGATCAATGAGCTGCTCATAGTAGTTTATCCGCATTCCTATTTTCTTATTCATTGTCAGACCTACTCCTGTAATACCCTCAATTGGTTTTTTATTAATAATCCTGTACTCTCTCGACCAGAAATCCTGTTCCTCTTTCTACCGAACTTCACTAATCCCCACTATATCTAACTTCCACCTATCCATTTCCCTTTTTAAATTTTCTAATTTTCCTACTCTATTAAGGGATCTAACATTCCACGCTCCGACTCGTAGAATGCCAGTATTGTCTTTCCTGATGATCACATCCTCCTGAGTAGACCCCGCCCGGAGATCCGAATGGGGGACTATTTTACCTCCGTAATATTTTACTCGAGAGGTTGCCATCATCATATATTCATACAGTAGAGCTGCATGTCCCTGGGAAAAGTAACGGCTGTAGTTTCCCCTTGCTTTCAGCCGTTCGCAGTAACTGCATGGCAAAGCCATGTTAGCTGATGTTACAAGGCCAGCTCAGTCAATCATCCAGACTGTTGCCCCTGTAACTACTGAAAAGGCTGCTGCCCCTCTTCAGGAACCACACGTTTGTCTGGCCTCTCCACAGATACCCCTTCGTTCTGGTTGTACCTACGGTACGGCTATTTGTATCGTTGAGGCACGCAAGCCACCCCACCTCGGCAATGTCTGTGGTTCATGGGGGTGGAAATTGACACTACGGAACCGAATTTACAGCTCTTTGTGTTTTTCGGAAGTTGATGCACGTCAATGTTTTAGATATAGAGTGTTGCTTGCGTTGTAATTATTCCGAAACTGAAAGGAAGAAAGAGGAATGCCGAATTGCATCGTGTAGTGTTATTCTCCATCATGCTCTCTAAAATTACAAAATGTTCTGCTGTGTCGTCAATAGCGTACAAAGGACGAAATGAAATGTCGAGACATGTATAAACAAGAAAGCGTAGGTCGACCGACAATTCTATGTCCATCGCCTCTCTTGGCATTTTCATCCGCGGGTAAATCTGGGGTGAACTGAAGAAACCCTGTCCACTATTGAATCTTGTCTTGCCCCCCTCTCCATTGAACATAACCAAACTTTTAGATTAATGCACTGCACGTCGAAGTTGGTTGAAAAGTTTTTCGATCCTCAATATTCACGTGCGAAGACTAAATGCGAAGCTATTGTGACAGGTGTCATTAGCGCCTTTGCAATGTCAGAAGTGGAAAAGAAGTTGGAGAAGGTGCATTATGCATATTATTTTGTACACAGACTCGGTGCAATCACAATTGGACAAAACGTTTTGCTGTTTTGGTTCCATATTTTTATATCAGGTAAAGAGTGGAAGTTAAAAATATACTTCATTATGTTCACCAAACTCAGATCATAGGATTCACCATAATTGTATTTCATCAATATCATTTGTTTTAAATAGATTGTGAAGATGTTGAGTGGCTGATTATTATACTTGTATAATGTTCCGTTAAACAATTGCAAAATGCCAAAATAACAGGTGACGTAAATTGGGTAACTTTATGTTGCATAAACTGTAGAATGTAGATCCTGCTTTTTGTACCTGAAAATATGGCCACCCTACTCACTGCGAAAGCCACAGCTCTCATACCGCTGTCTAGCTGCGGCAGCAGCAAATAATAACGAATACGAGGGTAAATATCACACGCTCTGTATATTGTTTTTACCTTTCGGCGCAACAGTATCTCGCGCACCCATTTTACAAACAAACGTAATTTTTTGGAAGTCAGTAGTGCAGTCATAGGTGACACTTTCCCCACATTTGAAAGATAATGTCATACATAACATTCCCCCCTCCCTCCCAGATTTCCGAAATATGTACCGATTTTCGAAATTTCCACTTTCTGCTGAGTTTGGCAATTTCTTTCCATTTTATCAATTTCTACATACAAAAACTGAACAATGAAACGATGGAACTGTATACATCTGTGACTTACCAAATACACATTCAGAGTCGAGTAATTTCAATTTCAGTTAAGTATTTGTACGTAACACTTTGACAGTTATTAAGACACAGTTTTCTACAGCGCACAATCCACAGAAAGTGTAATTCCATATTCTCTATCACATAATTAGAAAACAGGTAGAAATCTCGAAACCTAGATGATACGAAAGAGGAAAGCGTATGTGACTGTAGCTATAAGAAAAACTTGTTTTAGTTTGTTTCATACCTAAAAAAAACTAACTATTTACAATATAAACGAGGAATTTGTTAACGCAGTTGTTCTGTAGCACGAAACGTACAGTTTCTAACTAAAATGATGTTTTCATTTGGAACATAAGAAATAATTTCTCTAAGAAAATGTGGTACGTGAAATTAAATTCCGTATCAATAATCACTTTGTCACTTGAAAATGTATTGTTTTGTCAAGATTCGAAACACTTTTGTGACCGTTATCTACTACAACTTTAAATAGATCACTTCGCAAAATCTGAAGAACCGACTTGCTTGTACTGTCACGATTTGAGGGAAGAGCACCCTTGTCGCGTAAGCCTGCCAGACCTGGAAATAATATCTTTTCGGAGAACCGCTTTTGTGTGCGAGCCAGAAAAGTGCTTCGGTCAGCTCTGTTTGCCCAGGCACTGACCTCTGACTATGAGCTCCTCGAAGCTGCTGACCACCAATCCTTTCCGGATGTTTCTCCAGCTGTCCCATATCTTGAAGGGCCTCTTGCCTCGTGCTTCCTGCAACAAAATCGACATACTGTATATCACTAGTTTCGCACTGAAACTGGAACCGACAGTGCACTTTGATTTACTACTGATACTGAAAGAAATGGAAAAAATATAGGGAAACAAAAAGGGATGATGATTCCCAAAAATAAAGAGACATACGGAGAGAGAAAGAGAGAGAGAGAGAGAGAGAGAGAGAGAGAGAGAGTGGAGGGAGCAGGAGCTTTGATTTAGGACACTGGGTACACAAAGTAAAATTATTCCACTTAAGTTACTTCAGAGATGCTATTGTAAGGATGTTAAAATTAAATCTCATTTCCCTGATCAAATTTTATAATGCCTGTGTTAAGAGCAATGAGTTATAGGGGTAAGGGAGAGGGCTCTAATGTTGCTGTTATGAAAGGAAGAAATACATGAACAATTTGTGAAAAAATAAAACTGAAAACCCTTGAAATAACATTTTTATTAATGACCAACAGATTAATTTTCCTACTTTATAATAGGTATTAAAGTGAACAATTATTTTCGAAAGTACAACTGAACAATGTCATAATTTTGGTATTTCTAAAAAAACATGGAAATTAATTGTATTCCAAGAAATATTGGAAGACGAAATACGAGGCGCGTCCAGAAAGTATCCTTTTGGTAATAAAATGAAATTGTACACAGATACAGAAGAAATTTTTATTTTACAAAATTCTACTACTCTTAAACTACTTTTCCACATAACTGCCGAAATTGTGTAGGAACTTGTCATAACGTGCCACAAGTTTTTCCATGCATCTTTCACAGAAGGTTGCCGCCTGTGTATTCAACCATGTGGTGACAGCTCTTTATCATCATTGAAGTGTTGACCACCAAGGACAGATTTTAGGTGTAAGAAGAGATGAAAGTCGCGAGGAGGAAGGTCCGAGTTGTATGGAGGATGATCAAATAGGTCCCATTGAAATTTCTAAAAAACTGTTCGGTCACATTCGGTGTGTGAGGTCCTTATCGTGAAAAAAATAAATCTTTTGACAGTAACCCTCTTCTTACAACTAAAATCTGTCCTTGGTGGACAACACTTTAACGATGATGACGAACTGAAAGAACATGCTAGCACATGGTTGAATACACAGGCGGCAACATTATACGGAAAAGGCACACAAAACCTTGTGCCATGCTATGACAATTGCCTACAAAATTTCGGAAGCTATGTAGAAAAGTAGTTTAACAGTTGTCGATTTGTGTACAATCAATATTTTTTCTGTATCTGCACCCGTTCGTTTTATATAACCAAACGGAACTTACTTTCTGGACGCGCCTCGTAGTATTTGCTGCTTGGACCTAATATGTTCTGTAATTTTTCACCTCTTTTGTTTCCCGTAGCCTGAAACATACGCAAGTGTATAAGCTCTGACTAATTTCCTATATAATTCTGTTAAAAAGAATAATAGCCAGCTATCTTGCCTTTGTAATTATTTGCAGAAAACTACTTACTTTTGTTTTATAAGTACATATTTTTAATAACTTATATGTTGCAACATCAGAGTTGATGTATCACAAGACTAAGCTCGCATTGTTTGAACGCTAAAACACTGATTAGAATCTTTTGCTATTTCAATATTATTTCTTTCACAATTAGAACTTGCAACCATTTTCATTTTATCAAGTGCGATCTATCAATTGCTTCTGCCGCGGCGGAGTGGTCGAGCGCATTGAGGGGCTATGCTCCGATGCGCTAGGCCGTTCCCCGCTGGAGGTTAGAACCCTCCCTCGGGCATGGATGTTTGTGTTGTCTTTAGTATAAGTTAGTACATAAGTAGTTTGTAAGTTTAGGGACTGATGACGCCGTAGTTAAGTCCCATAAGCTTCACAAACGTCTGAACAATTTTTTTTATAGTCGACGTTATCGACCGGAGAATGTAGGCAACTGCACTGTGTTATTTTAAATGTGTTTATTTCCGTCAACAGTTGCAATTGTTTAATTACATGTTTCGATCACTTGGATCATCTTCAGACCTTATAGTTGCGTCCGCAACTCATCTGGTAGAGTTGCTGACGCAACTATAAGATATGAAGATGATTCAAGTTATCTAAACATGTAATTAATTATATTGCAACTGTTGACGGAAATAAACACATTTAAAATTTGATCAATTGCTTGTACATTTACGTGGAAGCACATCAGTAATTTATCCTTTCAATCAATGGTGAAGTATTCCTCAACCAAAGGTCTGCTCATATCGAAACGAAAAATAAGATTTAACTCATTGGCACCCTGGTAATTATACAGGGTGGTTCTAAAATATATGTCAAAAATGAAACGGCAGGCAGCGGGTGGGGATCGAAATAAGCAGATATCGTACAGGGATGTGTGGTTGTTAATAACATAATACAGTGCTATCGTGTTTAGAAGTATTGTTACAGCGCAAAATTGTGACAGGGAAACTCGTTAAAAGCTAGATTGCTCAAGCAATCTTTTGTATCCCATCCTCGTCGCCACTTTTGTGTCCCAGCGTCGTCGCCGCTTTTGTGTCTCGTTTCCGTCGTGGGTGTCGGTGGCCGAGTGGAATGAGACCGACACAGGAATAAAGATAGCACGCTGGTGCAGGTACGGAGGGGAGCAGCCAGAAACTAGAAACACTAGAGTAAATTAGAACGAGATATATATTGAACAGAATTTATACAATACTTAACTTTTACAGAGATCAGTACTGCAGAATGCTGATACATAGTTGTTAGAGGCCTGCCTAGTGCCTGTACGATAGCCAAGTCTTCACTGGTGCCTATCTGATTCCGAAGGTCCTAACTGGTTGCTATCTCAGTCCCAAGTGAACGATGTCGTTCAGTGGTGGCCACGAGCGGAGTTGCAGAAGAGGGCGCTCGTGGCTGTCGTCTTAAGAACGCCGCGCCGTGCGTGCATGGCGGCGCGCGGCGAAAGTAGGTGGCGCGCACTTTGGACTTGTGCGACACCACACCATCGTCAGCCACCAAGTAAGGCGGAAGCAAGTCATCGGCTCTGTCGTAAATGCGATGCCAGTCTTTCGTGACGACAGCAGACGTTGCGTCGGCGAGTCAGCAGACTGTTGACTGCTACGGACGACTAGGAGAGCGAGAGGGTATATTCGTCAGCTTGTAAAGATTTGATAGCTGCACAAGAGAGAATAAGACTGAGGATACGTCAGCGACTAAAGGGTTCATTGAGTGAACGCTGCACTCACAGGTAGGACACATTCGGTCATTTCGAACCGATTTCTATGTTTATAATCCCTGAAAGCAAGGGGAAACTACAGCCGTAACCTTTCCCGAGGACATGCAGCTCTACTGTATGAACATATGATGATGACATCCTCTTAGGTAAAATATTCCGGAGGTAAAATAGTCCCCCATTCGGATCTCCGGGCGGGGTCTACTCAGGAGGATGTGATCATCAGGAAAGACAATACTGGCATTCTACGAGTCGGAGCGTGGAATGTTAGATCCCTTAATAGAGTAGGAAAATTAGAAAATTTAAAAAGGGAAATGGATAGGTGGAAGTTAGATATAGTGGGGATTAGTGAAGTTCGGTGGCAGGATGAACAGGATTTCTGGTCAGGTGAGTACAGGATTATAAATACAAAATCAATTGGGGGCATCACAGGAGTAGGATTGATAATGAATAAGAAAATAGGAATACGGGTAAACTACTATGATCAGCACAGTGATCGCATTATCATTGTCAAGATAGATACGAAGCCAACACCGACAACAGTAGTACAGGTTTATATGCCAACTAGCTCTGCCGATGATGAGGAAATCGAAGAAATATATGAGGAACTAAAGGAAATTATTCAGACAATTAAGGGAGAGGAAAACTTAATTGTTATGGGAGACTGGAATTCGGTAGTAGGACAAGGAAGGGAAGGGAAGATAGTTGGTGAATATGGCCTAGGCAAAAGGAATGAAAGAGGAAGCCGCCTGGTAGAATTTTGCACGGAACATAATTTAGTTATAACAAACACCTGGTTCAAGAATCACAAAAGAAGGTTGTATACGTGGAAGAGACCAGGAGACACCGGGAGATACCAGATAGATTTTATAATGGTAAGACATAGATTTCGGAACCAGGTTTTAAACTGTAAGACATACCCAGGGGCAGATATAGACTCTGACCATAACTTGTTGATTAAGAACTGTAGGCTGAAACTGAAGAAACTACAAAAAGGTAGGAAAATAAGGAGATGGGACCTGGATAAATTGAAGGAACCTGAGGTTCTTAAGAATTTCAGAGGGAGCTTTAGGCAACAATTCACCGAAACAGGGGAAAATAAAACAGTAGAGGAGGAATGGGTAAAATTGAGAGATGAAATAGTGAAGGTAGCAGAGGACAAAATAGGTAGGAAGGCAAGACCAACAAAAAATCCTTGGATATCACAGGAAATACTAAATTTAATTGATGAAAGGAGAAAATATAAAAATGCAGTAAATGAAACAGGCAAAATGGAGTACAGACGACTAAGAAATGAGATTGACAGGAAATGCAAAATGGCTAAGCAGGAGTGGCTAGAAGGCAAATGCAAGGATGTAGAAGAATGTATAAATAGGGGAAAAATAGATACAGCCTACAGGAAAATAAAAGAAACATTTGGGGACAAGAAAAACAGCTCTATGAATATCAAGGACCCTGATAGAAAACCAGTTCTCAGCAAAGAAGGGAACGCTGAAAGGTGGAAAGAGTATATAGGAAATGAACTTCGAGACAATATTGTAGGAAGGGAAGAGGATGTAGATGAAGATGAAATAGGAGATACTGTACTGAGAGAAGAATTTGACAGAGCACTGAAAGACCTAAGTCGAAACAAGGCCCCTGGAGTAGATGATATTCCATCAGAGCTACTGAAGTCTCTGGGAGAACCAGCCATGACAAACCTGTATCACCTGATGTATAAGATGTATGAGACAGGCGAAGTACCCTCAGTCTTTAAGAAAAATGTTATAATCCCCATTCCAAAGAAAGCAGGTGCAGACAGGTGTGAAAACTACAGAACCATCAGTTTAATAAGTCATGGTTGCAAAATATTAACACGAATTATATACAGAAGGATGGAAAAGCTGGTAGAAGCCGACCTCGGGGAAGATCAGTTTGGGTTCAATAGAAATGTAGGAACTCGGGAGGCAATACTCACTTTACGGCTTATCCTAAAGGATAGATTAAGAAAAGGCAAACCTACATTTCTAGCTTTTGTAGATTTGGAGAAGGCTTTTGACAATGTTGATTGGAATAAACTCTTTCAAGTTCTGAAGCAAGCAGGAGTAAAATATAGGGAGCGTAAGGTTATTTACAACTTGTACAAAAACCAGACAGCGGTTGTCAGAGTCGAAGGGCATGAAAGGGATGCAGTGGTTGGAAAGGGAGTAAGACAGGGTTGTAGTCTTTCTCCATTGTTATTCAATTTGTACATTGAGCAAGCTATAAAGGAATGCAAGGAGAAATTTGGAGAAGGAATTAAAGTTCAGGGTGAAGAATTAAAAACATTGCGTTTTGCCGACGACATAGTAATTCTGTCAGATACAGCAAAGGACCTAGAAGAGCAATTGAACGGAATGGACAGTGTGCTGAAAGTTGCATATAAGATGAACATTAACAAGAGCAAAACTAGGGTAATGGAGTGCAGTGTAGGAAAATCAGGTGATGCTGAAGGAATTAGATTGGGAAACGAAGCAATAAAGGCGGTAGATGAGTTTTGTTACTTGGGCAGTAAAATAACAAATGATGGTCGCAGTACAGAGGATATAAAATGCAGAATGGCAATGGGTAGAAAAGCGTTCTTGAAAAAGAGAAATTTGTTAACATTGAAGATTGATTTAAGCCTAAGGAAGTCCTTTCTGAAGGCATTTGTATGGATTGTTGCCTTGTATGGGAGTGAGACATGGACGATAAACAGTGCGGACATGAAGAGGATGGAGGCTTTTGAAATATGGTGCTACAGAAGAATGCTGAAGTTTAGGTGGGTGGATCGCGTAACTAATGAGGAGGTACTGAACAGAATTGGGGAGAAAAGAAATTTCTGGCATACCTTGACTAAAAGAAGGGATAGATTGGTAGGACACATTCTTAGACATCAAGGAATTGTGAATTTAGCGTTGGAGGGAAGTGTATGGGGAAAAAATCGCAGAGGAAGACCAAGAGATGGATACAGGAAGCAGATTCAGACATGTAGCTTGCCGTTCTTATGTGGAGATGAAGAGGCTTGCTCAGGATAGGGTATTGTGGAGAGCTGCATCAAACCAGTCTCCGGACTGAAGACCACAACAACAACAATCCCTCTTATAGAAGTGTAGTCTTTAGAATCGATGATGTTCAGGAGGGTAGTCGTCGATCCAATGATCTATGTATCCAACTTATGTTTCAGATAAAGCAGTACAGACTAGTAGCCACTACAGTCAGCTAGGAGATGGAGTCCGGAGACATCTACTCCACTTCGAACTGACCATCATCCAGGGAGATGGTGAACTGCTGTTACCGTCTTCATGATGCTGAATATGGTTGCCGCTTGAGGCCAGCTCAGTCTTCATTAGATAGTTCCCTAAATGCCAATGATTCTGTCGACGAGCTAGCACTCTGGTACTAACGTTTCCAGCGATATCAAGAGGTCATCGGTCATCATGGCATCCGACTCTAGTGGTTCCAAGTATGGATCCACAAGCAGCGGAGAAGGAACCGAGGACTTTTCCTGGCAGTCTTTGCTTCAACACCCGGACGTCGCGGAGCCGGCACATCCGTCCGAACGGTACATCAGCCGACCCATAGAAGACGTGGCGAGACGGCGAGATAACCCGTTCGAAGGAGACGTTACTTGCTGATCTAGCTCTTACTTTTCTTTCTGTGTGGGAAAATCTGTTTCCTTTCGTGCAATGCGATTAACGTGACAAGTGTTTGGTGTGTAACAGAGAAGTACGACGTATAATAAAAGTTATTTACAGCGTCATTATTCCCTGTGCCACGCAAATGAGTATGGGAAATACGAAGGACAAGAACGAGACACGTTAATATCTGAATTAATGGAACGTGCTGATGTGGAGGACTGTCACAGCAGAGAAGCGTCTGTCTGACTGAGCTACAGAATAGCTCTACATATAGCCAAGAAAGTTGGACCATTTACTGAAGCTGACTTTCCAAAAGAAGTGTTGTGATGGCAGATAGAGCAATGTGTCCACAATTAGTAGAAGACTTCGAAAAATTGCGGTATATTCCATTCTTTTTATAAAAGTGCTATCCTCACATAAAAATAGACCTACGTTATAATGTTCACATAGTAGAGAGACATATACAATTGCCTTTAATCTATGTCTGTTATTTAACTAAAACAGTATGTTTTTAAAATTGGATATCGTAGACTTCAGTGTATTCTTCACACGAGGTCTGTTCCCTGTCTCTCCTAAATTGCTGCACTCCAAACGCTGCATTCTATTTCTCTGTGACATCAGTACACAGCTCGTGACATCACATGGTCAACGTCCATGTGTGCAGGCAGAGCGGCCTGGGCTGACATCACACCGGCGCTGCCCGTGGCCTACGAGAAAGACAGGCCCCAGTGCAGTCGTCATGCAACATAAGCAAGGTAGTTCCCGTGGCCGGCGAGAAATGCGGGCCTGAGCGCACACTTCATGCTACGTAAGCAAGGTAGTTCCGAGCCGGTACGATCGCTAGCCGATTGGCCGGCCGCTGGGGCACTGCCCACTGAGTCATAGCGGGCAGCCACTGAGCTAGCGATCGCGCCGGCTCGGAGCTACCTTGCTTATGTCACATGTGCGCGCTCAGGCCTGTATTTCCCTTTGGCCGCGGGTAGTTCCGAGCCGGTGCGATCGGTGGCTGCCCGCTATGACGCAGTGGGCAGTGCCCCAGCGGTCGGATAATCGGCTAGCGATCGCGCCGGCTCGGAACTACGTGGCATGACATCTGCGCTGGGGCCTGTCTTTCTCGTAGGCCTCCGGCGTTGCCTGTCCTCCCCTGCCTTAGTACGTATGGCCATTCCCGCGCGGCTAGAGTTAGTAGCAAAGATGTAACAAATCGAAATCTCACGCGTGATGGGGTGTTTCTTCTTGGTTCTAATTATTTCTGACCTCATACTGCGTGGATAATGTGTCGTACTATGATCTAATTTCGAAGGTGCATTCAATGGTATAAGGACACACAGCCTATAAAATGTATCGCGAATACAATAGTAGTGTAGAAGTAATAAACTGTAACTTCATGCCGAAATGTTGAAAAGTTTGTAAATCTATGGGACTTAACTACCTTGGGCATCAGTCCCTAGGCGTACGAACTACTTAAACTAAGGGAAGGACAACAAATACACACACACACACACACACACACACACACACACACACACACACACACACACACACACCCATGACCAAGGGATGACTCGAACCTCTGACGGAGAGCAGCCAGTGGCAAAATTTTTGCGCGCCATGTTCGAATGTTACGTGTCAAAAAAATCTGTTTCCAGGACGCTTTTTGAAGCGCGTCATCACTACTATTTAAATTTGTAGAATTGGTTCAAACTTTGCATGAACGTAAATAAATTGATAACGACAAAACTTCTTATTCCATAATTATTGTCCGTTACTCATGTATAATGGTTTAAAGTCCAGTTGAATCCAAGAAGTGCTAGAGTTCGTTGGACGTCAGAACAAAAGTGGACTTCAAAGTTCACGGTAGGCAGCTGAGTATCGTTTCGGTGTTTATACGTAAATTGAGGTAAGCGTTTTGTTAAATGAAGTAAAATAACCAATCGTAAGCAATCCGTTTATTTTATATTTAGTGAGAAATAACACGTAATTAACTGTCGCCACATTCAGAGATGACAACGAGGAGAACTAGTCGCTCGACATATCTGGAAGCTTCAAAGAACATTTAAATCAGAAAGTCTTGAAATATTTCTGACTTTATACTTGTTAGTAGTATTATCACGTCGCACTTTAAATTGTGTCTCGTACTGCATGTTATGTTGTGTCCTATATACCACATCACGCCTTACTTGCATTTACATGATAACACATATGACGTCCCATGAAAGTCTTGTCATATAATTTCCTGTCATGTAACATATATCAAGTACATAAATTGCATTAGACGTCTTACTTTTGCCACATGGTAAGATGAATGTAAAGTCTTTGTATATCCCATCCTGATGTGGCATGTGAATTATCATCATCTCATACACATTTTTGTGTTACACGACGTGTGGAATTTTGTGATGCCATGTGCGGCACCACAGTTTCCATTAAAGAAGTCACTGACGTAACTGCCATGTATGAGTGTGTAGGAATGTTCCTGAAATCACTAAGCATCAAATTTAAAAAACCTTGGTACAGTACTTATCTATATGCTAACAAATAGACCGATCGAATTTTACTTTAAAGTCAAGAAAGGACTCAACTATCAACTCTGTGACGACTGAGATGCTGAATTACAATCCTCAACCAAAATACCTGAGCATAACCTTTGACCGCTGTCTCACATTCAGAGGCCATCTAGAGAAGGCAGCCTGCAAAATAAAAACGAGAAACAACATGGTCCAAAAACTGACAGGCAATGGTTGGTGAACGAATGGCTACTCCTTATGAAATCGGCTCTTGCTCTTGTTTAGTCAGTAGTAGAATACTGCAGCTCTACCTGATTAAATAGCACCAATAGAAGAGCATCTAATTACTAAACACCACTATGGAGTTCATGTCGGGTACCATCAAGTTAACACCCACCCAAGACACCTCCCAGGACGTTAACATGCTTAACGGCGAAGCTATCGTTTGACTGAAAGGACTAAACACGCATCCTTGGCAGAACAGCAACGCCAACTATCTAGTCACCTGGTATTATAGGCTATATTACTTATATGTTGATTGTGACACGTTATTACATATATATTAGTTACCAACTATACGATAAAGTACAGGTAATATGTTCGTTATACAAATTGACGCTCTATAAAAACCCACAGGCAATAAAAACAATCAGAAATATTTCAGAAGTGTGCTGTTAGACTGGTTACCGGTAGACTGGAGAGCACAAATTGGAATCTCTGGAGGAAAGACGACCTTCTTTTCGAGCAGCACTATTGAGAAAATTTAGAGACTACAGTACGATTCTACATTTAGTCTAAATCCACGAAAGTATAGAAATTAGGACTCGTACGAAAGCATATGGAAAGCTGCTATTGTCTTAAGTCATTGGCGTGTCGAACAGTTAATGAAATGACTTTCAATGGTTCATGGTAACCTCTAGCGTGCACTTTACGGTGGCTTGCGAGTATGTATTTAGATGTATCTATTGCCTAAATTATCAACTGTTACAATCATAGAATACCTGACTGCAGTACAATACAGAGAGCAAAGAACGGCTGCTTTGTGGTCTACATCCAAGTTATATCAAGGATAAAAATAATGAAATTTTACGTATAGTGTGTATACAATAAATCAGGAAGAATTCGTAAGCGGTTTCAGGGTACAGAAGGTGTATAAACAACTGCCACCTTTCGCAGCAACAACGGTTCTCACCCGATTGGACATTGAGCGGAACTGAGCTTGGATGTTAATATCATTTTGTTGCTTCAAGACTGTCATACTTTATCACCTGAAGACACTGACGAGTATTTCTAAAATATGGAATAATTAATTTGCGCCAGCCGCGGTGGCCGAGGGGACTGAGGCGCTCCAGTCACGGTCTGCACGGCCACTACGGTCGGGGGTTCGAATCCCCCCCCCCTCAAGCATGGATATTTGTGCCGTCCTTAGTATTAGCTACTTCATAAGTAGTTTGTAAGTTTAGGGACTGATGACCCCGTAGTTAAGTCCCACAGACTCTACAAACATTTACATTTTAATTAATTTGCTTAACATACGTTACTATCAACGACGTTTCCATTGTCATTTTGTAGAGTAAATTTTCAGTCGAATTATGCAGTAAATACAAGCCACATTACGCAGTGCCACAGAGTTTTAAAACAATGCATGGTGTCAGATATGATTCAGCACAAAACATTGACTATACTATGGTGAATTTCTTGTCCGTAAAGGTCGCATTTTAGCAAGCCATCTTGACTGTTCAAAATGTTCAAATGTTTGTTAAGCTTATGGGACTTAACTACGGGGTCATCAGTCCCTAAAGTTACAAACTACTTACGAACTACCTTATACTAAGGACGGCACAAATATCCATTCCCGAGGGGGGATTCGAACCCCCGACCGTAGTGGCCGTGCAGACCGTGACTGGAGCGCCTCAGTCCCCGCGGCCACCGAGGCCGGCATCTTGACTGTTATGTAGGTTATATAATAAGTAAAATACAACATAAACGTGATAAAAGTTTTTAAATAACGCGACAAACCCCTAATCAGTGCATGGCGATGATAAAAATAGTGTTCAGGTTAGACAAAGAAAACCTGTTCTTACCATCTGTAATTGTTACAAAGTTGGATAAAACTTGTGGAGGCAGTAAAGCTGCACATGGATGCGGCGGAGGTACGCTAATTGCCCGCGTAGTTAATTTGATTGGTTATTTAATTAGGACTGTTGCATATCGTAACTACTCGCTAATGAATAACGATAAATTCACAAGACCTTAAGCACTATTTTAGTGCTTCTATTTGTCGTGTAAGAAGAAGTAAGAGAGATCAGGGTTTAACGTGCCGTCATTTCGCTGAAATCCCATCCAACTCGGGCTAGTATTCTAATTCCTTCACTTACTTATTCTCAGCGGAAATACTAATGATACGGAGTATCGGGCGCATTTTGTCACACGTAATGTTTCCTTATCCACTATGAAATTCGTGTCTGTCTCAGGCGGAGTCATTAGCTTTTCCGATAGTGTACAGACTCCTGCAGATGCCATCCATCAGAGGCCATAATTTCCGTGCCTGTCTGCTTGGTCTACGTGAGAAACTTCACTAGTGATTCGTTCCGAATTTTTTTTTTTATATACTAAGGCCCTGAATGGTCCAAAAGGAACTATTCTATGTACTGTCTGGCGGCAAAATGACCGAGGATAACATTCGTATGGCTATCGACATTAACAAATGTTCAAATGTTGGCAAATCTATCGGACCAAACTGCATGGTCATAAGTCCGTAGTTTACAAACTACTTAAACTAAGGTAACCTAACCTAAGGACAAAACACACACACACACACACACACACACACACACACACACACACACACACACATATATATATATATATATATATATATATATATATATATATATCCCTAGGGAGGACTCGAACCTCCGACGGCGAGCAACCGCGCGCTCCACAGCGAGGCGCCTTAGACCACTCGGCTACTCCACCGCGGCTTCCGACATTAACACCTTACTAAATGATCACATAGCCTTGGCCGAAACTGTCATTTTACTGGACAAAATTATACAGGTACTGCTCACCAGACACACAAACAGGGCCATCAACTTGCGCAAGAGAAAATCGGGGTTCGTCTTTGAATAATAGGTTTCGTCAATGAATGGGAACAGCAGAATTGAATGGGAGCTGCGAGATAATTCCGAGTCCATCTGCGTACTCTAAAAGGATATTTGGATATTAAGACCCTTTTTAGTAACCTCTTCCTTAGAGTTTGATAGCAAAAAGCGGCTCTAGTGCCTGTCTGAGATAGTCTTGCAGTGATCTTTCTGCTGTAATTAACAAGGAGACCACATGGGTATCGGGTTTTAGATTTTCTTTATATTTGTGATACGTGAAGTTCGGAACTTTAATAACTATCAACCAAAGCCATTCGACGCAACTCTCAAAAATTGTCGAAAAATCATCTTAGAAGATTTGCAAGTACACGTAAGTACCAATAAATCAAAGAGGCGCAGCGTCTGTCGGTGTTGCTCAGGTGGTAGCGTTCTGGACTCATAGCCAAAGAATTGGTGGTCCGAATCTCGCTGTGTCAAATATTTTTTTCGTTGTTATCAAATAAACAACATATTGGGTTCTCTAATTCTACGTATTGTGTCAAGTTTTGTTTATGTGTTTGTAGAGGAGCTGAACAGCTCACGTCACCTAAAATGATGGTTGAGTAGGTTAGCTGCTTGGAAATCTATTAGTAGTAATGTAGAAGACCTTCCAAAAACAGCGTCGTAGCTCCTCACAAATTGAACAATCGAAGACTACAATCGTCAACTAATAATGAAGTCAATACTGTAAAATAATGTAATGGTTTTTATTGAAACCATCATTATTAACAACTTTTTATAAAATATAGAAAACTACAAATAAACAAAGATACGGACAATTTTGGTAAAAATTACTATTAGATATAAAAATTGTGTAAGTACTTGAATACACCGAAAACAGAGAAAAAATGTCATTACAGGATTCGAACACCGTACCTATGGATGTAAAGCTAGAACGGTACCACATGAGATACAACAACAGATGCTCAAAGTGTTTTTAGTACTTACGTGCACTTGCAAAACTTCAAAATCGATATCCTTGACAATTTTTGAGATTTGCTTCGAATGGCTTTGGCTGATTGTTAGTTCTAAACTTCACTTACCATAAATATTAAAAATTTCTAAAATCCGATATCCATGTGGTCTCCTTGTAAGAGGGTTTAAATTCCTTTTTCTTCTTGACAACGCTGTTGGCTGTTATCTGGTGAGGTTGTAATGTCTGCGACCTTGAGCAACTCGCCTTGTTTACTGACCTGTCTTCCTTTAGCGCGTTTTCAGTCTATGGACGACAGCTGGAGCACACTGAAATCTGCAGGCAGCATGACGAAACGCCCATCCACTTCATTTTATTTATTTACGTCAATGATCACAACCTGTTTCAGTCAGTTACGACCATTTTTAGAATTCAAATTGTTTAAAAGTTTGTAGAGCTTATGGGACTAACTACGGAGTCACCAGTCCTTAAACTTACAAACTACTTATGAACTAACAATTACTAAGGACGGCACAAATATCCATGCCCGAGGGGGGATTCGAACCCCCGACCGTAGTGGCCGTGCAGACCGTGACTGGCGCGCCGCAGACCGCTTGCCCACCGCGGCCGGTTCATTTTTAGATTTTTTAGTTCTATAACGTGCCTTAATAAAGTTGAGCCTGGCATCGTCCATCCCTCTTGGATCAAGCAGACCCCCATTGAAACTTCTACTGCAATAAGATATCGCTCGGTTGAATACAAATTTCACAAATGACAAAATGACATCCGAACGCTGCTACAATTCTTCCTGAGGGGTCCTGATGGGTCATTTAATACCAAAAGATGTTGAATGACGTAAGTTGTCGCATACATTCATAGCGAAGATCTCAAGCTATGCAAGACTACACCGCCTGTATCAAAATAAACATACAGGAAGTCGATTACCCCCTAATTGAGCAGTATAATAAAAAGAAGCCCAATATTAAAGATATACACTTACAAAATCCTATGGTTCTTACGGAAATAAGTAGTTTTACTCCTATGTATATGTTAAAAATTCACCCTATGTTTCTATCTTCATTCATATCGAAGATATTATGATATCGAATGACCACTTTTCATAAGAAACGTTCATTGGTCCTGATTCCCGCGCAGGAATGGCAGCGCGGTTTGGACCGTCATGTCGCGGACTACACGGCTGTCCCCGTCAGAAGTTCGATTCCTCCGTCGGGCATGGGGTGTTTGTTGCCTTAGTATAAGTTAAACTGGTTTGCAAATCTATCGACCGATTATCTCAACAGTTGGTCTCTTACGTTTACAAACATTTGAACATTTCTCACATGGTTCTGCCTTGACTGGCGTTTGATTATCATTTGACCTCCTCTGACACAAAGACAAAATGACATACGTCATAAATTACAGAACCATTTTCTGAAGATGGAATTAAAATTGAAGAAGTTAATTGAGAAAGCATTTGGATACACTAATTTTCGGTCATTCAGTGTTCTTCAAAAAACAAACCAATTTTTTGGCTTTTCCAGTCGTGATTATACAACATAACTGAATATATGAAAAGTTGATTTTCCACATTTAACCCACACTAAACTATTTGCTCACTGCTTCAACCGCATAAGCATAAATCAGAAACATTTCCCACAAATAAACACTGCTTATACGTTTAACACATTCGAAACACAAACACACACACACACACACACACACACACACACACATACATACAGATATATATATCATCCCCATGAACCACAGACATTGCCGAAGTCGGGTGGCTTCCGTACCTCAACGTTACAGATAGCCGTATCGTAGGTGCAACCACAGGGGTGTCTGTGGAGAGGCCAGACAAACGTGTGGTTCATGAAGAGGGGCAGCAGCGTTTTCAGTAGTTACAGGGACAACAGTCATCATAATTAACTAGACTGGCCTTGTAACTTCAGCTAACATCGCTTTGCCATGCAGTTACTGCAAACGGATGAAAGCAAGGGGAAACTATAGTCGTTACTTTAACCGAGGGCATACAACTCTACTGTATGAATATATCATTTTGGGTAAAATAGCCCGGAGGTAGAATAGTCTCCATTCGGATCTCCGGAGGATGACGTCATAAAGAGAAACAAAATAGACATTGTATGGATCGCAACGTGGAATGTTCTATCCCGTAATAGGTTAGGTAAGTTAGAAAAGAGAAATGGATAGGTTAAAGTTAGATATGGTGGAGATTAATGAAGTTCGGTGGTGGGATGAACAGGAAGTCTGGTCAGTTGCTGCCTACGTAGGAGTAGGTCTGATAAAGAATAAGAAAGTAGGAATGCGGGTAAGTTACTATGAACAGCATACAGAACGCATTATCTCAGCAAAGATAGACACGAACCCAATGCCAATCACATAGTACAAGTTTGTATGCCACTTAGAACTGCCGATGACGAGGATATGGAAGAAATGTATGAGGAGATAAGAGAAATTATTCAGACAGAGTAAGACTAGAACGTGATAGGGGACAGGAACTTGGTAGGAGGAAAGGGAAGAGAAGGAAATGTGGTAAGTGAATATGGGCCGGGGAAAAATAATGAAAGAGATCGCCTGGTAGAATTTTGTGAAGAGAACAACTTAATCATCACAAACTCTTGGTTTAGTCATGAGGAAAAAAGGCTATATACGTGGAAAAGACCAGGAGAAGGTATGAGATTGATTTTATAATGTGAAGGCATAGGTACAGAAATCAGCTTTTAAACTGGAAGACACATCCAGGGGCAGATATAGACTCTGACCATAATTCATTGGCTATGAAGTGTAGATTAAAGAGAGAGACACCAAAAAGGTAGAAAATTATGAAGATGGAACCTGGACAAATCGAAGGAACCAGAGGTGGTTGATAGTCTCAAAGGGAGCATTAAGCAAGGAATTTCTGAAACGGGGGGAAAGTAATACAGTAGAAGAAGATTGGGTAACTCCGAAAGATAGAGTAGTGAAAGCTGCAGAGGATCATATAGGCAGAAGAACAAGGCCTAATAAAAATCACTGCATAACACAATACTAACTTAATTGATGAAAGGAGAAAATATAAAAATTCAGCATGTGAAGCAGGCAAATGGAGTACAGACCTCTGAAAAATGAGGTTGACAGGAAGTGCTGACTGGCTAAACAGAAGTGGATAGAGATCAAATGCAAGGTCATAGAAGAATGTATAACTTGGGAAAAGATAGATAGCGCTTACAGAAAAATACAAGAGACATCTGGAGACAAGAAAGCCAGCTGCATCAATATGAAAAGCTTAGATGGAAAACCAATACTAAGCAAAGAAGGGAAAGCTGAAAGGTGGAAGGAATATATAGAGGGCCTATACAAGGAAAAAAAACTTGAAGGCAGTATTCTAAAAATGGAAGATGAAACAGAGGAAGATGAGATAGGAGATAAGAGACTGCGAAAAGAATTTGACAGAGCACAGAAAGATTTGACTCAAAACAAGGCTTCTTGAGTTGATACGAGTCGTTAGTAGTGCCAGCCTTGAAGAAATTGTTCCACCTGATATACTAAATCTGTGAGACAGGGGAAATATCCTCAGACTTAAAAAAATAGTAATTCCAGTTCCAAAGGAAGAAAGTGCAGAAAAATGTTAAATTACAGAACTATCAGCTTAACAAGCCATGGTTGCAAACTACTAACACGAATTATCTACATACGAATGGAAAAACTAGTGGAATCCGACCATGGGGAAGATTACTTTGGATTTAGGAGAAATGTAGGAACACGGGAGGCAATAGTCTCATTAAAACTTATCTTAGAAGTCACATTAAGGAAAGGCAAAGTACGTTTTTAGCATTTGTATATCTGGAGAAAACTTTTGATAATGTGGTTGGAATACACTTTTTCAGATTCTGAAGGTAGCAGGGGTAAAATATAGGGTGCGAAGGGTTATATTCAACTTGTGCAAAAAGCAGACAGCCGTCGAAGGGCATGAAAGGGACGCAGTGGTTGGGAAAGGAGTGAGACAAGGTTATAGCCAATGTTGTTCAGTCTGTACATTGAGCAAGCAGTGAAGGAATGCAAGGAGAAATTTGGAGAGGAAATTAAAGTCCAGGCCGAGGGAATAAAAACTTAGAATTCTGTCAGACAGCAAAAGACCTGGAAGAGCAATTAAGCGGAATGGACAGTGTCTTAAAAGGAAGATATAAGATGAAAATTAACGAGAGTAAAATCAGGATAATGGAAAGTAGTGTCAGAAAATCAGGCGATGCAGAAGGAATTAGATTACGTAAAGAAACAATAAAAGTAGTAGATGAGTTATGTTATTTTGGTAGTGAGACGTCACAGATGTAATGTCTATAGAGGCATGCAGTTATTACAAGTAATGGTATTGTGTGGAAAGATAAAGGACAGGCAGAGGTCCACTGTAAGCAGTTGTCGCAACTTCAAATAGCGCAAGAAGTTGCTGGTTAAACCAAGCAGCCGGTCGAGGGTTTGTCCAAATCAGCGGAAATCGGGGAAGAGCCGATGCTTTGTAATCAAAACTAATGAGGGCTGTTAGCCGAGCGTTTGTTAAGGTGGTGTCTGGAGGCCATCTGTGAGTTCCATACTCCAGTAATTTAAAGTAAAATTACATAATTTATAAAATTGTTTCCCATTTATAATTAAGACATCTACGGTGTAGGAATAATTTCGCACATCTCACGATTCTGAAAATAATTTAAATATTGTAAAATTTTCCAGTAATTTATATAAATATTGTTTGGCATGAGCGGTCAAACTCATGAAAGCTGGTTTGTCTATTTATTTCAAACTTTATGTAATAGTAATTAACAGTCCTTTCATGTATTTAAATTATGTTACATTAGTTAGGAAGTGGGAGTAGGTTTCAGAAGATCAGTTTTTACTTGATGAAATATCTCATGTTAAGGTGTATACGATTTTGGATGGGATGCCGATCGGCCAATGAGGAAACAGCCAAGGGACATATCTGGTGGGGAGTGTGTGTTTGAGAGGGAGGAGGTGAGCGAAGGGGATCGCGAGAAACGGGGGCTATAGCCTTAGCAGAAGGACCCTCCTGGATGATAGTAGTGATTCGATCCGGCAGTGTTAAGATTTGAGCTGCGAACGGTGGTTCTCTAAACTTGACGAGAACAAGTGTGCGTCAGAGTAGCTGATATGTGTTTATGTTATTACACAAGAACTTATGTGTGTAGAAATGTTTGGGAAACTTAAACTATTTGACAATTTCGTATTGAGTGATCTCGAAATATACAGAGTTTCTGTGCTTCTTAAAATTATGATTACTTAGTTGGGGGAAAGTGTTACCAATTTCTTATCGTAGACAATGCGACTGTTTAACCATTTTATTCTATTTATGATTAATAATTCATCTGACCACTTCGTATAAGGAACCAATTTCACTGAAAACACCTTATTCAACTGAATATATGACTTCGCGTACATCATTTGAATACATTAGAATAAAACCATTTTATTAATGAACAAGTAATTTTATGTAATATTTCTAATTTGTTTCGCAAACTAAAGCTTAGGCATAGAGTGTTTTAACTACATAATCACAGGTAAGAGGTAATATCTATAACTAAGGTAGTTACTGGAGCATGAAACAGACATGTACGGCTCGACCCTAAGATAACATCCAGGCAAACTTCTAAATCAGAACCGTACATAGCTCAATACGCTGTTTCTTACAGCGTAACGTCACAATCGCTTTAATATTAGCTGCGATAAATTCGGTGATGGATACAGCGTAAAGTCGCAGTAGCAAAATAACTTCTGATGACCGAAGTAAAGAAGATATAAAATGCAGAATCGCTGTGTGAAGAAAGCGTTTCTGAAGAAGCGAAATTCGTTGACATCGAATATTAGTTTAAATGTTAGGAAATCATTTTTGACAACATTTGTCTGGAGTGTAGCATTGTATGGGAGTGAAACGTGGACGATGAGGAGTTCAGATAGAAAGATGATAGAAGCTTTTGAAATCCGGTTCTATAGACGAATGATGAAGATTAGATGGGTAATAAAGGAAATAATGAGAAGGTGCTCAACAGAATTGGGGAGAAAAAGTGTTTCTGCCATATGCTGACTAAGAGAAGGAATAGTTTGGTGGGGCACATTCTGAGACATGAAGGAATCGTGGAAATAGCGGAGTGTGTGGAGTAAAAATCGCAGAGGGAGACCGAGGGACGAATACAGTTAGTAGATACAAAAGAATGTAGGTTAACGTTCTTATTCTTGGATGAAGATACACGTACAGGACAGGGTAGCGTGGAGAACTGCAGCAAACCAGTCTGCGGACTGAAGACCACAACAACAACAACAACAACAACAACAACAACAACCCGTCTTTGTCGAGTTTTCCCATGCATTTTCACCTGCATTCTCAGGGAACTTTGAATTCTACCAGTAACTTTACCGTTTCACCCTGTCCAATTCTTCGCTGTTTTACACCATGAGACTCTTTCGAGAACATTAAATATATCAGTGGTATTTGACTCAGAAACGCCTTGGCATTGTTTGTCCACCCAACAAAGGACAATCAGGAGAAACATTGTAGTCGCAAATTTTACACAGTACTCTCACAGAGTGCTCTGAATAACCCACGAAAACTCCTGAACGGTGAGGTTTGGGCGTTGGGACGTGGTGGCGACAAGATTTTAAGTTTTTTCTCAGATAACTCGAAAATGTAGAATCTGGCGAAAATGTTTCTCAGTACTAAATTCAACTGAATTTCTTGCAAAGTAATTTTTTTCACTATAACCAATTGTTTCTGGGAGAAACTGGCAGAGAAAACGCATATTATTAACAATATTGTTTTAACGGTATAAAATTAATGTTTATCATCCAATGGAGTGGACATAAATATTCAGTGTGTACACCTCGTCCACGTGTAGCAGAGCCCTATTAAGGAATAGAGTGTGTTGTACGGGAGTAAATGGATGAGGGCGTAGGTGGACGGTTGAAGTATGAGGGAAGACAGACCACCTGAGGTGCTCCTCCATTATAGCTGGTAAATGCTGTTCTTCCCACAATATTTTTGTACTAATAATTATACAAATGATTAGTCATGAAATATACAACAAATTTGCTTGAAATTGCTTCAATCTTTCTTGACCAAGATTTCGATGTCCCACCTGATCACCCTCCTCTCTATAGCGTTTTGTTCCTACTTGTACAAAACATTCAAATGGGCGTACACAATACCTCACTAAGTTTTCGCCGTAATCTGGTGATTGATATAAACAGGCTTGGAAGTCGAACGGAGGAGTATTCATTCTAACAGATTTGTACGATCGAATTACTTTTGAGGTGTGCTTTCATACTTGAAGGTACACTCGTGTGATATTTTCTTTTCTTTTTTTTTTTTTCTTTTTCCTCTCTTTTCTTTTATACAGGGTGATGCAAAAAGGTAAGGCCAAACTTTCAGGAAACATTCCTCACACACAAAGAAAGAAAATATGTTATGTGGACATGTGTCCGGAAACGCTTAATTTCCATGTTAGAGCTCATTTTATTACTTCTCTTCAAATCACATTAATCATGGAATGGAAACACACAGCAACAGAACGTACCAGCATGACGTCAAACACTTTGTTACAGGAAATGTTCAAAATGTCCTCCCTTAGCGAGGATACATGCATCCACTCCCGTCGCATGGAATCCCTGATGCGCTGATGCAGCCCTGGAGAATGGCGTATTGTGTCACAGCCGTCCACAATACGAGCACGAAGAGTCTCTACATTTGGTACCGGGGTTGCGTAGACAAGAGCTTTCAAATGCCCCCATAAATGAAAGCCAAGACGGTTGAGGTCAGGAAAGCGTGGAGGCCATGGAATTGGTCCGCCTCTTCCAATCCATCGGTCACCGAATCTGTTGTTGAGAAGCGTACGAACACGTCGATTGAAATGTGCAGGAGCTCCATCGTGCATGAACCACATGTTGTGTCGTACTTGTAAAGACACATGTTCTAGCAGCACAGGTAGAGTATCCCGCATGAAATCATGATAACGTGCTCCAGTGGGCGTAGGTGGAAGAACATGAGGCCCAATCAAGACATCACCAACAATTCCTGCCCAAACGTTCACAGACATTTTGAACATTTCCTGTAACAAAGTGTTTGAAGTCACGCTGGTACGTTCTGTTGCTACGTGTTTCCTTTCCATGATTAATGTGATTTAAAGAGAAATACTAAAATGAGCTCCAACATGGAAATTAAGCGTTTCTTTGTGTGTGAGGAATGTTTCCTGAAAGTTTGGCCGTACCTTTTTGTAACACCCTGTATGTGAAATGGGAAACAAGAATTCCGGTTTGGGTACAGTTGACGCCTACTATTGAAGACAATTTTCAATCCTTAAATCATCTTGAGTCACAATTCGCAGACTCTATATTACTAAAAGACTATCTCGCAATATGGCCCCCCACCTGTTGCATGGAACGTATCCAACGGCTTTGTGGGCGAACAAAAATTTGATTTTCAGTAAAACGCATAGTTATTGACCGAATTTAAAATTTTTTAATTCTGTCATATTCTAGTCATCAAGATGTATAATATTATGTAAAATTTAATTCGATCCAGGAATATTACCACTTGAAATAGTATCTATCTGAATCTGACGTCATCCATTACTCGAAAAGGTAGCTACTACCAACAAACTTCATAAATAATTTCAAACCTATACGAAATTTTTTCTCGTAGTAACACTCCAGAAAAATGATGACGGGGAAAAATAAAGTGACCATTGCTTACTACATTTATGCTGTTCTGGTGGCTAGGTGTCAGCATCTGCCTCGATGTTCTTAATATATAATTAGTAACTGAATCGCAATGCACTATATAGACGGTATCTACATATATTACTGAATGCCCCTGCATTACAGGGCATTAGACGGCACATAGTTCAGGAAATACAACGTGACATACGTTCAGACGAGTCAAAAACTACCTTCTGCTCATATTGGTGTACAGAGAAACTGCAGCATCGGGTTTGATATTTTAATTTCTTGTTAATAACTATGGCGTTTGTTCTGTCAGGTCTCGAGTTCGAATCCCGGGCGCGGCACATACTTTTGTATGTCTAAGTTGTATGATTACAACCAAGGACGTAGCTAAAAGGGGGTCCTGGAGCCCCCCCCCCCCCCCTCTCCATCACATAAATGAAATTACACACGAGCCAGCTGTCGTGTAGTGAAACAAAATATCTTCCTCACACGACACAAAAGGAATGCGCACCATAACGTTTTTAAACTATCGACGTATAGATAACAGTGTCTCACCTATCATCTTTAGCCAAGATGGTGTATTTTCCGCTGTCCTTGGCTTCACTCGATCACCACTGTTGCTTCGTTAATGACTTAATTTCTAAATTGCAGTTGAATTTAATCTAAGCGCTGCCGTTTATAGTTTTTTGTTTGCTGTTGCAATCGTTTGTAATGTTGGATAAATTTTTAAAAGGAAGAGGAAAACTGATTTTCTTTCGTCCACTAATGTTATAGTAAGTTAAAGGTATGTGGTATGCACTACAATGATAGTGCAACTATCTATGTACAGCTTAATGTTAACAATTGAGTCTTCATATGGAGACTTTAGAAATTTGCGATAACAATATTTCGGTATTACTTACGGCAGCTCACTCAGTACAGGTAATATCTTTTAAAATAATGTTCAAGAGTAATATTTTATAAAGAGGATGACTATCTTAGAATGAAAGTAAAACAAATCATGAAAATAGGATAAGCGGGATTTAACCGATTATATACTTCCGCTCGCTAAACCAATATGAGTTGTATGTTCATGCAAACTTAATGCAGGTTTTTTGAAACGCTGAGTAGCTGTCGTAGCTGAAAGGCACTGAGCTTTGCTGAAATGCTAATGTGTTGTCGTCGTTCTTCAAATCCAAAGAAATAATTCGCATCATGATACTCTGCCATCGTTTGGAATAAAAACTGGATATTCTATTGGTGAATGTTGAAACAATAACACAACGCGATACTGATGACACGCTGTCGTTACGTCACCAAACTATATAACTACAACCAAATTTAGGACAACAATGTACTGAACAAACTTTCATAATGGCTTAAACGAAACTCGGTATAACAGATTGTAAATTAAAGACTGTAGCCCTCTTAAATGGGTGTTATTACTTAACAAATGTTTGTAAATCTATCGGACCAAACTGCGTGGTCATCAGTCCGTAGCTTACAAACTACTTACACTAAAGTAAACTAACCTAAGGACAACACGCACACCCATGCCACAGGAAGGTCTCTAACCTCCGACGGCGAGCAACCGGGCGCTCCGCAGCGAGGCGCCTTAGACAGCTCGGCTACTCCACCGCGGCGTTATTACTTAACAAAACAAATTAGTAACTAGAACTCAACCTTACACTAGTGCTGCTGGCAGAGAAAGAAGACAGAGCTAGTGGCAGTCATTACATGTAATGAAGGGAGTGAGTGATTCCCTTAAATTTTACTCAGAAATAATTGCATGATTTAGTTTCCTATGTGTACATTTCAGTTTGCTTTAGAGAACAATTTTATTTGAGAAATCTATTGTATAATCGAGTACTGTAATGGTACCATAAATTGATTCAGTGTGATCTAAGCTCTACTTTGCATTATAAACCAATAGAAGTAAGTAGTTGGTTATCAGGTCACAGGCACAGCAATTAATTTGTAGTCCAATAGTGTAGGGGGAGAATTTTCTACTTTACGTACTGCTGTGTTGTTGACATTTGAAGCAGTTCAGTTAGAATTCCATTATGTATGGAATTGGGCTTTTTACTAGCTCATGAAGTGTAACTCGGCTTCGGTTGGTTGGCATGTATTTGGCTTTAGTTTGTGACTTGTAAGCTGTAGATTTCGGCTTGACTTTCGCAGTTTGTAGCGGATGTATGGGTTCTAAATTTTATTTTCCAGTATGAAATTTAGGTTGGTAGACCTGGCTTTGCCTTCGTAATTAATAAAATGTATATCTTTCTTGAATTTTTCACACTTTAAATATTGGTTCTGTGCATATTTTGAACTTAAAGACTTTTTGTAATGTTTGAGCATGAAATTCCGTTTCTCAGGAGCTGATATTTAATATACTGAAAAACTTGAATCATCGAGTCCCGGTAGTTCAGACAGTTTGAAGCCAGTTACAAAGGATATTATGTATGCCTGATTCTTTTTCTATCGAATTATTATTTAGTAAGATTTTATTAAAAGTCTCTCCTAACCAAAAGTGTTAGATGCTTTTCTTTCACACGTTAACTGATTTCTTACGAACTTCAGAGATATTATTAAATGTTCACTTTTAGAATAATCTTGGACCATATTAGGGAACTAAATACTTGAATAAATGTTCAAGACTTTTTTTTAAGTTTCACAGATGCTCTATTTTGAAATTAATAGTTAAAACCAAATCACTTTCACAGGAAACACTTCGTAAGTTCACAATGTGACTATTTTCGTAGAAGTCTCATTTACATTAAAGTCTCTGGTTCCTATTACATTGACTACGAACTTTAATTCTTCCAGATAAGTTTTTTAAATGTCATTTCCTTAAACTTGCAAATAAGTTCGAATTCCAATATCACTAATATTAATCAGTTTATTAACGGAGGCAGAAGTTTATAATTCTTCCTTCCTAGCCTATCCCGATCAAAGTCCAAAGATATTGCACGCATTACCGTATGATCACGATACGAAAGTTTATATTAAGTTTCCTTTCTATGTTGGAAATAAATGATATTTTGAAACTAATCATGGCGAGAGCTAAGCACATAGAGAGTTAATCACATAGAGAGCTAATCACATTGAGAGCGAGTAACTCAACTGCGGGTACTATATTTTATAATGGCACTCTGACAAATGATCTCTGATATACGAGGTGTTTTGACCTACTTATTCCCTGGATACTATTATTCTGAATTACGCTGATATAATTTGACTTTGCTAAAAATTTTGAAAAATGAGAAATTTCTGCCTCTTAACAAATAATTAAAATTACGAAACGATGAAAAATTTTGGAATATGGTGATTCTAATGCTATGGTTGCGATGTGGTGTTACAGAAGCCACAAACAGATCACAGACTACTGAATATTTATCGTTGTGTTATTTCCATAAAACAGACAGGTTCCTTCACGGGGTATTGACATTCGTTATTCAGTGGCTCCTGTAGTCGTTGGCTGGACCGCGCAGTCATCCTCTTCAGCACGTCCTCCCTCCCCCCCCCCCCCCCCCCTCTTACGACAAGGCCGCTGCTCAGAGCACTCAACGCGCATGCGTGTTGGCTTAAGTGTATAGCAAGTGCGAGCTAGCGGTGCCCGCTAGGCGTAGTCCAGAGTGCAGTGAAGTAGCGGTAGTATATTTAGTGCACGGTACACACGCAGACTTGGTTGCCTCACGATCCACTACCAACGGACTCCATCCGGATGCATACCTTTTGTAGCGGCGACGTCAACTTCAGAAATTCGACTTCAGGTATGTGCCGGACATACGTTTCGCGCCACAGCTCTCCGACAAAACCTCTCTATAAAACACGTTTTAGCGCCAATTTCTGTTACAGCGAAGTATCTATAATACCAACAAAGAAGCACAAGACACGGCATACATGTTAATCCAAGCAAAGTTGACGCGCAGAGGTGTCGCTATGTATCAATGATTTTTAATTCTGGAAAAATATATTACATCTTCGAATATAAAATAACGAAGTCTACACCTCCGTTTCTTACATGGACTAGACATACAAGAAAACTTTATTTATTTCGCTCTCACGCCACACAATTATTGCCATTTCCTAGTTATTACCAAGTACTCATGGGATAATGAGAATCCATTACATAGTCGCTCGTGCGAGCATTGCTGACGATATATGTGACGTATTGAAATCGTTCCATGACCTATTGATAATGCCGAAACAACTAATAATATAATAATTTTGTGTGGCTCACAACTCTACATCTTTTCTAAAGTAACCAGTAATCTAATTTCAGCCAAAACTGTCATGCAGGATTATCTAAAATAAATTATTCGTTTGGAACAATTACTCTACTCATTTCCTAAAGTATTCCACTTCGAACGCATAGAAGCGTGTTTTAAGTGCATTTCTGACGGCTATTTTACGTATTTGGTACTGATATGATTAACTGGAAACCAGCTACAGTCCATTTCCCTGTTAGATATCTATAAGGAAAAGACCTCTCCATCTGTTGAATTTGCAAGAAATACGGCCGTAATATGCAGATGTCTGACATAATAGTTAGGTTGTGCGTTACTAATTATCTTATTTCATTGGTGTCATCTATCTGTAAACATCTTATCGTTTCTATCTCACTATGTTGATAATTCGTTGGAGAGATGGATTTTGATATGGTCTGTGAACGGCACCAAAGATCTACAGTCGCATTACCATACTAGACACACCTTATATGCCAGTTCTAAAGAATTCACGCGCATTCGATAAGGAAGCAAGTTGCCAGGAAATCTAAACTTCCTGGCAGATTAAAATTGTGTGCCGGAACCGGGGCTCGCACCTGGGACCTTTGTCTTTCGCGGGCAAGCGCACTACCGACTGTGCTATCCCGACACGACTCACGATGCCGCCTTACAACTTTACTTCCGCCAGCACCTCACATCCTACTTTCCAAACTTCACAGACGTTTTCCTGCGAAACTTACAAGACTAGCACTCCTGGAAGGAAGGATATGGTGGAGACATGACTTAGCTGGAAACATCCCTTAGGCTGTGGCTAAGCCATCCACCATATCCTTCCTTCCAGGAGTGCTAGTCTTGGAAGTTTCGCAGGAGAACTGTGAAGTTTCATCTCAGCGCACACTCCGCTGCAGAGTGAAAGTTTCATTCTGCCCAGAAATCGATTAACAGCTAAATAAAATAATAAATTCAGTCTGAGAAGTAAATTAAGTAAGACAAAATAGTTTTTTATGCTCTATAGAGGTATATTAGCAGTCAGCCTTAGTCGTAACTTCATTGTCTGATAAATGAGGCAGTTTAATTTATGAAGTAATTTCAAGTGAAAACTGGAATCATGTCCAACAGACTCTAGCGAGATTTAAGACCTAGTCAAACTTCACCACAGGAAATACTGCGTCATAATTGGAACCTACTAGAGGATACAAATTCTTGGACCTAATAGTTCACATGAACGTAAACTAAATTATGGTGATTCCGACGTTGAAGATATTGACATGTATATAGTAGTACACCAAACAATGGAAAGTTTCAGTTTACGAGAGAGATTTCTCATAAATATTTTAAGACGTAGTCAGCAGGATTGTTTCAATAGGATCCATCTCAGTTCAGAATAGTTACGGGATTCGAATGGGAAAAGAGAAATACACTAGGGGTAACCACAAGTATACTAAAGCACTTTTTACCGAATGTGAAAAACTTGCGAGATAAAGGAAAGACGGGAAAAAGATTAATTATAGGAAACCAGTTTACAGAGTTTCAAAGGTTAAACTTCAGTGGTTCTTTTAGACACTTTCTACAGTGCCTTACTTACTGCTCGCATGATTATCATAGAAATAATACTTGAAACGAAGATTAACGTTTGCAGTCCAGATATGAGAGGTTTTTCGACAAACCAAAATCGGTTAAGAATCACAAGAAACCTGCTCATAACCTGCTCATTCATTTCATCATTTACAACGAGTCCAACGATGTTGAAATGGGATATTCTTCCTCAAGATGCACCAAATGATTGACGCCGAACAAATGCAGCCACCCATGGATCTAACATATGTTGCAAACTGCCGTGAATGACAGCAGTAAGCAGCGATTTGTATAATCTAACGCAACTCCTTATTTACAGGTCATAGAATACAGGTAACGAAAGAGGTTACACGTTATATCTCAGGAATACACATTTACAACCAGAGATGTAAAGACTATGTCAATTGACAACGTCCTCCACTTCCTGTAGAGGGGTGAGCACCAGAACCGGAAGATGTGTTATCTATTCCCTGTATACATATTTCTGTTTTCCTTTCTCTCCATCCATGTCGCGGACTTCCATTCTCTTGATTCAATGCCAGGTTATCAGGTTGGAAGTCAGTACATTTTTTGTAGATGCGCCTCTAACATAATGAAAGCTGCTATGCTCCAAGACATATTCCTTGGTCCATCGTGTGCAGAAGTCATCTTCCTATTTCTGCCGTATTTAAATTCTGTGGTGGTAGGTTTTGGACCAGTGGTCACATGTAAGTGCACTTCACCAATCAGAACATGTGCTGGTCTGGAGTTTACTGCAGTTTCAATAGGGTTCTGATCATCCCATAATTTTCCCTGAGCACCACTTGACGGTGTCCACCATCCTCTTCCACCAATCTTCCTACCAAGAAGTCTGTGGTATTAATTTCAAAGTGATTCCGTTTTTGGCGAGAAAGTGATTGGTCTCTGAAGCTGGCAGTGCGTTCCATAGCACGGACAGTTACGTATTGGTGGCATGAAACGTCTTTGGATCGTCGGTCTAGATGGGATGTGACAAGCTATGTCTAATAGCCATAAAATTTATCAATGTTCATACTGAAACAAAGGTCTAAACGTCTGCGCGTGTTGTTGAGCAAGTCAAAAGTGCTACATAGTCCGTTTCCATTGTCGTGTCTGTCTTGATATAAAGAGAGCCCGGAAAGTCGTTACGAGTGACAGTAAAAGAACTTAGATGTTCAAATTTTAGGTGGGGGAGCTTCATTATCTTGCTGGTAAACGTGAAGGCAGGCCCATATTAAATGTTTGATGACCTTAAGTATCTAAATTACTTCAGATGTTCGGATACAACAACTCGGAGGAAAGAATAATGAAGATCTACATGCTTTGTAAATATGAGGGAGCTCGTGAAGCGATGAAAATATCTTGTATGATATCTCAACAGAATGTAATCTACCTCCCAGACGAACGCGTCATCTTTAAAGAACGACTGAAAACGTTTTAGTCCTGCGGGATCTGTTTCCCGGTATGGAGTACGTGGATTTCCAGGTGAAGCATTGGCATTGGACTGTTTGTAATCCATGAAGTGCGTGCATTTGCGAACTCGATTACTTTCCGTCCTCCAGCAAATTTATCTTTGCGGCGGATCTTATGTGTTGAAGAGAAGGAACCAGCCAACTGTACGAATTAGTCTCCAGTTGGAACTGAAGTCGGATACGTCTATGAGACAGCGAAATATAATAAATGCCATCGCACGTTCCATAAGGTGTTCGGAACTGTTTCGCACGCTACCTAATGAAGAATACAAGGGCGTTAAGATTATCAGATCAACTGTAGGATTGGATTTAAGAGATTTTTAGGAAACAGACTACATCACTTCCAATAGACCGAAGTCTTGGGACTAAAAGCCACTTCGGACGTGCCCCAAGATAGTGTTATAAGGCCATTTGTTTTTACAACGCATATAAGGTTGGACGCTCTTGAGGCTTTTCGCGAGATGCTGCTGCGGTACCCAGAGAAGTTGCAATGTTATAGAATTGCAGAGAAAAGAAGGACGAGCTGCGAATGATCGACGTTTGGTGCAGAAAGTGGTCAAAATAAGCAAATTATGAGTACATAGTCAGAAGGTTCTTTTTTGTTACTGCACGATTATAAAACAATTACTGGGAGCGGGTACTTCCATAAAATACCTATGAGTTTGCATATCGAGCACCGCGATGGAGTGGCCGAGCACTCTAAGGCAACTTGCTGCGGAGCATGCTGTTGCTGGTCGTCGGAGGTTCGAGTCCTCCCTAGGGCGTGCGTGTGTGTTTGTGTTGTCCTTAGCATAAATTAGTTAAAGTAGTTTTGCATGCCTAGAAGGGAGGAGTAAAGATTAGTGTTTAACGCCCCGTCGACAGCGCAGCTTATGCTCGGATTGTTTGGGAAAGGATGGGAGATGGAAATAGGCCTTGCCATTAGAAAGGAACCATCCCGGCATTTGCCTGGAGTGGTTTAGGAAAATCGCTGAAAACCGAAATCTGGATGGCCGGGGGTGGATTTGAACCACCATCCTTCCGAATGTGAGTCCAGTGTGTTACCACAGCGGCACCTCGCTCGGTTAAGAACTGATAACCACAGCAGTCTATTCCCTTAGATTTTCAAACATTTGAACATTCTGAATTTTGATTACCGAGCAATCTGAAATGGAACGACCACGTAAAATTAATTGCGGGCAAGGTAGATTCACTGGAAGACTCCTCAAGAAATGCACTCCTGTTACAAAGAAAGTAATGAAAATTCATCGTGAAGATGGGGCAGGATCAGCAACTGGATATGTAATGAAAGCCTTTTTTGTATTTTTTCGTCACAGTTGCACTATTTAGAAGTTGGTAACTAGTTTCGGACTTGTTCGTCCATTTTCAAACCATAGGCCTACAAAAAGGGGGTTACAAGCATTAAGCTACACTGTTCACAGTAAAAAACCATAAACCAGCAGTTGGTGTTGATGCTAGAAAAATCACATTTGCAGGTTTACCTTATTCCAACTGCAACAATACAGCGCATGAAGCAAAAATTTGCATATGTGATTTTTCTAGTATTAACACCAACTGCTGGTTTATGTTTTTTTAATGTGAACAGTGTAACTTAATGCTTGTAACTCTCTTTTTGTAGGCCTATGGTTTGAAAATGGACGAACAAGTCCGAAACTAGTTACCAACTTCTAAATAGTGCAACTGTGGCGAAAAAATAAAAAATAAATGGTTTTCATTACAAAGGAAGTAACTTACACAACACTGGTTCCATCAATTCTTGATCGTCGATCTGGGGTCAGTACCAAATAATTTTAATAGATAGGTAGAGGAAATAGGAAAGATCAAAAGGAGCTGCACGTTTCGTTAGAGATTTATTTAGTAAGCGCTAAGCGTTACACAAATTCTCTGCAAAATCCGGTGGCAGATGTTACGAAAGAGGCGTTCTAAATCATGGCATATCTACTGTGACAGTTCCGAGAGCCTTCGTTTCACGAAAAATCAACCGATAAATTGATTACCCTAACGTGTATTTCTCGGAAAGAACATGTTCGTAAAATTAATCTCACGCAGAGGCTTAGGAATAATAGTTGTTCTCGCGATCCTTATGTGACTGAATCAGGAAAGGAGAAAGTGGCAGTGCTACAAAAAATATCACCGCCCCCCCCCCCCTCTTCCCTCGCGCCACAAAACTTAAAAGGTGCTTTTGCTGACACACTTGTGGCTATAGCTGCCTGTTCTTGGGAAATATAATGACTGCAGTTAGTAATTCCTCCTTGCGTAAGCTCTTCTTTGTAGTCTGTACGAACACAGCACGACTGCTGTATCATTTTACAAGTCTAAATCAGTCATTCATCCAGACAGTTAGGATCGGCATGAAATTATAGATGGACCTAATCCCAAGTCTTTTACTGACCCTTGTCGTATTGGAGAATGTATTTCACTAGACATTGTTGAGTAAGGTTACTAACCCAGCCAGTTTTTGTTGATATACAGTTTAACGTGGTTGACTTGTGTATAAAAGAAGCTATAGCTGTCACAAGCAGTCGTATCACCTATAGGGGATTGAAAGCCGAATCCTTTCCGTCCGAAGGCCGCCAAACATACGGCGTCAAGCAACTACGGAAACTCTCCAGTGAAGCGGCTATCTAGTTACATGACCTTCAAGAACGACGACAACAGAATGAGCGCGGTCACTTCTGCTTCGTAATAGCCATGTCATCGTGTCATTAAACGAGTTAGTCTTGATGAGAAAATGTCTTACGCACGGCATTCCTGCGGCTGTCAAAGCTACGAGCCACACGCACGCTGGTATACATGCCAAGAAACAAAGCTTTAACAAGCTTCTGATTTCTACAGAAGTGTTCTTGACGTTTGTGACGCAAATTATTGGTAACAACTCGAGGCGAATGAATGTTCCTATCACCAGAACCGACACACAAATATCAATACTTCATAAACTGGAAGCAGATGTATCTGTAGTAATTTTTTGGTGTGAACATGAGATAACGATGAAATAAAAGGATCATCATGTATTAAATAGTCCAAAAAACAAAGGATGTTAAAAGCGGCACAATTGGAAGTTGAAAACTTTCCTACTGCTTTAAAAGAATCAACGCTATTCATACATATGACATCACTACTTCTTATGCACTTTCAAAAAAGTAGTAAGATGCAACATGCTCTCGCTATCTTCGAGGCCTAGATTAGTAAAGGACATGGACGAGACAAACGGTGTACACCAGTTATCTGCTTTTCTAAAAATGCTTTTAAATCTATGGGACTTACTTTCTTTGGTTATGAGTCCCTAGGCTTACAAAGTACTTCAACTAAGTTAAACTAATCTAAGAACAACACACACACCCATGCCCCAGGGAAGACTCGATTCTCCGACGGCGAGCAACCGCTCGCTCCGCAACAAGGTGCCTTAGACCGCTCGGCCACTCTACTGCGGCTATCTGCTTTCCTCAACAGGAACAATTCGTAAAATTGTATTTTGATTGTCTACCCTAAGCTATTATAAAAGACCTTTGAATGTATAGCCATCACAAAACTGCTAAAAGGTATTTTTTTCCGCAACGATGTTCGTCTGTATATCATCGTTTAGCAGACTTAAAATCTCTAAACGGACAACGCCACATGCTTAAAATACCTTGAAAAGCTATTTATATCTAGAATCACATAGTACTGGTCAGAACTTAGCTTCGGTTGGTGTACTACACTTTAAATTAAAATTATTGAATTTTGTTACACATCACTTTATTGAATTTAAGTCTGCCTGATGATGAGATACTATTATAATTACGTGTATCACAATAAAAATTTCAAAACGTCGAGTGTCGTCCAACGCTGTCTACAAATATACATTCCCGTATACATTCTGAATTATCATAAACTGTTCAAGGACAATTTTGTACCTTAATTGACGTTCAAAAAATTAGTAGAAATATCATATCAATGATTTAAATAGAAGATTATTTCAAATAGTACATCCCGATGAGGACCGAACATACATTTCTCTATGGTCTATTGAAGGGGAAAAATAGCGTATCTCTGAAATCCACACCGTTATAGCTGGATAAATATTTAAAATATTCTTTTTTCAAAATAAAGTTTTACTCTAACTGATTACTTGATTAATATCCGTGTTCTATGATCTTTCGTCGACGTTATACAAGACATAAGTAGTTCTCTTAAAAAGGTTTTACCACTGTAATAATGCAATAAAACACACCATTTGCCCATTACACAGTTATCCGGAGGGCAGAATTTCAAGTCTACAGTTGTTATGCGATGAAATTAAACTTCCTTCTAGATTTTCAGCTTCTGACTATTGGGGATATGAACGCAAATTCATTTTTGTGTGTTTGTAGTGTTTGAGTCTGAAAAAATGTATGAGAGATGTACAGGCGCAATACGACTTGAAGCCAGGAGAAAGACACAGCAGACAATGATGGGAGGTTATGTAGCGTGACAGCAAAAAGGAAAAATTAATAAAAATATATTTTAAAAAGTAGTTGATATTAACAATTACTACTAACTGTATAGTTACAGGGCTTAAACTGTTTATGCCCCTAAAATTAATATGCATTTGCAGCCACTGGTTTCCTATCTTGGTATAATCTGTTGTGAACCCACGAACACCTGTTTAATTTTGACACAAAAAGGAAGAGACACCCTATATATTATGGGTATTCCCTATTTAACCACGCTTCTACAAAATACTAAATGTTTTCTGGATAAATAACGATCCAGACAATTTTATTACATTTGAGACCCGAGGCATGGAATAACCGCTTGCTCACCTCCTCCACCCGGTATATTACGCCACTGGATGTCATTTACCTAACAAGTTGAGTGCGTTTTTGCTTTCGAATTGTAAGTGGCTGCGTATAGCATTTTCTGAGGTGGAGATTAGCCCAGCATTTGCCTACAAGAGCGTGAAAAACCGCCTAAAAACCATACTCCGGGTCTGGCTCACCTGCAAGTTACGCAAGCAGGCTAGCCCACTACGCATTACTCTATACGAGCAGGTATTAATATTGATAAAATTTTCCGGGCTGTTATGCCATGGTCTTCTGGATTTGTTACTAAAATCCACGTTTCGTTCCCATCTGCAGAGGACATTCTCAAGGAAGATTGTGGCTCTTTTTAATGTCCGATAAACACCCTGGTTCGTTACGGACTGCAGCCGAATTCCGTTTCCGCATGTTCGCGCACAGAGGTGTGACATCACATGTTTTGGATATGCGCGCGCAGTTCACCGTTGCAGATCGCCGCTGTCCGTTGTTGATATCGTCCCATTCTGGAAGACTGTTATATTTCCTCCTCAACACTGGCTCCAGATTTCATTCAGTTTCAAGCCCTCATCCATCCTATTGAAATTTTTGGGGTACTTTACAATTTCTATATCCTCTCTGTACAGTACAGATAATTATTTAATTGGGGCATCCGCAGCTGAGAAAATACATTTTCATAAATGGATTTATCAATTATTTTAAAAATAAGCATTTTAATAAATAAAATAATTTTAATAAATTTAAATTTGTGTCGAAGCACAAAAATGGCAAATATTTTCCTGATTAAAAGATTGTTACCCTGCAACATCGGAGATGGGAAAAAACCCAACAGCTATATTCTGGATGTGATTCGGCATATATTTGCTAGACAAATACGGGGCGGACAGTTAATTTACTGTGGGTGCCTTCTAACGCAGGTATCTGCTATAATGAAGAAGTTGATGCATTGGACAAACAAGCGGCATCCGTAGGCACTGCCCTGCACCTGGAACTACCATACACAGACTTTCTATCTGCGGTCATGGAATACGCAAAACAACAGTGGCAACAGATGTGGAACGTTTCCCAACTAATGAAAGGCGCTTCTTACGCAGAGCTGCAACCTCGGATTTCTATGCAGCCGTGGTTTATGAGAACACATCTAGACCGATACGCGATTTCTACCATCATTCGAATTCGCTTCAATCACGCCTCTTATCCACAAGATCTACATCGGACCAACGTCTACGATTCGGCGTCATGTGAGTGTGATCCTGAAACGGAAGCTGATGTCAACCACATCCTGTTCAGGTGACTCAAATTTGACCGTGAACGTTTGAACTTCCTGCAGACATTGATGTGCCACGGTGGAGTAGCCGAGCGGTCTAAGGCGCCTCACTGCGGGGCGCGCGGTTGCTCGCCGCCGGAGGTTCTAATCCTCCCTGAGGCATGGGTGTGTGTGTTGTCCTTAGGTTAACTTACCTTAGTTTAAGTAGTATGTAAGCTACGGACTGATGACCACGCAGTTTGGTCCAATAGATAAAAAAAAAAATGGTGGGAGGGACAGTGTCAGCGAAAAGACATAAATGGATGGAGGCGACGGCACCGAGGACATACGAGAGAGAAGGCAGTATGAACGAAAAATAAAGGTGAGGAGAGTGGGTGCGGCGAATTTAACATAAAAAATTTTGTCCACTTCCCCCTTGCCTTATACTCAAGTGTTAAAATTCCCAGTTTAGGAGTTAAAATCCTGAGCATACAATCCACAATGACACGCGGAAAGAGAGGAGACAATGGAGATTGAAGAGATAGGCAGTACACTGTGAGAAAGAAAGGGACAGTGGCTATGTGGCAAAAGAAGTATGGAACAGTGAGAGAGAAGGAGACATTGGAAATGAAGATTGAGAGAATGAGATGAAGATAGTGACAGTAGGAGAGACAGAGAAAGTGTCAATATGAGGAAACGGAGACAGTGAGATAGACATACGTCAATAGTGGCAGTGAAAGGGAGATGCTATGTATAAAAGCTTCACTGCGAGGACAGACTGAGTGAAAGGATTCAGCCAAAAGTTTTGTGAGGAAGGTGGACTGAGACTGCTAGATCCGAACTTTTCTGACAGTCTTTTTTGTGCTCCGATACGAGCATTTTTCAGCTCGTTAATCAAAGTTAAACTGCAGGTTCCCCTATAACTGGCTGCGCAGGTCAGTTATAAGGTCGGATGAAGGCAACGCATACCATCTCCAAACAGGACCATGCATTGAAGCACTGAAGTTCAAACCAATCTTCTAATTATTGACTGCTTTACCTTTTAAATTTTACACAAATTCTGAAAACAGTATACTTTCAAAAACTACTTTAGAATATAAAGTACTTACGTCAGCATAAGGAATGTCAGATTAAGTAAGCGAATTTCGGTAATGCTGGATGGAACTGTTTAGTTCCGTTTTTCTATAAACCCATAATACTTTGTTTTGGGCTGGATGAGAGCTTGGCATCTTTGACGGACTGCGACACGTCATTCTAAAGCTCCATATCATTCGGAAATGTTCAAATGTTTGTAGAGTCTAAGGGACTTAACTACGGGGTCATAAGTCCCTAAACTTACAAACTACTTATGAACTACTTGCAACTAAGGTCGGCACAAATATCCATGCCCGAGGGGGGATTCGAATCCCCGACCGTAGTGGCCGTGCAGACCGTGACTGGAGCGCCTCAGTCCCCTCGGCCACCGCGGCCGGCCACATCATTCGGATCTGGTGGCACTAACGAATCCTCGAGGTGTGATTCTTCAGTTTCTCCCGGCGTATTTTTTTACCGAACTGGGTGTACTGCCGGCTCATGGTGTCCACAGAACAAGGTGGGGCAGTGGTAACACACTGGACTCTCATTCTGGAGGACGGTGGTTCAAAACCACTTCCGGCCATTCGCATTTAGGTTTTCCGTGATTTAGGGAAATCACTCCAGGCAAATGCCGGAATAGTTCCACTGAAAGGGTACAGCTGATTTCCTTCCCCATCCGAGCGTGAACTCCGTCTTAATGACCACGCTGTCGACGGGACGTTAAACATTAAGCTTCTTTACTTCCATAGTGTCAAATGGTCACAATATTTCGATGAGCATCCTCGAGGTGACTATCTACACCTTCGAAAATTTCATTCTTCAGAATACCTGCTCTTCTAAGTGAAAGTCTGGACCAAATGTACATCTGAAAACTCAGGTATAACTGCAGTACCTACAGCCACTGACAATATTCTTCTGATCACTAACGAACATACGAAATCCTGCTAGAATAAATATACATAAAACTGCTTCGAACACGTACTTCACTGCCGCCAAACTAGACCACAACCGCTATGTTCTTGTCAGAGTGCCAGATGCGACTCACCTACAAAATAAGATGTTGAACTGTGTGACTAAGTATGACCTTTCATTTGATATTCTCTTCGGTCACCGCACTTGTAAACACGGCTGACTCACACATCCGCTCGTACTCCGAAGGCAGTTATCTGCGAAACCAGCTGTGTTGAATTCCCATTAATAGAGCAATTAAGTGGCTCGCAGTTTGAAAGATAATTTAACAAGAAATGTTTTGATTATTCGCGTCTCAAATCATGCTACCACTGCAAAACACTTTTTAACCCATATAGTACTAAAATAGATGGGGAAAACAATCCATAAATTTAAAATTTTCCCTGAAGTGACGATTGTACTCGAAACCCGACTGGCAGTTTGTTATATTTGAATTGTTATTTTTAAGAATGGATTGGTGCTCTTGCATCATCTGAAGAACAGCTGTTTTCATCATCGTCAGACAGAGATTCTAAATCAGATGTTACATATCACGACGTGTCCAAGAGTAGATGTAGATTCGTTCACAGTTTAGCAATGACAAAGAACTGGTTGAAGTTTGAGAAACTGGTATGAAGGGGCAATGCTAAAAGAAATGGGATATTGAAGTGCTGAGAAGTAATGAGAAGTGTCTAAAATGCTTTGATAATGGATACCGCAGGGTACAGTTCATTTGAAGATGAATTTACATCTCTAAAAGTGGCAAACAATGATGCTGTCATAAGTACATAGAAGGTGGCTGTGATACGGAAAATACTTCATTTGATCGATGAAAGAAAGTAAGAGATTCAGGATAAGAGAAGGATATAAAATTTTAAGTTACCTGCGAATGAAATAAGAAAAAAGTTCAGAGGCACCGAAACGAAACGACTGCAAGAAAAAAAATGAATCATTAGTAAAGGAATTATCGCCGAAATAACTGAATCAAATTAAACCCGGGGGTGGTTGAGTGTGCAATAGAAATTTCATTGTTAAACGCAGACGAGAGAGCGGGTCGGAGGAAAGATAATATGAAAGTTCTCTAAGTGGGAGAGGAACTATCTGATATTTTTAATTATCTATTCATTTCTCATTTATAGTCCTGCTACCTTTTAATATAAAGCACGACGTACATTTGTAGTTTTATATGTTATATTATACATTAGTTCATTGATTTTACATATTTTAAGCATTTGAAATAGATGGAGATAATAAAAAAATAGACACAGTTTCTTACATCTGTTGCTACAATTATAATACAACAAATTACAATTCATGCATATTACGATAAATTAGATGTAGTGGAAAATATAAAACCATGATTAGTTAAATGGTTGTTATACACATGTCCAAATTCAATGAAATCTGAAATTTTTTATTGTAATTATGGGATGAAACAATGTAATAGAAAAGTGTGTTTCCTGTCCTTGTGGCTAGTTACATTGTACTGTGCCAGGCGTTGAGTACCTTGGAATATCCCATAACGAAAGAGAAGAAGAAATAAATGTGGAAGACAGACACAATTTAAAATACGAGGCGCGTCCAGAAAGTAAGTTCCGTTTCAATTTAACTCCGCTGCAGCGCTGCGATTGCAGCTCCGCACATGCGCTGTAGACGTTGTGTATCAAGGAGAAGAACGTGCGCCATTTGGAGAATTTGGAGAATTTGGAGATCGCTGTCAGTTACGTACGCTTTGTTGTGCTTGTTTGAAATGTCGGCATTGATTGAAAATCCTGCCGCCTGTGAAATCAGGATGGTGTTTCGGTTTCTGAATGTGAGGAAAGTGAAACCAAGTGAAATTTATCGGCAAATTTGCGATGTTTACGGACCAAATGCGATGAGTGTTTAGATGGTGAGAAGATGGGTCCGACAGATCACTGGCGGGCGTAGTGGTGTGCACGATTAAGAAGGAAGTGGGCGTCCACCTTTGGCTTCAGAAGAACTGGTATAGCGACTTTCATCTGTTCTTACACCTCAAGTCTTTCCTTGGCGGTCATCACTTCACCAATGACGTCGAGCTGAAAGAAACTGTTTCCAACTGGTTGAAGACAAAGGCGGCAGATTGCTATGAAGAAGTTATACAAAACCTGATGTCACGCTATGACAAATGCCTACAAATATTTGGCAGTTATGTGGAAAAGTAGTTTAAGAGTTTTAGAATTTTGTGCAATAAAAAATTTTTATGTATCTGTGTACAATTTCATTTTATTACCAAACGGAACTTTCTTTCTGGACGCGCCTCGTAGCTTACGATCGAACAAGGCGGAGAGTATAGCTAGTATTCCTTGGGAACTTTTCAAATCAGTGATATATGTGTGTACTGCCAGTAAAATGTATTGCTAATTATATTGCTGGTGTAGAATTGATAAACCAATAGTCATTCCGAATGCCGTAGTTTTACTGTATGAATAGCGGCAAAGTAGTTAAGTGATAAACTACTTTCCTTTCAACATTTTGCTGCGTTTGTCAGCGATAAAACGTTTCGTGAGTGTTTTAAATTACGTGTCAGTTTTGTAGAAAGTCGCTACATCCTCTCATTCTCAAACAATGAATGATTAAAGTCTCAAGATGTGACAGTATTTTGGGAATTTCATTGTTTATGACTTTATATTTCCTTTGCTATCTGATAGGAAGGAATGTGTGTACCAAGTTTGGTTTAAATCGGGAGGGTCGCCGATGGACTGGTGGACATACAGCCTACAAAGATGGCATTTCCGTGGTACCTGTATACACAATCCTGCATGAGGACTTGGAATTCGAAAAGTGTCTTCCAGATGGGTGCTGCGAATACTGACAGATGATCACAAGATTGCGTGCGTGGCATGGCGTCAGGCAATTTTGACGCGTAATGGTTCCATGAAAAGGACTTCCTTTTTATTTGTTGTGACAATAGTGAGACATGGTTGTCTTTTTTCAATCTAAAAACGTATCTCGATGGAAACACAGACTCACCGCCACCAAAATGATAGGCCTATCGGGTAAGCGGCAGTGCTGAAAAAATTGTGGCCAGTTCTGGATCTGTGATGGCGTAATTGTTACTCATTGTGTTCCAAAGGGCACGAGGGTGACAGGTGGATCCTACAGAGATGTTCTGCTGAAAAAGTTCCTACCAGCATTGCGTGGGAAACGGCTTCACGTGTGCCCTCCCTTTCATCAAGCAAACGCACCAGCACACCGGTAAAATGCTTCCCTGCAGTTTTTTCCCGTGACAACTTTGAAGTGATAACTCTTTCTCTCTGCCCATCTGACCTGGCTCCTAGGGCCTTTGGTCTTTTTTTTCCAACGATGATAAACGCTCTTCGTGGTCTTACATTCACTAGCCGTGGTGCAATTGTTATCAGACCGCGGTTGAATTTTCGAGCGTTCCAAGGCGCATAGCTGCCACGCGGCTGTTCGTCATCGGAGGTTCAAGTCCTCCCTCGGCCATGGGTGTATTTGTCGTCCTTAGAATAAGTTTCAGTAGTTTTTAAGCCTACGGACTGATGACCAGAGTACTTAAGTCCCATAGATTTAAAACATTTGAATTGTATCACCGGTTATGATTATGTCGAGAAATTCCACAGTCAGTTTGTGAGAGAAAAAAAAAAAAAAAAAAAAAAAAAAAAAAAGTTTACGTCAGGCACTTGTAATGACAGCGCTCCCAACGGAGAATGTCAACCGTAGTGGTAGTATCAATTAAGACGAAGTCACGGAATCGACGCTTACGCTCCAAGCAGCGCCACTGCACTCACAGAAGAATGACATGTTACAAACTGTTCGTTCTTGCTGTCGTTCCAAATGTCAGGCTTAAAAGTTTTACGTATACGACAATAAATATCTTAATCCGATGGTTAAAAACTTCACAGGATAATCTGAAGATTTCATCAAAATTACTCCAACCGTCTTGGAGCCCATAGGAAACACACCTCCACTCATCAGTTTTTATTTACATACAGAGACTCGCATAATTATTCGGACGGACATGTTGCATTATATTTCCTTTTGTATTAGCTATGTCAGTAATAAATAAAACACTGATACAAATTATATACAATTTTCTGTAAGGAGTGTGGAAACTACATGTTTATTTTAATCTCAAGAACATTGAACATATAAACAAAATAATTAATAAACAAAAACCAAAACAAAACCGATGTTGCACAAAATTATTCGGACACACATCTTTCTACCGATGGTACAAAAGTTAGTATCTGGTAGTCATTTCTTTCATTTTAATTACTTCTCTAAGACGATTGGCATGCTACCTGCTAATTTCCGGGAATACTCTAATGATATTTTCTGCCGCACTTCTTGAAATCTCTTTTCAGTTTTTCTTTAGACTTGGTTATCGTCTTCCTTACATCTTTTTCGAGTTTTTCCCACATATTCTCTCTTTTCAGTTTTTCCTTAGACGTGATTATCGTCTTCCTTACTTCTTTTTCGAGTTTTTCCCACATATTCTTAATCATTTTACAGCCTAGTGATGGTGGAGGAGGATACATCAGATTTGGTCAGTTAAACAGTAACCACACCGTATGTTTCGGAAATTTATCTTGATAAAACTTAAAATGATCACCAAACCCCCTTTCTCGCTACTTTTTTCGACATTGTCGATCAGTATTCTAAATTACTGAAACTGATCCATTTTACCCTCAATAAAAACCAATTCAACTTCAAAAATGTTCAAATGTTTGTATAGTCTATGGGACTTAACTACGGGGTCATCAGTCCCTAAACTTACAAACTACTTATGAACTACTTACGAACTATGACGGCACAAATATCCATGCCCGAGGGGGGATTCGAACCCCCGACCTTAGTGACCGTGCAGACCGTGACTGGAGCGCCTTAGTCCTCTCGGCCACCGCGGCCGGCAATTCAACTTCATTCGCCGACGTGCACGCCACTCCATTACACGTCCACCGTCATACCTAACAGTTGCTTTTAGATTTTGCTCTCTAAGCTCAGTATTAGGACGCCACCAAACAGTTACCCTCCCATAGACTGAAAGATATTAAATTTAATATCATAAGCAAATATAACGTGATTCCACCACAGATTATCTTGTCTAACATGCTTTTGACAAACAGCATTCTCTTTCTTTGATTTACATTTCTTATAAACGGCTTCCATGTTGCAATACGACCATGGAGCCCAGGTGGAGTAGTCGAGCGTTCTAAGGCGCCTAGCTGCGCAGCGCGCGGTTGCTCGCAAGGGTGTTTGTGTTGTCCTTAGCATAAGTTATTTTAGTTTAAGTAATGTTGCTTTTAGGTAGCAGTCTACAGCCGCGATGTACTTTGAAAAAATCGCACTGACGTGTTTTACGGCCCATTTAAGATTTGTAGTTTTATAATTTTTTGCAAACATTTCGGACAACAATAATAATGTAAATAATAAAAAATTATAGTGATATGAGTACGACATATCTATGCACCCAGCACGTAACTATTTTAGGAAAAAAGGAGAAAACATTTTTGTTAGTGGCGGGTTCCGAACCAGTGACCATGTGCTTTACAATCCAACGCGCTGCCCACTACACTATGCGCACAGTTACGAAACTAGTCCTTTTTTTCGTACTATTGACGACAGTTGTTAACTGATGCTAATAAGGCATTTTTAGACACTAGATTATCATTTACCGTGTGAAGAACGTCGTGTTTTTGTTAATTCTTCAGCGCGCCGCTGCTTTGAAATAACAACATGTAAGTTATAATAAGAAAATCATCAAATACGCAACGCAAGATGGCGTATGCCAGAGAGAGGTCTGAGCGTGGAATGTCACGTGACATCTGCGAACGGCTGGTTTTCGTATAATCAATGGACGATGTCAAATCGCCGCTATTTTTGCAAATATCTCTCAAACGATGCGAGATATAAAAAACATAAGAGAGCAAAGTTGTAGTTTATCACTTCTACACCAGTAATTTAATTAGCAATACAATACTCCTCTACAAATTCGGTTGTTCATTTTTCGTGTCAGATGAACGGTTCGTTAGCAATTACAATTACATTACAAACAGCTTTTTTTAGTGTTACTGACGTATTTTTTGTCCGAAAATTTTGAAAAAGGGAGGTTCTGGTCTCTGGCGGCCTACAAGTATGTCTGTAAAATTTAGTGCTGATTGGTTGAACGGATCGGCTTAAAAAGTGGGAACACGTTACGGACAGACAGAAATCCTAAAATCGCCGTTATTTTTGCAAATATCTCTGAAACGATGAGAGATATGGAAAAAACATAAGACGGCAAAGTTGTAGAGGAATTTCTCATCTACAGATTCATGTATTCAGTTTCCGTGTCAGATGAACTGATAAAGCGTTATTTTTATTTAAATTTCGAGCTGTCAAAAAACGATTCCAAAGGCCCACTTTTAGTGTTACTACCATAAGTAAGTTTGTAAGTTTAGAGACTGAAGACCAACGTAGTTAAGTACCTTAGATTTAAAAACATTTCACCATTTTGAACGACCATAGAAGTTACCTATTCTGGGCACTCTCTGTATTATTTTGGGATGCACTTCCTTTTCCATGAGTTTTGGAGCACATAACTTGTGTTCCTTTCTTATTTTTCTGATGATACAACAGTCTTATCTCATAGACAACGTTATTGGACGTCCAGTAGGCAACGAACTGTGAATCCTATGTTCCTCTCGGAATTTTCTGATTCTATCAACTCCTCAAATGAAATGTGGTCATCAGTCCCTAGGCGTACAAACTACTTAAATTAACTAAAACTAACCTAAGAACAAAACACACACACACACACACACACACACACACACGCACATGCCCGCGTGAGCACTGGAACCTCCGGTGGGAACGGCCGCACAGTACGTAGCATGATGCCTTCGACCGCACGACTGATAATATCAGTCCTTTTCTTCATTCGTAACATTTCAGCAATTTTAGAGAACTTTTACCTACTACAAGATGAACAATTACTAGTTACAGCTGTTCGAATGTACCTCTCTTCCTCTGCGACCCATCGTTACCTCAAGTGTACACAGCACACTGACTCGCTAAATGTCTACGTCGACACTGCGCGTGGCTCCCAAACGCACGATCTCTGCGAGACAACTGCTGTGTCGGAATCATCGTGTTGACGCACTCTTACTTTCAGGGTCACTGGTTCTCTCCCATTTTCTAACCGTAAACATTTTTAGATGGTGCTGAATCTGTCAGACCAGGGTATTAAAAACTACAATGCTCAAAACTATTAGCGGATCAGGTGAGATATCGAACACAAGATACATATGGTAACGTATTTTATTCATATGTCGATTACGATTGTATTTGTGTGTGATACAGTACGGTATTTTGCGGTCTCACCTCTTAACTTCAGGTTTACATGGCTATCATACCCGCTCGGTTAGCTGTGCGGTCTAACGCACAGCTTCCCGAGACGGGGAGGCGTAGCGGCCCCGGTTCGAATCCGTACGGCGGATTAACGAAGGTGGTCGGAGTGCAGGCCGGCCTGGATGTGGTATTTAGCGGTTTTCCACATCCCCCTAGGTGAATACCGGGCTGGTCCCCACGTCCAGCCTCAGTTACACCACTTGCAAACATTACATAACACTTTACATTTTCACTCATATAACACTATACACAAACATTAGGGGTACACATTTCCTCCTGGGGGGCAGGGGGTGGCGGCAGGAATGGCATCCGGCCACCCCGTCGATATTAACAGGCCAATTCATGACTAACAAGCCGACCCTGCATGTGCGGGACATGGCTGAAGAGAAAGAAGAAATGAAAGAAGACTATGGAGATACCATATCAGTGAAAACGTCATTCTCGTTGCTCTCTAATGTGGTGTGTGATCACCTCGGTCGAGCATTACATTTAAACACCTGCATGGCTTGGACAATATGAATTTATCAATCAGCTCTTGAAGGATATTGGGCCATTCTTCCGTGAGTGCAATAAACAACTCTTGTGGAAGGTGCTGGTGTGGCTGCAATGGGTCTGCCAAGTGCATACCAGACATGCTCAATCGGGTTTAAGTCCGGTGAACAACCTGGCCACTCCATTCTTTCAATTGTATCATCATCAAGCAGGTTTTCCACCAGTGCAGCTCTGTGAGGACTAGCGTTATTGTCCACCAGAAGGAATCCATATTCTACTGCATCAACGTGGGGAACAGCAAAACGTCGAAGGATCTCGTCTGTATACATCTGAGTAGTGAAAGCGGCATTCTTAACAACATAGAGGTCCGTACGTAGGTCTGCCTATACTGACTCCTTCCCACACTATTCATCTCCACCGTGATATGGTGATGTTTCGCGGACATAAGCAGGATTGTTCTCAGTTCCACGTTATTTCCAGTTGAGGAAACAACGAATTTCCGGCTGCACACAAAATTCTGACTCATCCGTGAACAGAACCCGGCGCCAATCGTTTACAACTCCAATCTTGATGTTGCGCCGCCCATTTTCTGCGGACTAAATGGTGTCGTGATTTCAGTAGAACACGCCATAGGCCTCCATGTTTCAAAATTCAAATGTTTGTATAGTCTATGGGACTTAACTACGGGGTCATCAGTCCCTAAACTTACAAGCTACTTATCAACTAGCTTATCCTAAGGACGACACAAATATCCATGCCCGAGGGGGGATTCGAACCCCCGACCGTAGTGGCCGTGCAGACCGTGACTGGAGCGCCTTAGTCACCTCGGCCACCGCGGCCGGCTAGGCCTCCGTGTGTCGAGGTCTCATTCCAGAAGGCGATTTCGGACTGTTTGTGTTGATACTGCGCGTTGATACTGCCTGGAGAATGCGTTGCAGGTGAGTTGCATTCAGCCGCCTACCTCGACCGCTGTCAACCGGTGATAATGGTCGTCTTTTAGTGATTTTACCTGTTGATGACCATGGCCCTGTCAACTTTTAATGGTTCTTGTTGTCTGAACTCGCGTCCAGGTCCTCGAAATTACACTTCTCTACTAGCTGCATCATCTCCCCCAGTGTCTCTCGCTCCCAATCTTCCTATGGCTCTCCATGCTATAGATTCGTGTAAGTGACCTAATTCTTTCATTGTACTATTTGAACACTACAATATCGGAACCCAACTACTTGTGTAATTCGTTTCGCAGAAAGCACAAGTCAACACCAACCACGTATGCAACAACTTCCTGTTATTAGTAGTAATCGATGGTAAAGCATCGACTGAAACAGAGGTGATATCGGGCGTTCCACGTGGTATTGTTATTGGTCCTCTACTGTTCCTTATTTACATAAACGATTTGGGAGAAAATCTATGTAGCTCTCTCAGGTTGTTTGCAGATGACGCCGTCATTTACCGTCTAGTAAAATCATCTGAAGATCAAAACCAACTGCAGAACTTCCTGAATAAGATATCACTATGGTGTAGAAATTGGCAATTGACTCTAAATAATGAGAAGTGTGAAGTCGTCCACACGAGTACGAAAAGAAAACCGTTAAACTTAGTTTACAAGATAAATCAATCAAACGTGAAGACCGTAAACTCGACAAAATACCTAGGAATTACTATTACTTCAGAATTAAACTGGAAAGAACACGTAGATAATGTCGTGGGAAAGGCGAACCAGAGTCTGCGTTTTATTGGCAGAACCCTTAAAAGATGCAACAGAACTACTAAAGAAACTGCATACATTACGCTTGTCCATCTTTTTTTTTGGAGTATTGCTTCCCAGTCTGGGATCCTTATCAGGTAGGATTGACGGAGGACATCGAAAGAGTCCAAAGAAGGCCAGATCGTTTCGTATTGTCACGATACAGGGGAGACAGCTTTACGGAAATGATACAGGATCTGGGATGGGAATCATTACAACAACGGCGCTTATCGCTGCGGCATGGGCTACTTACGAAACTCCGAACGCCAAAATTCTCCTCCGAATGCTAAAATATGTTGTTGACTCCCACTTACATAGGTGGAAATGATCATCAGAATAAAATACGAGAAATCAGAGCTCGAACGGAGGGATTCAGGTGTTCTTTCTTCTCGCGCGCTATTCAAGAATGGAAAGGGAGATAAATAGTATAAGGGTGGTTCGATGAACCCTCTCCCAGGCACTTAAATGTGATTTTCAGAGTATCCCGTGTAGATTACCACTATCTCGGCTGCCTTGGTGCAGTAGCCGAGTGTTCAGAGAGGCCTTGCTGCGGAGTGCGCGGTAGTCGCCGTCGGAGGTTCGAGTTCTCCCTCGGGCCTGTGTGTGTGTTTTATTCTTAATTTAATTTAGTTTAAAGTTTGTAAGTATAGGGACTGATAACCATAGCTGTTTACTCCTATAGCTTTACTCCGTAGAACCGACAGAAATAGGACGAACCATTTTAGTTCATTCAGCCAATAGTATTGTTTCAGAATCTACATATCTGAAGTGGGTTCCTAATTGTTCTAACCCGTGTAGTTTGCATGTAAAATATTTCCCATCTATCACGGAGCGAGGGTGTCGCAAAGGCTAATTATTAATAAGTGCCCGAAGAATTACGTGAGTCACTTTTGATTACCTCGTAGTTAGCGTCATGCATCTAACGTCGCTAAATACCGGAACTATGATGTATGCCACGCGCTTTTTGTGTGTAACTATTCGTGCTAAGTCGTAGCAGCAGTTATTACATCTCGTGGGCGCCAGACGCGGGCACGAGCCCCGGAGGTGTGCGGGCAGAGCGGCCGTTGTGTCCGGCGCGCTCTGCCAGGGTCAGCGTGGCAGGCGGGTCATGTTTGTGCTGCCGCCTCCAGCACACGCCCGCGGCCGACACCCACCCAGCTGCCGTCTCAGCTCCGGCACTCGTTAGTCGCCTTTATTCTGCTCCTAACAACACCTTATCTCGCGCTCCCACTGTCTTCCCAACTGACACACTCGTAACCTCACCGGAAGAAACATTAGCCGCCAGTTTGGAACGTTGTATAAGGTGTAACGCTACAGTTATTTTTTGGCCCACTTTAGGTTACGGTAGTAACACTAAAAGTGGGCCTTTGCGATCGTTTTTTGACAGCTCGAAATTTAAATAAAAAACGGCTTAACTATTCACCTGGCACGAAAATTGAATAACCGAATTTGTAGAGGAGAAAATTCTCTACAACTTTGCTCTTTTATGTTTTTTTCATATCTCGTAGCGTTTCAAAGATATTAGCAAAAATAACGGCGATTTTGAGGTATATGTCTGTCTGTCTGTCCGTCCATCTGTCCGTAACGTGTTCCCTGTTTTTAAGACAAACCGTTCAACCGATCAGCACCAAATTTTACAGACATGATTGTAGGCCACCAGAGACTAGAACCTCCCTTTTTGAAATTTTTCGGACAAAAAATACGGAAGTAAAACAAAAAAAAGCTGTTTGTAATGTAATTGTAATTGCAAACGAACCGTTCGTCATCGCCGGCCGCGATGGCAGAGGAGACTGAGGCGCTTCAGTCACGGTCTGCACGGGGTTCGAATCCCCCCTCGGGGATGGATATTTGTGCCGTCCTAGTTCGTAAGTAGTTCATAAGTAGTTTGTAAGTTTAGGGACTGATGACCCCGTAGTTGAGTCCCATAAGCTTTACAAACATTTGAACCGTTCATCTGACACGAAAATTGAATAACCTAATTGGTAGAGGAGAAAATTCTCTACAACTTATCTCCCTTAAGTTTTTTTTTCATATCTCGTGTCGTTTGAGACATATTTGCAAAAATAGCGGAGATTTGACACCCTCCATCGAATTAAAGAAAACCAGCCGTTCGGAGATGTCACGACACATTCCTCGCGTATTTGATGATTTTCTTATTGTAACTTACACGTTGTCATTTCAAAGCAATGGCACGCTGAGGAATTGACAAAACACATCGTTCTTCGTACGATAAATGATAATCTAATGTCAACAAGTGCCATATTAACATCAATTAACAACGGCCATCAATAGTATTAGATTAAAGAACGCCTGTTTTGATTTATAATGAATAGAACCAACCAGAGAGAGGAAAAAAAATAGCCGTAGCGTAGTGGGCAAGGGGATGGACTGTGACACGAAAGGTCGGTGGTTCGAAACCCGTCACTACCTAAAAAGAAATTTTCCCTAAAAGCGTTTCAGAGACTCTTATTAATTAATTATTATTTAGATTATTATTTTGGTCCAAAATGTTTACAATGCGTGCTCCGTGGTGGCACCGTACGTTTTTTGCGGTAGTTCTACTGTATGTTTTTGGAATTTTGGATTTCCTTGGGGCCCTACAAATGATTGGGTAACAACGAATTACAGTTGGAACATACACGGTAAAGATGTTAGAAACATAAAACCGATTTTTAAGATTACCTTAACAGAAGCGGTGGTCTCTGATGATACATGATAAGCCCAGCCGCGGTGGAGTAGCCGAGCTGTCTAAAGCGTCTCGCTGCGGAGCGCGCGGTTGCTCGTCGTGGAGGTTCGAGTCCTCCCTGGGGCATGGGTGTGTGTGTTTGTCCTTAGGTTAGTTTACTTAGGTTTAAGTAGTTTGTAAGCTACGGACTGATGACCATGCAGTTTGTTCCAATAGGTTTACAAACATTTGAACATTTAAGATATGCCCATGTTTACAATTGCGCTCACAGGCGGTGGGCGGGCTTGGTGTGCTGCTCCGCCGACTTGTACCGACTAACTAAAGGTTAGTTGGTTGGCGATATAAAGGGACCAAACTACTATGGTCATCAGACCCCTAACTAAGGGAATGTGGGTAGGTAGTGACATGGGAAGCCGGTGTATAAGACGGGACGGATGAAAACTAGCTATTTGAATACAAATTTAACGAAATGGAGGTTTTTAAAAAGGAAAAAAATTAATAGTTTATAAATGACAGGAATTGCAGAATTTTATTCGAACATAGACATCATAATATCTAGGAATGTTTGATCTTTCCATGCCAACTGATCGTTTAGGAGGTGTAGATGTCCAAAGTTAGCGCGCTTCGCTATCTCAAACTACCAAAAACATAGAACCACTACAAAACAACCTATGGTGTCACCACGGAGAGCGTATTGTAAGCTTTGTTTATAATTTATACCCCGTTTTGTAACTCTGCCTTGTAATCTTGTGTAAATTCTGTCACGCAGATAATCTGAAGATGCCCTGCTAAAGGACGAAACGCGTCATTAATTAAAGAAGAAAACAATTTGTAATCAAGCCGGTTTTTTACTGAAGGAATATTTATTCACACTGATTGCTGTACACCATGGACTGGAAATCGTTATATAAAAAACTTTTCTAGCTTGAAGGGGGGAAACAAATGGCGCTATGGTTGGCCCGCTAGATGGCGCTGCCATAGGTCAAACGGCTATCAACAGCATATTTTAAAACAGGTACCCCCATTTTTGTTACATATTCGTCTAGTACGTAAATAAATATGAATGTTTTATTTTGAACACTCTTGTCGCTTTGTGATAGATGGCGCTGTAATACTCACAAACATATTGCTCACAATTTTAGACGAACAGTGGGTAACAGGTTAGTTCATTTTTAAATTTAAACACAGAACGTAGGTACGTTTGAACTTTATTTCCGTTGCTACATTGTGATACACGCACTTTTGTGAAATTATCATACATTATGAGAACGCATGCTGTTACTCTCCCCCCACCCTAGTCTAGAAAAATTCGTGGTGGTCAGTAAAACAAAGTTTTCTGCAGGGTACCCTTTGCCATACACGGTACAAAATTGATGTAAACAGTGACCTACCCTTTGGATTACATATTATGAATAAAAAATTTGTGCTTCCATAATATAATTTGCTTTATATTGACACAATTTTAATGCGAGGATTGGAACTTGAATATTAACAATACTGATATGAAGACGCTATGAGATGGAATCTACTATTGTCGCTGATAGGAAACGTTGTTGACATACCTACCTTACTTCCGAGCGAATGGACTCGCCCGTCCCACGTCACCGACGTGCGCCAATCGAGGAAAACACAGTGACCTGCGAGTGACCGGTCTAACGAAACGGTGTCACTATGTTTTCGAAACAGAAACAACGGACTTGGATCAAGTTTGAATGTACCAGAGATCGTACAACACGATAGTGTCATCAAGGTTTTCAAGAGGCGTTCGGGGAATCGGTACTGCCGTACAGAACAGTGGCACGTTGGGTAAAAGCCTTCAACGAAGGTCGGCAAACTGTGACAGGCAGGCATCGGGCAGGTCGTCCTAGCGTCTCTGAAGAAGTGATACTGCTGGCGCGTTAGAGGACAGTGATTCCGAATATGAAGGAACCACAACGTGGCATTCGCTTCAGAACTGTTTCAGAGTTTCGACAGGCAGTACAACGCTCCATTCGCACCATCAACAGAACAGGCTCTGCTAACGATATACTACGCTTTCCACATCGCTGGCAACGGTTTCTACAGAACGCTGGTCATTACTCTGAAGGACAATAACAGGTGCAAACGTATAAAGCTTTTGCATCAGTTAGGAATAAATAGTTGTCACCTGTTAAGTTACAACCCTCGTAATATTTTATGATTAATTTTATCTATTACTTTGTAAAAACAAATAGAATTTTAATGGGGCATTTTACTCATGACAACGTAAATACAAGATATCCGTAATCTCTGTATATAAACATGTTGTCTTGGTTTGTGTGCGTTTCAATCTCAAAACGTTCTTCATTGATTAAGCTCCAAATTTGTCACAACGTTTCACTGTAACACAGGAAGGTTTTTAGATACCTACTTATTTAATACATTACACATAACCTATAAAATTTATATAAACTCATGTATGACATTCATATTTTAAAAAAAAGGTATGTAAAAACATGCGCGTATTCCAATACTACATGTTACCAATATTGTAAAGCATTCGGTGAAGAACTTTCGGAGGTATAAGATTTTGAACATAACACTAAACATGCTTCTAAGTCAGAGTTCTAAGACGAGATACAGAACGAGTAGGCATTGACGAAGAGGGGTAGGGGAGATACACGTACTTTGATAATTGTAACCAAGACTCCCAACTTTTGTAGTTCAGGCTTCAAAGCTGGCTTAATAACAGCATTTTTCAAAAATCTTTTCATCCCCTGTTTCACCCCCTTAATGGCTCATTTTCAGAAAAAAAAGCCGAAAGACGCCTTTTTACAATTCTAACCAATAATCCATATACAAATTTAAGTAAGTCTAGATTCAAAATTGACTTGATAACATCGTATTTTCAAAAAACGTTTCATCCCATATTTCACCCCCATAGGGAAAGAATATCCAAAAATCGCTTCATAAACGTCGCCAAGGGTGTAAGATGAATTCCCTCTGCAAATTTCAAATTTTTATCAACAGTGGTTTTGGCTGGGCGATGATGAGTCATTCATTTAATCAGTCAGTCAGTCACTCGTAACATTGCCTTTTATATATAGATATTATCCGTTCCACGCTCTTGTGGTCTCTCTCGAAGGCCGTCTATGCAGTGACCCCTGTTATAAACTGTGTATCACCAAGCGGAGCGCAGCGGAGTCGCTCACAACGTCGCTTTTATGTCGGAGGACTGGGAGGATGACTCTGCTACTCAACGCATTGATGTACGATGAACATCGATTCCTTGAGTGCTTAATAATAGCCCCCCCCCCCCCCACCGTGCAAAGAATCACTGGTGATACTTGATAACACAAACGTAAGCGATATCTACATCTACATGGGATACTCTGCAAATCACATTTAAGTGCCTGGCAGAGGGTTCATCGAACCACTGTTATACTATTTATCTCCCGTTCCATTCTCGAATAGCGCGCGGGAAAAAAGAACACCTGAATCTCTCCGTTCGAGTTCTGATTTCTTGTATTTTATTCTGATGATCATTTCCACCTATGTAAGTGGGAGTCAACAACATATTTTAGCATTCGGAGGAGAATGCTGGCGATTGGAGTTTCGCAAGTAGACCATGCCGCAGCGATACGCTTCGTTGTTGTAATGATTCCCATCCCAGATCCAGTATCATTTCCGTAACGCTGTCTCCCCTGTATCGTGACAATACGAAACGAGCTAACCTTCTTTGGACTCTTTCGATGTCTTCCGTCAAACCCACTTGATAAGGATCCCACACTGGGCGCAATACTCCAAAAATGGACGGACAAGCGTAGTGTATGCAGTTTCTTTTGTAGTTTTGTTGCATCATTTAAGGGTTCTGCCGATTAAACGCAGTCTCTGATTCGTCTTTCCCACGACATTATCTATGTGTTCTTTTCAGTTTAAGTCTGAAGTAATAGTAATTCCAAGGTCTTTAGTGGAGTTTATGGCCTTCATTTTTGATTGATTTATCTTGTAAACAACGTTTAACGGATTTCTTTCGTACTCATGTGGACGACTTCACACTTCTCATTATTTAGTGCCAATTGCCAATTTGTACACCATAGTGATATATTATTCAGATCGTTCTGCAGTTGGTTTTGATCTTCAGATGATTTTACTAGACGGTAAATGACGGCGTCATCTGCAAACAATCTAAGAGAGCTACTTAGATTTTCCCCTAAATCGTTTATGTAAATAAGGGACAGCAGAGGACCAATAACACTACCGTGTAGATCGCCCGATATCACCTCTGTTTTAGTCGATGCCTTACCATTGATTACTACAAACTGTGTCCTCTCTGACAGGAAATCCCGTACCCAGTCACAAATTTGGGGCGATATACCATAACCACGCATTGTGATTAAAAGCCGTTTGTGAGATACGGTGTCAAAAGCCTTCTGGAAATCAAGAAATACGGAATCGATTTGCGAACCCTTGTCGATAGAACCCATCACTTCGTGTGAATAAAGAATATGTATAAACATATATAATTTCATCATCTTCAGTGTTTTGAGGTAATGATTAAATTTTACTTAAGGTGCCAGTGTAGTTTGTTAACGTTGCCAACGGAATGTTTGCTTCATGAGGATAATTAATTTACTCTCAATACAAAAGTACATACAAGAACCTGTCAGAAAGCAAGCACATACTTAATTATCTGTTAAATTGTAAACACAAAACAACAACGAAATGTTCAGTTTATAAGGATAATTGATTTATTGGCCGGACAGTGGTTCGCACAAGAACTTATTAACGACAGAAGAGGAACTGCATTGAATGTTTATTTTATGGTCAACAAAACGATTCATTCTATGTGATTAGGTTTCCAAGGAGTTTCAACGAGTTTGCTAATCTCAGTTATTTACTTCATGGTCAACACGCAATAATATGCCACTCATTGTACGTGATTGGGTTCATTTGATGATCGCTGACAACTTCAGCACACTAGGCCACCCCTGCCATAAGTAAAATTTCATCGTTTACTGGACAATAAAATAATGTGCAAAACAAAATATAGATTTATATTCAACGGTTTCGTCTGTGTCTTGGCGTCTTAGACCGTATCAAAATTTTATTAGAGCATCAAGTACAATATTCAACTGAGTTTCCAAAGAGCAATCAAGAGATTTTGGCAACATCAGCCGCTGCCGCAAGTGAAATTTTACCGAAATCATTATACAAATACATAAATAATGACGTATCGATTTTAGATTATAATTATACAAGGAGGCAAATGAAACACAATTCCAAAGGCGCTTTGCCACAGATGCATGCAAAACGAAAATCATATGTATACACAGCCATTAACAGAGGCAAAAGGAAGTAAATATTTTCATATCTATAGCTCTGATCACGCTTTAAATTCTCCAGTTGCCAAATAAGTGAGCGTTGAAAATTGACGTGGTACCAACTTCTGCCTTGCGTATCGGTCAGGTGCTACGGTAAAAATGCGCCACTTAAGTAACAACTTTTCGTAGAAACGCATTTTAGATATGTTCATGTTTAATGGTTAATTTTCAGAAAGATCAATCATGAATGAAACTTTCACTTTTCAGCGGAGTGTGCGCTGATATGAAACTTCCTGGCAGATTAAAATTGTGCGTCGGAACCGGGACTCGAACCTGCAGAGTGAAAGTTTCATTCTGGAAACATTCCTTAGGCTGTGGCTAAGCCATGTCTCCACCATATCCTTTCTTCCAGGAGTGCTAGTCTTGCATGGTTCGCAAGAGAGCTTCTGTGAAGTTGTGGAAAGTAGGAGGCGAGGTACTGGCGGAAGTAAAGTTGTGAGGTGGCATCGTGAGTCGTGTCGAGATAGCACAGTCGGTAGTGTGCTTGCCCGCGAAAGGCAAAGGTCCCAGGTTCGAGTCCCGGTTCCGGCACACAATTTTAATCTGCCAGGAAGTTTCAAGATCAATCATGATATTAGCAGTGGAAATAAAAACACCATAGAAAATAATTCTGAAAAAACTTGTTTATGGGAGTCGTTATTTCATTTAATTTTATGTAATAGTAACTTTGTGATAGTTTCCAGCAGATAACACATAATTTGAAGCAATTCCCTAATTTGTAATTCCTTCACTTTCTATAGCTACGACGAGCGAAAGACGATAAGTGCATAAAGATAGATGGAGGAGGAGACTGAAGATGGATGGAAAGAAAGGGAGTGACGAACAGAGTCCGGGGATTAGGTAGAGGGAGGATGAAGAGGTAGATAGTGGGGAAGAAGGAGATAGACTAGCGGATGTGAAATAGAAAGAATGTAGAAAACGATAGATTTTTACTAAGTTGAATTATACGTCAATTGGTCCATAGTCTGTATGTTTGTGGAGAAAACGAACGACAAAAAATGTAATCTTAAGGATTTAAAATAATGAGTATCTGAGAAACTAATTTTTTATAACATTCGTTTCAAATAGCCACAGTAGCCCAACGAACGATATTGATTTGATTGAAGCATTCTCTCGGTGATTCTATGTTCACATGCATTACAGTATTTCCTTTTCTATTTATTTCATATGAGAGTGAGCCACAACGAAGCGTGGCCGGGTTTAGCTACTTTAACAATAAGTCCACAATCAGCAAGTCAATTTCTTACATAGGGTATTTTAAGATAGAGCTCAATGAACGTGGCAGGATGAACAGGATTTATGATCTGGTGAGTACTGGGTTATAAACACGAAATCAGTTGGTTGTAACGCAGGAGTAGGTTCGATAATGAAAAATAAAATAGGAATGCGGTTAAGTTATTATGAACAGCATAGTGAACGCATTATCACAGCAAAGATAGACACAAAACCAACACCGACCGCAGAAGTACAAGTTTATATGCCAACTAGTTCTGCCGATGATGAGGACATCGAAGAAATGTATGAGAAGATAAAAGAAATTGTTCAGAAAATTTAGGGGACGAACACTTGATTGTGATGGGGTACAGGAACTTGGTAGTAGGAAAACGAAGAGAAGGAAATGTTGTACGTGAATATGGACTGGGGAAAAGAAATGAAAGTGCGGATCGCTTGGTAGAATTTTGTGCAGAGCACAATTTAATGATTTAAACATCATGAAAAAAGGCTGTATGCGTGGAAGAGACCAGGAGACACTGGAAGGTACCAGATTGACTTTATAATTGTCAGGAATAGATTTAGGAACCAGGTTTTAAACTTTAAGGCATACCCAGGGGCAAATGTAGACTCTGACCATAACTTACTGGTTATGAATTTTAGGTTAAAACCTAAGAGACTGCAGGAAGGTAGGAAAGTTAGGAGGTGGAACCTGGTCAAACTGAACGAACCAGATGTGGTTGAGGGTTTCAGAGGGGGCATTAGGCAAGGAATGGTTGACACGGGGGAAAGTAATACAGTACAAGAAGAATGGGTAGCTCTAAGAAAACAGTAGTGAAAACAGCAGAGAATCATATAGGCAGAAGGACAAGGCTTAATAGACATACCTGGATAACAAAGGATATACTGAACTTAATTGATGAGAGGAGAAAATATAAAAATTCAGCAAGTGAAACAGGAAACAGGGAGTACAAACGTCTGAAAAATGAGATTGACAGGAAGTGCAGACTGGCTAAGCAGGAGGGGCTAGAGAACAAATGTAGATCCGTAGAAGAATGCATAACTAGGGGAAACATAGATACCGCCTACAGGAAAATAAGAGGTATTTGGAGACAAGAAAAGCAGTTGTATGAATACCAAGAACTCAGACGGAAAATCGGTACTAAGCAAAGAGGGGAAAGCTGAACTATGGAAAGAATATATAGAGGGCCTATACAAAGGAAATAAACTTGAAGGCAGTATTCTAGAAATGGAAGACGAAGTGGAGGAAGAGGAGATAGGAGATACGATACTGCAAGAAGAATGTAACTGAAAGCTGAAAGATTGGAGTCGAAACAAGGCCCCTGGAATAGATAATATTCCGCCTGAACTGCTGATATCCTTAGGAGAGCCAGTAAAGAAGAAATTGTTCCACCTAGTATGCAGATGTATGAAACAGGGGAAATACCCTCCAACTTCAAGAAGAATATATTAATTCCAATTCCAAAAATGTTCAAATGTTTATAATTCTATGGGACCAAACTACGTTGGTCATCATTCCCCGGTCTTACAAATAACTTAAACTAAGTTAAACTAACCTAAAGACAACACACACATCCATGCCCGAGGGAGGATTCGAACCACCGACACGGGAGGCCTCACGAATTCCAATTCCAAAGAAAGCAAGTGTAGACAAATGTGAAAATTACGGAACTATCAGTTTCATAAGTCATAGTTCTAAATACTAACACGAATTATTTACAGACGAATGGAAAAACTTGTGGAATCCAACCTTTGGGAAGATCAGTTTGGATTTAGGAGAAATGTAGGAACACGAGGAACAATACTCGCATTACTACTTATCTTAGAAGATAGGCTAAGGAAAGGCAAAACTACGTTTTTAACATTTATAGATTTGGAGAAAGCTTTTGACAATGTCGACTGGAATAAATTCTTTCAAATTCTGAAGGTAACAGGGGTAAAATATAGGGAGTTAAGAGTTATATTGAACTTGTGCAAAAACCAGACAGCACTTATTAGAGTCGAAGGGCAGTGGTGGGCAAGGGAGTAAGACAGGTTGTAGCTTTTCCCCAATGTTGTTCAGTCTGTACACTGAGCAAGCAGTGAAGGAATGGAAGGAGAAATTTGGAGAGGGAATTAAAGTTCAGGGAGAAGAAATAAAAGCTTTGCAGTTTGTCGATGACATACTAATTCTGTCAGAGACCGCAAAGGATCTGGAAGAGCAATTGAATGGAATGGATAGTGTCTTGAAAAGAGGGTATAAGATGAACATCAACAACAGTAAAACAAAGATATTGGAATGCAGCGTCATAAAATCAGGCGATGCTGAAGCAATTAGGTTAGATAATGAGACAATAAAAGTAGTAGATGAGTTTTGTTATTTGGGCCGAAGTAAAGAACATATAAAATGCAGAATGGATATGGGAAGAAAAGCGTTTCTGAACAAGCGAAATTTGTTGACATCCAATATTAATGTAAATGTTAGGAAGTCATTTCTGAAAGCATTTGTCTGGAGTGTAGCATTGTATGGGAGTGAAACGTGGATGATAAGGAGTTTTGAAATGTGGTGCTACAGACGAAAGCTGAAAATTAGATGGGTAGATCACGTAACCAATGAGGAGGTGCTCAACAGAATTGGGAAGAAAAGGAGTTTCTGGCATATCCTGACTAAAAGAAGGTATAGATTGGTGGAACACATTCTGAAACATCAAGGAATCGACAACTTAGCATTAAAGGAAAGTGTGTAGGGTAAAAATCGTAGAGGGAGACCGAGGGACAAATACAGTAAGCAGATTCAAAAGGATCTAGGTTGCCGAACTTATTCTCAGATGAAGTGACTTGCACAGGACAGGGTAGTGTGGAGAGCTGCATCAAATCAGTCTGCGGACTGAAGACCTCAACAATACAAGAACAACAAGTAATACTACAAATGACGATCGCACCCTACAACATGTGCAAAAATTGTAACATATTTCACACAAATCAGTATTTACCAACCTATCAGTACTGTATCTAATAAATGACGAGACAGAAGCACACGAAAGCTAATTAATTCGTATGTAAAGTGACGATATTATAAATATTTCGTGGAGGTAGCGAAGCATGTTGGTCGCAAAACACACAAAAAGCTTAAGTAGTGAAACAAGCGAACGTAAACTCTGGATTAACTCTACTTGCTCCGGGTTTAGTTAGCAGCATTAAATGGTGAACGTCTTCGAACGACAGAGGGAGAATTAAACTGAGCGAGGTGGCGCAGTGGTAAAATGCCGGATTCGCATTCGGGAGAACCTTGAATAAAATCCACTACCGGCCATACTGATTTAGTTTTTCCGTCACTTTCCTAAATCACTCAGGCAAATGCTGGGACGGTTCATTTGAAAGGGCACGCCGCGGCCGATTAGCCGCGCGTACTGGAGCTGCGCGTGACCGTTCGTTGTCGGGGGTTGGGTTTTTGTGTTGTCCTTACGCTAGTTTACATTAGTTTAAGTAGTTTGTAAGCTACGGACTGGTAACCTAGAAGTTAAGTCTGATAGATTTACAAATATTTGAACATTTTGAATTTGAAAGGGCACGGCCGATTTCCATCCAGATCCTTACCCAAAACTCGGAGGGTGAGCTTCGGTTCTAATGACCACGCTGTCGACGGGACGTTAAACTTTAAATTTCCTTTTTCGTCCTTCCTTTAGACGCAAAATTTTTCTTATATCACCCGAAAAACTCAAGTACTACCTACGGTGGCACCATACTGGCGTTCACTCCAGAGAAATAAGAATGGGAAGCAGTAACGACTAACAAAAAGAAGATGCTTCGAATTTAAGAAACAATGACGAAATAATGCTTCCAGTCGTCTCGTAAAGAACAAAGGCACAACTTGGCTGGTTTTGAGGTGAATCTTAATTCGGAAAAAGTAGAGGCAAAATTAGGTATCGGTGGGGTGCTCTGCGATCATGCATCCTTCTCCCAAAGTAAATCACAATGACTCAACAACATTAAGATCTAGTGGAGGGCTGGCCGACTCAAAAACTCGTTCTCGTATTCAGCAGATCAGTCCAGGACGATGCGAGCTGAAGGAGTTTCTAGCTAACAGAACGCAACTATCTCAATGGATAGAAGTCTTCAGACGTTATAGTGATCTCAGGAGTACCCCAGTGGAGTGTAATATATATATATATATATATATATATATATATATATATATATATATGATAATATCGGAAGTTCAACGAGACTTTTTGCGGATGTTGCTGTAATTTATCGAAAGTCGAAACTTTAGAAAAGGGTAACGATGCGCAAGATCATCTACAGTTTATCGACGCTTGGTGCCGGGATTGGTGATTGAACATCAACATAAGCAAGTGTAAAGAGCTACGTTTACAGTGAAAGATAGAACTTTTATATACCAGTAAGCAATTACAGGACAAACACCGGAAGCAGTTCCTTCCATAAAGTATCTGGAAATAGACATAAGGGGCGATTTGAAATGGAACGACCATATAAAAGCATTCGTGGGTAAGGAAAATGTCAGACTGAGATTCATTACAAGAATCCTCAGGAAGTACAGGCCATCACCAAAGTAAGTAGGTTACAAAGCTCTTGTTTGGCCAATGCTTGAGAACTGCCAGTTAGGGTTAGTAGAAGACATAGAATCCAATGGAGAGCAACGCGCTTCGTTAAGGGCTCATTTAGCAAACACGAAAGCATCTTGGAGATGATTAGGAAACTCCAGTGGCAGACGTTGCAAGAGACACATTCTGTATCGCTGTACGGGCATTTCTCAAAGTTCCGAGAGCTTATGGTCTTTGAAGGGTCAACCAATGTATTGCTTCCTCCTACATATTCTCGCGAATCGACCGCAAGAATAAATCACTGAAACTAAGGCCCACGCCCAGACATATATGCAATCATTTTCCTCGTAAACCATACGCCAGTGGAATAGAAGGAAGTACCCTCCGCCACACACTATGAAATGGCTTGCGCAGTATGGATGTAAAGTCGACATTTTGTTCATTAAAGACGGGGCACAAACTCGGACTGCTTTTGGTAAGGGGAAAGGAAAGCGGCCGAGCCCTTTGAGAGGAAGCATTCCGTCATTTACCTAAAGCGACTTACAGAAGTCACAGTAAACGTAAATCAGCATGGTCAGAGGCGGGTTTGAATCGCCGTTATCTCGAATACGAGTCCACCCAACACCAGCGAAAGAGAAGGCCGCAGCGCGCTCGTGCCATGTCATGCAGAGCCCGTAACTCACAAGGGAAGGCGACGACGTTTGGAACAAGGATTTACTGCAAACTCCGTACACTCGTAGTACTCCATGAGGACAACAAAACATGTAAGCAGTAGCGTTTACTTCTCAAGCGTTATTGAGAAAATCGCAAGATAATTTCGGTTGGTCGTTAAATATGTACCTTATGTACCTGTGCGTGGCTGTTTTTGTCACGAAGCGGCGGCAGCCAAGCGGTTAGCGTCCGAGCCCCGTACTTGTTGGTCGCTAGATCGAGTCCCGTTCCTCACCTACTTTTCCCCTTACTTAAGGTTATGGTAGTAATACTAAAAGTGGGCCTTTGCAATCGCCTCTTGACAGCTCGATATTTAAATGGAAATAACGGCTTTTTTTTCAACACAGTCAAATTCGCTACTATTTATATTACAAATGATATAACGGGAAAAATAGTGTAATCAGATGTAGTTTTATTAAATTTAGAATGTTATTTGGCAGTCTACAAAGTTTTATTATCACAAACAATATACTATCCATAAGTACCGACTAGTAAATGAGTTTGAAATCTGGGAAACTTACCACGCAATTATGTTTGCAAAGCTAATGGGATTTAACTGCGGGGTCATCAGTCCCTAAACTTACAAACTATTATGAAATAGCTTATACTAAAGATGCTCGAGGGGGGATTCGAACCCCCTACGGGGAGCGGCCTCGCGCATCGAAGCAGAGCGCCTCAATGCGTTCGGCCGCTCCGCCGCAGCACCACGCAATTATATTGTTCATATGTGCTTCTCTACGTGAAGAAAGAAAAATTCTTATTAATAATAGATTCTTGGGGAGGTAAAACGAATCCTAGTTTGTACGACGAAATTTTCACCGATGACGAAGAACTTGGAATATGTACGGTTAAAGTCATATATCCGAAATGCACGCCAGTTTGCCAACCGTGCGATATTTATTTCTTCAGGCAATTTAAACATTTCATTAAGCGTATTCAAAATTGTTCTTTTTTAATCGAAAGAGAAATTGCTTCTCGTGAAGACGCTATTAAAATACACTCGATACTGCATAACCAACTATCAGCACCGATACTTAAGGAAATGCTGCGTTTGCTTCCAAATTATCGGCTGAAAGAGACGTTCTTAAAAATGTTAGCGACGTTTGTATTTCCATGGTAAACCTCAAAAGACCTTGCGTAAGCGGAAACATAGCATTTATTCAATACAGCTGGCGCCGATTAACTTTATGTTTTCCACGTTTTTTACGAAAAATACCATCCTGCAACTTGTACTCGTAAGTCGAAAGCGACGATTAGTTGTACATCTTTCGAAAGCCGTCTGTGGCGGTCAAAACTTGCAGGTAACAAGTAGTTACGGGCTCCTTCCAGGAATAAGGGATTTCCCAAATCACGGACAAGCAAACATTTTCATGTCAGCGTCGGTTTATGCGTTTAGTAGAATACTAGTCGGTAGTTATGAATATTACATTATTTGTGATAATAAAACTCTGTAGACTGCTAAATACCATTGGCTGACGCTACCAGGCGGTGGGCTGTGCCCCAGCGGTCAGCCACTCAGCTAGCTATGGCAGCCTATGTATGTCACGTGAGACGGACTTGTTGTGAGGCCTTGTATCTAGACGGTGTTGGCCGCGGCCTTCTCTTTCGCTGGTGTTGGTCGTTTCGTGATGCGAGCTTAGAGTAGCGGTGCTGTCGTCTCGGAACACAACATATCTGGAAGTGAGAAAACATTGTACTACGAACTGACATGATCAGCCAAAATGGTCACATAATCTTTGGCAGTAATGTGACGTATCAGAGTAGCCAGGAGGCCAATGAAATAGTACGATATGGGTCCTCAAATTCTCATGAAACCTCTAACTCTTCCAGTCTCTGAAGCAAGCAGTCTGCATCGTAGGCTTGGAGCGGCACATGTCAAACATAAGCTTGGTCTTGGAAGTTCAAAACATTGTGAAAAAATACTTATCCCATCAAATAACATTCTTCCATTGCAATAAAAATGTGAGACGTTTTAACTGCGAGTGAGGCGCCTGAAATTTTGTGACAAGACCGAGAATCGAAACCGGGTCTTCTGCTTATTAGGCAGATGATCTATCTGCTAAGCCACTTAGAGACGGTGGGTAGCATAACTGCAGGAACTGTTTTAGAACGCTCTCAGCTAGTCACAATTTTCTTTGCCCATTATTATCGTTTAATAGCGGCCACGATCAATGTTCAAATTCAAATGTTTGTTAAGCTTATGGGACTTAACTACGGGGTCATCAGTCCCTAAACTAACAAACCACTTATGAACTACTTACGAACTAGGACGGCACAAATATCCATGCCCGAGGGGGGATTCGAACCCCCGACCGTAGTGGCCATGCTGACCGTGACTGGAGCGCCTCAGTCACCTCGGCCACCGCGGCCGGCGCGGCCACGATCAGCCGTTTCCCGCAAGGAGATCGAACCGCGGCAGGGAACCGCAATGAAATGTAAGGTTTTTGTCTTTCGTCATAATAATTATACGTATAAATGTGGTGTACATTTTGTTTAGAGAAGTTGAGAAATTTGTGCCTGGCTGAAAGCCTGCCAGGGTTAGTTCTTGCAGCTGCAATATCTGTTTAGGGCACAGAGCATACGCCTGAAACCCGGGTTCGATCCCCAGTATAGGCTCAAATTTTCAACCGCCTTTTTGAACTTGGTTCAATTCCCGCGAAAAACAGCTAAACGTGTTAGGTATCCTTGATTGTAATTCACAATAGCTACAAAGGATAATGATTGGGTGTACTTTCAGACATGTCTTAAACAACAGGCACCACAAATGTATAAGTAATACAGCCGGTGGGTTTGCTTGTAGTTTGGAGCTCCAACGTTAGGCGGGTAATGGAGACCCTTAGAGAGATGGCTGCCAAGGAGGGGAAGAAGGCCAACGTGCTCTCCGTGTGCATACCGGGTGGAGTCATTCCAGATATGGAACGAGTTCTTCCGAATGCCATGAAGGATACGGGGTGCAGCCAACTGCAGGTGGTGGCTCACGTCGGTACCAATGATGTGTGTCGCTTCGGATATGAAGAGATCCTTTGAGGTTTTGAGCGGCTATCTGAAGTGGTAAAGACTGCCAGTCTTGCTTGCAAGATGATAGCAGAGCTCACCATCTGCAGCATAGTTGATAGATCTGACTGTGGACCTCTGGTACAGAGCCAAGTGGAGGGTCTGAATCAGAGGCTCAGACGGTTCTGCGACCGTGTAGGCTGCAGATTCCTTGACTTGCGCCATCGGGTGGCGAGTTTCCGGGTTCCGCTGAATAGGTCAGGAGTCCACTATTCGCAGGAAGCGGCTACACGGCTGGCGGGGGCTGTGTGGCGTGGACTGGACGGTTTTTTTTAGGATAAAAGGGCTTCGAGAAAAACAAAACGGGCAATCTCAAAGGGTGCAGGTGGTTCACAGGAGACTGTAGATCTGGGAACTATCGGTATAACAGTTGTAAATTGTCGTAACTGTGTCGGGGAAAGTACCAGAACTCCAAGCGTTAATAGAAAGCACCGAAACACACATCATTGTAGGCAGTGAAAGTTGGCTCAAGCCCGAAATAAGTTCAGCATAAGTATTTGCAAAAGATCTAACTGTGTTCAGAAAGGATAGCCGGCCGCGGTGGGCAAGGGGACTGCGGCGAGTCAGTCACGGTCTGCTCGGCCACTACGGTCGGGGGTTCGAATCCCCCCTCGGGCATGGATATTTGTGCCGTCCTTAGCTAGTTCGTAAGTAGTTTGTAAGTTTAGGGACTGATGACCCCGTAATTAAGTTCCTTAAGCTATACAAACATTTGAAATTTGAATCAGATAGGATAGATTAAACAAAATAGGTGGAGGCGTGTTTGTCGCCGTCAAAAGTAGTATTTCGTGTAGCGAAGCTGAAGCTGATAGTTCCTGTGAGCTATTATGGGTAGAGGTTGTACCTGAAAATCGTAAGAAATTAATAATTGGTTCCTTTTACCGGCCTCCCGACTCTGACGATACAATAGCAGAAAGGTTCAAAGAAAACCTGAGTCTAATTACAAAAACGTACCCGACTCACACAATAATAGTAGGCGGTGATTTTAATTTACCCTCGATCTGTTTGCGAAATTATATTTTCAAATCAGGAGGTAGGCATAAAATAACGTGCGAAATTGTACTCAACGCATTCTCTGAGAATTACTTCGAACAATTAGTTCACGAGCCAACTACAATTGTAAATGGATGTGAAAACACACTTGATCACTTAGCAACAAATAATCCTGAGCTCATAACTAGCATCAAAACGGATACAGGTATTAGTGAACATAGAGCTGTCGTAGCGAGATTGAATATCGAAAGTCCCAAAGTTACCAAAAGTAAACGAAAAGTATATTTGTTCAGGAAAGCAGATTCCACTCGTTTCTAACACTAAACGTAGGTGTAGATCAGATGCGCCCAAATTCAAAGAAGTGATATCGACAGAAATTGACAGTTTTATACCAAATAAATTAATAAAAGAAGGAGGCGATCCCCCTTGGTACACAAAACATGCCAGGACACTGATGCAAAAGCAAAGGAAAAGGCATACTTAATTTAAGCGAACACAAAATCCCCAGGATTGGCGATCCTACACAGAAGCTCGATATTTAGCGAGGATTTCCACGCGAGATGCCTGCAATACATATCACTACGAAACTCTTACCCGCAATTTCACTGAAAACCCAAAGAGATTTTGGTCATATATTAAATATATTAGGGGCAAAACACACACAATACCCTCACTACGTGATAGTAATGGCGATCCTACCGGTGACACCGCTACTAAAGCAGAGTTACTAAACATAGCTTTTAGAAACTCATTCACCAAAGACGAAACCAATATTCCAGATTTCGAATTACGAACGGAGGCCGTAATGAGTAACGAATAAGTAGATATCATCGGAGTAGTGCAGCAACTAAAATCACTTAACAAGAACAAGTCTTCTGGTCCGGATTGTATACCCATTAGATTTCTATCTGATTATGCTGAAGCGATAGCTGCTTGCTTAACAGCCATATACAACCGCTCTCTTATAGAAGGATCTGTGCCAAAAGATTGGAAAGTTACACAGGTAACACCTATATTCAAGAAAGGCAGTAGGAGTAACCCACTAAACTACAAGTCTATTTCACTGACGTCAATTTGCAGTAGGGTTTTGGAACATATCCTATACTCTAATATTATGAGTTATCTCGAGCAGAATGATTTATTGACCCAAGGTCAACACGGATTTAGAAAATATATTTCATGTGAAACACACCTAGCTCTTTACACACACGAAGTTATGAGTGCTAGCGACAAGGGATCTCAAATTAATTCCGTATTACTAGATCTCCAGAAGACTTTTGACACCGTACCTCGCAAATGGTTTTTAATCAAATTGCGTGGTTATGGAATATCGCCCCAGATTTGCGACTGGATAGGGGATTTCCTTTCAGAGAGAATACAGTTTGTAGTAATCGATGGTAAGGCATCGACTAAAAGAGAGCTGATATAGGACGTTCCACAGGGTAGAATCAATGGTCCTCTGCTGTTCCTTATCTACATAAACGATTTGTGAGAACATGTGAGCAGTTCTCTTAAGTTGTTCGCAGATGACGCCGTCATTTATCGTCTAGTAAAACCATCTGAAGAGTAAAACCAACTGCAGAACGATCTGAATAAGATATCACTATAGTGTAAAAGTTGGCAATTGACTCTAAATAATGAGAAGTGTGAAGTAGTCCACATGACTACGAAAAGAAATCCGTTAAACTTTGTTTACAAGATAAATCAATCAAATATGAAGGCCGTAAACGCCACTAAATACCTAGGAAATAGTATTACATCAGACTCAATCTGGAAAGAACACGTATATAATTTCGTGCGAAAGGCGAACCAAAAACTGCGTTTTATTGGCAGAACGCTTAAAAGATGCAACAGAACTACTAAAGAGACTGCATACACTACGCTTGTCCGTCCTCATTTGGAGTATTGCTGCCCAGTTTGGGATCCTTATCAACTGGGTTTGTCGGAAGCCATCGAAAGAGTCCAAAGAAGGACAGCTCGTTTTGTATTGTCACGATACAGGGGAGACAGAGTTACGGAAATGATAAAGGATTTGGGGTGGGAATCATTACAACAACGGCGCTTATCACAGCGTCGTGGTCTACTTACGAAACTCCAATCACCAACATTCTCCTCCGAATGCGAAAATATATTGTTGACTCCTACCTACATAGGTAGAAATGATCATCAAAATAAAATACGAGAAATTAGAGCTCTAACGGAGAGATTCATGTGTTATTTCTTCACGCGCGCTATTCGAGAGTGTAATGGTAGGTGGTTCGATGAACCCTCTGCCAGGCACTTAAATGTGATTTGCAGAGTATCCCATGTAGATGCTGACTATTTTAAAACACCTTCTTTTGCCATTCTTGTGACAGGAAGGTGATGTGTTGTTCCAACGGGATAATGCTCGCCTACACACTGCGCGTAAAACTAAACGTGCTCTGCAAGACGTGCAGCAACCTCCCTGGCCACTACGGTCGCCTGACTTGTCTCCAATCGAGCACCTGGAATATGACGGGATGACAAATTGATACGTGCGATTCACCACAATTCTGGCAGAACTATGCGAACAATTGATTAGGTTTAGATTAATGTATTCGCCATCTCTATAACCCAATGGATGCCAGAATCAGAGCTTTCATTACTGCCCGTGGAGACTAAACTACGTTCTAACAAGGGTGTTCCAGCATGGATGTACACACACCTGGCACCTCATTACCGTTTGAGTTAATCGTCTGTAAATGCAATCATTCCATGTACTCCATATGCACTGTTTACCAACAAATCCTGATTAGATTGGAAAACTCGAAATGAGTTAACCAATATAAACTGGTCAAAACAGTTATAGGATCAGTTAAGATATGATGGTTTCGTGGTTCTGAAGTATTGTCATCCTTAGAATAATCTCAAATGATTCGATGTCCTTCTGTCGGTTCTACGGAGAGTAAACAACAGCCGGCCGCGGTGGCCGAGGGGACTGAGGCGCTCCAGTCACGGTCTGCATGGCCACTACGGTCGGGGGTTCGAATCCCCCCTCGGGCATGGATATTTGTGCCGTCCTTAGTTGTAAGTAGTTCATAAGTAGTTTGTAAGTTTAGGGACTGATGACCCCATAGTTAAGTCCCGTAAGCTTAACAAACATTTGAACATTTGAAACAGTAAACAACATCACGGCAACCGAGATAGCGGTAATAACAGAAAGTTGCTGCAGAGGGGGCTGATGTTGACTTGTGTTTACTCTATCAAACGAATTGCACATGCAACTGGGTTCAGATTGTATCAAGCAGGTGAAGAATGGCCAAATATCCTTCAAATATCCGAGCTTGTATTATGGTAGCCCCGTGGTGCATCTCTCTAACAAGGGAAGATCATCAAATCGACCTCATATTTTCTTGAGAAAATATGAGCTAGATATGAACCCCAGAAATCGATATTACGTTAAAATTTGGGCCATTATTCAGGTACTACGCAGTTACGGCTTCCTCAGAGTACAGCTTTCAAACATTCGCGAGCTCGGGCTGTTCCTCACTCGGCCCGTTTCACTGCGGTCGCTTAATGCCCGAACGTCTAGTACTGTGAGCAGAGTCTAGTAAGAGGTTTGTGTTCGCGATGTCAGTTAACCCACAGGCTGTCGCGTGACATATCCGGGAGCAGTACGCAATGACGGCAAATCTGCGACGATTAAATGTCAAAGAATTAGAGCTCTTTAAAGTCGTAAGCGGTAAGCATAATCATTTGCAGTCATTAGACGTACTGTACACGGTAAAAGAAAATACATGGCGCTTTATGCAAAACCTTATATCTTTCAACTGCGTTGCAGATATCATAGACAATTGTACTGATGAAGACGTGCTGGATATAGAAGAAAATAGCGGGTTGACAAGAGGGTGACGTCGACGATAACGACGCTTCCATTTGACCACCGTCAGATTCGTCGAGCGAGCAGCTTGGGCGTAGAGTTGAGTTTGTCAGTGATGGTTAAGCTGCTTTGATGATTTTAAATCGTCTAATACCTCTTTGCCCTTCTCCGTAACAGAAGAATATATGCAACGAGCCGTTTGCGTTTTATACAACGCGTCACAACTGCAGTGTAAACGAAAGAGACGGTTTTTCAATAAGCAGTATAACGTAATTTAATTTTCAATACCTTTTATGCACATCATTTTGTTATAGGTAAAGCTGACACTATGAAGTGGAGTAAACTTTAAAGAGTGTCAGTACATATCTTTCATTTTGTAATATTATTTCCTCCTCCAAATCTCTATCTCTTCAAATTTCACATTACGGAAGACTCGCTGTTGTCCCTTCATTGCACAGCACTACGTGTTGGGGCATTAGGCTGCCGCAGTGAAGAGGGCCGAGTGAGGAACAACTCGAGCGCGCGAATGTTTAAAAGCTGTACTCTGAGGAGGCTGTAACTGCGTAGTATCTGAATAATGGCCCAAATTTTCACGTGATATCGATTTCTGGAGTTGATATGTAGCTCAAGTATTTTTTTCTCAAGAAAACATGAGGTCGAGTTGATGATTTTCGCTTGTAAGTAAAGGCCATGTAAACCTCAAGTAAAGAGTTGAGACAAAAAATATTTCACTGTATCATACACAAATTACAATTGTAACCAATATACGAATAAATATGAATATTCTGAATGATATCTCACCTGCTCTTCTATTTATTTAAAGCTGTGTACATTTCTGGTAGTGTAAATATATAGGGTGTTACAAAAATGTACGGCCAAACTTTCAGGAAACATTCCTCACACAAAAAGAAAGAAAATATGTTATGTGGACATGTGTCCGGAAACGCTTAATTTCCATGTTAGAGCTCATTTTATTACTTCTCTTCATATCACATTAATCATGGAATGGGAACACACAGCAACAGAACGTACCAGCGTGACTTCAAACACTGTGTTACTGGAGCATGGCGTATTGTAGCACAGCCGTCCACAATACGAGCACGAAGAGTCACTACTTTTGGTACCGGGGTTGCGTAGACAAGAGCTTTCAAATGCCCCCATAAATGAAAGTCAAGAGGGTTGGGGTCAGGAGAGCGTGGAAGCCATGGTTTGGTCCGCCTCTACCAATCCATCGGTCACCGAATATGTTGTTGAGAAGCGTACGAACATGTCGACTGAAATGTGCAGGAGCTCCATCGTGAATGAACCACAAGTTTTGTCGTACTTGTAAAGGCACATGTTCTAGCAGAACAGGTAGAGTATCCCGTATGAAATCATGATAACGTGCTCCAGTGAGCGTAGGTGGAAGAACATGAGGCCCAATCAAGACACCACCAACAATTCCTGCCCAAACGTTCACAGAAAATCTGTGTTGATAACGTGATTGCACAATTGCGTGTGGATTCTCGTCAGCCCACACATGTTGATTGTGAAAATTTACAATTTAATGACGTTGGAATGAAGCCTTATCCGTAAATAGAAAATGAGCTCTAACATGGAAATTGAGTGTTTCCGGACACATGTCCACATAACAGATTTTCTTTCTTTGTGTGTGAGGAACGTTTCCCGAAAATTTGGCCGTACATTTTTGTAACACCCTGTATAATGAAAAGAGAGATGAAGTATACAGTTACGCAACAGACTAAGCTACGAGAAGATGAGATAGGTGTAGAAGTTGCGTACCGCATCCAGCGGTCAGAAACGTCCGTTAAGAAGTGAGATGAGGGGGAGTACGGGCGCTGACTGACCTGAATGTCGGCGTGTGTGTGGCCTGCGGCCGCTCCGTGGCGAGACTAGCGACTAGGGCGGCCTGCCACGTGCTACAGCAGCAGCCGCCGCCGCCTTCCAGTCGGGCGCGCGGCCGCGAGCCAGCGATCAAAGGGCGCGTTTTACAGCACGCTTCAGCCCAGCGCGTACGCACCTGGGGGAGGCGGCGGCGGCGGCGCCCCAGTTTTTAAAATACCCCGCGCCGCCTGCCTGCTCGGCTAGCCCGCGCGCCCAGGCGTTCCGCCGCCAGCAATACTCGCTTAGCTGACATGCCGGCACCGGCGTTCCTACGGCACCCAGTGACGCCCACAAACGATATGTCCAACGAGTCTAGGGAACGTCTCCGAACGACTCTACTAACCAAATTAAATATAAATTCAAATACCCTGAGACGGTTTTTCGTCTCAAACATGTCCGAGACATTAACGATAAATAAGAAGCAATGAATTAAAATTTGTGATGCGGCCGGGAATCGAACCCGGACCTCCATGGTTACTAGGCAGACGTCTTACCGCTAGACCACCGCACCACTAACGATCAAGGCGCCTTGGAATAGTCTAAGTACGACTTCCCTCCACGTCACAAACTTTAATTCAGCTTCTGTGTTCCATAGATAATTGCCACTACTGCCCAAGCTCTCCATGCAGCGAAATAGCACCTGAGCTATTTATATTTAAATTGATATTTATATCACCTTAACAGGAATGTTCCAATATGTCCATAGCTGAGGTGCTATCCTGCTGCATAGAGGGCCTTGGCAATAGTGCCAGTTATCTATGGTATACAGAAGCTGAATTAAAGTTTGTGACGTGGAGGGAAGACGTACATGGACTATTCCAAGGCGCCTTAACCGTTAGTGGTGCGGTGGTCTAACGGCGTACGTCTGTTGCCGGGAACCGTGGCTCAGCGCGCCCGATCAAAGGGCTCAACGCCTTCTGTAATAAAAAAGCTGAGCCAATGAGCCAAATATTCAACGAACAAATATGATCAGCGTCCGCAACGAATAGAACTAACGATAGAGCAAAAAAAATCGGTAAGAAGTCTGCCTAGAAAGCATGGAAGTCCGGGTTCGATTGCCGGCCGCATCACGAATTTTAATTCATGTTTCTTTTTATCGTTAATGACTCTACTAACCCTTTCAGAATCTGCACGCACAATTCTTCGATTCTGGTTTTGCTGTCTTTATTTCTTTGTGATTCACGCTAGGAAGTTCGGGCCTGCAAAAAGCGATCGTGGATGGACTGTGGTATCGTGCGCAACGTGTTTTAGTTCCTTGTTTCTACACTGGAAGTCGCCAGCAGTCGGCATATTCTGCAAACTTCCAGTACACTTACAATCAAGGAGGTTAGAATAAAGGGAGGTGGCATTATCTTTGCAGAGGACTTACGTCAGTTGAAGCCTGTCCGCCATCTTGGTCAGTGCTGGGTTGCTATTTCTCCGTTAAAACTATGCGTTAAGTCGACCCTCTTAGTGTTAATGCACTGGACTGACAGTCACTGCGAAGTATGTACTTTCAAACAATATCTTTCTTGAATTAATAGTAATAAATATTGAGCATACTACATTTGAAAACTTAATTTTTAACGGCTAATTTGCACTCGTTTAACACGTTGTAAATCAAGGCAAAACCGTCGGATGGTTTATTTCTATTTTAAGTTACAAATGACATTAGTGAAAACCATTTATTTTTTCTACCTTCAGTCACAGTTGCCCTATTTAGAAGTTGGTAACTAGTTTCGGACTAGTTACCAACTTCTAAATAGTGCAACTGTGACTGAAAAAATAAAAATGGTTTTCATTACATATCCAGTTGCTGATCCTGCCCCATCTTCACGATGAATTTTCATAAATAACATTACCTCTACAATACGAACACCTCTCCAAAACTTAGTAATATGGCGGAGACATTCTAACCTCTTTGCTTACAATGGCGGCAAGAAAGACTTGTTGACAAGGTGTTGATATCCTTGTTTTGACCTGTGAAACGCTCATCTGACAGCCAGTTGATTTTATATGATCCTATGATGTTATTATGTCATTTCTTTCAAAGGCATTTTACTGTAAGAGGGTGCAGATCATAAAAATTTGTTGTGAAGGCCCAAAACAGATAATAGCGCGAGTAGAAAATTTTTGAAAATAGATTTTGTTTTTTGTAATGGATTACTGTATGTATTTTGTATCTCAAATGTCCTTCACTTTATTAATGTCACATCAGCTACAACCTTGGGTCTGAAAGGCCTAAAGAAATGGTCTACATTACACTTGTGGATCCTATTTTGGAGTATTGTTGCGCATTGTGGGATCCACACCAGGTGGGACTGACGGACGATTAAGAGAAAGTCAAAAGGGCAGCTCGTTGTCTAGTGTCACGATATAGGGGAGAGAGCATCATGGAAATGATGCACGAGTTGCGGTGTAAATCATGAAAAGAAAGGCGTTATTCGTTGCGACGAGATTTCTTTCACAAAGTTTCTCTTCAGAATGCGAACATATTTTGTTAGCACCCACCAGCTATCTCGACGGGCTGTTAACCGCAGCAGCGGCGGAGCGGCCGAGCACATTGAAGCGCTGTGCTCCGGTGCGCGAGGCCGTTCCCCGTCGGGGGTTCGAATCCCCTCTCGGGCATGGATATTTGTGCCGTCTTTAGTATAAGGTAGTTCATAGGTAGTTTGTAGGTTTAGGGACTGGTGACCACGCAGTTAAGTCCTTTAAGCTTAACAGAGGTTCGAACTTTTTTTTTAATTTTTATTTATTTATTTTGTTAACCGCAGATAACGATCATCCCTTGCTGATTTTACCCGTGGACGACCTTTGTCCTTGCCTTCTTTTAATAGTTCCTGATGTCTGAAATTGTGCCCAGGTCCTGTAAATAACATTTCGGAATATTCCAATAGTTGCCACCAACTCCTTCTGTCTGTCCCGCTTTCAACCTTCCTATGGATCTCCAGGCCTTAGCTTCGGGTAAGTTCAAATCAAATGTCTGCATAGCTTACGGGACTTAACTACGCGGTCATCAGTCCCTAAACTTACAAACTACTTAAGAACTAGCTAACACTAAGGACGGCACAAATATCCATGCCCGAGGGGGGATTCGAAACCCCGACCGTAGTGGCCGTGCAGACCGTGACTGGCGCGCCTCTGTCTCCTTGGCCACCGCGGCCGGCTTCGGGTAAGTCACGTTGTTGTTGCAGTGCATTACCTGCTCACTACAGTACCTGAACCCAACTGCTTGTGTAAATCGTTTTGTAAACACAAGTCAATACCACCGCAGCTATTCTCCGTTATTACCACTGACTCTGCTTTCAGTAACGTTGATTCCACTCCATAGAACCGACAGAAATGCGTCGAGGCACTTACGTTCATTCTGCTGCAGACATTACTTCAGAACAGAAATATCTCAGCCGCATAGGAGTAGCCGACCTTTTAAGGCGCCTACGTGCGGGCGCGCCTCTGCTCGCCTTCAGAGGTTCGAGTCCTCCCTCGGGCATGGCTGTATTTATTGTCCTTAGCATAAGTTAATTTAAGTATTTTTTAAGCCTAGAGACTGATGACCATAGTAAAGTTCCACATATTTGCAAACAATTGATGATTTCATCCCATAATGGTTTTGACCAGTGTATATTCGAAGGATATGTAACCTATTATTAAGAGTATCGTGAGAAGATTTTAAATAAATTGTTCAAGAACTTTACGGATTTTTTATAACAGGGCTACCCCATTTATGTTACATATACTAGAAAAACATGTAGCCTCTGTCAGGAAGAATGTTTATTGAGAACCGTTTAAAAATTTGACGTAAATCGGCCCATAACTTTCTGGATTATTTGTAAATATCGACTTGTCTTTACACGTACCGTTGTATAGATATAATGAAGAGCAAGACACATTACCAATATATCTTAATGACTAAAATCACTCCACTCCATATTTTTGTAGCGCTGGCACAGCAACTGTAATAGAAATTTTGGTAAAATACAGTCTTGGTTGCACAAAAGCGATGTTTCATTTATTTACACATGACCCGTTTCGCCCTTCTGGGCATCAACAGACGTTGAAAGGAGGAAATTTACAAACTTGATTAAAAAAAACAGGAGTTAAATAAAAATGTATAAAATCTTCCCTAAGAAAAAATTATTAGAAATTGGAAAGGTGCAGACTGATAAAACTGCAGGCTACATGACCAAATTCACATTTTGGCGTGTGGGGAATGAAGATTGAACTAACAAATACTGCTAAAAAGCATACTTTTACTAGCAAGACACGAGCGCGGAATCAGTCCGCGGGTTGTGGCAGCGAGCGGCTCTTACAACAATAAATAAAGCTTTACACGGCTAAATTAGGTTTTACCATGGACTTCGTAGCCTCCCCTCCCCCCCCCCCCCCCCCCCCCAATTCAGTTACCTCATCAGTTGTAAAGGTTCTATTTTATTGCATTTAATAATTTGACGCTCTGTTGCACTTTTCCTATTTATAATATTTCTTACGTAGGGAAGACACCACATACACTTTTCCCAGTCGAATGAAAAGGTGTCAGTGTGCTACCTTGTAGAGTCTTTATGACAAAGAGAGTGTGGTTTCGAGCAGTTTGCAAAATTACGACTCGATTGGAATGCCACAAGGTCCGGCCCAATTAAAATTCTGAAAGCTGATGAAGTTAATCGGTCATTAAACCATATAAAACTATTTTTACACGGCAATCTAATGTCACAGACTTGCATTTGCCTTCTAGCCGCGGCTTCTTAGCCATTTTCACTCCCTGTCAACTTCACTTCTTAGTCGTCTGTACTCCGTTTTGCCTGCTTCATTTACTGCATTTTTATATTTTCCCATTTAATTCTCAGCAAAGAAGGGAAAGCCGAAAGGTGTAAGGAGTACTTAGAGGGGCTTTAAAAAGGAAAAGAACTTAATATTTTAGGAAAGAAAGTAGATGAAGATAAAATAGGAGATGCTATACTGAGAGATGAAATTGACAAAGTACTGAAAAACTTAAATCGAATCAACGCCCCTGGAGTATATGACATTCCCTCAGAGCTACTGAAGTCTCTGGGAGAGCCAGCCATGACAAAACTATTTCACCCGGTGTGTAAGATATATGAGACTTTAAGAAAAATGTAATAATCCCCATTAAAAAGCGGTCAGACGCAGACAGGTGTGAAAACTGATAAGTCATGATGGCAAAATTCTAACACGTATTATTTAAAAAAGGATGGAAAAGCTGGTAGATCCTTGGGAAAGATCAGTTCGGATTGAGAAGAAATGTAGGAACCCGGAAGGCAATACTCACCTTACGACTTACCTTAGAATATAGATTAAGGAAAAGCAGACCTATATTTCTAGCTTTCGTAGATTTTGAGAAAGCTTTTGACAATGTTGACTGGAATACACTTTTTCAAATTCTGAATTGAACAGGGGTAAAATACAGGGGTAGTTGGGTTATTCACAACTTGTACAAAGGCCAGACCGCAGTTATTAGAATCGAAGTGCATGGAAGGTTGGGAAGACGGTAAGGCAGGGTTGTAGCCTTTCTGAAATGTTATCCAATTTGTACATCGAGCAAACTGCGAAGGACTCAAGGAAATATTTGCCGATGAGGTTGTAATTCTGTCAGAGACAGCAAAGAACCTGGAAGAACAGTTGAACGGAATGGACATTGTGTTGAAAGATGCCTGTATGATGGACATTAACAAAAGCAAAACAAGGGTAATGGAATGAAGTCTGCCGGCCGCGGTGGCCAAGCGGTCTGAGGCGCGCCAGTCACGGTCTGCATGGCCACTTCTGTCGGGGGTTCGAATCCCCCCTTGGGCATGGATATTTGTGCCGTCCTTAGTATTAGCTAGTTCATAAGTAGTTTGTACGTTTAGGGACTGATGACCCCGTACTTAAGTCCCATAAGCTCTACAAACATTTGAACATTTGATTTTGAATGAAGTCTTAGAAAATCAGGCGAAGCTGAAGGAATTAGATTCGGTAAAGAAACAATAAAGGTGGTAGATGACTTTTTACTTGGGCAGTAAAATAACATGCGACGGTCGCAGTACAAAGGATATAAAATGCAGAATGGTGTTGGGAAGACAAGTATTTGAAAAAGAGGAATTTACTAACATCAAATATTAATTTAAGTGTAAGGAAGTCTTTTACGAAGACATATGTGTTGAGTGTTGCCTTGTACGGAAATGAAACCAGGACGATAAATAGTTCATACAGGAAGAGGACAGAAGGTTCTGAAATGTGGTACTAAGAAAGAATGTTCAAGATTAGGTAATCGTATAATGAGGAGGTACTGATGACAATTGGGGAGAAAAGGAATTTTTGTGTATACCTTGACTAAAAGAAGGGATCGATTGGTAGGACATATTCTTAGACATCAAGGAATCCTGAAGTTAGCATTGGAGGAAAGTGTGTGGGGGCAAAAATTGCAGAGGGAGACCTAGAGACCTAAAATGATTCAAATTGATGAGGGTTGTCTTTGTTATTAGGAGATGAAGAGGCTTGCTCAGGATAGGATGGGGTGTAGAGCTGCATTCTCCGGACTGAAGTAAACAACAACAGCAACAACAACCACTAATGTCACAGTATCAGAGGAGCATCGTCTCGTGGGGACGGAGTATTTCTCCGGGTAAAAATAACCATCAATATAAATTTGCATTAAGTCGAACAGCGACACGGGCCGTTCGACCGTTTTCCCGTCGGAGGGACAACACTTGACTGGCCGTTTCCCGCCTTTGCAGGACAGCAATCTAAGAAGCGTGGAGCCACAGTGAACAGGCCGGAACCAATGTTAGTGGTTCCTCTGGAAAGGTTCGCTGCTACTTCCTTAATTTGTTGGCAGTCGGATACTGCGGTTCGACGTACGAGGTAAATAAACAAACAAGAGAAGCCTTCTCGATTTCAGTTGCTTGATAGTCTTGGAAGGTAACGGTTACCGAATTACTCTTGTGCGGAAGTTTCTGCCATTGTAGTAGATCTTGGTGCTAAGTGACTGCAGCAGCCATGAACTTCGCCGTATCGACATGTAAGCATTCGCGATCGCCCGCTAGTTACAGAAATGCAACTGTTTGCATACAGAACGGTAGGCGCTATCAGTTTTAAATATACTCCCGTTGCAGCAATAGTGCTATCCCTGCTGGGACTTAGTTCTCTTGTCTAAAAGATAACTTCAATATTCTACGTACATCCTCTCTCATTAAGGGCTGGACGAGTTAATAAAACCATCATTTATTTAAGCAGGTGTTTTCAATTTTATCTTACCTGCAGCAAAATGTTATCGGTGTCAGATTGTATTTATTATCAATTGTAACAGGCTACCTCATCTTTCAATATGTCACTTCAGAACACAGTGGCCACTGAATTTAACTGAACTGTCCGACTTCTATTCTGCAGTCTTCCACTGTTGCAATCATTTTTATCCATTAAATAACAAACAGAAACCCTTGCTACAAGAGAGGAGAGGAGATTGGAACAATTTTGAGAAGATATGATTCGTCTGTAAAGGAGGCCACATATAAAACGCTTGCAGAACCCAATCTTGAGTATTGCTTAAGTGTTTGGGATCCCCACTAGATCCGTTGAAATGAAGACATAGAGGCAATTCAGAAGCGGGTGGCTAGGTTTGTGAATGGTAGATTTGATCAATGCGCCAGTGTTACTGAAATTCTTCGGGAACAAACTGGGTCTCGCTGGAGGGAAACCGACGTTCTTTTTGAGAAGCACTGTTGAAGAAATTGAGAGAGCTGGAATTTGAAGCAGACTGCAGAACGATTTTACTGCCGCCAACTTACATTTCGCGTAAAGACAGTAAAGATAACATTAGAGAGATGAGAGCTCCTACAGATGCATACAACCATCCTTTTTTCCCTCGTTCTACATGGTAGTGGAACAGAAAAGTAAGTAACTAGTAGTGGTATTGGGTACCCTCCGCCACGCACCTTCGGGTGGATTGCGGAGTATGTATGTATATGGAGAGGTTCGATGCTAGCAACGATCGTAACAGCAGAAGAGACTCATACCTGGCAATTGGGGAGCAGACGCTAGGCAGATTCAAATGTTTGTTAGTAAATCTATGAGCCTTAAGTACTCTGGTTATCCGTCCCTAAGATTAATAACTACTTAAAGTAACTTAACAACATATACAGCCATGCTCAAGGGAGGACTCGAATCTCCGACGACGAGGAGTGGCGCGCTCTGCAAGTAGGCGCCGTGGAGCACAAGGGCACTCCACCGCGGCTAGGCAGATTATTTAATCCCAACAACTTCGTATTCTGACAAGTTAACCGGTAATCTGACATGTTAACCGAAGTCGCAACAGCTACATAGCTAATCGACCAATTATTTGTCAAGTTTTGATACCTCCAACATCGCAGACTGAATTTTTTATATTTAGATGTAAATTATTAAACGACTATCCCGGGGCACAAAACCCGAAATCCCAGTCTCCACCAGATGCACGGTTTCAACCTTCATGATTTCGCGTAATTTTTGACGGAATTTCATAATTTAAAATGCTGCGTATTCTATTTATTAGGAGGTATTAGCTTACGTTCTAAGATTAAACCAGTTAATAATTGTGTATTTTTCTTGAGGCAGTGGAAATATTGACTCGTAAATACGCTAATTTGTTGATCCAATATTTGAAAATGAAAGCACTTACCGACTTCCGAACGAGCATCACTCATACTACCAAACCTTCACGATTTTTTTTCACCTGTAAGCTGTTCATGCAGTTAAATTTCAGAAACAGGTAAGGTGTTTTAATTTATTCCTTCTTTCTGCTGACTCCATCCGCAACACACTTTGCAGAATGTGCGAGTTTCTACATATACCACGGATTGTACCTTCAAAATTATTATAATTCAAAGATTTATTGTTCAAGAATTACTACGCCATGACTGTTGACGTGTGAAAAACTTACTTCTGCTTATAATGGAGCGGAGAATTTATTCAACAAGTGTTCAAAATAATCAGGTATTTGAAGGTATTTTATGCCTAGAAATTCAATTCTTAAAAGGATCAGAAATATGAATTGAATGACTATTTAAGCAGCAATACTTCGGTCCTGTGCGGCGAGCAGCTGTCCACAGATCCAGTCAATCCACAGAGGTTCTCCCCTCATTCCACTGCCTTCCAGACCTAACCAACAGTTATTGTACGGTTTGTTCCCTGGTGAGTCAACCCGGTACACTTCTCAATAGTGTGTCTACATGGAGAAAATGTTTCAACAGCAATAGCTGACTTAGTGCGAGGCAGAACGCATTCGACCAGAAATATGGAAAACCCGAAAAACTTCTCAGACTGGCCGGTATACCCACTCACGTCTGCAATCCGCCTGATGGATTCGAACCGGCGCCAGCACTGCTTACCGAGGCCGAAAGCGGTCATTAATCCTTTCATTCCCAGTGTTGTTCTTCGACAACAACGCATTAAAAGCTGTTTCATACTGTATGTTATGTATCAGTCGTTGAAGTCGCATTCTTGTTGGTGAACAACATGCATCTAAGGCGTGTAACCACTCCTGAGGCATTAATCTATCAATCTTGGAGGTTGTGCTACGTTTCCGTCTGTACGTAGCTGTGAGTGTGAGCGTGAGTGTGGTTCATGTTATTTTTTTTTTCAGCAGTGAATTGTCTTGTGACGGAGAAAGCTAGCATTATTGATCTGACAGCGTTAACTATCAACAAATAACGTTCCAGGTAATAAAATACATCGACACCAGCGTCTGTGGTGTTTATAAAATACATGACATAAAAAAACAACTGTTCGATCAAAAATTTAAAAAAAAATGCCGTTTAGTGCACTGTTTTAATATTTCCAAACCTGAATTCATAATGTGGGAATGAAAGGGTTAAAACGCGCAACCTACCAATGGTTTATAGGAGGTTTACTAGACTAGTATTACCTTATTTTTATCTGCTTTACGGCCTCATTGGTACACTTTAGTCAATAATTTTATGGTCCTCTTCTCCGATAGTTGCATGTTTCGTTCTTTCCGAATAGTCCAATATCGTTTCTTTCGTTCTTTTCTGTCTTTCCTCGTCTGTAAATGCCGTTTTCATTGTGTGTAATCTTATTTTCTTGTTTCAGTTTCTTGAGATTTTCTGTTTTGTTTTGCAGATCAAACAGGATTATTTTTAGTTCTTCCGTGACCTCTCTAATTTCCATGATCCAATCTTCCTGTTGCTTCAGATTACACAGTTTCTCTATAATTTTCCATGCTAATCTGGAATCTGGTGTCGTCATGTTGAAGCCAAAGAAAGAAACTCTTTTGTTACGTGTAGTATCTGTGATGAGCTCCAGTTCCCTGTACACTACTTCATTTGTGAATATCCGTAACTAGTCTATATAATAATCCATTCCGGCACTTGAGAACGGATCTTCATAATTTGCAGATTTTGTGTGTGTGTGTGTGGGGGGGGGGGGGGGGGGGGGGAGGAATCGTAATTGTTAGCAGAATGAATGTAAGACAGAAAAATTAGAGAAGTTGAAAATGTTCGAAAGCTATGAGATCAAACTGCATTGGTCATTAGTCCCTACGACTACAAACTAGTTAAACTAACAAATGCTAAGAACAACACACACACGCCCCATTTCCGAGGGATCACTTGAAACTCCGACGCGGGCCAGACGTGTACTCCGCAGCAAAATGCCACAGATCACAGGGTCATTCCCGCGCGGCTTGGAAAAGTTCAACGGGAAATTTTGAAAATTCGCGAAATGCTGGCAGTTTTTTTTTTTTTTTTTTTTTTTTTTTTTTTTTTTTTTGATTTTTTTTGGAAGACTATAATTCACGATCAAACGGTAGATATGCTTTATTTCTTTGATTCTGGAAGCACAAAATTAGGGACAATTACGAAAGTTGGTCAGCGCGGGAGTAACCGCGTGGTCTAAGTCATCATGCTGCGGACTAGGCAGCCGTTCCCACCCGAAGTTCGAGTCCTACCTCGGGCATGGTTTTTTTGTGTGTTTTGTCCTTCGTGAAAGTTAGTTTAACTAGTTTGAAAGTCTAGGGACTGAGGACCATAGCAATTTGAACAAATAAGTTAACAAACGAATGAACATTTTTACAAAATCGAAAAAAATCGGAAAAACTGCAAAATTTGTACGTTTGGAATGGACTTTCGATCTTAGTTGGCGGTAGGAATGACATATTTAACATTATATAATGGAACAGTTTTGTATAATCAGCAAGCTACTACATAGTGCATGGCAGAGGCTACCTCGCAGTAGTCTTGTAACTGGTCTATCCATCCCCATGAAAGTCGATATTTCTGACACACACACACACATACACGCGCGCGCGTGTGGCAGGGTGGCAGGGAGGGGGGAAGAAGAGGAGTAAAGTGTCAGGGAGTGGAAGATGATAGGTCAAGAGAGAGGGGAAAAGAAGATTATTAACTGGGGGATATATGAGGCAACACACGTGGCAGGGGAGGGTTGAAGGAAGATTAACTGATTCAGAGGAAGAAGGAGATTGACTAAAGGACGATTGCAATAATTTTCAGTTATTATATACTTTCACAATCAATATGATGTCGTGAGGCCAATGTGCTTAGTTATGTTTTAGCACTGAGGATGATCACTAAAAAGTCGATTTCCTCGATGGTAAAAAGCAATCAGTTTACGACCTATGGTGGTTTTCCACTTGATTATAATAGCTACATAATGTAGGAAATGTTACTGTGAATTATATGCAACACAGTTTATATCAGGAAGAGGGGAGAAGATCGACAGAGAGAGGATGGAAGAGGAGTTAGAAAAACAGAAGACTGAAACAAATAAACATCGAATATGATTTTTCATGATTTTTGAATACAAATATGCCTGTCTGTAGTATTTCATATTATTTTGTGAGTGAAAACTACAATAAAAATTAATAATAAATACGAGGTTTTACTTCTGGACCTCGACCCTATCTAAGATTACTTGCCGACCTCTGCCCTAGACTTATAAACAACTTAAAGGCAATACACACACACACCCAATGCCCCGGCGGAAACTGTCGCCCAGTTCCTAGCATAACACCTTAGACCAAGCGGCCTGAAACAGTATGCAACAAAACAACAACAAAATGTCTAATTTATCTCCGGCATTAACCAGCTTTCGGTACGTCTAATGATTTGGGATTCAGTACTTTCCCCACACAGCTACGACAATTTACAACTGTTAGGCCAATGGTTTTTAGATATGTGTTCGTCCTATCTTGGACCTGTACTCTTTGAGACTGACACCCTTTCTGTGTGTTCCCGAGGCCATCTAACCTAAAACACCGCCCATTCCACGCCATACAGCCCCCGCTACCTGCGTAGCCCCTTCCTGCGTGTAGTGGACACCTGACCTATTAAGCAGAACCCGGAATCCCAACACCCGATGGCGCAAGTCAGGGAATCTAAAGCTTACCCGGTCGCAGAAACGTCTGACCCTCTGATTCAGACCCTCCACTCGGCCCTGTACCAGAGGTCTGTAATCAGTCCTGTCAACTATCCTGCAGATGGTGAGCCGTGTCTTCATCTTGCACGGAAGAGTGGCAGTCTTTACCACTTCAGATGGCCGCTTGGTACCAGAGAGAATATTTTCCGATCGAAAGTGACACACGTCTTTTGTACCGATGAGAGCCACCATTTGCAGTTGTCTGCACCCTGTATTCCCCATGGCACCCTGAAATATCCGTTCCACATCTGGGTTGAGTCCATGCAGTACGCATACGGAGTGCACATCTTCCCCTCCCTACTAGCCATATCCTTAAGGAGCTCCATTACCCACCTAACGTTGGAGCTCCCAACTACAACCCAACCTGCCCTCTTAGTTGTCAGTAAGTACTCAAAAGAGGAGTGTAGAGTTCATGCAATATGCGATAATTTTTGACTTCAGGACTTTGTTAGGCATAGTTAGGAGGTGAATATAATAAAAGCCCCCCCCTCCCCCCCCCCCCAACTAGGGGGTGAGCTAAAGCGAGGACGGGGGTGGAAAGGTACAATTTTTGGTTTTTCGCTTATATTTCCAAAACGGCCCACTTTAGGGAAAAATGTTCCAAATAAAAATGAAAGATGAATGAATTTGGTATAAAATTGTTTGGATACATATACGTCGAATTCTCAACGGTTTTCGAGATATACGTTATTGAAAATCGACAATTTCGGAAAAAAATCATTTTTACCTCACCAATTTTGTCAAACATTTACTTCTAGTGACTCACTCGATCGTTTCTCAGAAAATTTGTCAGAAAGAAAGTTGTAGACCATTAAATTTTCTTCAATTTTATATGGACATTTGCTACCTTATCTTCAGCCAATCAGAAGTTACATCATTTGTAAGATGTGCGCTCAGTTTCCAGGTCCTTCTAGAAATGAGTGTTTTGAAAGGCTGTGACGTTTTTATCTTATGAAACATGCTAGCATGGTAAATAACAACACTTTAACAATGACAAGAAGGTAATTGCAATTGAAAGAGAACACCTTTTTATAATTATAGCTTTTATGATATTATGAATCATACAATGAAAGTATTTACAAGCTCTGATAGTGATTCAAAATGAAAAAAAAGTGCATTAAAAGCAACATCTTCGTTTTTCTGAGGAGGAATGTTCAAGGCTCATTCATATTCGTCAGTAGTGGAGACGTCGTCCAAAGAGATTGGTAGAGTGTACATGTCACTGTCGTCATCTTCATCCTGAATTAATATTCCGACTCTGTTGTTGCAGTTGCCCTTACAGTTCAGACATGTAACAGAGCAGTGTAACAACGCTTTTCTGCAACTACATCTGCCACTGACACACCCTTTCGTGCATCGACAAAAAATCAGCTTGAAGATCTTCTGTCCCTAATAAAGTCCTGAAGTCAAAAATTCTCGCATATTCCATGCACTCTACGATGCATTCATTGACTGGATTCTCTGTGCCGGCTGGGAGCTGACCTCAGGATAAGCTACACCATCGGGCTCAGGAAAATTGTCCAGCACAGACAGCGCTTCAAATCTGTTGGTAAGGTGAACCGGGGAGGCTTCTCGATTGCCTTTCACTATCTGCCATACCTTGTGGTGACTTCCCACGCGACCACAGGTGGGGTGTCTGCCCGATTGCAAGCAGTAACAGGGCTCGTCGCATCCGCGAGCCGATCGGTATGCACGCCGAACGTGAGGACGTTCGGACCCCACGGTCGGTCCACAACAATGGTGCCCAGTTGTATAGAATGTTCTCTACAAATCCGTTTCTACAATTTTCGTCTCAGGTGAGAGGTTAAGGCGTTATCTGCAATTGAATTTCGAGCTATTAAAAGGCCACCGCAAATGGTCCACTACCGGGGCAACAAAGGGTAACACCGCCTGATGCTGGAATCAAAGTGTCACCAAGTCAGTTTGCATTCGAACACAGGAGTCACTGTTCCTATCCATGACTAAACTACACACACAGACACACACACACACACACACACACACACACACACACACACACACACACACACACACACACACACACACACAAAACGAATGAATATGTAGACAATACCCTACAGTAAGGTAAACAAATACGACTACAAGTAAATGAAAATAGTTGTCTGGTACTTAACTTTAGTGAGCTCTCGGTGCTGCCTGTTTGATAGCTGATAGTAATAAACCAACAATTACTCGAGTGATAAAAGAAAGAAAAAAGTCGAGTGCCGCGATTCACAGGGCAGAATAATACACTAGGCCGATACTAAATACAAATAATATGCGAGCACACGGAAAAAATTTAGGAAATTAACGGAAGAACCGCACAGAAAAGTCAAATTAAGTCGCTTGTACAAAATCAAATGTTTGTAAATCTATCGGACCAAACTGCGTGGTCATCAGTCCGTAGCTTACAAACTACTTAAACTTAGGTAAACTAACATAAGGACAACACACACCCATGCCCCAGGGAGGATTCGAACCTCCACGACGAGCAACCGCGCGCTCCGCAGCGAGACGCTTTAGACCGCTCGGCTACTCCATCGCGGCTAAGTCGCTTGTAGTGAGAATCAACAGGTGCTCCTACTGCTTGAACGAAACCAAAATACGTCGCTTCTACTACAGGTTACAGTTACAAGTGGAGCTTTCTATCCTCTGCGTTGTGGTCGCGACGACGGTCACCCAGCGACTTAAGCCATTTCTTTCACATTTCCTAAGAGAAATCAGAGCTCATGCGTCATTGGAAAACATTTCCGAACTTGGATGCCTTATCGGAATGTTTTGCACTCAGTGCCGGATGTATGAAATTTTCCAACTGGGGCACAAACTTGATAGCGGCGCTCCATTCCCCCCCCCCCCCCCCCTCTCCACCACCATTCCAGTCGTCAGCGGCATGCCACCTTGTTAGTCAAGTCGCTTTAGGTTAGTAACACTGAAAGTCAGCCACGGATCTAAAGGGGGAGAACCCGGAGTGGCTGCCCCGGGCGGCAGATCCAAAATGTTCAAATGTTTGTTAAGCTTATGGGACTTAACTACGGGGTCATCAGTCCCTAAACTTACAAACTACTTATCAACTAGCTATAACTAAGGACGACACAAATATCCATGCCCGCGGGGGGATTCGAACCCCCGACTGTAGTGGCCTTGCAGACCGTGACTGAAGCGCCTCAGTCTCCTCGGCCACCGCGGCCGGCCGGCGGCACATCCAGAGGATGGCTAAATGGTGTCTAATAAATATACCACATGGGTATCAGATTTTTTTTAATTTATGGTATGTGAATTTCATACCCCAAGTAGTAACCAGCCAAAGCCATTCTATGCAACTCACAAAATTTCTCGACAAAATAGTCTTTGAAGTTGCGCAAGCACATTTAAATTCTCGTTATGGTGTAAAAAAAATGGTTGCCTTGTTGACTGGCGATCAAGTTAAAATGGATTCTGTAGATCGACTCACACTATAATCTTATTGTTTTCGTTGATTTCTAATTCTTCAGCCATTTAAATACAAATTTCATTAATTAAGGCAATTAACACACATGTAATCTTTATTTTTATGAAAATTGTGCGCAATTTTATTCTTAATTTTATATATTTTGTTAATGATCATGGTTTCAACTTAAAAACATGAAAAATATCTCAAATTACATTTTTGGGGCACTACCGTAAATCAGAAACCCTTTATTTGAACTACTTTCACTGTTTTAAGTCGCATATGCGAGGCCGATGAGCATCGTAAAAACATGGAAATCAATTTTCATGGCATCGACCACATCATACAATTTCTGCACTTTTACAGTCGCCATTTTTCGTCCATATACCAAATGGAAAGCAAACTTTATTCACGTTCATCAAGTGTAGAAGCGAATCAGGCATACCCGATTATTTCACCGAAGATTGGAGAGGACAGCTGGTGATGAATAATTGAATGTAGTTTTCTGAAATCCCAATTAGCACTAATTTTATGCCCCTATTCTATCAGGTAGGCTCACAACGAGAAAAGCAAAAAAAGATTATGGCGGGATTCGAACAAGCGAACCTATTTTGGCAGTCTTTTGACAGTTCGAAATTGAAATGAAAATAACGGCATAATTATTCATCTCACACGAAAATTGAAAAACCGAATTTGTAGAGGAGAAAATTCTCTACAACTTTGCTCTCTTATGTTTTTTTTTTTTCATATCTCGTAGCGTTTCAAAGATATTTGCAAAAATAACGGTGATTTTTGGATGTATGTCTGTCTGTCTGTCCGTAACGTGTTCCCTGTTTTTAAAACGAACCGTTCAACCGATCTGCACCAAATTTTACAGACAGGATTGTAGGATACCAGAGACCAAAACCTCCCTTTTTCAAATTTTTCTGACAAAAAATACGGTAGTAATAAAAAAAAAGCCGTTTGTAATATAATTGTTATTGCAAACGAACCGTTCATTTGACATGAAAATTGAATAACCTAATGTGTCGAGGAGAAAATTCTCTACAACTTAGCTCCCTTATGTTTTTTTCATATCTCGTATCGTTTGAGACATATTTGCAAAAATAACGGAGATTTGACACCCTCCTTTGAATTAACGAAAACCAGCCGTTCGGAGATGTCACGTGACATTCCTCGCCCAGAACTCTCTCTAGCATACGCCATCTTGCGTTGCGTATTTGATGATTTTCTTATTGTAACTTACACGTTGTCATTTCAAAGCAATGGCCCACTGATGAATTAACAAAAACACATCGTTCTTCGTACGATAAATGATAATCTAGTGTCTACAAATGCCATATTAGCATCAGTTTACAACGGCCATCAATAGTACAACATTAAAGGACTTATCTTTTGGTTGATATCCGTAGCGTAGTGGGCAATGCATTGGACTAAGACGCGAAAGGTCGGTGGTTCAAAACCCGTCACTACCTAATTTTTTTTCCTAAAAGGGTTTCAGACACTCTTATTTATTAATTTTTTATTAGATTATTATTTTGGTCCAAAAACTTATAAAACTACAAATCTAAAGTGGGCCGTAAAACACGTCAGTGCGATTTTTGTCTTCATCGACAGTACAGAAAGCTACCAAATCAGCTACGCCAATAACAAATAATTGACATCATAACGTGTATTTAAATGTTCTTGCAACACTCGAAAGTCGATTTTCATGAGAATTTTTGACAGTTGCGTCGAACGGCTTTAGCTAATTCCTGTCCGAGGTGTGAAGACACGCCATAAATATAAAACATTACGAAAATCCTATACCACTGTCGCTTATTTGGTCTCATTGTCAGTCAAGGACTCAGGGTGTCGTGCCCCTGATGAGTGGGAGAGGCTGCGCAGAAAAATTCAAATGTTTGTAAACCTTTTGGACCAACCTGCTATGATCATCAGTATCCTAGACTTACAAACTACTTAAACTAAGTTCCACTAATGGCAGTACACGCACCCATGCGCGGGGGAGGAGGAAGATTCGAACCTCCGGTGGGAACGGCCGCCCATTCCGTAGCGTGATGCCTTAGACTACGCGGCTGTGACAAAACGATGGACTGAGAGGGGACGAGGGGAGAGGGGTCGCCGCCATCATATTTGTGCCCCGGTAGTGGACTGTTTGCGGTGGCCTTTTAATAGCTCGAAATTCATTGCAGTTAACGCCTTAACCTCTCACCTGAGACGAAAATTGTAGATACGGATTTATAGAGAACATTCTATACAACTTTGCTCTAATATGTTTTTCCTTCTTTTGCGCTGTTCCAGAGACATTTGCTAAAATAACGACAATTTGAGACCATCTGTCTGTCTGTAACGTGTTCCCACTTTTTTGTTCGCACCGTTTAACCGATCTGCACCAAATTTCACAGACGTATTTGGTGGACGCCAGCCACCAGAACCTCCCTCTGGCGTCATAACAGAACACAGCTAGAAGGCGACACTGCCCTATCCCCGCTATGATGCGTCGGATTGGAAACAAAATAAAAAAAAAAAATGTTCAAATGCTTGTAAATCTATCGGACTCAACTGCATGGTTATCAGTCCGTAGCTTACAAACTACTTCAATTAAGGTAACTAACCTAAGGACAACACACACCCATTCCCGAGGGGGGATTCGAACCCCCGACGGCGAAGGCCGCGCGCACCGCAGCACGGCGACGCAGTACATACGGCTAATCCGCCGCGGAGAAGCAAAATATTTGAGAGAAAAGTTGTTCAGAGTGTAATACTGAGTAACTTTAGTGTGAAATTTTGTTTCGATATTTTGACTCTGATTCGGTACACACGTCCGAAGATATAACTCTTCCAATGGCTCTACCGTCATATTCTTGTGCAGTAAATCATTTATTGAAAATTGGAAGAATGATTTCTATTTCATCTACTGATGAATATATCGTAGGGAAATACGTTTATAATTAATAATCCTGATTTACTATTATTGTGATTTTTTTCGTTATTTCCAAATTCACCACCCAATAAATGGATTTTTTCAGTAATTGAATAACTTTGAAAAGGTCATAAAAATGCTGAAAAGTATTACAAAAATAAGAATTATATAAGAAAAATTGTTTTGGCCTGTCTGCACAACACTGGGGAAAGGCTACAACCCTTTCTTACTCCCTTCCCAACCACTGGTCCTTTTTCATTCCTTTCAACTCTAATAAGTGCTGTCTCGTTTTTGTACGAATATAACTCTTCGCTCCCCATATTTTACCCCTGCTACCTCAAAAATTTGAAAGAGTGTATTCCAGTCAATATTGTCAAAAGCTTTCTCCAGATCTACAAGTTCTAAAAACGTAGAATGCCTTTCCTGAGCCGCGGCGAAGCGGCCGAGCGCGTTGAGGCGCTATGCTGCGATGCTCGAGGCCGTTCCCCGTCGGAGGTTCCAATCCCCCCCTCGGGCATGGATGTTTGTGCTGTCTTTAGTATAAGGTAGTTCATAAGTAGTTTGTAAGTTTATGGACTGATGACCCCACAGTTAAGTTCCATAAGATTTACAAACATTTTAACATTTGAATTTTAGCCTTTCCTGAACCTATCTTCTAAGATAAGCCGTAATGTGACTATTGCCTCTCCTAAATGCAAATAATCTTCCCAAAAGTCGGATTCTACCAGTTTTTCCATTCGTCTGTATATAATTCGTGTTAGTATTTTGCAACCATGACTTATTAAACTAATAATTCTGTGATTTTCACATTTTCCCGCACTTGCTTTTTTTGGGAACTGGATTATAACGTTTTTCTTGAAGTCATAGTGTATTTTCCCTGTCTCATACATCTTTCATAATAGGTGGAACAATTTCTTCATGACTGGCTTTCCTAACGCAATCAGCAGTGCAGACGGAATATCTAATTCTGGGGGCGTTGATTTGACTCAAATCGTTCAGTGCCCTGTAAAATTCTAATCGCAGTATCGTATCTCCTATCGCATCATCCTCCACTAGAATACTGTCTTCAACCTGTATATAATCCTTCCACCTTTCAGCTTTCGCTCTTCAATTAGCATTGGTTTTCGAACTGAATTCTTGATATTCATGCAGCTGCCTTTCTTGTCTCCAAATGTCTCTCTTATTTTCCTGTAGGCGGTATCTATCTTTTCCCTAGTTATACATTCTTCTAAGGCCTGGCATTTGTCATCTAGCCACTCCTGCTTAGCCAGTCTGTACTTCCTGTCAATCACATCTTTCAGACGTTTGCACTCCCTTTTGCATGCTTCACTTGCTGAAATTTTATATTTTTTCCTCTCATCAATTAAGTTCAGTACATCCTGTGTTATCCAGGGATTTCTATTAGGCCTTGTCCTCCTGCCTATACCATCCTCTGCTGCCTTCACTACCCTACCTCTCAGAGCTACCCATTCTTCTTCTACTGTATTACTTACCTCCGTTTCAGCCAATCATCGCCTAATGCCCCTCTGAAATTCTCAACCACCTCCGGTTCCTTCAATTTATTCAGGTTCCATCTCCGTATTTTCATACTTTTTGCAGTTCCTTAAGTTTTAATCTACAGTTCATAACCAATATGTTATGATCAGATGTATCTTACAGTTAAAAACCTGGTTTCTAAACCTATGTCTTACCATTATAAAGTCAATTTGGTACCTCCCGGTCTCTCCTGGTCCCTTCCACGTATACAACCTTCTTTTATGATGATTAAAGCAAATGTTTGTGGTGAATAAATTGTGATCTAGACTACATTGTACCAGGCATTCTTCTCTTTTATTCCTTTTTTTAGTCCATATTCACCTACGACATTCCCTTCTCTTCCCTTTCCTACTACCGAGTTCCAGTCCCCCATCACAAGTTTTCCTCTCCCTTAACTATCTGAATAATTTCTTTTATCTGCACATGCATTTCTTCGAACTCCTCATCATCGACACGGCTAGTTGGAATATAAACTTGTATTACTGTGGTCGGTGTTGGCTTTGTGTCTATCTTTACTACGATAATGCGTTCACTATGCTCTTCGTAGAAACTTACCCGCATTCCTAATTTTCTTATTTATTATCAGTCCTACTCCTGCATTACCACCAACTGATTTTGTATTTATACCCTGTACTCTCCTGACCAGAAATCCTATTCATCCTTCAACCGAACTTCACTAATGCTCACCATATCTAATTTAACATGTCGGTTTGTCTTTTCAAGTTTTCTAACTTACATACCCGAATAAGGGATAGAACATCCCTCGCTCCGATCTGTAGAATGCTTGTTTTATCTTTCTTGATGACGACATCTTCCTGAGTAGTATCACGCTCGAAGATCCGAATGGGGGACTATTTTACCTCCGTAATATTTTACCCGAGACGATGCCATCATCATATATTGATACAGTAGTGCTGCAAGTCCTCGGGAAAAGTAACGGCTGTAGTTTCCCCTTGCTTTCAGCTGTTTGCAGTAAGTGTGTGGCAATGCCACATTAGCTGATGTTACAAGGCCAGCTCAGTCAATCATCCAGACTGTAGCCCCTGTAACTACTGAAAAGTTAAGCCTTCAGGAACCACACGTTTGTCTGGCCTCTCCACAGATGCCCCCCCCCCCTCCGCTGTGGTTGCACCTACGATACGGCTATTTGTATCGTTGAGGCACGCAAGTCACCCCACCTCGGCAATATCTATGGTTCATGATGGTGGGACGTAGTACTTATGAAAAAGGAAGACATGTGTATTTCCTTCAGTCTCGAATTCTACTTAAATGTTTTAATAGCATTTAGATGTTTGGAGCGAGTTCACTGGCGATTAACAACATTGCTTCCAGTCAGTTGAACGTCAGTAAGTTTTCTCCTGACCTTCAATTTCGTTAATTTCATTTTAGAAAAAAAAAAAAATACACATTCACACAAACATTTAGTACCGAACATACTGCAGTCTGGAGCAGCTATTGTAAACAGCTGCGGGAACTCCTCTGAAGGAAAATTTTTGTGGAGTAATTAAATTTTTTTTCTGACTAATTATGTCCTACCACGATCGCCAACCAGGCCTTGACATCGATAACATTATTCTAATGACACGAAGTGAACAGGCACGTCTTGGAGCCCTCGTGCCAGCAACTGAGAAACGTTAGCAGACAGCAGGTGGGGGTGAACTCGTTGTTGGCAGTGCCCGCGAGCAAGCAATGTCAGCGCTCGCGTGTTCCCCACTGCCATTAGCGCTTTTAGGTGGAGATCGCGTGCTTATGCTCCGCAGTAAAGATACGAGGCGGACCAGAAAGTAAGTTCCGTTTCAATTTATCTCCGCTGCAGAGCTGCGATTGCAGCTCCACACACGCGCTGTAGACGATGTGTATCAAGGAGAAGAACGTGCGCCATTTGGAGATCGCTGTCAGTTACGTACGCTTTGTTGTGCTTGTTTGAAATGTCGGCGTTGATTGAAAATCCCGCCGCCTGTGAAATCAGGTCGTTGATTCGGTTTCTGAATGCGAGGAAAGTGAAACCAAGTGAAATTTATCGGTAAATTTGTGATGTTTACGGACCAAATGCGATAAGTGATTCGATGGTGAGAAGATGGGTCCGACAGTTCAATGGCGGGCGTAGTGATGTGCACGATGAAAAACGAAGAGGGCGTCCACCTAAGGTTATAGAACTACTGGTTCACGCGATTGATAACAAGATCCAGGAAAACCGTAGGTTTTCAATTAGGGCTCATCACTTCACCAATGACGACGAGCTGAAAGAAACTGTTTCCAACTGGTTGAAGACACAGCCGCAGATTTCTATGAAGAAGGTATCCAAAACCTGGTGCCACGCTATGACAAATGCCTGCAAAATTTCAGCAGTTATGTGGAATAGTAGTTTAAGAGTTGTAGAATTTTTTGCAATAAAAATTTCTTCTGTATCTGTGTACAAGTTCATTTTATTACCAAACGGAACTTACTTTCTGGACGCTCCTCGTATTACTCCTGAACCCAGTCCTGCCGTGTGCGGTGAAGACCCAGACGTGTTTGGTATGTATTACAGTTTCTAGTGAATCTGTCAGCAGTAAACTAAATACTGAGCCATGTACTCGGGAAGCATTTTTTTCTAAAAATGTATGACCGTAAGCCAAGTTTAGGAAACTGTTCAAGAAACCAACGTGTATCGTGATAATTACCACAAAACTCGTATCCAAGAAGGTTAATGATACCGAAATGTCTAAAAATAACACAGGTATTCTTTGATAGGGTTGGTTTGAGCTTCACAGATTAATTACTGTACTTATGGGTACTACTGAAGACCGTATGCCTCATATATTCATTGACCTATTCAGTGATTTACACAGTGTGTTGTACACTGAGATGACAAAAGTCATTTGATAGACGTACACAGATATAGCCGCGCGGGAGTGGCCGTGTGCACTAAGGTGCCTTGCTGCGGAGTGTGTGTCTGCTCCCTGTCGAAGGTTCGAGTCGTCGCTCGAGCACGGGTGTGTGAGTTGACCTTAGCAGAAGTTAGTTTAAGTAGTATGTAAGTCTGGGGATTGATGACCACTGCAGTTTGGTCCCATGCCAAAATAAATAAATAAAAATACACATATATGGCGGTATATCGCATAGACTAGGTATAAAGGGGCGATGAACTGCAGAGCTGTCTTTTGTAAACCGGTGAATCATGTGAAAAACGTTTTGGAAGTTGTTATAGCAGCACGATCTAAATCAACCTATTCGGCTACGATTTATTTAAAACAGGTTTGTCATTCGAATAGGTTATTTTTTGTCGTTTATTTTTATTTCTTACATACGACAAGTTTTTTTTTTTTTTACCAAACATGAAGAAATATTCGCCTATAGTGACGGGTACAGCCGTCATAGTAGCTCCGTGTATTACGCAGTGTAACATTTCTGTAGGTCTATGCAGTACTTGCACGAATGCGAAACCGCCTATACAGACTCTCGAGTTCGTGAAACTGAAGCAATAATTCTACCTTAGTCTGTGATTGGTTAGCTGGCTGAGTGACTATATCCCTGACCCCTACGAAGCAGATGTCATGAACTCGAGAGCCTGTATAGGCGCTGTATCGTAATCGTGCAAGTACTGCACAGACCTACAGAAGAGTCGCATGATGCATTTACAGTGCTCTGGCGGGCGTACCCGTCATTGTACTGCAATACAAGGAGCTACTATGACGGCTGTACCCGTCAATGTAGGTGAATGGGTTAGACACATTGAACATTCCATCTCGGAAATCGTTAGGGAATTCAATATTCTGAGATACACAGTGTGAAATGTGTGACATTGCCTCTCAACAAGAACACTTAATGAGCGAGAGCAGCGGCGTTTGGGAGAGGTGTCACTGATAGAAAGACGAACAACACTGCGTGAAGTAATCGCACAAATCAATGTGGGACGTAATGGCGGTAATGCAATACAGTAGCAGAAGAGACTTGAATTCCGTTGCTAACACAGCACGATATCCCTTGCTTCTCCTCTCCTGGGCTGGTGACCTCATCGATTGCAACCTAGACGACTGGAAAACCTTGGCCTCGTCAGGCGAGTCCCGATTTCAGTTGGTGGGTTCTTATGTACGAGGTTTTTACATGGAATGGACTGAGTCCTCTGGTGCAATGGACCGATTAGTAATTCGAAATGGTTATGTTGGGCTACATCGTACGAGCCAAAAATGAAACGCCGATCCAACGAATGGTATCATTATGGGTCGCCACGAAAGTTGAAAGTGCCTCAGAGCCACAGTATGGTCAAAATAAATTATGGTGATTCTCGTGTACGTCTCTGATGGTGTTCTTCTAACGCATTACGTTCCTCCACGGCTGACCGTCAATGCACAATATTACTGGTCATTTTTGGAGCATCACCTCAAACAGCTTTGCGAAAGAAGGAGCAACCCTTTCTGTGCAAACCACTCATTATTTTGTACGACAATGCGCGGGAGCATACAGCACAAGCTGAGGCTGCTCTGTTCGGTCGATGGGACTGGGAAGTACTGTACCATCCAACATACTCCCCGGACTTAAGTCCTTGTGACTTTTATTTGACTCCGAAGATGTAGGAACCACTTCGTGGCATTCGCTTGAGAATTGTTTCGCAGATTCGACAGGCAGTAGACCGCTCTATTCACAATATCACTATAACAGGCTCTGCTAATTGGTATACTACGCCTTCCACATCGCTACCAACGAGTTCTACACAACGCTGGTGACTACTTTGAAGGAAGTAACAGGTGCAAACATGTAACGCTTTTCTATCGGTTGCCAATATGTAAGTTCCAACCCTCGTAGATGAACGTCACTAACAAACAACCTTTTCATGCATATTCAGTTATCCGCACAGTTAAGTCATGTCGCCAGTTGTATGTGTGTTGCTATAGGCTACTTACGGGGTGGTTTGAAATGGATGTAATATTCGAAACCGGTCACCTATAATAAAATAAATAAAATACTTCTACGCAACATAGACTACCTTCAAACTTTAGCAGTGCTATCAGGAGAATTTGCCAAATTTTAATTTGTTCTAATAATGTTTTACTGTGATTTTAAGTCATTCTTATGGCCAGTTTATTTTTCACTTTCGCTAATAAAAAATTGCAATGAAATTTAGTATTGCTTTAAGATTATCATGACGTTTCCCAGGTAGCAAAAGGAACTAGACTTCATGAGGATCAAATTACGAACATCTGAATCCTAAAGACATGGTGACGAGACGTCACAGGTATCAATCAACGTTCCTGTTCATTATGTGCCTCTTTCGAGCATCTGTCGAAGCAACGGCACAACACTCACACTACAGGAAAATAGTGTTTTATACATGTTGCCGCAGATACCGCACAAATTCACTGGCATAGTGTCAGGAAGAGAAAGAACTCACTAGCGAGTACTGATCACTTGCAAATCAGGGCCACCACTGCAGCATACACATGCTACAATGGTAGTAAGGATATCATTTTATTTTGCGGCAGGTCAATGCTAATCCTTAAACATTGACTCACTTCATTAATTTAATCAGAGTGTTGGCAGAAACGCACTGAAAAATATTAGTCTTTTACAAAAGGTAAAGACACCAGAGGGGGAGTTCTAACGTAGCGCTTGATAACTGAAGCAAGGAAACGGAAAAGCAAGACACTATCGTGGGATCTGTAGTCCTAGATAAAGCGTTCTACAATATAAAATGGTACTAACAGCCTATCGAATTTTTGGAGCTGGCTAACGAAGATAGCTCTTCGAAGATGCACCGACGGCAGCTGTTGCCATAATGACAGAGCAGAAATCCTTACAGGAGTCCTCTGAGTATTATTCGGATTTCTGGAACTACTAGTAAAAAATCCCGATTCCACTGAGAATCTAATTCTCTTTTATACAACTGCTCCAAGTTTGTGATTATCTTATAAGTTATTTAATGTACTAAATATATTATTTGAATCATGTGATACATTCGAAGCTGACGCCGACCACAGTAGCCGCGGTGGAGTGGCCGAGCACTCTAAGGCGCCTTGCTGTAAACGCGTGCTTGCTTGCCGTCGGAGGTTCGTATCCTCTCTCGGGATAAAGTAGTTTGTAAGCCAACCACAGCATTTAAGTCCCTTGTATTTACAAATATTTGATTTTAACCAACCACAGTAATACAAGTTTATATGCCAACTAGCGCTCCTGATGATGAGGAGATCTGAGAAGTGTATGAGGACATAAAGGAAATTATTCGGACAAGTAAGTGAGAGGAAAATTTGATTCTGATAGGCTACTGGAATAGGATAGTAGGAAAAGGAAGACAAGGATAAATAATAGGTGAATATGGAATGGAGAAAAGAAGTAAAAGAGGAAGTTGCGTGGTAGAAGTTTACGCAGAGCATATCAAATCAAATGTTTGCAAATCTATCGGACCAAACTGCGTGATCATCAGTCCGTAGCTTACAAACTACTTAAACCTAGGCAAACTAACCTACGGACAAACACAAACACCCATGCCCCAGGGAGGACTCGAACCTTCACGGCGAGCAACCGCGCTCTCCGCAGCGAGGTGCTTTAGACCGCTCGGCTACTCTACCGCGGCGCAGAGCATAATTTAGTCTTAACAACCTTTGGTTGAAAGAAGGTTGTGTACGTGGAAGAGACCAGAAGACACCGGAAGGTACCAGACAGATTTTATACTGGTAAGATGTAGATTTCGGAATCAGTTTTTGAACTGTAAGACATATCTGGGGAAGATACAGATTTTTCACCGTATCTTACTGGTTATGAGTAGTAGAATGAAATTGATTAAAACAAAATGCAGAAAGTTAGGAATATAAGGAGATGGAACCTGGATAAACTGAAGAAACTTGAGGTTCTTGAGAGTTTAAGAGAGAATTGTAGGTAACAATTGACGGAAACTGGAGTAAGTAACACAGTAGAAGACAAATGAGTAGCTTTGAGAGATGAAATACTTGTAGTTAAGGCAGCAGAGAACGAAATACGCAGAAAGACAAGACCCAGAAAAAAATCCTTGCATTTAACAGGAAATACTGAATTTAATTGATGAATGGAGAAAATATAAAAATGCATTAAATGAAACGGGTAAAATGTAATACATGAGACTAAAAGATGAGAGTGATCATAAGTGCAAGATGGCTAAGCAGAAGCGGCTAGAGGACAAATACAAGTCTGTACAAGACTGTGTACCTAAGACCTATCAGAAAATAAAAGATACTCTTGGAGAAAGAAAAGCAGTTATAAGAATATCAATACCTCAGATGGTAAATTAGTACAGAACAAAGAAGGGAAGGTTAAAAGCAGAAAAGAATGTATAAAGGGACTCTACAAGTTAAATGAACTTCGAGAAAGTATTATAGAAAGGGAAGAGGAAGTACACGAAGATGAAGTAGGTGATACTATACTGAGAGAAGAATCTGACAGAGCACTGATCAAAGCCAAAACGAGGCCCCTGGAGTAAACGACATTCCCTCAGAGCTACTGAAGTTCCCGGGAGAACCAGCCATGGCAAAACTATTCCATCTGGTGTGCAAGATGTGTGAGACAAGCGAAATGGCCCCAGACGTCAAGAAAAATGTAATAAACCCAATTTTAAATAAAGCAGAAGCCAACAGATGTGACAATTAAAATATAATATTTGATAGTCATAGCTGCAAAATTCTAACACGAATTATTTAGAGAAGAATAGAAAATATGTTATTACGTTTTATTTACTATTTTGAATATATGAAAGGTTTTCATTATATTGAACTACTACTTGTATTGTAAATGCGACTGAAGTCTGGAAGGAGGAAGGCGACAGTGTTAAAATTAATTGATAGTGCTGCATATTAAACTGGATATGTCGCAAAAAAAATTTTACAGGTCACACTTACAGCACAACACGACTTTAATGAGGCGTTTCGGAGATATACTTCTGTTTTGTGAAGTTATGGGACCTAACTGCAGTGGTCATTGGTCCCTAAACTTACAAACTACTTAAACTTATCGTAGGAACCTCTCTCTCTCTCTCTCTCTCTCTCTCTCTCTCTCTCTCTCACACACACAAACACACACACACACACGCACACGCGCGTGCACCCCTGAGAGCGGCTATTCCGTGTGGCTTTGTGACGACTACCACAACAATCGGTCGACGGTAGATAGATATTGAAAAAGAGGTCTGTTTTACAGGCGTATACAGTCTTCCATGTCTATGTAAATCGACCTTCTTTTTCAATATCTATATACCTGCATCTTGTGACGATACTGCTGGCCCTCTCATCTCAATATTATTGTAAGATACCGTCCGCATCGGACCCGGAATCGTGTGGTGTAATAGTGATATGTTTCGCGTGTTAAGTTACAAACGAAATAGCCAGTCTAGGAATCAGTGTAGGTCAGTGTCTCGGTGATACTGTGATCAAAACAAGTGATAGATTTCATTAATTAAGAGATTTGTATAAGATGTTTCCAGACAGTTCTATAAACAATACTTTTGTCAGTGTACATTATTTTAATAAATGTAGTAGTCGAAATTCAATATTGTAATTCTTTGTATATATTCACTGACGTGAGATTTTGAACCTATTTTCAGATTTGCGACGATATTTGATAGTTCAATATATGTTAGGAATATGTATGATGTACTCATTAACTAATTAATTGACATTTAACATTGCTGTTTGTTATCAAACAGAAAGAACCGAAATTATGACTTAAAATATATGGGTCATGTAAAATTATTGTATGTATAGTTTTCATTTTATATTGTGATTATTTTTGTGTACATGAAATGTTTTCTTTGTGTGTTTGGTAATTGTAAATCAGTATATTCAATTGTTATGAACAATGGATAATGTAATGCCATTATTGTCGATGTTATATATTTGCCTTGCGTGGGGGAGTTCGAGTTTCGTAGTTTGTCATGTGCTCTGGAAGCTATGTCACTCTGTGTTTTGAAATGGAAGTACTACCAGCGAAGTTATGATACATTGTATACGTTTTGAATTTGTAATGTTTTGGTGGAGAAGCAGTATGATTTCAAATTAAAGAAGAAGTGAAAAATTGTACATACCGAGTATTTATTTCTACCACGACACCCAGGAGAATAATGTTGCAGCGAGCAGAATCCCCATACATCGTAATGTTGAAAAGCTGAGTATTCTGTTTGAAAGTGGTAGAATGAAATTTAATTACTTAAGAATCCATAAAACTGTTACAATATGTATACTTGTGGCTGTCGTCACAAAACAAATGTACGTCTGATGATAGAAATCTCCGAACGCGTCAAATGTTCAAATGTTTGTTAAGTTTATGGGACTTAAACTACGTATGAACTACCTTATACTAAAGATAGCACAAAAATCCATGCCCGAGGGAGGATTCGGGTTTAAGTCCGGTGATCAAGCTGGTCACTCCCCCGAAGGGGAGCGGTCTCGTGCATCGTAGCATATTGCCTCAATGCGCTAGGTCATCCCGCCGCGGCGAAACGCGTCATTAAGGTTATATCGTGTTTGAAGTGTGATCTGTAAACAAAATTTGCGGCCTATCCAGCTTATTTGCTGCACTACCAAATTAGCTACTTATAATACTTAAGTTGTATTTTATAACCAGGAGCTCTGATAATGTGCTTAGCCCGAAACGGTAAGCACAATAAAAAAATTACTAACATCTGGATCTTTATTTCAGGAGCCTATCAGTTTCTTTAAAGAGTTATTTTTGTGTTCATTGTGATTATCATAGCATACGTCCATCATGACTTTAATATCTGTTCTACATTAAAGAATAATTTTAAAAAATTCGACAGCAAAGATGTTGATGTAGCCATTGGTCACTGCCGCAGTGCTCATGTAATAACGGCATCTCCAACGTTTGTACCCTTTGCAAAAACATTCCACGGTCCAGGAATCGATCATTTTATATTTATCTTGAGTCGAGTTTCCTCCATCGCGACATGTATATTGTACTTTTGAGTTGGTGCACTGGAACTCTTGTTACAGATTATCGCTTTCTGAGGAATTTTTACCAACCGTTCTTGTTTGTACCAGAAAATTAGTGGCAATTTTAATCATAGAGTGCAAGACGTAAACAAAAAACTGCACGGATGATAATATGTACGCAACAGCCACAATAGCTGGAAAGCGCTCAAAACATACCTATCATCAGGTTTTGGATAAAGTATATGAACTTACATAAAAATGGACGCGACTCGTGGGCTATCCCTAATTCTATGACGACCTAGTTTTCGATTAAATCTGAATATAGAGGTGTTCATTTTAAGTAATTCCGCTAATGCTACGAGGATTACTTTTACGAACAAACGAAGAATTAAAATCGCCAATTACAGAAGCACTACTTGTATCGCAGAGCAAAGGGAGAAAATCATAAATAGAAGCAATGTAGTTAATAATTTACAAGACAGGATCCGTATTCAACTGCCGGCTCCACCTTTCGAGAAATTGCTTTGATACGTTTGGTTGGCTGCTATATTATCGCCAGATATAATGGTACCATGCAATATTGACTGGCTCTCCTAACGATATCATCGGTTTAGACGAAATATCACCTACTCCAGGGGTCTTGTGTCGATTCAAAGCCGCGGTGGAATAGCCCAGCGGTCTAAGGCGCCTCGCTGCGGAGGTTCGAGTCCTCTCTGGAGCATGGGTGTGTGTGTGTGTGTGTGTGTGTGTGTGTGTGTGTGTGTGTGTGTTGTCCGTAGGTTAGTTTACCTTAGTTTAAGTAGTTTGTAAGTTACGGACAGATGACCACGCAGTTTGGTCCGATAGATTTACAAACATTTGAACTTCTTTTCTTGAAAGAGTGTATAAATTGCAGAAGCTCTTCAGGCTTTTTCGTCCCATGTGATCTAGCAACTAACTGAAGTATTGATTGGCCATATACCACGTTGAATTTGCTGGATTCTGCTGCCCTCCCCCTTTCTCTCTCTCTCTCTCTCTCTCTCTCTCTCTCTCTCTCTCTTTTGAAGTGTTGCAGCTATACAGGGTGAATCACCTAACACTTGCACCGCAAATATTGCGGAAACGGAGAGTGCGATTGATATGCGGTTTTAACAGAATGGATTGGTAGTCAGGGGCTCGTATTTTTAGCCAACAAACAAATTGTAATATTACTTAGAAAGTATATTTTAAGCAAATATACAGTTTTTTTAATGGAACAATGCCGTAGACATTAAGAAACAAAGTAGGGTGCACTAGAATATCAGTAGTGTTTGTTGCAGGATTCTAGTGCAAGTCGTTTACGAGATATCGTCTTTTGAAACGTTCCCACACCGACATTTGCGTGTGCCAGTCAACCCGCATAGTTGCTTGTAGTGTATGTCAAATCAAAACGACGACACAGTTTAGCCCGCAGAAACTGGGAGGAGGAACATCAGTATTAGAATCGTAACGAATGGTGTCGGATTCTGTTCACAGGTGAGTCAAGATTTTGTGTTTAGCCGGACAACCGTCGTTCACTCATTTGGAGAGAATGTGGAGCTTGGAACAATATTGCTTATGTGGAGGAAACATCACCATATCATGGTGGTGGACTAATGGTGTGGGCAAGAGTCAGGATTGGTCACCACGTACCGAGCCTATCGTCGATCGGAATGGCACTTTGACTGTTGAGAGGTATAGAGACGAGATCCTTCGACCTTATGCTGGTGCCAAAGGAGATGGGTTCCTTCTGGAGGAGGAAAACACTCGTCCCCACAGAGATGAACTGGTGGACAACGTGCTTGAAGCTGAGGGACTTCAACGAATGGAGTGACCAGCTTGATCACCGGACTTAAACCCGATTGAGCATGTCAGGTATGCACACGGCAGATTCCTTGCAGCCAGACAAAGACCTCCCACAATAGTTGCAGATTCTTCGAAAAATGACCAAATATCACACAACAGCTGATTGATAAACTCAAACTCTTTACACCATGCAAGTATGCAACTGTACCGGCCGTCTGAGGTTAGACACACCATATGAAAGGGCAACGAGAATGACTTTTTCACTATTATGGTAGCCTAACGGCGTCTCGCTCTAAGAAAACGCCGTGTAAACCTCAAGTATCAGCTGTGTATAAATTTACTTTTCCAGGAAAGTGAGCAAAATAACGAAGGCTATAAACAGCGTTGTTTGCACACGTAGCATGTGACGACATAATCTACTTAAAAATTGTGGCATTGTAATTGCGCCGTACGAGTGAGTTCTTGCAAATGAAACATTTAAACTGAAGCGTCTCTGGTAAGATTTCACGAGTCGTTGCTTTCGGGTGTTCATTTCCACCGCAACACCTGATCGGTACGTATTTCAGGAGTTGGTAGCACTTCAATTTTCGATGTTGAAGGTTTTTGTTGTGTGGGTGTTGTCAAGGCGGCGGAGGTACACTTTAACAAAAACTATATCTCTACTTTAGAAACAAGTGATATTTATTAAATTATGTTGTTGTTGTTGCTCAATACGGAGACTAGTTTGATGCAGCTCTTCACTCTATTCTATCCTGAGCAAGCCCCTTCATGTCCTCATAAGAACGGCAACACACATCCATTTGATTGTGCTTACTGTATTCATCTCTTGGTATCCCTCTGCGATTTTTACCCCACACATTCCCCTGCAATGCTAAATTCATGATTCCTTGACGTCTAAGAATGTGTCCTACTAATCGATTCCTTCTTTTAATATTCAATGTTGGCTAATTTTTCTTTTCAAAAAGTCTTTTCTTCCCATTGCCATTGTACATTTTATAGCCTCTGTTGGGCCCCGTCGTCTTGAGGTAAAGCGCTCGACTGAAAACCGAAAGGTCGCGGGTTCTGAACCCGGCCGTACCTTGGATTTTTTTCAGTCTGAGTTTTAACCCATCCTTCACCTCTCAACGATGTGAGGAGTCGCCAGAAACAAAACGTGGTTCGGATTCCACGTTAAGCTATAGGTATTCTTTCCCCGGATGGATAACTGGGGTAGTCTAGGGACACGCAAGTCGCCGAAGTGGTGTCCAATTGAAAGACTTGCGCCAGACTAATGAGCCATACGAAATTATTATTAGTATGTCATCTGTACTGTGACCATTATATGTTACTGTATTGATCAAGTAACAAAGTGGAGTAGCCGAGCGGTCTAAAGCGTCTCTCTGCGGAGCGCGCGGTTGCTCGCCGTGGAGGTTCGAGTCCTCCATGGGGCATGGGTGTGTGTGTTGTCCTTAGGTTAGTTTACCTAGGTTTAAGTAGTTTGTAAGCTATGGACTGATGACCACGCAGTTTGGTCCGATAGATAAAAAAAAAATTTCATATATCACCTTTAATGTTTCGTTACCTAATTTAATTTCGCTTGATTTTTTTTACTGCATTCCATTACGTTTGTTTTGCTCTTGTTAATGTTGATCAACACACTCTTCATTCTGTTCAGTTACTCTTCCAGGTTCTTTGCTGTCGCTGGCAGAACTATAATGTCCATCAGAAAACGCAGTATTTCTATTTATTCACTCTGAACTTTAATCCCTTCTCCAAATTTCTCTTTGTTTTCCTCCATAGCTTGTTCAATGTAGAAATTGTACCTGCCAGTAAACAAGCAACGTTTGCTCTGTGTATAGTGATGAGTCTCGAGGCATTGCGGAACATTGTATCACGGTGAATATACAACGTCGGTATACCGTATGAGAAGTGTAGCATCCTTGGAAGCAGAAAGCTACAATAGCGCTCCAACTGCGGGGGAGGGGTGGGGGGGGGGGGGCAAGTTCAGTACGAATAAATACGGCGTGAAATTCCGTATTTATAATTCTAAATCGGAGATTTACATGAAAATATTTTGCATTTATAATTTATGGGCTGTACCATGACATGGTATTAGTGTGTATCTGGGATTTCAAAGGTTTCTGAGACCTACAAAGTAATATATTCAAAAAATCTTATTTAAAAACTGAACATTAACTTCTCTACGGTTTTAATGCGTGTATTGCAGTGTTTTGAAACGCATTATAAATCCATTGCTCAAACTCAGCCTTATATTTGCAAGAACAGTTAATAGTGTGTGCGTAAATGTTTCTGTTTCTTCACATAAAACATAAGCCTGTTACATTGCCATAAGGATATGCATGGAACTGGATATACGTCTTACATTTCTTTCCTTAATCTCTGTGCCCATCACTTCTCCCGTAGCTATATCTGTTCAAGTCATGATGATTTCGTGTGGCATTTTGGCCGTTAGATATCAGCTGGGATCGTGTTCGGCCTGCATGGTGCAAGTTTTTAGATGAAGCCACATGGGTGACTTGCGCGTCGATGATGATGATGAAATGATGAAGAGGACAACACCCAGTCCTCGAGTGGAGAAAATCTCCAACCCGACCGGGAATCGGTCTCAGGCCCCCTGTGTGGCAATCTACCGCGCTGTCCACCGGACTACGGAGGAGGACATCTGTTCAATGTTTGTAAACCTATGACACTCAGCTACTCTGGTTATTAGTCCCTATGCTACTTAAACTAACCTACGGACAAACAGACACATGCCCGAGGAAGGACTCGAACCTCCGACGGCGAGCAACTGCCCGCTCTGCATAAAGGGGCCTTAAAACGCTAGGCCAGTCCACCGCGCCTATATCTGTTCCTTACCTCTTTGTCCTCGTAGGCTTCTCACTGTATTAGCTACCTGAAAACCCGGCGTTGCTCAGATATTTATTTATTCCTATATTCAGTTAGTCCATGTACCCCTCCCTCCTCTCTCTACCTCTCAAAATATTCAAATGTTCAAATATTTGTACAGCTTATGGGACTTAACTACGGGGTCATCAGTCCCTAAACTTACCAACTACTTATGAACTAGCTAATCCTAAGGGCGGCACAAATATACATGCCCGAGGGGGGATTCGAACCCCCGACCGTAGTGGCCGTGCAGTCCGTGACTGACGCGCCTCAGTCTCCTCGGCCACCGCGGCCGGCTCTCTACCTCTGTCTACACCTCTGCCCCTCCCCCTCCACCCCTTTCTGCTGCCCTCTACTCACCTACCCATCCTCCTTTCTCTGCCGTTACCTCCCTCGCTCTTTGCCTTTCTCTTCCTGGTCCGTCTCTCTGTTCATCCCCAGCCTCCCCTACACATGAAAAATTACAATATCAATCAGATTATACATCTACATCTACATACATACTCCGCAATTCACCGTAAGGTGCGTGGTGGAGGGTACACTGTACCACTACTAGGCATTTCCTTTCCTATTCCACTCCCAAATAGAACGAGGAAAAAAAGAATGCTTATATGCCCCCGTACGAAACCTAATTTCATGGTGATTGGTCAAGCCATATCAAAGTAAGGTACCCTCCGCCATGCGCCGTACGAAATTTTACCAATACAGTGATGTTTCGAAGCTCACGTGTGCAAAATTTTATCTTATTGGGACGAACGGTATAGCGGCGCATAAAACAGGAAATTCCTGCGATTTCGATTTTTTCTTTTTTTCAGTTCTTCCTTTGGGTTTTCCCTATCTTTTAAAATGCCCTGCTAATACAGCAAACAAAGCAAGACATATATTAACGTTGCAGCCATCTGTGAGTTTCAGCGAGAGTAACAGCAATTGATTTATATATACAGGGTGCCCTAAAATATATGTAAAAAATGAAACGGTAGGTAGAAGGGGCAGAAATAAGCAAATTTCGAATAAGAATGTAATGAAATATTACAGCCTAGAAAGGAAGGAAATTGGAAAGGGAGGTAAAGACAAAATGTTTAAATATTCGTAGTTCAGAAGAGATGCTCGAAAGAGCGACCACCAACAGCGATACACGATTCACAGCAAAAAAATAAGTTAAAATGTTTGTAAAGCTTATGGGACTTAACTACGGGGTCATCAGTCCCTAAACTTGCAAACTACTTATGAACTAGCTACAACTAAGGACGTCACAAATATCCATGCCCGAGGGGGGATTCTAACCCCCGACCGTAGGGCCGTGCAGACCGTGACTGGAGCGCCTCAGTCCCCTCGGCCACCGCGGCCGGCACGATTCACAGCAACGGTGCATGGATCGGCGTGTACACACACACACACACACACACACACACACACACACACACACACAGACAGATAATACCCACTGCTGACCGAAGACAGCGTCGACCATATAAAAGTAGAATCAAACGAAATTTAGAAAGCACTGTTATTCCTTATGTAAAATTGGGAAAATTCGTAATGTGAAATGAAATGTAGCTCAAGGAAACGTCCTAAATCGAAAATAATAATAATGATAAGTGTGGCTTACTGATCTGGTACACGTCCTTCGACTGGATTCTGTTTTGGTCCCTAACGTGTCCGTAATCTACCCCAATTATCTAATCGGATAAAGGGGACTTAACAGTTTAACGTGAAATCCGTAACACGTGTCGATTCTGGCGACTCCTTACATCCTGAGATGTGAACGCAAGGTTAACCCTGTAATGCATTACTTTTTATGTAAGGATATAATGAGTATATACTGAGAAAAATATTGAAAAAAAAATTCTAAAAATTATTTTGCACAAGTTGCAACAAGCTGCTCATAGTTGAACAGCTATATAGTGCTTCCTTGATGTACCCCATGTAGTAAATGTCCGTATTGTGCCGCTGATCTTTTCATAAAGAACTCATAATGCAACGGTAGTATGTGAGTGAATTCTTTTACATAGTAACGGTGGTGTACTAAAGTAAACAAACGCACATATTACGAGTAATTCAATGCAGCTAACTGACGAAGCGATTCAGTAGCACTCTGCGACTTATAATTTCTGGTACGTGCTTCTTTCATGTGTAACACTACGTATACAAGCAGCTACAAATGAATTTGAGGTAAAATGTTGATCAGTTTGAGAGATAATGGAAAAGATAAGGTATGTGGCTGATCAGCTACATTATGCAATAAAAGGTTAAAATCAAAGTCCGTGATCTCGAGATCGAATTAGTCACATTTCGTTCCCCAACCCAGCACTTTGCCGCTAGCCCAGACTTCACCTTGAAGAACAGTGCCAATTATTGACTACTTACAAAACTTAGATAAAAACATCGAATTTGCAATAGAAATAATATTTAGGGTACTAATAGAAATGAAGACTATCCCGTCTTTTAAGTTAACCTGAACACAATTACTGTGCGTCGGATACTTGGAGTAAGGGCAGCGACGTAAGCGGAAGAGGCGACACTCAGAAGCGACGGAAAGTGTCGTCGCAATGCAAAGCGAGCAGGAGCAGGAGCAGGCGTGCCATTGGCACGGTGAGTGATCGATTGCACGCGCTGACCGACATACAACGGCGGCGGGGCGGCGCGGTGTCGTAATTGATGCAGCCGAGGCGGCGGCGTCTGCGTCTGCCGGGTGGCGGCCGGGCTGGGTCGGTCGGGCCAGTCCAGTGGGAAAGCAGGGCAGGGGGAGCCGCCACGCCACGCGACAGCCTGCGCCACGCCGGCCGCCGCGCCCCTGCCGCGCCCGCAGCCCAACGTGCCGCCCTGCGCGGCGGGCTGCATCGCACCGGCAAGCAGGCGCAATACACCACACCTCACCACAGTCTAGCATACACTCACAGTCCGACGTATACTGTCGCGACACTCACTGCTGTCAAAGTTGTTACCAACTGACAATAGAAACGACACTAGTGCTCCCAGTGGTGGGCAAGACGCCGAAAGAGTATTTTTGGAGTATTATACTCGTTTATAATATTACTTGTCTACGTAATTAACGAAATAGGAGGCGTCTTTTTTTTTTAAAGTACCGTTTTATATGAAGTATTTTATCAAAAAATGCTCAAATGTTTGTAGAGTTTATGGGACTTAACTACGGCGTCATCAGTCCCTAAACTTACTAACTACTTATGAACTAGCTACAACTAAGGACGGCACAAATATCCATGCCCGAGGGGGGATTCGAACCCCCGACCGTAGAGGCCGTGCAGACCGTGACTGAAGCGCTCAGTCCCCTCGGCCACCGCGGTCGGCGAAGTATTTTATCAATTTCAGCAACTGTTCAGATCATAAATTAATGAAATGTAGCAACCAGTTGCTTGTGGTTATTTATTTTTAACTTTAACGACCCGTTTCGGGCGCTTGAGTGCCCTTCTTCTGGTCTGTTTTTGTACTGTTGCTTAATAAATATACATGCTAGTATATGCTATAACTTTGCACTTAGCGTTGATTCCACTACTAGCATCTATATTTATTAAGCAACAGTACAAAAACAGACCAGAAGAAGGGCACTCGAGCGCCCGAAACCCGTCGTTAAAGTTAAAAATAAATAACCACAAGCAACTGGTTGCTGTATTTCATTAATTTATACTGTTTCATAATTAAAAATGACGTACTAAGATATATCAATAATTTTGTTTTTTACTTGAAAGCCTGCAACTTAATCTACTTTTCTACATATTTTCCGTCAATATTGAGGCACTTGTCATAAGGTTGTACCAGTTTCTGAATAACGTCGTGGGAAAGGCGAACCAGAGACTGTGTTTTATAGACTGAACGCTTAAAAGATGCAACACAACTACAAAATAAAATGCATACACTAAGCTTGTCCATCCATTTTTGGAGTATTGCTACCCAGTGTGGGATCCTTATCAGATGGATCTGACGGAGGACATCGAAAGAGTCCAGAAAAGGGCAGCTCGTTTTGTACTGTCACGATACAGGGGAGACAGCGTTACGGAAATGATACAGGATTTGGGATGAGAATGGTTACAAGGGCGCCTATCGTTGCAGCGTAAGCTACTTACGAAACTCCAGTCGCCACCATTCTCCTCAGAATGCGAAAATATATTGTTGACTCCCACTTACATAGGTCGAAATGATCATTAGAATAAAATACAAGGAATCAGAGCTCGAACGGAGAGATTCAGGTGTTCTTTCTTCCCGCGCGCTATTCGAGAATGGAATGGGAGATAAATAGTATAATGGTGGTTCGATGAACCCTCTGCCAGGCACTTAAATGTGTTTTTCAGAGTACCCCGTGTAGATGTAGATGTAGACCCTTCTCACGGAAGTCCGTCGCCTGACTTGTTAACCACTTCATCACAACAGTTTTACTTCGTCATCGTCTTGCTCGCTCACAATGCCGTGCAAAACACTACGACAAACATTAGGAAAGTCATCCCGCAGGTTTAGGGACTGATGACCCCATAGTTAAGTCCCATAGACTCTACAAACATTTGAACATTTTTTTCACCCCACAGGGAGGGAATACTAAAGTCTGTGTTCTCTCTCACCTTATAGTTCTCTTCCTGCACCAAACCTTCATTAACGAGCGAAGGACACCCACTCCGTTGTTCATCATGCACATTTGTGTGGTCATCTTCAAATGCTCTCACCCACTTTCTTACCATTCCATCACTCGTAATGGTTTCTCCGTAAACTGCACAGATCTCACGATGACTATCGACGGTGGCGGCGCTAGGCGTCGGCGACGTCGGCAACCGCCGACGACCTCGCACTTGTGGGGGCCTCGCAAAATATCGTTAAAATTTTAGTGTTTTTTATTTTTTATATTTGTTATTTAACGGTGCTTCTCAACTGATTGGTTTGTAGCGACGACCTACGTCTAACTTACACTAGCTTAACCAAAGGACGAACACAACATCCATACTCAAGGGTGGGATTCGATCTTCGACGAGAGCGATGTAGCTCACCATGGTATGACGCCTTAGTGTGCTCGGCCATTTCCGGCCGGCGTCTGTTTAGTTGTCAGTATTTATTTCCGTATGAGTCAGCAGTGATGCAATATTTAGTTGAATAATTGCAAAACAACTTCTTCAGTACCTTTTAGAAAACAATTTGGAAGAAGTATATCCAAATGTTTATATAATAATCAGAATCATGCTGACAGTCCCAGTCAGTACAGTTTCGGCCGAGAGAAACTTCATATAGTAACAATTGATTAAGACTTACTTGAAAAAAAACAATGAGCCAAGAAAGACTATCTGCGTGGTCAGTGCTATCAATTGAAGCCGGAATAATGGCTAGTATTAATTAAAATGTGACCTTAAAAAATTCAGTGAGGAGAAAAGCCGAAAAGTTTCTCTATTTTAATTTGTGTTTGTTTATTGTAATTTTTGTGATTGAAATAATACTTGTATATTATACTAATAAAATTTTAGTATCATGATTATAGATGTATAATTCAGCTCATTTTATTTACCATTCTCCTCCTTGCTGAAGAAATGAAAGGGGCCTCGCAAAGACGAGTTTGCCGACGCCCAGTTTTCGTCTAGCGCCACCACTGACTATCGATCGCTTTTAGGCCTTTAGGACTAAGAAATCTTATAACAGTCCGTACTGCACAGTCGGCGGGACTCACGATTATCGGAGTAATCTTTAAACACTCAGTACACAACGTAAACAAGGAAGAATCAGAATGTAATGGCGTCAGTGCGTAGACAACAGATGTAGGTACCCAGTTCTCATAAAATTATTGAGCTATCTTAGCACATATATATATATATATATATATATTGTTTTTAAATTTCAAAACGGTACTTACTTAAAAAACACGCCTCGTAGTTAGATATAATTTTTGTGTTACAAGCATTAGTAAGATATCAAGAGACTTACATAATACGGAAATTAATGTAAAAACAGCCGAACTTAACTGATTCAGTGGTATAACTAAGAACTTCGTCATGGACCAATACTTTCGAATATGTGTATATTTGCAGCTCATTCAGCTGAAAGTAAGTGGAATATAAACATAAAAAAAGATAGATTAATTCCTATTATGCTCTGTTCTTTCTATGACAAAACTGTTTTTGACGCGCATCAATTGGGTGTAGAGTCTAAGAACGTGCGAATCATTAGACTTCACTCGGTTTTCTTATAAGCGCGTATTCTTTTGAGCGTGATTACATTAGCTTAAGAAGACAATGTTTTGAAGATTCTTACCGTTTGTGGATCGGGTGTAGCAACAATCGTGAAAATGGGTTATTTTTTGTTCAAAACAGTTTGATTGCTTTTTCAGTTTTCTTGCCACGTCTGACGTTTTCCCTTCAGCTAAAGTTGTTGCGGCTGATTTGATATGTTAAACGCTATAGTTACTGCATTTTATATTCGTTTCCTACATCCCAACCTCGCCGATTTTACTGCAATCGTAGTGATGAAACGTTAACGTTCCTGAGTAGAAAAGAGACGTCTTTCTGCCAAAGGGCAGTTCTTCTGGTGTTTGCTAGCCAAAAATGTTCAAATGTTTGTTAAGCTTATGGGACTTAACTACGGGGGTCATCAGTCCCTAAACTTACAAACTACTTATGAACTACTTACGAACTAGGACGGCACAAATATCCATGCCCGAGGGGGGATTCGAACCCCCGACTGTAGTGGCCGTGCTGACTGTAACTGGAGCGCCTCAGTCACCTCGGCCACCGCGGCCGGCGTTTGCTAGCCATTTCATTATTTTTAATAAAAAATTAAACTATCCAATAAAAGCCTGTACTCACAAGATAATAGTAAATAAACTGTCCTGTAGCTCGCCGACCGCTTGGAGCGCTGCCGTCGCAGTGTATAACAAAATTCTTCGGGAGTATCGTGACCATATATGTTAAGCGGTGATACAGTAACGACAATCACATTGATTTTTGTTTTCCACTGAGATAGTAACGTTCCAAGCGGCAGGCAAGATACATTTCTGCAATACGATAACGGACGAGTGTGAATAGTACCGTTTATATTGATTTTAACGTACTTTTTACAGTAGGAAACGTATTTGAATGCCATAAAAACCGGTAATAACTATCTATTAACTCCACATTCGTCTTTCTTAGGTTTTCTAAGATCCTTGCCAACGTATGAAATGGTACATTATACGGCAGTTTAATTAAGACTCTCTTTTAATCTGTAGCTTTTTACTGAAGAATTTCATTTTATTTTATCAACAAAAATGGCTAGAAAACTTTAGAAAAGCTGAACTTTAGCAGAAAGACGTCGCTTTTTTTTATTCAGGAACGTTAAGGTCTGTTCACTACAATACCAGTCAAATCAGTGAGGAAACTTGATGGAATGGGCATCAAAACAGACACAGGGATTAGTGAACACAAAGTAGTTGCAGTGAAAATGAATATAGGGTTTCCCACTGAGTGAGTATCTCCAGTCTGACAATGTTAGTGTTGCTCAGATGTGGCTTACATTCAAAGAAATAATATCGACAACTATTGACAGATTTATACCAAAAAACTTAACAAAAGATGGGTCTGACCCGGCGTGGCACACAAAAGAGGTTAGATCACTCTTGCAAAAGCAAAGAAAAAAGCATACTAAATTAAAACGGAACACAAAATCCTCAAGACTGGCGGTCTATTACAGAAACTCGAAATTTAATTCGAACTTCAATGCGAGAAGCTTATAATAAATTCCACAACGAAACCCTGTCACGTAATTTGGTAGAGAATCCTAAGAAATTCTGGTCGTATGTAAAGTGTACTAACGGTAAAACACAATCAATACCTTCACTACGCGATAGTAACGGCGATGCTCCTGATGCCAGTTCTGCTAAAGCAGAACTGCTGAACGCAACCTTCCGAAATTACTTCACGAAAGATGACGAAGCAAATACTCCAGAATTCCTATCAAGAACAGCTACCAGCATGAGTAATTTTACAAATAGGTACCTCGAGCGTATTAAATAAACATAAATCACTTAACAAAAGTAAGTCTCCCGGTCCCGATTGTATACCAATTAGTTTCCTTTCAAAGTACGCTGATGCAATAGTCCCATACGTAGGTATGATATACAACCGCCCGTCCAGGGAACGTTCCGTACCCAAAGACTGGAAAGTTGCACAGGTTACGCCAATATTCAAAAAAAGGCAATAGGAGTGATCTCCAAAATTACAGCCCTATAACATTGACCATTGACCTTGTGAAACACAGGTAGCTCTTTACTCACATGATGTGATGAGTGCTATACACAAGATATGTCAAATAGATTCCGTATTTCTAAATTTCCGGAAGGCTTTCGACACTATATCTGACAAGCGTCCTCTGCGTACCTATGGAACAACACCACAATTGTGCGACTGGATTCATGATTTACTTTCAGAAAGGGCACAGTACGTTGTAATTGACGGAAAGTCATCGAGTAGAACAGAAGTGCTATGAGGCGTTCCCCAATTAAGTGTTATAGGGCCCGTACTGTTCCTTATTTTTAGTAAACGATTTAGGAGACAATCTGAGTAGCTCTCTTAGGTTGTTCGCGGATGATGCTGTCACTTATCGATTAGTAAAGTCAGCAGAAGACCAAAAGAAACTGAATAATGATTTAGATAATATATCTTCATGGTACAAAAAATGGCAGCTGACCCTTAATAATGATAAGTGTGAGGTCATTCATATGACCACTAAAAGAAGCCCGTAAAATTACATTTACCGCTACACGGTAAATCAGTCACAACTACAGTCAGTAAATTCAGCTAAATACCTAGCAGTAAAGTTACAAACAACTTAAATTCGAAAGAAAACATAGAAAATATTGTAGACAATGCGAACCAAAGACTACGTTTCGATGGCAGAACACGTAGAAGAGGCAACAGTTTTACTAAAGAAACTACCTACACTACACTGGTGTGTCCCATTTTGGAGTATTACTGCGCATTGTGGGATCCCCAGCAAGTGGGTCTGACAGACGATTTAGAGAAATTTCAGAGAAGGGAAGAGAGTGTCACAGAAATGATGCATGAGATGGGGTAAAAATCATTAAAAGAAAGGCGTAATAGGATTTTTGTTGATGGAATGAAGTAGCGCTAATAAAACAGTATTTTAAAAGAGTCACCTGGTGAGATGTCGTTTCTTGACTTTTGCCTAAAATGCGATGTTGATTTAAAATAATTGTATCTGACACTGAAATTCTTAACTTTTCACATAATTATTGAACAAATATTCGCGCCTATCATTAACCTACGGAAATTCATTCTGTGTAGAGCAATTCGGTGATTCGACTTGATGGATGAATGTGCACACATATGACAGCCGAAAGTAGCACAGAGTCAAGAGATGTGTCCTCTCAGAAATCACAGCCTGATGTTGTGATCTTCGATGCGGAGACTTGTTTGTTGCATCTTTCCAAGGCAACGATCCAAAGAAATGATTTCAAAAGACTTGGTAACACTTTAAACACAGACTTTCTTTCTGTGCACGTTTTTTATTTTCAGTTTTTCAGTCACAATTAGTTACTTTGCTGCCAAGCAGCAGTACTCTTCTACTTTTTATTATCCAATTTCCTATTCTAAATTCTCTTTAATTCAACTACACTACTTTTTTGACAATTGTCTAATGCCTCTTATCAAATTACTATCCATAAAGTTCAATCGATCTTCGAAGACCTTTGCTCTCTGCAACAGAATTACAATGTCAGCTGCAGACGTTATAATTTTTATTTTTTCCACTTTAACTTTAATTTCTTTACTAAATTTATTCAGCTATTTCGTCTTAGAGCCGTCTTTCCTAATTTATTAAGAGGGGGACGTTGATGAAAAACATACACTACTTCAAAAATGCACCAAATTCACAGTTTTGGAGATATGGCAATGACATTTTGTACCACGCTTTACATAAACGTAACACAATTACATATAAAATGGTTTGATTATATATATTCAGCTTTTTTAAATGAAATTTTAGGTTTCATTTTCAGAAAATAATATGTGTTCCTTTTTCTCAGAAAGTATTCAAGATACTTCTGCAAAAATTTCTCTGTTTCATCTCTCTATATGGTGTAAGCTTCTCTCACGAGTTATTTGGAATAGGTCAAATAGGAGAATTTTCATAATTTTTTAAATTATAATTCCACAAGTACACTTTTAAATTCATGCAAAATTCCCAGCACTTCGCCCCATATCTCAGCTTCCAACCAGAATTTCAAAATTTGTTCTTGAGACAACGTTTATTAGATTTATAGAAATATGCGTACAAAATTTCATAATTCTAGCGTTCATAGAATCTGAGGAAAAGGTACATAAACTGTAAATGTTAAACTTTTCAGGAAACGCAATTTAAAGAACAACCTTTTCTCCTTATGCCACTTCTTCATAAGGCACCCCATTTATACTCTGGGTCGTCTTTCCCTGCAAAGCTTATCTTCTGCCGCGGCGGAGTAACCAAGCGCATTGAGGCGCTATGCTACGATGCGGGAGGCCGCTCCCCGTCCGGGGTTCGAATCCCCCTCGGGCAGGGATGTTTGTGCCGTCTTTAGTATAAGGTTGTTAATAAGTAGTTTAGGGACTGATGACACCGCAGTTAAGTCCCTTAAGCTTAACAAATATTTGAACATTTGCTTCTCTTCTGTTGTCTGTCTTCTTTCCTTTACCAGGTGTTCAACTGACTTTTCAGCTGTAGAGACACGCTGTAAATCTATTTTTCTCAGGAAGTCTTGAGTAAAATTTCCTATCCTGAAGCCCATTCCTTCTAATACCTTCATCCTACTGACGTTCCCATCATTAAATACAAAAACTGCATCATAGATTGCAATTCTGACAAATGTGGTTTTAGGGCATCGTTTCCATATGAGTGACTCATTTAGATTCTGGATTTTGCCATGAACACACTTTTTGAGAAGTGCAGGGTCGGCCAGAAACCGAGATTCATCAGTAGTATGCACCATGCACCTTACTAATTTTTCGCTAGGAGCTGCTACGAGCAGGTATTCTTACTTCGAACGTAGTCTCATTGCTGGTTTGTCGTTGTTTCTCGCGTCTTCTATTGACCAACTTATTCAGACGCAGTTATCCAAATTTTTATACTCTATTTGTGATCGTGGCATAACTGAATGAAGAAAGAATCAAACACCTGAATAAATCTCTGTCAGTATCACAAGGCAAAAAGAATTGCTTCGTCATAGTGCAGATAGTTTGTAATTGTTTATAAGGTACGGAACAGATTCAAAGGTGATGTATAAAATCGAAGAATATGTATCACGGCCTTCTAGATGTATCCCGTACATGATTGGTTGAAATTAATACACAGAATCGTTGTTCACTGAGCTGGTATTGAAGTACTGCTTCAAAACGTGGGCGTGGCAGGGAGGCCGTGTCACACTTTTAATTGAAGTGTGACACTATTGATTATATTTTCAGGCACTTCGGATGCGATTTCAACATTGAAACTTTGAGAACTCATTGTCGATGAGTTGCACTAACAAATAAAAAATAATTGGAATATCGACAGTTGTGGTCAATTTCATCAATGTCTCCCCTTAAGGAACAAAAGTAAGCAGAACACACAATAGAATTTAAGATACCACCTTCCATTGGGCATCGAAATAAATCGATGAGGAAAGTCTAAAACTTGTGCCCAGCCGGGATTCGTATCCGCGTCTTCCTGCTTACTAGGTAGTCGCGAATGACGACTGCGCCAATGGGGACGTAGCGATGACTACAGCCCCGTAGACCACTATTGCTCGCCTCCCGCCAGACGCAAATTATCAACTTTGTCCGCAACACTACTAACGTAGCCCCCTGTCCATTAATACTAATTATTCATGGCATTTCGACAATTCCCCTACGAGTCCGGGTCGAAAGAGCAGATACCATATATATCGTATACATACTGGGTGATCAAAAAGTCCGTATAAATTTGAAAACTTAATAAATCACGGAATAATGTAGATTGAGAGGTAAAAATGGACACATAAGCTTGGAATGATATGAAGTTTTATTAGAATAAAAAAAAGGTTCAAAAAATTACCGACAGATGGCGCTTCATCTGACCAGGAAACCAATAATTAGCATAACAAATTAAGACAAAGCAAAGATGATGTTCTTTACAGGAAATGCGAAATATGTTAACCATCATTCCTTAACAATAGCTGTAGTCGAGGAATCATGTTGTGAACAGCACTGTAAAGCATGTCTGGAGTTATGGTGAGGCATTGGCATCGGATGTTGTCTTTCAGCATCCCAAGAGATGTCGGTCGATCACGATACACTTGCGACTTCAGGTAACCCCAAAGCCAATGTCCGCATTGACTGAGGTCTGGGAACTGGGAGGCCAAGCATGACGAAAGTGGCGGCTGAGCACACGATCATCACCAAACGACGCGCGCAAGAGATCTTTCACGCGTCTAGCAATACTTTTTTTTTTTGTTCTAATAAAAAATGTTCAAATGTTTGTAATTCTATCGGACCAAACTGCGTGGTCATCAGTCCGTAGCTTACAAACTACTTAAACCTAGGTAAACTAACCTAAGGACAACACACACACATCCATGCCCCAGGGAGGACTCGAACCTCCACGGCGAGCAACCGCGCGCTCCGCAGCGAGACGCTTTAGATCGCTCGGCTACTCCACCGCGGCTGTTCTAATAAAACCCCATGTCATTCCAAGTATGTGTGTCAATTTTTACCTCTCTATCTATATTATCGGTGATTTATTAAATTTTCAAATTTATACTGACTTTTTGATCACCCGGTATATCCGAGGGGTATTCAAATGAGTAGGTACGAAAGGCCATTGTGAGTATAACAGAAGTCTTTATTCAAAGGTAATCATCAGAGGCCTGAGCACAACTAACCCACTGTTAAACAAGAAGCAGGATTCTCTGTTCCGGGAATTATTGTGGCTGTCACAACAGTCAATCCTCTGCTGTTTCCTTCAGTTCTACGACCGAGTTGAGATTGTTTTTTAGCGGACCAAACACATGGAAGTCACAAGGCGACATGACTGGGCTGTGTGGCAGAAGCTCAAACTGCTCCCACTTGAAATTTGCCAGAACAATTTATGCGACCCTGGAGACGCGTGGTCGCGCGTTATGATGGAGCCGAATCACTTCCTCCATTTGCTCTTGATGGATTTGCATAGGCTAAGAAGTGTCCAACAGTACACGTCACTGTTAATGGTTTCCCGTGCTCTAAGTGCTCTAAGTGAAAAAGTCATTCTCGTTGTCCTGTAATATGGTGAGTGATTACCTCGGACGGCCAGTACAGTTGCACACCTGTATGGTTAGCTGTTGAGGGATATATGTCCATTCTTCCATGAGTGTAATATCCAGCTCTGCAACCGTTGCGGGAAACGCTGGCCTGGCTGCAATGCGAATAGCAAGTGCATCCCAGACATGCTCAATCGGGTTTAAGTACGGTGAACAATCTGGCCAATCCATTCGTTCAATTCCCACAGCTTCAAGCATGTTGCCCACCAGTGCACTTATGTAGGGGACGAGCGTTATGGTCCACTATCGTCCACCAAAATGAACCAATCTCCTATAGCACCAGCGTAGGGCACAGCAAAAAGTCGAAAGATATCGTCTCTGTACCTATGAGCAGTCAAAGCGCCATTCTGAACGACATAGAAGGTCGTACGTATGCCAATATTGTCTACTGTCCACCGTCTCTAATGACCAAGCTGTCGACGGGACGTTAAACCCTAAGCTTCCTTCCTTCTTCCTTCTCCTGCCCACACCATTCGTTCACCACCATGATATTGTTTGTTTCCTGCAGTTAAGCAGGATTGTTCCACGTTCTTTCTGGATGAGTGAACGGCGATTGTCGGGGTGAACACAAAATATTGACTCATCTGTGAACAGAACCTGTCACCATTCATTACGACTCCAATTCTGATGTTCCTCCTCACAGTTTCTGCGAGATAAACGGTGTCGTGGTTTTGATTGGAGACACACCATAGACCTCCGTGTGTAAAGGCCACATTTCCGAAGGAGATTTCCGACTGTTTGTGTTGATATTGTGAGTCCTGTTGCTTCCTGGAGGGTGCGCTGCAGTGAGTTGCATTCAGCCTCCTGTCTCTAGGGGTTGTTAACCGGAGATAACGGTCATATCTTGATGATGTTACACTTGGGCGACCTCGGCCGTGCCTTCTTTGAATGGTTCCTGTTGCCTGAAACCACGTCCAGGTCCAATAGTTGAGGCCACCTTTCACTGTGTCTATCCCGCTTCCACATTTCCTGTGGCTCTCTATACCTATGCTTCGCACGAGTCATGTTATTGCATTGCACTACCTGCTCACTACACTATCTGAACCCAACTGCTTGTGTAATTCGTTTCGTAGAGTGAACACAACTCAACACCAGGCCCTCTGCAGCAACTATCTGTTATTATCGCTATCTCGGTTACCGTGATATTATTTACACTCCGTATAACCGTCAGACGTCGAACCATTTGAGATCATTCTGAGGATGACAATATAAACGATTATCCCGGGACACAGAATCCATGTCCCTGCTCCCATCTGTTGAATGGCACATTTCTTACGACTTCTACATGAAAAAAATAGAGATTTTTCAATATATCGCGTATTTATAGATCGATTTTTAAAATTTAAAATGTTGTCACATTCCATTCATTAAGAAGTATAAACGTGGATTAGCCGGCCTCGTTGGCCGAGCGGTCTAAATGTTCAAAAGTTTGTAAAGTCTATGGGACTTAACTACGGGGTCATCAGTCCCTAAACTTACAAACTACTTATGAACTACTTACGAACTATGACGGCACAAATATCCATGCCCGAGGGGGGATACGAACCCCCGACCGTAGTGGCCGTGCAGACCGTAACTGGAGCGCCTCAGTCTCCTCGGTTTCTTTTATTTTTTTTCTTCTTCCTGCAGCGTGCCAGTCACGGACTGCACAGCCACTACGGTCAAGGGTTCGAATCCCCCCTCGGGCATGGATATTTGTGCCGTCCTTACTATTAGCTAGTTCATACGTAGTTTGAAAGTTTAGGGGCTGATGACCCCTTAGTTAAGTCCCATAAGCTCTACAAACATTTGAACATTCGAAACTCTGATTAAAAATTTAAAACGATAAGGCAAGTATTAATGTAAACATTTTTACGTTGCACAGCGTGACTGGCGAGTCGTAAATGTCCGTAATTTATTCACACAAACAAAATTCTGAAATGGAAATATATGATTATTTAAATGGTCGCCGCGCGGGAGTAGCCGAACGGTCTGGAGCGCCAAGTTACGGATCGCGCGGTCTCCCGCGTCGGAGGTTCGAATCCTCCCTCGGACAAGGATGTGTGTCTTCTCCTTAGGTTAGTTTAACCTAGTTTAAGTAGTTTGTAAGACTAGGGACTGATGACCAACGTAGTTTGATCCCATAGGATTACAACCATTTGAACATTTGATTTTTGTTAAATTGTCGCTGTTCGTGCATTTACATTTCAGCTTCAGGCTATCGACTCTCTTCGTAACACAATTTGCAGACTGAATATAATTATACCACTGGAAGTAAGTACAATATTTATATCATTAAGCACCTCATAGTTCAGGATATATGATGTCATAAACTGTTATTTGCCTGAAAAAAACTATCGTTTGCATATTAAGACGCGCTGTAAACAATCAAGTTTATATTTACTACTTTTTTTACCGACGACTCTACTCGCATCACACTATGCCGACTGTAACTAAACTGTTGAATGTACCTGCGAAATTATTTGTATTATAGTACGACTCATTGTTCAGGAGATATAACAACCATGAACATTGACATACACGAATTACAATTTTGCTTACTTTGGGACGGAGATTATCCAGAATCAATTCAACCAGTGTTCAAAGTAAGAATACGTTTGTAGGTGTGTTGTACAGGGCAATTCGATTCTTCCGAGAATCGGAGGGTTATTAGTAATTCCTGCCTAGTAATAAATCAGCTGTATTTTCACTCCCGATTTCAACTGTCGATAAGACACCATACTAGCAACCTAGGTGCGCGCGTTAAGTTTCTTTTGGAGCGAAGAGTGGAACAGAGAATTCTCCTTCAGGTAAATGACAGCAAAAACAGCATCAAAAAAGTGTGTTATATCTTTTATTGTTGCACGACATCGCGGTTCTTAAAATCAGAGAACAAGTTCGTAACACACACCGAGTCGTACAGAACTCTAAAAAGAGAAAATATATACAAATTGGCGTGAAGTGCATTTGGGCGTGTTCGAAAGAAGAGACACCGTTAGTTGACATTAACGAGCGTAAATTAATGTCACATTATACAGTACAACAGTACCGCTGCTCGAAATGTAGTGCTACTACCACTATCGGTCACACTGGCATTCGTCACGAAATATTCCGATTGATTCTGCTATTCCAAGCCTTAAAGTAAATTGCGGGAACAGTACTTAAAATGGAGTAATGAGTAACGATATGCTTGTAACGATTACTGTTTCTTTTAGTGACGGATACATACGAATACGTATCTTTTCGTTACTATTACAGCTCTAGTGGTTTTGCCTTATAGCCCTTTGTTAATATTTAAGTCTATGTTATTGCATTTATACAGAGTCCATCAGAAAAATGTGTACGGTACACTCTTTGTAAGGCTCCATCGAGATCTCGATATTGGTGTTTGAATTGAGTTACGAGTGTGTTGAACCATGGTATTTGGCTCAAGAAATGTTTGTACTTTCATCTCGGTATTGAGAAAAGACGATGGCTGGAGCAAACTTGACATTCGAGGAACGAAAATGTATTGCGGTTTTTCAAGTTGGAAATGCTGATGAAGTGCAAAGTCAGAGGAGGCGGGAGTTTGAAACAGAACCGCCAACACACATAACAATTAAAAGCATTATTGACAAGTTTGAATGGCAAATGGCTTTTGATATTCACAAAGGAAGATCAGGAAGCCAGCGTACAGCTACAAGTACTGCTGCGTCGACTCTCGTATTGGAAACGCTTGTTATTTCTCCACTGGAGAAGTGTACCAGGAAATGTTACGCACATCAATTTTACGAGCTATATGTGCGCTTTGCGGAGCTGATGAAGAGGTCTTCTACCAACAGGACGGGGCGCCACCACACTACCAGATAGCCGTACGAGCTTTCCTAAACGACAGTTTTCATTGGACGAAGTAGCCCCATTCGGTTCACAGTAAAAAAAAAAAGTCAAATGTTTGTATAGCTTATGGGACTTAACTGCGGGGTCATCAGTCCCTAAACTTACAAACTACTTACGAACTAGCTAATCGTAAGGACGGCACAAATATCCATGCCCGAGGGGGGATTCGAGTCCCCAATCGTAGTGGCTGTGCAGACCGTGACTGGAGCGCCTCAGTGCCCTCGGCCACCGCGGCCGGCCCTCCACAGTCACCAGATCTAACACATATGGTCATATACTTGTGGGGAATTGTGAAAGAAACTTCTATCGACGTAAGCCACGCACGCTGGAGGAACTTCGCCAGGAGATTACAGCGACATGTACAGCGATCGCCATCCAAACAGTGACTGACGTAACTGCGGCGATCGTTCGTCTTTCCGCTGTGTGTATAGTCGCCAACGGTCAACATTTTGAACATTTAAAGTAACCATGTGCTAAATTGAATGTTATACAACATGTATAATCACTTATTAAATGTAAAATAAACACATAAGTAATACTTTTCGTGACTTAAATGTGTGTATACATTTTTCTGACGGACTCTGTGTGTTAATTTCGAAGTTGTACACCATGTCCAACCACCAGATAGAGGAAGAAATGCTACTGGAATGAGATCATTCAAATTATGCCGACGGGTTTCTTCTTTTCTGTTGGACATTGTAATCTAGTAAAGAGTTTCATCATGAGAAGCTGTAATTATTGAGGAAAATGTGATCAAATTCATTTTCGTCTTGCTCTCTAAAGACGTCATCTTCTGATGTAGCTCCTGCCGAGGTAGCGCCTACACCACGAAATCTTGTATTCAGTTGTATAAATTGTAAACGCTAATACTGTTATACTAGCGTCCTCTGGCGTTCCAGTAGGTATCACGCCTCATCCTGACAAAGCTGGGAATCTACCGCTTGGCCCCAGCTGCATCATAAGCGAAGAGCCTCATTGAACTTCCGATATTATCTACGAGATCATTGTATATATTTTGAAAAGCAGTGGTGCTATAACACTCTCTTTGGGCATTCCAGAAGATTCTTCTCCGTTGAGAATGTCGTGCTGCGTTCTGCATTCCAATCAAACGGTTTGCCTGATAGTCCGTATGTTCTTATTTTGTTCATTAGGTGACCGACACAGTGACACAGTAACGACGGATTTGGAAAGCTAACGTGAAATGATAGTTTCATACTTCTAGCTATTCTGCCATTTACCGATTATGTACATATCTTCTCTCTCTCTCTCTCTCTCTCTCTCTCTCTCTCTCTCTCTCTCTCTCTCTCTCTCTCTCTCTGTGTGTGTGTGTGTGTGTGTGTGTGTGTGTGTGTTTCTTCGGTCATAATATCTCAATCGATTGAACCTTTCAGAATAGCCCACAATATTTAACAATGTCGAAGTCCACAACACATGGTTTTAGAAAGAAGAAAAATTAATGTCCCGTCGAAATCGTGCACATTAGAGACGGAACACATGGTTGTAGGATGAAGAAGATAGGGAGCAAGCGCAAAGCCACACATCACGCATGTCAATGCCAAACGACACCTCGCTTGGTGTAAGGAACGTAAACCTTGGACGATTGAGCACTAGAAAACTGTTGTCTGGATTGACGATTAACGATACACAATGTGACAATACAATGGCATATTGTGGATATGGCGGCACACAATGTGGCGTTTCGATGTCAGGTTGTGGATATGGCGAATGCCCGGTGTACGTCGTCTGTCAGCATGTGTAGTGCCAACAGTAAAATTAGGAGGCGGTGGTGTTATGGTGTGGTGATATTCATTGAGGGAGCTTGTACACTGTGTTGTTTTGTGTGGCACTAGGCAACAGAGGCCTATATTGATGTTTAAACACATTTTTGCTTCCCGCTGTTGAAGAGCAATTCGGGTATAGTGATTGCATCCTCAATAGAGCACCAGTTCATAATACACGGTCCATGACGAAGTGGATATACGACAATAACATTCCTGTAATGGACTGGCCTACGCAGAGTTGTAACTTGAATCATATAGAACACCTTTGGGACGTTTCGGAACGCCAACTTCGTGCCAGGCCTCAGCGACCTATAGCGATACGTCTCCTCACTACCGGAATCCGTGAAGAATGGGCTGCCATATCCCAAGAAACCGTCCAGCTCCTGATTGAATGTATGCCTGCAAAAGTGGAAAAATCATCGCGGCTAAGGGTAAGCCAACGCCATATTGAATTCCGGCATTACCAACGGAGGGCGCCACGAATTTGTCAGTCTTTTGAGCCAGGCGTCCGGATACTTTTTATCACATAGTGTAGTAGTGGGCTTCAGTCCTAGGTTTGATTTTGAACACCTCTCCGCGCTGTTCTACCTGTGCAATCCTTTGAATCACTGCGCAAATAATTCAACGTATCCAGTTTCGGTCTGACTACTGTAGTTTGGCCTTCCTCGCTGTTTCCAAATTTAACGACTACCTCCTACATCTCCCTCTTCAGTCATATACGTAGTTTACTACTGTCAAGGACATACAGTAATACAAATTCGGTGAGGGAACGAAAAGCAAATGTCAAACAAATTTTAAAAAGTGATGGCCCATTACAAAATTATACTGTATAAATTTGTTGGTTATTGAATGATTCACGGAAGTTACGTTGGATCGTACTGTAATAATGGCACTTGATTTCAGCGAGGCAGCTTCTCGCCATATTCAGGTGGTCTGTAGTACTTAACGCTATGTTTATAAACAGGGGGTTTCATTAACTAAGGTGGCAGAATCCGTAAAGGATTTCCGGACTTGCAACAAAGCGAGAGTTCCTATTTACCATGTTGATGATTTAACTGTCATTGTCGCGGCGGAAAAGTCGTGCGCACTGAGGCGCCTTGCTGCGGTGCGCGCTGCCGTTCGCCGTCGGAGGTTCGCGTCCTCCGTCGGCATGGGTGTTTGTGTTGTTCTCAGGATAAGCTAATTTAAGTAGTTCGTAATTTCAGGGACCAATGACCACTATAGTTAGGTCCCATAACTTTACAAACATTTGAACATTAACTGGCATTCGATTATCTTTTGCGGAGAGGAAGAAAAGGGGGAAAGTGTATGACGTAACTGCTCTCTGTGCTCCGGGAGTAAACTGTTTCTCCGATGTTGTGACTAAGACAGACAAATATCAACTACATGAATGGTGGTACTTTGAAGACAGCTGAGACAAAATTACAAATTTTATTTTACAAGCGCAATTCCTTTTTCTGAGGTTCGAGAAGAGCCTAATAGGATTAGGTGATAGAAAGGGCAGATTAATCAAACTGGACTTTTACAACAATATTTTTCCAATCCATTTTGGTTTTCTGGCGCAGTACATAATTATGCAAATTTTGAATTAAAACGTTCAGATGCAAAATTGATTTTTATTAATAACAGTTACATGTTTACAATTTTCAGACGCATCTTGTATATAATATGTGAATTAGAACAGTCAGTGAAAAGCAGCGTCGGCCAACGGGTATACAACCCTAGTTGTGAACGTTATGACACGTCTTAATCACGTGTTCATCAGAAAATTTTGAAGAAGGTTATGTGAAAAGTCTATATTCCCCACATCCTGACTGCCGAAATAAAGAAGAAACAACAACAAAGCTTGTGGAAGACTGATGCAAACGTCGACAGCTCTTTCCTGGAAACAATCATCATGGATGAAAATACAATTTTTTTCATTACGAGCCTATCTTAAAACAACAAAATGAAGAAATTCACATTGAACCCAATGTGACTTGTAAGCTGAACAACATGCAAAGGATGGAATTTACTGCCTGTTCCAAGTGTTGTATGAATCTTCCGAGCGCTGTACTCAAGGGGCAGTGGACTATGTAGAAGACAAACAGCCGCGGAGGATTAGCCGTGCGCACTAGGGCGCCGGTGCTGTGGTGCTCGCGGCCGTTCGCCGTCGGGGGTTCGAGCCCGCCCTCGGGCATGGATGTTTGTGTTGTCCATAGGTTAGTTTACCTTAGTTTAAGTAGTTTGTAGGCTACCATGTAGTTGAGTCCGATAGATTTACAAACATTTGAACAACATTTGAGGACAAGCAGCATTAAAACCACCATGATAAATTCTGTTTTTAATCCAGTCTCAAGACTTTGTTGGCTGACGGGGTTCAAATTACTGCTCTAAAAAATGAACTTTCTGGTTTCAGAACATGAATAAAAATGTCGTCACGACGATTAACTGAAGGTTATTAGCAAAGATCACTTTCACACATTCCGCAATATTGCTAACGCAGTTTACATATTGTGCTCTCAACAAATTCTGTATTTCAACAAAATAATGGGATAAAAAATATTTTTGATGTATGTGTTCGTGTATTCCACACTGAGTTACCTTTCAACAGTATTCCGCAAAAGAACGTACATGACTTAAGAATCGTATATGAGAGAAAGTTAAAGTTCAGTCAAAAGTAAAATATCATTCTGTCGTTTTTAATCCATGTCAAATTATCTTCGTCAAAGCATTTACGTTATATGATGGAATATTATAGAAAGGAAGGAAGCTTAAAGTTTAACGTCCCATCGTGGTCATTAGAGGTGGACTCGCGTTTGCATTTTTGTATAATATGAGAAAGGAAAACCGCTGTCCTTTCAAAGGAACCATCCCGACATATTCCTGGAGTGAGTTGGGGAAAACCTAAATCTGGATGACTGGATATGTATTTGAACCACCGTCCCCGGAAGGCGCATGTGGTACAGGTGCTCCTACTTCCTCGATGAATATATTGGAGTTAAAAGATTAAAAAAAAAAAAACTGAATAAATGTACTGAAAAGGTGCACTACAAAGCGTCGTAATTTGATTAATACCTACAATTATCAAATCTGATTCCATTTTCAATCCACGAACTGAGTCGTAAATATTTATTTATTACCATAGATCTAGGTTTTGGTCACTGTGTTACCATTATCTATGCGTTAAATCCTTGGCTATAAAAATATAAAAAAATTCTTTCTTCATATTGAAAATTACGTTAACACTGAGGCAGCTCTTACAGTTCTTCTATAGCTGCCTCAGTTTGGACGTAATCTTCACCATGGAGATAGATAGATTTTACATTTTTTAACTAACGTTTTTGAAGCACTGATAATGGCTACACCGGATTCTAGCTCTGTGACAATAAATAAATATTTGCTGCTTATCGCTGTTCATCAAATTTCAAATAAACAGCAACAAAAATGTCTGATGAATTTCTTTATTGGTTTGCTAAGAGGAATAATCAAAACGAGAGGAGGCCATACAGTCAGAGCCAGTATGTCCATCAGGCCAAATCAACGTCAGCACCGAGGCAATCAATACGTATCTCCAGGGACTCTCGCTTTGTTGCAAGTCCGGAAATCCTTTACGGATTCTGTTACCTTAGTTAATGAAACCCCCTGTTTCGACTGACAGCTCTCATCGACTCTTCAAGTCCTTCTTTAAGGAAGGCTTGATAATCAGATGGAGAGAGATCAGAACAATACGACAGGAATTCGAGGGCTTCCGACTAGAGCCGAACTTCTGCGTTACGGCATTTGCAAATATGGGAACGTACGTCGTAATGAAAAAACACCCCCTTGTAAAAGTTTTACTGAGAGAGGTGGCTTAGTGGTCACACATTGTACTCGCATTCGGAACGAGGGCGATTCAAATTCGTCTCCAGCCATAAATATATTGGTTTTTCGCCATTTCCGTAAATCGCTCCATCCAAATGCTAGGGGGGGGGGGGCATGTCCTTGACCTCTGCTTATCAAAACAAACCGACTTAGTGCTTCGTCCCTAGTGACCAACTTGTCGACGGGGCGTAAAACAGTAAAACACGAAACTTTATTTCTTACCTTTTGTCACGGTTTTACTGAACTTTTGCCTTCGGTCTCCTTATCAGTGCCTGCTGCTGTTTGTCTTCGGTAGCTAAAAGAATAATAACAGCGCGTTTCTCATGTTTGAGAGCATTTGGTAAGAAAGTCGCCACGTTTCCGTATTTACAGCACGCGATACGAAAGACACAAATACCACACTAATCACTTCCCCATATTTCGGCGGTTAAGTCCTTCTTACACAGGCGACTTTCGGGTCAAAAGCGATTACCTGTAATCAAAGTGCAGACACCTTTCGTGCCCCAGTGTAAATCAGCAGCCAACGGCGTCCGAAAGAACAGACGCCACAATATATGTAATGAAGGGCCAAAGAAACTGCTGCAGGCATGCGTATGCAAACACAGAGATATGTAAACACTCAGAGGAAGACGTTACTTTCGGCAGCGCCTTTATAAGGCAATAGACTTTCGGCATAGGTGTTACATTGGTCACTGCTGCTAAAATAGCAGTTTATCACGATTTAAGATTATTTTAACATGGTGTCATAGTCGGCGACCGAGAGATGGAGACATCTCCGAGGTAGCGATGAGGTGGGTATTTTCTCGTACGACCACTGCGCTGTTAATATGGGGAATCCGGTAAAACATCGCTGCGGTCGGAAAAAAGATACAAGGAGAGACCATCTACGACTAAAGAGAATCGGTTAACGTGACAAGCTCAACCCTTCCGCAAATTGAGGTGAATTTAAATCCTGGGCCATCAACAGGTGTCAGCGTGCGAACCATTCAACGAAACATCACCTACATGGGCTTTCGGAGCCGAAGGCCTACTAGTGTACCTGTGCTGACAGCACGACTCAATGCTTTATGCCTCGCCTAGAACCGTCAAAACCGATATCAGACTATTGATGACTGGAAAAATGTTGGTCTGACAAGTGTCGTTTCAAATTTTATCGAGCAAATGGGCCTGAATAGGCATGGAGACAACCTCATGAATCCATGGATACTGCATGTCAGCAGGGAACCGCTCAAAATGGTGGAGGCCCTGTCATAGCGGGCGTGAGTGTGAGCAGGTGGAATATGAGATACGTCTAGATACGACTCTGACAAGTGACACGTAAGTACTCATCCTCGCTCATCATCTGCAACCTGTATCCATTCACGTCAATTGTGGATTCCGACGTACATGGGCAAATCCAGAAGGACAATGTGACACCCCACACGACCAGAATTGGCCCCAGGAACACTCTTTTGAATTTTAATACTTTCGCTGGCCATCAAATTGCACAGACATGATTATCGAGCATTTATGGGATGCCTTGCAAAGTGCTGATCAAAAGCCGCAGCAGAGGCGCTATGCTCCGATGCGTGAAGCCGCTCCCCATCGGGGGTTCGAATCCTCCCTAGGGCAAGGATGTTTGTTCTGTATTTAGTTCATAAGTAGTTTGTAAGTATAAGGACTGATGACGCAGCAGTTAAGTCCCATTAGCTTCACAAATATCGGGTGATCAAAAAGTCAGTATAAATTTGAAAACTTAATAAATCACGGAATAATGTAGATAGGTAAAAATTGACAAACATGCTTGGAATGACAGGGGTTTTATTTAAAAAAATAAAAAAATAAAAAAATAAAAAAGGAAAAACAAAAAACAAAAAAGTTCAAAAAATGTCCGACAAATGGCGCTGGACAGCAAAACGTCAGTGACTGCGCATGAAAATCGTGTATAAAAGGAGCTGTGATGAGACAGAGTATTAGATGTACCAACTGTCGCAGCATATTGACGCTACCTGTAAAAGCGCTTTTAGTGAAGCTGTATTATCAGAATGGAGAATGTGATAGTTCAGCGTTACGATCCTATCGCCATAGTAAGGCGATTCGAACTGGTAAAGGTCCGTTGACAAATGCAGCTGTGGCGAGATTTCGAAGTTCGAAGCCACGGGTTGTTTAGACGATAGACCCGATAGTGGACGACCGAGCACAAGGCGTAATGCTGCTGATACAGTTCAGGAAGAAATGGAGACTGGGAGACTGTGGCGGGTTCCTCTATGCACGGGGAAGTCAGCGCTCGTGCAGTCGCACGTCGCACCGCCATTCCATACACTATATTTAGATTATCCTTTACAGATGTTTCAGAACCCGTGACTATTAATTTCAATATGATTTAAGCAAACTGCATCAGTCACTTTTTCTTGAAATGATGTTTATTCCATGAACCGGTTTTCTAACCTTTTCAGGTCCATCTTCAGATGGATCATGTTACAATATCATTTTAACCGTCAGGTTCGATGCTGGCTCTGTGGTGGGAAGACGGAAATATACGTTTCGAGTTATTAAAGTATATTTCCGTCTTCCCACCACACAATCAGCATTCAACATGACGCTTAAAATGATATTGTAACATGATTCATCAGAAGATGAACCTGAAAATGTTTGAAAACCGGTTCATGGAATAAACAGTTTGCTTAAATCATATTCCATACACTACTGTTTGGTTGGCACTTAGGCGTCCCCTCCGATGCTATCCTTACAAAATCCATCGGCGTCGTGAACTGTTACTTGGAGATTTAGTGAAGCGGAAGGCATTTGCGGTGTGGGCGTTTCAAAAATGGCGGAAGATGACGATTGGTTGAGTAACGTGTTGTGGACTGACGAAGCTCATTTCACGCTCCGAGGGTCTGTCAACGCCCACAACTGCAGTATTTGGGCTACCAAAAATCCTAGAACTGTCGTGGAAACTCAAATGCACGACGAGAAAGTCACGGTATGGGTTGGATTTTCCCACATCTACCGTTATCGGGCCATTTTTCTTCGAGGAACTGCGTGAGTCTGGTTTTGTTACTGCTACCGTGACGGCTGAGAGGTACGCCGATATGTTATAGAATCGCATCATCCCCAGCCCGGCTAGTAAACACCTACTGGAACGTATGATTTATATGCAGGATCGTGCTCCACCCCATATTGCTAGAAGCGGGAAAGATCTCTTGCGCGCGTCGTTTGGTGACGATCGTGTGCCCAGCCGCCACTTTCGTCACGCTTGGCCTCCCAGGTCCCCCGACCTTAGTCCGTGCGATTATTGGCTTCGGATTACCTGAAATCGCAAGTGTATCGTGATCGACCGACATCTCTAGGGATGCTGAAGGACAACATCCGACGCCAATGCCTCAGCAAAACTCCGGACATGCTTTACAGTTCTGTTCACATTATTCCTTGACTACAGTTATTGCTGAGGAATTTCCTGTAAAGAACAACATCTTTCCTTTTTCTTAATTTGTTATGCTAATTATTGCTTTTCTGATCAGATGAAGCGCCATCTGTCGGACATTTTTGAACTTTTTTTTTCCTTGCTAATAAAACCCCATTTCATTCCAAGCATGTGTGTTAATTTTTACCTCGCTATCTACATTATTCAGTGATTTATTAAGTTTTCACATACATACTGACTTTTTGATCACCCGGTATTTGAACATTTTGCTGTTCAAACGAGGTCTCCCTCGTACTCTTACGGATTTGTGGTCAGTCCTGAAGGATGCATGGTGTCAGTTCCCTCCAGCACCACTTCAGACATTAGTCGAGTCCATGCCACGTCGTATTGCGGAACTTCGTGAGGGCCCTACAAGATATCAGACAGGCGTATCACTTTCTTTGGGTCTTCAGTGTATAAGGCGAAAACGCCCATTGATTCCTTCTTCAGTACGGATACTCATCACGCTCGAACTATTACTGGAATCGTCTTCAAGCCGTGAGTAATGATTAAAATGTACAGGGGCACAACTTCACTAGTGAGTGGGTAAGTTGAAAATTGGTGTCTGACAGGAGGCGAGTTAGAAGAGCCGGTATCAAATCACAGTCGTACGGGAACGGCCGCGCGGCTCTAGCCGCCATGGCAGGGACTGCGCGGCCGCTCCCACCGGAGGCTCGATTCCCCCCTCGGCGCGCGCTTGTGTGTGTGTGTGTGTGTGTGTGTGTGTGTGTGTGTGTTGTCCTTAGGTTAGTTCCAGTAATTAGTAAGTGCAGGAACTGATAACAGCCGCGGCGGAGTGGCCGAGCGGATTGAGGCGCCATGATGCGATGCGCGAGGTCGCTCCCCGTCGAGGTTTCGAATCCCCCGTCGGACCTGGATGCTTGCGGTGTCTTAAGTATACGGTAGTTCATAACTAGTTAGTAAGTTTATGGACTGATGACCCCGGCGTTAAGTCCCATAATTTACAAACATTAGAACATTTACAAACATTAGAACATCTGATCAAAAACACAAATCGGCAAAAAATTTTCAACTTTTCCCTTTGATGTAGTTCAATGCCCACTGGCAACTAATATTCTAAATTACTTTGTTAACGATTCATAATGGTTGCATAACAATGGAAGGTCCAGGTTGGAATGTGAATAGAGGATAGGTAGCAATTCAACCTAAAGACGATCGCCGAGTCGCAGAAAAACACGTAGAAAAGACAATTACATTAACACAAATTGAATTTTTGGCTGCAGTCCGACAGCTCTGCCTACCGTAGCTATTTAATTTACCCGCTTTTCGAATTGGAAAAATTTTAGGGCAATAAAGTATGCAAACCGAAAAACTGCGGGACAATTTGGATATATTGCAAGGGAAACATATAAATATAAATAAACAAACAGAAAATATCATTAAGTTCTTTCTCTTGCTTCTAGATAATTATCTTCAAATAGCATGCAACATAATTGCATGAAAGTAGTATCAGATGTCAATTTTTTCTACTACTGAAATGTTTACACACAGCAACCAGACTTAAAAATGTCTTCCTTATGCCTCCAACTCAACGCTTGTGGCACCATGTTTTGTAGCATCGACACCGATTCCACGCCCTCTTTGGAACAAGTTCAGAATAGTAACCAACATTGTCAAATTAACATTTCCAGTCATCTTCACCGCTCTCAGATCTACGACCTCTAAATTCTTCCACCATTAGCTTTCTTATTCTCATTTTCTTGCTAGTGCTCGGTTCTGAATTCGGTTTCTTTTCTGTCCTAGTTTCTCTTTTCAGTACATTTGGTCTCTTTGCCTTCTTTCATCTAATACTTCTCTTTAACAGTTTTAATATTTTCAAGAGATGTGATACAGCTTTTGTGGGCTTGGAATTACCACATTTACAATGGAAATAAGAATAGGGTATTATATTTATCTGGAAAGTGTGTTAAATGCTCAATTATGTCATCTTTTGATCATAACATGCTTTTTCGTTCGTTAATTTCGTTTTTATTGAGAAACTGAAATGATATTAAAATAATTTGAAAGCCACCTAAAATCTACATTTGAGTAAGGTGATGGTTGTGACGGCACTAGATACCACGCGCCTCCAGTCATAAAGCTGATTCAGTGTAGTATTTTACTTTGCAATTTACAGTTGAAAAATGGTTTGGTGTGTAGTACCACATTATAGAAAAACATCATTAAAACGTTTTTATTGTTCGAAATAATGATAAGTAAAACAGGTTTGCAACTCAATCGCAGAGATCAAAATGAGACAGTGTTCATTACATGTGAGAACTTCAATGAGGATCATTTTAATGAAAGAAAGCACGCCACATAAAACTCTGCAACTGAAACGGTATAAGGTACTTCTAGGTTAGTACATAGTATTCGATGCACGATACCCGCTACTAACATAACCTAACCTTGCACGAATTATCGCAGTTAGCAAGGAATCTGCTACTGCCCTTACTACCCGCTCCCCTCTGTTGCAGAGGTTTTTTTCCCTTGGCGCTTGCCTTGGCACATTTTTCCCTCTGCCCTTAAACCCGCTCTTCTTTCGAAGTTTTCGACCACTACTATCTCCCTATATGGACCGTATTAATGGGTAATCTTATCCACACGTACGGCACACATCACAGTACCCGCTCCTGTGACTCCTACATTAACTTACTAACGCATGAAAAGGTGACAGTAGAACTTTTGAGTTGGTCACCATGCTGGTGCGAGCGTGGAGGGGCTCCACTCTTAAAAAAACAAAAACTTCTAGGTTAGTGTGCTTGTTTCCATTTGCAAAACAGCTGTTCACGATATGGCACCCCAGCGATTTATACTTAGTCATCCAATGTAGTTAGTACAAATTTCGTGATGTTGTAGTCCACCACAAAGTATTATGCTGCGCTTACAGTTGCCAGTTTTAGTATTTATGTTATTGTACAGTACTTCCGTGTATGATATATAAAGAAAAGATCTGTGTCTCAACAATGCCTTTTGGAAGCATTGTACGAATGCAAGACATTTTAATTAAATCGGGTGTGCTTACTTCTTTCATCAATAATTCCATTTTATTTCACATCATCACATACTTCATTGACAGAAAAAGGAGAAAAATTATCACAATATTGGCTTTAAACACAAAATTTGGAAACTAACCGTTTCGCTATCAAATAACTCCTGTACAAGCTGCAAGAGCAGACTACGCCTCTGCAAAAATTCGTCCGTCCTTTTTCTTGGAAGATATGTAGAATTGCCGCCTACGTCAAAACAGATGTCACTTTTTTCGCCTTTCTTGAGCCTCTCAAGTTTCTAACTAAACTGAAAATTTTCTTCGTAACTAAACAGTACGAGAACTCGCATCTCTTTTCGCAGGCTGTTGCACGTTGTTCTTTCTCCATTTGAGCCAAAACTCTTTCTTTCAAATTCCTTACAATTCCTTACGACTCGAAATTATAAACAAACAAACACTGAGTTATAATGCCGATTTATTTTGGTATACAATGCAACCAGCGGTTTTATGGATTTTTTTTTACCATTTATGAAGCCGCTGTAGGCTCATCATCAGTAGATATGATAAAAGAACATTATGGTTCTCTAAATAACATTGATGTTCGTGATATTATTACTTATCGTACAAACGGAGCGAAACGTTAGGTTGCTGTGTTTTTAGGTCGTTGTACTTAATGTGTTCTTACTTTTTGTATATTCTTTTCCGTATGGAACCTTAGGCACGGCATACTGCCAGTACCCAAGGTACGATATGGAAAGGAATTTACCAACAGTTAAAAAACAATAAGCATAAAAAACACCCTAACGTATCGTTCCGTTTTCTTTCGTTCACGATCAGTAAAGTTCAGTCATTTTACCAGAACCACCACCACAGCGTCTAATACATTTGATACAAGAAAATTATAATGTTCTTGTAACATCTGCACTGATGATAAGCCTGCAGTGGCTTGGAAACTAGTTATGGAAGAATATAAAAGAGCAGCTGGTAACATTTTATGCCAAATAAATCGGCAAGTTTATACTACAGTTTCGTCATCAAAGATTGACATATTAAGAAAAGAAAGGCTCAGTTGTTAATAATCATCAATAAATTTTGTAATTACGCCAGTGAAGAACGATCTGTTTAAATGTTAATTAAAAGACACCTTCTTTAAGTTGTTAAGCCAAGATCGCTGATAAAATATATTTATTACTGTTTACCGGTTTCGATGATTTACATCATGATCCTCAGAAGGGTTTCTTATACTTAAGTGAGAAACATATTTTATCTTTTAATCTGATACGACGACCCATTTTGGAGACTATATTTTAATATGTTGACCATGCATTTTTAATCATTTTACTCTTTATTTGACATGTTCTCCCAAGTGAAGACCTTGAAGGCTCTTCTGAAGATGATGATTTAAATACTCAAAAACGTACAGAGTAATAAATATATTTTATCTGCGATTTGGCTTAACAACCCAAAGAAGGTATATTTTTATTGCCATTAATAAATTGTTACTAGGGTTTAATTTTTTTAATTTATGACAAATTATCGTATTTTCCCAGCGCGATCGTGCCCAGTATCTCCGCGCAGACAATGATTCGCTCATAGTTCCAAGCTCAAGCAATAGGACGTCGGTTCATATCCGCCTCCGGGCAACCAAATTTTGGTTTCCGTGATTTCTACTGAGATCTTCAAAACGGCATCCATCTTTTTGAAATCAAGGAAATATGGCGGGAGAAATTATTTAAGAGCAACTAATGTTAAACCTTTTTATTTGCGTTACCATCATCCGTAGAAAGCACACAAATATTCACTTCTTCATTGCTTCCAGACGCGTTTCATCTTTTTTAGTTTTAGGCATCGACAGTGTAGTGTTGTATAATGTTTTGTTTTAATATGTGATATTTGTAGATTGCAGAAAGTTTACGTCTAATTTTTTATTCTTCACAGCTTTTATGCTTTCGTAAGTAATGATTTATGTTAAAATATCACACATGTCAAAAACAAAACTGTATTATTCTAGTTTGAATTGAAAGGTAGTCTCTGTTGAAAATTATTATATTTATTTTTCTTTAACGCGTTTCGCGCTTTTGGCGCATCATCAGAACACTCAGAAGCAGCTGGATGGCATTAGTTGGTGTAAAAGCACGCGATGCTCAGCATTTTGGACTGGATAAAATCACATCAGTAGCGTTGTGATGGATAGGTCCGCGTTCACAGAATGAATATCGATGCATCACATGAGCAAACGTTACTGGGCTGACATCTGATGGTCGGATGGCGTGAGAAAACCGCAATATAGCTAAATGGCTGTAATATTTAAGTAAAAACCATAAAAAGTAGAAATGGCTAAACCTGCTCTAAAATATATGGTAGAAGATGCTGCAGCATTGGTGTAACCAAAAGAGTTTGAGAATGCAGAAACACTGCTGATTAGCGAGATGCACACTCTTCTAGAGCACCACAATGTTTGTCAAGACACTGTGCTTCCGGAAATTCAGAAACAAAGACACGATTGCAGCAGTGCATAGCTTGCTGGCACAGAGGAGGCTCCACAAATTTGAACTGACTCCATTGGCAAACCTGTGTCCAGAAAACCCCGAAGAAGCTAAGTCGCTGATTCCCAGACTGCAAGGGCGATTTGAAGATGAGGAACTTCGCCAGATACTGGAACACATTCAGGCAAAGAGGGGTCTGCAGTGCTCGAGTATGGAGCCCCGTGGACTGCGCGGATTTGGCGGCCGGCTGCCAGAGAGCAGTTAGTTTAACTCACGTGGTGATTGTTCTCTAAAACAAAGTTTTCTGTGTGCCGTTTATCTTCTCTGACAGGATGTTTTTGGCATTTGTTAAGATGCTTGTGTAAGATGTTTTTCAGTTAATATTGTCATTTATTGCATTCATATATTGGTCATCTGAAATTAGTTTGTGTAACTACACCCAATGACACTCCTTGTGCAATAGAATAGTTGTGCAGCTGAGCAGTAAACAAAACATACAGTTGGAAATGTAGGAAATGTTCTAATGTTTGTTAAGCTTAAGGGACTTAACTGCGGGTTTATCAGTCGCTATCGTTTGGACGCCGCAGCCGAGCTATGTAACACAGGTAAAGATACAAAGAACTAAAAAACAATAACAGTGAGTTTTTCTGAAGTAGAGCCTAAAACTCTAAACGAAGTCACATTTACACTAGCATACTGTTTTGTGCGTAAACTTTTATTTCTTTAAGATTTATGTAATATTATCCCCTAAAATCTAACACTTGCAGTTCGCATGCTTTCTGTAGTCAGTCCCCTAGATAACCATATGTTCTGTAAAACTTAGCAAATGAAATTCAAGAGTTTCAACGCACGGTAAAGACGACCGCCGAGAAGACACGAGCAGGCACTTTGAAAAAGATAATCACAACATAGATTTCAGCTACAGCCTTCGTCACAAACTACCCCCCCCCCCCACACACACACACATACACAAACGCGCACACACACTCATACAATGGCTCAGCCAGAACTCACGCATTCATTATCGGCATCTCCGGCTGTTACGTGCTTGTCTGCTTTTCAGCGATCGTCTTTCCGGTAAGGTGCAACCAAGGTCCGCAAATCAACGTATCTTCTTATTGATTTCCAATCTGGACTTCCTATTGTTAACTAAATGTGATGAAATATGATTAGCTAACAATGAATATGGGTAATGCTACGTACCTTTCACCGTAAAAATATTTCCAAACATGGCCAGTTGAGCTTCAAATATCTGATTTTTCGAGCATGGGATCACGAACACGAAATATGTATCACTTCTCACGCGTTTTTTCTCGATGTAGCCAAAATTCTTAGCATTTTTTACACTGATCCACTACACGAATTATCCCTCTTTATTAAAAATCAGCACGTATTAATATAGGATTACTGCAGCTTGGAATAAAACGAAATCAATGGTTACAACCCATCGACTTTGCCCAAGGACATTATACATAGTGCACAGATCTAACAACACAAACATAGTCCAAAGATAACAGACTGCGCGTTTCCCTATCTCTGCCGTGTTGTGGTTTGAAACCAACAACTAAAATTGCCCCGAGTCACGCGACTGAGTTTTCGTCATTATGAGCAACTGTTTTTATCATTTACAGGTGAAATCAAGCGTTCATTTTAGTAGTAAAACTACTTCCCGTATTCCTATTACACATGTAGTAGTAAAGGCAATGTAATTTCGTCTTAATATTAATGCAATGATTGTTGTGTTGGCATCACTGACTGTAGCAAAAGTCTTAAAATATAAACGATTGTACTCTATTTAATCGGGCATTAAGTATGCAATCATATTTCAGCTCTTATAAAAGCATAACAAAACATTTCTCATGTATTGTTGAGGAATCGTAAGAAAACTGATGCTGCTTGTCGAACTGGTATTTCGGGTTCTACTCGTGTGTCAACTACAAACTAAAGGACTCACAATACAACGAAAAGTTGTATTGCTTGTAAAAAGAACTGCCAATACGTTTCATCTAAGCACATATAAAAACTGTAGGCAACGATTGAATATTTGCAATTGCGAAGAACTAACGCAGACTTCATTAATAAATGTGTAATAAGAATACGGAAAGACGTCGTATTGTTGAAATCTACGCTTAACTTACACTACAAAAAATAAGAACTGCAACTCTCAGCTCCATTTCACATTACTCGCAATGACGAATACGGTTTCCTGCCCCGAGTCACGTGACTTAGATGTTGGTTTCAGTATAATAACGTCACGCACAGTCTATTACATCTTTGGTCTATGAACACAAACATCTGTAAACTCGAGAAAGAAATATAGAGATTATAAACAAACCACGGAAAATGGTGTACTAGCACAGTCTATGGACGAGTTTCCACAAGCATGAATTTCTTACACATGCATTGCCCCACCTTAGCCTCCAAATAATTTGGAGGCTAAGGCCCCACCACCACCCATACAAGTCAACATTCACATGGAAACACAAAACTTGCTAACTAACGGGCAAGTTATGAGAGTTTAAAGGCGCTTAACTTTCTTGCACGATGTAGCGTCCCCGCCATTGTATACGAGCTTCAGCAACTACCGATAGGTGGATCTGCTTTCATTCTGGCCTAGTTCGTTGTAGGGTTGAGCAACACTATTCTTTTTCAGGAATCGATTCTTGCGATTCAATGCCACAATGTGAATCGATTAGTACGATTCTTTATAGTCTTCAATGGTACGATTCTTACAGAATGCCTAAACGTTCTACATTCTGCTCATAGATGCCATTGGAATCAAACCTTGTTTGAATCTTTTCCTACGATTCGTTCACGATTCTTTCTGGTTTGCGATGGCACGATTCTTACAGAATTCGAAAAAGGAGACAATATGGGTATCGGAATTTTAAATATTTCTGGAGCATGAAGTTCAGACTTAAAATAAAAACCAGGCAAAGCCATTCGATTCAACTCTCGCAAATTCTCGAGAAAATAGTCTTTGAGGTTTTGCAAGTGGATATAAATACATAATGTGGTACCAAATATTTCTGCTGTCAGCGTAGCTCATTTGGTTGTCAAAACCGTTAATATAGGTCATGTAGTTCGAAGCTTGCTCCAACCTTATAATTGTTCTACGTTCTGTGCGAATACTTCAGCCATTGAAAGATACATTTCATTAAATGTATGGTAATTAACACATTCCTAATCGTTGTGTTGTGTTGTGTGTTGTGGTATTCAGTCCGGAGACTGTGTTGAAGCAGCTCTCCACCCTACTCTATGCTGAACAAGCCTCTTCATCTCCCCATAAAAACCGTAACCTACAACCGTTTGAATCTGCTTATTGAATTCATCTCTTTGTCTCCCTCTACGGTTTTTGCCCCAAACACTTCCCTCCAATGCTAAATTGACGATTTCTTTATGTCTAAGAATGTGTCCTACCAATCGATCCCTTCTTTTAGTCAAGGTATACCAGAAATTCCTTTTCTCCCCAATTCTGTTCAGTACCTCCTCATTAGTTACATGATCAACCCACCTAATCTTCAGCATTCTTCTGTAGCACCACATTTCAAAAGCCTCTATCCTCTTCCTGTCCGCACTGTTTATCGTCCAAGTTTCACTCCCATACAAGGCAATACTCCACACAAATACCTTCAGAAAGGACTTCCTTACACTTGAATCAATATTCGATGTTAACAAATTTCTCTTTTTCAAAAATGCTTTTCTTCCCAATGCCATTCTGCATTTTATATTCTCTGTACTGCGACCATCATGTGTTATTTTACTGACCAAGTAACAAAACTCATCTACCACCCATATTGTTTCGTTACCTAATCTAATTCTTTCAGCATCGCCTGATTTTCTTAAACTGCACTCCATAACCCTTGTTTTGCTCTTGTTAATGTTCATCTTATACACACCTTTCAACACACTGTCCATTCTGTTTAATTGCTCTTCCAGGTCCTTTGCTGACTCTGACAAAATTACAATGTCATCGGCAAAACGCAATATTTCTATTTCTTCATCCTGAACTTTAATTCCTTCTCCAAATTTCTCCTTGCTTTTCTTTATAACTTGCTCAATGTACAAACAGAAAAACATTGGAGAAAAGGCTACAAACTTGTCGTATTCCCTCCCCAACCACTGCATCCCTTTCATGCCCTTCAACTCTGACAACCGCCGTCTGGTTGTTGTACAAGTTGTAAATAACTTTTCGTTCCCTAATGTAATCGGCATGAAATACTTATTATGTAATATCACGTAGTTTCAGGAAACACGTCTTTATAGATAAACTTTAAAAATCAAAATCCATCTTCAAGTACAAAATTTTATACGAGATTCAAAAAATTCGCAATTTCATAAAAAACGTTTTTTTTGTGTAAATTGGTTTCTTTAAGGAAAGATAAACATAAAAATCCTAAATAGTAAAAAATATTTTCGAGATGATGTTAAAAAATCGCGTTTTATATAAAAGAATATTTTTATAAAATTGACTTTTTCAAAAACAACAACTATGTAATGAAGTCAGAAAGCAAAATCCTCTCTAAATACAGAATATAATCCAAATCGTTACAGCCGTTTCCAGGATACGCGAAATATGAATGTGTAAGAATTGCTCTTTTAAATATATCACATTATATGTAAATTGTATAAATGACGTGAGTGTGTTGCACTGCAGTGCAACCCGTAATAAATACGTAATTTTTCATCATACTTTAATTGCTTGATGTTAATCGTGTGTATCAGCAGCTGTGTATTTCGCTGCGTTTCGTTTCTGTAATCTGTAATTCGTGAGTCGTAATCAACGGCTCACGATTTTAGTTCTGTGTTTGCTTTGTTAAATCGCGTCCTCCTCCTTGACTGCTTTAGGCTTTCGTAATCATTAGTCACGATACGCCAGTTGCCTTCGAATCATGAATCGTTGAATCTTGTAATCGTCAAGAGACAGACGATTCTTTTGAACGACGACTCGTCCGCATCACGATTCGATTCAAACGAACGATTCTATTCGCTGGACAGAGCAGAACACTGATCTAGAATTACTGTTATATATATATATATATATATATATATATATATATATATATATATATATATATATTATATATACACCAAGAGTTTGCGTCAGACCAAAATAATGGCTTTTGTCTTTAGCTAAGTAAATAGATACACCATAAAGTGACAAAATCTTCATAAACGATGAGACGGGAACATCAGTTTAGAATTGAGCTGCTCATTATAAACATTTATAAATTAACACACCACCGTTTTATGGGACAAAAAGAATTGGAAAACATGGAAACGAAGTGTTAACTTGGTGTCGTCCGTAGTATTGCAGAACAGTGCAGTGCAGTGTTTCAGTGCAGACCTAATAATAATTTATCGTTGATCGTTAACATTATGACCAAATAAAAATACGTATGTGGCTTTGACCTTCATAAAATATGATGTGAATATAACAGGATTCAAATCGGCATTAACATAGTGAACTGACTGTTTTGTAAAATAGTTCCAAGGTTGGTTAGAAAATTAAGTAGTGAATTGGTAAAACGATGTATTTTACAGCACTTGCATTCTGTCAGAAACTAGATTAAGCCTTAAAAGCCGAAGTATTGAGACAAAAACCTTACTTTCCACCTAATAGTGCTGCAGATAGTAACGATATAAACCTTATTTTCTGATGTATCTACAAGGAATTGTAGATAATAATTTAGTAATAGTGGTCTTTAGAATGATATGTATTGCAGTGTCTTCAATAGCCACATGACCTACTATGTTCGCTTTAGAGCATACTAATTTACTCATTACACGAGGGTTCATGCAAGTCCCCGTCAACCACAGAGCAAGAACAGCATTAATTATTTATTTCAAGGTCAAAACTAAAGATTTTTCCCCTTACTGTGTTTGTGAATGAGTTTTCAGAAAGCAATTCCGAGGTCGTTGCCAACATTAGCACCTTACACTGCCACTGCCATTACTAAAAGTTTACTCATTATTTATTTTTCCGCTTCAAACGTTTTCTACGAAATTCACACTCTGTATTTAGCATTAGTGCATCTGTTTTTTTCTTCGTCAACTCTGTATAAACTGTACAGCTAAAAGGTGTAAAAGTCCTGCACGAAAAATATCACTACTGGCCATCTTGAAACTTGCGTAAATAACGTTTCCGACGGCGTCGTGTGGAAACGCTAACATGTATTTAGGGAGTGGTGGTAAGACATTCAGGCCTGTTAAAACTCGGCCTAACATACAAGTCGCAACACTCACTGCAGTGAATGTTGTTACCAATTGACAGTTGCAACGACACTAGCGCTCCAAGTGGTGGGCAAGGAGCCGTAAGAGTAATGTTTGTTTATAATTACTTTAATTAATTGTCTGTGTAATTAAACAAATAGCTTCTGCAATTTTTGTGTTCCAAGCATTGGTAAAATAACGAAATACATAAATAATCGTAGAATCAATATAAAAACAGCCGTATTTCTCCGATTTCGTGATATAAACAACAACTTATTCAGGAGGAAATATTTGGGAATATGTCTGCATTTTGTAGCACACTCCGCTGAAAGTAAGAGAATATGTGACAGGCACTTTCTTTGACTTGTAAAACTTCGATATGGAGTGTAAGGATTCGAACATTTTCGACTTCACTCGTATTTGTTATAAGCGCATATACTTTTGAGTGTAGTTACAATTGCTTACAAAACGAATGCCTTTAAGATTCTGGTAGTTTGTGGTTCAGATGTAGCAACAATTGTGGAATTCGTTTCTGCTTTGTTGGGAAGCTGTTTTTCTTACATTTCGATGTTTTATTGTCACTTTCGTGACGATTTTCCTACGGCTACATCTGCAGTGGCTGATCTGGTACAATACATAATCAAGGTATTGCATACCATATACGTTTACTATGTTCAACACTTATTGATATGACTGGAGTTGTAGTGAAGAAAGAAACCTTGACATTTCTGAGTGGCAAACCGACCTCTTTCTGTAGAAGGTTGGGTCATTTCTGTTGTTTATTATTAATTTCTTGTTCTTAATAGAAATCTAAATTCTTCATTAAAAAGTCGTAAATTTCAAGAGAATTCTTAAACTGTCCTGCAATGTACCGTTTCATGTTTGTCAATGGTTCTTAGGTAACCTAATAAAGAAAAATATGGAGTTATTTTCTAATTGATACAGATTTTTATAAGCAATGCACACCTTCCCTGTCGTAAAAAGTATGTTAAAATCGATTTAAACGATTCTATTCACTCTCATCCGATTTCGTATTCAGGAATGTACCTTGCCAGCCGCTTGGACCTCTGCTGGTGTGGCGTATAACAAAAATTATTGGGAGTGTCGTGACTGTATATGTTAGACTGTGGTACTGGTTATACAATCGTAGCGATGTAACGAACAAACAAATGTAGGACAAACACGCATTAAACTTATGTATAAAATAAATAATTACGAACACACAATTCGGTAAAATTTCACTTACGGCAGCGGCGTCCTAGTGTGCAGATGTTGGCAACGACCACTAACTGCTCTTTATGAACCGAATCACGTAGAATAGAGGGAATAATCGTTTTTGTAAACAATGAAAGAAATAATAAATCCTCTCCCTGCTCTATGGTTGACAGGTTTTTGTTTGTAGTCTTGTCCGGTCAGTAAGTTAATAATCCTCGTAAAGGGAACATTTCTTTGCGTCTTTTATTATTAACTCATACCTAATATCACTCAATAAGGCAGTTAACATATTAATTTTTCTGATTAATCTCGATAACAATCAAAATATTTATAATATACAATCAGTTGCTAAACAAATTATCATCTATTACTAAGACATGACGTCATAGTTCCAAAGTAATAGGTTTATTTCATGCTTCAGTTGTAATCCGCACCCACTTATACCTCAAATCGCTCAGTGACTCGAATCGATAGGATAAAAACAACAGCCAACCTGAAAAAAGCATGTCCCGCCAACTGAAATACGGTACGCGAACTACACTACTGGTCTTTAAAATTGCTACACCAAGAAGAAAAGCAGATTATAAACGGGTATTCATTGGACAAATATATTATACTAGAACTGACATGTGACAGTTTACAGTTTCACGCAATTTGGGTGCATAGATCCTGAGAAGTCAGTACCCAGAACAACCACCTCTGGCCGTAATAACGGCCTTGATACTCCTGGGCATTGAGTCAAACAGAGCTTGGATGGCGTGTACAGGTACAGATGCCCATGCAGCTTCAACACGATACCACAGTTCATCAAGAATAGTGACGAGCTAGTTACTCGGCCACTGACCAGACGTTTTCAATTGGTGATAGATCTCAAGAATGTGGTGGCCAGGGCAGTAGTCGACCATTTTCCGTATCCAGAAAGGCCCGTATATTACCTGCAACATCCGTGCATTATCCTGCTGAAATGTAGGGTTTCGCAGGGATTGAATGAAGGTTAGAGCCACGGGCCGTAACACATCTGAAATGTAACGGCCACTTTTCAAAGTGCCGTTAGATGCGAACAAGGGTGACAGAGATGGGTAACCCATGGCACCCCATACCATCATGCCGGGTGATACGCCAGGATGGCGATGACGAATACACGCTTCCAATGTGCGTTCACCGCGATGTCGCCAAACACGGATGCGACCATTATGATCCTGTAAACATAACCTGGATTCATCCGAAAAAATGACATTTTGCTATTCGTGCACCCAGGTTCGTCGTTGTGTACAACATCGCAGGCGTCCCTGTCTGTGATTCAGCGTCAACGGCAACCGTAGACATGGTCTCCGAGCTGATAGTCCATGCTGCTGCAAACGTCGTCGAACTGTTCGTGCAGATGGTTGTTATTGGATCGCGACCAACGCGAGCAGCAATGTCGCGATACGATAAACCGTAATCGCGATAGGCAGCAATGCGACCTTTATCAAAGTCGGAAACGTGATGGTACGAATTTCTCCTCCTTACACGAGGTATCACAACAACGTTTAACCAGGGAACGCCGCTCAACTGCTGTTTGTGTATGAGAAATCGATTGGACACTTTCCTCATGTCAGCACTTTGTAGGTATCGCAACCGCCGCCAACCTTGTATGAATGCTATGAAAAGCTAATCATTTGCACATCACAGCATCTTCTTCCTGTCGGTTAAATTTCGCGTCATTAGCACGTCATCTTCGTGGTGTAGCAATTTTAATGGCCATGATTGTAGTTACATTAAAATGAGACTCCTGTAAAACATATGACCTAAGTGAAAGTAATGCATAGGAAGTGTTGCAAATTAAATGTATCGAAGCCATGTAACAAAAGAATGAAAATTGTAATAGACACAGAATCTAGAAAAATATCCATGACTCGTTATAACCTAGACATGTAATGGCAATGTAGTATTAAGGCGTCAACAGAACAATACAAACAAGCTTTAAAATACATTCCATTCAAAAGATTTCTCACTGCAGTTATTGAACAATTTCATGAAAATGGAAAAAAAACATAAAATTTCTTCAAAGTATGGTTATTAACCAGAAAAATATTAGCATCTATCCAATGGACATCACCCAGCACGGTAACACCAACAATCCTTCCACGGAAAGAAGAAGAACGTCACCCGAGAAGGTAGGAAAATACCATAAATGTGTTAAAGAGGCATGCGATATATATTTTATTTTCACAGAAAAGGACTGGCGCCAAGAAATGTGTATGCACCTAACTGTACAACCCACAAACTGAAATTATGAGAAACTTGCTTACTATAATATGAAATTGTCATAAGTATCACTCAAATAAGTCAATCAATGAAATTTTCTTATATGTTACCGTATTGAAGAGTGATGTGTAAATACGTTTTAGAGTAATTATTTATAAAAAGTGTTTTTTTTATGTAAAACAGTGAAATATAAATAAGTGTTTTGAAGGAAAAGCGGAAAGCCCGAGTTAGAGTCTCGGTAACGTGAAAATGTTTGATTGTTTTCGTCTCCCTGCAAAAGACGATGTAAAAAAATTCTATTTCATTATTTTGTTTGTTTAAAATACTGCTTCACAATTACTGCTCATTTCTGATATTTTCGAAGCATACTGGAAGTCTCGAAGCAATCACAGTGTCATAGAGTTGCAAATGTCAAATTAAATGATACCACACAGTAAAGAACTATTCAGACTGGTTTGGAAACTTATTGGCAACAAAAAAAACTATGTACAATTTTCAGTAGGGCCAAATTATGAATTATAGTTTGAGTATAAACCTTGGACCGCAAAGAAATCCAAATTAGAAATTTAATTACTTTATAATTAAAATGAGTGAGTCGTCTCCGTTGCAATTGGTAACTGTCTTATTAAGTCCAACTGTGTGTTGGCATTAGCGCATTATCAGACATAAACAATAAGCAAAACGTTACAGCTCGTGGGCGTCAACCTAGCGGGAGGCAGACATAGAAACTACAAAGGTGAATAAATGATTTTTTAAAGTTTATTTGGTTAACGTGATGTCGGTGATCTCCATTTAAAGTGCTCTTTAGAAAAACGAAGCGTCGCAGTTTCGAAACCCGGTCAGATCACGTATTTATTCAGTCTGAGTTAAAGGATGAGATAAGTCGCCAAAAGCGACACGTGGCTAGCATTCCACGATAATCTATAGATCCCTTTTACATCACCACGATTCTAGGGATTCGTCAACCTTCAAATGAAAATGGAAGCATATACAAAAACAAAATTTCGGTTACGTTTATTGCTCATGAAAACAGAAATTGACAAGTTGCAAACTAACCTAGATATTCTGAATTTGTGTTCCTGATTGCAATATACAGCGTTACCCAGATTGCGGCTTGATAGCTCAGTGGTAAAGTGCCACACTACAAATCCAAAGGTCGCGGGTTCGATACCCACAAGGTCCTAGGATTTTTGTCACTTTCCACTTCTTTCACCGCTGGCAGTGTTGCTAATGCGAAAAATACCGAGTAGCACCTTGGTTCGGAACCCACGTTGAACTTTAGGTCCCCCTGTAACTGGCTGGGCAAGTCAGTTCGACGGTCGGAGGAAGGCAACGGCATACCACCTCCAAAATAGAACCATGCCTAGTTAAGCGCTGTGGTGTTCAAACCAATCTTCGGATTGTTGACTCCTTTACGTTTACCCAGATTACCTGGTAACAAGTCCTCTTGCACTGGTGTATGCCTGTATTCATCGTGGCATACTGTCCACTAGATCATCTTGGTCCAGACTGTTTCATTCCTCAACGGCAACTCGGCGCAGATCTTTTAGATTGGTTGGTGTGTCGGCTATTCCAAAAACAGCTCGTTTCAATGTGACCCAGGCATTTTCGATAGAGTTCATGTCTGAAGAATATTCTGGCTATTCTAATATTGCGATCAGGGCCATCTTCTAGTTCTTCATCACCTAGAAGCTTTCTTCTCCTTCCTGCCCTTTCTTTTTTTTCTATTAAATTTAGCTGCATACTGAACCTTCCTTACTCGCATGTTGTCCAGAAGCTGAAGATCTCTGATGGTGTTGATACTAGGAATATTGCCCATATGAACATAACTGAATGAAATAACAGAATCACTGACTTTTTATGCCAATAAATGCATTCTCAGGAACAAGTCCATAGGAGGTTCACAAACTCACAGGTCGTTGCAAAGACATTGGTATCAACGGAAAGATCAAAGATTCTACAATTAATGAGCGAAATCCACAGCCTTCTATATTAATATTTTCGGAAATGTGGAAATTTAAATGTGTAAACATCGCAAGTTGGGTAATTTTCCTGGACGCACATATAATTTAGAAAAATGAAATAAAAATACTTCCTAATAGAAATTCTTAACAAATTTTGTACTATTTTAAGCAGAAAACGTCAAATTACTTTATAAGCTTAAAACCGGAAAAAATGATTTTTTAAACTATTTTGCGGCATTCCAACTCCCCTTTAATACGAATCCCTCACCAAAAAGATGTAGATACGCTTGCACTATACGTTAGATATCGCCCCTGTATCGTATATAGCCGTTTGAGTGCCTTCAACAACCACCAGTGGTGTACGGAGGTCTTACATAACGCCACCCCAAAACATCAGAGAACCACCACCTTGCTGACTCGCTGCACGGTGTACATAAAACATTCAGGATGACCATGCTGACTTCAGAACCGTCTCCTACGATCGTCTGGGTGAAGGCAGGTGCGAGTCTCATCTACGAATACCATTTGATACAACTTCTGACGAGTCCATTCAGCATGCCCATCTGTACCGCGTTGTATGGTGTCTATGTGTCAAAGATGAACCTCAGCATGGTCGTCGAGAATGAAGTAGTAGATCATGCAGCCTATTACATACAGTTTGAGTCGAAACACAACGCCCTGTGGCTGCAGGAAAATAATTATTCAAGATGGTGGCGTTCCTCTCAGGGTCAACTGCTGTGGTAGTCTTTGGGCGGCCAGAGCGAAGTAGGTCATCGACAGTTCCTGTATCTCTGTATCTCCTCTATGCCCCATGTCTTTCCACCACCTCCCCCATCCGCCGTTTCCTTACATTTTCATGATAATACAGATTTCACTTGACGGCTCAACACAGAAGTTTTATCTCAAGTACAGATAGTGTTGAGGAACAGTGGACAAAGTTCAAAACCGTCGTACAATATGCATTAGATGAGTATGTGCCTAGCAAGGTCGTGAGAGATGAAAAGGAGCCCCCATGGTACAACAACCGAGTTAGAAAACTGCTACGGAAGCAAAAGGAACTTCATTTCAAACTTAAACATAGCCAAAGCCTTGCTAACAAACAAAAATAACACGAAGCGAAATGTAGCGTGAGGAGAGCTATGCGAGAGGCGTTTAGCGAATTCGAAAGTAAAGTTCTTTGTACTGACTTGGCTGAAATCCCTAAGAAATCTTGGTCGTATGTCAAAGCGGTAGGTGGATCAAAATAAAATGTACAGACACTGTGACGAAAATGGTACTGAAACAGAGGATGACACTCTAAAGGCTGAAATAGTAAATGTATTTTTCCAAAGCTGTTTCGCAGAGGAAGACTGCACTGTTGTTCCTTTCTCTAGATTGTCGCACAGATGACAAAATGGTAGATACCGAAATAAATGACAGAGGGATAGAAAAAAATTAAAATCGCTCAAAAGAAGAAAGGCCGCAGGACCTGATGGGATACCAGTTCGATTTTACACAGAGTACGAGAATGATTGATTTGATTTTTTCTGGAAAGCCAAAACAGTCTTGGTCCAACCCGCCACTGCCTGCACTGAAACTAAGTTTATTGTGCGGTATCGCTTCCTGTATATCTAGTAAAGCTAACCAATGCCCTTGAACAGCGCAAGGAGTCCCTTTACCAGTTCTTTATTAGACAATTTCTTCGGGTCTGGTTGTCCCAAATGTTCTGTGCATTTTACTCTCCAGTGCAATGCATTCGAAGATTAGATGTGATGCAGTTTCATCAACGTCATCACAGATCCTACATTTAGGGTCCTCTTCTGTTATTCCCATTGTATGTAGGTGTTTTTTAAAATTCTCATGGCCTGTCAGCAATCCAACCATGAGTCTAATCCCTCTCCTGTTCAGACCCAGGATTGCAGAGCTTCTTTTAAAACATGGCTTTGGCATCATTACCTTGCCATGTTTCTGTTGATGGACTTTGGTCCAATATTCTACGTGCTGTCTTTTGAGCCAGTTACGTAGCTCCAATTTGATCATTGCCTTGGTGATTGTCAGGACAGGTTCCGGTCCAATAAATGGAGTCTCTGCCTCCATCCTGGCTAATCTGTGGCATGTTCGTTGCCACTGATCCCCGAGTGGCCAGGGACCCAAAATAGGCTTACTCTATTGCTTTCCCCTAGCTCCACCAGAACCCTGTGACATTCTGCAACAATTTTAGACCTTGTTGCAGGAGCTGCAAGTGAACTCAGGGCTGCCTCGCTGTCTGAATAGACATAGATGCTATGATCTTCGTAGCACCTACGCAAATTCTCCTCCATACACGCCCTGATGGCAGTGATTTCGGCCTGGAATACTGAGGCCAGTTTCCCTAGAGAGATGACGCCCTCCAGTCTTGGTTGCACCCCGTATACCCCGGCCCCAACGCCTTGGTCTGATTTTGACCCGTCAGTGAACCAGACAATATCCCCCATACGGTGTCGAACTATTTTCTCCCACTGCTCCCTACTTCCAATTGCTATATTGAAAGGCTTGTTGAAACAGTATGGGGTTATAATATAGTCGGCTGGCATTTCCCCAACCTTTCCTATATTTACCTCACTTATTATTTTAGTGTGTGAATCCGGATATCCCAAAGAGTTCCAGTTGTTGCCAGTTTTGCCGGCCCCGGTGGCCGAGGGGATTGAGGCGCTCCAGTCACGATCCGCACGGCCACTACGGTCGGGGGTTCGAATCCCCCCTCGGGCATGGATATTTGTGCCGTCCTTAGTTGTAAGTAGTTCATAAGTAGTTTGTAAGTTTAGGGACTGATGACCCCGTAGTTAAGTCCCATAGACTTTACAAACATTTGAACATTTGTTGCCAGTTTTGAGTCTGTATGCACCAGCCGCTGCCTCCATGTAAGGAAATGCAGTCCGAAAACAAAGGAAGTAAGTTATAGTACACTTGTTCGCCCACTGCTTGAATACTGCTCACCGGTGTGGGATCCGTACCAGGTGGGGTTGATAGAGGAAGTACAGAAGATCGAACGGTGAGTAGCGCGCATCGTTAAAAGATCATTTAGTAATCGTGAAAGCGTTACGGAGATGATCGATAAACTTCAGTGGAAGACTCTGCCCTGTAGCTGCGGGAAATCCTATATCTGTCAAACGTGTCGCACGGTGGGGGACAGATGCGTTGAACATCGACGACACGCGCGTCTGGACCAGCCAGAGAAATCTGCAATGGCTGAACACTTCCTCCGTACACGGTACAGTATAGATTAGGAAAATACCAAACTTATTTTGTCGACGTGCTCGTACTGGGATAGTGTTATTGAAGAGGCGGTGCAAATTCGCAGCTCTTTAAATCTGCTCAACGGGGACACCGGCTACCAACTCAGCACAGCATGGAATTCTGCACTGAATCTACTAAAATCGCGAAGACCACCGGATGAAACGACTGCGTGTACAGATGAAGAGGCATCGGTAACGAGATAGTTTTATCCGTTGACAATGGCGAGATGGACACAGGGCAGCTTGGACACACACTATATCGGCATGTGGCTACCAACAGTGGGTTTTGGGGCGCTTAGCATGTGAACCAAAGGCCTATATAAACAACATAGACTGGCCACAGCGTCGCCATAGTTGAGGCCAATTGGAAAGGTTGCCGCCATCTTTGAGAACGTCAGTGTCACGCCAATTGACACTGGGCGTCTGCTTAACGCTGAATCATAGGTTGTATATAAATTATTGCCAGTCTCAATTTTTCCTTAACTTCTGGGCGACTTATTGCGGAAAGTAATTCCCACTGCAAATAGCATTTCTCCTTTACTATTGCATCCTAAGTGTAATGTTTACAATCGTCGAACTGCTACATTATTTGCTGATGTTACTACAATGTCAAATTTCGTTTTTATTTGCCGACATATCTTCCCTAGAAATACAGGAAAATTTCTTTAAAAGATTTGATTACCTTTATTCTGCCTGTGATTCAAATGATGTTTCATGCCTTGAAGTACCTTACATTACGTATTTATCATGCTATCCACAATTAACTTTTTTTCTTAGTACTCTCCTTACAGCATTTGGTTTCTGTAGGTGCTCAGGAAACGAAAATATTGTTGGAATGTCATTTGCCAGTAGTCGATTTCGATCGTTGGTAGCATACATGAATTTTTCTTCAAAATGTCACGAGCATATGTAACTACAGGCTGCCACTTATCACGCCTAATACTAGCAACCAAAATGTTCAAATGTTTGTTAAGCTTATGGGACTTAACTACTGGGTCATCAGTCCCTAAACTTACAAACTACTTACGAACTACCTTATATTAAGGACGGCACAAATATCCATGCCCGAGGGGGGATTCGAACCCCCGACCGTAGTGGCCGTGCAAACCGTAACTGGAGCGCCTCAGTCCCCGCGGTCACCGCGGCCGACTACTAGCTACCCATTGGCTTAGCAACTCTTTGTTTTTCGAAGGAAATCTGTATAAAGAATAGTTTAATTATAGTTCATATACCTAGGCTACTAACCCTATGGTTAATACGCATTTTTTACACTATATAAACAACTGTCAATACATTGAAACACACCAAATACAACCGTCATCTGCCTAGCTTTCTGATGGTCGTGAAGTAAACATAATTTTGAAACAAGGTAGATGCGAAAGTTAAGTATAATGAATGTTTATAAACAAATACACGCTGATACACAACGACCTATATGATTACATATCTCTTTCTTTATACCTACCTAAAGTAGTTTTTTTACTGCGGTTTCTGCAGTTGTCCGCTGAACATAAGCTGGGCATGATTTACCTCTATTAATAGCGCTTACACGTCAGTTTAGATTACAAACAGAAACGTCTTCTGCCTCAAACTGACGTTCTCAAATATGGTGCCTAATGTTGCTTAGTGCTGCCACCCAGAGCGCTGTAGCTCGCCTATAACCTCTCTATGTTGTTTATATACCTCTTTGGTGTGGACAGATCAGCGCAAGTGTCGAAATGTTTACCTCATAGTCCAACAGGTGATGCAGCTGGCTCTTTCGTTTATGGATGCAGTACGGAAAATCTACAATATTATTACCATCAGATATAGAATAACAAATTAAATGAAATTTAATAAGAAGCTTTTACACATGCTAATAAAAAATAAAATAAAACTAAATTATCGCAACAGTTCATCTTAAACGAAACTTCCCAAAATCATTCCTTGTGCGCTATTGGCCACCGTTTTTGGCGCGTTCACGCATGCGCATTCCCTTCTTTGTATGCTTTAAATAGAAATTCGTCGGTCACGGCCCAGCAGTTTGTCCATCCAACACCGTTTGGGCCTGCGCGCTGCCGTGCCACTTCATGCAGAGGAAGTCGCGATCGCGTAGCGCACTGGCTGGCCGATGGGGCACAGCCCACTGTCTCACATCGGCCAGCCAATGCGCTACGCGATCGCGACTTCCTCTGCATGACGTTGCACAGCAGCGCGCACGCCTTCTCTTTAGACGGTGTTGGTCCATCGCACCTGAAGATATCAGCCAGATGTACTGACAATAACATCCGACGTCTCGCCCGAGAACCATATTTAGAACAGTCTTACTATTAGGCCTGAATATTACACTAGTCTGTAATATTGTCTTTAACAGAGGACATGTTGCTTTTTTCTTTTTCAGAAGACAACAAATATGTTAAGGCCAAAAGACGCTAAAATGAAATAACTTGTACTATATGAAACAATAAATCATACAGTTTGTGTCCTAAAATATTTTACAATAGCAAGCGATCATGAGACTTGTAAAATTCAGTCCAGAAATAGAAAAGCTAGAAAATAACAGGCGTGAAGTTTCATTCTAAATTAACGGACTGATTCAATCAGATTCGTTACGAATGTTCTTTACCATCACGAAACAATTGCTATGGGGGTAAATACCACCTACGACACATTGTTCACTTCCTAAACGATGAAGTCACAAAAAATGTCATCATTCAACGCGTCAATAACGAGACTTTATTCATCCATTATTTGACAATGAGAGCACTTAGCTACTTGTAACTACACTTGATTTCACATATTTAGCTATTTCTCGCTTAAAATCCCTGTAAAAATGATGAAAGGGAAGAAGTTAATCGCTTACTACTTTTCCGCCGTTCCTGCAGTAACATTACGCCATTCAGCATGACGCTACGTTTCATTACTTCTTCTAGACTACTAATTATACTCGCGAGATTTTTGCAGATATATACACACATACCATTGAAATGTACCTTCGAAATTATATCGCAGTATGACAGACATAGTTCATAACATATAAGGTCATAAACAATTAGGTTCACCAAAAACCGCACATCAAGCATGATGTTTCTGTATATTATCTCTTCGCTACATTTTCGATATGGTTTACAGACAATATGCACATTTACCACTGAACGTATCTTTTAAATTATATGATGGTAAGATACATACACTGGACAAAACAAATAGGTGATCAATTGAGACATCTTGGTTCTGAACACTGTCATCGGCAGAATGAACTACAATAATTCGACGACTTTCTGTCGGTTCTGCGCAATAGAGACAACATCATTATGGCAACGGAGATAGTGGAGCCGCGGTTGAGTAGCCGAGCGGTCTAAAGCGTCTCGCTGCGGAGCGCGCGGTTGCTTGCCGTGGAGGTTCGAGTCCTCCCTGAGGCATGGGTGTGTGCGTTGTCCTTAGGTTAGTTTATCTAGGTTTAAGTAGTTTGTAAGCTACGGACTGATGACCACGCAGTTTGGTCCGACAGAATTACAAACATTTGAACATTGGAGATAGTGGTAATAACAGAAAGTTGCTGTAGAGGGGAGTTGACTTATGGTTACTCTACCAAACGAATTATACAAGCAGTTGGGGTCAGATATTGTAGTGAGCATGTAGTGCAATGCAACATCAAGCCGTTGACTGAGCCGTGGTTGCTCTTCTCTTTGCTCCAGCGCCATTTGACTGTCCGACGTTGTTTTGTTGCCAGCGATGAGTAGTCTGCCTTCTTTGTTTTGTTGAGGACACTTTCCTTTTAAGATAACTCTCTCTCCTTATTTCACCTCCGGTAGTGCAATGCAACAACAACAGGAGCTATGGTATTGAGAGACATAGGAACGTTGTAAGCGGAACAGAAACAGAGGGAGGTGGCCGCAGCTACTGGAGTGTCCTCAAGTGTAATTTCCAGGACCTGGACGCGACTTCAGACAGCAGGGACCGTTAAAAGAAGGCAAGATCGAGGTCGTCCACAGTTAACATCAGCTAAAGATATCTTCCGTTAACAGCCTGTCAAGAGAGGAGGTAAATGCGTCAAAGCTGCAACGCATCCCCCAGGAAGAAACAGAACGCACAATATCAGCTCAAACAGTCCGTATTAGCTTTCGGGAATGCGGTCTCTACGCACAGAGGCCTATGGTGTTTGTCCCACTAAATCTACGACGTTTAAAGCGCAGAAACGTGGCGGAGGAACATCAGGATTAGAGTCGTAAAGTATGTCGCAGGGTTCTGTTTACAGACGAGTCAAGATTTTGTGTTCAGCTGCAGAATCGTCGTTCCATCATCTAGAGAGAACGTGAAACTCGGAACAATCCTGCTTATGTGCAGTAAAAATCACCATATTATGGTGGTGGACGAATATGGTTGGCAGAAGTCGGTATTGGGGTACGTACGGACCTCCATGTCGTTGAAAATTATGCATTGATTGCTCAGAGGAGATACTTGGACCTTTTGCTGTGCCCTACGCTGGAGCCATAGGATGTGGGCTCCTTATGGTAGATGATAACGCTCGTTCCCACAAAGATTCACTGGTGGACACCATGCTTGAAGCTGATGTAATAGATGAATGTAGTGGCCAGCTTGCACACTGGATTTAACCCGACTGAGCATGTCTGGGATACACTTGGCAGACGCGTTGAAACCAGACCAGCGCCTCCACAAAGGTTGCATATCTGGAAATTGCACTCATGGAACAATGGCCAAATAACCTTATACTGTCCATGCCACGCAGGTGTATAACTGTACTGGCCGTCCGAGGTGATCACACATTATATTAGAGGGCAACGAGATTGACCTTTTTCACTATTTTGGCTGCCCTATGGTGTCTAGTTCTAAGTTAACGCCATTTAAGCCTCAAGTTAAGAGTTGAGACAGCAAAATATCGTACTCCATCACACAAAATTACAGCTGTTATCCAATATCTCAATAAAATATGTTACCATATGTCTCCTGATCAAATGTTCAAATGTTTGTTAAGCTTATGGGACTTACTGTGGGGTCATCAGTTCCTAAACTTACAAATTACTTATGAACTAACTTAAACTAAAGACAAATCATACATCCATGCCCGAGGGAGGATTCGAACCTCCGACGCGGGAGGTCGCGCGATCTGTAACGTGACGTTCCAGACCGCTCGGATACACCCCCCGCGCTGTCACCTGATTTCCCTAATTGTTTTGAGCAGTGTAGTTCAGGAGATATGACATAATAAGGATTGAGCTGTATGAATACGAAACTGAAATAGATAGTGAGTCGAGTAGAAGGCGAGAGACACAAAGGAAAGGAGTCAGACTAAAAAAGAATTAATACAAAACCGGGGAACGCCGAGAGCCATCCGATATATTGGTAATAACATCCAAATACCCGCATATCTGTCACTTTGTACAAAAATAAAATAGAATCATTGTGAAAAAATAGTTTGTGTACAACAATTTTATTGAATATGTACACCAAGTAAAATAAATATGATAATTTTATAATTTATTTGCATAAATGTTTACTCAAACATCAGTAATATTGAAGTATCAAATTATATAAGACTAAAAATACTCTTGAAAATCTGTGTAAACTATCAATGTTCAAATATTTGTAAACCTCTTGGACTAAACTGCTATGGTCATCAGTCGCTGGACTTTCAAACTACTTAAACTAACCTAAGGGGAACACACACACCCATGCCCCAGGGTGAACTCAAACCTCTGAGACTGCGTTTAAAGACAGCGGTGCCACCGCGCTGGAGCAACCGCTGTGGTTTTGCGGAGGCACCGCTTATCATTCACACAGCAGGTTTCTCAGCCGCAGCTGCTTTGAGCACCCTGTTCCCACCTGTCGACCAGACAATGGCGCACCGAACAGCCCCATTAGCCGCCGTGTATGCGGTTTGGAAGTGCAGCCGCAGCGGAAGGGCCGCCGCCGTAGCCGCGACTATAAACAGGGCCCACGCTGCCTTATGAGAAACAGCGCACTGACAAACCGCCGCGATTCCTCCGCCGCGGAGCAACCGCGGGCTATAAACGCGGCCTTAGAGCGCCTGGCCACGCCCCCGAGACAAACTATAAATGACTGAAATCTCTCGCCTAAACTCCCAACATCTCTGATTTTGTATCTCGCACATTGTGGGAAGATAAGCAGTAAATCAGAGACCAGGATAATCAGTGGAAGCTGTTAGAGCCGTGGAGGAATGGCCGAGCTTTCTAAGCGCCTTGCTGTGAACCGCGAGGTTGCTCGCCATAGGAGGGCAGAGTCCTCCCTCGGGCATGATTGTGTGTAAGTTGTCCTTAGGTTGGTTTAACTTCGTTTAAGTAGTTTGTAAGCCTAGGGACTAATAACCAACGAAGTTAAGTCCCATTGATTTACAAACATTTGAATTGAAGCTGTTGGTAATGGAATTTGTTGCTCATGCAAGCAGTTAAAATAATGTTAATGTGTTTTTATACTGTAAGTGATCGTGGAGAAAGTAAGGAAAAAGAAAAAAAGAAAAGGAAGAAACTTTCTTTCACCCATTTGATACAACTGTTCAATTTTTGGAACAAAAGTTTCGAATTTTTTTTGCTCAGGAATTCTACATGCTCTTTGATTTTACATAAAACTGTCAGTTGCAGTGAAAGCATCTTCAGAGCAAAATTGCTGGTGCTGTAATAATTGCTGTTGATGGAAAAATGACTTCAAAGGGAGGGTGAGTTGGTTTCTCCATAGTTCTAATGTGACGTATCAGTACAAGACTGATAGTGTGGATGTGTTATTTCTTCATATCAGTTGTTAACAATGGGTCATATTGCATTATAGCAGAGTGTTCCATTACTGGAACACTGAGGTTGAATGTGGACATTAAAATATCTGCAAACTACTTGGGTTTTAGGTTATTAGTAGAGGGTACTAAATTTTCTGAAGCTTATTTATACTTAGGCTGTATCCACCTGATGACGCATGGTTGTCAGATCAAGCCGAGCGTGAAGGTGATATAAATCATCCAAGTGGAATCTAGCTAAGATCTGTTGCTGAAGCAAAGGTTACAAACCGTTCTGATAGAAAATTATTACCCAAAATACTCGCTACCGTGACAACTGCATTGTTACCATCGCGTAGTTATTGGAGACAGATTAAACTCTGATTTTTTTTTAGTAAGGATGGGGAGATATTTAGGGAAATCACGGAAACCTAAAATGTGGATGATCGGCGATGGCTAGAGATGGATTTGGAGCACGGCCCTCCCGAATGAGAGTCCACTGTGTTACCACTGCGCCACTTCGTTTGGTTGCTAGTATGAGACAATACAAGAAGAATACGACAAAACGATGTCAAACTTGAAAAATTCCTTTCCATGCAAATTGTTTTGCACAGTTTCATACAAACTGGAGACTGAACTCACTAGCACAGTTTAAGTTTGTATATTCCTTATTTGATTAGGCAGTGTGAGGCACTTAAAACTACATTTTGGAATACCTCTTCGAGGTACACCCATGAACATAAAACTCGATCCCGCCCCTGCACCACCCCCGGGGGTGAGAGGGGGTGACTTTGAGATCTTGAATAGGAATTGTTCTTTTAATTGCAGATTTGGATTCTCCATTAAATAATATGCAACTTCTATCTGAAATATTAGATGGCGCTGTTGTCGGCAAAAATTGAAATGAGTTGAAATTTGATGAAAAACATCAATATATGAAACAAATACATATGAGATTAAGAAAATTAAAATACAGTTCTTGATATTTTTGCGCTATCATGTAACACATCCCACAACGGAATGTAGCATAGGCTTCAATGATTCGGACTGTACACATATCTATGCAATTGTTTCACTAAGGTATTACAAATGTTCAAATGTTTGTAGATCTTATGGGACTTAACTACGGGGTCATCAGTCCCTAAACTTCGAAACTTATGAACTAGCTAATACTAAGGACGGCACAAATATCCATGCCCGAAGGGGGATTCGAACCCCCCGACCGTAATGGCCGTGCAGACCATGTCTGGCGCGTCGCAGAGCGCTCGGCCACCGCGGCCGGATATGTTATTATAGAAAAAGAGTAGGTATCATTTCTTAGTACTTAGAGGCTCTCGGAAATATTGAAGAAGCTTGTCAAATGTATTCTAATCTGTTCCCTGTTATGGGAGTTCCTTCTGCAGAGACTTTTCGACGTTTTTTCCAACTGTTTACTGAACTTGAATGTGTTAAACCTAGAGAAAAAGTCCGACCGCTGTCTGAGACAAATGGAAATAACAGTGTCAATGTTTTAGTAAGTAGTAAGAAAGTAAGGAAGCTTTTGAGACGCTAAGAAATATATGTGTAGGAAATAAATTAATGATAGCCGTGGTTTAGAAAAAAGATAAAGGACCCAGAGGAACAGCAGAAAAATTGAACTTGATAATTTTGTATTGTCATCGTCATTTCGGATTAGATTCGTATTTTATGCGCTGTCATACCTTTCATATGATATCGATAAAATTTTACACACTTTACACAAACGAGAGCAGTGGCTCTGTTTTGATAATAATTGCTACGGTCCATGGCAGCGGGTATTTCTGCCTTCGACAGTATTTGACCTATCACCTGAAATTTGTCAGATATATGTATATTCCCTTGCAGGTGAGGGAGAAGATGAACAGGGAGAGGGACAGCAGGAGAGCCGGCCGCGGTGGCCGAGGGGACTGAGGCGCTCCAGTCACGGTCTGCACGGCCACTACGGTCGGGGGTTCGAATCCCCCCTCGGGCATGGATATTTGTGCCGTCCTTAGTCTTAGCTAGCTCATAAGTAGTTTGTAAGCTTAGGGACTGATGACCCCGTAGTTAAGTCCCATAAGTTCTACAAACATTTGATTTGAACAGCTGGAGACTGGTCGACAGTGGGGAGGTAATGAGAGTGGGATGGATGGGTGGAATGAGATGGAAGAGGAGGAGGCTGATGTAGAGAGAGGAGGGAGGAATATATGGACTAACTCTATATTGGAATAAATGAATACACGAGCAACGTCCTTTTTTCAGCTAGCTAATACAGTGAGAATCACTAGAGAACAAACAGGAAGGCAAGAAACAGGCATAGACTTGGGGGGGAAATGATGGATGAAAGGAATGTAGGCTGTATATCCAATTCGCATGTTTATTTAGCAATTATGAAGCATTTCCTGGTTCGCTAGTTATTAATATAGATAAACATCAGAATAAATGGCCAACTAGTGAAGAGAAAAGTAGTATATAGTTGCCTCGGTATGAACATCGGTGAAAGTCAAAACTTTCAAGTACAGTTGAAGCCGTTTGTCAGAACGTCATTAGAAACCTGAAAAGATATAAGTGGTCAAAGACGCTTTCAGCTGCTTTCCTGTGCAATTAAAGCGCACCAAAACGCAATCTTTATGTGAACTGTCGAGAAAGATAACAAACAACAGGCTTTTCAGCGAGCACAGAGAAGTGTACTCTGGTGCCTTGTAGATGGGCATAAAACACCATCCACTGTCGTTGCTGGTCGTGATATACTTGCTACCTACCGCAAAAGAGGTGCGCAGTATTTGCTCAAAAAGGGCGTATATTGTAAGTTAAATGAGATATCGGGCACAAAACCCACGTCGCATTAGGAAGTAAGGCATGCATTGATGGGTAATGGCAAGAAATGTGGGACAGGATAGGAACCGGGAACAGAAGCAATTAAGTTTATCTTTAATAAAATAAATAAATAAATAAAAAATAAAAGAAATTCTCACTTTTTACGAAAGAGAGAGATCAGTACTCTACTACTCGAAAACTTGATAACATTCCAGATACTTAAAGGATAATCTATATCTATAAATGTGAATGTCTGTTCGATGTACGTTTATCACGTCTGAACCACAAGACATAAAGAGCTAAAAATTTGTACAGTTACTAATGTCTACCCGGGGAAGGCTTTAGGCACGGTTTTATGGCGATCGGATATTTATTTATCTATATTTATAAATGTGAATGTCTGTTCAGTGTACGCTTATCGAGTCCGAACAACAAGACGCAGAAGCTTAAATATTTGTAGGCTACAGTTACTAATTTATACCTGAGAGAGGTTTTAGGCACTGTTTTATAGCGATCTGATAGATATTTAGTAATTTGAAGAATATAACACGAAATGTGGAACAATAATTACTCTTTGAAAATTATATTTACTCTTTGAAAATAGTTTTATTGGTTGAATTGTTGCTTGAGGGTTGATAATGATAAAAGGATGGAGTATATTGTAATGGAAAGTTATCGGTGTATATAAAATTCTATGTGTGTGTGTGTTAATATTTCGCTCTGCAGCGAAAACTACAGAACGCAAACGAATGGTCTGTGTGTAATTGTTGCCCGAAGTCTCCTATTGTACACCATAGAGTTCCATGCCGATAGCTATAAGGGGGTGGAAGATATGGTGGTTCAAAGTGGTCAAATTATAAAATAATTCGGACTGAAGGCCAGCGATGACGTTTGCGACTCTATAGCAAGGAGGTTACATACAGCGAAACGTGATGCCACAGACCATATCTTTGATCTATGCGTGCTACAAGTCTACAGTTCTTTCTCTGTAAGGATAAGCATACGAATAAGGAAATATAAGGATAAATAAATAGCTCACTACTGAAAGATAGCTTATCTATCATAATGAACCAACACGCGAGCGGAGCCGCCAGCTAAGCTAGTAGGCCTATATAAGGAAAAAAGGAGTCCGTCTGAGTGTAAAGATGAAACGAAAACCAACGAGATTCCAGCAGGCGCGGAAGAATATATAATGTAATTTTACATCAGTTACATTCTTAAGGTCAATTGGGTACGGTAAATGTTACAATAGCGAGAGTAGGGAAGTTGCCTAACAGACATCTCCCAGAAATGAAAACAACAAAGTAATTTAAAAGTAAAAACCTCCAAAACTGAACGCATTGATCATAACAAGTGGCATTTGTGTAGAAGAAAAAATTGTAGGTCACTTCTTTACACCTACCTGTTACAAAAGGACAGTACACTACGACACAGTCAAAATTGAATACAGCGAGCAGACACGTCAGTGACCGAAAGGACAATTCATAATTCGGTGAGGAGGAGGGAATTAAACACGAAGCAGATTTGAACACGGTACTCATGTTTCGCAGTCCATTAACGTGACCACAGAATCAAGACGTTCATCTCTCCACGGTTTCTATTTTAACATACAATGTAAACTTTCACAGCCGGTGTTTCCTTCAGGTTAAAATTCCATCCCAGACAAAAAAGAGATCCCATGAAAATCTTTGTGAACAGAGCCAACAAGATCTGCGAACTAGCTTACTTGCAGTCGGCCTTCAGGAAGAATGTATATGACAACAAGGAGATTAACCGAACACTCCATCAGAAAAGGCAAGAATCCAGAAGTACTGATCAACATCGGCAACCATCTGGAAAAGTTTTCCTCCCTTTCATCTTCAAAATTACAGATGGAATCGGCAAAGTTCTGGGCAAGGACGGGATAGAAACGACCTTCAGACCTACAAAGAAGATCAAAGAATGTTTAAGGTCGGCAAAAGATGCACGTCGCCCCCTAGCAACATCTGGAGTATATAAAATTTAATGCAGCTGTGGTCAACTATATAATTGGTATAACGAAAAGAAGTGACAACACCCGTTTAACAGAACACGAAAGGAACTGTCGTCTCGGAAACACCGAAAAATCGGCCGTAGCAAAACATGTTTTTCAGTATGGAAATCATGAAATAAAATTTAATGAGACGAGCGAATTTACAAGAACATCACATTACTATGCACGTATTTATAGGGAAGCTTTCGAGATTCAAAAACATCACAACAATTTTAACGCCAGCTCCAGCTGGTAGAACAGTGGGCTGCTGACAATGCCGTCCGGATCATTGCCGACAAAACGATGGCCATCCTTTTCACAAGACGCCGCCCGGATCTACGTGATCGCCTTGTCCTCCATGGTCTTGACTTGCCCTGGTCGGACAGGTTGAAGTATCTCGGTGTATTGTTGGACCACAAACTACTGTTCACCATTCACATCCGCGAAAAGAGGGACCTTATTAGCCGGCTGATACATTAACTTTACCCCCTCTCGGCGAGTCGTAACTTCAACACCCGTACGAAATATCGGCTCGTACGGGCTACCATTCATCCGGCCCTCCTCTATGGATGTCCCATGTGGCGCGTTGTCAGCTACTCTGGACTTCGGCCCCTCCAGGTGCTGCAGAATAGATGACTGCTTGATCCTCGGCGCACCGTGGTGGGCTCGGGTGCGCGACATGCACGAAGAACTAGACCATCCATCCCTGCGTACTTCTATCGTTGAGCATACACGCAGCCTGGTAGACAAAATCGACCTGTTTCGCCCACGATCTCGGCACTTGGAATACGTCGGAACTGTTGCCCCTGAACGATGGCATCACATTCGCGTCCCCCGAGCCATCATCGAGTTACCCAGTAACTCCCACGCTTGCTGTCTACGATCAGCCGTCGTCGGGGCCAAAGGACTCTTGCCCAGCGCCCCCAAAAAGCCATAAATAAATAAAGTTAATGTTCTCCTTTTACCTTCCAATAAGGAAGCCCAGCCCCTCAGTGGGCCGCACTTCCCTCCCACAAAACACACACACACACACACACACACACACAAAGGCACACTGGCAGTAGCCGGAAGACCTCTGACGATGCCGCCCGTAGATGGAGACGAAACGTCAAGAAGTCTTATGCATGGACCACGACCTCTCAGCCGGGACGTTTTACCAACTTCTATTTTGCTTTTGATATGAGAGCTGTTCTTTTCGGACACGTACGAAAGAGTAGACACTATTCATTGACATTAGCAGAGGTAGAGTGGCCGAGCGCTGTAAGGCGCCTTGCTGTAGAGCGCGCGGTTGCTCGCCGTTGAAGGTTCGAGTCCTCCCTCGGGTGTGTGTGTGTGTGTGTGTGTGTGTGTGTGTGTGTGTGTGTGTGTGTTGTTCTTATGTTAGTTCAACTTAGTTCAAGAAGTTTGTAAGTCTAGGGTTTTTGTTGACATTAACGGCACAGACACCATATTAATAATTGTATATATGCCCCTAACTGGCAATTGACAATGCGGTCGCATTAATATGCTCGATCCCTTGCGGAAATCCAGTACAGGCTGCGAGCAAAGGGAAATAATGGACAGGGGGCACTACCATCGTAGTGTGTTACAAGATGAGATCTTATGTTGTAACGGAAGCGTGCCTGGATAGCCTGATTGGTTAAGGCGACCGCTGACCCGAAGCGGGAAAACCGAGTTTGAATCCCAATCCAGCATAAACTTCAACTTTGCCTTTGGATTTTTTCATTGCCCTGAAGCGATCGAAATGTTTAAATATTTCGAATATTATTTTGTTTCTTTTTCTCAGATTCCTACACTTCCTGTTTTCATGCTTGGTCTCTGTGTTCTGTTTCTGACGACCCTTCCACTGGGCCATCTTAATACAAAACCTGAAGGCGAGGGGGGCGGGGAAGGCGTTGGATGAGGAGTTTTCTTTGTAAGTACACTGCACTGCACATTCTACAGTGGTTTAAGAGTGAAGACGAAAAATCCCGTTTTAGATACAGACATTTTCCTGCAGTTACTTCACGCTATCGTGAACACGTGTATTTAAAATAAATAAGTAAATGAAACAATGTTATTAGAGGTGAACTAAAAAAATGACTTTTACAAAAACCAAAAAGCGGGAACCGTAAAGTGTGTCTTTTTCTGAAACTTTTTTTTCCACATCCCTTCCGTGATCAGGAGGCAAACTTTCAAGGATGACATGTCACTATGACATGGAACCCTTGGGTAGAAACAACTGATTTGAAAGAAGCCAGACGTGTTGTGGGGTATAGTGTGTTTAAAATTAAATGCGACTTTTCACAGGTCAGTGCGGAGTGAGTGGAGGGTCTCTTAATTGCCACTGTGTTGTGAGCGCGCCAGCAGGCGGTAACATCAGGACTACCTATACGCCACGGTGGAGTGGCCGAGCTGTCTTAGGCGCCAAGCTGCGGAGCGCGCGGTTGCTCGCCTTCGGAGGTTCGAAACCTTCCAGGGGAGCGCGCGCGCGCGTTATGTGTGTGTGAGTGTGTGTGTTGTCCTTAGGTTAGTTTAACTTACTTAAAATAGTTTGTAAGCATGGGGACTAATAACTAAAGAAGCCCCATAGATTTACAAACATTTGAACATTTGACTACCTTTATAGCGAGCCGAAAGAGTCGGAAACATTCTTTGGCGTTACGGACACGACAGTACTGAACAGTGGACATTCCTTAGCCATAAACAAATGACAATAGTGAACACCCGATACCACGTAGTGCTGTTTACCCATGAGGTGTCAACAAGGGCACCTTACCAACCGAACCTGAGGAGGCGGGGTGGGAAAACCCGATTCAAAAATGTTTGTAAATATATGGGACTTCTTTTGTTTTTAGGCCTTAGGCTTACAAACTACTTAAACTAACCTAAGGAGAACGCACACATCCATATCCCGAAAGAGACTCTAACTTCCTTCGGCGAGCAATCGCGCGCTCCGCAGCAAGGCGCCTTAAAAAAGTTCGGCTGCTCCACCGCCGCGAAAAGCCGACTAGCTATTGGTGTTACCTAGGCAACGGCGTCCTGTCACCTACAGCAAGCCAAACGTCGAAACATATTATTTTTTAAATATAACTCTGAAAATGAAATTAGAGGATCTAGGTATCACTGTTCGTTTTATATTCACATTACGACTTATCTTAGAAGATCCGTTAAGGAAAGGCAAACCTACGTTTTTAGCATTTGTAGATTTGGAGAAAGCTTTTGACAATGTCGACTGGAATACACTCTTTCAAATTATGAAAGTAACAGGGGCCTTTCCCCAATGTTGTTCATTCTGTACATTGAACAAGCAGTGAAGGAATGCAAGGAGAAATTTGGTGACAATTAAAGTTCAGGGACAAGAAATAAAAACTTTGAGTTTTGCCGATGACGTAGTAATTCTGTCAGAGACTGCAAAGGATCTTATTTGTGTCTGTTACGGAAATATGAAAGTTCTTCCTTACATCTATCAAAATAATATGGACATTTGAGAAAGTCCCCTACTCTCACATTTTGTTGGGAAGTGTAACTACATAGTTGCAATATCGTTTGCAAAATGATCCTCGAAAACTATGTCGGAACTCATAAATGCTAATATCATGTTATTAAGTCCCAAATTTAACAGCAAACAAACACGTTCCACTCGGTATCCCAATGAACAAAATACGAGCGTACAAACATATGGCCAGCTGGGTGACTAGATTCAAACAAAACATAGCAACTAAGTACTCTAACCTGAAAGTAACAAGTGGCGTTCCCAAGGGGAGTGTTACAGTACTGGGCGAGTAACGTAAACCGCTTTTGTTTCGTGAACGATTACACATATGGAAACACGGTTTTTCGCAGATGCCAGAGCGTCGAGCAGCACATATTTTGCCGCGGTGGAGTAGCCGAGCGGTCTAAAGCACCTCGCTGCGGAGCGCGCGGTTGCTCGCCTTGGAGGTTAAAGTCCTCCCTGGGGCATGTGTGTGTGTGTGTTTGTCCTTAGGTTAGTTTACCTAGGTTTAAGTAGTTTGTAAGCTACGGACTGATGACCACGCAGTTTGGTCCGATAGATTTACAGACAGACAGATAGACAAACAGAGCAATTTTTTTTTATTTATTTTATTTTTTATTTTTGTTTGTTGAACCGTTTCAGCTCCGGTATCAACTAAGATATTGAAGCAAGTACTTTGGTTTAATGAATCCCCTAACTGTTTATAACTGCATTCAATAGCTCTTAAGAAGAGAATTACAGTAATTAGTGTTTGTTAATATTGACGAAGAAACATGACGTACACAAATTCGAGAAATGTTCTAGTGTGTATTTGAAGGCACGGTGACCGGAATCGGCGTAATCAGAGCAAACACCGCCAAGCGGAGCTCTCGTGCTACGTAGCGTCAAATTTGACTGTCGACTTGTCTGTACTGCAGACTGCTTACTTCCGCTTCAGCATCCATTCAAATGTTCAAATGTTTGTAAGGCTTAAGGGATTTAACTGCGGGGTCATCAGTCCCTAAACTTACTAACTACTTATGAACTACCTTATTCTAAAGACGACACAAACATCGATGCCCGAGGAGGGGGGGATTCGAACCCCCAACCGTAGCGGCCGTGCAGAATGTGACTGGCGCGCCGCAGACCGCTCGGCCACTGCGGCCGGCAGCATCCATTGCGTGCAGAATGTACCCGATTGATGACAAGTTAGATATGTTACTTTTATATGGTGAATGTAAAATAAATGCAGCGCATACTATACAGCGCTATAGGACTATCTTTCCGGATGGCCAATGTCTAACGCGCAAGGCAATTGCGCGAATCATGAAGACGCTAACGCGGACAGGCTGCTACAAAGTCAAAACTAGAACAAGAAAGAAGACTGCAACTGACAGAGAACACGAAGAAGTTGTCCTGGCTACGACACTAATGAATCCGCACAGTGGTACGAGACATATTGCCAAGGAATGTGGAATCAGACAGACGAGTGAGCCAGCCGCGGTGGTCGAGGGGACTGAGGCGCTCCAGGCACGGTCTGCACGGCCACTACGGTCGGGGGTTCGAATCCCCCCTCGGGCATGGATATTTGTGCCGTCCTTACGAATAGCTAGTTCATAAGTAGTTTGTAAGTTTAGGGACTGATGACCCCGTAGTTAAGTCCCATAAGCTATATAAACATTTGATTTGAACAGACTAGTGTCGTTCGCATCTTGTATCGCGCACTCGTATCATCTGTCACTATATCAGGCTCGCGGCGATCTTGATTTCGAACGTCGTACAGAATTTTGATCCGTTTGCCCTTCAGCAGATGAAAGACGACACTACGTTTTTTCAACGTGTGATATTTAAGGGCCCTACACACGATGCGATTTATTGTGCCAATTCGTTGGTCACCAGATAAATTGGGCGGTTTTAGGCGCTACCTGACAAACTTTCTATGTCGGTCGCTTGGTTGTGCCTGACCACCCGATCTCCGATTTTCCCTCCACTTCACCCGACAAATTGTACAGTGTGTCGCGCATCCCGACCAACTTCCATGCCTGAGATCGTCTGCACAGCGAACATGTGAAAACAAAAACAGTTCAACAAACAAACACCTTAATAGGGTGGCGCTACGTGCAGTTGGTCGGAACGTGTGTAGGCTGCTACCAATTGGTTGGTACGTTGGACATCTTGTTGGTCGTATTATAAATCTGAGCATGTGTAGGGGCCTTTACCGATGAAGAAACGTTTACGAAACGCAGTAAGTCGGCCGCAGTGGCCGAGCGGTCTGCACGGCCACTACGGTCGGGGGTTCGAATCCCCCCTCGGGGATGAATATTTGTGCCGTCTAGTTCATAAGTAGTTTGTAAGTTTAGGGACTGATGACCCTGTAGTTAAGTACCATAAGCTCTACAAACATTTGAACATTTTGAACCACAGTAATGTAAATTTGCAGAACACTAACTAATGAGCAGCCGAAAACCCAAATTGGCTTCGTCAGTTGCAACATCAATGGTCGTGGAGCGTATACGTATGGTGCGGCATCATAGGCATTTGTGTGGGGGGACCTTACTTGGACATTCGTACGCACACTTTCTTACTAACTTTCTGCCAGTTCTTGTGGAGGAGGTACCACTGGATGTTCGTAAGTGTATGTCGCTGCAATATGCCGGATGTCCAGCGCACTCCTCCGGTATACCAATGCAAATATTAGAGGAAATTTCCTTGACTTTGGATACGACGAAATTCTGTAGTATACTGGCCTGTTGGTCCCCAGATCTGACCCTAGATTTCTTTCTTTTGAGGAGGGGAAGGGGACACTAGGGATTGCAATGCAGCACTGTTTTCAATCCAGTTGGATTTTTGCTGGATTGCCTTCACTCTAGCGGGATCCCCGCAAAGTTTATTATTTTTTAAGTCAATAAACATTCTTTGTTATAATATAATATTTATTAAAAATCACAAAAATCAACGATTTCTTACTGCATCTGTTAATTAATTTGCTGTTTGACCATTTCTTTATTAACAATAAGTTCAAAGACAATAGCAAATGTCAATATTTGCTAATTTTGTGTTCTTTATATTGCAGTTAACTAAAAATATTACTTCTAATTTTCATGAAACATAACTATAATCAGTTTTATTTATTGAGAGATTTATAGTATCACATGAGTTTAGTTTAAGTTAACTGTCTTAATTTTCTTACTAAAATAAACATTAAAAAAGGTTATAATTTTATAAATATAAAATAATAAGTCACTTCTCGTATTGGAAATATGACCTCAAAAACATATAACATCAATAGATTTATCTCCCAATCAAATCAGATCGTCTGCACAGCGAACATGTGAAAACAAAAACAGTTCAACAAACAAACACCTTAATAGGGTGGCGCTACGTGCAGTTGGTCGGAACGTGTGTAGGCTGCTACCAATTGGTTGGTACGTTGGACATCTTGTTGGTCGTATTATAAATCTGAGCATGTGTAGGGGCCTTTACCGATGAAGAAACGTTTACGAAACGCAGTAAGTCGGCCGCAGTGGCCGAGCGGTCTGCACGGCCACTACGGTCGGGGGTTCGAATCCCCCCTCGGGGATGAATATTTGTGCCGTCTAGTTCATAAGTAGTTTGTAAGTTTAGGGACTGATGACCCTGTAGTTAAGTACCATAAGCTCTACAAACATTTGAACATTTTGAACCACAGTAATGTAAATTTGCAGAACACTAACTAATGAGCAGCCGAAAACCCAAATTGGCTTCGTCAGTTGCAACATCAATGGTCGTGGAGCGTATACGTATGGTGCGGCATCATAGGCATTTGTGTGGGGGGACCTTACTTGGACATTCGTACGCACACTTTCTTACTAACTTTCTGCCAGTTCTTGTGGAGGAGGTACCACTGGATGTTCGTAAGTGTATGTCGCTGCAATATGCCGGATGTCCAGCGCACTCCTCCGGTATACCAATGCAAATATTAGAGGAAATTTCCTTGACTTTGGATACGACGAAATTCTGTAGTATACTGGCCTGTTGGTCCCCAGATCTGACCCTAGATTTCTTTCTTTTGAGGAGGGGAAGGGGACACTAGGGATTGCAATGCAGCACTGTTTTCAATCCAGTTGGATTTTTGCTGGATTGCCTTCACTCTAGCGGGATCCCCGCAAAGTTTATTATTTTTTAAGTCAATAAACATTCTTTGTTATAATATAATATTTATTAAAAATCACAAAAGTCAACGATTTCTTACTGCATCTGTTAATTAATTTGCTGTTTGACCATTTCTTTATTAACAATAAGTTCAAAGACAATAGCAAATGTCAATATTTGCTAATTTTGTGTTCTTTATATTGCAGTTAACTAAAAATATTACTTCTAATTTTCATGAAACATAACTATAATCAGTTTTATTTATTGAGAGATTTATAGTATCACATGAGTTTAGTTTAAGTTAACTGTCTTAATTTTCTTACTAAAATAAACATTAAAAAAGGTTATAATTTTATAAATATAAAATAATAAGTCACTTCTCGTATTGGAAATATGACCTCAAAAACATATAACATCAATAGATTTATCTCCCAATCAAATTCTTATAGAACTACATATGTAGCCACTAGCGGAAAAGGCTCTTTCTGCCTCCACACTTTTTAGTTTGATGGTTAATAAATAGTCATGCAACAAACTTCCGTTTTACTCCATCAGTTTCAAATGGTGAGATTTCTTTTTTAAAATTTTTTGTAGTCTTCCTCCGCTCCAGTTTTCAACGGGTTAGTGTAATCGTCATTTTCTTATTTCAGCTGCATTTCTAATTCCTCATGTAAAGTTAAATTATCTGCATCTGTATCTTCTCCAAGTTGTACATTTTCAGCATCATCTTTAATGACTTGTTATAAAATGTTTTCCACTTCTTGTCGTAACTTATTCTTTTTCGGCTTTACAAATGTAGGATTAGGCGTGTTCAATTTTTGGTCAATTTTTTTATTTTTTTATGCTGCAAGTAAATTAACATTTTTATATCACTACGTCTTTCTTTCACTCGAGAACGTAGGGCCTCGGATAGCTCATTGTTTAAAACTGTGTGTTGCTTCTCCAACTTCTCTAAAATAAATCTAAATGTTGTGTCTGAAGTTATCAGGGTAGACAACGCGATGCAAAGTGAATTTAAGGCGGCAAATTTCAAAGAATTTGTGTGATTTTATGCTTACAATTCCTAAAATTATGCTGGATTGCGGGTTCCAACTTTGCTGGATTGCAATCCCTAGGGGACACTCAAAGACGCTGTCTACGACGAAGCTCCAACCACTCCAGACACTATGCGTTGTTAAATAACCGGAGCATGCTCTAATATATTATCCACTGTGATTACATCTGTTCATCGTTCTTTCGAACCCGACTGGAAATATGCTTTTCAGTCCATGGTAAATATTTTGAATACATGTTCAAATAAATGATAAAATTGTGTTTCTGTAAGATAAGCCTAACTTTTGTCTAAAACCGAAGAACTACATCAATCTCAATTATGAAATTAAAAACCTTATCTCTGGCCAACTTGGGGCGATACTTTGCGGCGACCACAGCAAATAGCAAGTAGACAATATGCCTGACTATCACACAGTCATCAAATTCTACAAAGACACCAACAGCAGAGAAAAGGGAAAAAAGATTGTCATTAAGTTTCTACCGCCGGAAGCAGAAGAGTAGGAGATAAAACAGGACTTGGAACGCCAAGGCTTTCAGCTTACCGTGGTTCATGACTATAAGAAATGTGACCCGGACTCTAAATGAATTCGACCGACGGCGACATACATCGCCTTACTTCTCAAGGACCATAAGCGGGAAAAGATCTACCAGGTTCTATTCATCTTGCTCACGAAGGTGACAATTGAAGACTACGAAAATCGGCTGGGACTGCCACAATATAAACGCTGACACAGACGGGATCATACGATGAATTACTGGTGGATGCCAGCACCCTGGGTCCGTTGTGGGGGCAACCGAGAAAGAAACGACTGTCACCTGAAAGACAGAGCCGGCAAGGTGCGCTGGCTGCAAGGAAACGCATCCAGCCTCCTGAAGGGGCTGCAGCAAGTATCAGAAGGCCTCGCGAAACTACAAAGCGTCACCACCGAAAGCATCACGGCGGAAACCAACGCCTTAACCCACGGCTTCCTCACGAGCAACTATCTGGACTCTCGCACGTACGTGATGGTAAGTCCTTCGCCGACGCAGCAGCTGGAAGGGAACAAGTGCACCGCCAACTTTCGCCAAACCATCCCTATAGGACGTGGCAGAAAAAAATCCTTCTTTTCCGTAGATACTACTCAAAGATTTATCTCCATTGGAAAGCAATTCATGGCAGCACCTGACATGGGTGTTGGTCGAAGCAGCGTCTATTCTGTTTATCGAATTGGGGCTGTTTGCTGATGATGCTGTGGTGTATGAGAGGGTGTCGTCTGTAACTGACTGTAATAGCATACAGGATGACTTAGACAAAATTTCTAGTTGATGCTAAGAATGGCAGCTAGCCCTCAATGTAGAAAAATTTAAGGTGATGCGCATGAGTAGGAAAAACAATCCTATAATATTGGAATACAACGTTTGTAGTGAGCTTTTTGATGCAGTCACGTCGTTCAAATATCTAGGCGTAACATTGCAGAGCGATATGAAATGGAACGAACATGTAAGAACAGTTGTGAGTAAGGCGGACAGCCGACCTCAGTTTATTGGGAGAATTTTGGGAAGATGTACTTCATCTGTAAAGGAGATAGCGTATAAAACGCTTGTACGACCACGTCTTAAGTATTGCTCAAGTATTTGGGACCCGCAGCAGATCAGTTTAAAGGAAGACATAGAAGCAGTTCAGAGGCGATAAGCTAGGTTTGTTACTGGTAGGTTCGACCAATGCGCGAGTGTACCGGAAATGCTCCGGCAAGCTGAGTATAGTACGATCTTGCTGCCACCTACTTACATCTCGCGTAGTGATCACAGTGACAAGATACGAGAAATTAGGGCTCGTACGGAGGCATATAGGCATTCTTATTTTCCTCGTTCTATTTGGGAGTGGAATAGGAGAGGAAATGCCTAGTAGTGGTACAGTGTACCCTCTGCCACGCACCTTAGGTTGGATTACGGAGTATGTGTGTAGATGGCGCATGCACCTATACGACATCTCATCATCTGAATATGGAATGCATACGGCATTAAAAAAACTGGAGGTCTACAAGTTTCGCGAAAAAATATTAAGTCGACATCTTACTTATTACAGAGACTAAACTAAAGCCGCCGATACTTTTCGTGCAGCTACCATGACGTGCTACCGTTGCGACCGGCTCCTTTGTTTGCAGATGACACCATCATTTACCGTTTAGTAAAACCAACTAAAGAACGATCTGAATAAGATATCACTATGGTGTAAAAATTTGCAATTGGCCCCAAATAATGAGAAGTGCGAAGTCGTCCACATGAGTACGAAAAGAAATCCGTTAAACTTTGTTTACAAAAAGGAATGAAGGTAATCTTAGGGTTTAAAGTCCTGTCGACTGCTTGGTCATTAGAGACGGAGCTCACGCTCAGATTTTTGGGGAAGGGCGGAGGAAGGAAATCGGCCGTGCCCTTTGAAAGGAACCATCCCGGCATTTGCCTGGAGTGATTTAGGGAACTCACGGAAAATCTAAATCTGGATGGCCGGAGGTAGATTTGAACCACCGTCCTTCCGAATACGAGTCCAGTGTGTTACCACAGCGCCACCTCGCTCGGTTTTGTTTACAAGATAAATCAATCAAAAGTGAAGGCCGTAAACTCCACAAAATACCTAGGAATTCCTAATAATTGCCGGCCGATGTGGCCGAGCGTACTGCGGCACGTCAGTCACAGTCTGCACGGCCACTACGGTCGGGAGCTCGAATCCCCCCCTCGGGCATGGATATTTGTGCCGTCCTTAGTAGTAGCTAGTTCATAAGTTGTTTGTAAGTTTAGGGACTGATAACCCCGTAGTTAAGTCCCATAAGCTCTACAAACATTTGAACATTTTCCTAATACTTCAGACTTAAACTGGAAAGAATATGTAGATAATGTCGTGGGGAAGGCGAACCAGAGACTACGTTTCATTGGCAGAACCCTTAAAAGATGCAACAGAACTACGGGATCCTTATCAGGTGGGTTTGACGGAGGACATCGAAAGAGTCCAAAGAAGGGCGGCTCGTTTTGTATTGTCACGATATAGGGGAGACAGCGTTACGGAAACGATAAAATATCTGGGACGGGAATCATTACAACAACGGTGCTTATCGCGCCTGCGTGGGCTACCTACGATCTCCAATCGCCAACATTCTCCTCCGAATTCGAAAATATATTGTTGACTGCGTCTTACATACGTAGAAATGATCATTAGAATAAAATAAAAGAAATCATATCTCGAACGGAGAGATTCAGGTGTTCTTTCTTCCCGCGCGCTATTCGAGAATGGAATGGGAGATAAATAGTATAACGGTGGTTCAATGAACTTTCTGCCAGGCACTTAAATGTGATTTGCAGAGTATCCCATGTAGATGTAGATGCAACGAGTGGCAAGTGACCCCTCAACAGAAACAAATGTAAAGTGTTTGCAAATACTAAGACATACTTTGTTGCATAATTTCACGGATGCAGAACAAATACTGGAGGTAGCTACTTCCAAAAATATAAGGGATGGATAAAATAGTATGAACACCATGCAATATACTATATGATATTTAAGTTGGCACCATTGCATATGTGTCAACGTCACTGGTTAACACTGACAAGTGAAACACGACCGCAGTGCACGATTGACGTACTAAGTCTCGGACGTTCCCTGCGGTGTATTTACCTTTTGTCCTGCGACGGCCAAACCGAATGATTGGTGAAATGCGTCATTTCTCAGACCTCCAAAAACTCAATGGTGAATATGTAATGGGAACTGCGACGAAAACGGTAGCACTGTTTGACGTTCACTAACGACAGAATCCTCAGTAATGGCAGCGTACATAAAACAAGACAAAACATCAAGACGGGTTGTGGGCGAAACTCGAAGTTAGCTGACAACTACCGACGAGCATTAGGAACGACTGTGACCAGACAACAAAAAATTACCACAAATGACACCTGGGGAACAGCAGATGTAGGGTAAGGTGGAACAAATTCGATATAGGTACAATTCCGATCGAGGTTTCGCGCCATTCAGCGTTGGTAGCACTTGCCTTTGTGTGGCAGGTTTCTACAGCTCGTCCTGTGTTTTCCAAGAATACACACTATGTTCTACGGAGATATATTTTTTTCCTGTTAAGAGGTACGTGAAGCTACCTAGACTAATACGCTCTTATAAGGGTGACTGGATTCGCTGCCAAAAATGCAATGTTTGGTAATACGAAGTGCTTTTTATGTGGAAGACCCAGTGATCAAAATTGTACAAGTAAGTGATCATAATTGTACCTCGTGTGGTACATTTTCGATTCTGTAACCTATTTTGTGTTTATACTAACATTTGTAATTGTCTAATATTTGTGTTACATACCGGTACTCGTTAAACACCCATGAACAAGTTCATTAGTTAAAATTATTTCTTTTCACAATATATTTCCAATTAAAATAACATTTGTAGGAAATTATGGCAATTGTACCACCTAACACTCTTGATAATGGTTCCAACATCGTCGTCCTGCGGATAGCATAGGGACATAGCTGCCATAGCGCCATTGAATGAAACATCTAATGAGGAATGTTTACAGCCATAAGACTCAGAGTGATACAACGTGTGAAACAAATAGGCGCCAAGCTATGGAGGCGCAATCTTGCTTCTACAGCCAACTGAACGAGTTTGTAAGGGGGTCAAATTATGGCCTTCCGAGTAGTGGTATAGTCCTTTCGGAGACTTGCCATACGAGTTGGACGTGTTACGATGCTGGTGGCAATACTCACGTGTTCTTACATTCTGAACGTCCATCTCGATCGTCGTAAGGGCAGTAGTGGCAGATCTCATCTATATCTACATGCGGTACTCTGCAAATCAAATTTAAGTGCCCGACAGAGGATTCATCAAACCACCTTTATACTATTCATCTCCCATTCCATTCTCGAATAGCGCACGGGAAGAAAGAACACCTTAATCTCTCCGTTCGGGCTCTGATTTCTCGTATTTTATTCTGATGATCATTTCTACCTATGTAAGTGGGAATCAACAATATATTTTCGCATTCCGTGGAGACTGTTGGCGATTGGAGTTTCGTTAAGTAGCCCACGCCGCAGCGATAAACGCCGTTGTTGTAATGATTCCCATTCCAGATCTTGTATCATTTTCGTAACGCTGTCTCCCCTGTATCGTGACAATACAAAATGAGCTGCCCTTTTCTGGACTCTTTCGATGTCCTCCGTCAAAACCCACCTGATAAGGACCCCACACTGGGCTGCAATACTCCAAAAGAGGACGGACAATCGTAGAGTATGCAGTCTCTTTAGTAGTTCTGTTGCATCTTTTAAGGGTTCTGCCAATAAAATAGTCTCTTGTTCGCCTTTCCCACGACATTATCTACGTGTTCTTTCCAGTTTAAGAGCGAACAGCTACTACGGCACAGGTAAGAGGGTTTGTGAGACCAAAAGTGTCAACAGGAAATGTTGCAACTCGTTACTAGCAGTGAGACTACACTATGGTGACCAGACGTCCCATATTTTACGGCATTGTCCCTTATGTACCCTAAGTGTCTCGTTCTCCCGACAAAATAAATACGGAACGTATATTGTCCCGTTTTTTTATTAACCGTTCCATACATTTAGAAATAACGTGTTTTTAAGTAACGACAGCGTAATCAAATGGAGAACAAGTGTGGCCATAATGAAACAATGAAGAAAATTGGCTTTAACTGAAATTAAGGCACGATTTTTCAATTTCTTTGGCTGGTACACGGCATTTGCAGCTTTTCCAACTATAAAACAAGTTCATTGCCAGATGGCACACTGAAAAAGACTGAGTACTTAGGCATTTCAAGTTCTTTTCATGAGACGTTAACCGCGGTGGAGTCGCCGAGCGGCCTAAAGCGCCTCGTTGCGGAGCGCGCGGTTGCTCGCCGTCGGAGGTTCGAGTCCTCCCTCGGGCATGGGTGTCTGTATTGTCTTTAGGTTTAAGGTAGTTTAAGTAGTTTGTAAGCTTAGGGACTAATAACCACAGACGTTAAGTCCCATAAGATTTACAAACATTTCAACATGAGACGTTAATTGACTATATCGCGAAATGGACTTGCCCGTTTCATGTACTGAAACCATTTAACTGTGTTCAACTCAGATATACTCTTCTTTGCAAATCAGTTCAGTAAAGTCTTAAAGCTTCACTGAAGTTTGATGAAAATGTTTGAAAAAAAAAGTGAAGATAACCTGTTTGAGGAAGTGAACCAAGTTAGAAATATATGTGAAGAGAATATTTAATAAACGAAAGGTGTGAAGCGAGTAGGAAACAATTCGTCCCTCGTTTTCAGATTACTTCCATCTGAAGACATCTGGTGGAAAAATTTGCTTCTCGTTGCTGGATTTGTGCTAGCTCTACCTGGCACTAATGCTGCTGCAGAAAAATGTTCATCACAAATAATTTATTGTGCGCGATTACTACATATTAGGTATGCAAAATGCGAAGGAAATGATTATTAAAAGAATTCAGAATACTTCATGTGATAAGTATTGTGAAAATCTATGTGAAAATACCGAACTCCTGAGTGACATACATTCTTTTGCAAAATATATTTTGGAGAGAAATAAGTAATATGTAATAATTACTGTCTTTCCTGCCTGTTTGCATGTTTTTTTATCTATTTACTCGTTCGGTATATACAAAGGCAAATATTCTTTAGTTAATTACAATATTCTTATACAACTATTGTAACAATACAAGGCTCTTACAGTACTAAAATATATTACATATTCTCTCAAGCCACTTTAAGGCCGAGTCACTGTGTATGTCTTTCAGGTTACCATTATAGCCGTATACTTCACACACGAATAATGGTGCATTGTTTGGGTTTCACCACACTCACATTCAGAGCTGTCTTACAGGTCCCATTTCTTCATTAATTGCTTGCATCTGCCAATACCTGTTCTCACGCGGTTCAAAGTTGTCCACAGTTTCCTTGGAAGATTGAATACTTCGATCGTTTTGTTGGGGTCTTCCACCAAATTGCAGTTCTTGTGTGCACTTGTAGTCCATAGCTCTTTCCAGACTGTTTTCGAGTTGAAGTCTTGAAGCTCTTCGCCCGTTTTTCAAAAAGCTGTCCTGGATTTAAGCCTGTTTGTAGCTCTTAGATCTTCGTGGATAGGTAGGTTCAGGTTGCCTAGGATTTTTTGATATGTTTTTATGGCTAGTTGTGATCGCCTGATTTTACGGGGTTCTATGTTGGCAAGGAGAGGGAGCCAAGCACAGGGGAACCATGTGACAACTAAAAAACAATAAAATATCTCTTGAATTAGTATTGCAGTTGATTTGGTAGTATTAGTTACTGAGAATGTCGTATATGTAGTTTGTCCCGTCACAGTACGCCTAATTCTTTTGTTTGCCCCGTTGGTTTCATCCTGTTTCAGCAATTACACAATTTTTTCCATACTCATATGTTGCACACAACATACCATACGAAAAAAGAAGTGTTTGGGAGAGAAGGGAGTGTATATACGAGAACCACCAAATACGTGAAATTAGCTTTGGGGTGGGGGAGGGGACAAGCGATGGCTTTATTTCTTATTACATTGTGTACATCAGTTCGTTTTTTTTTTTTTTTTTGTTTTTGTTTTTTTTTGTTTTTTTTTTTTTTTGTTTTTTTTTTGTAGGTCCAAAAAATAAGGAATAAGTCATGCTGAAGATATCGCAGGTAAAGGTAACATTTAGTTTCGCAATCTTCGGCAACCAGGCTCGCTCTCAACCCAAATGGACTGCCCTTGCATCCATGTGGTTGCGCAGGTTAAATGCATGCATTATTCCTGCTCTTCCTCACGTATAACTAGCTTATTCTAACTTATACCTAACTTGCATGTATTTCATAATTGCTCATGATAATTTTGAGCGTTCTTATTTCCTTCGACAGTATTTCCTGCCGCAGCAGGTTAGGTCAACGAGTGGCTGCCTTTCTGTGAATTCTGTTGCTAAACTGGCAATCAGTGTACTCGTGGATCTGCACGCCTTTGCTTAAAACAGTCGTGCAGTCCTTTTGAAGCTTTCCTTTAATAAGGATACGCCCGTCATATCATGCAACTCCGTTGTAGTCACGGGTTAAATGCATGGTCAGCCTAATGCTGTTCTCTCACGGAACGTGGAAACGTACGTGAAGGAGGAAGTGGTGACTTCGCAGCGTGGAATTCCACGTTTTACTGCCCTGCCAAGCGTGGAACGAAGGATCTGGCATGTTAGATTTTTTGCTTCGTGGAACGAAATGTGGCCAATGAGTAGCGACCTGATTTTCACGTGACAAGCAGAAATTTGAGCCGCCATATTGAAAACGGAACTCCGTATTTCGTGCCTTCTTTCGTTGTAGTGTACGTTGCATGAATATAATCTTTTTAAAGTGCCAAAAATATAAGATCTTTTGTAAACGCGTCATTTTAGATATGATTTGTTACAATAAATTACCGGAAACTACATTTAAATAGCTTTAAAGGTCATCGTATTTAACGTGAATCAGTGATATAATTTGTCTACCGTGAAAGAATATCATTCCTTTGCTATGGTATGCCATAACGCTATTCTGTCAAAGGAACGTCTTTGTGATGCTATATCATAGATATATAACATATTACAACATGTTTGAGATGTGTATTACACCTAGGTAGTAGATAGTGGAGGAAGTGCAGAAGTAGCGTAGTTGATAGTGTAGTAGACTGCGGTGAGAGTTTGCTAATTCGCTCGATTCCCGTCTGTGTAACGCCGAAATATTTTTCTTTATTTTCTTTTTTGTTTCCTTAATGTTCCTGGTTCTTTCTTGCTAAATAAAGTATAATATCCGATATTCGTTATTATTTCTTTTTAAGATGACGTATTAAAGTGGTGGTTAGTGTCACGAGCTGTGGAGGAAAAGAGATGTAAACAACAGGTTTGCATCTACACTCTCCCAAATAATTATAACGATTTGGTTTAATTACGGTTTATGTAACTTATTTGTTAATATAATACAATTATAACATCCGGTATTCGTTGTTATTTATTTAAAAAAAGTACAAACTCCGTCCAAGAGAGAATTTGTTGTTTTTCGTGCTAGGGCATAGCAACCAAAAAATTGGCGCTGGAAAGCGCTGCGGTCGCAAATCACGATTAGCAGCACGTTCCGTGGGATGTAGCGGGTCGTTTCAGAGCGTCTGGCCTGCGCCACGTTGGGACAACACGTGCCGTGTGAGGACGACATAAGGGCCGTTCGTTACAGTCCTTGGATCCGCCGTATATGGCACTCTGCTGCATCTCCCCACACTACAGCCGCGTATTCCAGTACTGGACGGATCAGTGGCAGATATGCGGCAAGAGATCATTGTGTGGACAATAACGTCTCGATATTTAGTAAGGGGTGCTGTGTGTGTTTCATAAAATGCATTTTTAAAAACCATCAGCTGTTTATTCAAAACCTTATACATCTACCAGTTTCGGTCAATAGACCATCTTTATGGATAAAAAGGTGTTAAAACAGAATGGTAAAATGCATCAAATAAAATGCATCTTAGATCTAAGATGACCACTGCAATTTTAACACTTTTAGTTATACTGACTCCTGTTTGTATCAGCTAGATGTATTTTATTTGATGCATTTTACCATTCCGTTTTAACACCTTTATCCATGAAGATGGTCTATTGACCGAAACTGGTAGATGTATAAGGTTTTGAATAAACAGCTGATGGTTTTTAAACAAGCATTTTTGAAATATATTACGGCTGTTGACATTCGCCTCACCAAAGCGTTCAAAATTTTGCTATGTGTGTCCCGTATTTTGATTTTGGAACTCTGGCCACCCTAGACTACAGGCACACACACCTCTAGCCCGTCTTCTACACCATCAACGTGCACGACTCGGCTAGTGCCTTCAGGGCATCACTTGCAAGATGGAATTATTCTAGATAAACTATTGTGGTATGAATGGGACAGTTTACAAATGGTTTAAATCATACCTAACAGGAAGAGTGCAGAAAGTTAACATTAGTAGTTCTCATAATACGCAAAAAAAAAAAAAAACAGCCGAGTTCTCAAACTAGGGAGCAATCAAAAATGGGGTGCCACAAGGTTCGGTCTTGGGCCCTTTGCTGTTCTTAATATATGTTAATGACTTGCCATTCTATATTCAGAACTAACTGAAGAAATTGTAAACGACGTCTTTTAGAAAATCATTAAGTGGTTCTCAGCAAATGGACTGTCATTAAATTTTGATAAAACACAATACATACAGTTCCATACAGTAAATGGAATGATACCATCAGTAAATATAGACTTTGATCAGAAATGTGTAGGAAAGGTAGAATATTCAAAAATTTTAGGTGTAAGCATTGATGAGGGGTTGAACGGGAAAAAACACATTGAAGATCTGTTGAAACGTTTGAGTTCAGCAACTTATACTATTAGGGTAATTGCAAATTTTTGGGGATATACATCTCAGTAAATTAGCTTACTATGCCTATTTTCATTCTCTGCTTTCCTATGGCATCATTTTCTGGGGTAATTCATCATTGAGTAAAAAAGTATTCATTGTACAAAAGCGTGTGATCAGAATAATTGCCGGAGCCCATCCAAGATCATCCTGCAGACATTTAAAGAGCTAGGGATCTCCACGGTAGCTTCTCAGCATATATATTCACTTATGAAATTTGTTATTACCAATCCCACCGAATTCAAAAGCAATAGCAGTGTACATAACTACAACACTAGGAGAAAGAATGACCTTCACTATTCAAGGTTAAACCTAGCTTTGGCACAGAAAAGGGTGAATTATGCTGCCACAAAAGTCTTTGGTCACCTACCAAACAGCATCAAAAACCTGACAGATAGCCAAGAAACATTAAAAATAAATTAAAAGAATTACTGCATGGCATCTTCTTCTACACTATAGATGAATTTTTAGATATAAATTAGTAAATATGAAAAAACAACAACAACAAAAAGCAAAACAACAATAGATAAGAAATTTTAAAAAATTGTGTCATGTTATATTTAGTACAAAGTAATAATTTTATAAAGACACCTTTCATTAATCTGACACGTTACACAGCATTACGAAGTGTCGTATTTATGATCTATGGAACAAGTACGAATCTAATGTAATCTAATCTTGCAACAGGATGTGAAGTATCGTTCCAACAGGATAACGCTCGCCCACACACTGTACGTGAAACTCAACGTGCTCTGCAAGACTTACAGCAACTTCCCTGGGCAGTATGGTCTTCGGACTTTTAATTGAGCTCGAATAATGATTGACTGTACAGATCAGAATTTTGGCTCCCGGTGCGAAGTCGGTTACGTGACCACCCGTCTCCCCCACCTGTGTTTACTTTTTGTAATTTCTGCCATTTTCGAATCCGTCGAATCGTACGTAGCGTGTTTCTGAAGCGGAGATTCGGGAGCTACGCGTCCTCAAGTACTAGTAACAAAAAATAAATTACTTAATTAATTGAAAAACTTGTTTAACCTGTACCTAACCTCCTTAAGGCTACGCTACAGATTACTTTTTAAAGTGAAAATTAGGCTGTCTCCACCACACTTTCAGACTATTCTTTAACACACTATCAATAACTTCAAAACCAACAACTGGTCAGCGTAGCCTTAAGGTTAGGTGTAGGTTATACAAAAAAAAGTAAATAAATAAATAAAATAATAATAATAAAAAAATAAAAATAAAAAAATAAAATAAAAATATTCTTTTAGTATATGAGGGCGCGTGGCGCCCGAATCTCAGGTTCAGAAACACGCTACGTACAATTCGGCGAGTTCGCAATTGGCGGATATTACAAAAAGTAAACACAGGCGGGGGGGGGGGGGAGGGATGGTCACGTGACCTAATTCGCACTGGGAGCTAAAAGGTCTGGTGTGTGCACGAACAGGATAGCCGGCCGCAGTGGCCGAGCGGTCTGCGGCGCGCCAGTACAGTCATCACGGCCGCTACGATCGGGGGTTCGAATCCCCCCTCGAGCATAAATGATTGTGCTGTCTGTAGTATAAGATAGTTCATAAGTAGTTTGTAAGTTTGGAGACTGATGATCCCGCAGCTAAGTCCCTTAAGCTTATCAAACAACAACAACGAATAGGATATGACGGGACAACTGACACGTACGACTCATGAATCCACAACTCTTGCAGAACTACGAGAACAGGTCGAGCAGGCGTGGAATAATGTACACCACGAAAGTATCCGCCATCTGTATGATGGAATAAATGCCAGAATCAGCGCCTGCATCGTCGACCAAGGGTGTTTCAGAATACATCGACACCTGGTACCTCAGTACCGCTTGAGCTATTCATCTGTAAATTTGCTCATTTCACGTACTCCTTATGCTCTGTTTCAAAAATAAATTTTGAGTATATTAAGAACTGTAAGAGGATGGACTAATTTTTTATTTCAGTAAGTATATTCTGAAGTGATCGTGGATCGCTCTGTCAACATTGTCAAGAACGAAAACCAAAAACAACATAATTTGTACAAATTTTTTGGAACAAGTTTTCTGCCATTCATCCACAATATCACGGATCGTATCGGGAAAGTACTGGACAAGTTTAGAGTTGAAACAATATTCAAACCCACCAAAAGGATCAGCGAATGCTTACGATCAGTGAAAGATGCGCGACACCCTTTAGCTACTCCTGGTGTGTATAAAATTCCTTGTAGGTGTGGGAAAGTTTATATTGGAACCACGAAAAGAAGTAGCAATACTCGCCTAACTGACCACAAAAGGACCTGTCGACTGGGACACACGGACAAATCGGCCATAGCGGAACATGTTTTTGAAAACAGTGACCACGAAATAAAATTTGGTGAGACGAGCGTGCTATCTAAGACATCGCATTAGCCTATTATGCACGCATGTATAGAGAAGCTATAGGTATCTTTAAACACCACAATAATTTTTAAACAGGAAGGAAGAAGACCTGAAGTTAGATAAGATATGGCGGTCGACTTTGTACCAAAGATGTAACACTCGATTACCTTTGATCGAGAGTAATGACGCCAGCCAGAGATAGCGTTGCTGTTGACACCACGTGACGGGTGGTGGCGCTCTATATGCCTCCATATAAACAGGACCTCCACGTCCCAGCAGCCAGTCGTCAACTCACCTTGGAAGATGTTGCCCGCAGCCGACAACGATATGTCAGGGGAAAGAATTTCTACTGTTCGACCACAGCCTCTCAGCCCGGAAGTTTTAAGAACTGAAGACGCCGGTTGTGAAAGCCTACATGTTATGATTTCTGGAACAAGTTGGGATGCAAAGCTGTCAGTTATGAAAACAGGTGTCCTCTCCCTGTTGGTGAATGTTGTCTGCTAGTATTGTTGAAAAACATAGACATGGCTGACACAAACTGATTATGTCCAAGAGAAGTTGTTGTTCATATGATCTTCATCTCTCCACCTTACTCCATACTGAGCAAGCCTCTTCATCTCCGTATGAGAACGGCAACCCACAACCATTTGAATCTTCTTACTGTATTCGTCTCTTGCTCTCCTTCTGCAATTTTTACCCCACACACTGCCCTCCAATGCTAAACTCACAATTCCTTGATGGCTAATAATGTGTACTACTAATCGATCCATTCTTTTAGTCAAGATATGTCAGAAATTCCCTTCTCCCCAATTCTGCTCAGTACTTCCTCATCAGTTACACTATCTACCCACCTTATCAGCATTATTCTGTAGCACCACATCCCAAAAGCCTCTCTTCTCTTCGTGATTGAACTATTTATCGTCCATGTTTCACCACATAAGGCAACACTCCACATAAATTCCTTGAGAAAAGACTACCTTACACTTGAATTAATATAAGTTGTTAACAAATTTCTCTTTTTCCAAACCGTCTTTCTTCTCATCGCCATTCTGTATTTTATATCCTCTGTACTACGACCATCATAATGTTATTTTACAGCCTAAGTAAGAAACTCATCTACCCCTTTTATTGTATCGTTGTCTAAACTAATTCCTTCAGCATTGCCTGAATTTCTTGGACTGCATTCCATTACCCTTGTTTTACTCTTGTCAATGTTCATCCTTTACGCTTCTTTCAAGACACTGTCAATCCCATTCAACTGCTTTTTTAGGTCCTTTGCTGTCTCACACAAAATTACAATGTCATCAGCAAACCGCAATGTTTCTTCACACTGAACTTTAATTCCTTCACAGCTTGATCAATGTGCAAATTGAATAACATTGGAGGAAGGCTACATGCTGCCTTAGTCCCCAATTAATGCTTCCCTTTCACGCCCTTCGATTCCAATAACTGCTGTATTTTATTTTATTTTATTTATTTATTTATTTTATTTATTTATTTATTTATTTATTTATTTTTTTTTTTTTACAAGTCGTAAAGAACCTTATGTTTCCTTACATTTATCTCTACTCACTTCAGAGTTTGAGTGTATTCCAATCAACATTGTCCAATGCTTTTTCAAAAAACACGAAAGCTGTATATGTATGTTTGTCTTTCCTTAATCTATCTTTTAAGATAAGCCGCAAGGTATTGCCTCCCGTGTTCATAGATTTCTCCTAAATGCAAACTGATCAACCCTGACGTCAGCTTCTACTAAACTTTCCATTCTTCCGTCAATAATTCGTGTTAAAATTCTGCAGTCATGACTTATTAAACTTCTGTCCACGCTTGTTTTCTTTGGAATTGGGATTATTACATTTCGCCTGTCTCATACATCTAACGCACCAGGTGGAATAGTTTTGCTATCGCTGGCGCTCCCCAAGACTGCAGTACCTCTGAAGAAATCTCGGTTTCTCCAGGGGTCTTGTTTAAACTTAGGTTTATCAGTGTTCTGTCAAATTATTCGTTCGGTATCTCCTATTTCATTTTCATCTACTTACATGAGTTGAGTATCAGGCAAAATCAAATCTAAATATAAAGAATGGCTGGAATGGCAACCTGTTTTGTCTAATATTGAACCGCTGTCGATATATCTATCTACATTACATTGGGATGGGTAAAATGTTCCAGAAATCCCTACCTGTCACTACATCAGGATAGTGACGCCACTGAAAGGCAACGACTTTATGAAACCCTCCTAGAGACTTAGCGAAAGTCTCAAAGGATTGCTGCCAGAAGCAGCATGGCAGAATGAGTGTTTCGCAGCCAAACCTGACTCTGGAGAAAGTATTGTAAATATTATACCAGCTACTCCTGGATTCCACCTACCTAGGAGGTAAATCGTGTTTACACCAAGCACGGAAGATGGTAGGACTTGAAGCACAAGTGTGAAACCGCTGAAAGTGCAAGTGTGATCGCGGATACCAGCGACAAACAGTAGGCCTATATCCATGTCCTCTTGCCGGCCGCAGTGGCGGCGCGCCAAAAATGTTCAAATGTTTGTAAAGTCTATGGGACTTAACTACGGGGCTATCAGTCCCTAAACTTACAAACTACTTATGAACTACTTACGAACTAGGACGGCACAAATATCCATGCCCGAGGGGGGATTCGAACCCCCGACCGTAGCGGCCGTGCGGACCGTGACTGGAGCGCCTTAGTCCCCTCGGCCACCGCGGCCGGCTGGCGGCGCGCCAGTCACAGTCGGCACGGCCGCTACGGTCGGGGGTTCGAATAACCCCTCGGCATTGGATGTTTGTGTCGTCTTTAGAATAAGGTAGTTCATAAGTGGTTTGTAAGTTTAGGGGCTGATGACCCCGCAGTTAAGTCCTTTAAGCTTAACAAACATTTGAACATTTTATGTCCTCTACGGAAATATCCCGGTACACGGTCCGGTTATATGATGTCTCTGAGGATGCTGCTACTCGATGCAAACATTAGATATCCACTGATACTGGTCAAAACAATTAGGTGATCAGTTGAGACATCTAGATTCTGAAGTATTGTCATCGGCAGTATGAACTAAAATGGTACGACGTCATTCTGTCGGTTCTACAGTGTGGAGACAGTATCATTACGGCAACCGAGATAGTGGTAATAACAGAAAGTTGCGTCAGAGAGGGTTAGTGTTTACTCGTGTTTACTCTACCAAACTAATTATAAGTAGATGGGGTCAGATAGTGTAGCGAGCAGATAGTGCAATGCAACAACGACGTGACTTACCACAAGCCGTGTCGTGGAGAGCCATAGGAACGTTGGAAGCGGGACAGCCGGCCGCGGTGGCCGAGGTGACTGAGGCGCTCCAGTCACGGTCAGCACGGCCACTACGGTCGGGGGTTCGAATCCGCCCTCGGGCATGGATATTTGTGCTGTCCTAGTTCGTAAGTAGTTCATAAGTAGTTTGTAAGTTTAGGGACTGATGGCCCCGTAGTTAAGTCCCATAAGCTTAACAAACATTTGACATTTGAAGCGGGACAGACCCAGAAGGAGGTGGCTGAAACTACTGAAGTGCCCCAAAGTGTAATTTTCAGGACTTGACGTGATTTCATACAAGAGAAACCGTGAAAAGAAGGAAAGGCACCGTTCTCCACGGGTAAAATCAGCTGACCGTTATCTCCGGTTAACAGCTCGTCGAGATGGGAAGTTGAATGCAACTCGGCTACAACGCACCCTCCAGGCAGCAACAGGCCGCACGACATCACCACAAACAGTCCGAAATCGCATTCGGAAATGTGCCCTCTACGCACGGATACCTATGGTGTGTGACCCCTTTATCCCTCAGAAATTGGGTGGAGGAACATCAGGATTGGTCTTAAGAATGCCACCGGGTTCACAGATGAGTCAACATTTTGAGTTCAGCCAGACAATCGACGTTTCCTCATCTGGAGAGAACGTGAAAATCGGAACAATCCTGCTTATTTGCAGTAAAATCGCCATATCATGGTGGTGGACGAATGATGAGGGCAGGAGTCAGTATTGGCGAACGTAAGGACCTCTATGTCGTTCTGGATGGCGCTTTAACTGCGAAGAGGTATTGAGTTAGATCCTTCGACCTTTTATTGTGCCCTACGCTGGTGCCAGAGTAAATGGGTGCCTTCTGGTAGAAGATGACGATCATCCCCACAGAGCTGTACTGCTTGAAGCTGAAGGAATTCAACGAATGGAGTGGCCAGCTTGTTCTTCGGACTTAAAGCCGATTTAGGACCTCACGCAACGGTTGTAAAGCTGAGTATTGAACTCAAGGAAGAATGACCAAATATCCCTCAGGAGTTGATTGATAATCTCATACTGTTCATGCCACTCAGGTGTGCAAGTGTATTGGCCGTCCGAGGTGGTCACACACCAATATTGGAGGGCAACGAGAATGACTTTTTTACTGTTATGGTGCCTTCCTCTAAGTAAAAGGCATGTAAACCTCAAGTAAAGATTTGAGGCAGCAAAATATCGTACTGTATCACACACAAATTACAGTTGTAACGAATTATGAATGAAATACGTTATCATATGTATATTGTGTATGACATCTCACCTTAATTGTTTCGAGCAGTGTATCTATACGTTACCTGACATCGCAGGATGGAGCCGATCTGCATTGATTAATTATCTTCAAAAGTAAAACGCCTAGATCGCAGTAATTAATTTATTGACGACCGGTTTAGATAAGCAGTTCGTAATGTGACTTGTGTATTTTATACAGGGTGTTACAAAGAGGTACGGCCAAACTTTCAGAAAACATTCCTCACACAAAAAGAAAGAAAAATATGTTATGTGGACATGTGTCCGGAATCGCTTAATTTCCATGTTAGAGCTCATTTTAGTATGTCGTGGTTGGGCCTCATGTTCTTCCACCTACGCTCACTGGAGCACGTTATCATGGTTTCATACGGGATACTCTACCTGTGCCTTTACAAGTACGACACAACATGTGGTTCATGCACGATGGAGCTCCTGCACATTTCAGTCTACGTGTTCGTACGCTTCTCAACAACAGATGCCGCGGTGGAGTAGCCGAGCGGTCTAAAGCGTCTCGCTGCGGAGGTTCGAGTCCTCCCTGGGGCATGGGTGTGTGTGTGTTGTCCTTAGGTTAGTTTACCTTAGTTTAAGTATTTTGTAAGCTACGAACTGATGACCACGCAGTTTGGTCCGATAGATTTACAAACATTTCAACAACAGATTCGGTGACCGATGGATTGGTAGAGGCGGATCAATTCCATGGCCTCCACGCTCTCCTGACCTCAACCCTCTTGACTTTCATTTATGGGGGCATTTGAAAGCTCTTGTCTACGCAACTCCGGTACCAAATGTAGAGACTCTTCGTGCTCGTATTGTGGACGGCTGTGATACAATACGCCTTTCTCCAGGGCTACATCAGGGATTCCATGCGACGGAGGGTGGATGCATGTATCCTTGCTAACGGAGGACATTTTCAACATTTCTTGTAACAAAGTGTTTGAAGTCACGCTGGTACGTTCTGTTGCTGTGTGTTTCCATTCCATGATTAATGTGATTTGAAGTAATAAAATGAGCTCTAACATGGAAATTAAGCGTTTCCGGACACATGTCCACATAACATATTTTATTTCTGTGTGTGTGAGGAATGTTTCCAGAAAATTTGGCCGTACCTTTTTGTAGCACCCTGTATTTTGACTAAGTGCAATGTTGCACTTTCTGTTGAACCTCCTATTCTGGGAAAAAATGATATTGTAGAATTTATACAACCAGATGTCGATGGCCTTGCCCATCGAAACCGATCTTCAATAAATTATACTGCGATCTTGGCGTTTTCCTTTTGAAGATAATATATGTGTGACTGTTTCAAATCTCCTCCTTAACTACTAGATCGATTTAAACCAAACTTGGTACACATTTGGCTTGCTATCACACTACAATCGCCGTGGGGATAAATAACAACTAGGACACATAGTTCAGGAGATATGACGTCAAAAAGGATAAAATGCATGACAATCCGCCATAAGACTCGTGAAGATGTAATTTATTACGTCTTTACTACCCACTCCATTCGCAAGGCAATCCGCAGAAAGTTTTCTAATATTCTATGGTACTTAACTTGGAAAATTATGTCATTCTAGAACACATAGTTCAGGAGATACGTCGTAAAGATTGAGCTACATGGAAACTGCTGTTGATAGATAATAGGGTAGAGGGAAGCGGACAGAGAAGGAATAAAATTTCTATATATAAAAATTAACCGTTGTGCGTTAGTCTCGCTAAATGGCTTGACCGATTTGAATAATTCTTGTTTATGTTTTGTTCGCTTAAATACAGAGGTGATTTACAAAAGCAAAACAAAAAAGGGGGAACCCAAAGCAACAGCTGAAAAGTCGAAATTGGTAATTTTGTATGGGCATCGCCACTTCGAATTAGATTCTTATTTTATGCGCTTTATCCGAATACGATAAAATTTTGCACACTTGACCTTGAAAGCGAGAGGAACGGCGCTTTCTGCATAATAATTCGTACGGTGCACGGCCGACACACATCTACAGCTTTATTCCGATCTTAATGAAATTTTACATACCTGACCTTCAAAACAAGAGAAAGGTCACCGTCTACGTAACATTTCGCACGCTGTATGGTGGAGGGTACCTTACTCCAACCTTCGACACAGTGACATACTCGTGTGTGTATGCAGCTGTTCAGAATGGTTGAAGAAATTAGTTTTTGTATTTAGATGGAGTATTAGACGACGACCCACCGCCTGAGTTAGAAGTCATGCGCGAGTGCGATCGATTGTGTTGTCAGCATTGGAAATCAAAATTTCGCGGTAAATGAATAGCATTTTTCTTGGCGTCACAATTTCACGTATTATTCTGAAATCACATTATGGTCATCTGCTACTAACAGAGAATTCAAGTACTTCATTTTGTTGATGATGATGATTTCGTGTGGCATTTTTGGCCGTTAGATCCGGCTGGGATCGTGTTTGACCTACCCGGTGCAAGTCTTTATGTGATGCCGCTTGGGAGACTTGGGCATCAATGATGATGAAATGATGGTGGAGACGACGCGACACCCAGTCCCCGAGTGGAGAAAATCTCTAACCCGACCGGGAATCGAACCCCTGCCCCCTGCGTGACACACTACCACGCTGCCCACGCGACTACGAAGGCGGACACTTCATTTCGTTGATTGGAATACGCTCTTTCAAATTCTGAAGTCAGCAGGGATATATAGGCAACGGAAGATTATTTACAACTTGTACATTAACCAAACAGCTGTTATTAGAGTTGAATGGTATAAAGGGTATGCAGTGGTTGAGAAGAGAGTAAGACAGAGTTGTAGCCTTTCTGCCATATTATTCAATTTGTACAATGAGCAAGCTGTGAAGGAAAGCAAAGAGAAATTTGGAGACGGAATTAGAGTTCATAGTGAAGAAATATAAATATTTCGTTTTGCTGATGACATTGTAATTCTGTCAGAGACGGCATAGGAACTGAAAGAGCAATTGAACGGAACGGACAGTGTGTTGAAAGGACCGTAAAAGATGAACATTAATAAGAGCAAAACAAGCAGTCTTAGAAAAGCAGGCGACGCTGACGGAATAAGATTACGAAATGAAACAGTAAAGATGGTAGATGAGTTTTCTTACTTTGGCAGTAAAATAACACATGATGGTCGCAGTACAGAGGATATAAAATGCAGAAAGGAATCAGAAAAAAGAGAAATTTAATAACATAGAATATTAATTTAAGTGTAAGGAAGTCTTTTTTGGAGGCATTTGTGTGGAGTGTTGCCTTGTACAGTTGTGAAACATTGACGATAAACTGTACGGACAGGAAGAGGATAGGGTTTTTGAAATGTGGTGCTACAGAAGAATGATATAGCTTAGGTGGGTAGATAACGAAACTAATGAAGAGGTAAAAAAAAGAGGTACTGAACAGTATTGGGGAGAAAAGGAATTTTTGGCATACCTTGAGTAAAAGAAGAGATCGATTGGTAGGACACATTCTTAAACATAGAGGAATAGTGAATTTATCATTAGAGGGAAGTATGTGGACCAAAAATCACAGAGGGAGACCAAGAGACGAATACAGTATGCAAATTCAAATGAATGTGGGTTGCCGTTCTAATGTGGAGATGAAGAGGCTTGATCAGGATAAAGTAGGGTGGAGAGCTGCATCAAACCAGTCTCCGGACTGAAGAGCACAACAACAACAACAACATTTTGAATAGCTCCGGCTTCCTAGTTGCCTTATTATATGGCAATGCAGGGGTTAGGTATGAACTAAGAATTTTCATGCCAATAAATTTCAATTAAATTTTACAAAAAAAGAGTTTCGTAAGTTCGTAATGTTGACTATAGGCAAACTAGCATTTAGAAGCTTTAATGTACAGGGGAATGTTCAAATGTTTGTTGAGCGTAAGGGACTTAACTGCAGGGTCATCAGTCACTAAACTTTACTTATGAACTACCTTATACTAAAGACGACACAAACATCCATGCCCGAGGGATGATTCTAACCCCCGACAGTAGCGGCCGTACAGACTGTGACTGGCGCCCCGCAGACCGCTCGGCCACTGCGGCCGGCTTGTACAGGGGAGGAAGGAGATGAAGATAGCGGCGGAGGTAATGGCGCAGGGGAGATAGATGGGTGGATAGATGGGGGAACAACAGCAAACTAATACAGAGAGAAAAGGATGAAGAGGAAAGTAAGAAGCAGGCATAGGGAAGGGGGACATTAAAGAATGTAACATCCAAATATTTTCATTTTAGATTTCATTTTTCTTATTATTACTATCATGTTCTCTAAGATAAGAGAACTACTCAGATTGTCTCCCAAAAAGAGTACAGGAGGCACATTCTTTTCATTTCCTCGGCATGGAGCTACGGACACCAACCACAGGGAACATTCCATGTCACATTCGACACGTACTAGAGTATAATTTATTTCATTTCGTTCGGGGACATGTATTGCATTAGCCGAAGAAGGCTTTATTGCTGAAAAAATGTAACTCGGAAGCATAATTTTTGCTAGTCTGGACTGCGGTCTTTAATTATTAAAAGAAAAACAATCGTTTATAAAAATAATGAACAGTAGGGGCCCTATCACACTTCCCTGTGGAACGCCAGATATCACTTCGGTTCCACTCGATGACTTACCGTAAATTAAAACGTACTGTTTCCTTCCTGTCAGGAAATCACGAATCCAATCGCATAACTGTGGCGATATTCCATAAGCACGCAATTTGATTAGAAGTGTGAATAGAGAGCTAGCTGTGTTTCACAAGAACGTTAATCTCTGAATCCGTGTTGATTATGGGTCAATAGGTCGTTCTCTTCGAGATAGTTTATAGGAAAATACATATTCTAAAATCCTGCTGGGAACCGAAGTCAGCTATATAGGCCTGTAATTTTGCGCTCCATTCCAGTTGCCTTTCCAAAATATTGGAGTGACCTGTGTAACTTTGCAATCTTCAGGTACTGTACTATCGCTGAGCGAGCGGTTATATACGAGTTACGTCCAGAAAGTAAGTTCCGTTTGGTTCTATAAGAGAAACGTGTACACATACAGAAAAAATATTTATTGTACAAAAATCTACAACTGTTAAACAACTTTTTTACATAGCTGCCGAAATTTTGTAGGCACTTTTCATAGCGTGGCACAAGTTTCTGTATGCCTTCTTCATAGAAGGTTGCCGCCTGTGTATTCAGCCATGTGGTAACATGTTCTTTCAGCTCGTCATCATCGTTGAAATGTTGACCACCAAGGACAGATATTTTAGGTGAAAGTGGCTAGGAGCGAGGCCCGGGATGTACGGATGATGATCAAACACGTTCCAGTGAAATTCCCGTAAGAGTTGTTTGGTAACATTCGCCACATGAGGTCGGGCACTATCGTGGAAACAAACACCACCTTTTGATGGAAATCCTCTTCTTACACCTAAAATTTGTCCTGTCAACACTTCAACGATGACGAGCTGAAAGAACATGCTACCACATGGCTGAATACACAGGCGGCAACCTTCTATGAAAAAGGCATACAGAAACTTGTGCCACGCTATGACAAGTGCCTACAAAATTTCGGCAGCTATGTAGAAACGTAGTTAAACAGTTGTATATTTTTGTACAATACATATTTTTTTCTGTATCTTTACACGTTTGTTTTATATAACCAAACGGAACTTACTTTCTGTACGTACCTCGTATGATAGGTTCGCTGGTAAGAAATAAATACGCAACCGGGTAAAGCCCGAAACTAACCCCTGTTGAATAAATAAAGCCTATGACAGGTTGCGGTGTTTAAGGAAAATGTAGGTGTAGAAGGGTATCGCTATTTTCTTCCTCAGCCGAGCGTCAATATTTGATTGTGCCTCTCTCAAAACGGTGCACCAATTTTGGAGCCTTACAGAAATGCATCGCAGAAGAGGCACGACCCGAGTTCCCTTACTGGTTAGCAGCTAGGAGAAATGGAGACATCTCTTCCCACTCATCATGCAGGACACCAAACTTCCTTGCTTTCGTTATTTGTATCATCTGTTTTTCAACCCAGCCCCAGTGACATACTTGCCGGCCGACTACACAACGGGGAGCAACATAAATCTCGACATGTAACAGTTTCTTCTCCGCAATTGGCCACACCACGGTCACATCTATACTGACGGCTCTAAAACTGAAGCAGGTGTGGGATACGCCTTCTTTTACCTCCCCAACGGCACTTAACGAATGTTTGCGTTTCCGCCTGAATCATCTATTTACACGCCAGTGTTATTGACCATCTGGGAGGCCATTTATTACGACACACGGACTCTCAAAGAATGTTACAAACATTACAATATCCGACATTTGACAAACAAACTAACATATCGGACATCTTGGAGGCCATAAAATGCACAGACAGTGGGCATCGACATTCATTTACTTTGGATTAAAGGACATTAAAGGGCTCAAAAACGAAGCAGTTGACCGTCTCGCCAAGAGAAGTATTACGGAAGGACAATTTAGCCCCACGCCGATTCCATATCGCACTTGGTACCACTAATGGCACGTCTTGCAAGCGTTTAAGGAAGGACAACCTGGCGGCTATGCAACCAAATGTCTCCTCTCGACCATGGTTTTCTTCGATGAAGCTTAGTAGACTTCATGCAAAGTCTCTCATTCGGATGAGATCGGGACATGAATGTTACCGTGCCCACCTACCCCGTTTCAAAATTATCACTTCTCGACTTTGCGACAAAGATCCAACGGCTGTGACGGATCTCAACCACATTACACTGGTATGCACCAAGTACACGGCCGTACAAAGTGTATTCTACAGAAAGCTGGTTGCGAGGGGTTACCCCCTCCTTGAACAAGCACAGCTTGAAACTGGAAGAGTAATTTTGTATTTTATTTTACAGTGACTCACATAATTATTCGGACACTTACTAATAACTAGCCTTTGCGACACCCTGGTACCATGATTCATAGGAAATGTTGTACACGCTAATTAGTTTTTAATACCCGAGTCTGACAGATTCAACCCCACGGTAAAATGTTTACTTTTAGAAAGCTGGAGAGAACCAGTGACCCTGGAACCACAGATTGCCGTAAGCGTGCGTCAACACAATTGCCGTGCAGAGGCCGGGTGTAGGGGAGCTACGGATATTGTGAACGTAAACATTCAGCTAGTCCAGAGATCGCCAAACTGGGAATCGCGAGCCACCGGTAGCGCGCGGAGTAATTTTGGGTAGCTCGCGGCCACAACGGGAGGAAATTCTTAGGCTGCCTGTGGCGACAACAGCAGCAGCGGCTTGGGAATTCCCTTCCCGCCACCAACTGCCCTGCTCGATCGTCAGTTTGCAGACAGACAATATAGTATGCGTCTGTGTTCAGTTCATGCAAACACGTTTAGGCTCTTTCCTTGTTTGTTGTTAGAATGGCTAGTTCAAACAAAAAGCCAAAAAAATATCATTTTCATGCAGAGTGGGAGACCGATTACTTTTTTACGCAAGTGAAAGATAAATGCGTGTGTTTACTTTGTAATGGGAGTGTCTCAGTCGGGAAGAAAGGAAATATTGACCGTCATTTCAAGACCGTTCACAGTGGAATTGAAGAAGACTATCCGCCGAATTCAACGCTGGGAAGAGAAAAGGTTATGCTGCTGAAATCTCAACTAAATGCGCAACAATCTACTTACTTTAAGACACTGGACAAGAACAAGGCAGCCCAGAAGCGTCATTCCGGGTTTCCAAGGTTATCGCCCAACATAAGAAACCATTCGAAGATGGTGAGTTAATTAAAGCTGCATTTTTGGAAACTGCAGATGTATTATTTGACAACTTCAAAAACAAAGCCGAGATTATGTCTGCTATTAAATCTGTTCAGCTTTCTGCTAATACAGTGATGCGAGCAGTTGAAGCTATCAGCTCTGATGTAGTTTCACAACTTAAAACTGACCGTTGTAGTTATTTCTCCTTACAAAATCAAATGTTCAAATGTTTGTAGAGCTTATGGGACTTAACTACGGGGTCATCAGTCCCTAAACATACAAACTACTTATGAACTACCTAATACTAAGGACGGCACAAATATCCATGCCGAGGGGGGATTCGAACCCCCGACCGTAGTGGCCGTGCAGACAGTGACTGACGCGCCTCAGTCCCCTCGGCCACCGCGGCCGGCTTCTCCTTACAACTTGACGAATCAACTTATGTAATCGATACAGCTCAGTTGGCCGTTTTTGTAAGAATGGTCTTTGAAAAATTTTGAAACAAAAGAAGAGCTGGTAAAGGTTGTGCCGCTTACCGGTCCCACTACCGGAAAGGATATACTTTTAGCATTTAAAAAGCTTATTGAGTCTGAAAATATTCCTGTGAAGAAGTTGGTGGCCCTAGCTATGGATGGAGCTCCAGCAATGATAGGCGTGGAAAAGGGATTTATTGCCTTGTGTCGAAAAGACAGCGATATACCAAAGTTTGTGTCTTATCATTGCATAATACACCAGCAATCATTATTTAGAAAGTTCTTAAGTATGAACAATGTCATGAAAACAGTTGTCAAAGTAGTAAATAAAATAAGAGCGCATGCACTTCATAGACGAGTGTTCAGAGAACTAACAGAAGAGTTAGAATGCCAGTACGGTGATCTGTTGCTTCACACAGAGGTTCGTTGACTTAGCAGAGGCAGAGTTTTGCAACGTTTCAAAGAGTTGCTTCCTGCAATAGTAGAATTCTTCAAAGAACGGGGTGGGCATTTCATTGAACTCTAAGATCCCACATGGCTACAAGATTTTGCCTTTCTCACTGATATAAATGAAAAATTGAATGGTTTGAACAAGTAGCTTCAATGCAAAGATAAGGACATTGGTGAAATGATTTCAGATGTGACGTCATTTTCAAAAAACCTCGAGCTGTGGGAAAAAATTGTAACCAGTTTGAATACAAGCACTTTCCCAGTCTGGAGCAGATCGTTGACAAAGAAGACCCTTCACAATACCCCAGGAAAGACCAAGAATACGTGGATATTCTTTCAGACCTCAGACAACCATTTGATCAACGATTCCAAGATTTTACAAACATGTTGATTGTGGTACAATCCGTCAACTCCCCTTTTGTTGAGATCGACGCAGAAGATTTCTCAACTTGTGTTGTAAAAAGTATTGGTGGAGATCAGGCTGCAGTGGAAATGGCAGTTGTTGATTTTCAAAATGATCTGTCTCTTAGAAGCCTTTCTACCACTGGACATATTTGGCCTCTAGTTCTCAAACAAAAATATCCCATTCTTGTTCAGCTCTACATACTTATGTGAATCAGCATTTTCCACTATGAAGTTCATTAAAAATAAATATAGAAACAGACTGACCGATGGACACTTCGATAACTGCATCAGAATGACGGCTACAACATACTCTCTAAACTACAAGAAGATACTTGATGGCCAACAACAGTTCCACTCCTCTCATTAAAATGAAAATTTGGAAACTTTTTGTAACAGTTTCTATCTTAATTGTTATTTGATTAATACTAGAAATGTATGTTTTAGGCAATAAACAGAATATGTTAGTTCAATGTTGCGTACTTTTTTTGGCCCAGTATTCCTTGGTAGCTCATAGAAGATTTATGAACGCTATGGTGGCTCACTGGCTCAAAGGTTTGGCGACCACTGAGCTAGTCAATGTGATGTGTACACCTGAAGTAACGATGGCCCGCAGAGGAAGAAAAAGCACATTCGAATGGCGCCAGCTAATGATTTTTCATCGTGCCAAAGGCAAAAGTTGTCGCAAAATAGGTGATATGTTAAAAATGAAGAGAAGTACTATTTCGGATCTGATCGGAAGATTCCAACAGGGAGATATGATTGACAGTCTGCCTCATACCGGACGTCCAAGAGCGTTTACTGTGAGAGATGAGAGTTACATTATCAGAAACATGAAAAAGGAACCCAAGTTAAGTACTCCAAAACTCATTACTGAGATCGCCAAAGACTTCGGAAAGGAAGTGCATCCCGAAACAATACGGAGAGTTCTCAGAAGACGTAACTCCCACGGTCGCATTGCATCACGGAAGCCCTTCATAAGTACAGTAAATCAAAAGAAGAGAATGCTGTTTGCCAAAGAGCATGTTAGAAAAGACAATTTATGGTGGAATGACGTACGTTTTATGAAGGTAACGCCCCGAAACATAAGGCGTGGAATGTGAGGATGTGGTTATTGTTTAACTGTCCAAATATGCTTCATCCTTCCCATCAATTACCAGACTTGAATGTGATTGAGAATCTTCGGGAAAAACTTGATAAAGAAATAAGGAAAGAACAACTGAAAAACAGACTTCAAGAAGAGTGGCAGAAAATATTACCAGAGTATACCTGTGAAATAGCGGAGAGCATGCCAAGTCGTCTAACAGAAGTAATTAAGATGAAAGCAATGCCTACCAGATACTTAACTTTTTGGACCATCGGTAGAAAGATGAGTTTCCGAATACTTTTGTGGAATGTTAGTTTTATTTTTGATTTTATTTATTAATTATTTTGTTTGTATGTTCACTGTTCTTTAGACGTAAAATGGACATTTAGTTTTTTTTTTTTACAGAAACTTGTATTTAATTTATACCAGTACTTTACTATTACTGAAATCACTAACACAAGGAAAAATATAATACACCGTGTCTGTCCGAATAATTTTGCGAGTCGCTGTATATTTTGACCTTCATTATATCCTCGCAATTCTCATTTGGTTTTATGCTGTTTGCGCTTCCATTGTATTACGATTGTCAATACTACTGTTAAATAGGCATTGTTCTTATATATCTTACAAATGTGATGTTTCTAATTTTATTGTAAGGCAGTATGATGTAAGATAACTCTGGACATTGTGATATATATTGTAAGGATTTCAATTTTATTCGAACGTTGCCATTGTAATAACTGCTGGCTGTATGATCACTGCAACCAAAAGCCACAATAAAGAAAAATATATAAAGGGTGTCGTTTCAGTACGAGGCAATGTTGTGATACGTTCGAGAATTCTCGTACGCATACGAGAATTTCATTGTTTGTACGAGATACGAGACAAAGTAAATATCGTACGCAAACATACCTGAATTTTGCCTCGTATACGGTGCAAACAATTTTGGGGGAAATAATTAATTCAACGTAGTGGCGGATTTACCAGTAGGCTGAGTAGGCTGGAGCCTAGATCGGCAGATTTTAGGAGCGGCAAATTTGGGAGCAAGTGTAATAAAAGATTATGTTAACGAATGTACATTATTGTGTATGAAGTATTAAAGTTTAGCTTACCAAATTATTAGCAGTATAAGACTTGCTTCTATTAGCTCAAAAACTATTTCTTGTGCAATCTTAACCAAGTAGTCGGGTTGTAAAAATAATCTAGGGAATGACACTTCCATTCCCTAGTGCACAGTCATACCAATTACGAAAAAAAAAAAACGTGATATAACTAGGACGATATCGCACAAAACATAAAGCTACAATTTCATTGACAAAAATTATAGGGCTAACTAGTATGATTGTGAAACAGGGTATCGATTTGCAGCGGTCGAGTAGCCAAGCGGTCTAAGGCGCCTCGCTGCGGAGCGAGCGGTTTCTCACCGTCGGAGGTTCGAGTCCTACCTATGGCATGGGTGTGTGTGTGTGTGTGTGTGTGTGTGTGTGTGTGTTATCCTTTGGTTAGTTTACCTTAGTTTAAGTAGTTTGTAAACTACGGACTGATGACCACGCAGTTTGGTCCGGTAGATTTACAAACATTTGAACATTTTTATTAATTAATTTATTTATTTATTTAATTTTTTATTTTATTTTATTTGTATCGAATTGTAGAGGTCGTTAGGAGCAGCAAAATTTGAATAACCTACTGGCGGCTAATGTGAAAATCCGCCACTGATTCAACAGCTATATTAACGGAATGGTTATAACTTGTTGTGGATTCATGATTGTGGACATACGGTCTCTTGTCAGTCATCATATTGAGCCGGTAAGACTAAGCACCGAGTGGCCTACTGAAGCCGAAAGTGAAACTTAAAATCCTGACTATGGAAAAAATTTAGACAGTGAACAATGATTCACTCTGCTTTTCCCCTCCATTCGAATATTTAATTAGCCAATACCAAGGAGCGTGTAGGAAGGGTGGTGCGTTAACGTTAACCCACCTTATGAAAATATTGTAATCTAGGCAGGTACAACTACATTGTATTTTAAACTGTGACAAAATATCTATTGTTATTAATGACGACTTCTACCAGACTACAAAAATGTTTTAAAGTTTTCGATTAAACGTACCCCAAAAATTTGTGTGCTAAACGCGACCTTCCCAGGGAACGTTATTTTCTATATTTTTAGGTTCACGATGGTATTTAGACATCAGTATCTCTTTAAAAAGTATACTGGAAGAAAATGCCTACAACAAGTAACAAAATACGTATTATTAAAATGTATTGTCTTCATCGTAAGTTGCTCCCTTCTCGATAATACACATAATCGAATTTTTGTTGGTATTTCTACGAGTGTGTACAAAAAGATACATTGGTAATTTTTAAAAAGTTTGTTGTTACGGTAAACCAACAAAGATTAACAAATTATTGTATAATTTTTTCGAATTCTTTCTGGTTGGGCATTACCTCGCTAACAGGAAACAAAGGGTATCAGTGCAAGGGACTAGTGATTTAAGCCAACAGTCATCATCAGATTGGGAAGAAATGCCATGAGGTGTCCCACAAGGATCCATCTTAGGTCATTGCTTTTTCTTGTGTACATTAATGACCTCTCATCAGTTACAATTTCAGAAGTAGAGTTCATTTTGTTTGCACATGATACAAGAACTGCAATAAATAGCATGTCGAGCATAGTTATAGAAAGGTCTTCTAATGATATTTTCATTAACATTAATAAATATTTTAAAGCCAACTCATTGACTTTGAAAAGACTCACTACATACAGTTCACAATATGTAAGAGATTCCCATCCAGTACATGCATAAAGTATGACGAAGAGCAGATAGAAGAGGTTGACAGTATAAAATACCTGGGATTACAGCTTGATAACAAATTCAGTTGGGAGGAGCACCCACAAGAACTGCAGAAACGACTTAACAAATCTGTATTTGCAATACGAGTGGCATCAGACATAGGAGACATAAAACAAAAGCTTGCATACTTTGCTTACTTTCATTCCATAATGTCATATGGTATAATATTTTGGGGTAACTCTTCAAGTCAAGCAAAAGTTTTCAGAGTCCAAAAGCGTGTAATACGCATTATTTGTGGTGTAAATTCACGGACATCCAGCAGAAGCCTCTTCAAAGAACTGGGTATATTAACTACTGCCTCTCAGTATATTTATTCCTCTATTAATTTGTCATAAATAATATATCCCTTTTCCCAACAAACAGCTCAGTTCATACCTACAATACTACGAACAAAAATGATCTACACAAGGACTTAAAAGCACTTATTTAATTCAAAAAGGGGTCCACTACTCAGGAACACACATCTCTATACTTATAAGTCGCGTTTGTTGTCTGTCTGTTCTCTTATAACTCAAGATCCAGACAAACAAATAACGTGAAAATTCCTACACGTACACAAAATTACATGGGGAAGGTTCTTAACCAGGTATCGTTCCATTTTTTGGAAAAACAAACCGGAAAATTTGAGAAAAAGTGAAGATGCGTTTTCAATGTGTCCGTGTATATATATATCTTCTCACTGATCTTGATGAAATTTTGCACAGTTGACCTCCAAAACAAGAGGGAGGCTACTGTGTACATAAAATTTCGTTCAGTGCATGGTGGAGGTTACTTCTGGATTTCGCCAAAATCCACAGTTTTGCTCCGATGTTGATGAAATTTTGTACACTTGACCTTGAAAACAAGATGAAGGTTACTGTCTACATAAAATTTCAATCGGTGCATGGGGTAGAGTACTTTACTTACAGACATCGATTGCAATCTCTATACATGTAAGACGCATTTGTTGTCTGTTTGTCTGTTCCCTTATAACTCAAGATCCAGACAACCAAATAACGTGAAATTTGGTACACGTACAAAATACTACATGGGGAAGGTTGTTAAATAGGTTTCGTTCCATCACAATCTCACTCTGACCATGTGCCTGTTCTAAAATGTTGTTTATCACATTGCTTTGACATAAATGTACCCTTTTATTACATGCAAATAAACGGTTTTGTACGCTTCTACAGAGAACCTTATTTTAAACCCGGACAAAGCCGGGTACTTGCAGCTAGTTTTCAATAATGTACCAATAACCATAAAAAAATTTAGCTATAAATAAATATCAGTTTAAGAGGAGCCTAAAAGACTTTCCAGTGGCCAACTCCTTCAGCTCCACTGACGAATTCTTAAATAGAACCAAATGGTGCGTGTATCTGTATTCATACTATTAATATTATTATATTATCAGCTTGTAAAAATGTATGTACCTCCTGTATTATTATATTATCAATAAATCAAGAAGGAAAGAAAATGAAATAATAAAATAAATAAAATTGGCATGTTGCACATCCACGAGGATCACCTCAACATGGATCTATGGAACGAACCAACTAATCTGATCTAATCTAATAAATTACCCCCTCGCTTTACGAACAACACGTTGGTGTTGCTAGGGTTAAATATCAGAAATAGAACGACTTCCCGAATCTCAAAGCGCTCAAACAATATTCTCAAATAACGAAAACTTTTTGAAGATCATTAATCTACTAGCTGAAAACCCGGCATTGCCCGGGTATTTATTTATTTATTACTGCCATTTTTCAGGTATATATACATTTGTATAAGGGCAGTGTGTCTGTAAAATCTCTTGGGAATACAATTAGGAGTAAAGAAGTAATAGATTAAAACTTGGTGCGTGATTGGGCGGTTTTCCATGAACGTTACTGTTTATGTGCTCATATCTCATGAACTACGTGTACCGTGATACAATTAGGAAGATACATTCAACTATATGTGTGTATACAGTCTGTAAAATTTCCTGTCGCTACAATTTGTAGTGTTCAAATCATAAATTGTAACGTCATACCAAGAGCCGTAGTTTTACTCCATAAACAGTGGAAAAGTAGTAAGCGAGAAACTTTTTTCCTTTCATCATTTTATTATGGTGCCAGCGAGAAAAAGTTTAATAAAGGTTTGAAATTATGTTTAAAGTTTGTTGCAAGTCGCTAAGTACTGTCATTCTCATACAGTGTATTTCGAAAGTCTCGCCGCATTATATGGCCTTTTTTCGCGATTTCTATTGGTTATGACGTAATATCTTTTGACCCATGTGCCGTATGTGATTCTTAACAATGCAGCAATTATTACCTCACGGCAAGGAATGTGTGTACCAAATTTGGTTGAAATGGGTCCAATGGTTTACGAGAAAATAAGCAGCACTGTCGCAAAATGCAGCAGTTTTTCGCGCATCTCATTGTTTATAACAATGACAGCTCGAAATTTAAATGAAAATAACGGCTTAACTATTCATTTGACAGGAAAATTGAATAACCGAATTTGTAGAGGAGAAAATTCTCTACAAATTTGCTCTCTTATGTTTTTTCGTATCTCTTATCTTTTGAAACATATTTGCAAAAATAACGGAGATATGACACCCTCCATTGAATAAACGAAAACCAGCCGTTCGGAGATGTTACGTGACATTCATCGCGTATTTGATGATTTTCTTATTGTAACTTACACGTTGTTATTTCAAAGCAACGGTACACTGAGGAATTAACCCACACACATAGTTCTTCAAGCGATAAATGATAATCTAATGTCTACAAATGCCATATTAACATCAGTTAATAACGCCCATCAATAGTATGAGCTTAAAGAGCTCCTGTTTTGATTTATTGCCGTAGCATAGTGGGCAAGATCAAGTTCAAAGAGTAAAATATATAAATTTGTGGTTACTATCAAAAGCTTATTATACGGCACAAGTATTTCCGCTCCCGAAAATATAGCCAAAAAAATTATGTCAAAGTTACAAACTTTCTGTGAAGAGGAGAAGTATTTAGAGTCACTGCTGAAGTAGCCACTCTAGATCCCAGTCACGGTGGATTAGGCCTTGTAGACATAACTACCAAAGCATCAGCACTATTCGTTAAACGGACGATGAACATTTTACAGCAGCAACCCGGAAGCATTACAAGTAACAAGTAAAGTTTTCGACGTTCTTAAACCGTCATGTCTTCAATCTCCAATCGAAGTAAGAAACATCAATGTTTGCTTACAACACGTGAGGATCTCTTATATCGAAATGAGTTATGTCAACCATACACTTATGTGGTCAAGACAACTAACAGCAAGGGCTATTATGAATGAAAGAAAGAAATGTGAAAGAAGTAATAAAATAGAAGATAGGTCAAGAAATGTGGACTGGGATGATGTATGGCAAAATATTAATCTAAAAGGACACTCTACGGACGTAATAACAGCTTGGTACAAAATCGTCAATAATATAATTCCCACCAACGAACGACTGTGGAATCGGTATAAATCAAACAGATCTATACCAACGATATTATCTTGCTGATACAGTTATACACAGATTTACCTGTGGGGGAAACTTAAATAACTGGAAATGGGTGAGAGCGCAAATAGCACTCCTCACAAGAACTTCACCTGAATATGTATCTCCGTCCGTACTATGTAGACCAGATGCAAGATATTTTCCAGAGAGGGGGAAAAAAACGCAGTATACTGGTTACTGGGAAAGTATGTGAGCTACGTGATTAACAATCTTGGACCGGACACCACCATTGACTTCAAACTTTACATGCAGGACGAATATAAAAAGCTTAGCAAGTATATGGACCAAAAATCCAAATATGGAAACATGCTTATTATGGTATTTGAACGAATGGGGATAGGTTAATATATAAGGATTCCTTAAAAAAAATTAAAGTGTTATGAAAACCTAAATGCGAAGGTTATCTTATTTAAAAATTCAACTGCAAAATATGAGTAAATCAACATGTTGTTTTTACGATTGTGTATGTGTGAGGATATCATTATGAATACCTGTGTAAAGTATCTTACTTGTGCATATGTATCCTAAGATATCATAATTGATGTTCACTATATACAGTAGAATGTATAAGAAATAGAGTAAATAAAAATTTGTATATATATATATAAAAATTCTGGACTGAGGCGCGAAATTTCTGTGGTGCGAAATCCGCCACAACCTAATTTTTTTTCCTAAAAGGGTTTCAGACACTCTTATTAATTAATTTATTATTATTTTGGTCCAAAATGTTTGCAAAAACTTATAAATCTAAAGTGGGCCGTAAAACACGTCAGTGCAATTTTTTTTAAAACGTACGAGAATTTTTAACAAAATACGAGATTTTATGGTGTCTTCCAAACAGGTCCATAGGGCGCCGTGGCACAGCGCGCCCGGTCAGAGGTCTGAACGTCCTCTGTAATAAAAAACTGAGCCAACTGATCTACTAATGACCAAGAACCAACAATGAAAAACGATCGCAAATCATAGATCTACCTGAAACATAATAAATAAATAAATAAATAAAAAAGCTGCTGGACTGAGGCGCGAAAGGTCGGTGGTTCGAAACCCGCCACTACTTAATTTTTTTCCCTAAAAGGGTTTCAGACACTCTTATTAATTAATTATTATTTTGGTCCAAAATGTTTGTAAAAAGTAATAAAACTATAAATCTAAAGTGGGCCGTAAAACACGTCAGTGCGATTTTTTTTAAACGTGCGAGAATTTTTAGCAAAATACGAGAATTTTTAGCAAAATATGAGAATTTTATGGTGTCTTCCAAACAGGTCCATAGGGAGCTGTGGCACAGAGCGCCCGGTCAGAGGTCTGAACGTCCTTTGTAATAAAATACTGAGCCAACTGATCTACTAACGACCAAGAACCAACAATGAAAAACGATCGCAAATCATAGATCTACCTGAAATAAAAAAAAAATAAAATAAAAAAATAAAAATAAAAAAAAAGCTGCTGGACTGAGGCGCGAAAGGTCGGTGGTTCGAAACCCGCCACTACTTAATTTTTTTCCCCTAAAAGGGTTTCAGACACTCTTATTAATTAATTTATTATTATTTAGATTATTATTTTGGTCCAAAATGTTTGCAAAAACTTATAAAACTACAAATGTAAAGTGGGCCGTAAAACACGTCGGTGCGATTTTTTTTCTTTTTTAAAACGTACGAGAATTTTTGGCAAAATACGAGAAGTTTTAGCAATATACGAGAATTTTTAGCAAAATACGAGAATTTTATGGTGTCTTCCAAACAGGTCCATGGGGCGCCGTGGCTCAGCCTGGTCAGAGGGCTGAACGTCCTCTGTAATAAAAAAGCTGAGTCAACTGATCAACGAACGACCAAGAACGAGCAATGAAAAACGACCGCAAATCATAGATATACCAGAAAAAAAAAAAAAAAAAAAAAAAAAAAGCGTAGTGGGCAAGGTACTGGATTGAGGCGCGAAAGGTCGATGGTTCGAAACCAGCCACTACCTAATTTTTTTCCCCTAAAGGGTTTCAGATACTCTTACTAAATAATTTATTATTATTTTGGTACAAAATGTTTGCAAAAACTTATATAACTACAAATCTAAAGTGGGCCGTAAAACACGTAAGTACATTTTTTTTTAAAACGTACGAGAATTTTTGCAAAATACGAGAATTTTTAGCAAAATACGAGAATTTTATGGTGTCGGTACGAGACTGGCACACATCCCCGCGGAGACGGCAGTCCCGCTTGGGCAGCAGCGGCGGCGGCGGCGGCATGCGGCGGCGCGCGTGGCGCGGCTGTCGTAGCGAATCATAAACACGTAACGGCGCGCTGCGCCGACATGTATCTGGCGCTGAATGAATGGCGCCATGCGCCCCTGCCCCTCCCGCCGGCGGCGCTGGGCGGGGGCGGCACCCACCACTGCACTACCTGCCCGCACACCACACCTACCCGACAGGCCGAGCCCACAACATCGATCCCCTTGCCGCTGCTGCCGCCGCAAGCCTTAACGCTCCCGCTCCCGAAAAACTCGGAAAAAAATTTTTTTTCCTTTCTTATTTGGAAATGGCCCGGGCACTTGGCTTGTGCGACCGGACCACCCCGCCCCCGCCTCTGCGGGTCGGAGCCGCACGCACGCCGACACTGCATACGCACTACGCCCACGCGCGTGGGGCGTGCTGCTGCCCTCCTCTCGCCGGCCGGTACAGTGCTGGCCAAAATTCGCACGCCACTCCACTATACTACTCACGCAAGGAAGCGTAATACACATTTAACTGTGCGGTATAGGCACGCGAGCGCTTCACAATGCCGAGCCAGAGAGACAACAGTCACTACAGTTGCTATAAAATCGAGTATCTACTATTCTCATCACGATACAAAATAATAAAATTTTACCCGTAAGGCACATGCTACAGGGCGTAACAGTCCTGTTTCGTTGTCAACAATATTAAAGGCAACAATGGACCGAGGATGCAGAGATAGTGATACAAGAAGACAACAGTTAAATTTCCAGGACGCGAACTGTACTGTATTCGCGAGAATAACAACAACCTTGCCGCCTCAAAATAATTTGAGGAATCAACACGAATATCAGGCGCTAAATGTGCTACTAAATTTCTAAAGTAGCCGGGTGAAGCTGGTGGCATTATCGCGAACAAAAACTCACAACACACTGACAGAATTTGGTGCGAACCTAATAGTAGCCGACATTCGTAAATAAATCGCAAGAGTGGTAGAGACAAAAATTTGAGAACACGATTTCACAAACGCTAATCTGCTTAGGAGCGCTCCGGGCAAAATACAAGACGCACTAGTACCTCGATAAGAAAGAAATCGAACTGTTAAAGTGCTATTCTTAGAGATAAAAGGAAATTGGTGCTATATTAGGTCTTGACCGCGCCTCGCTTTAGATACAAACATTAAAATAAAATTGCTTCTGAAATGGGGAAACTGAAAGCGCTGTTCGAGATAGTATAGGCATGAAAGTACAACAGCACAGCTGCTTTTAGTGTCTACGGAGCCGGCGATAATGTATCAATAAACGAATGAATAACAAGTAAATAAACGTAGTGCTTCCTATAGTAGCGTGCGTAAGCCGTTACGCGCTTGTTACGCTCTTGCTGCGCTACGGTACAGTATACTACCTAAACCTGAAATTATACCGCGCTATGATTTGAATGTTGGAATATATGTCTGCTGAGCAGAAGAAACTGTGCTTTTTTCTCTGGGATTTGGAGTCAGAAATAACTGACAGAAATGTTATATGGGCACAAATAAATAAATACGCTCTTAGACACCACAAATCCTAAATATTGTGCGCGTAAAGTCGGAATGTGCTTTAATAACACAATTCGCTTACTAAAACTACGTTTTTACTGGTGATTGAAAATCCTACACTGAGGGCACAGCGTCTCAAACAAGTTTATATTCCGATATAACTGAGTCTCTCTAAAAAAAATCAAATATTAACAGCAAAACGCGATTCTTCCATTCGTCACCACTTCATTTATCGAGCCTAATGAGCTGGTCTAAAGCAAATATCTAAACTATGCACTGTCCGAACACATGTAAGTACGTAGAGGATTACAGTTTTATGTGATCACACCCTCCTCGGCCACCCAGTAATGTGACAATGTACTAGTCTATACCTGTTGGGATTTCAACTATATAAGTCTCTTAACCGAGTATCTTTATTAAATCCACAGTACACGAAAGCAACCGCCAAAAATTTTAGTGGAAAATAAAAGTTCCTTTTCTAGTTGTGAACTTTCACCAACCTGCACCTGGATATTGTAAGTTACAGACGGATAACAATAACGATAGCCGTCTATTGACACCTACACAGACGTAAACATTGGCTTGATGAATGAAATAACTATGTCATTTTAGGGTTTTCGTTCTTATACATATATAAAAAACACGCAGCTCTTGTCTTTACACATATCAATATTTATAATGTTAATACCCTGAAAAAATAACTCCTGTGATCTACTGTCTTGCTAATCAAACACAGCATGTTCCTTTGAACAACAATTTTGCGCTTTTATAGAATCATCTCAAGGAATAGCGTGCGTGTGCTCTGGCCATTCTTTCATTGCCGAAGAACTACACAGTTTCTATAAGTTTTCAATAGAATTCACATTTCGGTGAAGGCATTAAAAATGCTACGGTGGCCATATTACTGAGAAAATCGTTCCAGCGGGCCAGAAAAAGATATCCTACAAGAAACACGCCCTTAGCATAACTGCTATCCAAGTTTTAAAAGACAACTATATTTCTGACATTGTACATAAGCAATTTTCAGAAGGTAATGCACTAGAAGAACTGTTTATAGTTTCTTTAAATGTTGTACACGATGACACGCGGTTTCGTACTCTTTCCGTAGTGTATACAGCTGAGTGCTCGATTGTGTCCCTGGACCCATGATAATAAAACGGAATAAATTACAACAGTTATTAAATGTAGGGGGAAAACCTTGGGGCGGTCTTTATAATAGCGTTGTATATCGAAATGATGTTGTTTATCCGCAGGTAGCATGATTATAAAAACGCTACTGTATCTTGTAAACTGACAAATGTCTTCCTATGGTAATGTCAAATATCAGTGACTGTTGACACACGAAACTTCCCAACTCAGCTGATATTTCAAATTTTAAGAGGCACTGCGATAAAATATAAATTTTCTGGGTACTGTCGTACGCGGGCAAGCCGAACGTGGTTGCAGTACGTCGGATTCGCGAGCGCGGCAAAGCTTTATGTACTGAAAATTGTACTAAAAACTGAAAGTATCGTGACAGGAAAATAAGGAGCGGTTAGAATGAGTTTCGACCCGAATAGCTGCCCCACATTGGGAGCTGTCAGGCACGAGCGAGGCCACCACGAGGGGTGGCCCGCCTGCCGCCGGCGTCAAACCACCTACTTATCTAACAACACACTAAGTAGCATGCTGGTGCTTTGCTTACCTCTCTTGCCATCACGGCATCTCCTCCGCTGGGGATAGGCCGAGGATGCTGCACCCCCTAGCCTAAACAGCACACACTCCACTCTCAGGCTCCTCGTTCGAGTCCCGCGCACGCCTACCGTCGAATTTTGCGTCTCATGACGCGATAGTACTTTCGTTCCGCATGGTGAGTGCTACCTCGCCAACGTGATCACGGCGGACAGAGAGGCGAAACAAGGAAGGAAAAAAAAAAAAAAAAAAAAAAAAAAGCACACACCAAACACTAGAAAAAATACACTCACTCACTCCCACCAAAAAAAAAAAAAAAAAAATTATACCCTCGAAGTAAAAAAAAAAAAAAAAGCACCCGTACCACACCACACACACAGTTGCCCCCTTCACTTAATCCATCATTGAAATCTTCCCGAGAACTAGGTTGCCTTCATACTAGAAGAGACCCCCCCCTCAGCGAAGCAGGCAACCCTGCTTGCGTTGGTTTGCGGCGAGTTGACTGCCATCTGCCGGACGATCGATTCTCGGGGCGCATCTCCGCTAAGACGTGTTCGGGCGGGGTTGGGAAAGGAGGGGTTAGCTGCCGCGAGAGTGCGCTCCGCACACGCACTGCCAGTGGAGGGGCGATGCGAGGGAGACTTCGTTCAAGAAAGTGTTGTGGGGATTCCCTGTCCTTTGCCATGTGATCTCACTTCCTTCGTAACACGCCGCCGTTTCATTCATATGTTGTTTTTCATTAAAATGAAAAACGCCAAAAATAGGATACAATTTGATTCTTAGGGAGCTATCTTCCTCGAGATTGAGCGTCCGAACAATGTTATAAGTTCTTCCATTGTTTATCTCCATTATTTACCATTACAGGAAATTGCCAGTGCCCTGATTGCTCACAGTATTCGAAATATTTTCCATCCTTCACACAAATGACATGTCGCCTAAAGTTAGTCACAAAACTGTCGCTAATACGAACTGTGTTGAAAACGTATTACAAACAATACTAGTCAAACAACTGTCAAGTACATTACGATTTACGTAAAATTGTTGGTGTCTTCCGGAAATCTCTAGTTTACCAACGAAAATGAAATATAACCATTCCGGCATATTAAATGGCTTTAACAGCTACATTTTTCGACATTAGTCGTCCTACACGTGTTCTGACGTATTTTTTTCAAGGCCTTCTCTTTCTTCAATAGTGGGCAATGTAATTCAATTAAAATTCTTATAAATATTACGAATTATATGTGGCTTTCTCCAACAGCATCTATTTTACAACCTAGAATCCATTTAGTAATACGTTGTGTTATTGTAGTGTTTCACATGTGAAGACAGTTTTGTACATCTTTGTTGTCTAGACTCTAGATTCTCTTCGCACGAAGTCACTGGAGTGATATCCGGTGTCGGAAGATCTTTGGTTCTGGATTGTTTTTAACCTGACCTGCAGGGATGTTGTGATTGGTTGCGTAGTGCGATGTGTCAAAATATGATACTGAGAGGCGTGGTGTTGCGGTACAAAAAGTGTAACGATGTAAACAGTTATTGAGCGTCATGAAGTGTGGGTGACTGGCATCTTCAAGTTTAAGATGTAGTGGTTAGTCCGCATCCCAAATGGGAGCTGGAAAACTCAACCGTATCTAACAGGTGCAGTTGCTTGACGTACTTTCCTACTTTAAGTCACTTAAATGTTCTGTTATTTACCGGATCATTGTCGGTAAGTGTATTGTTGTATGATAAACAACACAATACAATGGATAAGTTGGTGTCCTTAGCTTTAATAAGTTTATTGTTTAAATACGTTCGTTGGATATAGTTTCATTTTCTATAGGCCTATTGTTTATTGTGATACAATGTTTTATGAAAACAAATACAGATTTCATATCAAGAAAGATTTTTAACCGTTGCTCGCCTTTAGTTTTAAGTCTAAATTGTGTGCTATCCAATGACTTACCTACAGCGATGTTGACCGTTCTTTATTAGGCCTACATAAAGTTCAGTATCTTGTCCCATCATCAAATGCTTCTGCTTAGCCTAATTATAAACTGTGTATCGATGGTAAATATTTCATTAAAGAAGATGATATTTAGTCATATTATTTTTGAAGTTCAGCAGGCCATAAAATCGATGTGAAGAGCCATTTATCTTTACACTCTTATCAGTAAGAAGACATCTCGTGTGCTAATTATGAGGTTAACAAATCAATAGATTCTATGCATATTGTTAGTGCATTATGGTCTAGGTTCAGTTCAAACATTTGGACAGTTTCTTAGCACATAATGCAAAAAATTGTAATAGTGTTATTTGTTATTGTTCCTGCTTTATGAACGACAGATTCTTGTATGTACTCTTGTCTGGTCAGTAAATTAATTGGCTTTGTAAAGTGATTATTTTGTTGCCAACATTATCATACTAGACTGCCGGGGCCACAAGTAATATTTTACCATTCATTTGACAAGTTGTGCAAGTGGATTGTAATAATGCTTCAACCGAAGACTGGGATACCGCCTGTCAGCTTTGACCCAAAACATCATCAACAAAACCCATATACGGGATAATATTTTAATACTAACATATTGTAGATAATAAATAATCTTTGGATATTCTCGTAAATTACAGATTACAACAAGAGAATGCACCATAAATCATAGGTCTCAGCCCGAAAATTTGCACCTCCGGTGCTCACTTACGCGGGGGGGGGGGGGGGGGGGGGGGGGAAATCTATCAGCTCACATATACTTAACTATTAGAGTGAAGCTACATATCACTTTTTAAACACAAAATCTTTCTCTAGGCCTATAACCTTATGTTCTGCTTGTAAACAAACTATCCTGTTTAACTCGGCCACCACATCATTACTTATGCCATCTACAAGCATGCACAAACACAACACGTCAAAGCCAACGGGCGATATCCCCATCTTCAGATGAGCCGTAATAATTCCGCGAGTCAGAAACATCATTAAATAGTTGTAAAACAGTAGGGCCTATACTTGTAGAATATAAATATGACAGTAATGCTTTGAAAAAAAAGCTTTGGTACTAGTATAAAACCTATATTTTAACTATTGTTTCCTTGACAATGCTTTCTGACTGACACATTGTATTCTTTATTTTATTTATTTATTTATTGTAGAGAAGAGGAAAATAAAACCCAATTTTGAATAGCCTATTTAAAATACCAGTAATCCAGAATTTAAAAAAAATTAATTATAAGTAGTGATATGATTTGCTTCTTACCTATTCCATAAATGAATATGGAAAGCTACTTGGTAGATGTGTTTCTGATTGGACACGTTTTCTGTTATTTGTGTAGGCCCTAATAGTCAGAATCATCCAACTTAAGTCATTGTCAGTTTTGTATATACAGTAGCTTATAGGCCTTGGTGTTTGAATATCTCATCTCTAGGCCCTAACAATAAAATAGTGATAAAAGTATCCCAACAAATCTGGGCTCACCTGTAGTTGGGGATACCGCCCATCAGCTTTGACCCGTGACTTCATTGCAGCGTGTAGTTTTGAGGTGTGTGCGTGTCTGTAGAAGGCGTGGGTGATTACATGGTGGTTGAGTTAAAGACGATAGTTTGTTTACAAACAAAACAGATTAATATTTTGTGTTTAAAAAGTGATGTGTAGCTTCTCTCTGATGGTTAGGTGTAGGTTAATGGAGAGATTTTTTCGTATGTGAGTGCCAAAGGTGTGAATTTGTGGCCTAAGGCCTCTGATCGATAGTACATTCTGTTATCTATAATAACTACAGATTATTTGTATCTACAATACAGAAGTCTTAAGATATCCCTTATACTGGTTTTCCAACATGTTGATGACATCATGGGTCAAAGCAGACGAACGGTATCCCAGTCTACAGTTATGCCCAAATCTGCATCCATCGTTTAGTGGTTTGTGTGTTTGATTGCTTTGTGGAGGATTTGGGATTAGTTCTGGAGGAATTATGAGGGATTTTTCTTTGGTGAGTGGTCTAAAAGAGGTCTAGTGATTCTTAGTGGAGGAGCTGTTTGAGTGAGGAGGTAGGCTAGTCTGAAATAAACATTTGAGCAAACACATTGAAATGAAGTATGGTAACAAATAGTGATGGGACAACCAATTGGTCAATCGGTTATTTTTTCATTCAGTTGGTTTTTTCAGTCGAATAAAACAACCGAATGAAAATAGTCTCTGTGGCCTTATGAAGTTTTCACTCACAGGCAGGTTTTGAGTGGTTTCAGTCGATGCGCGACCACCGAATGAAACAAGTCTGTGTCCTTTATATGAATGTTCTCAGCATTGAGTGGTTTCATTTGATGCGATACAACCGACAGGAAAAAGTCTTTGTTGGTTTCTGCGGTTATATGGATGTTTTTATTAATTCATCGACTTTGTGTGACTTTATTTGCATACTCCTTCAGCCTTTTCGGGTATAAATGAACTGTGATTCAGCATGAAACATTCTTAGAGACAATTCTTAAAAATATTGCAGTGTGTCCGTGTGTGTGTGTTTTTTATTTCATGCAAATATGCACTTTTGTTCCAATCTTGATGAAATTTTGCACACTTGACCTTCAAAGCAAGAGGAACGTCACTGTCTACATCAAATTTCATTCGATGCATGGCGGAAGGTGCTTTACTAACTTCGACGAAAACCACAATTTGGCTGTGATCTTGATGAAATTTTGCACATCTGACCTTTAAAACAAGGCGAAGGTAACTGTGTACAATAAATTACGTAGGTGCATGGCGGAGGGTACTTTTCCTACTAACTACGGCAAATTCCGTTTGTATTCAAATTTTAATGATATATTTCACTCTTCACCTTCAAAGAAAGAGAATGGTCACCGTCTACATCTACTTTAGTTTGATGCATGAGAGAAGGTATTCCAGACTTCAACGCCAATATTGAGTTTTATTCCAATCTCGATGAAATTTTGCACACTTGACTTTCAAAACAAGTGGCAGTTCACTGTTCATCTAAGATTTTGTATGGTACATGGTGGAGGGATGGAATAAACCTCCACACCGTTTCACCAATAACCACAGAAATATCTGTGACAAGAGTGAATAATTATGAAACTTGATATGAATGTTTTCATACACTGTTGACGAATACAGACGCACTGAAGAAAATTTACAGCACTGATAAATGTTGTATGTCTTCTCGTACTCCTTGAAATTAGATGGAATTAACAAAAATATTTTTATAAGAAATATTTTTATACAAAATACTTCAATAAACCTCTTTTTTACAATACCTAATGTCTTAGTGATCTTCAAATTCGGATCTAGCAACTATGCTCAAAGTTAAAATACTGTCCTACTAGTACCTTAGATATGTATGACAAAAAGCCACAAACCGCACGTTTCTACCTGTTCCCACTTCGGAGATACAGTATGCGAGATTAAACTTGTAGTGATCATTTTGGAACACCCTGTAGTTTCCACGCTTCTTTATTGTGTCAGTAAGAAGCCGACAACAATGCGTGATGACACGCACCACCCGCCAGACACTGTTGTGTGGAGTTTGGCGCGCACTTGCTGGCGCTGTCAGCAGTGAAAACGCAAGCGAGGCAGCACCTTCTCTTGTGCCCCCGTTCCCCGTGGTACTTCATGGTCATCAGCCATTTATGTTCTACAGATTGTGGGGGTCTGCGAAAGTAATCTGATCGGGCCCAGATGATCGGCGTTTTTGAGGTCTGTGGTGGGCAATGAAAGTGATCGCAGGCCTGCTCCAGCGATATGACAGTTAATTAGTTACTCGTTGATGGCACCTTGAACAATTTAATCTACAACAAAATATGAATCACTGTTACTGTGTATTATAAAACGAAAAGTTACTTTATTCAGTACATAATTAAATGAACATTGTAATACGCATTTTAACCTTGGCATACCCCTTTTACATGGCGGTATAATGTAGCATTGCTGTAGTTATCTGATGTGCATGTCAGTTTCATTCATAGAAATAAATGGATAACTCTGTAAGCTAAAACACTAAGGAGTCGTTTCAGTTGGGATAATGATTACATGGTTCAGCCGACAGAAAAACTTACTGCCTCTTTTTACTTGAAAAGAAAGAATGACTACGACCGACTGACTCTTTCATATTCGGTTGCTCCCACTGACTGGTTTCACTCAAAAGAACGAATGAATAGTCCAACTGACTGAATCGGTTGTTTCATTCGGTTGGTCCCACCGAGTGGTTTCACTCAGAAGAATGAATGAATAATTCAACCGATACGAGAAACTACAATCAAATGATATTTTTTTTTTTTTTTTTTTCCAACAACCGAATGAATCAATTGTTTTCATTCGATTGTTCCCATCACTAGTAACAAACTGATTAATGGTGGTACAAAAACATTGGAGACAATGCTCTACCTAAATACACCCCTTCTAGTGGAAAGATCATGTTAATTTGCCACTAAACCACTATACTACAGTGTAAAGATAACTTTGTATTAGGTTGGTGGATAAGATCGTAACAATGCTATGCTGGTTGCTATGGGTTTACTTAGTGATTGTTGTTTTAATTTACAGTTAAATGTTACTATAATTTAAGTTTTCGTTTTGTCATTTGGAGCTGTTGGTGAAACTGTGGTCACCAGAAAAAGGAGTGCCATTTGGAGGAATTGGAACATTTGCATCATAGACAGAAGAATGGACTGAGATCAATAGAGGAGTGACAGCAGTGGAGATATCAGAAACATTTGTGCTGTGTATGGTGATAATGCCATTTGACAGATTGTGAAGAGAAAATAGTTTCCTCATTTTAAGGATTATTTTGCCCTTAGTGACTGTTCATGTTAAGAAAGACCATTGGTGTTTGGTAAAGATAATATGAATGTATTAATCCACAAAAATATATAGTGAAGGAAAGTATACTGTCAATGACTAAAATCTCTGTTAGGCTACATATATTTGTTGTGTTTATTGAACTTGTGGAAAAAGACAAACTTACCAACCTAATAGCCCACATAAGTTGCCAGTGCTAGTGAAGCAGCATTGGGACATCTGAAGTGGCACATTGCCAAAGAACAGGGTAAGGCAGTATGTAGAGAAGGGGAGGATGAAAATGACTTAAAGATGATAATTACTTGAAGATTGGTTTTAACAGTTCTACTTTACTGGACGTAGTCTTGTTGCAGTTAGTATTGTACTGATTTAAAGAAATCAGTAGCCTGGGTGTAGTATGAATTGAATGGTTACACATTTTGTAGTAGTAGTAGTAGTAGTAGTAGTAGTAGTAGTAATACATAATCTCAGCTATGATGACATACCGAATCTTAGTGGTACCCAAGATCTAAATGGCAGATTGAAAGACAGCAGTTAGCATGTTAGGTGGTGAAGTGGTATTAAAGGCTTCAGTGAATCATCCTTCACATATAATGGTAAAAGAATGATGATTTTTGTCAGTGATTTCATTTGAAATAAATTTATAAGCAGGAAGAATCTTTTTATCAATACAGTTTCCTTTTCCAGCAGTCTAGCTTCAGATTAGGTCTAGGTATAGAGTGGGAATATTCACTAAACCATCTAGTTTCCTCCTATCTTTTTATTTCCTGGCTAGAGGTAACTTTTAACTGTGGATAGTTCTATATATGTTAATTTTTATTTGCATGTTTCTGCACTACATTGTAAATTAGACTTGTCATTTACCCTAATTTTATGAGTTGAAGATGTGTGTCTGATGAGTGTTAGTCCCTGCTGCCTAGTGCAAAACTAGGGTAATGGAGTGCAATCTAAGAAAATCAGGTGATGCTGAGGGAATTAGATTAGGTAACGAAACAATAAAGGAGGTAGATGAGTTTACTTGGGCAGTAAAATAACAAATGATGGTCGCAGTACAGAGGATATAAAATGCAGAATAGTAATGGGTAGAAAAGTGTTCTTGAAAAAGAGAAATTTGTTAACATTGAATATTGATTTAAGCCTAAGGAAGTCCTCTCTAAAGCCATTTGTATGGGAGTGAAACATGGACGATAAACAGTGCGGACAGGAAGAGGATTGAGGCTTTTGAAATGTGGTGCTACAGAAGAATGCTAAAGATTAGGTGGGTGGATCACGTAATTAATGAAGAGGTACTGAATAGAATGGGGGAGAAAAGAAATTTCTGGCATACCTTGACTAAAAGAAGGGATAGATTGGTAGGACACATTCTTAGACATCAAGGAATTGTGAATTTAGCGTTGGAGGGAAGTGTGTTGGGTAAAAACCGCAGAGGGAGACCAAGAGATGGATACAGTAAGCAGATTCAGACGATGTGGGTTGTCGTTCTTATCTGGAGATGAAGAGGCTTGCTCAGGATAGGATATTGTGGAGAGCTGCATCAAACCATTCTCCGGACTGAAGACCACAACAACAAAACACTGTTGTTCTCAGTGCAGACTGCTGGCCACTGTATTGTTAGCTATGAGAGGTAATACCGGAAATCTGTTATTCTCAACACGCTCTTGGCACTTTGATCTTGGAATATTGATTTCCATAACACTTTCTGAAATGGGATAGCCCTTGTGTCTAGCTGCAACTACTATTAAGTGTTCAAAGTCTGTTAATTCCTTTATGGGACCATAATCTCATCACATGAACCATTTGAGCTCTACCAGTGCACCACCTTTTACACCTTGTTTATGCAGTACTACTGCCATATGTACTCATGCGAGTGCCTAATCCATGACTTTTGACATCTCACTGATTGCTCTCGTTTTGGGATTTTCTATACTTTGATCATAGCAACTAAAGTTAGTATTATTTTCATTCCAACACTAACCACTACTATTAAAATAACATTTCCAGGACCTTTAGTTTTCTCTTACTCTAAAATCTTCGAGCTGCCTCTTGTGGCATTTTTGAATGTCCTTATTTTGATTATGAACTAAAATATATGCATTTCTGAGTCATCTATTGAATTTTACAAACATTTGAAGAATTTTCTTCTGCCTTTACAATATGATCTTTGTCACTGTGACATCTTTATTGATGAAATATAGAATTTGTCTTATGTATGTTTCAGTTTTGTATTCTTCATACTTCCGTTGTTTCCACTTTCTTTTCTTATCAAACTTTTATGATATTTTCTGACATCCTCTTAAGATGTTTCTCAAAATTTTCATTAATTTCACTATGTTCTGGCATCTTCCTTAAACATTTTTTCCAACTTTTACCTTCCCATTAATATTAAAATGATTTTGTTTGATATTTGGGTTTCTTGTGCTTCCTTCAAACTTGCATGATCTTTTGCTTCTTAATAATTACATTTGTTAAGTAATCACTTCTTTCCTCTTTGTACAATACTCAGTTTCTTTGACAGTCAGCTACCTCCTTCATTTAATCTAGTATATTGCCCTACTCTCAAATAAATTCTCACAGATACTGCATAAAGACTAGATAGCTGCTTGCACCAAGTAGAAAAAGAACAAACAATAAACTGGTAAACATTTAAACTTTCAGCCTAAAGGTCTTTACTGAAGATGGTAGTTAAGAAGAAAGATAAGTCTGCCTATTCACTGTTCCAGGCTGTGACTCAACATGTATCTGTACAATGAGAAACAATCTGTTATTTTCGTATTATTATTATTCCTTCCATAATTTTTGATTGTTTGAACTCATAATTTTTATTTCGGCTTAGCAGATAAGTTTCTTTCTATCCTTGTATCTATTTTTACTTTGTTTGTTAAATGTATATGATACATTGCAGTTCCAGCTGTGGTATAGAACCATTAAATCCCAGTTTTGACAGAACTGTTTAGCCCAACTAGAATCGTATAGAAGTGATGGCCAATTGATGTGATATTAGTTTGAAAAGAAAAAAGCTTCAGAAGTTTGACAGGTGCAAATAACTATATGTCTCTCGGAGAAAGAAATTAAAAGCTTAAGAACTCTTGAAAATGACGTGCCATTGTATGAACATATTTCAGGAAATTCTAGAGAAGAGAATAAGTGAGAAAAATGGAAGGCAGATGGCTGGGGGGGGGGGGGCGTGGGAGGGAGGAGGAAGATTGGGATTTAACATCCCCTCAGCAGTGTGGTCATTGGAGGCAGAGAACTAGCTCAGGTTGTTTTTGTTAAGGATGGGCGAGAAAATCTGCTATGCTCTTTCTAAGTAGTCATTGTTTCATTTGCCTACAGCAATTCAGAGAAGTGATAGAAACCTCATCTCTTGATGACTGGAGACCGATTTGAACAATTGTCTTGCTAAATGCTATTACAGCTCTCTGACTGTTGCTTCGTCTCACAGAGAGAAGGAACGTGTGAAAGCCATGCTGAACCGAAGATGCCAATTACAGATTTATTGTGACACAGGCACAGAAGAAATGTTATGTATACAAACTACATTCCTGAATTTGTGATTTTTAGGTTTTCATGTGTATGGAAATTTATTATTATTATTTTTTCTTTAAAATTCAGTTGGGTGGCATCTTTTATGATTCTCATTATTTCGGCAAGTAGACATCTTGCCATCTTTAGGCTGATTGATCTCTGCTGCTGTCTGTGCCGTGTTCATATGTGTTTGCCCCCTCTCCACTCAGTCACATGTGTTCACGCTCATAATTGGGCGAATGGTGGTGGGGAAGGGTAGCATCTGCTGTGGCGGGTGGTGTTCCACGGCATCTGTCAAGAGCGCATATGAAGCATGATGCAATAACTGTCGCAATTGGTTAGTCTTTGTCTTCACTAGCCACAGGTCTTGGGTTTTTCGGTCTTGAGGGATGTTATATCTGGTGGTTGTTGTTCCCATTTGTACCAAATGTCCTGTAAGTGCTCCGATACAACTGTTAGACTTTTGCTGTCTGAGATTTTGTGAGCTCTGTGCACCAGTGTATTGTCTGCAACATGTGTGTCCCCTCATACGAGTTAGCAAAAATCTGACTGCAGTATTTAGCTCCTATGTGGAGAAATACGAACACCACAAGTCCGTGTCATGTCACACCAATAGGCTGGCCGCTGGGGCATAGCTTGCGAGGGCAGCCTATCGGTGTGACGTGACACAGACTTGTTGTGAGGTGCTGCGGTGGAGTAGCCAATTGGTCTAAGGCGCCTAGCTGTGGAGCGCGCAGTTGCTTGCCGTCGGATGTTCGAGCCCTCGCCGGGGTGTGTGTGTGTGTGTGTGTGTGTGTGTGTGTGTGTGTGTGTGTGTGTGTGTGTTGTCCTTCGGATAGTTTGCCTTAGTTTAAGTAGTTTGTAAACTACAGACTGATGACCACATAGTTTGTTCCGATAGGTTTATAAACATTTGAACATTTTCTGTTGTGAGGCCTTGTATCTTTAGACGCTGATGACACTGCCCGCCACAGCAGACACTACCTTTACCTCACCACCACACTCCCAGTAATGGAGGTGGACACATTGTGATGGAGTGGGGCAAACAAGTATAAGCCCAGTACCGACAGTTGCGAAGATCATTCCTACATCAACCGTGCCCGAAGATGGCTTTAAGATTGCTTGTTGAAATATCGTGAATCTTAGACTGCAACACCCGGCTTGACTTCGGAGAAATATTCAAGATTCCTGAATGTTGAAAAGGCTCCAGTAAGGTACAGAAAGCTCTGGAGAACAAGTGTGAAAGAAAATTAATGTGCTGTAGGGCTAAAAGCAGTCTGATAAAGTTTGAGAAAAATCTGTACCCCGCAAACCAATCAATGATGTATGGCAGAGGTAATTTATGAATAGATGCAATCAGAGATGGAATTTAAAACTATAAAATGTTCCACCATTCTTACTTTTTCCAGTTATGGTTAGTATAATAAACAGATCAAAATTAATGAAGGTGTGAAATGCTTCAACAGAGGTTTTTGGATTATGTAATATGAAATTTGATGTGATGATGAGTGAGTTCATGATTGTCAAATAGAAGAGGGAGAAGACTATTCCAGAATTCATGCTTGAAGGGGAACTGGACGCACATGGGACGCATTTGAGGAAATAAGTAGGAAGTCATTGAGAGAGATAGGCAAGCAGCAGAATGTTTGGGAAGTGTCAGGAACTTGCTATGAAATGAATAGGACCCAAGGGAATAAAGTATTGATTCTCCTGTTTGCCTATATTGACCTATGTTTTTGAAATGTAGATAGTAAAGAAAGGGAATTTAACTAATTTTCTAGAAGAAGAAGAAGAAGAAGAAGGGGATATTTTTTTTTTTTTCCCACCGAGTATGTCTGGGAATCTTAAACAACCTCGAATAATGTACTTGTGTGTACAATGGGGGACAAAAATATTACCTGGCCTGAATAATTCAAAGTCCAAGAACAGAGCATTGCTCATGTCCAAGCTCGCAAGCATGTGTGTTGTCAACTGCAGTGGTCTGTGCAGCTTCAGCTTGGTGTTTACATCGTTAAACAGAAGCAGTACAATAGTTAACATACAGTATATGTCGAGATTCATTGTACTTTAACTTGCATTTCATTTATTTTGGAAAATATTATTTGAGCACATAGAAAAATGGTTGTGGTATAAGAATTCCACGTGGTACATTTACTACAATGAACCACTTCTCACATATGTGTGATGCACGAAGCATACAATAATTACCACAGCCATACCATACTAAAAGATCTTTCCGAGAACCCAAAAAAATTCTGGTCCTATGTAAAATCGATAAGCGGGTCAAGGCCCACTGTCCAGTCAATCGTTGATCATTCCGGCGCAGTAATAGAAGAAAGCAAATGGAACGCTGAATTTCTAAATTTATTTAACCTTTAAGAAATCTTTCATGCAGGAGAACCGCACAAATGTACCATCATTTGATCAACATACTTATTGCGAATGGAGGACAAGGTAATAGGTATTTCCGATGTAGAGAAGCAGTTGAGAGAGCTAAATATAAAAAAGTCTGCTGGTCCGGATGGAATACCAGTTTGGTTTTACAAAGCGTATTCTGCGGCATTGGCCTCCTACTTAGCTTGCATTTATCGCGAATCTCTAATTCAGCACAAAGTTCCTAGTGATTGGAAAAAAGTGCAGGTGACTCCCGTTTATAAGAAAGGAAAGAGAACTGACTCACACAATTACAGGCCAATATCACTGACATCAGTTTCCTGTAGAATTTTGGAGCATATTCTCAGTTCAAATATAGTAAATTTCCTGGAAACAGAAAAGTGTCTTTCTGTGAATCAGCATGGGTTTAGGAAGCATTGTTCATGTGAAACTCAGCTTGCTCTTTCCTCACGTGACATCTTGCAAACCATGGATGAAGGGCAAAAAGTGGGTTGTGTTTTTCTCGACTTCAAAAAGGTGTTCGACACAGTGCCACACTGCAGACTGCTACCAAAGATACGAGCTTATGGAATAGGTTCAAGATTTGTGACTGGCTGGAAGACTCCCTAAGTAATATAACGCAGTATGTTGTTCTCGACGGCGAGTGTTCATCAGAGACAAGTGTATCGTCAGGCATGCTCCTGGGGAGTGTGATAGGATCGCTATTATTTTCTATCTATATAAACAATCTGCTGGACAGAGTAAGTTTTAATTTGCGGCTGTTTACTGATGATGCTGTGGTGTATGGGAGGGTGTCATATCTGACTCTAATAGCATAGAGGATGACTTAGACAAAATTTCTAGTTGGTGCGAAGAATGGCAGCTAGCTTTCAATGTAGAAAAATGTAAGGTGATGCACATGAGTAGGAAAAACAATCCCATAATCTTCGAATACAGCATTAGTAGTGAGCTTCTTGATGCAGTTGCGTCGTTCAAATATCTAGGCGTAACATAGCAGAGCGATATGAAATAGAATACAGAATATTTATTGGCCTTTCAGTATTTTCATACAATTGGCTTCATCAGGGTACATAGTGGAATTTACATTTATAGCCTACATTACATTTATACACTAAGCATATATCAAACATACAGAATCACATATTACAACGAAACAATAATATAATTTAGATAATTTAGGAGAAACATATATTTTTACTGTCAGTTTCTAGGAATTCTTCAAAAGAGTAGAATTCACTGGATTTTAACCAAGTTTGTAGTGTGTTTTTATATTTGCTCAGTGGCATTGTACGAGCTGATTGTGGTAGCTTATTGAAAAATTTTAAGCATAAATACGAACATGTGAGGGCAGTTGTGAGTAAGGTGGACAGCCGACTTTGGTTTATTGGGAGAATTTTCAGAAAATGTACTTCACCTGTAAAGGAGACCGCATACAAAATGCTTGTATGACCACATCTTGAGTATTGCTCAAGTGTTTGGGACCCACAGCAGATCAGTTTAAAGGAAGACATAGATGCAGTTCAGAGGCGAGCAGCTGGGTTTTTTACTGGTAGGTTCGACCAATGTGCGAGTGTCACGGAAATGCTCCGGCAACTCAATTGGGGATCGCTGGAGAAAAGACGTTGTTCTTTTTGTGAATTTCTGTTGAGGAAATTTAGAGGGCCGGAATTTGAAGCCGAGTGTAGTACGATCTTCCTGCCGCCTACTTAAAATTTGCACGGTGATCACAAAGACAAGACAAGAGAAATTAGGGCTCGTAGAGAGGCATATAGGCATTCTTTTTTTCCTCGTTCTATTTGGGAGAGGAGTAGGAAAGCAAATGCCTAGTAGTGGTACAGTGTACCCTCCGCCACGCACCTTAAGGTGAATTGCGCAGTATGTATGTAGCTGTAGATGTATGTTTCAGTGGTTAAGTGGATAGGCTGATGGTTTACGAACACAACGTGTGTGAGTTTCAATCCCACTGGAGTCAATTTAATTTTTAGACATCTTGCAGGTAATATTTTACATATTAATTCAATAAAAATTATGCAGTTGTAGGCTTTTATAGGTTTTTAGAAGATTCTGTTGTATAATAATCTAATCTTTAATCATACTGACACATGTTCGTAAAAATAATATTGAAAATGGATGCCTTGAATGATCCACCCTGTTCTTGATGTCAGTGGCACTTGGACAAAATACTGAAGGAAATATGTAGCCTACATTCCACTATTTTAATTTTAAGGAGAGGTTATACCAATATCAAACTTCGAGGAAGATTATCTTTATGAGAGGTCAGATGAAAAACACCCTCCATGGATGTTAATTTTCTGTTATGGGTGGTTAAATAAGTATTACCTTCCAATGAAGATTATTTTTAGATATCAAATGGACAAACTGTAATTGGTTTATACTTTTTTCAGTATTCTCTTTAGTAAATAACTAATATAACTTAATAACAAAAAGTAACTAAAGCAAGAAACATTTGCACCACAAAAAAGGAAAGAAATAAAAAAGTAAATGCTCAATAATCAATATGCATGAGACTATCAAGATGAGAATAGGACATCACACTTGAGAGTCTGAATGTGAACTGCCATTCCACATACTGCTTACATTCCTTCCACCACCAGCTGGCCAGGTGGCACTTGTACCACAGTGCCATCTTTTCTTCGTCGCTGTTTGTGAATGATCTAGTAGGCATCATCTCATATGGCTGATAATATCCTGTTCAGGCTCGTGATGAGATGATAGATGACATGGGTGCTGAGGTGCGTGATGGTGCATATGTGAAAGACGTAGAGGAAACAGGAGACTTCTTCATATTGGTGGCTTCCTGGTTGTCTTGTTCCATGTGTTGTGGTGGTGTCCAATCCACTAGGATGTTGGAAGTGTCAGCTTGATTTCTGTAGAAAGGTTCGTGTCCACATCCATCTTCCCCCTCAGGGGCTCAGCATTAATTTGCTGAATACGGGCTTGGCAAACCCGGGGTCCTGAGCTGTGGGCTGTGTTGCGCCAACAGTCCGCTACACCATAGGCTCTGCGTATGGTTCAACGACCGTCGTTTGGCGAGACGGTGGAATGTTGTACGCTTAATCGCCCGGGTCGCGAGGGCAGTACAAACCTCTATTTAAAAAAAAAAAAAAACAACAACAACACTATGCCAATGGCATCTCTAAGCGAGGAAGACCCCCAATTGTTCCCTTCCCTCGGTACATCACGGGAGGAATATCAGGCTAAAGATAGGGATGAATTATACTCTACAACACAGAGACCTCCTTTTACAGTCTGATGACGAGTTACACGCCAACTTCGAGAAATGGGGCGTCCACTTTGTCTGGTGCATGTATAGGGGTCCAAAGGATTGTAGGGTTGCCACCGGTGCTTTCATCTTGGCCTTTGAGGGTGATACATTGCCCGAAAAGGTCAAGGTCACGATTTACCAGTGTGACAGGAAGCCTTACATCCCTCCCCCTATGTGATGCTTCAAATATTGGAAATTTGGGCATATGCCATTCCACTGCAACTCTAGCCCCACATATAGGGGATGCGGGCGTCCATCCCATCGGGATGCTCCGTGTACTCCCCCACCAATATGTGGCAACTGTGGGCAGCACCATTCACCCTGTTACCCAGACTGTGCCATTCTCCGCTAAGAGCGTAACATCATGGAAATTAAGACCCTGACATACGCTGAGGCAAGGAAAAAATATGAAAGATTCCACCGCATTCAACTTCCTGTGCAACAGCTACGTTGTCGCCAGCCACTCTGGCGATGATGGCACCAACAGTGCAACCATCTTCTGTGGGCCCTAAGGGCCATCAAACTCACTCTGCCTCCTCGAACATTGGGGGGCCTTCATTCATTGACCCACCAGTACCATTGGTGGGGGCAACTTCACCCCCACCATTGGCGACCCAAGTCCCCATTCCTCACCCAGAGAAGCAACAGCCTTCCTTGGCCCCTCTCGCTAGGGAGAAGTCCGTTAGGACGCTTCCTTCCCCAGTTTTGAAGAGTGGACTGGAGGACCCTAGCTGTTCATTGGGAGGTGCACACACCACTGGTTGAAGGGCTTCCCGATCCTCATCGGCTTCTGAAACTTGAGAGAAGCCCTACCAGCGGTCTAAATCAAAAGAACAGCAGGAGGACAAGCAAAACAAAAAGAGCTAAGAAAAAATCGCTTCCGATGGCACTCCCACCATCGGTCTCCCAAACTTCTTATTCTGAGGATGGATTGGAGATGCTTGCGTCCCCTGAGGACCTAGCACTCACCGACCTCCCAGAATTGAGGGCTATTGATGCCACAAGTACTGATACTGAGGTGTGAACTCATTGTTCACGATGCTCATGGCATCCCAGAATGCCAACAGCAATATCCTTCAGTGAAACTGCGGTGGTTATTTCCACCGCGTAGCTGAATTGAACCATTTATTGTGCCAATTCCCTGTGCTGTGCGTAGCCCTCCAGGAAACTTGGTTTGCTGTTCAGCGGACCCCTGCCCTTCGTGGTTAACGGGGCTATTATAAAAATTGTGCAGCGTATGACAGGGTTTCCGGAGGTGTTTGCTTCTATGACATCGCCAATTTCCCCAGTGCACCAGTGCCACTTCACACTGTGCTTGAGGCAGTGGCTGTGAGGATTCAGGCAGGACAGGAGATCACTATCTGCTCTCTATACCTTCCTCTGGACAAGGCAGCGTCTTCTGCGGAATTAGCTGCCTTGGTTTCCCAACTTCCCCCGCCGTACGTCCTGATGGGGAACTTTAATGCTCACAACCCCTTAAGGGGTGGCACTGAGACTATGGTGTGGTAGAGACGTGGAGTACCTCCTGGCACAGCTCAATATTTGCCTTCTTAACAACGGAGCCACCACACACTTCAGCTTGGCCCATGACACTTACTCAGCCATAGATCTGTCCCTTTGAAGTCTGAGCTTACTTCCACACCTTACTTGGACGATGCATGGCGACCTTTGTGGAAGCGACCATTTCCCTCTCATTCTGTCGCTCCCCCAGTCACCACCTGCAGGCTGCCTGCCCCGATGGTCACTCTGTCGGGCAAACTGGACAGCTTACACCTTGGCTGCTGCAGTAAAAGCTCCGCTCCCAGGCAATGTTGATTTGGCTGTTGACCATGTCACTAGAGCCATTGTTTCCGCTGCTAAAGCCACAGTCCCGAAATCCTCTGCTTTGCTCCTCTGTAAGTCAGTACCCTGGTAGACATAAGAAATTGCTGAGGCCATCAGGGAGCATCAACGGGCATTCCAGTGCCATCGCTGCCATCCTTCTTTGGAGCACCTGATTGCTTTTAAAAGGCTCTGTGCCCAATCTCGTCGGCTGATACAACAAAGCAAACGAGATAGCTGGGAGAGGTATGTACCCACTATTGGCTCTCGGGCCTCCCCAACTGAGGTGTGGAAGGAGGTTAGGCGCCTTTTCGAGCATCGCCCACTGGCAGGAATCCCCAGTCTTCTTATTCGGGGTACTCTGTCCACAGATCCAGCTGCTGTTGCGCAGTACATGGCAGAACATTATGCTCGTAGCTCAGCATCTGCTTCTTACAGTGTGGACTTCTGTGCCCTCAAAGAGCATTTTGAACAGAGGCGGCTTTCCTTTCATACGTGTTGCCAGGAAAAATACAACGCGCCATTCAGTGTGTGGGAGTTTGAGAGTGCCCTAGCTGCATGTCCTGACATCTCCCCAGGACCAGACAGTATTAACAGCCAGTTTGTTCGTCACCTCCCTGCAGATTTTCAACGTCTTCTCACCCTGTACAACCATCTCTGGGTGAAAGGTGTTTTTCCATCCCAATGGCGGGATAGCATCATCATCATCCCGTTATGAAACCTGGTGCTGATCTGCAGGTGACCGAGAGCTACCACCCAATAAGCCTCACCAACATTCTGTGCAAGATCTTGGAATGTATGGTGAGTTGGCAGCTCATGTGAATTCTTAAAGATTGGGGCCTCCTTGCTCCCTAACAAGGAGGCTTCCGCCATGGCCGCTCTGCAATAGATAATCTAGTGTCGGAGTCGGCTGTCCGCACTGCTTTCACCAGGCATGAGCACATGGTTGCAGTCTTCTTTGATCTTTGCAAGGCGTACAATACCACCTGGCACCATCATATACTGGCTACACTGTACGACTGGAGCTTACGTGGTCCCCTACCGGTGCTCATAAAGAACTTCCTCTCACTCCGTACGTTTCGGGTTAGGGTCGGTACCTCTTTCAGCTCTTGTCACATCCAAGAGAACGGTGTCCCCCAGGGCTCCGTTCTCAGTGTACCTCTATTTTTAGAACTGCCATAAACAGCCTTGCGACGGCTGTAGGTTCATCGGTCTGTTCGTCCTTGTTTATCGATGACTTGTTTATATTACCATTCTGCTAGCATTGGTGTCACTGAAAGGAACTGGCAAGGAGCCATTCAAAAGGCACAATCATGGGCCTCAGTGCACGGCTTCACATACTCTGCATCCAAAACCCGAGTGATGCACTTTTGTCGTCGTCGAGTCGTTCACCCTGACCCAGAACTCTACCTTGCTAACGAACAGCATCAATTTCTTGGCATGCTGTTTGACAACTGACTGACTTGGGGACCATACCTTTGTCAGTTGAAGCAAAAGTGCTGGGGGCATCTAAATATATGGTGCTGTCTCGGCCACACAGCCTAGGGAGCTGGCCGTCAAACTCTGATGCACCTCTTTAAGGCCCTAATCCCATCACACCTGCATTATGGGACCCAGGTGTATGAATCTGGTCACCTTCAGCATTATGGATCTTGGATTCCATTCTTCATGGTGGTGTTTGTCTCACAACGGTGGCTTTCCGCACCAGCCCTGTGCCAAGCCTCCTTTGCTGAAGCTGGCATCCCTCCCCTGAGGTTTCGCCAGCAACAGTTGTTGGCTTCATGTCGCCCACGTTCACGATATGCCTCACCATCCAAATCACAGGCTTTTGTTTCCAAACGCCATCCTTTCCACTTCACAACCTCGACCCAGGTCAGGTCTTCCAATCGCTATTTGGGTACGTACTCTCTTTTCCTCACTCGAGTCCCTACCTCTCCCTCCCACGTTCTCCTGCAATACAGAAGGTATCGTAACCAAAAAGTCAGCCTTCCCATGGGGTCAACCATATACACAGTCACAGTCACCATTCATACAACAGATGTATGTGTGATTTGGACATCCATTTCTCCCAAAAGGGAGAGTTGTTTCTGATTGTATGTGCATAAACGGCACAAGACCGGTGAAAGGGGTGGTGAACCTAGGCAAAGATAAGTTTGTGACGTAATTATTGTGGCTGCCGAGCCAGTATCTAATTGCATCTGTACGTCTTTTCCAAACATCTGCACTGTGAATTTAAGTTTGTTTCCAGTACAGTTTGTGGAGTTGACATATAGTATGGAGCCTGTCTATAAGACAGTATCGTGTATAGCCTGCACTTGGTTAGATCAGCAAACAAAAGACATGTGACCCTTTTTCTTACATTTGTGACATGAGTGATGTGAAAAACTGTGGGGACTTTAAGGTAAGGCAGCAAGAGATTGCTTCTGTTTAAAACTAGCATGCTGCTTGCTTTGCTTAAGTTGCATGCGAGAGTACACCGCTGCTACTTCTTTGTTCATGACACTGCCTGGCGCTTCAACAAATGTCCTATCCACTGTGACTTCCCCTACGTCACCCCAAGCATCCAGTTGTGCACCTTCAGTATGAGTAATTTCAAAAGATTCTGCTGTGGCAAATACTTCAGATAAGAATGGGTCATTTAATTGAAGAGCCTTCTGACAAACTTCCTTATCAGGAGTGGGCCTCAAATTGCACCACTGACCATTGAATCGGTGTAAGATTCTTTATGAACAGTAGTAATGAATTTGCATTTTCTACTAATGCCTTGCAGTTCTGTAGCCCATGCTTGGTATGATTGATGGGGCTGTTTTTTACACTGATAAAATGCTGCCCGTAATGCAACAATGTGTGTATGGTTCTTATAATATAAAGTGAGAAGTGAGTACATTTCATCAAATGACAGTGAAGAGGGTTCTTTGAGGGATGCTAATTGAGACATAAGTTGTCGAAGCCACTTCTCATAGTCCATCCAATCTTCTGCAGTGTCCTCATATGGCGGAAAAGTGGATATAGATAATGTCGATGTGAAATCATTGTGTGTTGCCATGAGGAGCTGTTGTAGAGCCGTTGGGACGAAATTCTGATGTTCGGTGAGATGGTCGGCCAGCAACTTTGCTGTGTGATGAGGATTTAAAGAATTTGCTAGAGTGTTGACATCTCAAATGTGATTTGTTACTTAATAATTGCAAAAAATCCCTACTCGTCGCCAAATGTTGTAACATAATAACATGCATGACACTATCAAGATGAGAATAGGACATCACACTTAAAAGTCTGAATGTGAACTGCCATTCCGCATACTGCTTTCATTCCTTCCGCCACCAGCTGGCCAGATGGTGCTTGCGAGCTTTCACACTCGTACCGCAGCGCCAACGTGCACGGCCGAACATTTGAATTCACACACTTGATATATAACAGCTATGGTGGCATCTGATCTGATGCACACTACTTAACCAGGTAGGCCAACACTCTAACAATAAGCTACCTCTCAGGTACCAGAATTGTAGAATCAATATTAAACTTGAAACAACAGATAATGGAAAACACAACCACGGACTCATGTAAACCCCAAATAAGGACTTATGCCTATCTGCTGATACATGTATCTTAGCTTAACACTATAGATTCACTGTGTGGCAGTCAAAGTAATTAAAAATACATGCATCCATTTTCTACATTTTTACTATGGTTATCGTTTGCCTTGCCGTTTAAAGATTAGGCTATTACAAAATTCTTTGACTACGTGGGAGGAGGTGTAGTGTGAATAGCAAGGTCGTGGACATGGATCTGTAACAAAAAGAATTGATTAGTCCACATATATTTATTTCTGCATGAAAGAAATAGTTAATGTGCTTGTGGTGGTTCAACTTCTTCCTAACAAATTCAGTTCTGCAAGGCAATGTAAATTGTTATGGCTTGTGCTAGATAGATTGCTGGCTCTCCCCTGTTGAACTTCTGATGAGGGACCAGGAGGCATCGAATTTGGGCCCAGCTCTGAACCTCTGGTCACGACCCGCCATCTGATGTGGACTTGGCATGAAAATCCAGGTGGAAAACACACCAAAGATCGTGCTCCCTTCCATGGACACGGTCACAGAAGGAACAGATGCAGGTACAGGAGCGACAATCTCAATGAGTGGTCAGAAGGCTTCCCCCTGGTGGACTGGTGTATCAGAAGGACCCCGATGAGAGACAATGAGCCTGCAGTGGCGGACGTTGGAGGGTGGGTCATCAGAGGTGGTGATGCTGGAGGCGAAGTGTTGATCTCCTGATTCATGTCTGAGAAGGGAAGTCGGGCAAACCTGTGACATTGAATGAGGCATGGGCGCTGCCATCTGAGGGTACAGCGAATCTTGACAAAAGCTCGGCAGCAGCATCCTCTAATACACAAGAGCGAATTTGGTTTTTGTGTCGACGCTGCGTGCCATCTGCCTCCTCCAACAAAAACATGTAAGTGCCAAGCTGTCGAATGATGGTGGCACACACCCAATGCCTTTGTCCACCGTAGGACTTGGAAAAAGATTTGTTTGCGTGATACTATGCCTCATTCTGTGGACGGAGCGGTATCTGTGGTAGCTGCAAAAGATGCAGGAGAGTGTGGTACAGCCGTCCGTGCAATAACTTGGCAAGTGATGGTCTGTGGTGTGGCTGGGAGCATTAGGCGGTGAAGAAATGCAGAAGACTTTGTTCATGTGTGAATGCGGCCATCGGTGTTTGTATCTTGTCACAAAACATTCAGCTCCACCATTTGATTGAGGGTGGAATGGAGCATTGATCAGATGGTGAATATTGTTGGCTTGTCAAGGTTTGTCAGGAGCAAGATGTACAAGACAATATTCACTCAGTAAAGTGTCTTTTATCACTTGGAAAACAATGTCACTCTCTTCTGACCAAAGAAACTTCACATTCTTCCGCCATAGGCGAAGCAGTAGTATTGCTAGTTAAAGCTGCATTAGGAATACATTTTATATAACATGAAATTTTGGCCAGGAAAGATTGCAATTCTGTATTGTTTGTGGGAGCCTGGACTTCATCAAAAGTTTGTAAATACACTGCAATGGATCAACACGCTGCGAATTGATGACATAAATATTCAATGTCAGTCTGAGAGAAAATATATTGGTTTGGGTTGCATTTGATACCAGCTTCTGACAGGACTGTGAAAAGCGTATGTAAATTGTTGAAATGCTCTTCAGCTGTGCAGCCAGAAACAACAGTATTGTCTAGATAATTTGAGCAACAAGGCACTGCTTTTGTTAGTTTTCCAGGTATCTTTTAAAGATTGCAATGCAGAGACACAACCAATTCGTAGTCAGAGAACGTGAAGAGGCCCAAGTTCGTATTGATAACTAGAAATTTCTGTGAATGCTCGTTGAGTGGAAGTTACAGATATGCATCCCGAAGTTTAATTTTATAAAATTATTATTTTATATTTTATAAAATACGCTCGTGAGGGTGAGGCAATGGAAATGTGTCTGAGGATTCACAGTGCTCTTAAATTCCACACAAATTCTAAGTTTTCCAGACGTAGTTTGACAATCATTGAAGGAGAAGTCCACTCGCTTGCTGAAATGGGCGCAATAACACTTCGATTTTTGCCTCTTTGTGAGTGCCTGTGCGACTTCATCACACAATGCAAAAGGAAAAGGGTGTACCATACAAAAATGTGGCTGTTCATTATCTTTTTATGTCACCTGCATGGAAAAATTAGTTACCTGTACAAGACCGTCAGAAAAGAGTTAAGGCACACAGGTTAGTTATACTTTCAGGTCAAATGACGTCACTTACTGAAATTTCCGGTGATGCTAAGACCAAACAGATCCAAACCAAAAATATTTGCACTGTCATAGAATTCAAGAACCGAAAGAGAAGCTGTCTTGTCCTGTATATGCCTTAAGTAAAGTGTGCACTATATGCAATTGAGGTACGTCTAGTCTAGCATTTCACACATGGCACGATTTATTAACAACACTGAGACGCCCATATCAAACAAAAATTGCACTGTTTTGCCAGCAAGTTTTAAAGTACCAACAGTTTATTTGTGTGGCATTGCAAAGAAGATTCTGACGAGACTCTTTGATTACCGGGACACCAGAGTCTGTCTTAGGGGCAGCAGGCTGAGAACGAATAGCAAAAACACGAGTTTGCACGTCGTGTGCAGGAGTTGTGCAAGTTATCCTGCCATGGAGCAGTAGTGACACGCGCAAGCCCGCACACTCGCTCACTTTGAACATGTTCTTGTTTGACAAAAGAAAAACATTGCATTACATGAAGTGCACTGATGTATTTACGTTTAGAAATGTGCTTAGGACAGGACTTAACATTTGCTTGCTTGCCACGGGGCCAGCACTGTGGCTGTTTACAGGAAATAAGTGTACTGATACTCAATAATTTGAAGCTTTCTTTTTTTTTTTTAAGTGAATGATCAGAATACTTCAAGATTTGTTAATGGATGCACAGGTCTGACACATTCCTAGTAATCACATCTTGTATCATTAAATCTGAATTGTATTTGCCACAGTCACTATGAAATTTACACTTCCTAGTTAAGCCTTGTAGTTCTGTAACCCACTGTCTATATGATTGCCCTGCCTGCTGACGTCAATTATAGAACTGAAATCGAACTGCCACTACATTCAGTGTTAGTTCATAATGGTTAGTAATCACCTGCACTAATTCCTCAAATGGCACTTGGTCTGGGTGAGTTGTGGCGAAGAGTTTGACACAGAACCTATAAATGTTCACTCCCACTTGAGTCAAGAAATAAGGAAGCAACATTTACCTTGTATTTGATGCACAGCTATGTGGCTCTGGAATTGTGCCAAATATTCCTCCCAGGCTTCTATTTTTTATTTATTTATTTTTTTTTTAATATTTTTTTTTCATACTTTCGAAATTGTGGTAATATTACAGGCGTTTCTTCTGCGACCGGTGGCTGTTATTCAGTGCCTGCTGCAGCTTGTTTTTGGCCTTTGATGAAAGACGTCTTTAGGTTTGTGAGTTGTTGAAATGACTGCATCTGAAAGTGAATATTTTGTGTTAGATCATTTGGCACTGGAGATAGCGCCTAAAGTGCAAGCCGTGGATTAGCTGGATCAGTACGGGCAGCATCAGGGTTAGTCACTCGGGGTGGCGCATCCCTAATGCAAGCAAAATTAATACAATATACACTAAATCCAAAAGCTAATTAGTATGCCACAAGTCTGAAACAAAAATGTACACATGCACACAGATAACAAGTCTCGCAAACTTGAGCCTGAAAGGGAATTGCAACAGGTTCAAAAATCCTCGTCACCAGTTGTGTTTCTGTTTGCTGTGTGGGAGGAGGTGTACGGTGAATCACAAGGATGTGGACATGGGTTCGTAACTAAGAGAATTGATATATTCCTTCCTAACAAATTCAGTTCTGCAAGGTTATAGTATATTGTTCTGGCTTGGGCTAAGAAGGCTGCTGGGTTTCCTCTGTTGAACTTCTTCATCAAAACTGACGAAATGTGTGGAACTGTCCCATACTGTCTGTTTGGTGTGCCAGCATGTATAGGCGAGCCCACTTCTACCTATTGGCCGGTGCACAAAGTAAGCAAAGAGGAACCGAGACTGTGGGAGCTCCCGGCTGCCGAAGTACTATGGACTGACTTATTGCTGTTTTTGAAGTGGCGTGGTGAGTTGTGTAGACTGCTGGCATTGTGGCGAATAGCAATGCCCCAACAAAATTGGAATATGTTCAAGAATGTGGAATCTAGAAAAACCTATAATTGCACAATTTGTAATGAATTAATGTTAAAAAATATTACCTGCACAGATCTAAAAGAAAGAAAGAAAAAAAATAATGGTACTCGAACTTGCGCTCCTTGTGTTTGTAAACTGTCAACCTGTTCATTCAGCCAACAAAACATATGTAAGGAGTGGCTCATTGTAGTAAATCTACCCGCTCGGAGTTCTTATACCTCATCCGCTTCTACGTGCTTGAATAACATTTTCCAAAATAAATTATACATGAGTTAAGCTGCTATGAATCTCGACATATACTTTATTCTAACTATTATATTGCTTCTATTTGATGATGTAAACACCAAACTGAAGCTCCGAAGACCGTTAGAGTTGGTAACACTAGCGCTTCGGAACTAGAGCTTGCGCTATGCTCTGTTCTTAGACTTTAAATTATTTGGACCAGTTAATCTTTTTGTTCTCCATTGTACACTATTGTCAGTATATGAACTAACATAAAAAGTTACAGTTATTGAATGTCACCATCATCATACTATTTTCATAAATGTTACATTCAAGAAACAAACAACTGGGATAAGATTGATCTCCAGTGATAGGTTTAAATATGATGGTGAAGTTAAGAGAGTAAATAATATGACAACAAATAATAATTGAAGAGATCAAGGAGGTGGAATAGCTAGTACACTAGCAGGAGTGTATAGAATCAGCAAGGCTTTAATGTTATAGGCATACTGACAGGATGACATACAATAGAATGGAGGATGTATGTACTAAAGCTTCAAAAGACCAGAGATTATAGTTTGAAAGGGCTGGAGGAAGTGATGTGTAGAAAGATGACGACTTGAACAGGGAGATGACAAAGTAGATGCAGGAATATGGAAAAAAGCAGGCCTTGCCAGTGTCTGGTAACTGTATGTGGTGGTGAAATTCTATACAGTTTATTTATTGTTTAATAAAATAGAGTACTTTTACTTTCTTATTCTATTTTGTCTCTGATAGGTCATCTTCTGGAAGAATGTATTGACAGCAGATGTGTTCCTCAAGGAAAACATCCTCAAACTTATAGTAATATTCCTGCTAGCAGATGAGGTTGACCGCAAAACGGAAGCGTTAAATTTAGAGATAGCTGTAAGCCTCTCATAGTTGACAATCTGATGTCACTCCATTGCTATACTGTTTTTGACCATTGTTTGCCCCTGGATACTCTGGTTCAAGTTCTTAGTTTTTCTATGGTGGTCTTCGCCTGACAGTCTTGGCTTGATTATCAGATCATAAGTTTGTATCAAGCATGGATATTATATTGACATCAAGTCCTTACCTGTCATGCTGACAGCAGGGCATTCATATATTCACTGATTGTGTGACTCCTAAGTGGAAATTAGGAAACTGCAAGCAAAATGTTTTGTGACTAGAGTTAGGAGTGAAGATGTTTCACATTCAAAACTTTTGCATGAGTGTGCAGTTTATCATGTATTTCATTGTTTATGGTGTCATATCTTCTGAATTATGTATTATAGGTGGTACTTGCCCCTACTGTTTACTCATTGTAAGGAATATGTGCATCAAATTTGGTGGAAGTCGGTCCATTGGTTTAGGAGGAGATGTGTAGCATTGTTGCATAATGCAGCAGTTTTACAAGGAATTCATTATTTGTTATGTCATATCTCCTGAACTGTGTGTTCTACGTGATTCTTACACCTACAGTGACCTCCTTCTTCGTCAAGTGTGCAGTATTTCATCAAATATATATATATATATCACACACGTAAAAAATAGATGAAGTACACTTACCAGGCGAAGGGGCACAGGCAGTGATAGCAACAAATAAACACACGGACACACACACACAAACGCTAGCTTTCGCAGCCTAGCTGCTTCATCAGGCAGCAGGGAAGGAGAGGGAAAAGGAAATGATGAGAGTTTTAAGGAAGAGGGTAAGGAGCCATTCCAATCCCGGGACAGGAATGACTTACCTTGGGGGGAAAAAATGGAGGGTAAACAAATGCACACACACCCACACATTTACACAGACACAAGTACACTTAGGCAGACATACTGTAGAACTGTAGAAAGCAAAGAAGTTAGAAGTTAGAAAGAGATGCCACTTGAGTCTGAGGCTCTGTCCAGAGAACCAAGGCAATGATGTTAAGATGGTGGGTGGGAATTCAAATTTAGCGGAGGTTGAGACCAGGTGGGCAACGGGAAGAGAGAAAATGCTGAAGGGCTAGTTCCCATCTTCGGAGTTCTGAAGGATTGGTGTCAGTGGGAAGTATCCAGATAACTCGGACGGTGTAGCACTGTGCCAAGATGTGCTGGCCGTGCACCAAGGCATATTTAGCCACAGGGTGATCCTCGTTACCAACAAACACTGTCTGCCTGTGTCCATTCATGCGAATGGACAGTTTGTTGCTGGTCATTCCCACATAGAACGCTTCACAGTGCAGGCATGTCAGTTGGTAGATCATGTGGGTACTATCGCAAGTGGCTCTGCCTTTGATCGTGTACACCTTCCGGGTTACGGGACTGGAGTAAGTGGTGGTGGAAGGGTGCAAAGGGCAGGTTTTACAACGGGGGCAGTTACAAGGGTAGGAGCCAGAAGGTAGGGAAGGTGGTTTGGGGATTTCATAGGGGTGGACTAGGAGGTTACTACTTTCCGGGACTGGAGCAGACTCTGAATGTGGCTCTCCAGCAAGGATACGACTTCCTAAAATCCTGCCCCGAAATGAGATCCATCCTTCATGACATCCTTCCTACTCCACCGAGAGTGCCTTTCCGCCGCCCACCTAACCTCCGTAACATCCTAGTCCACCCCTATGAAATCCCTCCATTCCTATACTCGTGTCTACATGACGTGATTTGCTCATGGCCATGTGGAAGCTTGCTAGCCGCGCCAAGCTGGACTCACCTGCTGCTCTGCTCTGCACTGCTCGGGGCCGACTGGTCATCGCGACGAATCACCGGCACTGCAGAACCCCCTTCTACCATTTGGACATGGGCTTGGAAGGGGAGCTAGGTTGCCGAAATTCCTCGCTGGCCAAGTGTGCAGGATACACAGGCATGCAAATAAAACTAAGGACACAGTTTTGATCGCTTTGGTGGGCGTCTTTTAATCACTGCACCGTGAATCCGTAAGTGAGTTGCAGTACGGAGTGGCGGCCGCCAGACACTTCCCCTAGCGCTGAAAGGTGAGGTCGCCGGTTGTACATTGTCTGAGGTGGTGCGGCTGCTCGTGAACACCAAACGCTGTGTGCGTCGTCTCACAGGGTGCCGCCCGAAGCGCTTGTAGCGGTGGCGGCGGGGGGCTGCTGTGTGCGGCTGTCACACAGCGTGACGTCTGCCAGGCTGGGCTCGGCGGGGGGCACCGCGCGCGGCGGGCCACATCAGCGGCGGCGGCGCGCGCGCGCGCTTCACTGCTCTGATGACTGCTGTCACTGACACCATCCGGGAGGGAACGTGGACGAAGCGGCCGTTCCGTGTGACATATGGCAGCTGTGGGATGGAGTCTTGCGCTGCCGGCTGTGGAGTCGGTCGTGGGACCTGAGGTGACAGGTCCAGCGGTGTGTCATGGCCAGTGGGCGTGGTGAGCGCATCGATGACGGGCGGGGCTGGTGACAGCAGCGGTGGGGGCGGCGAAAAATTGCGGCCCGGTGTGTCGGTGCCGCAGTCCGTGGGCGTGGTTGGCGCGGCAGGTGTCAGCGGCGGAACAGTCGTGCACGCTGGAGAACCCGGCGGTGCGAGGCCAGCTGGCGCCAGTGCCCTCGTCGGAGAACACTCGCGACGGGTTTTGGTTGGCGACTGTTGTCGTGGCACGGCGGGTGTTGGCTGTGGAAGTGGCGACGCCGAAGTCGCACAGCTGTGCTGCGGAGGTTCCGCTGTCGGCTGCTGTGGTGAGTAGGCCAACGGCAGGCGCCTGTGTGACACCGACTCGTCTCTCGGAAGCGTCGTTTGCGGTGGAGCACCGGGTGGCGGCTGCTGAGCTGCCGGCTGCACTAGTGTTGGTGGGCGTGGCGCGGTGGCCCCCAGTAGTGGTTCGTCACTGGGTAAGATATACGCCGGTTTCAGCCTGTCGATAGAAACAGTGGCAGGCTTGCCTACGACCTCAATTCTCAAGGTATTGTCTCCGCGTTCGAGAACCTTGTGGGGGCCACTGTACTGCGGGCGCAGAGGAGGCTGCTGGGCGTCCGTTCGCAGCATGACGTGTGACCCTGTGGCGAGGTCCTTGTGGACAAAACTGCGGTCCATCGCGTGGTGTCTGCGTGTTACCGGCCGCAGACGGGCCATCTGCTGCTGGAGTTGATTGATGTACTCTGGAGGCGCCGGAAACGGTGGATCACGCGGCGAAGGCACCATGAATTCCCATGGCAGCGCAAGTGGTTGACCATAGACTAGGTCAGCTGCCAAAGCATTCAAGTCCAGCCTATGCGCGACGCGCAAGCCTAGCAAGTCCAATGGGCGAAGCCAATGTCCACGAAGCGTCGTGGCAAGAAAGTGCTGCTTTGAGGGTGCGGTGGAACCTCTCGAGAAGGCCGTTTGATGCAGGGTGGTAGGAAGTGGTGCAGTGAACGAGTAACCCGCATGTGGTGGCGAGGGATTGAAATAGTCTTGATGTAAATTGTCGGCCGCGGTCGCACATGATGTGCCTGGGACATCCAAAACGCGCAATCCATGTACTTACAAAAGCGCGCGCGACCGTCTCTGCAGAAATGTCGGTAAGGGGAACGGCCTCAGGCCAGCGTGTGAACCGATCGATCATTGTTAAAACATATTGCGCGCCGTCTGACGATGGTAATGGGCCTATGATATCGATATGTACGTGAGAGAATCGGTCCTCTGTGATCGGAAAAGAAGCGATTGGCACATGAGCGTGTCAGCGGACCTTGGCGCGTTGACACTTTACACAGATACGGGCCCACAGTGAACTATCTTGTTGCACGCCCGGCCAGAAAAATGTCTCCTGTACCATGCGGGCAGAGGCGCGCGTGCTGGGGTGGGCGAGGCCGTGAAACGAGTCGAAGGCCGCGCATCGGAACGCGGGCGGCAGGTACGGGCGGATGCGGTCCGGGCACCGTTGCTGTGCGTTAGGCGGGTCAGACAGCGTGTCGCACCGTATGCGACTGTCAGATCCGGGCACGGGGTGCAAGGAAAGGCTCGGACCGGATTTCGGGTCAGCTAAAAGAGACTGTAAGGCAAGATTGGCGGACTGTGCAGCGGCGAGGACATCGTAACTGAAAGCTGCGGTGAGGGAACACGCCCGACTGAGGCAATCGGCCACAATGTTGTATATGCCGGAGACGTGTAGTATATCTGTGGAAAATTGGGCAATAAACTCCTGGTGTCTGAACTTATGTGGCGAAATATTGTCTATGGGTTTTCTGCAAAAACCTGTGATGAGGGGGCAGTGATCTGTGTAGATTGTAAAAATACAGCCCTCCACAGAGGGGCGAAAGTAACTCATGGCCTCAAATATTGCGTAAAGTTCGCGGTCGTACGCGGCCCACAGCTGTTGCGGCTAAGTTAACATTTGGGAAAAGAAAGCAAGGGACTGCCAGGCGTTGCCAATGCATTGTTGTAATACAGCACCGATAGCTAATTGGCTGGCGTCTGTCACCAGTGCCAGCGGTGCGTCATGTTGCGGATGAGCGAACAGCGCTGCTTCCACAAGTGCAACTTTTGCGTTGGAGAAGCTTTCCTTCATTTGAGGCGTCCACTGAACTGGCCTTCTACCAGATGTTTTGTAGCCCCGAAGTGCGGCCGTTAGGGGAACCTGAATTTCGGCGGCAGACTTGACGAAATGTCTGTAGAAATTTAGCATTCCGAGAAAACGCCACAGCTCCTTGAAGGTGGAGGGACGAGGAAAGTTGAGAATGGCCTGAACCTTGTTGGGGAGGGGGCGAGAACCTGCTGCTGACACCCAGTGTCCTAGGAATTCCAGCTCAGGAACACTGAATAGGCACTTGTCGAGACTGAGAATTACACCGGCTCTCTCAAGGCGTGTGAATACTTCGCGCAAGTGTTGGCGATGCTCCTCTGGCGATTTTGAGAAAATCAAAATGTCATTAAGGTACGCAAAACAGTTGGTGGCACCGCATAGGATGTTGTCCAGAAACCTTTGCCACGTTTGAGCGGCGTTCCATAACCTGAAGGTCATGATGCGACTCTCAGAAAGCCCAAAAGGCGTGATGATGGCTGTCTTCGGAACGTCCTCAGGAGCCACCAGAATCTTCGTAAAGGCCTTGGCGCAATCGAGCTTTGTAAATATCGTAAAGCCAGAGTGGGCATCGCTGTACGAGCGGAGGAGAGGGACAGGGTAACGGTCCGGAATAGTGCGAGCGTTGAGTGCCCGGTAATTGCCACACGTCCTCCACGTGCCGTTCTTCTTCGGCGCAAGATGGAGTGCAGAGGACCAAGGGCTCTTGGAAGGGCGGTGAATACCGGCGGCTATCGAAGACTCGATGTCAGCCTGTGCAAAAGCACGCTTTGCAGGAGGGAGGTAGCGGGGGCGGCAGTGGACCGGGGGGGGGGGGGGGGGCCAGGACTGGTGGCGATGTAATGCACCGTATCGTGGAATACTTCTCGGGGGGCTGTGGGTGGGCGGGTAAGGAGTGGGAAATCTGAGACGAGCTCAGAGAAGCGGCTGGTGTAGGTGACCTGTTTGACGTCTACAAAGACGGCGGGAACAGTGGAACAAGGGGCGGAACGATTTGTGGCTGGGTCTGTGAGGCATCGCTTGGACAAGTCGGGAATGAGAGAATAAGCGGAAAGGAAATCGGCGCCAAGGTTCGGATCTGTGACGTCGGCCACGATAAACGTCCACGTGTGGCATCGACCGAGGCCGAGGTCAAAGGTGTGGGTGTGTGGGGGTGGGTGGGAGGGTAAGTGTCGATAGATGAGCCGTTAGCGGCTGTTAGGTGGAAAGGTGCTGTCGGACCGGGAAGAGCTTGCGGGGAAGGATAGAGAGCTCCTCGCCGGTATCCACGAGGAATGGAGGAAACCGGGGGTGGCCGGTGTCACGGATGAAAAGGCGCTGTGAAACGGCACCGCAGCCGGGAGCGCCAGGAACACGGTGGCGAGCATTTCTGAGCTGAGCGCCCGAATGTTCTGTGATACCAGCAAACAGTGTCCCGGGAGTGGCCGGCGGCTGGCGCTCAAGAGGCGCGTGGGGTGGGGTGGGAGGCCGAGAGGCGCGCCACCTCCCTGCCCACCTCCTCTATGCGCTGCTCCAAGCTGCTGGGGGGCGGGGGTGCAGCCACGGGAGCTGTGGCCGGCGCGGGCTGCTCGGCGGCCGGAGGGGGAAGGGGGGGAGGGCCGGCGGCGGCCACGGGCGCCTGTGGGTGATCTGTAAAAATGGCATCGGCCAGCTCGGCTGTGTCCTCTACGTTTGTCGTCTGGGAAATGGACCTGATATACTGCGGCAGGCGTATTTTCCACGTCTTCATAAGTAATCGTGGGGGCAATACGTCAGGTAGCGCAAGTTCGTGAATGCGTTAGAGCGTTTCGGAGGGCAGCACGTCGCCTGAGTGCGCGCCCTTGCTGAGACACCGAACTTTCTACTTAAGGCCGCTCGGGCTGACTGATATCATTCGGCGCTGTTTGTTCTAAGGAACTTTGACACCGCTTTGAGGGCTGCTGGCTCTAAACGTGCAATAAGTTTTGCGAACTTGTCGTCCTCCAAGTATATATATGTGAACGGGCAAACAAAATTTCTGCCACGTCGAACCATTGTTCAGGGTTGTTGCAGTTAAACGGCAGCAGTGTTAGCGCGAGAATTTTGCGTTGGATTCTGTCCATTTTTTTCTCGTCCAAAGACATTGTGCAGGCCGTGGCAGGGTGTGCTGGCTGTGACCTACACAGAGCGATTGGGCCGCGGGCGGCTGGACAGTCCCATTACAGGCCGGTACCTGCTAGGGCGGGCGTGACAGAGTGAACAAAGGGGTGGAATTTCCGGTCGGTTAGACTGCACGGCTTAGAGTGAGCGTGAGGGGGCCAGTGGAAATGAAGTTTTCGCATAAAGAAAAGGTGGATGAAAAACTGCGTATTCGTATGTGGGGTCACCAGAATGGCAAAGCGATAAGCTTCACCAACTATCTGACTGAGTGAGGGTTATACAAAAACAAGACAGTCAGGTGAAATTAACGAATGTATTAATCTAACTAACTACTACAATAAAAATACGTGGCACAATAATTAACATTTTTTTTACATTGAATAAAAGAAATGGGGGCACACCTGTGATTCCTATCCTCGTGTCTACATGAGGTGGTTTGCTCATGGCCATGTGAAAGCTTGCTAGCCGCGCCAAGCTGGACTCACCTGCTGCTCTGCTCTGCTCTGCACTGCTCGGGGCCGACTGGTCGTTGCGACGAATCGTCAGCACTGCAGAACCCCCTTCTACCATTTGGACATGGGCTTGGAAGGGGAGCTAGGTTACCGAAATTCCTCGCTGGCCAAGCGTGCAGGATACACAGGCATGCAAATAAAACTAAGGGCACAATTTTGATTGCATTGATGGGCGTCTTTTAATCACTGCACCGTGAATCCGTAAGTGAGTTGCAGTACGGAGTGGCGGCCGCCACAAGTTAATATGATCTTCATTGCAAATTTATTCTTCAACATGATTCTGGTTATGGAGTTTATTTTGTAGTAAAGACTGCATATAAAATGAGCCTGTATACTAAAGTCACTGTTATTTGTAGTTACTTTACCATTAGGCCTACATCATGGCTAGTTTCAGTGCACCTTTGTCATAATTCTCAAATGTAATACACACAAGATTAAAATCTTACGTTAAAAAGCATTCCAAAGCGAGTACAGAAAATAATGTAGCAAATAGTTTTGAAACAAACTTGTCATCTATATACTATTTTAGCATTAATAAATGTAATAAATGACATTTGTATGTTGTAGAAAGTATTCTAAAAATATTAATGAATTTAAATGTTTGACCTTAGTTACTGCCAAGAACTTTAATTTGCAAATAATAATATTAATTTACTGTCAATTTTCTAACAATGATTGTGACATGTGCCTGTAGGTTACTGAAAATTAATGGTAAGTGTCCCAAGTGTTCTCTTTTGGAGCTTGATTTGATCAAGATATTGACAATGTTGACATAACAGAAATAAAGATCACGTGAGACTTATCCGTGATCTACGGGAATGTTTTTGCAGTGTTAAAAAGAACTAAAGGCATTCTGACAAATTCAAAGAAACCAAATGGCATGTAGGAGGCAGTTTTTAGGCATTTCTCCTGGGGCTACAGGAATTTTATAAATCATATACACCAAATCCTATGTAGTAAAGATGCATTTACTATGAACATTTGATGTAAAGTTCTCAATATGTGGGACTGGGTAACAGTCAGGGATAGTTCTGGCATGAGTTGCCTGTAATCCCCACACAGATGCCACTCATTCCTCTTCTTTGGGATGGCTTGTTGGAGATGCCAAAATGGTCCTCAGCATTTGGCAGATCCCATGTGTGACCACAGATGAGAACTCCTGTTTTGTCACCTTAAGCTTTTTGGATGTTAGGTGGTGCAGCCGAGCCTGAAGTGACGGTCCTGGTAGTTTGGATATAATGTAACATTGAGTGTTGGGCTTGATCTAATGTAGGTGTCTGGTGAGTTATATCTTGGAACTGTTTCAAAAGTTCTGTGAATGGAGAGTCTCCTGTAATAATGTGAACTGTTATCTTCCTTGCAATATATTTGTTCTTGACTCATTAGATTTGTAACAGAATCAACAAGATGTTGGAGGTACAGCAGGAGTTCATAAAATGACAGGAAATCTGCTCAGAGTATTGGTAGTCATGTCTACCACAAGAAATTACCACTAAAAATTATGTGCCAGGCCTATGGTCAGCAGTAACAGGACACATTTGTAAATTGGAATTCCATTACCATTGGTGGCAATGTGTATCTCTGCTAAATGATGAACCGAGTCACTGTGTTTGCACTGTCATGTTGTCACCTCCATTTAGGTGGTCATAGGAACCAATCAAGTAATAGTGACATTATTGTGTAAACACAGTGTGATGGCTGTTGTGTCTATAATTTAGCAGTGTTAGCACAACATTGTAACAGGTTAAAATGGACTGCACACAGAAAAATAAATTGGGTTGACTGTCTTTTAATATAAATTTGTGGAAAAAACTGAACATATTATTCTGATTGTGGTTCAACTAGTAACTAACACTGAGATGTGGTAAGAAACTCTCAAAACAAAAATTCTGAATGTTGCAAAGCCTGACAGTAAAGTAATATATTCAAATTACAGTTCTCCACAATAATTATGCCTACATGTTTAAATTCATTGATATATTTGGAATATTTTTCTGACATAGGCATGTCAGTTATTACATTGCTTAGTGCTAAAATAGTATACAGATGATTCAATTTTGTTTCAGAATTGTTTTCTACAGTATTTTCTAGACTCATTTTCAGCCTACTGGTAAACAGATTAACGTGAATTCTATAGCATCAGCTTTATTCAGCTTGCTAACCAAATATTCCAAATATTGGTAATGGGAATTCTTTAACTCCAGGGGGCTCAAGGAAATATAACCACAGACAAGAACTTAACACCTAGTGCTAGTGCTATAAATAAATAAGCCAAAAACAGATTTGAAACATTCATTGTTATATGTATAAATAATGATTCTTCACAGATAGAAAGGAAAAGTTTATTGGAGGCAAGCCGCTATTTACATCAGTTTGTGTGTATTGTGGCTCATTTTTTATGCAAGCTAATTTATTTTCTCTTGCAGGATTTTATCGTTATGATACGGGTGAACCTGAAGCTTATGCTGTTCCTCCTATGTATTATTGTGATTTGTATGACACTTCCTTTATGGATGAAATGCGGGGAAGTTATATATGCCAGAAAATCTCACTCTATAGACTGGAACAGCAAGAAACCTTCAAACAGTGTTCCAGTAAGTGCCTTTTATTACTCTCTTTTGTATATTCTTTTACATTTTGTCTTGTGGATTTATGCAACAATTTTTCACCATATGAGTCTGTTAATACTGTTTCAGGGTCTAGCAACAGGTGATTTGCTGGATCATGGTACTGACGTCCAGGGCTTTGAGGAAATCGACTGTAGCATTAATGGTGAATATACTGTCAGCTGCAGAAAAGAAGGGGGTGAAGTTTATGTACCATTCTCATTTCTCAATAAGTACTATGAGGTATGTTTTTATAATACTGATCCTCAGGTCCATAACTACTGAAATAAATATTCACTTTCTTCATTTTATCAAATGCTTATTTTATCTTCACAGGTACCTCCTATAACTAATATTAAATAAAATTATGGATCTTCAGCCATAACCATTTATTTTATTTTGCTGATACTTCTGCTGTATATCATTCAGCCATCATTGGAGGGAATCTGAAGAATAGCAGACTATCGGCAGGGTCTTCACATCTACATTTTATATATCTTTGCTGTTTGTTTGTTATGCTTGCACAATATAGAAGGTGCACAGGGACACTCTGCTGACAGTGTACTAGTCTTTGGCTAGTGCCATGAAACAATTATGCTGGGCTCCATTCTCCCATCAGTGCAGCACAATAAGAAAACAAAAAGCATAGTGGCATATCCTCTGGAGAAGTGTCTACTACAAGCTATTTCATCTGTGTTTTTAAAGTTCTAACCAACCTTTCTGTCTTGTATTTAGACTGAGGGTGGAAGGGAGGGGCAGTGTCATGTCTGATGTCTTGCCATGAACAGAAATCTTTAAAGGTTTGTAAGTCAAAACAGGGCTATTGACTGTAACCAAGGTGCCAAGCAGTCCTTCAAGAGGAAAAAAATTTGGACAGAGGTCAATTCGTCACATTTACGTTTGTAGATGTACACCTCCTAATGTATGGGAACTATGAATACACATCAACCACGAAGAGACAGTAAAATTTGAGAAAAAAGTGTGAATTTGTTTTAAAGCTTAGACAATTGCAAAGGCCTCCTTTTCTGTTTGTGAATATTTTTGTTGGGTTAGCATCACAGATTTGGATGCAAACACTACTGATCTGCCTGATGAAGGCTTGCAAATCAGTAATGAATGAAAGACATGGCATTTCCATAGTGCCCAGGACATGAACCAACAGTTTGACCCCATATCAAGACACTTCTAATCCCAAAGTAGACAATTGATTGCTGAAAAAAAAAATGAGACTTCACTTAGTTGCAGTATAATTAATTTGTCTGTACCACAGAAAAAAGCCCATGCAAATTTGTTAGTTGTTCCTCAGTCGAAAGCCCTGTCTCTGCAATGTCATCTAAATAATTCACTCACTCTCATATGGAGTTGCTCATAAAAAGTTGAAAAATGGCTGGTGTGTTACTTACATTGAAGAAAAGTTGGCAGTGCCGATACAAGCTGTGAGGGTATTCAATCCTAGAATACCCTGGAGTCTTATCCAGGGGCAGTTGTAAATATGCTTCATACAAATCAATTTTTCCTAACAATTCTTCCTGGCGAGGTGGAGGTAATTGTCCACAATAGCATGTGCTGAATGGACATTTTGCACTTGAACACAACTGCATCCCACCTAGAAGAATTAGTTACCAATACCATTGCAATAGACGGTGATTGTCATCTTAGATAGATGAAATAGTGAATGCAGCAGAAGAGCAAATGGTAGGGAAAAAAGGCAAAGTAGATCCCTGGACATAAAGTACCTGGAGGTACTGAATTTAATTGACCAAAGGAGAAAATATAAAAATCAGCAAATGAAGCAAATAAAAGGGAATACGGAGGCTAAAAATTAAATTGACTGGAAGAGCAAAATGGCCAATAAAGAAGGAATGAGGATAGTAAGGTCCTTAGAGATGAAGCACAAGCTCGTATTGTTGCGATAATGATGTTGAAGGATCCATCCTGTAACAGGTAAAACAAGTACTATCAAATGGAGACATGTTTAGTACCAGCTAATAATATCATATTACAGATGACGATCTTCAATATGATAATAGTGTCCTTTGTGCCTGTTTCATCTCAAGTCATCTGGATTCTCTTTAGATGGGATCTCGCTTTAGAACTATGCTTGGCTGTTATCACTTACCTGGCCTAAATTTACGTTCCTTGAACCTATTATTTTCACTAATTGTTCCTTTTCTTCCTCCAGTGTATTTTTATGTTGTTTCTGTTTTACAACCTGTCATTTTTTCACCGTTGTAACACCTGTTTAAGTGTGTAATAAACTTGGCATTTTGCACTGACTACTGCATGATTATTATTATTATTATTATTATTATTATTTCAATGGAAAATCTGATTGGAACGTCAATAATGGACGATAGATACCAACTCACTGTAAAGAGGCTCGCTGAGCTACTGACAGACACGAAAATAGATAATCACATTCACAAATTGTGTGTTATTATGATTATTATTATTTCCAATAACCTCTGTCTTGCTTATGACCTTATTTTCACCTTTACATTATCAGGGTTTTTCAAATTGTGTTCATTGCAGGAACTAATGATCAGCCCTTCTTTCTCGTTGCATTCAGGCACTCTCATCTGAGGGGAGTTATGAGTGACTCTTCTCATTTCCTAAACCTTGATAGCCATTTCATTCATCATCCTTCCCTTTCACTTCTGTCAGGAGGAGTCACAGAATTTGAAATTTTGCACATTTCTGAGTCATTCGTGTTTGTTCTTCCTGTTGGCGAGTGGATTTTTTATGTATTGGTCTCAGGTGTGATAAATACATGTATGAATGCTTTTAAGTGTCATCACTGCTGAATACAGAACTAGATGATACTTTCACTTCCATTTGTGACTTTTTATATGTATTAGTTACTTTGGGTCTTGTATGATGCTCAGTTGCTTCAGAATGTTCTTGCATTTTGGCTAAGCTGTCAGCAGATAGCTTAATGCTGAACTTTTACAATTCTTGCTTTACAAAGTAATAGATATATATTATTTTGTTTCCATGATTTGAACATACAGATCCTTACATCAGTGAAGACAGTTAAAATGTTTTGTATGTTTATGGGGGATTTTCTTGAACAGCTTGTTGTACATCACTTACTCTATCTGCACAAATATTGTAATATTACACATTTGGTCCTATAGTTTCTTTAAATTGTTATAGTAAATATTGGGATGATGTTATTTAAAATGAGACACCCAATTTGCTTCACTGTTCTAACCCAATGTGATCTTGCACTCCAGTCTTATTTTATTTGTAGTGATGTTGCATATACTACAAACATAGAAATGAAATAACATTGAATTTTGTCCTGAAATGGCTCAAATAAAGTTTCACCATTGCCTAGGAAATGGCCAGTTACTTCCCAATTTGAAATATTTATGACAGTGCAGTGCTATTTACAGTCATAATTGAACCATGTTTGAAAAATAATTTTTTTCACATCTTTCTAGGTTTTTGGGAAACTTGCAACGTATGATGGATATGAAAGGTTTGAATGGTCCCATAGTTATTCAAAAATTTACAAACCAAAAGGAAAATATGATCCAAAGGGAGTGTTCATGTATTTTGAGAACTACAATGTTGAAGTGCGGGAGAGGGTCAAATGTGTCAGTGCTGTTGAAGGTACGTTGATACTGTTGTACTTGCAACTAATACAGGTATAAAAGCTAAACACAATGCAATAAATGTAATCACAAGAGGTTTGTGAATATCTTATTTCAAGTAGTAGAAAGACAAATGTGTGAAATATCCCATTTCATTATCGTGATTTTGAATGCCGTGGTGACTACAGCTACCTCTGCACTTCTCAATCCCCGGTGCTGTGTGTTATGTATAGAACTTAGTGCAATCATTATTTCTCCTTTTTTCCATCTCATTCCTATTCCATTCATAATTGTTGTGTAAGATATGACTATTTAATGTAATAATGGGAAGTCCAGGTTGGAATTAATAATATAGTAAGGACAGTTTACAACTCACCGCAAAGACGTGGCAAAGAAGTGCGACAGGCACATACAAAAGACATGCACATACAACAGTTGCAGCTATCGGCCATGGCCTTCTTCAGAAAATAGAACACTCACGCAGGTGCACAAGAGTCATACAACCATCATCTCCGGCTGCCGCACTTTGAATCACGCTCTGCGGCGTGTAAATCGGGGACGGGAGGTGATCTGAGGGTATAGGAAGGTTACGCCACGGTGGTGGGGATGGGTACAGCACGGCCTGGATGGGAATAATGAGATGCAGCTTAGGAATGGATTGGTGAGGCGGGTGAGGGGAGAAAAACAAAATAAAATAAACAAAATAAATATACATTTAGATGAACTACTTTCCAGTATTCTGTTTAAAATGGATGTAAGTTTAACAGAACATGATTTTCTGATTGATAACCTGCTTATTCCAACTGTGAATAGATTCAATTAAATTATGAAAAACAAATTATCAAGAAGCAAATTAAATGAGATACTGTAATTTTACGAAAATCAAAAGTTTGAACTGATTTTTGTAGAAATCTGGAAAGCAGTCTGTCAGTGATATTTTACACTGGGAAACCTTATGTTGTTGTGTGCAAAATGTCACATTTATCATAGTTTTCATTAAAGAGATATAAAAACCCAAAGGTAAAACCTTATTTGCTGCTCTATTTTTCTGCCTAGTTTGCTTCTTTTTATGTCAATGTTGGGAATTAAACCTATGTGTCTGTTGTTACTTAAAACATGTTGATTCATATGAGGCTGGTTTTGAAGCTTTACTAGAAACTGGTATTTGTAAAAGAAGTGTCAAATACACCCTATTTTCACCTTCTCACAAAAAATTGTCATGTTTACAACAATTTTGTAAAATATTGGAAAATAGTAGGAGGCTGATTTTTTGGCCACGTCCCTGTGCTTCCAACTTATTATGTACTAAGTTTCATGTTCAGCATGCCTTTACTTTAGCAGATATAAGAATCCAAATTTTAACACTTTTTCTTACCATGATTTATGCATTCAACTTCGATTCAAATTATCTAGCATTCTTAGCCCATGTTGGATGATCAAATACACTTTTTTATGCAGTTAAAATAATAGTCTTTCTGTCATCCCAGTTTTTATGAAACATAGTCTTTTGCAAATAAGGTAAAAAATACCGCATTTTTTATCTTTTTCTAAAATCTTCAACTTTGCAGTTAATTAATCCAGTATTGGAAAGCGATACCTAAACAAAACTTTGTGTTTAAGAACCTTGTATTGTTAGGTTACTACATGCCAAGTTAGCCATAGCTTTAGTCCCTGAGAGGTAGGATGCCAAACTTAGGGTTTTTTGAGCACCAATTTTTTTTAGCAACTTTTGCTGAATTTTTCAGGCTGTATATGGCACGTAAAATTATTTTCACTATTATTCCCAAGAGAATGGTTACAGTTGTACAAGATGGCCAAATGTCATTTCTTTCAATGACATATTGCCCGAGTTATAACAACTCAGTCTTCAAAAATTCACATTCTCCCTGCACAGTCGCACATGGTGTCAAACAACTGGCTATATCTTGGACAGTATTGCTTTGACGAACCTTAAAATTTAGCATTGATCGTTGGGGACATGTGCGAGTGTTCACTAAAAATTTCCTTGAAATCCGTGATGGTCCAGCAGGAAAATGTTCAAATTAGGTGATTTGACATGGAATGACCCTCTTGTTAAAATTGCAACCTTGACTTGTCAAACTGATAGTTCTGTAATTTTTCACGTCCGTCTGCACCTTCTTTCTATGAAATGGGGATTATTACATTTTTCTTAAAGTCTGAAGGTATTTTCCCTGTCTCATAAATCTTACGCACCAGGTGAACTCCCAGAGAGTTCAGTAGTTCTGAGGGAATGTCATCTACTCCAGGGGCCTTGTTTCGTTTTAGGTCTTTCAGCGTTCTTCAAATTAATCTGTCAGTATAGTATCTCCTATTTCATCTTCCTCTACTTCCTCTTACATTCCTACAATATTGTCTCAAAGTTCATTCCCTTTTTAGAGCCCTTCTATATACTCTTTCCACTTTTCATCTTTTCCTTTTTTGCTGAGAATTGGTGTTCAATCTGAGTTATTTATATTCATACAGCTGCTTTTCTTTTATGGAGATGGAAATTAGTGGTAATTTGTTGCTAAAGCAGTCAACAATCCGAAGATTGGTTTGAACACCACAGTGCTTTACTAGGCATGGTCCTGTTTTGGAGGTGGAATGCCGTTGCCTTCCTCCGACCTTCGAACTGACTTACCCAGCCAGTTATAGGGGGACATACAGTTTAATGTGGGTTCCGAACCACGGTGCTACTCAGTATTTTCCACATCAGCAATACTGCCAGAGGTGAAAGAAGTGGAAAGTGACAGATAAAAATCCTAGGACCTGGCGGGGATCGAACCTGCGACCTTGGATTTGTAGTCTGGCACTCTACCACTGTGCAACCGAGGCGCACATAATTTGTTGCTATACAGCAGGAAAGAGAAAATAAACCATACTGTCCGAACTCACTATGGTTGACTATACGTATACAGTGTTCAATTGACATCTGACCGTAGGCTATGTATTTTTATCTCACGTATGTGTTAATGTCTTTTTATTAGAATATCTTAATTGTGAGCTGTGTCATATGGTTTTCTGCCCACAAGCTTTCTACAGAGATCTCCTCTGGCATTGTCAAGTGGATGACTGTCATTTCGATGCCGCTGCTGTGCTTTCATAGCTACGCCGCCACCAGTGACATCATTGGTGCCCAGTTTCTTGACCATATATGGCAATGTTTTGGTCATGTGGATGCCATGCCTGCTTCAACTCTGCAATTACAGGTTCCCAATCTGTACTAAGCTGCAAGCTGCCATCTATATTGAGGGTGTTTTCAGAAATTTTGATCTTTATGGCCTCATTTATTACGCAGGTCCAGAGCTTTTCATCCATTTAATAAGTGATGTCTTTTCGAAATCAACTCAATGACCATTTTCAATAGCATTTTCCGCCACAGCTGACTTTTCAGGATAGCATAATTGGAAACATCTTTCATGTTCCATGCGTCACTGTTCAATAGGATGACTGTGAGAGGATTGTTGTGGAGAGCATGAAGGTCACAGCTCTAGTCAAGTTTAGTGCTGGTGGCTTCAATTTTAAGAGTTCGAATTGCTTCTCTACAAATTTCTTCTGCTGTTTCACTGTTAAACTTATGAACAGCTTGTTCAACCCTACTTTTTTGTCAGCAAAGGGGATGCCTTGAGGTGACAAAGCAAAGTTAAGGCCCTTCTGAAGTGCACAGATTGCACCCGTGTTGAAGTTTCTTGTGATCATGTTGATGACCGTACATTCCATAATTTCATGTTCTGCCCCATGTTGTTGTTGTGAAACATTACTGAATTTCCCCTCCCGCTTCTCCATAGATGTTTGTTGTGACACTGTTGCTTCATCAATCCATTCCCAATCTAGAGCTGAAAGTGACCGTTTCAGGTGCAGATGAACTGCCAAAAGCTCACGGCTGTTTTTGACTAGCTGTTTTTAGTGAGTTATATTCTCTCCTGCAGCAGAGCCAAAGTGTTGATGTGATGGTTGATGATGGCAAATTGTGGAACCATATTCTCATCACGGCAGCATTGTAGGAAGGCTTGAAGAGCTCAGTAACTTCGCCTTCTAAACATACAGCTTTCCCAGGCATTTGATGCTGTGCCACGTCTCCTCCCCATAGAGATACATTATGTATAAATGGGTACAACTACATGGGTTACTCTGCAAATCACATTTAAGTGCCTGGCAGAGGTTTCAATGAACCACCTTCATACTATCTATCTCCCATTCCATTCTCGAATAGTGCACGGGAAAAAAGAACACCTGAACCTCTCCATTTTAGCTCTGATTTCTCGTATTTTATTCTGATGATCATTTCTACCTATGTAAGTGGAGTCAACAATATATTTTCACATTCGGAGGAGAATGTTGGTGACTGGAGCCTTGTAAGTAGCCTACGTCGCAGCGATAAGCACCATTGTTGTAATGATTCCCATCCCAGATCCTGTATCATTTTCGTAACGCTGTCTCCCCTGTATCGTGACAATAAAAAATGAACTGCCCTTCTTTGGACTCTTTCGATGTCCTCCATCAAACCCACCTGATAAGGATCCCACACTGGACAGCAATACTCAAAAAATGGACGGACAAGCATAGTGTATGCAGTTTCTTTAGTAGTTCTGTTGCATCTTTTAAGGGTTCTACCAATGAAACGCAGTCTCTGGTTCGCCTTTCCCACGACATTATCTGCGCGTTCTTTCCAATTTCAGTCAGAATTAATTGTAATTCCTAGGTATTTTGTGGAGTTTGCAACCTCCACTTTTGATTGATTTATCTTGTAAACAAAGTTTAATTGATTTCTTTTCGTACTTAGTCAACTTCTCATTATTTAGAGTCAATTGCCAATTTTTACACCATAGTGATATCTTATTTCGATCATTCTGCTGTTGGTTTTGATCTTCAGATGATTTTACTAGACAGTAAATGATGATGTCATCTGCAAACAACCTAAGGGAGCTACTTAGATTTTCCCCCAATTCGTTTATGTAAATAAAGAACTGCAGAGGACCAATAACACTTCCCTCTGGAATGCCCGGTATCACCTCCAGTTTAGTCGATGCTTTACCATCGATAACTACAAACTGTGTCCTCTCTGATAGGAAATCCCCTATCCAGTCGCTAATTTGGGGCGATATACCATAAGCACGCAATTTGATGAAACGCCATTTGTGAAGTACAGTGTTAAAAGCCATCTGGAAATCAAGAAATATGGAATCGATTTGCGAACCCTTGTCGATAGCACCCATCACTTCGTATGACTAAAGAGCTAGTTGTGTTTCGCATGAACGATATTTTCTAAATCCGTGTTGACCTTGGGTCAATAGATCATTCTGTTAGAGATAATTCATAATATTTGAATACAGAATATGTTCCAAAACCCTGCTGCAAATTGACGTCAGTGAAATAGGTCCGTAGTGTAGTGGGTTACACCTACTGCCTTTCTTGAATATAGGTGTGATCTGTGCAACTTTCCAATGTTTTGGTACAGATCCTTCTATGAGAGAGTGGTTGTATATGGCTGTTAAGTAAGGAGCTATCGCTTCAGCATAATCAGATTAGAAATCTAATGGGTATATGGTCCGGACCAGAAGACTTGTTCTTGTTAAGTGATTTAAGTTGCTTCACTACTCAGAGGATATGTAATTCAACATTACTCATTCTGGCCTCTGTTTGTAATTCAAAATCTGGAATATTGGTTTTGTCTTCTTTGGTGAATGAGTTTCTAAAAGCTAAGTTTAGTAACTCTGCTTTAGTAGCGCTGTCATCAGCAGAATCGCCATTACTATCACATAGTGAGGGTATTGTTTGTGTTTTGCCCCTAGTATATTTAACATATGACCAAAATCTCTTCAGGTTTTCAGTCAAATTTTTAGAGTTTTGTTGAGATAAGTATTGTAGGCATCTCGCATTGACATCCTTGGTAAATTTCGAGCTTCTGTATAGGACCGCCAATCTTGGGGATTTTGTGTTCATTTAAATTTAGCATGCCTTTTCCATTGCTTTTGAATCAGTGTCCTGACCTGTTTTGTGTATCAAGGGGGATCACCTCATTCTTTTATTAATTTATTTGGTATAAAACTGTCAATTGCTGTTGATACCACCTCTTTGAAATTGAGCCACATCTGGTCTACACTCACGTTTAGTGTTGAAAATGAGTGGAAGCTGTCTTTCAAGAAGCAGTTTATTTTATTTCTATATGCTTTCCTGAACAAATATACTTTTCGTCTATTTTTTGTAACTCTGGGACTTTCAGTATTCAATCTCACTACGACAGCTCTGTGTTCACTAATAGCTGTATCAGTTTTGATGCTCGTTATGAGCTCAGGATTATTTGTTTGTTTAATAATCTTCTCGGGTTACAAGCCGCATCGTGGTTTTCTGCCCACGAGCTTTTGACGGAGATCTCTTCTGCCATTGTCAAGTGGATGACTGTCATTTTGAGGGCGCTGCCTTGCTTGTATAACCACACCTACACCAATGACATTACAGATGCCCAGTTCCTTGACCATAAATGCTAATGTTTCGGTCACATGTATGCCACAGCCATTTCAACTCTGCAGTTACAGACTCCCAAGCCGTACTAAGCTGCAGGCCGCCGTCTTTATTGTGGGTGTTTTAAGAAATTTTGATCTCTATGGCCGTGTTTATTGTGCTGTCCCAGAAGCTCTTCGTCCTTTTAATAATTGGTGTCTCATAAGCAATTAGGTGTCCGTTTTCCAAAGAATGTTCCACCACATCGGAAAACCAGATGTCACAGCTTGTAACCAGAGAAGAATCTTATTAATGGGTATTGACATGAAAACATGCACTCATATAACATAATCTCTACCGGGACGAGACATGGCACAGCATGATATGGCTGGGGAAGCTGCCCATTAAGAAGGCAAAGTTACTGAGCTCTTGAACCTTCCTACAACGTTGCCGTGTTGAGAAGACGGTTACATGGTTTGCCATCATCAACCATCTTATCAATACTTAGGCAACAAAAAAAAAATATTTAGCTTTGCTAGTTTTGCTCTGCTGCGGGAGAAAATACAATTAACTAGAAAACAGTTCGACAAATATAGCCGCGAGTTTTTGGCAGTTCATCTGCTCCTTACACACTTACTTTCGGCTCTAGATTGGGAATGGATTGACGCAGCAACAGTGACACAACAAACATCATGAAGTCAGAGAGCCACGGAGAAGCAACAACAACATGGGGCAGAACATGAAACTATGGAACTTACGGTGACTGCCAGAAACTTTTGGCCAGGATGCCATTTGAGCACTTCAGAAGGGCCATAACTTTGCTCCTTCATCTCAAAGCATCCCCTTCTCTGACATATTAAGTGGGGTTGAACAAGTGGTTCGTAAGTTACCTAGTAAAACAGCAGAAGACGTTTGTAGAGAAACGAATCGCATTCTTTTAAAATCGAAGCCTTCAGCACCAAACATGACTAAGAGCTGAATGCTGTGGCTATCTTGCTTTCCACAATGTTCCTCTCACTTTTATCCTACCAGCTTATAAGGGCTTTGCTACCAACTCATGGATAGAACAGACTCTGATGGAAAAATCCTACAGATGTTGGAAGAAGATATATACCAAAAGCTGCCACAGGACCCAACATCCAGAATTGTGAGGAACACATAACAACTTCTCAAAAGATCATTGCTGAAAGAGAGTACAATTAAGAAACTTCTCCCTCAGGCCCCTACATCACCTATGTTTTACGGTCTGCCAAAGGTGCACAAGGGCACACCGTTCAGGTCGATAGTGTGTACCATCAGATCTCCAAACTACAGAGCTGCCAAACACTTGGCCACACTCCTCTCTATACACGTTTGACACTGTGAACATCATATAAAGAATATGGTGGACTTCATTGACCGAATTAAAGGACGGTGCCTCGGTGAGGAAGATATTACAGTTAGCTCCAATGTTGACTGCCGTTTCACGTGTTTGCCCATCACAGACTCTGTAGTGTCTTTGTTTGTTTATTGACTGTGCGCGGCTTCTTAATGAGCTCGTAAACACTGCTACAGGTTAATTCTTCTTCTTCTTCCTCCTCTCTCTCTCTCTCTCTCTCTCTCTCTCTCTCTCTCTCTCTCTCTCTCTATTATTTATTTATTTATTTTTAATTGTGTATAATTCTCGTTGGGTGGTTACGTCTTCCCCATTTCAGTTGTATATGTAGTTGGAGGACCATTTAGTCTGTTCCTCCTGCAGTTAGAACATCAACTTGGTGATCATCAAACTTTTGACTCTCCGTAGATTACTCTTAGCACAAAGATCAGAGAAAGAGAAAACATGCAATTAACACAGAATAAGGTCTTCAACGCAAAGTATTTTAGCACTTAATTAACATTTTATTGCATCTTTAGATACAATTTATGAACCACATGGCACAACAATCTAGATACGTGTTTTCTCCATCATGTCAGAACATAGAATACTCTCGTACAAAACCAACAAAACAAAAGAATATAACACATTGTTTTTTTAACACAATTCCAAGGAGTCCAAACTTCTGACTTCTGACTCACTTTTGCTCCTTCTATGAACCACACGCATGTTCCTTGACCGTCCACCTAGGCAGACAAAACAAAACTTGAGACAATACTTACATCTTTAACCTTAATCTAAAAATAAATGTATTTGGCCATATTATGTCGGGACATAGGAATGTAGTGCAACTCATTATGCTACAACTCTATAGACTTGCTGGCCCAGTTGTTTGACGACATCATTGTGAATTTATTTAAGCAAACCCTGATGTCATATTTCTTATATGGTGGAGGATATTTAAACCAGACAGATGGCATGGCTATGGGAAGCCCTTTAGCCCCTGTTGCAGCCAACTTCTTCATGGAGCATTTCAAAGACATAGTCTTGGAAACAGTTCCTGCACAGTCTAGCTGTTTTTACCGTTAAGTCACCAATACCATCGTCATCAGGCCTCATCGACAGAAAAAACTATAAGAGTTCCTGGAGCACCTCAACAGTATATACAGCCACATCAAATCATGATGGAAGTAGAGAAGGATGGTTCCTTGCCGTTCCTGGACATTCTTGTTCGTCGGAAACCCAATGGAACTCTGGGTCACAGCGTCTACCGCAAGTCCACCCACACAGATCAGTAATTGCACACTGCCAGCTACCTACACCCAGCACAGAAACTGTTGTAACAACATGAATACTCAATAATCAACATACATAACACTACAAAGATGACAATAGGACATCACACTTAAGAGTTTGAATGTGAACTGCCATTCCGCCTACTGCTTTCAGTCCTTCCACCACCAACTGGCCAGGTGATGCTCGCAAACTTTCATGCTCGTACCGCAGCTCCAACAGGCACAGAGGAACATTTGAATTCACGCCCTTTAAGGTGGTGAAAAGCAGCATCCCATTCGTCAGACCAAGTAAAAGGAACAATTTTCTTGAGCAAGGGAGTGAGTGGGTAAGAGATCTCTGCTATGAAGGGAATAACTTGTGAAAGTATGCTATGTTTTCAAAAAAAAAAAAAAAAAAAAAATAAAAGCTTCCAGTTCTTTGACCAATGAAGAACGCAGAAGGGTGTCGATCGCAGCAATGTTGTCATGAAGGGGACAGAAGCCATCCTTGGAAAGACGAAAACTCAGGTACACTATAGAGTGCTGAAAGAATTGAGATTTGTGAAAATTGCCCTTAAGACCAGCCAGTTGTATGATGGAGGAAAAAAATGTAGATTTTTGAGATGTTCGTCCTTGGTAGCCCCGGTAACAACAATGTCGTCATGATAGTTAATGCATCCGGGAACAGAGATAAGAAGTTATTCTAGAAACCTTTGAAAATGACTGGTGTACTGTCCATGCCAAATGGCAACCATTGGTAACAATAAAGGCCAAACGGCGTATTGAGAACAAGAAATTGACACGACGACTCGTCAAGTGGTAACTGATGATAAGCCTCAGAGGGGTCGATTTTCGAAAAGTATTTTCCTCCGGCAAGTTTATAAAACAATTCTTCTGGTCGAGGCATAGGATAAGTAGTGATAAGACATTGAGTGTTGACGGCAGTCTTAAAGTCGCTACAAAGCCTGAGAATCTCCCCAATCGGAGAGGCCCATTTGCTGGAAGGAACAGGAAGCAAAACTCCTGAGCTCGTAAGTCGATCTAACTTCCATTTTACAGCATCGCACAACGCTACAGAAAGGGGTCGGGCTCGAAAAAACCATGGCCTGCCTCCGGTTTGAGAGATACATGAGCTGAAAAAGCTGTGACACACCCAAGGCCGGGCGAAAAAAGGGTAGAAAAGTCTGTAGACAAGGTATCTGAGTGTAAGGAATGTTGTCTGATACATCATTGACAGTATTGTTGACAGAGAATCCAAATATATAGAAGGCATCATAACCGAACAAGTCAGCCATCCCCACGTAGTCAACAACATACAGAGAGATTGTTCGTACAGCAGACTTATGTGATTTGGACATCCATTTCTTCCAAAAGGGAGAGTTGTTGGTGATTGTATGCGTGTATACGGAGCAAAACCGATGAAAGGGGCATTGATAAGTTTGTGATGTAATTATTGGGCCTGCCAAACCAGTATCTATTTGCATCTGTACATCTTTTCCAAACATCCGCACCATGAGGTAGAGTTTCATGAGGTAGAGTTTGTTTCCAGAAGAGTTTGTGGAGTTGACGTATAGTATGGAGCCTGTATCTAAGTCAGTGCCTTGTATAGCCTGCATATGGTTAGATAGACAAACAGAAGAGATGTGACCCTTTTTCTTACATTTGTGACATGTAGCCCAATATTGGGGACAGGCATCTCGTGAATGCTGTGGAAAACAGTGGGGACAAGAAGGTAAGGCAGCAAGAGATTGCTTCTGTTTAAAACTAGTGTGCTGCTTGCTTTGCTTGGGTTGTGTGTGAGAGTACACCTCCGCTACTTCCTCGTTCACGACACTGCTGGTGCGTCAACAAATGTCCTATCCGCCGTGACTTCCCCTAGGTCACCCCAAGCATCCAACTGCGCACCAGCAGTGCAAGTGATTTCAAAAGATTCTGCTATGGCCAAACCATCAGATAAGGATGGGTCACTTAATTGAAGAGCCTTCTGACGAACTTCCTTATCTGGAGCAGACCTCAAATTGCATCCCTGACGATTGAATCGGTGTAAAATTCTTCATGAACAGTAGTAAAGAATTTGCACTTTCTACTAATGCCTTGAAGTTCTGTAGCTCATACCCGGTATGATTGATGAGGCTGATTTTTACACTGTTAAAATGCTACTCGTGATGCAACGACGTGTGTTTGCTTCTTATAATTTGAAGTGAGAAGCAAGCACGTTTCATCAAATGACAGTGAAGAGGGTTTTTAGAGGGATGCTAATTGAGACAAAAGTTGGTAGAATTTTGGAGAGTTCCATGAAGGAAACAGCGACTTACAGAGATTTGCATCAACAACACCGAAAGCTAGGAAGTGTTGTCGAAGCCACTTCTCATAGTTACAAGTCTTAATGTGAACTGGCATTCCGCGTACTGCTTTCATTCCTTCTGCCACCAGCTGGCCAGGTGGCATTTGGGCATTCGCAAACTTTAACACTTGTTTGAATTCACATACTTGATATGCAACAGAAACAGTCTATTCTGAAGACTTTGAAAAACAGAGCCGAAACTGTCTCAGATGCTGAAAACCTGTCAAATGTACTTAGCGACTTAAGTAAAGTTTTCAAGCATAACGGCTACAGCAAGAGAGAAATATCTCAGGCAGTTTCTCCCAAGTCAAGTAAACAGAAGACATCTGGAGAAGACATTAAGAAAACTGTTTATTTACTATTTTGTGGCTCCATAACAGGGAAAATTAGCTGGCTCCTGAAAAGACTTAACATTGACACAGTCTTCACGCCCCTAGCAAAGATCCAGCAACTAATGTATCTTCTGAAAGATGAAATATGTCTCAGAACTCCAGGAATTTATAAAATCCGTGTGAATGTGGGTAGTTTTATGTTGGTCAGACTATTTAAACTATTGATGCATCAAAAATGAAAGGTGTTTCCGATTACGCAATCCCGAAAAGTGAACTGTGGTGGAACAGGCTTCGGAAAATGGCCATCAAATTGCTTTCGACGAGACATCAATTATTAAAAGGACGAACAGCTTCTGGGACAGTGTAATAAACAAGAGATCAAAATTTTTTGAAAACACACTCAATAAAAATGGTGGCATGCAGGTTAGTAAGGCTTGGAAACCTGTAATTGCGGAGTTGAATCATACATGTGACCGAAACATTGTCATATACGGTCAAGAAACTGGGCACCAGTGACGGCACTGGTAGTGGCAGCAGCCATAAAAGCACGGCAGCGACCTCGAAATGACAGGATGGCAGAGGAGATCTCTGTCAAAAGCTCATGGGCAGAAAACCACATGACACGGCTTGTAACCCGAGAAGATTTTATTAATTGATATCGCCACGAAAACATGCTCCCCATACATCTTAATCATGTACATTTGGATTTGCCTTCTTTATTTTTATTTATTTATTTATTTATTGCATATTCACTGTGTTATTCTTTATTTGGTGGAATTAGTGTTCTACAGTGCAGAAAATAATGAAAAGATATCACTTTCCAAATACAACTGAATTAAATGTATGTTGCTGATTATTTTGTTCTAGGAGTACCAGTATCAACTCAGTGGCAACCTCAGGGTTACTTCTATCCCACACAGATAGCACAGTTTGGCTTGGCACATTATAGTAAGAACATGACCGAACCAGAACCTCATCAAGTGGTTGTGGAGGATGGAGACAAAGAGAGAGGAAGTTGGAGAGTTCCTAAAGATGCTGAGCTTAATTATATAAAAAATGGCACAGGAAACTACATTGTCTGTTTTAAGAGTGAAGGTTAGCCTATATTTTAACTGTTTCTTAATGTGTACACGTGGGTCTGTGTGTAGTTGTTTTTAAGTGCTTTATTTCTTAAAGAGGAATTAGAATGTTCAGAGTGAAGATACAAGTAGTACTAGATTTAAAAGAAAATGAGTATAAATTAGCAATACTGTGACATCGTGTTTATATTTGATGCATTACTGGAAATATGTGGGGTAATTTATTAGACATGATTCCACCCATCAGCTTTGTCCTTTGGCATTGGTGTGTTGAGTGTGACGTCATTGCTGCACAGTAGTTTTGAGGCGCGTGCATGTTTGTAGGTGGCATGAGTAATTATATACAGCACTTAGTCTTTACCTCAGGGATAATAGGAAAATTGTACAACCCATCCCAGTGCTGCATAAATAAGATGGGTTGGAGGCATTGTCAGGATGGATGGTGGAACGGTGAAGGCTTGTGGGCGCCCTAGGAAAGAGTGGCTGAATGGCAAATAAAAGATAGGATGCAAGTTAATATTTAGTATATTCAGAAATATGGGATACATATCGGGGCTCGCCCTGGGTACGGATGTAATGAATGAGCACCAGTCTAATTTAGCAGATTAGAAAATGGAAAAGATTACGGTAATGGTTCACACAGTTGGTGGCTGATACCGAACAGCCGCTAGGCGGGTGCGGACGGCATGCGGCCGTTTGCCCCGCACAGACGCTGAGCCTCTCAAGTGCGTCTGTTCTGTACGGGAACTCAAACTGAAGAGAGCGAAGGAACTGATTCTCGCACATCTGAGTTCGACTGCAGTAGCACACGTGATCAAATGTGGGTGTCTGCTATTGGCTCCACAGTAGCATGGAAATGTCAGTAGTTTCGGCACAGATGCCAGAAGGGTGGCGTGATTTTAGAATCAGCATTCAATATTGGTTCTGGCCGGCTCTGTCCTGCAAGGTGGACAGGCTTGGTCACGTTGTCAAGGCGTATGTTGCAGTGGAAGAACACTTGTAAAACTTAGGCGAAGTTTTGAAATCCATTTTTTGAATTATTTTCCGAAACTATTAAGGTTTTGTGTTTAAAAAGTGATCTGTAGCTTCACTCTGACAGTTGGTATAGGTTAACAGACAGGATTGATTCCCCTCCCCCCCCCCCCTTCTCCCCACTTGAAAGTGAGTGTTGAAGGCGTGAATGTTTGGGCTGAGGCCTGTGATTGGTAGTACATTCTGTTGTTGTAATCTGTAAATTACGAGAATAACCACAGATTATTCATTATTTACAATATATAAGCATTGGATTACTGATGTAAATTCTCCACAGAGAAGATAAATTATTATTCAAAAGAGAGAGAGAGTGGCTGGCTAATAACGTATATACCTTAGTGCTGTACTGCCGATAGTTGCACAAAGGAGAAAAAGCATGTAAAAATAGCACTAGTTTCCGGAACAGGGTTCCTTCATCAGGTAGGAGAGAAGGGGGGAAAAAAGGAATAGGGAATAGAAGGGGAAGGTTATTCACGTCGTAGGCCATGAGTATGATGTTTGAGGATTATAGGACTAAACATGGTTCTGAGTTAGATTTCTAGGACGAGATTCAGGAAGGGTAGGCAATGAAAAGGAGGGGGAGAGGAGATATACACATACTTTTTTAATTATAACCGATACTTCAAATAATTTTTTTTTTTTTAATTCGAATCTAGAATCGATATACGAATTTATGTAGATCTAGCATGAAAATGGACTGCATAACAATGTATTTTCAAAAAACTTTTCATCCCGTATTTCATCCCCTTAGGTACAGAATATTGAAAAATCGCTTCTTAAACAATGCCGACGGTGTAAGATGAACACCCTCTGCAAATTTAAAGTTTTTATCATCAGTGGTTTTGCCTGGGCAATGATGATTCATTCATTTAATCAGTCTGTCAGTCAGTCACTCGGAACATTGCCTCTTATCTTCTTCTTCTTCTACATATAAAAGGCAATGTCCCGACTGACTGACTGACTGAATGATCATCATCATCATCATCGCCTAGTCCAAACCACTGAAGCTAGAAACTTGAAATTTATAGCGGGTGTTTCTTACTCTGTAGGCGTCACTTAAGAAACGGATTTTTGATATTCCATCCGTAAGAGGGTGAAATAAGGGATGAAATGTGTTTTGAAAATACTTTGCTTTTTAGGCAATTTTGTAGCTAGAACAACAAAATTTCGAATTTTAATTCAGGGTTCCAATTTAAAAGATACGTGTTTTGATGTTTCTTGAAATTCAACCAATAAGTGGGTAAAATAGGGATGCAAAAATATGATTTTCAAAAATATGTTGCTGTTAACCCTAATTTTAAGCTACGACGACAAAACTTCGGATATGGAACTTGGCCAGGATTTGATTTTATTTTATTTATTTATTTATTTATTTATTTATTTTTTTAAGGCAGCATGAGTGTCAGTATTTTTGGAAATTCAATAAGTAAGAGGTAAAATAGAAGATAAAAAAATTCTTTTTGCAAATATGTTGCTAGTTTGAAGCTAGAGCTGCAAAAATTGATATTTGTATTGTTGGTTACAATTTAAAATTACATGTTTCGGTATTTTTGTTGTTGGTTGGATGTTGAAGGGGGACAAAACTAGAATGCTCATCAGTCCCTGTTTCGGTATTTTTGGAAATTCAACCATAAAGGGGGTTAAATTGAAGAGGGGATGTTTTTCGAAAATCTTTTGCTATTAAGGCAATTTTGATGCTACAACCAAATAAATTGGTATGTTTTCTTGGTCAGAATTAAAAAGACACGTGTTTTGGTACCGTATTTTCCGAAAATTAATAATTTAGGGGGTGAAATAGAGGATGAAACATTTTTTGAAAATACATTGCTACTAAGCCAATTTTGAATCCAGAATTACAAAAAAAAATATTTACATACTTGGTTGGAATTTAAAAGACACATGTTGGGGTATTTGTCGAAATTCAACTATTAAGGGGTGCAATAGGGGCTACAAGTAGTAAAATCAAATGTTCAAGGCTTACAAACTAATTAAACTAACTTTCCCTAAGGACAACACAAACCTTCCTGCCCAGGGGATCGAATCGAAACCCTGATGGCGAACAGCAGCGCGTACCGCAGCATAGCACCTCAATACGCCTAGCCATTCTGCCGTGGCTACAAGTAGTATCACAACATTTCATTACAATAGTACTTAAGTTATATCTATGAAAATATATATTAAGAGGGAGAAACATCTGGTACACACCAACCAGCCTACGCATGCGAAGCAGCGGGCATTAAGCTATTTAAATAAATAATTGTTATGCATGTGGTACTTTCGTCCACCATCAGATTTTAAGAATTGGAACCAATTTTAAACTTATTTCTTTTAAACTGTTTATAGAGTTCCATTGAAAGGATAATAAGTGTTAGACTGATCCCAGTCAGACATTTAACATTCCTAATGTAGTGTGGGTTGTGTGTTAGCATTGCCAAAAAAGAAGTTAGGTTTCTGTGATAAGTTGCTGTGTGTTTTCATTGGTGTATTTTGTTCTTCATATTTAAAACTTTTTATTATTCGAAATGTTTGAAAGGCAGATTGTGACCCTTCGCACACTCATGATATCATTCTGCTTGCAATTGCACCACTGTTCTTACAGCAGAGTGCATACTTAAAGTGCATAGGTGTTGGGTTAGGTGTTTGCTTACATTTTATTGTGGGATCACTTTTTACACCAAGTAGTCAGTCATTTCTTTTAACTCAGAAACGAACTGCAAGAACAACAAATCGTGTTCGACAGCTTATTGCAAACCTTTCAGAAATCGTCAAGTAAAACATCATGTTCAGAAAAATATTTATAAAACGTAAAGAAAGTTGGACTCACCAGGCGAGAAGGCACCAGTTCATTGATACACAAATAAAAATACACACACACACACACACACACACACACACACACACACACACAAACTGAGCTTTCGCAACCTGAGGTTGCTTCATCAGAAAGAGCAGAAGGCAGTACCTCCATTATGAGTGCTGCCATCCATTCCATATCAAACGGTCCCTTCCCTACAGCTTAGGCCTTCGTGACAAACGAGTCTGCTCCAGTCCTGAATCCCTGAACCAATACACCAATAAACTGATGACAGCCTCCACAGCCCACAACTACCCTCCTGATCTGGTACAGAAGCAAATAGCCAGGGCCACTTACTCTTCCCCTCACACCCAGAACCTCCCACAGAGGGACACTAAAAGTGCCCCTCTTGTCACTGGATACTTTCCAGGACTGAAGTGGACTCTAAATGTGGCTCTCCAGCAAGGATGCGACTTCCTTAAATCCTGTCCCAAAATGAGATCCATCCTTCATGACAACACTCCCACAGATTTTTGTTATACACTGTGACAGCAGTGCTGCAAGTGGCCGGCAAGCTACATTTCTCAATATGATATAGCCCCCCAGGGGGCCCACAGCTCTTTTGTGGGTACGTGTGTGGTGCGCATGGGGCCCCTGCCGGGCTCCTTCCCCGCTGCAGCGTGACTCTTCAGTCACGCCGTCCAACAGTTGCCGGCCTCGGCCGTCTTCTGTTTCACCGGGACGCTCCGTCTACCGGGCACCCGGCCTTTTACCAGCGGTGGAAGCTGCCCCTCCTGATCAACTCAGGGAGGTGGCAGACACGTCGGTCGAACCTATGGAACACGACCCTTTGCCCCTAGACAGCGATAGCAGTGCTCCCTCGAAATCCGGTCCTCGGCGGCCGTCGAGGTGACCCCGCTTGCTAGTTGGTTTTTATCCTTATTTCTTATCTCATTTTTTATCATGGCGCTCCTTCAATGGAATATTCGCGGCATTTGCTCAATAAGGACGAGTTAAAACTACTCCTTCGATTGCACTGCCCGCTTCTAGTCTGTCTCCAAGAAACTAAGTTGTGTCCAAGTGATCGTGCAGACTTTCCCCACTACACCTCTGTGCGTTTCGACCTGCCACCTGTGGAAGGTACCCCAGCCCATGGAGGGGTTCTGATGCTCATTCGAGAAGACATCTATTACCATCCCATTTCATTGCATACTCACCTACAGGCAGTTGCCGTCCGCATCACTCTATCCACATTTACCTTTTCCCTCTGTAATATCTATTCGCCATCGTCATCACCATCGTCATCTGCCCACTAGGGCAGATGTGCTACACCTCGTTGACCAGCTCCCTTCACCTTTCGTGTTGATAGGCGACTTTAATGCGCACCACCCCCTATGAGGCTCTCCAGCACCTTGCCAGAGAGGCTCCCTCTTAGTGGACCTTTTCCACCACCTCAATCTTCTTTGCCTCAACACCGGTGCACCGACCTTCCTTTCTGACACAACACATACTTACTCCCACATAGACCTTGCGATATGCACTCCTCAGGTTGCATGTCTGTTCGAGTGGCATGCTTTTTCTGACACGTACTCAAGTGACCATTTCCCTTGTATCATCCACTTTCTGCATCATCCCACCAGTTGGAAAATCTCTAAAGCCAACTGGGGGATTTATTCTTCCATGGCTGTTTTTCACAGTCAGAATTTTTCCAGCTGTGACAGTGAGGTCTAATACCTCACAGAGGTTATTCTCACTGCTGCCGAACATTCCATACCTCGTACATCCACTTCTCCACGTTGTGTCCCGGTCCCTTGGTGGACTGCAGCCTGCCTCGACGCGCTTAGAGCCCGGTGCCATGCTTTACGCACCTTCCGCCGCCACCCAACTTTGGAGAATTGTATAAATTATAAACGAATGAGAGCACAATGTCGTCATATTATAAACGACAGCAAAAAAGTTTGCTGAACTGCTTTTACTAGTTCTTTTAACCGTTTTACTCCCTCCACGGTTGTTTGGGGTGGCCTACGCCGTTTATCCGGCATCAAGGTCCACTTCCCGATTCCTTGTCTGACCGTCGAGAACGCAGTCCTCGTGAAGCCCGCTGATGTTTCCAACGCATTGGACCGTTTCTTTGCGGAGGTTTCGAGCTCTGCCCATTACCACCCTGCCTTTCTCCCTCACAAACAGGTAGAGGAGGCACGGCTGCCTTCTTTCCACTCTTTTAATTGTGAAAATTATAATGTCGCCTTCACCATGTAGGAGCAAGACCGTGCTCTCGCCCTGTCCCGATCTTCTGCTCCCGGGCCCGATTCCATCCATATTGAGATGCTGAAGAACCTCTCTCCTGCTGGCAAGTGTTTCCTTCTTAATACCTACAATTGTATATGGACTGAAGGTCAGGTTCCCACACGTTGGTGTGACGCCATTGTTGTCCCCATCCCCAAACCAGGGAAGGACAAACATCTTCCTTCCAGTTATCGCCCCATTTACCTGACGAGCTGCGTCTGTAAGGTGATGGAACGCATGGTTAACACTCGGTTGGTCTGGCTCCTTGAACCTCGACGCCTCCTGACTAATATCCAATGTGGTTTTCGTCGACACTGCTCTGCTGCTGATCACCTCATTACCTTGTCGACCTTCATTATGAATAACTTTCTAAGGAAGCGTCAAACAGTAGCAGTGTTCTTCAACTTGGAGAAGGCATACGATACCTGTTGGAGAGCGGGCGTCCTCCGCACATTGCACACATGGGGCCTTCCCTCATTTTATTCAAGCGTTTTTGGCGGATCGCAAGTTCCGGGTACGGGTGGGCTCTGTTTTGTCAGACACCTTTCGCCAGGAGAATGGGTTGCCACAGGGATCCGTGTTGAGTGTGGCTCTCTTTGCCATCGCAATCAATCCGATCGTAGATTGCCTTTCAGCCGATGTTTACAGATCCTTTTTGTAGACAATTTCGCAATTTATTGCAGCGCCCAGCGGACATGTCTCTTGGAGCGTTGTCTTCAGTGCTGTCTTGACCGCCTATATTCCTGTAGCATTGCGAACGGCTTCCACTTCTCCACTGAGAAAACAGTGTGCATTAACTTCTGGAGATGCAAGGAATTTCTTCCACCATCTCTCCGTCTCGGTCCCGTTGCTCTCCCTTTCGTGGAGACAACAAAATTCTTGGGGCTAATGTTGGATCAGAAACTTTGCTGGTCCCCACACGTGTCCTACCTGGCTGCCCGTTGTTCTTAGTGTCCTCAGTGGCACATCATGGGGAGCGGATAGTACCATCCTGCTTCACCTTTACCAGGCCATTGTTCAGTCAAAGCTCGACTACGGAAGCTGTGTATATTCCTCTGCACGGCCATCCATTCTCCGCTGTCTTAACTCCATTCACCATCAGGGAATACGCCTATCGACCGGTGCATTTTATACCAGCCCTGTTGAAAGCCTTTATGCCGAATCTGCTGTATTACCCTTGACCTCTCGGCGTGACATACTCCTGTGTCGGTACGCATGCCGACTGCTGTCGATGCCCAACCATCCATCTTACCCACTGTTCTTTGATGACTCACTTGATAGCCAATATCAGTTGTCTGCGATAGCCTTGCTTCCACCTGGAGTTCGGTTTCGCCGCCTGCTTCAGCGGCTCGACTTTACCCTTCCTTCCACCTTTCGGTTGAGCGACAGGCCATTGCCACCGTGGCATCAGGCCCAGGTTCACACCCACTTTGAACTTAGTTTGCTCCCCAAGGAGAGCACTCCAAATTTAGTATACCGCTTGAGGCTTGTCGAACTCCTTTCGCGGCTTGATAACGCCATATTTATCTACACTGATGGTTCCAAGAGCACTGACGGTGTCGTATCTGCCTTTGTCGCCGGGGACAACCTGTTCCAATACAAGCTGCCTGACTGGTGCTCGAATTTCACGGCTGAGCTTTTTGCCCTCCACCAGGCTGTTTTATACACCTGCCGCCGCCGCCACCCTTTTTATGCCATATGTTCGGACTCCCTTAGTGCCCTGCAGAGTCTTAAGCACCCTTTCTCGACCCATCCTATCATGTATCGAATCCAACGCTCCCTCCAGTTGCTAGCAGATAACAGCTGTCACGTTTCTTTCCTGTGGGTCCATGGCCACGTGGGTGTGCCCGGGAATGAGACCGCCGACATAGCAGCCAAGGCAGCAGCTCTTTTGCCTCGCATGGCTACCTTTTGCGTCCCAGCGGACGATGTTAAACGGGCTCTTTGCCGGAGTATCGTGTCGTCCTGGCACAATGTGTGGTTCTCTCCACGACAGTAAATTGAGAACTGTAAAACCGATCCCGACCATTTGGAGGACCTCCTCACGCCCCTCTCGGCGGGAGTAGGTCATCCTGGTCCGGTTGCGGATCAGTCACTGCCGATTCAGCCATCGTCATTTGCTAACCACCGACCCTGCACCGCTGTGCTCGTGCGGTGAATTGCTGTCGGTGCAACATGTTCTACTGTCTTGTGTTAATTTTAATCATCTCCGTGTAGCCCTTAACATTCCGTCTACTCTGGAGGAACTTTTAGCTGATGACACACGAGCAGCTGCTCGAGTTTTGCGTTTTATCAACATGGCCAATTTATCAAAGGATATTTAACCCTTCTAGTGGTTTTTTATCTTTTGTTTTTAGCTTTCTCTTGATACTCTATCTGGTAGTTATCAATTTTTTTGAGATCTAGCGAATCTCTGTTCCGATCTGGGTGCTGATGACCGAGAAGTTGTGCGCCACCAATAAAAATATATATATAAAAAAAAAAAAAATAAAAAAAAATTGTCATAACTGTCAAACCAAATTAACCAAAACAGACTTGTCTGTTTTCTTTATGTAACTTTACTGACACCAAACAAGGACTTTAAGTGAAGCTTTCAATTGGCCAGTTTGATGGTTGAAAACTTAGTATGAAATGCAACTTAAACAGAATTATAATAAGTATGTTATCATATCTTAGTTTTTGGCACTCCCTGACATCATGTAGGGAATATGTTAATAAGATCATTATTATGTGATCAAGTTGCACAGTTATGTTTTCAAATTCTCTTTGAAGGCTCTTCTTAGTGCCACAGAGAAAATTACATGGTAAAATAGAGAGTTCATTTCCTAATTTGGCATTTATATCAGTACATTAGTCATATATTTTTATGCTGGTGCATTGTTCACTTAGTAAATGAATGTATTCTTAGTTTTAAGTAATCAGAAGTAATTTATCTATGTCCAGTTTTTATGAATGAATTTAACCCTCTGTTACAGAAAATATTGTTGATGGTGTCACAGTACAGCTTGATCATGTCATGGATCTAGTACTGAGTCTAAACTTCAGACTGGAGGGTAACGGTAGTTTCACAGTGACACTTCAAAATCGTGAGAAGCGTGAGTGGTTCTATCTACACTACATTAGCTCTGACCTCCTCATATCTGCTCAGGTAATAAGTTTGTGGTGTTGAATATATTTATTTGCTAATGTTTTGACTGTATGCTAAAACAGAAAAAAAATTACATATAACTTATACAATATGCAGATGATGGGCAATGTTCCTTTCATCAGTGCAGAGACATTCCTAGGCCCTTACTCTAATTGGTATGTTTACAAAACCGCGAGTTTGAGCAATAATGGGCAGGGTAAAGATGAGAATTTGTACGTGACAGGAGCCGTGCTTGAGTAACACATGCAGGTATGGTGATCGCTGTGTCCCCAGTGGTGTAGGGATCAGCGCAACAGCCTAGAAAGCAGGAGTTTCAGGTTCGAATCCCAGGTGGGCACACATTTTCAACTTCACCCATTCGCAGCTAATGTCATTCATTCCTTGAATATGAAAAAAAATATATGATTAATTTACATTAATTTGATTATAATTGTGCCTAGCAGGTGTGAAAAAATTGAGTATTACATAAATGTGATGCATATCAGTACAAAAATTTTATTAATAACGTTTAATATACAGTAAAACCCCATTTTAACCTTCCCGGTGTTTATGTTTTTCCACCAGTTACACCAGTTTTTGTCTGTTCCGCCAAATTTCCTATGTTCAAAATATTAATTCGCCCTCGTTTTTGTGTTAACATATTTACACTTTTCAAAAGCATGTTCGTGAAGCAAAAATGATGTAATCTATATACATTTTTCGCAGTCAAGTTTCTTGACACTTTGCATTTATTCAAACGTATATTTCGTTGTTGGCAGTACATGTCTAGGTGACTTACAACGCACAGATTTGTGGCAGTGTAGTTTCTCTTTCTGCCAGCTTCTTTGCCAGAGCGGCTGGCGTGGACTCAAACAATAAGAACCAGTTGCTTTGTTGACGTGAGAATAAAGAGTTGCATTGTTTTTGTGATACATATTTATGATTAATAAAGAACGTTATCTGTTAAAGCTGGGTATTATTAGGTTTTGGAACCACCATAATACCCACAGCCTCAAAAAAGTGGTAATAGTGTGAGATACCAATCCTATGCAAACATCACAGAAATACTTATGCATATATTTGCACTCGAGAATGTGAATAAATTCTCTGATATCATTGTGTGAAACATCGAAAAATATAAAAAGAACGGAATTTAGGACTTTTTCTACGTAAATAATTAATTCCGGTAAAAGGCAGTAATTGTCAAGATAGCCCAGCAGTGACATCCAAACGATATCTATCGAAGCAGTTTAGGTAATTTTGAAGATATGTTATATAGCCTGGCAGCGGCATCCTCGATTATAATGAATGAAATTACGTCAAAAATTTCTACTTCCCATAAAATTACCAGTTCTGCCTGATGCTTAAAATTTGCATAACCTTTATTATAAAATGAACTTCCTGGCGAGTATTTTGATGCCCATTATGTACATACAGGGTGTTTAACTAAGTGTGTTTGTCTCTGTAACTTATAAAATAATAGGTGACGGGAAATTTTAATGCGGTAGGTCACCACAAGAAATGTTACACTTTCACTTCGCTTAACTGACTAAATACAATGGAATGGCCCACCATAATCACCCGAAACTATGACACGATCGCAAATATGTTCTGCTAAAAACATCTAACCAGACAATCGCTTCAATGTTGGTGCTATAAATTCATTTCTATCTTTTCTCTCCTCTTACTGGTTCTGTCAAAGTAACATCCCATTGGCTAAAGGCAAGTGTTCTGCGTTGCCAACGTATAAGCGATTGGAAATCTAAAATGAATTTCATAAAAAAAATCACAGATATATCACACCAAGAAAAAACTCATCAAAAAAACTAAAATTTATATTTAAGTAAAAGGTAATTGAGCTACTTTCAGACATGCTACAATTACTTATTGTATGTCAAAACACATATTTTGAGAGATATTTAAAATGTGCTCACCCATCTACCAGCTCCAGCCAGTGAGAAGTCTCATTGAGAGAGCCAATGAAAATGCGTCTTTCTTAGCATGAGGGAATATGGCATGTAATACTTTCGTACATAAAAAATTAGAAACAACATCTGTCACACCCATGTAGTGACTAGTTCTCGATTTACTATGCAAGACAAGGCTTCCTTACACACAAAATACAAAATAAAAGTCACAAAAATCAACATTCACAAATTAAGCTATTAAATTGTTGTGAGAGTCCATATATGAAATACAATGCAGATTTGAACTAGGTTGTAAGTTTTATTTGCAAGTTGACATTTTGTAATTACAATAAAGTATTCACTACTTAACCCAGTCCAAAATACTTGTTTGTTTGGATTTTCCCTTACGCTTATGGAAATAGTTTGTTCTCTAAATTTGACAACATTGATAGCGTAGTGTCTTCCACATCACTGCTGCTCAGGGTCTCTAGGTCATGTAGTGCCTGAGAGAAACTCACTTTTTGGGGAATTCTTCATCAGATTCCTCCTCCTCCGCTGCTTGTTCTCCTTCTTCTTCTTCCCCTCCATCACCACAATTTTGCCTGATATGCTCTTCCACTACATGGTCGACAATGTCTGTTTCACACATACTTCAATTCACATCACTCGAAATATACTTGCTGAAATCTAAGTCTGCTTCTCGCACTGCATTCCAGTCTTTCACTTCTTCTTTGTCCAGGTCATTAGGCATGTCTATACTGTCACTCCCATCTGCCAAAAAACCACACTTCCTGAAGCAATCTTGTATTGTTCTGGGGCTTATCCTATTCCACACCTCTGAAATAAAGTTAAGAGCAACAAGGAGATTTATCTTTTACATCTACATACATACTCCGCAATCCACCGTAAGGTGCGTGGCGGAGGGTACACTGTACTACTACTAGGGATTTCCTTTCCTATTTCTCTCCCAAATAGAACGAGGAGAAAAAGAATGCCCATATGCCTCCATACGAGCCCTAATTTCTCTTATCTTGTCATTGTGATCACTACACGATATGTAAGTAGGTGGCAGCAAGATTGTACTACACTCAGCTTCAAATTCTGGCCCTCTAAATTTCCTCAATAGAAATTCATAAAAAGAACAACGTCTTTCCTCCAGAGATCCTCAATTGAGTTGCTGGAGCGTTTCGGTGACACTCGCGCTCTGGTAGAACATACCAGTAGCAAAGCTAGCTGCTCGTCTCTGAACTGCTTCGATGTCTTCCTTTAAACTGATCTGCTGTGGGTCCCAAACACTTGAGCAATACTCAAGAGGTGGTCATACAAGCATTTTATACATGGTCTTCTTTACAGATGAAGTACATCTTCCCAAAATTCTTCCAATAAACCGAAGTGGGCTGTCCGCCTTACTCACAACTGTCCTTACATGTTTGTTCCATTTCATATCACTCTGCAATGTTAGGCCTAGATGCGACAGCATCAAGAAGCTCACTACTAATTCTCTATTCGAACATTATGGGATTTTTTTCCTACTCGTGTGCATCACCTTACATTTTTCTACATTGAAAGCTAGCTGCCATTCTTTGCACCAACTAGAAATTTTGTCTGAGTCATCCTGTATGCTATTACAGTCAGTTAAAGATGACACCCTCCCATACACCACAGCATAATCAGAAACAGCCGCAAATTAAAAGTTACACTGTCCAGCAGATCATTTATATAGATAGAAAATAATAGTGGTCCTATCACACTCCCCTGGGGCACGTCTGACAATACACTCGTCTCTCGTGGACACTCGCTGTCGAGAAAAACATACTGCATTTTATTACTTACAAAGTCTTCCAGTCGTTCACAAATCTGCGAACCTATTCCATGAGCTCGTATCTTTGTTAGCAGTCTGTAGTATGGCACCACGTCAAATACCTTTTTGAAGTTGAGAAAAATACAATCCGCCTGGTGCCCTTCATCCATGGCTCACAAGATGTCATGTGAGAAAAGGGCAAGCTGAGTTTCACATGAAATATGTTTCCTAAACCCATGCTGATTCTTGGAATGTGTGGCTGCATCTCCAAGTAGTCCTCCGTCAATCATTCAAACTGCTTTCTCCACCAGCTGCTTCCAATAATTAGATTTAAAGCCATGGATAATCCTCAAATCTAGAGGCTCCAAGTGGCTAGTGCAATTTGGAGGAAAAAAATATTACTTTCACATTTCTCAGCCTCCTTTTTTTTTTTTTTTTTTTTTTTTTTTTTTTTTTTTTTTTTTTTTTTTTTTTTTTTTTTTTTTTTTTTATGTGCAGCACATTGGTCGACAAATATAACTATTTTTTGAGCCCATTCGCCAATCTTCTTGGATGAAGAAGTCTTCAAAAATTTTTAGTCATCCAGGAATTCATATTTGCTTTGTACTTCGTTGGCAGCTTTTTAATATTTTTTAAGCAGTGTGTTTTTTCAAACTTCCTATTCACAAGAGGTGGAAGCTTGTCTGAGCCATCGGCTTTGCAGCACTGCTTCAACTTAGTGCCACAGTAACAGATGTCTCCTTTATACGACAAAGGTTTGTTTGGCTGCAGATTATAAAACAGTCCTGTCTCATCTGCATTGAAAATATCTTTCAATTCATAGCCCTCAGTCAATTGCATTAACTCACTTTTTCTCTCACAAAAAGTTTTTTCTTTCTCTCTTACACTTTCACCAGATAATGTATTGTGAAGTATATTGTGTCTGTTTTTAAACCAGTTTATCCATTCATTGGATGCTCAGAAATTGTCAATTCCCAACTGTGCAACAATGTGTAGGGCATTTTCTTTCAGAACAGTTCAGACTATGGCAACATTTGCAGTGCGGGATTTCTTAAACCATGTTGCGAGACTTGATTCAAGTTCTTCAAGTGGTGAAGACTACCTAGTTTTTCTCTTCTTAACAGAAGATTGCAACGGTAATAGTTCTTCTTAATCTCTTCACATTGCTTGATAATGGTGTTTTAATAGTCACTGGGATTTCAAGAGATGCAGCTAACTGTACACGAGTCCCTGTGCTAGAATTAACTTTCTCTAGTATATTAATCTTTACTTCAAGCGAAAACACAAGGAGTTTCTTGTTCAAATTGATGTTCATGTCCGAAACAAGTTTTATCACATTGAATACTCCTAAATGCATGTAACAACTGTATCTACAACAATGAACTTACAATAATCGATATTCTGATGTTCACTATCTGTGGATTGTTTTAGTTGGAGAAGTTTGTTTTCATAATTTTGGCATATTTAAAAATTTTATCCACTAAGAAAAAATAAATAAAATACATCATATTGTTGTTTTCTGTTGCAAAATCACAAGACACAAATAGAAGACCATAACATTGTGCAGCCCATCATTCGTAGATATTGTAAAACCTACCATATTGTAATCAGACTGTAAAAAATAAAAAAAAGAAATAAATAAATAAATAAAAAATAAATAAAATAAAATAAAAATAAAAATAATAGATGCATCAAAAATGCAATGCATTATTATGAACATTACTGTTTATTGGATTACAAATGACACCTGTGAAATAATTTCAGCTTTCATTCCTGCAGACCCTGTTGAGATTTATTATGCAGCCATAATTAAGTTCATAATTTGTAATTTTCTCATTTTGTGAGCAGACTATCTCATCTAATTATTGCTAATTTCTCCTCCCTCGCATACTGAAACTCCCATACTGAAATAAAGCAAAAGATAGGTCAAATCAAATGATGTGTAGAAATGTTATAAATGAATCAGGTAGCTGCTCAATAATGATGTTTATTTATTTATATATTTATTTTTCATGCGATAGATCTATTTTGCCATTGTATTGCCATTGTGAAGTGCCTGCAAATGTGCAAAATTCAAGAAAGATGTTTAGAAAACTTACTGCAGTACCTCCATGTGCACATGCATGAGTTATCCTTAGTGCATCTGCTAATTTTTGTTTCTGCTGCTGGATGGCTGTTGTGTTAGACCAATACAGCAAAGTCTACCAAGGTGGATTGTTTTCTATACAGCGATCTTCGTGTACACCATAATTCCTTCAACAAGGGATGTGTGGACCACTTTAACTCGTTCAGTCACATCAAATGTCAGTAAGGGAGAAAACAGAACGAAGTCAAGGGAGATGAGAAAAAACATAGAATCGAGGTAAACGATACTAAGAAGAAACGTAAAATCAAGGAATTTTTAACGTTGATCTTCCTGGTTTTTCACAGGGGCTACGAATTTATGTCGCAGAATTGTGAAAAACATAAAATCGGAGAACGTAAAATCGAAGCTCCACTGTATAGCTGCCCCTTCACTCTGTGGGAGTTGGATTTCGCATTGTCTGTGGCTTGTGACACATCCCCAGCTCACGACAAAATCTACTGTACAATGATAAAGCAAAATCAGGAAACCCTCCTCGACCTTTTTAACTACATCTGGGTGTCAGTCCAGTTCCCTGACTCATGGAGAGAGGCCATTTTAACCCCTTTTTTAAAACCCAGGAAAGACCGCACAAGTCAAAGTTGTTACCGTAGTGTCACTCTGACCAACTGTGTAGGAAAGACTTAGAGCGGAAGGTCAGCCCCCACCTTGTCTTGATGCTGGAATCCAGGCAGCTTCTCAGCATCTTTCAGTGTGGGTTCAGGTGATATCGCTCCACCTTTGATAACCTGGCCTTTCTGGAGGCGGCCATGCAACAGGTTTTCCTGCATCGACATCACCTTCTGTGTGTATTTTTTGATATTGAAAAGGCCTATGTTACTACTTGACGGCAACTTATCCTTGGGCAGCTCCATGACTTAGGTTTTAGTGGTTGTTTTCCCCATTTTATTCAATCATTCCTTTCTCCATGTTATTTTAGATACTGAGTTGGTGACACCCTTTCTAATCACTTTGAGCAAGAGAACGGAGTCCCTCAGGGTAGTGTTTTAAGTGTGACATTGTTTGCAATGGCAATTAACAGTACAACTTCTGTCATGATAAGTCCTATCCAGTATTCTCTATTTGTGAATGATTTCTCTGACGTTTGTTCTTCTTCCACCCTAGCAATGACTACATATCAGTTGCAGCTCACTCTTCAACAGCTGGATGAATGGGCGAAAAAGACTGCTTTTAAGTTTTCCTCCGAGATGTCTGTTTGTGTCCTTTTTAGCTGTTCACGTAGTGTTTTTAATTTACCTGAAGTGCAGATGAGGGGCTCTGTGCTCACTTTTAATGACACAGTGAGGTTTCTGGGCTTTACATTCAATTCCAAACTTACATGGTTGTAACACCTTAAGGACCTGAAGACCAGGTGCCTGAAAGCACTTGTAATTTTAAAATGTCTTATTCACACTTCTTGGGGGGCAGACAGAACCTGTTTGCTTCGGTTTTACCAGGCCTTTATGTGATCCCATCTTGATTATGGATGCACGGTGTATGGGTCTGCATGTTTATCTTATTTAAAGATGTTGGATACAGGGATTCGGCTGGTAACTGGGGCATTTAGGGTGAGCCGCATATCAAGTCTCTGTGCTGAGGCAGCAGAGTTGTCACTGTACATGAAGTGACGGCTACTCATAATGTTCTAGGCATATGAATTGCTGTCCACACCTTTCACACCAACATACCATACCATTGCACGGCTTCCATTGGAGAGGCTCTTTCACAAACGGCAATGAGCGACAAGGCTGTATAGGATTTGCACGAGGGATTGCCTTCTTGAAATGGGGTTGGCTGATTTTAATGTCCTACAATGTGGCTGGGGCAGGGTTCCCCCTTGGCTTCTCCAGAGCCCCTGACTTGTTTTAAATATGATGAATTTCAGGAAAGGTGAAACTTCTAATTTTACTTTTCAGTCTGTATTTTTTAATGTTTTAGATAACATCATGTTTTACAGTGGTGTATACTGATGGCTCCAAGCAAGAGGACTCTATCGGCTGTTCTGTTGTTTTCCCTATATTTTGATTACATGTTGTTAAGGTGCGCTTCCTGAAAATTATTGTTTTTCCGCAGAGCTACATGCTATCTTCGAGGCACTACAGCTGATAGTTGCATGCAGAGAAAATAATTTTTGATATGTTCTGATTCTCTCAGTACTTTGCAATCATTTCAACAGCTATTGCCATCTGTGACTTTGCTGCAACAAATACACGATGAAATGTCTTTCCTCCAACTGAGCGAGGTCGTGCAGTGGTAACACACTGGACTTGTATTCGGTAGGATAGTGGTTCAATTCCACCTTCGGCCATCCAGATTTAGGTTTTCCGTGATTTCCCTAAATCGCTTCAGGCAAATGCCGGGATGGTTCCTTTCAAAGGGCACGACCGATTTCCTTCCCTATCCTTACCCAAACAAACCTGAGCGTAAGCTCCGCCTCTAATGACCATGCTGTTGACGAGGCATTAAACACTAATCTTCCTTTCTCCAATATTGTTGGAAGGTGGTATTGTTTTTCTGGGTGCCAGGGCATGTGGGTATTCAGGGGAATGAAGAAGCCGATCGGGCTGCCAAAGAGGCTTCCAGAGCACCTGCAGTGACAATGTTCCAGATTGCCTTGCAGGATATTTCTTCTTTGTTACGGCAGTATTCCTTGCAATTGTGGGAGGAAGAATAGCTTTCAGTAGCAAATAACAAACTGCAGTTGCTGAAGCCCACTGTCCGTCTATGGTGATCCTCCTCCTGGCCTCTCGGGAGGGATGAAGTAGCCCTTATTCACCTCCGTATCTGGCACTGCCCATTTACACATGGCTTCTTATTCTGATGAGAGGAGCCCCCAACCTGTGATATCTGTGGCGTGCAGATTACCATCCACCACATTTTAATAGAGTGTGATTTATATCGTGCAGAGAGGCTAGCGGCGAATCTTGGTGTAAATTTGCCATCTGTTTTAGGTAATAACAAAGTGATTTTGGGCAAAGTTTTAAAATTTTGTGATTTGTCTGAACTCTGGCCTAAGCTTTTAGGCTGGAGGTTTTAATATGTTGCATAGTGGCTGGCTCACCCTTTTTATTGCTGCGGTCATCCAGTCATGGTCATCTGCTTAGTTGCTTTATCTCTCTGACTTTTCCCATGGGCTACTAACCTCATCTTCACCTCTAACATTTACTTTTTGTGTTTTACTTCAGTTGCTCATGTTACCAGCTGGATTGCTGTGCTTTATTTTATTTTGTTTGTACACACTCCTTGCTTCTTGACTTCTTAAATTTGTTTGGGCTCTGAAGACCTAGCTGTTGAGCACCCAAAACCTCCTATCCATCCATATGTGCCCCTGGAGTAGATGACATTCCGTCCGAACTGCTATTATCCTTAGGAGAACCAGTCATGAAACAATTGTTCCACCTCGTATGTAAGATGTATGAGACAGCAGAAATACCCTCAGACTTCTACAACAATATACTGATTCCAGTGCCTAAGAAAGCGAGTGCAGACAAATGTGAAAATTACAGAACTATCAGTTTAATAAATCATGGTTGCAAAATACTAATATGAATTATTTACAGACGAATGAAAAAACTGGTGGAATCTGACCTTGGGGAAGATCAGTTTGGATTTAGGAGAAATGTAGAAACATGGGAGGAAAACATTACGACTTACCTTAGAAGATAGTTTCAGGAAAGGGAAACCTCCATTTTTAGCATTTGTGGATCTTGAGAAAGCTTTTGATAATGCAATAAACTCTTTAAAATTCTGAAGATAGCAGGGGTAAAATATAGGGAGCGAAGAGTTATATTCAACTTGTACAAAAACCAGACAGCAATTATTAAGCCAAGGGCATGAAAGGGTCACAGTGGTTGGAAGAGAATAAAACAGGGTTGTAGCCTTTCCCCAATGTTGTTTAGTCTGTACATTGAGCAATCTGTGAAGGAGAAATTTGGAGAGGGATTTAAAGTTCAGGGAGAGGGATTTGAATAAACACCTTATATGATTGACTGCTGCTAGGATTACTGCACAAGTTGTTAAAAAAAAACATACGTAACCTTTAACATATGCCAGAACAACAAACAAAAATAATTATGCTTACATGATACGAATATTAAGACGAAAAATTCCTAGCAGGAAAAATTAAATATACAAAATAGACGAAGATTACTCACCAGGCGAAGGAGTACAGGTGTGACAGCATCACAAATAAATAAATGAATACACACGCACACACACAAACGCAAGCTTTCGCAGCCTAGCTGCTTCGTCAGGCAGAAGGGAAGGAGAGGGAAAAGGAAATGATGAGGGTTTTAAGGAAGGTGGTAAGGAGCCATTCCAATCCCGGGAGAGGAAAATGGAGGGTAAACAAATGCGCACACACACCCACACATTCACAAGGTGTACTGCCTAGGTGTACTTGTGTCTGTGTGAATGTGTGGGTGTGTGTGCATTTGTTTACCCTCCATTTTTCCCCCCAAGGTAAGTCTTTCCTCTCCTGGGATTGGAATGGCTCCTTACCCCGTTCCTTAAAACCCTCATAATTTCCTTTTCCCTCTCCTTCCCTTCTGCCTGACGAAGCAGCTAGGCTGCGAAAGCTTGCGTTGTGTGTGTGTGTGTGTGTGTGTGTGTGTGTGTGTGTGTGTGTGTGTGTGTGTGTGTGTATTCATTTATTTATTTGTGATGCTGTCACACCTGTGCTCCTTCGCCTGGTGAGTAATCTTTGTCTATTTTTTATATTTAATTATGCTTACAGTACAACAACTGAATAATAGTGTTGGCCATTAACTTACAATCTCTAATAATATTTCATAACTATTTTATATGCCTGTGCTTCGCAGTGGTTAAGGGCCTATGCATATCATGGCTATTTACGGTTCTGGACCTCAGTCAGTAAAAATAGAATCCTTGCTGGATCGCTCTGTCAAAAAAGTCATTTGTAAATGTACGGTACCTAAACTTGCCGAAATCACAAAAGAAATTACAGAAATTGCATTGTCTTTGCAAAGAATTCTCAGATAAATGAAAACAATTGATAATTACAAAGGAATATCATTATGTTTTAAACATAAATGAAACTTAACGAAATAACCAAATAAAAGTTAAGTTTTTCATGCATAAAGCGTCATCAGTAACACTCTGTTCAATGTTTGTTGGTATTTGTAGAGGTAAGATTGTGGCGCTTAATTCTGTCACAGACATATGGTTCCTTGCTGTACTATGCCATACTTATTATGCAGCAGCAGTGTCTATTAGATCTTTGGTGCACAAAAGCACCTCTCTAGTCTCAATTTACCAGTAAAAACACATCAAAGCTCGTGTAGTGCTTTTGGAGATTAGCCTTTGCAGATAGACACTGATTGCTTTTAGACAAATGTTTAAATTATAATATCTTTATTTTCACTGATCTGATTTTGATTAAATGAAGTGTGCATCCAATGGAATGATATGCTCAAGTTAGGGTTGAAAATCATATGAAAGTTTGTCAAGTAGTTTTGGAGATAACATGTTCAAAGAGACAGACAGAAGTGTGCATCCAATGGAATGATATGCTCAAGTTAGGGTTGAAAATCATATGAAAGTTTGTCAAGTAGTTTTGGAGATAACATGTTCAAAGAGACAGACAGAAGTGTGCATCCAATGGAATGATATGCTCAAGTTAGGGTTGAAAATCATATGAAAGTTTGTCAAGTAGTTTTGGAGATAACATGTTCAAAGAGACAGACAGACATGATTGCCATAGATACAAAACTTTAAATTACGATATCCTTTTTTTCCCATGATCCCACTTTTATGAAACAAAGTTGCCCCATGTAAATCCATGAAGTAGTTTGGGAGATTTAGAGATTTGTTAATAGAGCACACCCGTGCTCTGCAATGAATATTAAAGAAAGGATATCATCACTTGTTGTAGAGAACTACACTATAGTTACAGTATGAGCAAGGAAGAAAAAGCAGCATTGCTTTCTATTAGTTATTTGGTGTACTACATAACTAACAGAACTTTTATTTGTTCTTTACCGTACTAAACCATTTTCTAAGCATTCCTATACAGAAGTGACTCAAGATATAATAAGTATGCACTGAAATCAGAAAGGAAACTACATACATTCGATTCAAGTAAATATGGTAAACAGTGTGTTCCTTTTAAGGGGTAAAAGTAACTTACCGCAGGCCCGATAAGATGCCTCCAGATTCCAGACAGGGCATTCAGCTGAACAGAATGGAGAAAGAAAATGTGTTTGAAGTTTTAATTTTGGAGCCAAATCAAAGTCCGAGAGGAAGGGGGAGGGGTGGAGCAAATCATGTGAATAAGGCAAATGTGGCAGTAATTGGCAGTAATCAATTTATTGAGCAAAACAGCTTGAATGTGATTCATCAACACTGTCTTTCTTTCCTTTCCAGGATATTTATTTGTGATAGCTGCCTTAAGTTTATCCAGAAAGGATTTATAGTGTTCTTCAGTGTTGCGTTTTCCCTTTTTGAGGCAGTGTATGAGAAGCATACCTTCAACATTCCAAAAGATTGATGTCATTGCCTTTCCGTTTGATGGGATGTGTTGCACTTTTTTTTTAAGCTCCATCTTCTCTTATCAGTCAGTTGTGCTGATTATTGTTTTGTTTCAGAACTGTAATAGTGAATTTAAGTTTTTTTTCCATGGTAGCAAAATAAAATAATTTAATAATATCCACTGTATTCTCTTGAGTCGCTACAAACACTCAATTAATCTTCATATGTGATTTCATTGCATCTCTGCTATCAGTATCATGGTACTCATCTTGCACAAAGGTTCGTTATTGTCAAATCACGATGTTTACTAAAATGTACTTGGTCATTTGAGAGACATGTGGTCTCTACTAACTTGTGCACTTTCACTCGCCTGTCTGCCAAAACCATTCTATGGATTCTGTCAATTTTGTTATGGTGTGTAGGCTGTTTTTGGAGCCCCAAGGCGTGGTGCGTCTTTGATGCTTGTCTTGCCTTGCTTAAATTTTGCTGACCCAAAGTCTCACTATCTGGTAGGAATGGTGTGAGTTACGCAACATATGTGTTATTGTTTTCTGAATTTCTTTTGTGTCTTAACCTTCCATGAAAAAGAATTGACTAACATAACAAAGTTTCTCCATCTTTTACTCTGACTTGCACACACTTGTGTTCAAGCTGCTTCCCAACACTGAGGTAATGTGATAATGACCTGCAACAGTGAAATTTTACTTTAAATGTTTGACACTTTAAAGTAATATACACAGATGTTGCTATCATCATCTGTTAGTCTGCTAGCCAAATTAAAAGGGTTGTTCTGAAAGTAATGCATCATATCCTTATTCATGAAAACTAACAGGAGGTAGATAAATCACAACAGCACTTCAATATAAAGCAATGTTTCTGCTACACACAGTAATTTTTCCACATAGTCACCACCATTTATTCTGCACTTTTCCCAAAGATGAACAAGAACCTGCCTGTCACCCTTGTAAAAATCAGAACCAGCTGAGGCTAATCACTTCCTTGCCCACTTTGTGAAAAAATTGTCACCTTCAGCTTCATTTTGGTCCAACAAGTCCTGACAAAGTCCAATTCGATGAGTTTTTTTGTTCTTTTGTAAGTATCTGCGGGACTCATCTTCCACAAATTCACATGGTTTCATTTGCTGATAGCAGGCAGAAATAAGTGTCTGAAATGAGTTGCCCTCATAGAAAGTATCAATCTTTGTGCAAGACTCAGTGTACCACAAGTATTAACAATTTGTTTAGTTGTATGTGTCAGACAAATGAATATGGTGGTTGAAGACTGTAATGGCCAAAATAAAAATGTTTCTAGCATAATGTTATCTTTAACTAATAATATTATTTTCTTTATCTTGTACAGTGTAGCATTGTCACAGGGGAACTAAACACAACACTGTAGTACTGAACATTATACTTTTGTGTATCCTACCCATGTTCTGTTTCTACACTATTAAATTGTTGATACTGTAATAACCCACTCTCTTTGATTCAGAGATCAGTGTAATAGCTTTTGCTGTACTACCACTCTAGGATGTGAAAGAGTAATGATGCGTACTTGAGCTTGAATGATGGCAAATAAATGCTAGTACATTTTGAATTAATGCATGTCTTCTGAGCTGTTGGGGAAAAAAACCTAATTAAATAACTGGTATGTGTTTATATTACTATAATTAAATTAAAAGACACGTAACTCTCATTCATGTCTTTCATATTAAGAAAAAGTGTTTTATGTTTTCTAGGATCAGCACACCTACCACGGTATTGGTCACCAATCCGAATGGCGTCTTCTGACACGTGATCTCATTATTGACCTGCAGAAAGGTCTGGCATATCAAAAAAAGCCCAAAAGAAAGCTGTTCAGATCCAAAATAAAGGTAAGCCAAGCATCCTTTTTGTTTGTGTAGAACAGTTGTCTAATGGATACCTATTCTAAGTGTGATACTATAGTCGGCGTCATGTATGAAGGTGGCCCAGTTTTCGGCCATTCTACGCATCCCCCTCCATTACTGCAATGACAGCCAATAATGTTCATTCTGTAGGTGCTTGGCTGCTGGCCGCAAGTTATGCAATGTTTCTCTCGCAGGCTCCACTATTGGCACTCAGCTGTAGCTCCTCCCCTATACGCTTCCCCTATCGCTCTGCCTCTATGTGCGGAAGTGCCTGCTTACATGACACTAGCTATAGAAGTGACTGTTCTAGGTTCAGTATAACCTGTTGAGCCAAGACATTATGACCACTACCCACTGTGAAATCGGTGGTAATTGTAGGCATAACTACTGGCAAGGAAAGTATATACTTGCTGCAAAGATAAATGGGCACTCATTCTAGCAATGATACAAGCTACAAATGGAGAAATGAGATAGCATAAGTGACTTAGATAGGGGGCAGATTATTATGGCCCAGTGCTTTTAAACAAGCATCTTGGAAATGGTGAACCTGGTCAACTGTTGGTGTACCATATATGAAAATTTGTTAATGGACAGTGAAAGGGAAAGCAGGTGATAAAGGACTACATATTTGAAATTAATAAAAACAGTTTAGATCTCATGCATTTGTATTGAATGGTGAGTTTCAAATTTAAAAAGTTCAACACCAGTCAAGATTCAATAAATGTGCATGCAATATAATACGTTACGTGATCCATGTCAAATATTTTGTAGATATCACTGATATTCTCTCCAACAATATTTTCCAACACATTGGATTTCCCATGCCTCATCACAGAATTTGGAAGTCATATGGCTGCTAAGCTCTGTTAAAGCAACATTAAGTAGCTATCAGATGATAAAGTTCAGTTCCAGAGTAGGTACAATTGTTTCAGAACACACCATTCAGCAAACATTGTTTAACCATCTGCTTCACTGTAGCTGACTCCTTTATGTTCCCAGGTGTAATACAATTGTAGTGGGTACAGGAGCATTCAAATTGGACATCCAGTCAAATTATGGAAATCACATGCCTTTCTGCAGTGGGTCAATAGTCATATCCATATACACTCTTATCCATGCTAACGGCTGCTTGAAATGTGCCTGTGTTGTTGTTGTTGTTGTTGTTGTTGGTGGTGGTGGTGGTGGTGGTGGTGGTGGTGGTGGTGGTATTCTCCTTGATACACCTTAGTGTTAAGTTACACAAACGTCATCTCCTCACCAAGCGAGGTACTCACATTCAGGAGGATGGTGGTTCAAATCCATGTCTGACCATCCAGATTTAGGCTTTCCATGATTTTCCTAAATCACTCCAGGTAAATGTTGGGATGGTTCCTTTCAAAGGGCACCGCCATTTCCTTCCTCACTCATACCCAAAAATCCGAGCTTCAGTTCCATCTCTAATGACCAAGCTTTTGATGGGACGTTAACCATAAGCTCCCTTCCTTCCTTCCATCATCTCCTCCTGCTGCACTCCGAATCATGCTCTGGGGTGTGGAAATAGGGGAGGGGATGGGGGATAGGAAGAATACATCACAGTGGTGGGGATGGATACAGCACAGCCTTACAGAGCATGTATGTATTAGATGGGAGGAATGAAATGCAGCTCAGGAATGGAGTGGGGAGGCGACACACACAGCACAGTACATGATACAGTAGAGCTTTAGGATAGAGGGGATTAGAACTGTTGGATGTGGAAGAAAGTGGCATTATCTTAGGTTGAAGCCTGGATAATTTGAGGATCGGAAAATGTACTGCCATGATAACTTCCATCTTTGCAGTTCAGATATGCTGGTGGTGGGTGGAAAAATCCAGATGGCCCAAGTTGTGAAACAGCCATTGACATTAAGCTTCTGCTCCCCTGCATGCTGTGCCACAGGGTGGTCTACCTTGTTATTGGCTACAGTTTGGTGGTGACCATTCATCCTAATGGACAGCTGCTTAGTGGTCATACCAATATAGAAAGGTGCGCAGTGATCGCAGCACAGGTGGAAAATTGCATGACTGCTTTCACAGGTGATCCCTGTGGCAGTGAGCTGGGTTATGGGATGGCATAGGGATGGACTAGGATGTTGTGAAGTTTGGGAGGGCAATGGAACACCACGTTATGAGGGGTGAGAAGGACCTTGGGCAGGATGTGTATCATTTCTGGGCATGAGGACAGAAAATCAAAACCTTGGCGAAGGATGCAATTTGTTGTTAGGGTCCAGGCTAGTACCGGGTGACAAGAGGAGTGTTCTTTTGTGGATGGTTACTAGTGTTAGAGGGAGGATTTGGGGGTGTGGGGGATCTCACATGGGAGATTTGTTTGCAGACTAGGTCTGTGGGGTAGTTTCTGCCTGAGAAAGCCTTTGTGAGACCTTCAGCTTGTTGAGATAGGTAGTTGTTGTCACTGGAGATACACCGTCCATGGGTGGCCAGGTTGTAAGGGAAGGATTTTTTGATGTGGAAGGGATGTCAATTAATATGGACAGAAGTGTGCATGGAACCATCAGTGAGGTGGATGTAGAAATCCAGGAATGAGGCATGGTGGATTGAGGAAGACCAGGTGAAGTGGATAGCAGAGAAAGAGTTGAGGTTTTGAAGGAAGGAGGGTAAGGTGTCCTGGCCCTGAATACATATCATGAAAATATCAGTAAACCTAAACCAGGCCAGCTGTTTGGGTGCTAGGAAGGATTCCTCCAGATGGCCCATAAACAGATTGGGCATAGGAGGGTGCCATGCGCGATACCATTAAGGAATTACACCACGCAATGCAGAACAAGCACCGAGGATTACTGCCAAAAGCTGTCATTTTTTCCACAATAATGCTCAGTCTCACACAGTGAATATGACTAAACAACTCTTAGGGGAATTTCACTGGAATGTGTTTGATCATCCTCCATACAGCCCAGACCTCACTCCAAATGAATTTCATTTCTTCTTGCACCTAAAATCTGTTCTTGTTGGTCAACACTAAATAATGATAAGCTGAAAGAACACGTTACCACATGGTTGAATAATCAGGCAGCAACCTTCTGTGAAGAAGACATACAAAAACTTGTGCCAGGCTAGGACAAGTGCCTACAAAATTACGGAAGCTTTGTAGAAAAGTAATTTATCTGTTGAAGATTTTGGTAGAATAAATATTTTTTTCTGTATCTATAGACGTGTTTTATAAATAAACTGAACGTACTTTGTAGACATACCTCGTACATTAGCGGTATTTAATTCCAACCTGAACTTTCCATTATTGGAATAAAATTTCAGTAGGTTAATTTCACAACCTTGATAATGATATATTTCAGTTATTATTTTAAGTTAATTGTTGATTGGTTTCACCTCCTCAGTTGGGGCAAATCTGATCACCATTGTATTTTGTATGCAGGAATGGAATCGGACTTCCAGTGGAGTGAAACCGCACTATTTCAACTTAAAAATAAATAAATATTGCTGTATTTACAACAAAATTTTAAAATTTCCAGACGAAACAAATATTTAGAATCACTTTAAACTTGAGATTTTTGCTATAACAACACTCGCATTCACAAAATTTGGCAAATAAATACTAATTTTTAGTGGTTGTATGTCATAGTCAATGTGAAAAGTATTTACTGAATGTCATTATCATCTGTCCCATCAAAAATAAATTAACCTCATCTTCTATGTTCTGGAACAATTTAAAAAAAAATTATTTGGGCTCTTTCTACCTCAGTTGCATCATAAATTTACAATGTAAGTAAACATTGTCATCAAGAGCTTTCTTCCTTCTCTTTTTTACGCTTTGCTATGGTGGTATCATTTTCTTTAATTTCACGCTGTTCTAGATCACTGTTAGACCTTCGGGATAGGGATTTCGTGCTTCAAGCCCTGTCACTGTCATTTTCATTGAAGTAGCTGATAACAACTCCTTTTCCTGGAGTTAATGCTTAACACTTTGCTTGACACGGCTTTCCTGTACAATCTCCCTAACATCAGTATTCCTCAAAGGAAACCCCCATTTTGCGGAACACAATATTCCTGCAACCAGGTTCTTTTTCCTCACTATTGGTTAGTGCTGGCTAGCTGCCTATTTTCTATTTTTATCTTTTCTTGATTTTGTCATTTAATTTGGTATATGGAACGAGAATTGCTCTGAGGCTTTCCGGATTCTTAATTTTCCTGATTTGACAGATTTCACTGCATTAGGAGAAATTCTGGTTTGTAGTTATATTTCTGTGTTGGTCTCAACGTATGATCAGATTCACCCTAAAAAATGCAATTTTGTATTTAGACCTGAATAGTGATTAAGCAGTATTAGCAATGAACAAAAATTATATCACTTAAGTCATCCATATGGGAGCAATAATATTGCACATGTTACACCTGAAAAGTAACAGGCCCCAGCATAAATTTTAACAATGTGTTGACTACACTAAGCAACACAAGAATCGCACACCTATTGACAATAGGATTTGCTGGTTGTGCACTCTCCGTCACACCACTATTGTTTATTGATTAGTCAAGAATTCATGACAATGGTCAGCTACAATGTATTTGTTAAAATACTATGCTCAGTTATCCAAATGTGGAAAAACTAGTAAATGATCTGATTGATACCACTTGATTAGAGTCACCTCATTTTATGGTAACAGTACTTAACTGAATGCATAGAATAGTCAAAGCTCTGAGTTGGTTTGCTCTACTATTTATCGTTGTATTGTGTAATAATAATTGCAGCAACCTCAAATCAATAGAATGTTCACATTACTTAGCAGTAATTGCCACAGTTTAAAGTTGTACGATGAGAGGTAAAAATATTGCCTGGTGCAAATAATTTAAAGTCCAAGAACAGAGCACTGCACATGCCCAAGTTTAAAAATGCCACTGTTTCCAGCTGTAGTGGTCAGTGGAGCTTCAGCTTGTTGTTTATATCAGCAAATAGAAGCAATATAATAGTTAGGATACTGTATAGGTCAAAATTCATTGCAATTTAACACATTGAATATACTACAGTATGTCTGCCTAGGTGTACTTGTGTCTGTGTGAATGTGTGGGTGTGTGTGCATTTGTTTACCCTCCTTTTTTTCCCCCCAAGGTAAGTCCTTCCTGTTCCAGGATTGGAATGACTCCTTACCCACTCCCTTAAAACCCTAATCATTTCCTTTTCCCTCTCCTTCCCTTCTGCCTGACGAAGCAGCTAGGCTGTGAAAGCAGTGTTTGTTTGTTTGTGTGTGTGTGTGTGTGTGTGTGTGTGTGTGTGTGTGTGTGTGTGTGTGTGTGTGTTATTTGTTACTATCACTGCCTGTGCTCCTTCGCCTGGTAAGTAGACTTCTTCTATTTTTTTTACATACATTGAATATTTCTTTTGAGAATCATTATTCAATCACTTAGAAACTCTTGAAATATAACAACTCCATGTTGGTAGCATTACTGCAAAGATGAGCATATCACATCTGCTTCAATGGTGAAGTGGTTAGGATGACAGTATATGAACATGAAATGACGAGCATTTGATTCTTAGTGGAGTTATTTGACTTTTTCAATGTTTTATTTAAAACTGCCCTACCTGGGCTTACCACCCAACTTTTATATCTGTCCTCCGGAGAAACCCATATGTCACGAACTTTCCCATTGGCACCCCGCACCAACGTACAACACTTTGCCGAGTATACTGTACATTCATGCATATACATCTTTAAACACTTACACTAAACACAAATAAACACGAAACTGATCATCGTAATTAACATTTCATTTCTCCTATGCAGCGATTAAATGCAAATTAATTTTTTAAAGAAGTAAAACATGCATAAGTAAATTTTAAAATGTGATTTTTATGGTATAATCATTTTCTAATACAGCACCTGTAAACAAACACTGCCATGCTGCCCGTGTATCTGTCTTGTACTTTGTTGTTAACAAATTTATAATATTAGTGAATTAGGTTTCCTGTGATTAATATTATTTTACGTCGACTGTAAGCATATCAGGTGATGTACCTTGTTGAGACCTTTTATATGAGCCTTTGGTCACCTCTTTATCTTAAATGGTTTACAAGTTATGATGTTCTTTTAACTAAACAGTAAATTACCGTACTTTCATTCTATTAAAACGTTTTATATGTACTTGATAGGTGGGATGTCTGATTGTTACTGTATGTGTCATATGAAACCCTTTCAGAAACTCTGTTGCACCGCTCTGTCTTAATTATGTTTTATATTTAAATTTAACTTTATCGTATACAATACACAGCTGCGTGGTGAATTCCCTCTGACATCACAGTCTTTCCAAGCGAACACTAAGCTCACCCCCAGGCTGGCCATTTCCGCCTTACACACACACACACACACACACACACACACACACACACACAAGCTCTCCGCTGGCCAGCCCGCTATGAGCCCTAGCTTCACGGCTGTTTAACATGATTTTTCCAAATTACAGATTTATAGATAGTGCATTCCCATCTATATCATCTGTCTACATAGATATAATACTACCAAAATTAGTAATAGAAAAGAGTGTAACAATTTTGTGCATGGCAAGGTCAGTGTTTGCGGTGCATTTAATCTATCTTGATAAATTTCTCCAAGCATAATGGTTGAGTGTGCGCCTCGGTTGCACAGAGGTAGAGTGCCAGACTACAAATCCAATGGTTTTGGGTTTGATCCGCGCCAGGGCCTAGGATTTTTATCTGTCACTTTCCACTGCTTTCACTTCTGGCAGTATTGCTCATGTGAAAAATACCGAGTAGTACCATGGTTCGGAACCCACATTAAACTGTACGTCTTCCTATAACTGGCTGGGTAAGTCAGTTCAGAGGTCGGAGGAAGGCATCGGCATACCACTTCCAAACAGGACCGTGCCTAGTAAAGCACTGTGGTGTTCAAACTGATCTTCGGATTGTTGACTGCTTTACGTTTTTAATGGTTGAGTGGTACTTATTGGGCAGTACTGTCACAATCTTCACGAGTAATTGCTCTTTTTGAAAATGGTGTTAGTACATCTGAAGCAGGAGGTCATTGTGATGTTGATGCATCAACAGAAAGGAGATGGAAGATTAAGAGGTAATGATGAGGTAGTGAGACATCCAATACCTGGAAGACAATGTGAAATGTGATTTATTCATCTCATTAACATACAGTTTTCAAATCATTCGATTTGTTTACAGTAGACATGCCAAGTTTTACAATATGAGAAATTTATGACTAACATATTCTACATAAATCCAGTTGGAATGTTAACCCTTTATGGCCTGAATTTTTATCGTTTACTTTGATATTTCGAATTTTTTCTATGGTATTTTAGTTGTTGGGAAATATGTTTAGTATAAAGAATTACCAAATCAAATGATATTATATAGTCCCGAAGAGACTTACAAGTACCAAATTATATTTACAAAATTATTCCGAAGATTCATAATATATTCTGCTTCTAACCAATCATTATCATAAATTGACTTACCGAGTAACATCAACAAAATTATGAAGGAAGCTTTCCCGCAGGAAATGCACAGAATACAAACTGAACAATCACCCACATACAACTAAATAGCCTAAGGTCTACGTGCCTAAGCTACGTGCTAAAATTCAAATTGCTTTAGCCACAAATATCACATCAGTGAAAAAACTGTGAGGCATTAACAATGTGCTACATCAAGAGTAAGTGGCACGCTACATTTCTGCGGCAATTCAAATGACGAAGAATGTTTTACACTCATTTTTATGAAGTGGTACTTTGAAGTCCCATCAGATCATAAAGGGTTAATAAGGGAAGATAAATAACAACTCAGTCTAAAGAAGATCGCTGAACTGCTGACAGACACGAAAATAGATAATCACAGCCACACAACTTACATTTTAGGCCATGGCCTTCATCAGAAAAAGAAACACATACATTTGCACAATCACTTAGATAATTACATGCACACAACCACAATGTACGGCCATTTTTTATTTTATTTCATCCCCCCAGGGGACCCACAGCTCTTTTGTGGGTATGTGTGTGGCGTGCACGGGGCCCCGAGCCGAAGCAGCCTTTCTTTTGCCCCAGGCTGCTTCACTTTCCCTCCCAGTTTATGCCTTCGCCCGGAGACAGGCGTCCTTTGAGAGTTACGGTGGTTTCTTGTCGTAGTTTCTCTTATTCCTTGGTTTCTTCCTTTCCTAACCTTTGCTTCTGTCTCTCCTTGCTGTACTCTCCTTCTCCTCCTCATTAGTCTCCGCTTCAGCGTTTGAGACACTTCTTTCTCTTCACTTTCTTTCTTCTTCTTCTTCTTTCTTCCCTGTGCGTGTCTGAAGGCCGACCCACGCATTATTGTGCGTAGCAGGTGACAGAGTAACGCGCAATTCCCCGCCCCGGGTAGACAAGTAGGGCACGTACGTACCCCCTGGTAAAGGCCAGCCCCAGGGAGGAGTGATTACATGAGCTGGTACCTTCCGAACATGCCGATTGGTCCCTCTGTCAGTTCTCGGGAGGTGTGAACAATCACCTAAGGCGGGTAAGCCCTCAGAGAGGGCCTCCACTAGGAAGCAGCGTGTAATCGGAGATGCCGGTAATCATGGGGGACAGTTCCGCAATGACTTCCTTCTCTTCTTCTTTGACTTTGACCCAGAAACGAAAGATAGATTCGCCTAAGCAAAAGAAGGTCAAAGCTGGGTACGAAGTTATCTCCGTCCACCCTTATATACCAAACCCAAGGTGCTGTTTCCAATGCCACAGATACAACCATACCCATCAATCTTGCCCAAATGCAGCAAAATGTGTCACTTGTGGTAGGGATGCCCATTAGGGGGATTGCCCACCTCCGGCCCCTCACTGCCTTAACTGCAACGGTGACCATGTGGCTTCCTCTCGGGACTGCCATGTATATAAGGATGAAAAGGTCATCCAGCAAATTCGGGTTACGGAAAAGGTATCATCTGCCGCTCGAAAGTTGTTGGTGAGTTGAAAGCGCACTGTCCTCCCAGCGGGCACATACAGTAAGGTCCTCACCTCCACTCGGCCTACTAAGGATTCAGGTACCCCAGAACTGTGGCTTCACTTTCGCTGACACAGTTGTGCGGTCCGCCAGCCCGAAGATTGCCCATTCCACGTCTCCGCTTCCTCCTGCTGCTTCTAAAGTTCAGTCTTCGTCAACCTCTAATAAACTGCGGGCACCTAAACAAGGTGCCTGGACTTTGAAAAAGGAACCTGTCCGTGAAGAGCGATCTCAGGCTTCCCAACTGTCAACTGCCTCTTCTCACCGTCACTCTTCCAGAAGAGCCATCCTTCCCCACCAAGGCGTGACCCATCCGTCACGCCGCCCAACAGTAGTTGGCCCCGATCATCTTCTGTCTCGCCGGGATGCACTACTGTTAGCCGGGCAACCGGCATTTTACAGGCGGCGGAAGCTGCTGCTCCTGATAAACTCGGGATGGTGGCAGGTGTATCAGTTGAACCTATGGAATGTGACTCTCTGCCTCTAGATGGCGACAGTAGTGCTCCCTCGAAGTCCGGTCCTCAGCGGCCATCGAGATGACCCCACCTGCTTGTTCCTTTTTGTCTTCCTTTCTTCTCTTATTTTTTTATCATGGCACTCCTTCAATGGAATATTCGCAGATTTCGATCCAATCGGGAGGAATTAAAACTTCTCCTTCGAATGCACTGCCCGCTTCAGTTTGTCTCCAAGAAACTAAGTTATGTCCAAGTGATCGTGCAGACTTTACCCACTACACCTCTGTGCGTTTCGACCTGCTACCTGTGGAAGGTACCCCAGCCCATTTTGTACGAGTGGTATGCACTTTCTGACACATACTCGAGTGACCATACACTTTCTGCATCATTTCCCATCTCCTTGTCCCACCAGTTGGAACATTTCTAAAGCCGACTGGGGGCTTTATTCTTCCATGGCAGTTTTTCACAATCAGGACTTTTCCAGCTGTGACAGTCAGGTCAAATACCTCACAGAGGTTATTCTCACAGCTGCCGGTCCCCTGGTGGACTGCAGCCTGCCGTGATGCTGTTAGAGCCCGGCGCTGTGCTTTACGCACCTTCCGCCGCCACCCAACGTTGGAGAATAGTATCAATTATAAACGATTGTGAGCGCAATGTTGTCGTGTTATGAACAACAGCAAAAATGCTTGCAGGATTCCTTTTACCAATTCTTTTAACCACTTTACTCCCTCCTAACTGTCTGGGGTAGCCTATGCCGTTTATCCGGCATAAAGGTCCACTCCCAGATTTCTGGCCTGACCGTTGAGAACGCAGTCCTTGTGGACCCCGCTGATGTTTCCAACGCATTGGGCCATTTCTTTGCGGAGGCTTCAAACTCTGCCCGTTACCACCCTGCCTTCCTCCCTCGCAATCAGGTAGAGGAGGCACGTGAAAGTTATAATGTCTCCTTTACTATGCAGGAGCTAGGCCATGCTCTCGCCCTGTCCCGATCTTCTGCACCCGGGCCCGATTCCATCCATATTGAGATGCTGAAAAACGTTTCTCCTGGGAGCAAGTGTTTCCTACTTAGCACCTATAATCGCATATGGAATGAAGGTCAGGTTCCCACAAGTTGGCGTGAAGCCATTTTTGTCCCCATCCACAAACCAGGGAAGGACAAACATCTTCCATCAAGTTATTGCCCTATTTCTCTTACTAGCTGTGTCTGTAAGGCATGGTTAACACTCGGTTGGTCTGGCTCCTCGAATCTCGATGCCTTCTGACTAATATCCAATGTGGTTTTCGTAGACACTGCTCTGCTGCTGATCACCTCGTCACCTTATCAACCTTTATTATGAATAACTTTTTAAGGAAGAATCAAACGGTAGCAGTGTTCTTCGACTTAGAGAAGGCTTATGATACCTGTTGGAGAGTGGGCATTCTCCGCACATTGACACATGGGGTCTTCGTGGCCACCTCCCTCTCTTTATTCAAGCGTTTTTGGCAGATCGCAAGTTCCGGGTACGGGTGGGCTCTGTTTTGTCAGATACCTTTCGCCAGGAGAATGGGGTGCCACAGAGCTTCGTCTTGAGCGTGGCTCTTTTTGCCATTGCAATGAATCCGATCATAGACTGCCTTTCAGCTGACGTTTCCGGATCCCTTTTTGTAGATGAATTTGCAATTTATTGCAGCGCCCAGCGGACGTGTCTCTTGGAGCATTGTCTTCAACGCTGTCTTGACCGACTATATTCCTGGAGCATTGTGAACGGCTTCCGCTTCTCCACTGAGAAAACGGTGTGCATAAACTTCTGGAGATACAAGGAATTTCTTCCACCATGTCTACGTCTCGGCCCCGTAGCTCTTCCTTTCGTGGAGACAACGAAATTCTTGGGACTCATGCTGGATCGTAAAGTTTGCTGGTCCACACACGTGTCTTACCTGGCTACCCATTGTGGCCGATCCCTAAATGTTCTCCGTTTCCTCAGTGGCACATCATGGGGAGTGGATTGTACCGTCCTGCTTCACCTTTATCAGGCCATTGTTCAGTCGAAGCTTGACTACGGAAGCCTTGTATACTCTTCTGCACGGCCGTCAATTCTCCGCCGTCTCAACTCTATTCACCATCGGGGATTGCGCCTGGCGACCGGTGCATTTTATACCAGCCCTGTTGAAAGTCTGTATGCCGAGGCTGCTGTATTATCCTTGACCACTCGGCGTGACATACTCTTGTGTCGGTACGTATGCCGCCTTCGGTCGATGCCCAACCATCCATCTAACAGATTATTTTTTGACGACTCACTCGATTGCCAATATTAGTTGTCTGTGATAACCTTGCTTCCACCTGGAGTTCGGTTTCGCCGCCTGCTTCAGCGGCTCGATTTTACCTTTCCTTCAACATTTAGGTTGAGCGAGAGCCCATTGCCACCGTGGCATCAGGCCCAGGTTCACACTCACCTTGAACTTCGTTTGCTGCCCAAGGAGAACACTCCAAATTTGGTATACCACTCGAGGCTTGTCGAACTCCTTTCGCTTTCGATAATGCCATATTTATCTACACTGATGGTTCTAAGAGCACTGACGGTGTCGGATCTGCCTTCGTCGTCGGGGACAACCTTTTCCAATACAAGCTTCCTGACTGGTGCTTGAATTTCACGGCAGAGCTTTTTGCCCTCCACCAGGCTGTTTTATACACCTGCCGCCACCGCCACCCTTTTTATGCCATCTATTCGGACTCCGTTAGTGCCCTGCAGAGTCTTAAGGACCCTTTCTCGACCCATCCTCTCGTGTATCGAATCCAATGCTCCCTCCAGTTGCTAGCAGATAACAGCTGTTACGTTTCTTTCCTTTGGGTCCCTGGCCACGTGGGTGTGCCCGGGAATGAGACCGCCGACATAGCAGCCAAGGCAGCAGCTCTTTTGCCTCGCACGGCTACTTTTTGCATCCCATCATGCAATGTTCAACGGGCTCTTTGCTGGAGTATCATGTCGTCCTGGCACAGTTTATGGTTCTCACTGCACGACAATAAATTTAGAACTGTAAAACCGATCCCGACCATTTGTAGGACCTCCTCACACCCCTCTCGGCGAGAGGAGGTCATCCTGGCCCGGTTGCGGATCAGTCACTGCCGTTTCAGCCACCGTCATTTGCTAACCACCAACCCTGCACCGCTGTGCTCATGCGGTGAATTGCTGACGGTGCGACATGTTTTACTGTCTTGTCCCAATTTAAATCATCTCTGTGTAGCCCTTCACTTTCCATCTACCCTGGAGGAACTTTTAGCTTATGACATACGAGCAGTTGCTTGAGTTTTGCGTTTTATCAACATGGCCAATCTATCAAAAGATATTTAACCCTTTTAATTGTTTTTATCTTTGTTTTTAGCCTCCTTTTGATACTCTATTTGGTAGTTACTAATTTTTCTGAGTTCTAGCGAATCTCTGTTCTTATCTGGGCACTAATGACATTAGCAGTTGTGCGCCCAACAAAAAAAATTATTTCATTTTTATTGTATATACATATGAGTTGCAGTGACAAATAGTTCTTAATAGGAATGGGTCAAACACTAGTTTTACTGAATCGAGTCTGAATACCGAATCTTAAATAAAACACCTGCCGAATTCCAAACCCGAATTGAATCTTCCGAACCTCAAGGCCAGATAATCTATCAACTCAAGTGATATAATTAAAAATAATTACTACTCTATCACAGTCAGTGATGAAGATAAAGCCTTCTGGAATGGATTCCAAATGACAATATTACAGTAAAATTTAATAAATTAAAATTTCATTTAGATTTTTATTTTAAATCTTAAGCATTTTTAATATCCCTCCTTCCCATAAAAGAAATTTGTATGAAACATTCTGAGATATTTCTTGTTTAGATGCTCTAAAAGATAATAAGAAACTTTCTTCATTCCATACAAACTATTCATTTTGATGAAATAAAAAAATAATTGCATGATGAAGTTCTAGAAGGGAAAGGATTACATATTTCTTTTTTCAAAGGGAAAGAGTCAAAAATAAAACCTGAAAAGATGAGTAGATATTTTGGAAGTTGGAAAAACAGTTTCTTAAAAAAAATAAGATGTGTAAATGGTAAATAATTTTATAGTGACATATCAGGCATTTTGACATGTGTGTACTTGTTATTGCCATGAAGACATTTCAAAACTGGGAAAAGTACTTGACACGCAGATTGCGCACATGGGAGGTTAACCAAGGGTATTTTGTAGATTTATTAATTTTTTCAAACATTTAAGATCACGTAACTTGTCTGCAGAGAATTTATATTCGTAGAAGATTTAAAAATTAGTGCTAGAAATCAGTTGCCGTGCTTCGTTTCTAACTATTCCCATTCAGCATAAGAATAATGCAAATGTAACATTAATGTGATACGTAGGCCTATATTCTTCCGCTTTCACCGTTGTCTATTGGGTTTGTTAGGCGGATAGAATTTAAATGTAGTAACAGCTAACATGGAAGATTACATAGCATAATGTTTATATTTGTATTAGTCTTATGGCTAAGAAATTGTGGAATTTCAAATCTCGACTCATAGGAACAATCCCTTTCCCCTAATAGAAAAACACGTAACTTGTAGAACGAAGGCAGTGGTTGTAGCGTCTAGCATATTGACGCAACTCAGGCTTTCCAGTAGGCGTTACGTAGGAGCTTTTAGATGAGATTTCAAATGTACGGCTATTGTAGCAACACTAAACACTTACTAAATAATAATGGAAATAACTTTGAAACCAAATGCAGAAATATATATAAAAATTGTCGTTGTTGTTGTTATTGTGGTCTTCAGTCCGCAGACTGGTTTGATGCAGCTCTCCACGCTAACCTGTCCTGTGCAAGTCTCTTCATCTGAGAATACATTCAGCAACCTACATCCCTTTCAATCTGCTTACTATATTCATCCCTCGATCTCCCTCTAAAATTCTTACCCCACATGCCTCCTTCTAATGCTAAGTTGACAATTCCTTGATGTCTCAGAATGTGTCCAACTAATCTATCCCTTCTCTTCGTCAGGATATGCCAGAAACTCCTTTTCTCTCCGATTCGGTTCAGTACTTCCTCATTAGTTACATGATCTACCCATCGAATATTCATCATTTGTCTGTAGCACCACATTTCAAAAGCTTCTATCATCTTTTTATCTGAACCCCTTATCATCCACGTTTCACTCCCATACAGTACTACACTCGAGACAAATGCTTTCAGAAAGGATTTCCTAACATTTAAATTAATATTGGATGTCAACAAGTTTTGATTCTTTAGAAACGCTTTTCTTCCCATAGCCATTCTGCATTTTATATCTTCTTTACTTTGGCCATCAGAAGTTATCTTGCTACCCAAATAACAAAATTCATCTACTACTTTTATTGTCTCATTACCTAATCTAATTCCTTCAGCATCGCCTAATTTTCTGACATTGCATTCCATTACCTTCATTTTAATCTTGTTGATGTTCATCCTATGTCTTCCTCTCAAGACACTGTCCATCCCATTCAATTGCTCTTCCAGATCTTTTGTGGTTTCTGACAGAATTACTATGTCATCGGCAAACCACAAAGTTTTTATTTCTTCTCCCTGCACATTAATACCTTCTCCAAATTTCTCCTTCCATTCCTTCACTGCCTGCTCAATGTACAGATTGAACAGCATTGGGGAAAGGCTACAACCTCTGCGTCCCTTTCTTGTCCCTCGAATCTAATAACTGTTGTTTGGTTTTTGTATACGTTGAATATAACTCTTCGCTCCCTATATTTTACCCCTGATACCTTCAGAATTTGGAAGAGTGTATTCCAGTTGCCATTGTCAAAAGCTTTCTCCAAATTGTCAAACACTAAAAACGTAGGTTTCCCTTTCCTTAGCCTATTTTCTAAGATAAGTCGTAATGTGAGTATTGCCTCCTGTGTTCCTACATTTCTCCTAAATCTAAACTGATCTTCCCCCAGGTCAGATTCCACAAGTTTTTCCATTTGTCTGTAAATAATTCTTGTTAGTATTTTGCACCCATGACTTATTAAACTGATAGTTCTGTAATTTTCACAGCCACTCCTGCTTAGCCAGTCTGCACTTCCTGTCAATCTCATTTTTCAGATGTTTGTACTCCCTTTTTCCAGTTTCACTTGTTGAATTTTTAAATTTTCTACTCTTCATCAATTAGGTTTAGTATATCCTGTGTTATCCAGGGATTTCTATTAGGCCTTGCCTTTCTGCCTATATGGACCTCTGCAGCCTTCACTACCCTCTCTGTCGGAGCTATCCATTCTTCTTCTACTGTATTAGTTTCCCCCGTTTCAGCCAATCCTTGCCTAATGCTCCATCTGAAATTCTCAACCACCTCTGGTTCCTTCAATTTGTCCAGGTTCCATCTCCTAACCTTTCTACCTTTTTGCAGTCTCTTAAGTTTTAATCTGCAGTTCATAACCAGTAAGTTATGGTCAGAGTCTATATCTGCCACTGGATATGTCTTACAGTTTAGAACCTGGTTTCTAAATCTATTCCTTACCATTATAAAGTCAATCTGGTACCTTCCAGTGTCTCCTGGTCTTTTCCACGTACACAGCCTTCTTTCATGTTGTTTGAACCAAGTGTTGGTGATCATTAAATTGTGCTCTGTGCAAAATTCTACCAAGCGATCTCTTTCATTCCTTTTTCCCAATCCATATTCACCCTACTACATTTCCTTCTCTTCCCTTTCCTACTGCCGAGTTCCAGTCCCCCATAACAATAAAGTTTTTGTTTCCCTTAACTTTCTGAATGATTTCGTTTATCTCCTCATACATTTTTTCAATATCCTCATCATCGGCCATGCTAGATTGCATATAAACTTGCACTACTGTGGTTGGTGTTGGCTTAGTATCCATCTTTACTACGATAATGTTTTCACTGTGCTGTTCATAGTAACTTACCCGCATTCCTATTTTCTTATTCATTATCAGACCTACTCCTGCGTTACCACCCACTGATTTTGTATTGATAACCCTGTACTCACCTGACCAGAAATCCTGTTCATCCTGCCACCAAACTTCACTAATCCCTACCATATCTAACTTTAACCTATCCATTTCTCTTTTCAAATTTTGTAGTTTACCTAGGTGATTAAGGATTAGAACATTCCACGCTCCAACCCGTAGAATGCTTCTGTTTTTCTTGATGACGACATCCTCCTGAGTAGTCCCTGCTCGGAGATCCGAATGGGGGACTATTTTACCTCTGGAATATTTTACACAAGAAGACACCATCATCATATAGTCATACAGTAGAGCTGCATGTCCTCGGGAGAAGTAACAACTGTAGTTTCCCCTTGCTTTCAGCCGTTTTCAGTAACTGCATGGCAAATCCATGTTAGCTGATGTTACAAGCCAGCTCAGTCACTCATCTAGACTGTTGCCCCTGTAACTACTGAAAAGGCTGCTGCCCCTCTTCAGGAAGCAACGTTTGTCTTGCCACTCCACAGATACCCCCCACTGTGGTTGCTCCTATGGTATGGCTATCTGCATCGTTGAGGCACGCAAGCCGCCCCACCTCGGCAATGTCTGTGGTTCATAAGGGTGGATTAAAAAAAATTAGACTTACAATACAAATTTTATGAAATGTTTATAATAGCAATTAGGTATAAAAAAAGGGGGTAGGGGGCTGCACCTTACTCGTATTGAGAGGATTGATCCCTTTCCAATTCCCCCCCCCCCCCCCTGCCTCTAGGGGAGGCTGCAGCAAGGTCTGGACGGACGGGGAGGGGGACTGCTGCCTGACAACCCCCCCCCCCCCCTCTGGTTACGCCAGTGTTCCTTGTTATTCAGTTCCTTTGTATTATAGAGCATCAACCCTCGTACAATCTAGTGCATTCAATATAGAAAATTTTAAATGCCTGCTACGCAACCTGATTTCGAAATAACTTTCTTCTTGAAATTCTAGTGCTTCATTATGGTTCACATTCCCCAGCGCTTCACAAAATTTGGCGAAACAATACTGAAATCAGAATGAGGCAACTCGTGCAAGAATCCTGAAGCCTTATGTTTTGTTGGTATTTACCTAAAGAAATTTATTTTTGTTGCTACTAATATTTGAAATACTGCTACATTCGAAGTTGAGCAATACTGAAGTTCTGTTTCCTTTGTTGGATGGTATACTACAATTCAATAGTTGAAAATAAAAGGAAATTAGACTCGTCTTCTGTTTTTATTTCTTTTATTGTTGCGAGCGCAAAAGTTTTAGCGCCAGCATTTATATTTGTGCCTGAAAAGCAAGCCTATGAAGCACTGCCTATAGTAGACAGGAAAAGTTACTTGTGGCGGCTCCTAGCACAATTTTTTTGAACTTTGTTCGCTTTGTACTCGATTTAAACTGCAGGTTTCAAAGTGAGATCATTTTGTTTTATGACGTTACGTCTTTCGTGGATCTGTGGAAAATAAAGTAAATAATGCAAACAAAAGTACACTGTTATGCAAAATAAACTATAACATTTGTAACTGAAGTTTTCCATAGAACACTGTGGATTTGGTAGTATTTGGCCATTATGCGTCAAATCTCGAATGTGAAGCCAGTGTGCTAGATTCAGTGAATAATGGATTCGGCCGAACCACTCGGACACAACCCTAGTTCTTAATACACTGTAGTTCTTAATATGAAATAAATTTAAAAAAAAGTGTAATCCCAGTGTCAAACTATGAAATTGTAATTAAAAATTTCCTTGACAGAGTAATAGCACTTTTCTACCAGAAGATTGAAAAACAGTAGTGTCAGTGAATCAAGCTCCGTGTTAAATAGTTTATTGCTATTTATTTTATTGTATATTTTTAATCTCGTGTACTCTGGTGTTTGAGTACAAAGTTTTTGATGATGTGATGAGATTTTCTTTGTGGCAAGTGCTATAGTTGTGGTTGAAATGGAAAATTTGTTGTACAAGATTCGCTCTCTACTCAGAGACAGATGAAGAATTTGGCAGGGCATCCCAGAATGCTCAAGCATCTAGGAAACAAGGAGAGCTTCATATTTCTTGGGGTCATAGAAAACTGATCTCACAAGACAGAAGGACCATGAAATCAGATCCCGTCATGCTTATATCAAATAACCATAGTCTGACAAAACCATGGACAGACTATCAGATGTATCATATTCACAGAATGTATGACTTCAACGGCGATTGGGCAAAGCTGAAAATGTTTATCCAGCCAGGATTCGAATCCGGGTCTCCTGCTTTCTAGGCAGTTGTGTTCACCCCTACACCACTGGAGACACAGTGATCGCCGCACCTGAAGGACTATGTAAGTACACCCCCCCCCCCCCCCAATCAGATACAAATTCCCAGAGTAACCCTGCCCACAGTACTCAAACTCGTAGTTATGCAACTAATTCCCATAAGTTTTTGGCCCTTACTCTTACGGAAATTAGTTTCATAACTAAGAGTTTGAATACTGTGGGCAGGGTGAATCTGGGAATTTGTACCTGACGGGAGGCGTTCTTCGATAGTCCTTACAGGTGTGATGCTAACTGTGTCCCCTGTGGTGTAGGAGACCCGGGTTTGAATCCCAGCTGGGTACACATTTTCAGCTTTGCCCATTCGCAGTTGAAGTCATATATTCTGTGAATATCAAACTATAACAACTGCAGGATAAGAAGTGACGCCTGTTCTTTATCTCAAACTCTTCCAGTAAGTTTACCTTCCGCCCTTTCTGCACAATATGTAAAATTTGCTTGTTGTTAATAGTATGTTGTTGATGTTCGGGTGTTTTAGTATGTTCTGCAAAAGGGGAATGTTTTTTGAGTTGGCCTTTCTTCGTAAGAAGATGTTTGGTAAAACGTACTTTAAAAGTCCGGACTGCCTGTCCTATATATGCAGCTGGGCATTCAAGACATTGTAGTTTATAGATCCTGAGGAAAGGTTTCTGTCCTTATTGGCTTGTTTGTTGTGTGGGGGAATTTGCTGGATGCTCAAAGGACTGCCAAATACAATTTGTACATTTGTGCCATGAAAGCGGTTAGCCAGGTCATAAGAAATATGTTTAACTTCATCATCAGACGGTACTGAATGAATTTGTGGTACATCTTTAGAACATTTTGTATTGTACATTTTGCGAACCAGGAACGGGTTGTAACCATGTATTTCGGAAATGTATTCAAGATTGTTTAGTTCTTTATTTTGTTTCTCTTAGCTGAAATCTATTGGCAAAGAAACACCAGATGGTGATTGAAGTAATCACAAATAAGTTCATCACTTTTATAAATATTTTTACTTTTACCATTTGTCTCGATGTTTAACGATTTGAGTATTATAACATAGAATGTGGAAAGTAGAAAAACCTGCAACTGCAAAATATGTAGCCAATTAAGGTTTAAAATATACCTGCACAACTGTAAATAAATAGTCAAATAACTCCACACAGATATGAATGCTTGTCCTTCATGTTCTTAAACTGTCAAACGATCCATGCTGCCACAGAAGGAGACGTGAAACACTATTGTAGTTAAGCTACCGACATGGTGTTATTATATTCTAATGTTTTCTACATGCCTACATAATGATGATTACAAGAAGTGATGAGCTAAATTGCAGTGATCCTAGACATGTACAATATCCTATTATATTGCTTCTATTTGCCGATGTAAAAACCAAGCTGTCTTGATGACACTGGTACGTGGACTAAATACTGAAGCCATACATAGCACTTTTCATTTTATTTAATTTCTTATTTAAAAGGCCTTCAGAGTGTTTAGACCAGCAATTTCAAAATACAAATTTACTTCATATTATATTACTTGTATTTTTAGTGCAGGTAATATGAATATGGGAACACTGGCACTTCTGACTTGTGCATGGGAAGTGCTCTGTTCTTGGACTCAAAATTGTTTGGACCAGGCAACCATTTTATGATTGTTGACCTTGGAATGTGTGCTTTGAATTTGAAAAGTTTGTGCAGAATGGATCAATCAGTTTTGAGTGGGCAGACAGTTTACTGTACAGTTTTCATGTACTCTGTCACAATACATAAAGGTTAGAGCTTCTGCACAACCTGATGTAGTTCTATCTGCATAAATGATTTGAGCACTGAAATAAAGTAATGCAAACATATAGACCCAGAGGAGTCTGACTTGAAGGTAGCTGCCACTAATTGTAAAGGTATTCTGTGGTGAGATAGGACTGCAGTTTTATACACATATTTTCAGCCACAGGTAAAGGACAGGTCTGTAATTAACTGTTAATTCACTTTCTCTGAGCTGAAAGATTTTGAACTTGGAGTCAAGAAACAGTTATACACTTAGAGGCAATGACAAATTGTTCCTTAGCAGTGAGAATACTCTTGTTTCTTCCCTGTCAAAGTAATATGTTCGTTTTTTTTTTGTTGATCAATAATACATAAAAAAGGAAGCCAATCTTATTTTGCTGAAGTGCACAAGTATTACTAATACTATTTTTGTTCTGTTGTAGGTTGTAGCTTTGACATTTCATGGAACAGGATGTGTGGATAATATAACTCTTTCATCCAGTCAACACATTGCTCAGTTCTATGATGCTGCTCGATGGCTTGTTAACCATCAAGATTCAAAGACCGGTGGCTGGCCTAATGCTGTACGCAGAAGGCTATCATCTGGAATGTTGGATCTTGAACCTGGCTGGTAAGTGGATTTTAGGTATAAGTGAACTATGATTTTTGCACAGTTCACAAATATTGGAAGAAGTTTTAGATGTGATTCTGTAAACACTATGTTTGGATCAAAATAAATTTGTGAGTAAGTAAGGCAAATACAAAGTTATGGAGAAGAAACTACACAAGCAAAATACTTAGCTGCTTTTGCTTCTACCAAATGAGGAGGCTAGCCAACCCATTTTTATATTGACTGGTAGTTAATATAGCAAATAGATAGATGTGTGTTTCTCACTCGGTTTTGGAACGAAACACAGTCTGTTGAGATTTGGTGTGAAGAACATTTTTTTTTAGCATCAGGTAGTGAATACATCACCAGATAAATGTGGGGTACGTTGTATTCAAATACCTACATTTGAAAACAGATCAAGTACTAAGGTGATTTGAATGTCAGAATATTCATTTCTGTGTATTGCAAATTAAGGTAAGAAGCAGGAGTTTTAATCAAATATAAGCAAACTTTTTTTATTGGTTGCATTATTGTTCATTGTCAGATTAAATCCAGTCTCTTTGCAGATATTGCAGAGCAATGGAGAGTGCCACTGTTCAATAAAACAGGTGCTAAAATTAAAAATTGCTCATAGTTACAAATAGGACAACAATGATGTTCCTTTGTTTCAAAGGAATAATGTGGCTTTTGTCTTATTTGTTATCAGCTGATTAGATTCGGAACACACACACACACACACACACACACACACACACACACACCAGTCAATCCGAATGTAATTAGCTACTACACTACCTTACTCGGGTTTACCAGCTGAAAAATCCTCCTGTCAGAGCACAAAAAAGGCAGATCTATTCCTTTTAAAGACTTTGGCCAAAAGTGGGGAAGCAGCTGCAACAGTCCTCCTACTGCCTTCCTCACAAAAAATTTTGTCATGGAAACAGATTCACACTCTTTTAACACAGGAAATGCTGAATCCTTATACCCAGATTCTCTTTATAGTGGAATTTTCATATACAGCTTGGCCCTCTCACTAGTACTATCTACACATTTCTCTTTTCAACTGTCTCCAATTTGTCCCATTGATACTTTCTCCAGTCTTTATTTTAATGTCTCTTGATCTGCCTTGAAACATTACCATTCTCGCCCACTTTCACTGTCACTTTGCCATTAACTATGTTCCATTCTTTTTCTCTCTCACTGCACTGTCTCGTTCCCACAGTATGCTGCTGTTCTCTTCATTCACATTTGTCTCATGGGTAAAGAGAATTGTAAAAAAAGTGTACATAATTTCTGTTGTTTAAGTATGCTGGTCTGGGAGATCCAGATCTTTCAAAGCTTATGCATAGTTCTCACTAAGATCTTTATGATTTTTATCTGTCTTTCTCTTTAACCCCCCCCCCCCCCCCCGCCCCGTCTCTTCTCTCTTTTGCTCCCCACTGATACTGTCTCCACCCGTTTTTTTTTTTTTTTTTTTGGTCTCTCCCATTAGCCCTGTCTCTTTGCTCTTTCACAGCCACTCACTGCTACTCACTTTCAGCACAAAAGGTGCAAAAAGTGGTCACAGGAACATGCGAGGAAGGCAGGAGGAGGACTGAAGTAAACGATTCCACACTTTTCTGTCAAGTCTTTCATACAGGACAGGGTTTATACATTTCTTTACTGTGCATTAAAAGTCCTTATAAGTGCTTGCTTTGCCCCGTTTTCTAATTGCAGTCTTTATAAGTCCTTTTTTGTTTTTGTTGTGTGTGTGTGTGTGTGTGTGTGTGTGTGTGTGTGTGTGTGTTTCACAAATATATCCAAACTGACAGATCAATTAACTTGTCAAAGTTAAAAAGTGAAAAAAAGACTGCATGGATAGATTGAATGCGCATTTATGAGAGTTGCTTAGCTGCATGGGATGTAGAGCAAGAAAGGAGTATGGATATCCCCAGCTGATAACTTTCAAAGGTTGCAGAAAAGATAATTTTTACAGCTCACAATCTAATGTACTACAGTAAGTGGTTCATTGCGGGAAGGGGAAGGGGAGGGGGGTGGGAAAGGAGGAGGAGGAGGAGGAGGAGGAGAAGAAGAATAAGATGAAGGATAAAATGGGGAACTTAAAAAAAAAAGAGTCATGAATTACTATTGCTTAATCTAGACTATGCCTTTTTCCATTACTTTACTTATTTTACAGTGCTTTTAGCTTTTTTTATTGTCAATGTAATTAAAATATACACATTTGGAATTACTTTATATGCATTAATGTATGAACCAAAATTCTGAGAAGACTATAAAATGTGACATGCCTATTTTAACTGCTTTAATAAGAAAAACATTTATCAAATATCAAACAGACTTGTAATAAAGGATATTGTTGGCACAGTGTTTAAAGACTGTGCCTTATTTTTATTAAGTTGATTCACTTTAATTTTATTGTAGTGATAGAGTGTTGAAATTATCATTTTGTGCATGCATAGTTTTTCTTGGTCACTGTACTGCTTCAGAGAGAGAGAGAGAGAGAGAGAGAGAGAGAGAGAGAGAGAGAGAGAGAGAGAGAGAGAGAGAGAGAGAGAGAGATGCTTAAAAGTACTATTAATTTTGTAAGTTCTTTGTGAACTCTGCAGGAACATATTTGTCTTTTTTGTGCTCCAATAGGAGAATTTTGTAGCTGGTTCCAGTCTTTTCCTGGCTACAGCAGGGTGTGCTTCTTTTCTATGACAAATTCTGTTCATCAGTAAAGATTTGACAACTTTTTTATATGCTTTGACACATTTATAAACAGTGTATAGTGAATAATAGAAAGAAATTTAGTCATTCATTAAGTGAAGATATCAGATGGTACCACATACTAGTATTTCCTAATGGTTGCCAAGTGTGCTTGGACAGAAGTGAGCACACTTACCTGGATAGGCCTGTGATACAAATATCTTGTGAGCCCTTGAGACACTGTGCACTCAATTTTAAATAAATTTCAATATCTCTTTTGAGTTTCACACAAAATCTTATATGTAAGCTAAAAGGAACCATATGCAAAGTCTACACAATGCATTCTTACCTCTACAAACTCTTTCAAATATGTTACAATACTGTACTTAATTTTTGCGGTGCAATAATTGTGATGAATATTAAAAATGAAATCAATTTTTCATTAAGTGCAGGTACCAAATTGTAAAATGTGCAGAAATCAAAGTGTCTGTAACATTGATTCTCAGTACAAGTGACTTATTTGGTACCCAGTCATCATGGATTTTCAGGTTTATATTGATAATGGGTAAATATTTGCCAAAATGGGGAAAATGGGTTTTCAAGATAGTGTCTGAAGCATATACAGTTGTAATTTGTGCCATCTGCTATATTTCTGGGTGATGGTGTAAAAATGGCTTAAAATTAGTTTTTGTGATTGTGTTTGTGTAGTAACTTTTAATGTCTGGATATCAGTAATGGATAAAATAGTTGGAAAATATTATTCTAACAGGATGTGGTAAAACTTTTGACTGTTGTCAATGAATAACAAGTGTAGAAGTGACGTTCCCCCCAATCTGTAATTCTGTTAACCAAAAATCATGGTTTTATTAGGTACTGCCCTTGATGAAATGATACTTCTGCAAGATGTATAAAGCCCTCCATAGAATATATGTAATGTCCAAAAACAGACAGGTTTTTTCAGTTTGTTTAAATTTTGACCCTGTATTGTAGGAAAGCTGTATGGCTGGTAACAAAGAGGAGTGTCACCAAAGATAATACCATCAGAGGCTTTAGATGCTGACCACCAGCTACTGGTTATGAAACTGAGGGCAAAATCAAAGTATGGAATCTGAAGGGAAAGGAAGTAAGGGTCCTGTAACTCTGTGCCATGCGAAATAGAATAGTGTGAGGCAATATGTGTGTGTGTTTGTGTGTGGCGCACGCCTACGGCCTTCCGCAGCCCGGGCTGCAGCAGTACCATCGCATCACAGCCATGGACAAGATATAGGCATGAGCTGAGCAATCCTCACTCTCATTTGGGTGGTATAAATTCCCTTAGTGACACTTAATGCACTTGATCTTTCAGAATTACAATTGTCTTGCCACCGGCCAGTGTGTTGTCCGATTGTGTTTTTTACACATCTCTATTGTAATCCACGGTTGTAAGGTTTTTCATAAAATATATAGTGTTTGTAACAGCCGTGATAAATGTGTTCTGCTTTATAACACATTTATTCGCAACAAGTGTGGTGTTAGGACTTATGCATGTTCAGGACTTGCATGTTCCCCGGCCCATCTATGTGACTAAGGTTTCCCAGGATGCTGCCCTTACTTAGGATTTTCAGTATCCTCCACCGATCGCTACAATGGAAACACTACTTTGCCACCATTCCCTCTGACCGTAGCCTACCTAATCCCAATATTCAACCATGCCTGTCCCAGTTCATACCACCATCCAACAGAGATCCCCTTACCCTCCCACCTAATCACCCTCTGGCTACCCTCCAAGAGTTTCTCACCTCCAACTTGCCCTCACCATCCTTCCCCAAGTCCCTTCGTAAGAACTCAAAACCTTTCAGCAAAAGAAAGAAGAGCCATCCACAAGCTTAAAACAAATCCAGACAGAATCATCGTCCCTGCAGATAAAGGTTCCACCTCTGTAGTTATGGATCAGTCACTACCTGGCAGAAGGGCTCCACCAACTTTCTGACTCCTCCACCTGCAAGTTGTGCCAGAATGACTTCATCCCCAAAGTCCAACGAGATCTCCACTCCCTCTTAAAATCCTATGGCCCCTCCCAGAAGCTTTTCCCTGAATCCTTCTCCCTCCGCACCCCAACAGCACCCCACTCACCCACCTTCTACATGCTCCCCAAAATCCACAAACCTAATAATCCTGGATGCCAAATTGTGGCTGGTTACTGTGCTCCTACTGAAAGAATTTCAGCCCTCGTTTACCAAATGCCTCCGATCAATTGTCCAAAATCTATCTTCTCATATCAAGGATACCAACTACTTCCTTCAGACTCTTCACCATTCCCACCCCTTTTCCTCCTGGATCCTTACTTGTTAGAGTGGATGCCGCCTCCCAGTACACCAACATCCCAAATGCCCATGGCCTTGCTGCTCTAGAACACTACCTCTCCCAACGTCCCTCTGAATTCAAGCCTGATACCTCATTCCTCATAACCTTCACCAACTTCATCCTAAATAACAAATACTTTTCTTTTGAGGGGAAAGTTTACAATCATACCTCTGGCCTGGTTCAGATTTATTGATGATATTTTCATGATCTTGACTCAGGGCCAGGAGACCCTATCCTCCTTCCTTCAGAACCTCAACTCCTCCTCCCCCATCCACTCCACCTGGTCTTTCTCAACCTACCATGCCACATTCCTGGATGTCAACTTCCACCTCACTGATGGCTCCATCCACACCACCAACAGTACCTACACTTTGACAGTTGCCATACCTTCCACATCAAAAAATCCCTCCCTTGCAGCCTGGCCACCTGTGGACGGCAGATCTGCAGTGACAAGAAATCCTTTTCTGAATGTGCTGAGGGTCTCACAAAGGCCTTCACAGACAGAAACTACCCCACAGACCTAGTCCGCAAACAGATCTCCTGTGGCATATCCTCACACATCCCAAATCCTCCCTCTAACACCAGTAACCATCCACAAAAAAGAGTGCTCCCCTTGTTACCCAGCACTACCCGGACTCAAACAACTAAATTGCATCCATCGCCAAGGTTTTGATTTTTTATCCTCGTGCCCAGAAATGAGAGACATCCTGCCCATAATCCTTCCCACCCCTCCTAAAGTGGTATTCCGTTGCCCTCGCAAACTCCACAACATCCTAGTTCATCCCGAAGCCACTCCAAAACCCAGCCCACTACCACAGGAATCATATCCTTGTGGAAGACCTCGCTGCAAGACCTGTCCAATCCACTCACCCAGCACTTGCTATTCCAGTCCGGTCACAGGCTTATCCTAACCTTTCAGAGGCCAGGCCACCTGTGAAAGCAGCCATGTAATTTACCAACTGTGCTGCAATCACTGTGCAGCTTTCTATATTGGCATGACCACCAATCAGCTGTCCATCAGGACTGTGGCCAAAAACAAATTGGACCACCCTGTGGCACAGCATGCAGTGGAGCACATGCTTGATTTCAATGGTTGCTTCACAACCCAGGCCATCGGGATCCTCCCATCCACCACCAGTTTTTCTGAACGGCACAGATTGGAGTTATTCCTACAGTACATTCTCCGATCCTGAAATCATCCAGGCCTCAACCTACAATAACTTCCCTTTTTTCCATACCGTACAGTTCCTACCTCTATCCTAAACATCTCCTATTTTGAGTGGTGTGTGTGTGTGTGTGTGTGTGTGTGTGTGTGTGTGTGTGTGTGTGTGTGCACTCGCATGTGCGTGCATACTGTGTAGTGGTGGTGGGGGGGGGATGTGTGTATGCGCTTGTGCGTACGTTCGGCTTGCTCACGTTTTATTTTTATTCGTTTATTTTATTTTTCTCCCCTCACCCGCCTCCCCACTCCTTTCGTGAGCTCCATCTCGTTATTCCCATCTAGGCCATGTTGTACCATCCCCAACACCATGACACAACCTTCCTATCCCCTCTACCTTTCCCTCACCGATGCCACAAAGCATGATTCGAAGTGCGGTAGCTGGAGGTGATGGTTGTATGACTGTGTTGTGTGCCTGTGTGATTGCGTGACTTATTTTCTGAAGAAGGCCATGGCCGATAGCTGAAAGAGTTGTTGTGTGTGTTTTTTGTCGCAGCTCATCACCAGATCTTTGTGGTGAGTTGTAAACTGTCCTTATAAATATATTATTAATTCCAACCTGGTCTTTCCATTATTAAATTAATAGTTGGTTCTTTTTATTGACCCTCCTGACTCAGATGATTCAATTGCAGAAATATTCAAAGAAAGCTTGGATCAAAATCTCTGAAAATTATCTTGAGCAATTAGTTCATGAACCCACTAGAATAGTAAATGGTTGTGAGAATGTACTTGACCTCCTAGCAACAAATAATCTGCAGCTAATAAAGAACATCAAAACAGACACAGGGATTAGTGAACACAGAGTTATTTTAGCAAAACTGAATATCGGACTTTCCAAAACCAACAAAATTAAAAGAAAATTATATTTATTCAAAAAATCAGAAAAAATTGATTAACACTTTCCTGAGTGAGAATTTCCAGTCTTTCGAAACTAAGAATGTGAATGTAGATCAGGTATGGCTTACATTCAGAGAAATAATATCGACAACCGTTGACAGATTCATACCAAACAAATTAACAAAAGAGGGAGCTGACCCGCCATGATACACAGAACAGGTTATAGAAGCAAAGAAAAATGCATGCCAAATTTAAATGCACAAATAATTCCCAAGACTGGCAATCTTTTACTGAATGAGAGAAGCTTACAATTGTTACCATAATGAAACCCTGTAACATAATTTGGTTGAGGACCCTAAGAAATTCTGGTCGTATATAAAGTATACTAGTGGCAGAACACAATCAATAGCTTCATTACACGATAGAAATGGTGATGCTGCTGACAGTTCTGCTAAAGCAGAATTGCCTAACACAGCTTTCCGAAATTCCTTCACTAGAGAAGACGTAGCAAATGGTCCAGAAATCCTGTCAAGAACAGCTTCCACCATGAAGTAAATATCCCTGGAGTATTAAAACAACTTAAAACACTTAACAAAAGTAAGTCTTACAGTCCCAACTGTATACCAAATAGGTTCCTTTCAGAGTATGCTGATGCAATAGCCCTATACCTAACTACCATATTCAACCATTCGCTTAGCGAATGTTCCATACCCAGGTACTCTAAAGTTGCACAGGTCACTCCAATATTCAAGAAAGCCAATAGGAGTGATCCACAAAATTACAGGCCTGTATCATTGACGTCGGTTTCCAGCAGGGTTTTAGAACATATTGTTTTCTCAAATATTATGAACTACCTCGAAGAGAACGACCTATTGTCCTATAGTCAATACGGATTCAGAAAGTATTGTTCTTGTGAAACACAGCTAGCTCTTTAATTACATGATGTGATGAGTGCTATCGATAAGGGATGTAAAATAGATTCTGTATTCCTAGATTTCTGGAAGGCAAAATTTTGACACTGTACCTCACAAGCATATTCGAATTAAATTGTATGATTGTGGAATATCACCTCAGTTGTGAAACTGGATTCTCGATTTTCTGTCAGAAAGGAAACAGTACGTTGTAACTGACGGTAAGTCATTGAGTAGAACAGAAGTGACATCTGGCTTAGATAAGATATCTGCATGGTGCGAAAATTGACAATTGACCCTTAATAATGATAAGTGTGAGGTCATCCATATGACCACTAAAAGAAACCCGTTAAACTTCAGCTCAGTTCTACTAAACACCTAGGAGTAACAATTATGAACATCTTAAATTGGAAAGAACACATTGAAAATATAGTAGGGAAGGCGAAGCAAAGACTATGTTTCATTGACAGAACACATGGAAGATAAAATAGTTCTGCTAAAGAAACTGTCTACACTACACTTGTGTGTCCTATTTTGGAGTATTGCTGTGCATTGTGGTAGCCACACCAGGTGGGACTGATGGACAATTTAGAGAAAATTCAGAGAAGAGGGGCTCGTTTTGTCTGCCTCGGTGTGTTTTTGCATCTGTGTAAATGTGTGGGTGTGGGTGTATTTCTTTACCTTCCTTTTCTTCCCCCAAGGTAAAGTCTTTCCTCTATCGGGATTGGAATGGCTCCTTACCCCCTTCCTTAAAACCCACATCATTTCCTTTTCCCTCTCCTTCCCTTCTACCTGAAGAAGCAAATGGGTTGCGAAAGCTTGCGTTTGTGTGTGTGTGTGTGTGTGTGTGTGTGTGTGTGTGTGTGTGTGTGTGTGTTTGTGCTCTATTTATTTGTGATACTATCACACCTGTGCTCCTTCGCCTGGTGAGTAATCGTCATCTATTTTTTATGTATAATATTTCCTGCTAGGAATTTTTCCTTTTCCTAACAGAAAAAATATACGTAAAAAATAGATTAAGTCCACTTACCAGGTGAAGGAGCACAGGCAGTGTTAGCAACAAATAAACACACACACACACACACACACACACACACACACACACACACACACACAAACGCTAGCTTTCGCAGCCTAGCAGCTTCGTCAGGCAGAAGGAAAGGAGAGGGAAAAGGAAATGAGGGTTTTAAGGGAGTGGGTAAGGAGTCATTCCAATCCCGGGACAGGAAAGACTTACCTTGGGGGGGGGGGGGGGGGGAAGGAAGGTAAACAAATACACACACACCCACACATTTACACAGACGCAAGTACACTTAGGCAGACATACTGTAGAAAGCAAAGATGTTAAGAAGTTAGACAGAGATGCCACTTGAGGTAGAGGCTCTGTTCAGAGAACTGAGGCAAAGATATTAAGATGGTGGGTGGGAATTCGAATTTAGCGAAGGTTGAGACCAGGTGGGCAACGGGAAGAGAGAATATGCTGAAGAGCTAGTTCCCATCTCCGTAGTTCTGAAGGATTGGTGTCGGTGGGAAGTATCCAGATAACCCGGACAGTGTAACACTGTGCCAAGATGTGCTGCTCATGCCCCAAGGCGTGTTTAGCCACAGGCTGATCCTCATTCCCAACAAACACTGTCTGCCTGTGACCATTCATGTGAATGGACAGTTTGTTACTGGTCATTCCCACATAGAACGCTTCACAGTGCAGGCATGTCAGTTGGTAAATCACGTGGGTGCTGTCGCAAGTGGCTCTGCCCTTGATTGTGTACACCCTCCTTGTTACGGGACTGGAATAAGTGATGGTGGAAGGGTGCAAAGGGCAGGTTTTACAACGGGGGTGGTTGCAAGGGTAGGAGCCAGAAGGTAGGGAAGGTGGTTTGGGGATTTCATAGGGATGGACTAGGAGGTTACGGGGGTTAGGTGGGCGGCGGAAAGACTCTCTTGGAGGAGTGGGGAGGATGTCATGAAGGATGGATCTCATTTCGGGGCAGGATATATATATATATAATCTCCATTTTCATAGATACAGATTATACCATAGTCTCCACGATGTTTCAGTGCCTAAAGTTTTGTATGCCATTATTGAAGATATATCATCAGAGGGTCTAAGGACTTAGGATTAAGTGACAGTGTTGTACATAAGAACATAGGTAGTAGATATGATTCTAGTAAATGTGTTACCCAGTTATGCTGTGCCAAAAATTGTTTGTCATTAATAATAGCAAGAAACATTTCAAAATTAATCATAATGTAATACCAGCTGCCTGCATTGAAGTGTCAAATTAAAAATTATTTACAGGAATTTTATACTAAGCTATAACACAGTTTGTAACCAGTTACTGGTGTAATTCACTTTAGAAATATTTTATTTCCATGCAGCTATTGTATTTTACGCTAAACATTGCAATGTTTTGAAGTCAACTGATATTTTGTGCAGGTACTCTGCAATGGGCCAAGGTCACGCAATTTCAGTCTTGGCACGTGCATACCACCATTCAGGAGGAGATCCACCGTATCTTCAAGCTGCTGTTGCTGGTCTCAAACCATTTCGTGTGTCAAGTCAAAATGGTGGTGTTCTTGCAATGTTTCTTAACCAACTGCCTTGGTATGAAGAGTATCCCACACAGCCATCCTCTTTTGTGTTGAATGGGTTCATTTATTCATTGCTAGGACTGTATGATTTACAGACAGTTGCACCATTAGACGTAGCTGCTGAAGCAGCAGACCTATTCAAGCGAGGTATGAGGTCACTCAAGACATTGTTGCCACTTTTTGACACAGGTTTTGGGTCTGTTTATGATTTACGACATTTTACTTTGGGTACAGCACCTAATCTAGCACGGTGGGACTACCATGCCACTCATGTCAACCAACTGCTGTTGCTTGCTACCATTGATTCAGATACTATTTTGGCAGAAACAGCTGACCGTTGGGCTGGCTATATGATGGGAAAGCATGCAGCACATAACTGAAGCTGAAGATTTTTTTTTTCTCAGAGCATGTTAATCATGTAATTTGGTAATCAGCTTTATTTTTATGTACTTAAGTTTCTCATGCTAAACATCTCTTTGATGCTATGTGTGATTGTAACAGATATAACACTGCATTATAGTAAGGATGTTTACAGTGTGATTTGTCCTTCAGTAACATGGTAAATGCATTTAATTCCAGTTAAGTTTAATATATTTCCCTGTTAGGATGATAAATCGGAAGCTCAATAATAATTGGGGTAAATAAAATCTTTTATTAGGTGGGACTCAATGAGGGGAAGAAGAGAATAAAAATAAATTGAAATCTGTGACTATAATGTCTTCCTATGACACAATTAATTGGCAGTCTTTTTTGGAGTGAAGTTTATTGAAGGCTTAGTCTTTCCCAGTCATCTTATAAACTTAACAAAATCATAGATGTGTGCCTTACCACACCAGTGTTGATCCTGTAGTGGATTCTAAACATTTCCTCAAAGGGCAATATTTACCATTTTATCAGTGACTCTTTTAACACAATTGTTGAATTTTATTTGGTTCAATTCATTTTACTTACATTTGGAGCACTTTTTTTTATGCAGAACAAGGGTAGTTGCCTCTGTGTGCCTCCCTCCAACCCCTCTCTGACCCCACCAACCTAAAGCTTCTCCAAATTACCTTATTAGTTTCACTTATATTTTTGGCTTTACTGAGTATATAAAGAATTTCAAAGTGCAGTTACCTTTTATACTGTACTGAAGTTATCAGTAGATGTTTTTTAAAGTTGGAATCTCGTAATTTGTCTATTTGATACAAAGTACAATATTCAGCATGATTATGATTCTGTAGATTGTTGGTATTGCCTTAACATTGCTGGTTTCTTAGCTGTTTTATTGTACCAGTTTTCTAAGACTGGCAGCTTCTCAAACAGTATCACAGGCACAGCGTGTATTATGTTATGTTGTAGTTATCCACACTTTGAACATACCACAAACTAAGTGCAATTTCTTTCTTGTCATCGTAATTGTTAAGAGCTGCTATATAGTGTTATTTCACACATAACCATGTGTAGTATTAGACTAGATCATTTTAGTCTACCATAAATGTTTCCTACCTTGGTTGGAAATGATAACCATTCTTTTTAAGAGGGACTGTTTATTCAGTGTAACTTAATTTTTTATGCAGTTGTTATGTATCTTAGGCTGCCAAGAAACAAAGTTAAAATGTTTCGATACAAAATGAGTTTTATGTTAACATTAGGATCAAACATAATGAAGAGGAAAATCATTCAACCGTAGTTTTGTAGAATCTATGTCTTCCTCGAGACTGAGTGTGTTGTGTCCCATTATTTCATATTTCTTTCATCACTGCATTGAGTAAATATTGTGCCAAATTTTATTGGCACTTTACGTAAAGATTTCATGTTCTTCTTTTTCACTCATACATAATTGAGATGACTATGTCAGAAAATCACATAAATTTTCCTCATTGATTGCTATAGTTAACCATTTCTTCAAATCATGCATTCACTATCAGTGAAACACTTGTGTGTGTGTGTGTGTGTGTGTGTGTGTGTGTGTGTGTGTGTGTGTGTGTGTGTTTTGGAATGCATCCAGATTTGTGTACCACTGTAGCTTATGATGAAAAGAAAACTTCAAACAGTCATTAGCAATCTGATTGATTACAAGTAAATGTTGGCTATGTAATAGCCATCACCAGTGCACAAATCAGAAAGTAAATCCACATTAAATTTATAGTTACATACAGTTATGTACCATCTTTTATATAGCAGTGCACTGCTATAAATTTTCATATGATGCTTCAGTCCGTATATATCTATATTAAAATGTATTTGCACAAGGAAGTGAAGACATATGAAAAGACAGGTCTATCAATAAAGGTGACAATCTAAGTTTGTAATGGATATTTTATATGGGATGAATTCAAAACTTATGTAGAAGATGTATTTATTCATTTCCAGAAACATTGTATAAATTTTAGACAGATGTATGCATATATAGTGGTGGGCATTAGCCAGTGCATCTCTCTGTCAGTTCTATCAAATATAACAACTTACTGATATACTCAAAAACTGATTTATGGGTCTCGGATGTGATAACAGTGTTCTATGTTGGCAATTTCTTCAGCACATACCGATTTTTTGTTAGCTTTAATTTCCTGTCATGGCTATTCTGATTTGTGGTTTTTAATTGTTATTGTTGCCGTCGTCTTCAGTCCAAAGACTGGTTTGATGCAGCTCTCCATGTATCTTGTCATATGCAAGCCTCCTCAGCTCTGAATAAGAACTGCAACCTATATCCTTTTGAACCTGCTTACATTATTCGTCTCTCAGGCTCCCTCTGTGATTTTTACCCCACTAGTATGAAATTGTCTATCCTTTGATTTCTCAGAACGTGTTCTACCAAATGATCCCTTCTTTAGTGAAGGAATGCCAGAAATTTTTGTGTAACAATATCCTGTTGGTGTCTACTGGAAACTTGGTATCTTAGAAAAGTTCTGTTGCCCCTTTCATTGAAAATGCTTGCCTAGCAATATTTGTAGTTGTTATTTTTTTCCCTCAGCTCTTATCGTTATGCTGATACTTAAAATGTGAAAATGCAATAAAAATATTTGATTATTTTCTTGAGATACAAAGTGCTCAGTATCAGCAGATGATACGCAGAACATTTTGAGGATGCTTCACATCACCTAAGCAATATGAATTAGCAACAACATTAGTTGTGTGGCTTGCATCAGTCTTCCGTATTCAACTTCTAAGCAATTTACCTTGATCTTTGTGAAAATACCATCACTACAGTGAAAAAGCCTTTGATGGACTATGGTTTTGTTACTGTCACTATGATTACATTTCATTGTAGTGTTGTTCTGGAACTTGCTGATCGCACAGAGTGAATCTATATATGAGTCACATGTCATCAACTCTTCATCAATAAACCAGTCCATTCTCCTCATCAATACACCAGTCCATTCTCTTCTTTATCAGTGACAACGTACAACACCACTACCAGAGAAAACAAACGCAAGACAGAATTGAGCAATATGGAGTACAAGCTTTTAAGCAAAAAGTAAAGTATACACTACTGTTTCTACTGTAGGATTGTGAATGAATTCGACATATATGTCTCCAAACAAGACACAGTGCATAGCATCAGTTTAGATAAATTTCAGTGTAATATGGATACAGAACTAACTAACCTAATAAATCAAACAAAATGCAATTACTCTATAGTGGGCTATTGGAGAATACAGGTCCCTTTTAAAGCTCCGTAAATATTCCTGAGCAACATTTTCGTCTATGATGTGATGTAATGTATACATAAAAATTATATTTGCAGCTGTAGTCAATGTAGACTGTTGGGCCATATTGAAAATACTTAATTTCTTTCTTTTTCTTTGCCTTTTATCCCACATTTAAGAGGGTCGGCCTGCTTATTTTGGATTTGCAATGTCAATTAAGGAGTGGCCAAACGCTGCACTGCCCCTCCCCCCTCCTCCAGAATGAAATTTTGTACCCAAATTGTCTGCATGTATTCATGTCAATAAGAAGAAAAGTTTTATAAATGTTTTAGAGTCATATATCTGGTATGGAATTTGGGTACCAATCTTGCATTCACCTAATGGTATGTGGAAAACCACTTAAAATTGGCATAAGGTTAGTTGACACATTGATCCACATTGTTAATTTCCCAGGTATATTTCCCCATTCTGGAAAGTGATTTTTTGAACCACATGGCTATGTTGTTAAGTGGGTGCATATTGAAAATACATATTTTGCATTAGAAAAGGTGCACTACACCACACTGCAAAGTTTTTCCATTTGTTTGCTGCTTTTACAGTCTTTGCATATTAGTTAATGACAGCTGAAACCTGCACTGCACTATTCTGTGTTAACTGCTTTTTGTAATCCACGACATGTAACATAGTTAATGATCAGTTACATTGTTTTGCATCCATAGTACTCTGCAGCATGTGTTTACATTTGCTTTCATGCTCTCCTGGTATTGGAAGACATGAATGCGCACAAAGATTTCTCAAGGAACACTATTCCGTTATTGTCAGTTTCAAGGTGGTACAGAGATTTTTATTATTATTATTATTACTAATTTTTTTGCGGAAGGGGGAATCGGACAATAAAAATTGTAAATTACAACATCTATTCTAACTTGTAAAACATTTCAACATTTTTGGGGGGGTGGGGGAGGGGAATTTATCCCCTTCATCCCCCCCCCCTATAGCTAGGCCCTGGTCAATTGCCCTATAACTGCTTTCATGAAGTAGTACAGGCGTTAGCATAAATCCTACAAAAAATACAGTCCTCGTGCTTATTTTCAATGATTGATAGTTAACCCTCAATACATCTTGAAGATTACTTATTACCTAAAAGATAAGTGGTTTTCATTTGTATTTGGAAAGTTTTCTTCCCCCCCCCCCTTCTTCGATATTAATAACTTAATTTTGTGTTAATGACCTGAAATGACATTGTCTTAAGATTAAATAGTTTTCTGATGATGATATAAAATAAAGCTAGAAAGTTTTCAGAAAATATTATTAATGTGCCCCTTATGTTTGTTTGATATTGGAAATTAAAAATCAGAAATAAAGCAGTCAAAAAGGCAGAAACGATCTTACTGAGTACCTATAAAAATAAGCTGGTAAGAAATGCCATTGAAAATTATGTGTGTGTGTGTGTGCCCCCCCCCCCCCTTCCCATAGAAAAATTTAAACAAAGGTAAAATTCGGTGTGGGTCAGTGGCGTGATGAGTCTTTCAATTGGATGCCACTTTGGCAACATGGGTGTCCCTAGCCTACCTCAGTTATCCAACCAGGGAAGGGGGATCTACAGTTTAAGGTGTAATCCAAACCACATGTCGATACAGGTAATTGAGAGGTGATGGCTATGTGAAAACACTGTCTGAAAAATTCAGTGAGCTGTAAGGGTTTCGAACCTGCAATCCTTCGGTTTCCAGTTAAGCTCATTAGTCCAAGACCATCAAGTCCAATTCACATTTGATGTGTGTTCAACTTTGCTGCAAGAGAGTATAAAAAATAACATTGTGGAAAGCTCCAGTATATCATGTCAACCTCAAATGTGCTAAAGTAAAGATTTTGTAGAAATACAAACAAATATTTCTAAAAATATGTAAAAATTCTGTGATGATTTGAAAGTCTTCATCCCAGATTCCATGAAAGGACAGTTGCCACCTTTTATGTGATTTTGTGAATCCTGTATTCGGATTTTCCCTCTATACCATACCAAACACCCTGATCAGAAAAAAACTCCTAATATTAGTCTTCACACCTTTCCTGACGTTTTCCCCCGTCTCACATTTCATCTATTAGCCCAGGGAATGAGGCTTTCTTCAGCTGCATTATTACTCTTACTGAGTAATTATTGACCCATTTATTAGTTTTACTAAAGCTGAACTTTCCCACGTAGGTGATGCACTGTGCTTGTTGCTATTTTTTGGGATGTCCACACTTGTTAATATTGGTAAGAAGTATGGAGTTCTCCTAGCTGTGACTCTAATGCAGGGGAGGAGGAAAATGTATTTAAAATAGCACAGTTAAAGACAGTTGTTACTGACAGTGGTAACACTCGTAATCGTATCCTGTAATCCATTGATTTAAAAATGAGATTTTTCGGCTAATTAATCTTGGCTTATCCCTCTTGTTTTCTTATTAGTTTTACTGTAATTAATTTTTCAAATTAATATTTATAACTAATTTTTCTTTGAGTTCACTTGGACATTTTCATGAAAATATAGGCCTTTGTGTAGCTCTTTTTCTCCTCCATGTTTAGCCAAGGTTGTGTTAGGATCGTAACACTTCTGTATCATCGTAACTGTTTGTATTTATTTTGCAGATTATTCATGTGGATTTGGTACAATGTCAGTTTTCTGCAACTTGTTCATATTTTGAGTTTTGAGGCATATTAAACAGCTTTTAGTAAAGCAGTAACTCAAGACTTAAGTCAGCTTCAACTATGTCCCCATAGACTTGATATATCACAATCAGCTTCCTATTTATCATAGTGAACATTTTCTTCCTGTTTTTATATACTAGTACTTGAACTAGTAAAAGGATGAGACGATGTTTCCTTCAGATGTATAGTGATATTTTCTAAGACCAGTTGTAGCTAAAAACTTTCTATAAACTTATTTCTGTAATTGTCTTCAAATGGTGCTAGATTTTTATGTGTATTGCAAGTTATTCTTGTAGGAATGAGCTAAGCTGTTCATGTTTTTAAATTGAAATTATACTGAAAGACTGAGAGACCAATAGAATGTAATTCAAGAAATGCATAGTTGAAATGTTGCTGGTTTTGTTTATGTTAATTGTAAAAATAAACAAGAATAAGCAACATAAAATGTTAAAGTATTTATTGAACATTGTGATGGTAGTTGTTAAATAATGTCTGTTATATACATAGGCTAGTTGAGAAGGTGTTGTATGTGTATAAAAGCCAAATAGGTTGAAATGTTTACATGTTGATACCATAATCACTTTGTGTACAATAAGAGACTGAAAGATAAACTAAATTGAGTAATCATGTTTAAGGAGAACATAAACAGAAAAAAATGCAAAATTCAAATGTGTGTGTGCTTTTATATGTGTGTTATCACATCTGAATTAAGTTTCCATTGCTTGGTCATCATTTAATTATGCTTGCTGAAGCTTTTGGCTGAAGTACAAGGAATATTTTCATGTGTAATTTTTTCCATGGTAACTTGGTTCCATTATTGTATACAGGTGATATTCATACCACTCGATTTGCTTTAAGACCTTCCAGTTGCTCCCAAATACTTATGATACATGTACCAATACACATTTTCACAGATTCCTCAATACAGGAGATGACATCCATCACATTATTTCCTATTTTTATCATGTTGGTTTTATGATAAATTGAGTGTTCTCAATTACTTCATTGTTTTCTCAGTTGTACAGTGTGTAATTTTTCTTTTATCCATCATCTAGGTGTCTTTCATACTCTGTTGTGTGGTTTCTTTCTTTCCTTCCTTCCTTCTTTCTTTCTTTAATTTATGTACTTGTTCAGTGGGGTTTCACTTCAGCTATGTTCATCAGTGCAAATTATGTAGGAATTGTTCTATTTGTTGGAAAAATATCAACAACCAGTTGCAACACCACAATATTCATTTCCTGTCTGTATTTGGGCACTTAGTAGTTGCCTTCATCAGAAATGTATTGGATTGTTGTAACATATATATGTAAATGCCCAAAACTGGCTAGGAAATTAATATTTCTGTGGTACAACCGCTTTGTTGCTTTATTAAACATTGGAGGTGGATAAAAAAGAACTGGTAACTGTTTTTTTTTATTCACATGGTGACCATAACACAGAATCATTAGTGAAATGTGGTCAACATGCAAACTAAAATCCTTTGATTAGTTATTATACTTTTAGTTTGTGAATATTGTTCTTATCAAGAAATGAAGAGAATAGCACACACACACAACTTGCAGTGAATGCAGAAAAAAGTTCTGATATAAATTAAAAAATGAAGAGAAAAATTAATAAAGTCATTGTCTTTGGGTTCAAATGAAGGGAGAAAAAAGTGGTAACCCTCAATTTAACAAAGATGGATATGAACACATTATTGGTTGTAGTTGGAATTTGTCACAAGCTGGTAATTCTGCAGCCACCAAAATACTCTGTAAGTCTAGTTTAACGAAAAACATAATATACAATAATGCAGAATAGCCTTTGTGGGTTAGTACTTTCTTCTACCGATCTCTTCAGTTGTCACGACCTCCCTATTACGTTTGACAGTTTTCAATTCAGGATTTTGGCAGACATGAAAAAATTTAAATTGATTATTTTCTCAGAGTCTGTCTTCTCATTATTTCAAAGATTTTGAACATAGAAGTCAGTGTCATTGGAGCCAAATGTTGAAATATAGTTATGTTTTATCATATACCATATCTTAAAGTGCAATGTATTTTATGAAGTGTAAGTTTGGGTATTAAGTGATACTATATTAAAATGCTTGAAATACAACATAGATAAATGTTTATTCATTATATTTAAAGTTGTTAACATAAACATTAATTACTTGTAAAATGGCAAAAACTGTGCAATATGTTACAAAATGTAACTTTTAGCAGTATAGCTGGTTATTACGGCTATTCCACAGGCACTTACAGTTCACTGAAGTGCAGATAGAAAGTTTTGCATAAATACCTTTTTTTTACTTCCAACATTGAATTACTGTCAAACAGGTTGATTTCGGACAGTCTTGAGATTATTTTCACTATAATTTTATTTTTTATTTTTGAAGTGGTGGGGTGTATGTATAACCAATAAAAATATCCTAGAAACAGAACGTCTATGTGCACCTACTTTTGCCTGAGACAGACAAGTAAAGTATCCAAAATCACCTCATGGACTGGGGTGCTTTCAGAAACATTTGTATTTTAAATCTCTGTCCGGTGTTTTCAGGTGTTGGGGTGATTTCGACACAAATGTTCCTTTTTTTAAAATTTTTTTTTATTTAATTCTTTTTTTCTGTTCGATGTTAGTGAATTTTAACATATTTTAAGGGATGCCCATCATTAAAATAATGGATAATGAGTGAGATGAAGAATTTTGTTTATTAAAGGTAAATTTTTATTTTCTATACATTAATTTGCCACACTGGACATGACTATGTTTAAAATTTTGGGGTCATAATTACACCGATCTTGGACACCTTTCTTACTTATATACATTTTTGGCATTGTCCGAAATTGCCCTACAGAGTGCACGTTATGAAAAAAAAAAAAAAAAAAAAAAAAAAACCATTACTTTGTAACTTTACACAAAACTTGTGACAAACTGGTACAAAACTTCTCAAAGTGCCGTAGCCAACTGCTCTCATTGGCAACTGATGGACAATACTTTTCTGCCAGTTGCAACAACAGAAAGTTTCTGCTCCATAACACAGTGAGAACGTTTGCAACGAGACTGTCCAACTGATTATTGTGTCGGTAAACAGTTGATCGAAACACGGGAGTGCGGAATGCAGGAATTACAGTCTCGTGCAAAAAATAAGCAGTGCACAGAGGTGGAAATTAGTGCTATTTCGTTGCTATGCAGCGGCAAAGAGAAGATAAACCATATCATGTGAAATCACTCTGGTGTCCGAAATCACCCCGTTTGATGGTAACTGTAAATGAGCATTTTCAGTATGAAGGCAAAGAATTGCATATATTCATGCAATTGTTACTTTCACTGAAGATCAATTAGTATTGCTTGTTTTTCCAATCATTTCAAAGTATTATTTATATATTTTATTTTTTATCTGATGTTCAGCATCCTTAGTGTGCTTATAAATTAAACATCAGTCTTCATGAATGTGATGTCTACTTCTGTCCTGGTATCTGATTAAAAGAATAAGTGCTGACATACATCTCCTAGCTTATGAAATTTGTGTTGTGAAGACTTAACTATGTTTTAGTATTATTACTATTACTATTATTAATACCAAAATTGACTATGTTTATGCTTTGGTCATTCCTTTTGGTTAAAAACCAATAGGAAACCTGCCAAAGGACTCACTGAAAAGTTATGTATGTTACTTTTATTCTGTATTAACTTTGTGCTAAGTTCTGTATTATTAATAAGCCATTTCAGGCTAAAATGAAATGTGCCTTTTTCTATTACAGTTTTCCATTGGCAATTTCATTATGTGATGTGCTCACTGATTGTGAGATTTGTGATAGTTATATTATCTTGAAATATGGGAATGAAGAATATTTTGTGATCAGCTTATTGGTTTATTTATTGTAACATTCCTTTGTAATGACATTCTTAAACCTATTGTACCAAGTGAATTAACATTACTTTCAACTTACTGTTGGTTTGTTGAAAATATAAGGCACATGTGCAACTTCAAAAGTGCAATATATAAATTCTTGTTACTACATGTTTTTAGTCCACTAAGTGTGGCTGTAGAAATTAACAGTTATTTCATCACACTATGAATTTTCTTCTGAAATTCAGTCATTCAGAGATTTTTATGAGTTGGGAAAATATGTCAAATTATTGTTGGTTTTGAAATGTGATTTGCTGTGTCTCTTTGGAAGCACCAAAGTGCACCTGTGTTCCTGCCAGCGGTTATAGTCTGTTGTTATTGAGAGATTATATGAAGTATGGAACAAATATTCATTGTGTGTGTGTGTGTGTGTGTGTGTGTGTGCGTGTGTGTGTGTGTGTGTGTGAAAGAGAGAGAGAGAGAGAGAGAGAGAGATGTTTATTTTGTTCAACAATGTAACATTTTTGTTATCAGTTTGAAATGGCTCTAAACATGGTAAAATGTACAATGATGTTGATAGTTGGATTTATTTGTTACATGTTTTTGTAATACAATGATTAAAAGTAGAGTACTGATAATGAAAAACTGAATTTTTTAGAACATGCAAAAAAGTTATTCAGAATTACAAGGATGTATCTTTATTGAATCTGCAGAACTCAACTATTATGTAAATAACATTTTACATTTATGTTCGTATGTAAGCTTGTTTGTTAACTATTTATGTGCTTTGTACACTTTAAACTGATATTTATTTGATTATAAGAGAAGCTCCATATGGATAAATTACAAGTACTCTTATAAAAATCTTTATACATTTTATTTAATGTATCACTGTTGAAAATAATTTAATAAGTTGTTGCATGGCCAAAATAATTTCTTTCCAAATAATTTGTTTGTTCTGTATTAGAGATGTATTAGGATTTAATATAGCTGACTTACAGCTGCTTCATATAATGATGTGATCTTAATGGAATTTCACACTCAATCATTCAATACACTGTGTTATGATATGAAACAAATAGTGTTAGCAATGCAATAATTTCTGTTATTTCCATCAGTGGTTGTTTTGCTCCAAACTGAATAGAGCTGCTGATGGTATTTAGGCTCATAGGAGTTACAATTATGCTGATTTTATATTTTGGTGTCATAATTTTCTTTAATTTGGGATACTGAGCATGTTGTGTATGTCAGGGTTGATTACAAACTTCTGTCAACAGTATATCAACACCATTCATTTGAGGAGATGCTTGAATTATAAGTAGTGATTCCATGTTCTAGAAAGCTGTTGGGAGATGGATGTACTCATGTAATGCCCCTCTATACTACATCTGAATGACACCACTGACAGAGGTGACATAATAACCATCAGCATCTTGTGGTCCTATGAGTCTCATCACAGAGTTTGTATTTTAGGCCATAACCTGTTATAAATTAGTTGTGTGCCATATGTCAAAACAGTGATACATAGATTGCAGAAATCTCATTTTTCAAAGGCTTCTTTCCTCTACTTTGTTGTTTTGCTTAGTCTTGTGTACTATAACTCTGTTTTATAGTATTGATTTTTTTTACTGTGTTTTCAGAAGCATAAGTAACATTGAGCAGTGTATTTTATTAGTGCTTGACTATATGTTGTTAAGAATTTTAACAGCAGTTTCATTAATATTATGAATAATTATTGTCCTGTGGTCTGTTTTGAAATGAATTTTGTCTGTGTTGTTTTATTTAATACTTTCCACCTGTGATATTAGAAGAATCATTATGTGACCCATCTATTTACCTATAAAGATCCATCCTTGTGGTACATTCCAATACAGTGGCTTTGTCCCCCACACTTTTGATGTGCAAAATAAAAATTTATGAAGTGATGTGAGTGTATATATTTTAAATTTGAACTCCAATCCTAAGACAATACATACTTTACTCTTTGTAAACTGTTGTACATATATTGTTCAAAGCTTTATTCTGTAGCTATTGATAAATTGACATTGTATTATAAGGAATCTGAGGGTAATACAATAAACTTTTGCAATTTTTTTTCTATTGGCTGACTCTTTATTTACATCATTTTTCTACTCCCATTAATGATAGTATTTGCTAATTGTATAACTGAAATTTAACTTTGTTATGGCAGAGGAAAACTGTCTTCTGTTAAGACTGAAGATTAACACTGTGGTGTAAGTAATTTCCACAAATAGTATGGATCACATGCATATTTCCTTGAGGACTTGCTACAGGGAGTGTGCGAGTGGAAGGGAGTGGATAAATCAAATGAAATATGGTAGAAGACTAATTGCATTGGAACAAAAATTACCACCCCATGCTATCTCATAGTTCATGAATTTGGATATTTTTACAACTTTCTACAAAGACATAAGTTGAGCCACAACAGGCACTTAAAGACAATCGTACATACCAACTTAGCTTTCAGCCACTAGCTTTTATCAGAAAAGAAACACACATTGTCATTCATACAACCACACAGATGTGCTGGAGGCACACAACCATCATCTCCAGTTGCTGCATTCTAAATATCGCTCTGCCATGATGAGATGGCAGGGTGGGGGATGGGGAAGAGGAAGGATGCAAGATATTTGCTATGGTCGATATGGCACGGCCTTATGGGTTGAAAGGGAGGGGGGACCAAAATGGGTCAGAGTTTATGCAAACTATCCTAATGTCGAATTCAAATATGGACCTTCCATTGTCAACTCATTAATTTGTTTTAAATCGGAAATATCCAGGGGCCACAAGCTTAAAACTGGTATATATTGATTATTTTGTTTTATTTGTTATATTTGCTGAAAACCCCACACTGCTTGGGCATTTATTGGTTCCATTCCTTTGTTGGTAGTCCATCTGCTCATTGCTCCTCCCTGTGCCCATCTCCTCTTAGCTCCTCTCTGCTCAACTCTTCTGCCTTTCACTATCAGGCCACCTCCTCATTTCTGTCCCACTCTCCTTGTTTATCTTCTTGTCCCCTGTACCTATCTCCTCCCCCCCTCCTCCCTCTATGAATACCCCTTGTTTTTGTTCATCTCATATTCCCTTGAACTTCTTTGCTTTCTATAGTTCTACAGTATGTCTGCCTAAGTGTACTTGCGTCTGTGTAAATGTGTGGGTGTGTGTGTGTATTTGTTTACCCTCCTTTTTTCTCCCCAAGGTAAGTCTTTCCTGTCCCGGGATTGGAATGACTCCTTATCCACTCCCTTAAAACCCTCATCATTTCCTTTTCCCTCTCCTTCCCTTCTGCCTGACGAAGCAGCTAGGCTGCGAAAGCTTGTATGTGTGTTTGTGTGTGATTTTATTTATTTTATTTGTTTCTATCGACGAGCCGGTCCTTTTGGTAAGTCATCTCTTTTCTATTTTTATTTTTGTTTATCCCACCCGGGAAAGTTTCCCTCTATAATTTTCGTTTCATATTCCCTTATGTCTGATATAAACAGTTCTAATGAAACATGTTGTGATTTATTCCCATCTGCTTGCATTATGGAACCTCACAATACCACTGTTGCAGTAATAATAGATATGAATGTAATTAGTACATTATCATTTTCTTTTCCAAACTTTTGTTACTCTTTGTTGTAACGTAACTAGCCGAAGTCATTTTGCATTATTTGATGCTGGAGAAGTTTGTTTAATTAGAAAATATTAATTCATGCCAGAGGTATATTGTTAAAGTTCAGATAGTATGCTAATTAGTATTTCTGTTAAAACTAAGTAAATTCTTTTCTCATAATGTTAAAGTAGGTATTACTATGTTTCACAAGTAATGTTATGAAAGTTTTGCCCTCATTAGTTACTGTATAATTACCATTAATTACAAAAGTATTGTTGATAAACCTATTTTATTAAATACGTAAAAAATAGAAGAAGTCACTTACCAGGCGAAAGGGCACAGGCAGTAATAGCAACAAATAAACACACAGACACACACACACACAAAAATGCTAGCTTTCGCAGCCTAGCTGCTTCATCAGGCAGAAGGGAAGGAGAGGGAAAAGGAAATGATGAGGGTTTTAAGGAAGGGGGTAAGGAGCCATTCCAATCCCGGGACAGGAAAGACTTACCTTGGGGGAAGAAATGGAAGGTAAATAAATGCACATACACCCACACATTTACAGAGACACAAGTACTACGATTTCCTCTTCCTTTTATTAAATACGTAAATGAAATACTATTAATTGAACCGCAATTTGTATATTAATCTTTTACTATAGCCAGTTTCATGTAATTGTTTACTTATCCATTATAATTAATTTAATGTACATTATTAACAATACCCAATTTCCAGTATCATTGTTTGAAAGATATAAATAGGACGCGTTCAAGGCGTGTAATTGAGTATTGTTTCGTCACTTGTCAGAGGCACAATCCACACTAGTTCAGAGTATTGTTTCGTCCGTAAACTGAGGCACAACCCACGTAACTTTGAACAGTTATGTAAAAGTTCTTCAATGTCAGGCATGTAGAAAGTGTATCTACAGTGATTAATCCATATTTGTGCCATACTGTACACCTCAGACTTCTGTATTACACAAACTGTGTAAATTCTTATTATTGATGTGTGTATGTGCATAGCTGGTCATAATGGTTGTAATTAATGAGACTTGTGTGCTGGCCATAAATGGGGACAACTGGGCATTTATGAATCATTAAAAGTGTCAAAGAACTGCAATTTTGTGTGTTATCTACGTTATTTGCAGTGGATTAGTTTTGTCACATAAAATTTAAGCCAGCCTCTACCGAGAGCAGCTCTCAACCAGAACATCAAGAATCATCGCTCTACGACCAGGTAATGGCACACAGTGGTGTGCGTAATTAACAGTAGTATTTCCTACTTTATGTATTTACCTTCCATTATTACATCTCCTCCCACCCCATCTCTATGTTCACCTGGTCCTCCACCCTGTCACTGTGCCTCAGCCTACGATTTCCTCTTGCCCTAAGTATGATAAATTCAAAATTTCATGGTGACGTGTCAGATGGTGTTTAACAAGAGTAAGGTGTTAGCAAAGCCAACTGATTTTTCTCAGATTTAGCGGGTCACTTGTGTACAGTATAAAACGAAGAACCCTAAGATATTTTGACTCAACATCCCCTCCTCTCCTCCCTCTAGAAAGTTACCCCTAAAGGTTGTGATAGTCAATATACTAAAAATTGAGTGGATTGACAGATAATTGTAAATAGAGTATTTTTCACCATCATATATGGGGGCCGAAAAAGACATACTTTTCCTGAAAATGAGGAAAGGAACTTTTACAGCTGCCGTTTTTGTTTCCACATGATAGAAATTTTTCGTGGTGCTGATAGCGCAACAGACAAGTTGCCGACATGGTAGCTCTGCACAGTGAGGTGTGTTTTTCACATGTTAGCCAACAGGCCACTGATACTGTCTTTCCAATTTCATGACTTATATACCTCTCATCATTACATAATGATTGAACTTGGAAAATCTCAAGGATGACATGGTATCAGGGCCCACGATAGAGCCCTGAAGCCGTGTGGCAGAAGCGCGTGAGTGCCACTCGCAGCCCACCACGTGGGTTGCCAGTGCACGCAGACGTTGGCGAGTGCGTGGCCGCACCAAGCGGTTATTGCACCGTGCACTCACCGTGTGTGCTGCAGAGAGCTCTCTGCAGTGCACGCGGCCAGCACATGGGTGACAGCCACTGCCGGTTCGGTAACCGCTGCTCCATTACACTGCCAGCTACAGATAGTGGCTACGCTGGAGAGGTTAGTGCATCGCGCATGCACAGCTGCAAATTCACAACCAATGTGTGACAAGTTTAAGCATGTGGCGTCTGCGTGGCTTATTCACCTGGGAATGTGCTTGTCATGTTACGCAGTAAGACATCGGTCATCTTCAGCATTATTTACCAGTACTCTCGAAGTGTATTCACGTTCTCACTCGCACACCACCAGCACACATGTCGCATGTAAGCCACGCAGGCAGGCCACGCGGATGCAGGGCTCTAGCGCACTTCCTGGATCCTTATGTGTCACTATGGATGCCACCTCCAGATGCACCAACATCCCACATGCCCACGGCCTTGCTGCTCTCATACACTACCTCTCCCAATGTCCTTCTGAATTCAAGTGCAATACCTCATTCCTCGTAACCCTTATCATATTTATCCTAACAAACAACTACCTTTTCCTTTGAGGGGAAAGTTTACCATCAAATTAGTGGCACAGCCATTGGCACCTGCATTGTGTTTTATGTGTGTGTCTCTTTTATGTGCCTATTGCAGCTCATTATTACGTCTTAACTGACAGAATTTTATTTGTAATACTGTAATTTGTTAAATACTTAGTTAAGACCTTTTCTTAATATGATTTACTGATCTACATTCATAAATGTTCTCCTTTATACAAGTATCCAGTCCATAAATATTTGTGATGGTATTCACAACCAGTTGTATTTACAGATGCTTTAGCTGGTTTCTGGGAACATACATACATTAGTTTCAATCTGACTGTTTCATTAGTAACAATGTCAGTTGTCCAGATGTATACAAAAATTAATGGTTGCAGAATGTCTCTTAGCACAAAGAGAACTATTTTGTAAATAAACAAAGAAGAAAGGGTTTTAAGTCTAGGCTTATGAATAATAGTTTGCATGAGTGCCTGTTGTCTGCCCCAGTCATGGCTTCGATGATTTTTTTTTTCTCCCTATAGCTTGAACACCTTGAGATGGTTTGCTTTTCTGGACTCCAAAACTTTGTCATATCTCACCCTTGATAGAAAATATACAAGGTAAACCATTTTCTTAACTACTAAATCAGTTATTTTATATAACACCATCATTGCATGAACAAAACTGTTTAACTGTTTTACTAAGCAAACAACAGGATCAGACCATTGTAGTTAGTGAACACTGGTTGCTGAATGACTTGGTTTTATTCAACCTTGAGACACACATGCTGACATTTGTTTGGCCCAAGTTCCTAATTTGTTTCACTGTAGGCCTCTGTTTTATTCAAAATTAGCAGTGTGAGAAAAAGGGCTGAATGGTCCAATATTCAAAATTCTAGAACAAACTTTTCTTTGTCATTGTAATTGACACTGCTCACACTATTACTTGTACATGTTGAAGAAGTTGTTGTTACACTGGTGTATGAATTGAAGTTTAAAGTTAGGCCATTTGTAGATAAAGGGCCCTTCATAGAAGTGGCAAACCTGTCACCAGCTCTGGCATTTATTTTGAAATCAGCACAACTCATGACCTTTTTATGTAACTTTTTTTTATCTGCAACCTCTGCAATAAGGTTTCAAATTTTTCTAGAAATCCACAAGTGGTCCAGTATTCAGGGATGTGATAAATGCTAATAATTAATGCCAATGATGAGGAGATCGAAGAAATGTACAAATAGATAAAAGAAATTATTCACACCATTAAAGGAGAAGAAAACTTAATTGTGATGGAGGACTGGAACTCATTAGTAGGAAAGGAAAGAGAAGGAAATGTAGTAGTTAAATATGGACGGGGGAAATAAATGAAAGAGGAGATTGTCTACGACCACGCCTAATAGAAATCCAGGAGATACTGACCCCAATAGATTAAAGGAGAAAATATAAAAATGCAGCAAGTGAAGCACACTAAAGGGAGTACAGAAATCTTAAAAATGAGGTTGACAGGAAGTGCAGGCTGGCTAAGCAGGAGTGACTTGAGGAGAAATGAAAGACCATAGAAGGATTTATAACTAGAGGAAAGATAGATACTGTGTACAGGAAAATAAGAGAGACATTTGGAGAACAAAAACAGCAGTATGAATAACAAGAACTCAGATGGAAAACCAGTACTGAGCAAAGAAGAGAAAGGTGGAAGGAATACATAAGAGAGCCTGTACAAAGAAATCAAATTGAAGACATTGTTCTAGAAATGGAAGACAAAGTAGAGGAAGATGAAATGGGAGATACTATACTGTGAGATGAATCTGACAGAGCATGAAAATATTTGGGTAGAAACAAGGCCCCTGGAGTAGACAATGTTCTGTCTGAACTGCTATTATAGTTATGAAACCCAGTCATGAAGAAATTGTTCCACCTGGTATGCAAGATGTATGAGAGAGGAGAAATACCCTCGGACTTCGAGAAGAATATACTGATTCCAATTCCTAAGAAAGTAAGTGCAGACAAATATGAAGCTACAGCAGAGCCCCTTGGGCATGGATGTTTGTGCTGTCTTTAGTATATGTTAGTTCATAAGTAGTTTGTAAGTTTAGAGTCTGATGACCCCACAAGCCTTACAAACATTTGAACTTGAACAAATATGAAAATTACAGAACTGTTGGTTTAATAAGTTATGGTTGCAAAATAGCAACAAGAATTATTTACAGAGGAAAAACTGGTGGAATCCAATCTTGGGGAAGATCAGTATGGATTCAGGAGAAATGTAGGAACACACTAGGCAATATTCAGATTATAGAAGATAGGCTAAGGAAAAGGAAACCTACATTTTTAGCACTTTTGGATCTGGAGAAAGCTTTTGACAATGATGACTGGAATACACTCTTTCAAATTATCAAGGTAGCAAAGGACCTGGAAGAGCAATAAAATGGAACGGACAGTGTCTGAAAGGAAGATATATGATCAACAGTAAAACGAGAGTAATGGAATGTAGTGTCAGAAAATCAGACGATGCTGAAGGAATTTGATTAGGTATTGAGACAATAAAAGTAGCAGTTGAGTTTTGTTATTTGGGTAGCAAGATAACTTCTGATGGCTGAAGGAAAGAAGATATAAAATGCAGAATGGCTATGGGAAGAAAAGTATTTCTGAAGAAGTGAAATTTGTTGACATCCAATATTAGTTTAAATGTTAGGAAGTCCTTTCTGGAAGCATTAGTATTGTATGGGAGTGAAACATTGACAATAGTTCATAAAAGATGATAGAAGCTTTTGATATGTGGAGCTACAGACAAACGATGAAGATTAGATGGGTAAATCACGTAACTGAGTAGGTGCTGAACAGAATTGGTGAGAAAAGAAGGCTCTGGCATATCCTGACTAAGAGAAAATATAGGTTTGTGGGACACATTCTGAGACGTCAAGGAATTGTCAAGTTAGCATTAGAAGGAAGTGTGTGTGTGTGTGGGGGGGGGGGGGGTAAAAATCATAGAGGGAGACTGAGTGATGAATACAGATACAAAAGGATGTAGGTTGTCGTTCATATTCTCAGATGTAGGGGCTTGCACAGGACAGGGTATCATGACGAGCTGCATCAAACCAGTCTGCAGACTGAAGATCACAACAACAATAATTAATATGCCATCTCCTAACAGTTCAATGCAGCAGCTTTCAAATATTAGTAATTAAAACTTTGTCTGACTTCAAATCTTAGTGACTGCTCTATTGGAATAAACTGTAATCTGAGAGTGAATTTATGAAGCTGATATTTTCACTTTCAAGCCAGTTTTAATTTAAATCATCTAACATTTACATACTTTGCTTTCTCCAGAAATACTTCTAGTTCATACAGCTTGTTCATCATTCCTAGTGATAGGCCGCCTATGTTGAAGTGCGTTATGAATGTATTTTAATGAAACAAATCTGACACAGAATCAGTGAACTTGTTAACATATTTCACACCTGCATAGATTTTTAAGTAAGTGTCACATTTTTCATTTCTTTCCATGGGAATTGCAGGATACAAAATCTTTTTTTCATGAAACATATGTGTGTGTGCTAGATTTCATCATGATTGGTCAACTGGTGTAGAAGGATGGTTTAAGGTACTCTCTGCCATGCAGAAAATATAAAAATCTTCTCCATGAAAACACATATGGATATGTGTACCAACTTTCATGGTGTTCATCTAATGGGGACAAAGTGTAACTAAAAACTAATCTAATTCTATATAAGTTACATTAGAATGCATTTTTCATATTTTTCTCCAGATCTTCCTGTTATATTTTCTATCAGTTTTGATTGGTTGTGCATTAAAGAAATGTGCTTTTTGTAGATTGTCCAAACTTTTTGGCTTTGTAGTTTGCCCAATTTTTTTCCTGAAAACTTTTGCAGGACCATAACAAAAATAAATAAATAATTATTCATATCCATTGTTTATCCATAAATGTTACTGTCATCATCATGCAAAAATGCTACAGAAAAAGTTTTCTATACATTTCCAATTTTTCTGTTCTTAATAATCTCATTCTGTTGTCACCTCATCGCCTTTTCTTGTTTACTCGTCTTGGTCTAGATGTTAGGAAAGAGACTGGTGCAGGATCCTTTAACTTCTAAAACATTGATATAGTTAGTATTACATATGTCTGTTTCTTCTCTCATCTCATTTCTCGTGTCGTCGTTCGTATGATACTAGCTGCACTGTAACCTAGTTACTGCTAAGTTCGTAACCGCATTCTGACCTAGTACTGTCCTAGTTCTGTTGTCGTAGCTGCCTAGTAACTGCCTGAGTTCTGAATAGTAACTGTCTTCTTCCAGAATAGTAACTGACTTATTCCTGAATAGTAACTGACGGGCGTCCAGACATATGTCAGCCTAGATATAGCGGCTTGTAGAGGGCGCGCAACTTCAGTTAGTCCCTCCAGGATGCACCGCACCTGCTTGTGCTTGGTTTTCGGTCGATTGCTGTCTTCTCTACGATCGTTCCCTTACGTCTGGTGTGTGGCGTTGACTTTATGCCACAACATCCATTCCCCCCCCCCCCCCCCCCCCCCCCGCAAAGCACTGAACCGTTGTCATGTATGGAGCTCGACAACCGGGTAGGAGGCAGGCTTGTGGTCATACTGATGGACCGGAGTCTGTAGCTTCGGAGAACAGAGCACCGGCTGGGCCCCACCATCTGGCCTGAGCTTGCGAGGGAATGTCCTCTGGGGAAACCTCTGAAGGGTCAATGTCCATGACCTGTGGCCCAAGTTATGACGTAGACGGTGACGTCGTTGGTGACGTCGGTGTCGAATGCTGCGTGGCGTGCTGCTTGTGCTGGTCGATGTCCATTGGCACGTCCAGGTGAGGCAGAGGCTGCGAGGTCTCCATCTCCATGATGTTCGGTTGCGGTGCCATATAGATCTGCTGCGGGGGCGGCTGCCGACGTCGCGGAGGCCGCGTGGTCTACGTGTTGCGTGAATCTGCCAAGTGAAATGCAGAAGGATCCCAGGGTACATGATAAGGGCGATTTTGGTTGCGGTTCCTGCGATTGATACCATCAGAACGTTAGATGATCTCGCCCCGCTCCCGCCATCCGCGACCGCTGAAAACTCTGTAAAAGACTGGGTTACGCGGAGCGAAGCGATACTTGCGTGCCGGTGGCTGCTGTTGCTGCTCGCAGCGTGATGGGTGTAGCAGCTGTAGCAGGGTGTGGTAGCGTTGGCCGTGTAAAAGCTCGGCCGGCGATGATCCTTCACGTGGATGCGAGTGGTAGGAGGTGAGGAACAGCTGCAGTGCTGCTTCCCATGAGTGCCCCGAACGAAGTTTGGAAATCTGCTGCTTAAATATCCGGGCAAAGCATTCCGCAGCCCCATTTTACTGTGGGTGAAACGCTGCACTGGTTAGATGCTTAATTCCATTGCATTCACAAAAGGTGCAAAATTCTTGTGATGTGAACTGAGGGTCGTTGTCAGAAACTATCAGTTTAGGGAGACCTTGCAGACAAAAAAAATGAAGATAACGCCCTAATTGTGCTACTAGAAGTTGTAGAAGACATTGGCACTGCAAACGGGTAACCACTAATGTTCCAGAACGGACCAGCATAGTCAATATGCACTCGTTGCCAAGGTGAATCTTTTTTTGGCCACGCAAAAAATTTCTGAGGTGGGGCTGACTGATGGGTAGTGCACACTGAACACTGTGACATCATCTCTTCTATTTGGATGTCCATACCCTGCCAAGTACTGCATCGTCATGCCAATTGCATAGTGCGAACCATTCCCCAATGTTCTTGATGAAGTAAGTTCAATACTTCGTTCTGCAAATGTCGTGGAATCAACACACACACTTATCCACTGTCATTTGAAACTAGAATGACACCTCTATGCACTGAAAGTTCATTCCCCCTAGCAAAATAACAACACACCAGTGAATTTTGAATGTCACGTTGTGAACGAGGCCAAATTTGTGAGAGTGTAGCGCAGCAAAATTTGTAAATCGGGATCTGTTTCTGTGGCCCGAGCAATTTTCCTATAGTCCAGTGAGAAGGATTGCAACAAACCATCTTCCTGTGCATCTATGTGACAACAAGACATCTCAGAAGCATCAAAGTCTTTGTCATGACCAACCGGAAGACGGGAAAGTGCGTTGGCATTTCCATGGTGAGTTGTGGGTCTGTACACAATCTTGTACTGATACTGTGATAAGATCAAAGCCCAGCATTGCAATTTATGTGCCGTGCTCGTAGGAATTGGCTTGGCAGGATGAATTCAAAGGCTTGTGGTCAGTTACTAAATGAAATTTTCTCCCATACAAATAGTAATGGAATTTGGTGGCACCATAAACTATCGCTAAAGCTTCCTTATCAATCTGATAATAACGGCACTGTGTGTCTATGTGACAGTATTGCTCCTAGACCAAATGATGACGCGTCCACTAGCAAAAGAACCGGTTTTTCTGGATCGAAATGCACCAAACGTCGATCACTAAGCAAAGCATATTTTAACTGCTGAAATGAGTGTTAGCATTTGTCTGTCCAAACAAAAGGAACATTTTTACGGTGTAGCTGATGCAAAGGGGTTGCAATTTGTGCTGCATTTGGAATAAACCTAATATAGTACGTTAACTTTCCCAAGACGGACTGTAATTCTTTGACATCTTTTGCTGTGGTCAGGTTGTGAATGGCAAGCAAATGTGATTACATGCTGTGCACACCTTGACTGTTTATTACGTGTCCTAGATACTGCAGTTCCAGTTTGAAAAAGTCACACTTATCTAAGCGACACTTTAGACCTGCTTCTTACAAAACTTGAAACAATTTCCTCAAATTTGCAATTTGTTCTTCTAGGGTATGGCCTGACACAACTATGTCGTCCAAGTAGTTTTAACAACAAGGCACCCGAGCTGTAAGCTGTTCCAAATATCTTTGAAAAATTGTGGGCACAGATGCACTGCCAAATTATAGACACAAATATTTTAAACAAACCCAGATGTGTATTGACAACACAAATTTTCTGTGATTCTTCGTCAAGTGGCAGCTGAATGTATGCATAGCTCAAATCTATTTTTGAAAAATATTTTCCTGCACCTAATCTGTCCATTAAATGCTCTGGTCTCAGCAAAGGATAACTGTATACAACTGTTTTTGTATTCACTGTAGCCTTGAAATCAACACATTTGCGAATGCTACCTGATGGCTTCAGCAAAATTACAAGCGGACTCGCCCACTGGCTAGCTTGTATTGATTGAGTTGCACCATTTTCTTGCAATGTGCGAAGTTCTTGTGCTACTTTGTCGTGTAAAGCGAGCGGAACATTACGAGCTTTGCAAAATTTTGGTTTGGCATTGTCCATCAGTGTAATGTGTGCAGCAAAATCTTTAGCTTTTCTAGTTCTGCAGAAAATAAATCTGGAAAGTCTTTCAACAATTTGTCTACACTGTCTTTAGTATCAAAATTGTTCACAACTAAAACATTGTCTTACACAGTAAAACCAAAAAGATCAAAAGAATCTAAACCAAAAATATTCTCACCTTCATACGATTTAAGCATATGAAATGTCACTGTGCGCATTTCCGAATGGTATACTGCAGGTAGTGAACACTGTACTAATACAGAAATTTAATTGCCATTGCACACTGTTAACTTTGAAAGGCACGGCGATCCTAACTGCTCATATGTTTTGCGATTGAGCAATGGGACTGATGCACCTTGTCTAGTTGAAACTTTACAGGAATGTCATTCACATGCAAATTGACATACATTTTTCTGGCCTGACGTACAACTTGTGCTACATCAGTGCCCTTGATGTTACAAGGGGCAGCCACTGGTTTGGAAAATACTGCATTTATTGAATAACTATTGTCTTGTCACTTTTTGGGCCGGAAGGGCATATTTCTTTTCTTTTGCTGCAAGCGAACTGTTTGTAAGTGACTTTTCTTGCTGCATGCATAGCATTTAGCTGACCAGGATGGACAGTTCTGTCATTTGTGCCGTGAGAAACATCGCAGGCATGATTTGACTTCCTTATTTGGCAAGGTTCCGTGTCTAGCAACATGTTTATGCTTTGAGTGGGCAGGTGGAAGTACATACCGTTTGACCTGGTGCTCGCTGGTGCGTGACGTGACACTATACAGTTGAATAGAATCAAGTTTTCCACGCTGCGGCTCTGTATCATACTGTTCCAAAATCTGTTACACTTGGTGGAACGACAGATCTGACATTTTTAGAATCTGTTCCCTAAGTCTACCGTCAGGAATATTATAGACAATTGTGTCACGCAACATGACATCAGAATACAAAGCTCCACGCTAACATTTAAATTTACGCTTCCTAGTAAGACCTTGAAGATCTTTTATCCACTACCTGTATGTTTGGTTCAGATTTTTCCTACATCTGAAGAACTGATACCTACCAGCCACTACATTGATTTGCTGTTCATAATATGCCGGGTGGGCTCCTATTACGGAATGGTACGAAAGTTCTGCGGGTTCCATGGTGGGAAACATTTTCTTCACAAGATGGAACGTTGGGGGGCCTATACATGATAACAGAAAATGAAGTTTGACAGTACCTTGTATCCTGTGCACTGTGGCATAGGCTTCATACTGTTGTAGGCCATCAGTCCAGTCCCTCTTCTTTTTCGTCATATTGTCTGAATGGTGGAATTATTGGAGCTGGTGGCTGCTGCAGTGGAACTTGCGAATTTTGAGACACAGGTGCGACCAGAAGTTGCTGCATAGTGGACAGCAGCGAGGCAATTTGTTGGCTCTGAAACTAAAACATTTGCATTAGCTTCTGTGCATCATCGAGTGCAGGAAGCTTTGGCACAGTGGCAGTGGCAGTGGCAGGGTTAGTAGGAACTGACACAATGCAAAAACAACAGGCAAAATCAAAGCAAAAATATGGAAAGTAACACTATTCCCTGTAATTGAATCAAAAGATTATTTACTGGATCTGCTGAGCCCTGTAATAAAGCAAAATTAATAGCGCAGCGTACTTTCAGACATTAATATTTCGCCACAATCTGGTTCTTCGTTGTCCTCATCACCTTTTGTTGTTTACTCGTCCCGGTCTAGTTATTAGGAAAGGGACTGGTGCAGAATCCTTTGCCTTCTGAAACATTGATATGTTAGTATTACAAGATATTTATTGACTGAAACTGATAATACTCAACTTAAGAACATATTTGTGTTTCTTCTCACTTCTTGCGGCGGCATCCGTAAGTTCGTAGTGTGGCGCATTTCTTTCCTTACTGGACATACATTAAAGCCACATTTTTAATACATCATCTGTTATATATGTTCAGTGGTAGAATGCTCGTAGATCTCGTAGCTCGCCTGCTATTAATACATTACAAAATTATGTTATGCCGACAGGTTCTTGGGTTTTCAAAAAACTACATTTGGGACACTTTCATTTTTTAAGTCTGTTTGTTTATCCATTCCTGATAAAACACAAAAGTGATGCAAGAGTAAAACTGGTTCACAACACACTTCCATACTAACTAAGATGTTACTCCACTAAGACTGTCATAAGACTCCCCTAGTTCGTGCCAATTTGTGCGTATTAATACACAATAACATTTCTAGAACCTTCTAGAACATGGAAGTACAACATTTAAATATTTAACAATTTGTTCATGAAACATTCACATATTTTGCTTTACATGGAGATACACAATATTATGACAAATGTAATAATAATATTTCCTATCAAGACAAAACAATAGAAAAGATAGTAAGTAAACAACAATCAGCGCAGTGTTAATATATGTTTACATTGTTGTTACACCTATCAATAATTAATTAATTTAGTTTGTTAGAAAACCATAGTAATGCAGAAGATGATCAAAATGACTTGACAGAAGCGCTATAAAATGCTTATATAATGTTGTTGTTATGGTCTTCAGTCCGGAGACTGGTTTGATGCAGCTCTCCACCCTACTCTATCCTGAGCAAGCCTTTTCATCTCCTCATAAGAACGGCAACCCACATCCACATGAATCTGCTTACTATACGCGTCTCTTGGCCTCCCTCTGCGATTTTTACCCCACACGCTTCCCTCCAATGCTAAATTTACGATTCCTCGATGTCTAAGAATGTGTCCTACCAAGCGATCCCTTCTTTTAGTTAGGGTATGCCAAAAATTCCTTTTCTCGCCAATTCTGTTCAGTACCTCTTCATTAGTTATGTGATCTACCCACCTAATCTTCAGCATTCTTCTGTAGCACCACATTTCAAAAGCCTCTATTCTCTTCCTGTCCCCACTGCTTATCGTCCATGTTTCACTCCCATACAAGGCAACACTCCACACAAATGCCTTCAGAAAAGACTTCCTTACACTTAAATTAATATTCGATGTTAGCAAATTTCTCTTTTTTAAAAATGCTTTTCTTCCCATTGCCATTCTGCATTTTATATCCTCTGTACTGCGACCATCGCATGTTATTTTACTACCCAAGTAACAAAACTCATCTACCACCTTCATTGTTTTGTTACCTAATCTAATTCCTTCAGCATCACCTGATTTTCTAAGACCGCATTCCATTATTTTTGTTTTGCTCTTGTTAATGTTCATTTTGTACGCTCTCTTCAACACACTGTCCATTCCATTCAACTGCTCTTCCAGGTCGTTCGCTGTCTCTGACAGAATTACAATGTCATAAGCAAAACGCAATGTTTTTATTTCTTCCCCCTGAACTTTAATCCCTATTCCAAAATTTTCCTTGCTTTCCTTCATCGCCTGCTCAATGTACAAATTGAATAACATTGGAGAAAGGCTACAACCCTGTCTTACTCCTTTCCCAACTGATGCTTCCCTTTCATGCCCTTCGAGTCTAATAACTGCGGTCTGGCTTTTGTACAAGTTATAAATAACTCTCCTTTCCCTGTATTTTACCCCTGCTGACTTCAGAATTTGAAAGAGTGTAGTCCAGTCAACATTGTCAAACGCTTTCTCCAAATCTACAAAGGCTAAAAATGTAGATTTGCCTTTCCTTAATCTATCTTCTAAGATAAGACGTAAGGTAAGTATTGCCTCCCGGGTTCCTACGTTCCTCCTGAATCCAAACTGATCTTCCCCTAGGTCAGCTTCTACCAGCTTTTCCATTCTCCTGTAGATAATTCGTGTTAATATTTTGCAACCATGACATATCAAACTGATGGTTCTATAATTTTCACACCTGTCTGCACCTGATTTCTTTGGAATGGGGATTATTACATTTTTCTTAAAGTCTGAAGGCATTTCGCCTGTCTCATATATCCTGCACACCAGTTCAAATAGTCTTGTCATGGCTGGCTCTCCCAGAGACTTTAGTAGCTCTGAGGGTATATCATCTACTCCTGGGTCCTTGTTCCGGCCTAGGTCATTCAAGGCTCTGTCAAATTCGTCTCTGAGTATAGTATCTCCTATTTCATCTTGATCTACTTCCTCTTCTCTTCCTACAACATCGTCTCTAAGTTCATTTCCTTTGTAGAGCTGCTCTATGTACTCTTTCCACCTTTCAGCCTTTCCTTCTTTGCTGAGAACTGGTTTCCCATCTGAGTTCTTGATATTTGTAGAATTGCTTTTCTTGTCCCCAAATGTCTCTCTGATTTTCCTGTAGGCGGTATCTACTTTTCCCCTTATTATACATTCTTCTACAGATTTGCATTTGACTTCTAGCCACTCCTGCTTAGCCATTTTGCACTTCCTATCAATCTCATTTCTTAGTCGTCTGTACTCCATTTTGCCTGTTTCATTTACTGCATTTTTATATTTTCTCCTTTCATCAATTAAATTTAGTATCTCCTGTGTTATCCAAGGATTTTTTGCAGGTCTTGCCTTTCTACCTATTTTGTCCTCTGCTGCCTTCAGTATTTCATCTCTCAATGCTACCCATTCCTCTTCTACTGTTTTATTTCCCCCTGTTTCTGTCAATTGTTGCCTAAATCTCCCTCTGAAATTCTCCAGAACTTCACGTTCCTTCAATTTATCTAGGTCCCATCTCCTTATTTTCCTACCTTTCTGCAGTTTTTTCAGTTTCAGCCTACAGTTCATGACTAACAAGTTATGGTCAGAGGCTATATCTGCCCCTGGGTATGTCTTGCAGTTTATAACCTGATTCCGGAATCTATATTTTAACATTATAAAATCTATCTGATACCTTCCAGTGTCTCCTGGTCTCTTCCAAGTATACAACCTTCTTTTGTGATTCTTAAACCACGTGTTTGTTATGATTAAATTATGTTCCGTGCAAAATTCTACCAGGCGACTTCCTCTTTCATTCCTTCTGCCCAGTCCATATTCACCTACTATTTTTCCTTCTCTTCCTTTTCCTACTACCGAATTCCAGTCTCCCATCACAATTAAGTTTTCCTCTCCCTTAACGGTCTGAATAATTTCCTTTAGCTCCTCATATATTTCTTCTATATCCTCATCATCGCAAAGCTAGTTGGCATATAAACCTGTACTACTGTTGTCGGTGTTGGCTTCGTATCTATCTTGACAATGATAATGCGATCACTGTGCTGCTCGTAGTAGTTTACCCGCATTCCTATTTCCCTATTCATTATCAGTCCTACTCCTGTGATACCCCCAACTGATTTTGTATTTATAATCCTGTACTCACCTGACCAGAAATCCTGTTCATCCTGCCACCGAACTTCACTAATCCCCACTATATCCAACTTCAACCTATCCATTTCTCTTTTTAAATTTTCTAATTTTCCTACCCGATTAAGGGATCTAACATTCCACGCTCCGATCCGTAGAATGCCAGTGTTGTCTTTCCTGATGATAACATCCTCCTGAGTAGTCCCCGCCCGGAGATCCGAATGGGGGACTATTTTACCTCCGGAATATTTTACCCGAGAGGATGCCATCATCATATGTTCATACAGTAGAGCTGCATGTCCTCGGGAAAAGTAACGGCTGTAGTTTCCCCTTGCTTTCAGCCGTTCGCAGTAGCTGTGTGGCAAAGCCACATTGGCTGATGTTACAAGGCCAGCTCAGTCAATCATCCAGACTGTTGCCCCTGTAAAAAAAAAAAAAAAAAAAAAAAAAAAAAAAAAAAAAAAAAAAAAAAAAAAAAAAAAAAAACATGGAATATTAGGTTACAATACTACGACCAATTATGGTATTGAATACTTCAGTTATTTAAACAAACGGAACCCTCCTGGCTAAATATATTACAGTAGCCACGTTCTGACCTAGTAATGTCATAGTTCTGTCATCGTAGCTGCCTAGTAACTGACTGAGTTCTGAATAGTAACTGTCTTCTTCCTGAATAGTAATGGACGTATTCCTGAATAGTAACTGACGGGCATCCAGAATATGGCGGCCTAGATATAGCCGCTTGTAGAGGGCGCGCTACTTCGGTTACTCCCTCCAGGATGCGTGGCGCCTACTTGTGATTGGCTTTTGGTCGATCGCTGCCTTCTCTATGATCATTCTCTTATGTCTGTTGTGTGGCACTGACTTTACGCCACAACACATTCAAACTGTAATAAACATAAAACAAATCCAAATCAGACAGGCCATTCTCAATTGATGTACTTACCAATGACCAGAATTTAGTTTTTATTTATATAGGAGATTGTACATGTGTAAGAAAATGTTAGTGATCTTCAGTTTAAAGTGGAGATGTTGAAATTTATCAGACGAGGGTCTTCTAATAAAATGTGAAAACTGTTGGAACTAAATGGATGTGACTGCAATGTATATTTTCCAAGAAATTGGGAAAATAAACTTGTAACTGTATACGTACCTCCAATGTTAATATACTTCAATAAAAAAAAAAGCACTGGCCAAACAACCAAGTCATCTGGCTGGGAAGCAGAATAATTGGGTTAAATTCTCATATATGAGGGTCGACTAGAAACTTGTACCCATTTGGGAATAAAATAATATACACTAAACTAATTCTCTACATTGTCACCATGCAAATTTAAACATTTGTCATAACATATGATTGGTTTATGTATTCCAGCATTGTATTCACTCACCGCCAATGTATTAAGTTAATGCAAATGGTCTTTAGCAATTTCATGAATAAGTGTTAATAAATATTACTGAAATGTTCATAAATTTCCTCATTTGTAATGTGCCAGTCATTCTTCATGAATTTGTCTATTGAACAAAGCAGTTTGTTAGTAATTACACTTGGCCACCCTGAACGCTCATCATCGTGAGTGTTACCTCTCCGCAAGTTGAAGCTATGACACCAGTGTCGAACAGACAACTTGTCCATAAAATTGTCTTCATATGCCTCCTTTAATTGACAATGAATATCTATTAGTCTCATATTTCTTGCATTGAGGTATCTGATCATGGCAGTCCTTTTTTTTTTCCCCAGACATAAAAAAACACTAATATTCCAATACCGTCACTGCAAATGCCACTTATGCTTCACATAGAAAGCAAACAAACAACTGAGTGTGTTAGATCCCATATGGCAGTTATTTAAATCATTAGTGCTTCATATAGGACAAACAGGTACTACTTTCTGGATGGCTTTCATACATTTTACTGATGGCTCCTCCTGTCTACTACAAATATGATTATGTTGCCTGAAAAACCAATGCTCATAACTGATCACAAATGATTGTGTGGAATGTTACTGCATCCATGTGCTTCTGTAAATCTGGCTTGTTTCCACAAGCAAACTGCAACTATGAATGTTTGAAATAGACATTTTAACTTGTCAATTAAATTAAAAATCATATGTTTGGCACATGGATGTGCAGTTTAGGAATATTATGTTACCGTGTAAGTCAGCTGATCCTTATAATCAATAAATGTAGTATCATGCCAGACAGTATTCGCTTTGGCAAAATAAAAAAGCAAGACAATCTGTTTTAAAACTCTCATCAAATTATATCATTGTCTCTCCAAACATGATAGTGAGTCAAGTGTAGGACTAATTAATACTACTAATTATTACATTCTCAAGATATGTTACATGAAAAAAGAACATTTGAATGCTACCAGCTGTGTTTTGTAGATTGAACTTGTCAATAGCTTTGATTTGGAGTAAGTCATATATACATTACTAATTGGTTATATGGTTGACCTCTTACATGAAAAGAAAAGAAACTGGAGAATATGTGTGGGAATTGAACACAGGTCCTCCACTCCTCGGCCAGGTGCCTTACTTGCTTGTCCAGTCTATCTTTGGTTGAAAGGTGCTAACTTTAAAGGTAAATCAATGGCAGTTGTAAAAGTATCTTTTATAGATTTATAAGAAAATCAACATTTGAGAACCCGGTATATGATAGAGAAAAATGTTTGGAGTGCAACAGCTGGAGATGACAATTATGTGACTGTGAAGTGTGCATGTGTGATTCTGGGAATGATCTTTATTCTGAAGATGGTCATGGCCGATAGCTTAAATACTGTACGCATGTGTTTTATGTGCCTGTCACAGCTTGTCATTATGCCTTTGCAATGGGTTGTAAACTGTCCTTATTGGATTGTAGAATTCCAACCTGAAGTTGGCATTGTTAAAAAAAATTCCATTTCCATTTACTGTGTACAGCGAGAAAAGGAAGGAAGACTAAAATTTAATGCCCCTTTCTCACTGCACAGTGCACAAGCTCAAATTGTTTTGTTAAGGACTGGGAAGGAAAACAACCTGCCCTTTCAATGAAACCATCACATCATTTGCTTGGAGCAATTAGGGAAATTTTGGAAAACATAAATTTTTATTGCCTGAGGCAGATTTGAATTTCATCCTCCTAAATGCATGTCCAGTGTGCTAACCCTTACACCACTTCACTTGGTGTGTACAGCACAAAAAGCCTTGTAGAAGAAAATATGTTTCTTATTTTTATATACAGGATGACAATTATTGAACTATAAGAAACAAAATGTGAATTAGTTACAAACTATGGCAATAACACAAACATACAGATATTTGGATTTAGGTTATGACATGTTCGGCCTTTTTATATGGTGATGGTGTTGCACAGACAAATAGCGAAATCCTGCATGACCTGCCAAAATGTCAGAACATCAATGCACTTTACGACATTCTTAATGGCTGTTTTCACCTTGGCAGTAGCTTTGAGATTATTGCTGTAACCTTGTCCTTAATATATGGAAATACCTTAAAGGATTCAACAATATTTTGGAAAGGATAGGTTGCTATTCACCACACAGACATCCGATGAGCTGCAGAAAGGCACACATAACACGATAAACAAAACCATCCCTACTCCTTCCCTGCTCCCAACCCCTCATCCCATGGCTTATATCCCTGCAATAGACCTAGATGCAAAACCTGTCCTATCCACCATCCCACCACCAAATGCTCCCGTCCCATCACAGGCATTTCCTAACCCATAAAAGGCAAGGCAACTTGTAATGTTGTGTACAAACTGAGCTGCAATCACTGTGCAGCTTACTACATGGGCATGACCAGCAATAAGCTGTCTGTGCGGATGAATGGCCATCGTCATACTGTGGCAAGGAAATAGCTGGACCATCCTGTTGCAGAGCATGCAGCATGATGTGGCTCACTTCAATGACTGCTACACAGCCTGTGCCATATGGATCCTCCCCACAAACACCAACTTGTCTGAAATGTGCAGATGGAAACTCTCCCTACAGTATATCCTACACTCCCACAATCCCCCAGGCGTAAACCTTTGTTAGTTCTTGCCTGCACCACTCTCCTCTCTCCTTCCTTTCGCTACCCATACTCCAGCTTACATACATCTCCCTGTCTTCCTTTCCGACACATATTCTCCCATCCCTTCCTATCTGTGAGACAGCACAGATGTATTGCTTCATCCCCACTGGCATCCTTTCCCTCCCTTCCTGCTTCCCTCTCCAGGCCACTTTCTCATCCCCACCAATGGTTTCACTCACCTCAACTGTGCTGTCTGTTTCAGTCCAACCACAATAGCCATAGACGGTGGTTGGGTTCGTGTGAGTGATGTGTATATATGCATTCTCTATGGCAGATGAAGGCTTAACAGCCGAAAGCTTCATTTTTGTTTATTCTATTATGTGTGCCTTTCTGTGACTCATCAGACATCTCTGTGGTGAGTAGCAACTTATCGTTTCCAAAATATTGTCTTTAATATAGCCACTCAAAAAGGAATTGTTTGTTTTCTGATCCAGATAATATGGTGGTCAATCAAGACACATGCCAGTGGCCTTTGGGTGCTCCAGAAGCAGAATGCAGTCCCCAAGATGCTCCTCTAGGAAATCAAATATCTCATGCCTCAATTGGGGGGGGGGGGGGGGGCAAGATCCATTTTACATGAACCACATCTTAACAAAATCAGGGTCACATGGATGATAGGGATGAAATCATCTTCCAACACCTTCAGGCAACGATTATTCTGTGACTGGACATTGTACACCACAAAGTCACCATTGAAGGTGAAGAGACTTTCTGATAGTGAAATGCAGATTTTCCATCCCCTAAAGCTTATTGAGCAATCCATGTAAATGACCAAAAGAATTTGAGCTTTCTCACTAAACCAAAAAGTAACACAGGGCCGTTATTTAGTATATTCGTGGATGAGACAACAGATGTCAGTGCACAGGAACAGCTAACTTTTTGTGTTCATTATTTAGACATGGAAACTGTAACACTGCGAGAGGACTTTCTTGACTTCCAAACAGTTAATGATTTGACTAGTGAAGGACTTACAGAGACAATATTGAACATGTTGAATGAGTTTGAGATTAGTATAAAAGATTTATGAGGGTAAGATTAAATGCTAACATGAAAGGGAAACTTTGTGGTGAGCACTCAAGTATTCTCAAAGAACAGTCATTAGCATTTTATATCCAACATTAAAGTCAATGCTTAAATTTAGCACTTTCAAAATCATGCAATATGCAAACTGTTCAAAATGTTTTAGGCACAATTGGTCAAATTTGTAATTTTTTTCGTGACTCTGCAAAACAAACAACAGTTTTGCAACAAAAGATAGAAGCAAAATTTCCTAAAGCAAAGGTTAAAAGGTTGAAGCCCCTTTGCGAGACACATTGGATAGAAAAATATGATAGTGTTTTGCTGTTTCATGAAATGCTTCCAGCCAGATTTTCTTGAGGATGTCATTTCTAACAAAGAAGGAAATGTGTTAACTTTCGCAAATGGCATGTTGTTTGCAATCACTCAGTTTCAGTTTCTTATTAGTTATTACTGTGGAAGTAGTTGTAGAATTGATGTCCGTTACGTTACCACTTTCATGCCAACTTCAAGATCCCAGCATAGACTTGTCTCAGGCATACAGGATGGTAGGTAATACAGTGAATGTAATTTCACAGTCAAAGGAAAGCATCTGATAAGTCTTTTATGAACATTTTCAAGTGTGCAGTGTCACTGGCTATGGATCTAAATGTCGATATTTCCATTCCACAAATAAAAAATCGACAAACACAGAAAGCTAACATTCCAACTGCAGATCCTTGCATGTATTATCACACAACAGTGTACATGCCATTGTTAGATTTCCTCGTTTCTTTGGCAAGGAAAAACATGAGACTCTGTTGAACTTGCAACTTGCGTGATCTGTTTGCGAAGTTTCAATCACACTTTTAGTTCTGAATGTGAAAATATTTTGCTAGCACCCACCTACTTAGGGAGACATGACCATCCCAATAAAATAAGAGAAATCAGATCGAAAACGGAACGATTTAGGTGTTCTTTCTTCCCGCGCGCTATTAGAGAATGGAACGGTAGAGAAAAGTTATGAAAGTGGTTAATGAACCCTCTGCCAGGCACTTAAATGTGATTTGCAGAGTATCTATGTAGATGTAGATGTAGACTTCTACCAACATTTCTCTTTAGACCAGATACCAATACAGAGCATATTCTAGAAGCTGCAACTACGTATGAAAGTGAGGAGCTGCTAGGAGCAGCTACTACAAATTTCTGAACATCCAGTGCTTGTTTCATCTTCTTGCTGTGCTACCAGTAACAACTTGTTCAGTAGAAAGAGCATTTTCTACCTTGAGAAGAGTGAAGACATATCTGTGATCAACTACGGATGAAGAGCGGCTCAATGGATTGGTGTTACTCCACATCCATCATAACATTGACATGGAACCACAAGAAGTCATCGAGAAGTTTGCTCGAAAACATCAACAATGCTTGCAGTTGATGTACATCTGATGTAAGTTTTGTAATATCTCACTCTTTAAATTTCACGTACCAGCATTTATGATAATGATGATAGTATTATTAACTCTCGCACCTCACACTTTTGTCCTAGGGCCACCAGTGAATTTTTAATTCAGCATTACAAAGAGTAGATTGTCTATAATTGAGGCGCTCAGGCATAAAACATGGTAACTGACATTCTAGTGGTATGCCATTTCCTCACATATATCATGTTATGTATGCAGATGTGCATAATTACCAGGAAAAAACAAGCTGTATTCTGTGAAGATCTTTGAAACTAACTCATGTATTTATCACTGCATGCAAGATACTACATTCTATGTGGTGTTCAGTAATTTTTTTGGCCAAAGTGACAGTTACCCTGTTTTACTTCCGAGCCCATCATATGTGGGAAAATGGAATACTGCTAGAATGTCAGTTACCATATTTTACGCTTGAGCGCCTCAATATTTTGAATCACCAGTGTGTATCAAGTTGGTAACAGTGCCTAAAAGTCTGCACTTGTTTGGTTTAAAATATAACATTGTTGTTGTCATAGTCCTGTTGTAAAGAGTGTTGTGCATGTGTGGGGTCTAGAGGATCCCAGTGTGAGGTGCAAGAGTTAATATTAAAGGTAATAATTTATAAGAATATTAATAATACTTAACAAAATATATTAATATCAGTTATTAACTTCATTATTTCTGTTGTTTTTATAGGTTAAATAACTTATTTATGAGATGCAATTTGTGTTGTACAATACAGTTTCCTTGCCCCCCCCCCCCCTTAATAGTGTTCTGGATCCTCCACTGATACATAGTAACTAGGTGCAGTGAACATGAGACATTTTATGGGTGGTCAACTTGCATTGTTGCACTGGAGTAGGAGTTGAGTGGGTTCATCAATAACAGCCTCATTAAAATATTAATACCAATGCTTTATATGTGAGAAAATACAATTACTTAACTGAAGTATGTTGATTCAAATGAAGTAATATTTCTTCCCATTTGTGAGTGGATATGGTGTGGGTTTCTGTGGTCATCTCCTAGCTCATGAACCACGGGCAATGTATGAGTGGCCAAGTAAGTGGTCCTGACATTTGGGATACCAGTTATTTTGGAATAAGGTTGGGCATCTTTGACATATTCTGAGTCATGGTTTCTTTTGGCTCAGGCAGCAAAGACTACCAAATCCACTAGTTAGTCCCTCAACCATTAGGGATGAAACCAAATGGGACCCTGGGAAAGTAAGGTGAGCAATCTGCTTCTGAGGTACTTTGATATGATACTGGGAACATTCCGAGCAAACTGCCTTGGAACTTTGGAGGTGATGGAATTCCACCTCTAATTGTCACACAAGGGACTCCCCAGATACAGCTTGGCAAACAAACTGGAATGAGATAGGGAGTTATTAATTGTTGTGACTTAGAACACTTTATTAAATCACACATGCGGTACATAAACGAAAGTTGGCTAAACATTTCCGGTAGGAAACAAAACATGCACTGCCCACTGCCGCATCTCAGCCTGCTTGTGTCCGCCGGTCGCCCAGGTGGCACTGTTAGCACTGCTTGGCTTAGCAGCGTGGCTGTTTGGCGTACTGGCAGTTGGCGGTAGATTGAAATGCGACGCAGCCATAATACATCTTCCCCCTTTGTGAAACAAAAGTAATGTTGTTTGCCGACAGTATGTAAATACAATGAAAAAGCAAAAAAAAAAAAAAAAAATCTTCAGTAAGATACAGTAGATAATTACAAGTAATGGTATTGACACATTGGAAATATTGTTGACAGTACCCTTGAGCTATGTAGGTCTGCTGGACATTTGTGAGAAAAAGAAACACACAAAACTTCTGTAGCCTGCATGGGCAGTGGTTAACGAAAATCAGGATGGAGCACTCAAAAAAAAAAAAAAAAAAAAAAAAAAAACACTTGTCTTTCCTCAATGCAAATTTCTGAACGCGGGGGGGGGGGGGGGGGGACACTTTGGCTCAACCACTGCACTGTGTTACACTCGTACTGCACCGACGTCCATGGTGTTATCTGCTGCCAGTGCGAAAGTTCACGGAAGTACCCACGAGTAAGGTTGTAAATGACCGGCATGATGTTGTGGATGTTGAGAGCCCAGTATTAGTGACATGTGTTTGGAGAGGGTTGCTAGTTGCTTGGTGCGTAGAGGGGGAAACACCAATGATAGTGGTTTGGTGTGCCCATCCTGTGATGCGGCAGCTGGGGTGTGAGGTGATGCTGCATCCTGGAGCACGGCTTGATGTGCGGGAGAAGGCTGGGTCACCAGGGGCGGTGTGAAGTCTACCTCCATATCCATAGAGTCGGGTTGGCCGGCTGGAGGCGTGTCGTGCATGGGCAGAACCTGTCTCCTCATCTGAGCGACGTGTCGGGCAACATCTCCGTCGGCCGTGCGAACGTTGTAGAGGCAGCACCTGTGTGCTTCTGTGACGTGGCCCCAGATCCATTTCTGTTGCTTGCCATAGCCCCACACCCAGATGGGATCACTGGAGGAAAAGTTTCCTGCGGTAGCCGGAGAGGGACGGTTTGTGGGAGGTATGATAAGATGAAGTAGTGTGCACGACTGTCTGCCATGCATTAACTCAGTGGGGCTGTGAGTGCCCAATGGTGTAAAGCGATAAGAGGCCAGAAAGTCGATGAGTGCCTCATCGGTGGAGGCAGAGGTGAGGACTTCTTCATCTGATTTTTAGAAGTTCTGACAAGTCGTTCGACTTCCCCATTGGACTAGGGATGGGATGGGGGAGAGGTGATGTGTTTGATACCCCTCATGTTACAAAAGGTTGACAATTTGGAGGATGTACATTGGGGGCCATTGTCAGAAACGATAGTGGTGGGTAGTCCTTCCAAGGCAAATATTTTCGTTAGTGCAGCTGTAGAGGGTGCGATGACATGAACAACAAACGGAAAATTGGAGTAGGCGTCTATGATGAGGAGCCAATAGGAGCCGAGAAAACGCCTGGCAAAGTCGATGTGGATTCATTCCCATGGGCGTGCGGGGCTGGGCCACAAAGAAGTGGAGCTCTTAGGTGCTTGTGCCTAGGAGGCACAGGCCTCGCACGCAGCAACCATGTGGGTGATGTCGGCGTCAATGCCCGGCCAGTAGACGTGTCTGCGCGCCATTGTTTTGGTGCGGGTGACACCCCAGTGGCCCTGATGCAGGAGTTGCAGGACTTCACGGCGAAGGCTGGATGGGATGACCACCCTTGGCGATGCGTCATCAGTGGATAGAAGAACAACGCCGTTTCGTGCAGTAAGGCGAAAGCGTAGAAGGTAGTAGTTACGAAGAGGGTTGGAAGATTTTTTAGAAGGTTGATGGGGCCAGCCGTGGGTGATATGCCGGAGGACCTGACGAAGTACATCTACATCTACATAGATACTCTGCAAATCACATTAAAGTGCCTGGCAGAGGGTTCATTAACCACTTTCATAACTTTTCTCTACCGTTCCATTCTGTAATAGCGCGCGGGAAGAAAGAACACCTAAACCATTCCGTTTTCTATCTGATTTCTCTTATTTTATTGGGATGGTCATGTCTCCCTAAGTAGGTGGGTGCTAGCAAAATATTTTCACATTCAGAACTAAAAGTCGGTGATTGAAACTTCGCAAACAGATCGCACCGCAATGAATAACGTCTTTCGTTTAATGATTTCCACCCCAATTCTTGCAACATTTCCGTGACGCTTTCCCCCCCGTAACGTGATAAAACAAAACGAGCTGCCCTTCTCTGAACCTTCTCAATGTCTTCCGTCAGTCCCACCTGGTGAGTGTCCCACAAGGGCAACAGTACTCCAGGAGAGGACGCACAAGTGTGATGTAGGCCGTCTCTTTGGTGGAGCTGGTGCATCTTCTAAGTGTTCTGCCGATGAAACGTAACCTTTGGTTCGCCTTCCCCAAAATATTTCCTGTGTGTTCTCTCCAGTCAAAGTTGTTCGTAATTGTAACTCCTAGGTATTTGGTAGAATCTATGACCTTAAGGTTTGACTGATTTATCGCGTAATTAAAGTTCAGCGGATTTCTTTTAGTGGTCATGTGTATTACTTCGCACTTTTCTTTATTTAGTGTCAATTGCCAATTTTCGCACCATGCATAAATTTTGTCTAAATCGCTTTGCAGTTGCTTTTGATCCTCAATTGACTTCACTAACCAATAAACGACAGCATCATCCGCGAACAGTCTAAGGGAGCTATTCAGATTGTCTCCTAAATCGTTTATAAACACGAGGAAGAGTAATGGACCTATAATGCTTCCCGTGGAACGCCAGATATCACTTCTGTTTTACTCGATGACTTACCGTGAATTACAACGAACTGTGTTCTTTCTGATAGGAAATCGTGAATCCAATCGCACAGTTGGGGAGGTATTCCATAAGCACGCAATTTCATAAGAAGCCGCTTGTGGGGTACAGTGTCAAAAGCCTTCCTGAAATCCAGAAATATGGAATCGATTTGAGATGGCACTTAATACTTCATGTGAATAAAGGGCAAGCTGTATTTCGCAAGAGTGATACTTTCTGAATCCGTGTTGACTACTGGTTAATAGGTCGTTCTCTTCGAGGTAGTTCATAATATTCGAACAAAGTATATGTTCCAAATCCTACTGCAAATCGACGTCAATGAGATAGGCCTGTAATATTGGGGATCACTCCTATTGCCTTTCTTGAATATTGGAGTAACTTGGTCAACTTTCCAGTCTTTGGGTACGGATCTTTCGCTGAGTGATCGGTTGTAAATTATAGGTAAGTACGGAGCTATTGCATCAGCATACTCTGAGAAGAATCTAGTTGGTATGCAACCTGGCCCGGAAGATTTATTTTTGTTTAGTGACTTAAGTTGTTTTACTACTCCAAGAACATCTACTTCTAAGTTTCGTATACTGGCAGCTGTTATTGGACTGAATACTGGAGTGTACACTTCGTCTTCTTTGGTGAAAGAATTTCGGAAAGCTGTGTTTAGTAATTCTGCCTTAGCAGTACTGTCATCGGTAGTATTACCATTGCTATCGGGAAGTGAAGGTATTGTTTGTGTTTTGCCGCTAGTGTACTTCACATATGACCAGAATTTCTTTGGATTTTCTGCAAGTTTACGAGACAGGATTTCGTTGTGGTAACTACTATAGGCTTCTCGCATTAAAGTCCGCGCTAGGTTGCGAGTTTCAGTAAAAGTTTGCCAGTCTTGTGGATTCTGTGTCTTTTTCAATTTTGCATGCGTTTTTCTTTGTTTCTGCAACATTGATCTGACCTGTTTTGTGTACCACGGGGGGGGGGGGGGGTCAGCCCCCTCTTTTATTAATTTATTTGGTATAAATCTCTCGACTGCTACTGATATTATGTCTTTGAAAGTAAGCCATAACTGATTTACACTCGCATTTTTAGTTTTGAAAGCCTGGAGACTATCACTCAGGAAAGCGTGAAGCGAATTTTTATCTGCTTTATTGAATAGATATATTTTTCGTTTATTTTTGGTGCATTTGGGCATTTCGACATTTAGTCTCGCTACTACAACTCGATGTTCGCTAATCCCTGTATCTGTTTTGATGCTCTTTATTAGCTCAGGATTATTTGTTGCTAGGAGATCAAGGGTATTTCCGCAACCACTTACTATTCCAGTGGGTTCATGAACTAACTGTTCGAAGTAGTTTTCAGAAAAAGCATTCAGAACTAGTTCGGACGATGTTTTATATGTGCCGCCGGTTTTGAATACGTAATTATGCCAACATATCGACGGTAAATTAAAGTCGCCAGCGATAATAACAGTATGCTTCGGATACCTATTTGAAATGTGATTCAAGTTTTCTTTGAACATTTCGGCAACCGCATCGTCTGAGTCAGGGGGCCGATAAAAAGATCCTATTATTAATTTATGTCAGGAATAACCTCTACCCAGACCAACTCACAGGAAGTATCTGTCTCAATTTCGCTGCAGGATAAACCGTTAGTAACTGCAATAAACACTCCACCCCCTATTTTATTTATTCTAACCTTTCTGAAGACCATTTGGCCCTTTGAAAAAATTTCGGCCGAACTTATCTCAGGCGTCAGCCGGCTTTCAGAACCTATAACGATTTGTGCCTCCGTACTTTCTAAGTACGGGGTCCGTATCTTTTGCTGCTGCGATACGTTCGCCCCTAATAGGAAAACCATCCACTACCCGTTGTTCTGTTTCGTCCAGGTGGAAAAACAGAATTTCACTGCGGTCAAATGATGGGTCAGGGCCCTTGGGAAGGCGCGACAAAACGTCGGCATTTATGTGCTCGGTCGTGGGTCTGAAGTAAATGTTGTAATGAAAATGGATCGATATAGGGCCCAACGTTGAAGTCTGTGGGTAGCCTTGTCGGGAAGGGGCGCCGTTGGGTTGAAGAGAGATACTAAAGGCTTATGATCGGTGATAAGATGTAATTTTGACCCATGTAGAAAAACGCTGAATTTTTGAAGAGCATAAATGATGGCGAAGGCCTCTTTTTCTATTTGAGAGTATTTCTGTTGTGAGGAATTTAGGGTCTTTGAGGCATAGGCGATTGGGCGTTCGGTCCCATCCTGATATCGGTAAGCGAGTACCGCCCCTATGCCGTGTTGTGAGGCATTGGTAGCAAGTACAAGCATTTGACCTGGTGTATAGGTAGCCAGACTTGGGGCGGTATACAAGAGGGTTTTGAGGTGTTTAGGTGCTGCTTCGCAATCTTCTGACCAATGAAAGGGAACGTTTTGTGGAGAAGATTGTGAAGGAGATGTGCAATGTCTGCGACAGACAGCAAGGACCGGTGGTAATAGGCAATGGCGCCCAGAAAGGCCTTTGACGTTCGTGGGGCGAGGAAGAGCTTCGATTGCCTCAATTTCATCTTTGAGTGGCCGGATGCCCTCCCAGGACAGCTGAAACCCCAGGTAGACTACAGAGGGTTGGAAAAATTTGGACTTTTGAAAATTGCATTTGATGCCGTTTTCCTGGAGAACTGAGAATAGGTTGCGTAGGTTATTGATGTGATCAGGCGTGGTGGCCCCCGTGACAACGATGTCGTCTTGATAGTTGACGCAGCGAGGTACCGTGGCGAGCAACTGTTCAAGAAAGCGCTGGAAGACAGCAGGGGCGCTTTCCACACCGAACGGTAAGCGCTGGTATTGGTACGAACCGAAAGGGTGTTGAGAACAAGAAATGTACGTGATGCTCCGTCTAGGGGAAGCTGGTGATAAGCTTCAGACTGATCAATTTTGGAAAAGAATTGTCCGTCTGCTAACTTGGCAAACATTTCGTCATGTCGAGGCATCGGGTATGTGTCAATGAGGCTTTGCACGTTTACTGTAACTTTGAAGTCGCCACACAGGCAACGAGAACCATTAATTAGGTTTCCTCGCGACAACAAGAGGCGCGGCCCATTCGCTGGCAGCAATGGGTAAAAGGACGCCGGAGGCAGTGAGTCTATTCAATTTCTTGTTTAACAGAATCGTGCAGCGCGACCGGAATGGGGCGTGCGCGGAAAAATTTTGCTCGTGCCGCGGGTTTGAGAGTAATGTGAGTTTCGATGTTTTTCGCCCTGCCTAACCCCAGCGAGAAAAGATCCGAAAATTCAGCAGATAAGGAATCTAATTGTGAGTAGGGATTTTCGTCAGACACTACGTGAACAGCGTCATCTACAGATAAACCAAAGGTCCTAAAGGCATCGTAACAAAATAAATTGTCGATATCGGACTGATAAACCACGAAAACAGTGATGTTTTGAACGACCGACTTGTAGGAGACATACACATCCAGCTGTCCCAAAAGAGATATCTGTTGCCGGTTATACAGGGTGTCCAGAAAAGGGCTCTCTGATTTCAAAATTAAATATCTCGAAAACAAAGATCGATTGAGGAATGCAGTAAACGGTATGTTTATTGTGAAAGCGGAGTGCTTCGGGTAGACCATGTCTTTCACTGTGCCAAAAAAATAAATAAATAAAAAATAAATAAATAAAATAAAATAAAAGACACAGGGAGTCAAATCCGGCGAATATGGAGGCAAATCCATGCCTGTACCAGTAAATTTGGGATATTCCAAAGCAATCACTCGATTCTCGAAGTATTCGTCAAGAAAGCGAAACACTTGTTCAGTCCAATGTGGTCGGGCTCCATCTTGCATAAACCATTCAGTACCTGGTCGATCCTCTAACGCTTGCTGTGTGGCGACAAATTGTTCCAAAATTGCAACGTAACGTATACCAGTGACCGTTTCTCGAATGAAAAAAGGGGCAATAATGCCTCTGCTGCATACTGCAGCCCACACAGTAACTTTAGGAGAATACAGGGGGTTTCGCTTCACACCAATATGGCTTTTCGGAACCCCAAAATCGCCAGTTCTGCTTATTCACGTATCCATTCAGGTGGAAGTGTGCTTCATCTGTTAACCAGATGCAGTCAACATCAAATCCTTCACTATCAATCATTGTGAGCATCTGATTAGCAAAGGCATCCCTTTGTTGCACAGCTCGTACGGGTGCGTTTGAATTTTGAATGGAAACATGTGTAGGCTCTTTCTCAGTATATTCTGCGTGCTGGAACGCTTCAAACCAGTCTCAGATGCAATTCTACTGTCGGATGACATTGGATTTCGCTGAATAATTCCAGAAACTGTGTCTATATTTTCAGGCGTAACTACGGTTTGCTTGCGGCCAACTTGCCCCACTAGATCATCAGTTACACAGCCTGTTCGTTGAAATTTTGCGATGAGCGTACGAATGGTTTTCGCATCCGGTCCTTTTGGAACATTAAATCGTGCTTGAAAACTTCGCCTTGTTGCCTTAGGACTCTCTTCTAACCTGTGGTACTCTATCACCAGAAAAACGCGTTGTTCGATCGAGTACATGGTTTTAATCTCTTCCTTCGGTACGCTAACCTCTTTTCACGTTTCAATAGTGGAACTGATCGCTCTGGGCTTTGGATCACTATTTATACTAGGCATAACGTGTGGCGATTTCAGCGCCATCTGGTAGCAGCTTTTGTAACTATTATTTAAAACTGCTGTATAAACTTCTTACAGATTTCACAATAAACATACCTTTTACTGCATTCCTCTATCCATCTTTGTTTTCGAGATATTTAATTTTGAAATCAGGGAGTCCTTTTCTGGACATCCTGTGAGTACGCAAATGACGTTTAACTGGAGACAGAGGTGGTGAACCCAAGGTCACGTACGTCTGATAAGTGATGATGGTAGTGGCGGATCCGGTGTCGACTTGCATGTGAACATCAATGCCTAGAATGTTTACATCTATGTTCAATTTATTTGAGGAAGAGAGTGTCGCGTTAACACAGAAGATAGAATCGTCTGCTACCTCGTCATCTCGTATGGCTTGGACAGTATTGGACCTACATACTTGCACAACGGCCCAACGCTGTGAGCAATCTTCTCGTGCATGCTGCCTGAAGCAGTGGGGACAAGAGAGTAGAGCCTGTCTATTTTGGAGACTAGTTTTCTGCTTAAACTTCTTCTGGGCATGCTGCAGTTGGATAGCAGCAACTTCCTCTTTCGCAGCGTGCGGTAAATTGTCAACAAGGGGCCTATCAGACTGCACGTCACATATGTCACCCCACGAATCCATCTGTGCCCCTGCAGCTCATGTGACTTCAAAGGTTTGAACAATATTAGGAACATCATCTAATGAAGGATTGACAAGTTGGAGAGCTCGTTGTCTGACTTCTTTGTCGGGGGCTGAGTGGAGGATTGCATCTCGAACCATATGGTGGGCATAGGATTCGCGATGAACCTCAATTATGAATTGAAACTTACGGCTAAGACCCTGTAATTCTGCGGCCCATGCCCTATAGGTCAGTCCTGGTTTCTTTTTACTCTGGTAGAACACCACACGGGAGGCTATAACATGCGTCTGTTTGCTATAATAAGCCGTCAACAAGGAACACATCTCGCCAAATGTGAGAGATGAGGGTTCTTTCAACGGCGCTAATTGAGTGAGAATTTGATACAGTTTGGGAGAAATCCAAGATAGGAATAGAGACTTACGAAGTTGAAGATCGTCAACGCTGAGAGCCAAGAAGTACTGGCGCAGATGCTTCTCGTAGTCTGCCCAATCTTCAGCAGTGTCTTCGTAGGGTGCAAACATCGGAATATTCAGGGCCGGCAGTCAGCTGTTGTTGTTGGCAGCAGCGATAAGTTGCTGTAAGGCAGCAGCAATGACTGTCAGAGATTCTGCAAGTTGCTTGTGCTGTTCGTTGAGCAGCTTCTGTTGCTCCACCAAATTTACGAGTATTTGTTCTAACACCGTCATGTCAGTGGCGTAACTAGGACTTGGCTTGGGGGGGATAGACCTGCTTGCTGAGCAAAATTTTAGTCAGTTTCCAGACAGACTACCATCTACCACTCCCGTTGAAGAAACTAATTCACTCCTTCCAATGAAAGCTTATGGTAAAACACCCGAAGTTTCAAATCTTTACCTTAACCAGATTACTGTTATACAATTTATTTTTTATTTTTTTCCTCTCTCTCTCTCTACTTTTTTTTCGGGTTCTGGGGGGGGGGGGTTCTATCCCCCTCATCCACCCCCCCATAGTTACGCCACTGTATCATGTTGTCACTAAGGGCGTGGGCGGAACTTCGTAAAAATCCCTGACTCGTCTCCACTAAAAGTGTTGTGACTTAGAACACTTTATTAAATCACACATGCGGTACATAAACGAAAGTCGACTAAACCTTTCCGGTTGGAGGCCAAACATGCACTGCCCGCTGCTGCATCTCAGCCCGCTTGTGTCCGTCGGTCATCCAGGTGGCGCTGTTAGCGCTGCTCGGTTTAGCAGCACGGCTGTTTGGCGTACCGGCTGTTGGCGGCGGATTGAAATGCGTCGCAGCCATAACCAGGGTTGCCAACGTCAGTGGTTTCCCACCGAATCTGTTGGTTTTTTAAAGCCGACGGCGGGAAAAAATCTGAGTCAGTGGGAGGCGGGAAAGTTGGTGGATTTTAATGAAATCGTTTTCTTTACTAACGAATATGGATAGATAAATGACTAGGAAATGTATCACATTATTGGATAAAATGTAAAATTCTTAAGAGTTCAAGGATATTAACAATGGTATGACTCATTGCTCATTGTTGTAGGCTGTTAGTTCTGTGTTGACTTCTCCAATCTCCATGCAGAGGAAGTGTTGTACTTGCATCACGAAAGTATTGGGAAAACTAAAGTCCCTTACGTGCAAAAGTTTTGGTCTGAGTGGAAAAATGATCCGGAAATAAAGAATTGGATTTTAGAAGTGCCAGGTGACAACACAGTTGCTCGTTGTCGTTACTGTGGTACTAATCTGAAGGCAAGATATGCTGATCTTATAGACCATAAAAAAAACCAAGAAACACGCGCGTGCCGCTGAACCGTTTCAGTCTCAAACACAAAGAAAAATTTCTCGAGTGAAAGTGTTGATCTGAATGAAGCAAGAGCTGAAGCTGCATGTGCGTTATTTACAGTGTGCTGTCTGTACCCGACAACCATTGCAATGGCTCAAAGTAATTATTGTTTTTTTATATGTAACATGTTTACTGAAGTGCTTTTCAATAAATAATATTTTTTTGTATTTCCGTCTAGTGTGTATACAGATAAGTCAGGGACATAAAAACTCCTCCTTTAAAATGCATAGTTGCGTTCAAATTTCAAATCAATCGGTCAAGAACAAACGAATAGACAGTGGTTTTTTCTGCATGGGAACTTCAGAAAGTTCGTTGGTTTTGGTGGGATTTTATGGTCACTTCGGTGGTTTTTATCATGACCTCCCTGGCCATAACATTAATAACAATGGAGACTACACTGGGAGTAAGTAGAGCTGACAGAGGTTGCAAGTAAGTTGAGGTTAGATGTAGCTGTTAGTGATACTACGGTAAGGGGAGAGAAAGAGGACAAAGTTGGAGAACACATGGTCTATCTATGTGGAGTCAAGGCAGGAAGGGCACAGTGGGGTGTAGGGCTTTACATCACCAAAAGCATTCAATCTCATCAAAATTGTAAGAAATTATATAAATGAATGATTGATGTGGATAGACATTATTGATAAATCTGAAGCATTGAATTAAAATTTGTGGTGCAACCGGGAATCGAACCCGAACCTCCATGCTTTCTAGGCAGACGTCTTAAACATTAGACTACCACACCACTAACGATTAAAGCGCTTTAATCGTTAGTGGTGTGGTAGTCTAACGGTTATGACGTCTGACATCTGCCTAGTAAGCATGGAGGTTCCGGCTCGATTCCCGGCCGCACCACAAATTTAATTCAATGATTCAGATTTATCAATAATGTCTTTGACATATGTGAGACGAAAATCGGCCTCAGGGATTGTTTATTTGATTAAATTGATGTGGATAGATTGCCAAATTTCCAGCAAGAAAATTAAGATTGTGTCACTATATTCGCCCTATGAAGGGACAGATCAAGATGAGGTGGACAGATTGTATGATTTAACTCAGTGACATTGTTAAAGGACAAGGACAGTGTTTTGCTCCTGGATGACTTAAATGCCAGGATAGAAAATCGAACAGAAGGATATGAAAAGGTTATTGCGAAGTTTGGAGAGGATATGGAACTGCTAATGAATCCTGTGGATGCCTTGAGCAGATGGAGGAATATTTTAAAGATTTGCTCAATGTAGATGAAACATTCAACACTGTATCAGATTTTGAGGTACAATAGAATAGGAGCTACAACAGAAACAGGATCATATTTGAGGAAGTGGAGAGAATGGGCAATAGACTGAAATGCTAGAAAGCAGCTGGGATAGATAAAATTAAGTCAGAACTCATCAAATACAATGGAATGTCAGGTCTCCATGGTTACACAGGAGTTGGGTTAGGTTCTGTCTGATTGGACGAAAGCAGTATCTTCACAAATTTTCAAGCATGCAAAACAGAAATGATTGTAACAACCACAGAAGTATCTCTTTAATCAGTGTAGTGGGCAAAGTCTTCTCACATATTTTTCATATTATTAGTGGAAGGCAAGTTGGATGAAAATCGTTGTGGGTTTAGGCCTCTCAGATGCTGCCAGGACAAGATCTTTAGCTTATGGCAGATAAATGGAGAAGTGCTGTGAGTGGAGCAGGGAACTGTATCTATGTTTTATAGTTCAGGAAAGGTTTATGACCAAGTTCCTGGGGGGAAGATATAGTCAGTTCTACAATATTATGGATTAGGAGACAAACTTCTGCAGGCAAACATGTCACTGCTGTTGTTCATACTCTTTATGGATAATTTGTTGAAAACAGTAGACTAGCAGGGTGAAATTTAAAATAGGTGAAAACAAATAACCAGTGTCACATATGCAGATGATTTAGTTGTGATGACAGATTTGATTGAAAGATTGCAATATAATATTTCAGGCTAGATCAGAGGTGTAAGGGTTATGGTATGAATATCAACATCTCTAAAAAGAAAGTAATGTCTGTGGGAAAGAGATTTAAACAAACAGAGTGCCACATAGGACGAACAAAGGTGGACAGTTTCAAGTACTTAGGATGTAGTTTCTCACAGGATGGTGACATAGTGAAAGAATTTAAACCAAAGCGTAGCAAAGCTGATGCAGTGAGTGCTCAACTAAGTTCTACTCTCTTCTGCAAGATGGATGTCAGTACCAAGACTGACGGCCACGGTGGCTGAGGGGACTGAGGCGCTCCAGTCATGATCTGCATGGCCACTATGGTCGGGGGTTCAAATCCCCCCTCGGGCATGGATATTTGTGCTGTCCTTAGTATTACTTAGTTCATAAGTAGTTTGTAAGTTTAGGGACTGATGATCTAATAGTTAAGTCCCATAAGCTATACAAACATTTGAAATTTGAAGTACCAAGACTAAGTTAGTAGTAGAGATGGGCAAAACTGATCTTTTCAGAGATTGGATCAGAAATAGTCAATCACAGGGATGAAGTAGTTCTTTTTCATGACTCATCAATTCACCATTCACCACTCACCAACTGATAAAAAGCTTAAAACGATGGCACATTGCTTTTGTCACTGTACTTTATTTACCTGATTTTACCATATTGTTAAAGAAGAAAGAGGAGTAATAATTTTATTCTAAGTCCTTAGTAGTTTCGACAATTAAAATTTGTGAATTACAGCTACATTAAACATTAAAAAGGTATAACAGAATTTACATAGTTTTGCAGGTGAAATAATTCGAAAAATTCAAATTGATTATTTTTATATTTTTATTCAAAAATACAATATTTTGCAGACTGATACTAGTTCCATATTTATACAGTGAGTAGTCTGAGAGTTGAATCCAACGTGATATATCGTGAGAGTCCCGTGCAGGCCGTGGCAACTGCTGCAGCGGAATAGCCGTGTGCAAAAGAAAGTTATCTATTGAAAACGATAATGCTACTTATGGGAAACTGTTGATGATATTAACAATGAACATGATCTATTCTGTAAAAGTAATGAGACTGAATTTGAAAAGGCTACAAGTAGGGAAAAGGTTGCTGTAATTGATTACATTAGTCATCACAATGTTAAAAGTAAGAAATTTGTGAAAAATTGCTATGAAACTGTCAGTAGAATGTGTTTTGAAAATGAAAATGTGGTAAATGATGTTAATGAAGAACGGCTTAAAAATATTTGTGTTGACAATATGGTACATGATGTTAATGAAGAAGGGCTTAAAATATTTGTGTTGACAATTTGGTACACAATATTGATAATGGAGGGTTTAGAAATATTTGTGAAGAAATAAAAAGAATGTAAGTAGGAAACATGCTGATCAAATTATATTGTTTCTTGAATATAATCCTGAAAATGTGTACTTGAATGGTATTGTCTTAACTACAATTGATGGTAACTTACCTGATTTGACTTTTGAAATAGAAAGGTTTTTGAAAACATTAGTCAGAAATGTCAAAATGATGACAGATACTTTGTATGGAAAAAAACAAGAATTAAGTTCGGAAAAATCGTACCCAGAGTGATGGAAGCATCATAAAGTAAAAAGATGTAGGCAGGGATGTATTAGTATGGTATCTCTTACCATTAAAACTCAATCCCATGCATGTTCAGGAATTGTAAATAAATATACAATATTTTTTTTTTTACTTTAGTCCATAAACTTTTACTAAACTCTTTGACATCTGTTGATTCTTTTGAAGTTTTGATAAATTTTGTCCATATATGTTAATATGTAAGTTAAAAAATTTTACTGATTTCATAAACAATATGAAACACTGTTCTGTGGCATTGCAATGAATGCTATTCAAAATTACCTAGCATAAGAAACACAATGAGATACATTTTCATGTAATTGGTAGTAGTATCATACTGTAAACTAAGCTCTTTTTAATATTTTGCTATGCACTCTGTTTCCTGATAAATGTGTCATACTTTATATCCAGATGATATAATCATTTTAAGTGTATATAATTTATTTATTTATTTTTTATTATTTATATTTATTACTTGATCTGGTAAACAAATTCCTGGTGTGATGATAATTTGCTTTCTAAATTACATTGTGTAAGGTATTCTGGGAATCTTTGGTCACATTTAAAATTAACTGTCTGTGATATTATTCTTTTGGTAAAATGGTACTCCCATGTTACACACAGTCTCATGTCTGACTAATATGAAATATTTGGATACTATATGCCTCAGTTATTAATGTTAGATTTTCTCGAACTATTGAAATAATGAATATGTAATTTTGATTAGATGCTTTCATTTCATGAAATATTTTAAAATGATCTCTGTAAGCTGACTGTATTTTTCATGTTTTACTAAATTTTTTGTTGAGTCCACATGATCTACTGACACCATTGCCTACAGTCAAGTAATGTTTTAAAGCCTCATTAAACCTTGAAACCATAACTGCAGTAGATATATTCATCATTAGAGGCTTTCATGACATATTTCAAAGTAATTACTGATTTTTATTAATTGGTTGTAATTTTCATTTTGGTAATAGTTTTATACAAAATTATTTATAAAATGGGGGGAGGGTTAAATGATCTTTGTGTAAGAAACTTGAAGGGGTACCTGTCATTTAAAATTTGATTATGATTATTTAACTGAAATGACACTTTTGTGTACCAAATTTGACTATATACTTTGTGTCCTAATAATACGAAAGTTGTGATGTGGTTGATTTTTTTGACTTTGTCGGCTGGGGTATTTTGTTGTTGTTCAGGACGTTTATTGGAATGAGACTTATATTAAATACTATATTCATAAATTAATATGAAAGAATACTGTATTCATGAAATAACATGAATTTGATAATTTTTATAAGTGAATTTCTATGGTGAGCTCAACAGCCGATATTTTTATGGTGGTGACATGCCCGTCTGCTGACCTGTAGCTGTGCAGGCCATGGATGTAAATTTTACGGTAGCATATTTATTTATTTATTTTTATTTATTTAGTATTTTTCTAGGTGCTTGTGTGCGGTTCGCACAGGTGCCAAATTGGTATGATTTATGTTAATAAAATTTCTGTTTACAATTGCTGGTGTATTATGTTAGAATTTAGCTTTATCATTTTATATTGCCATTACTGACCATCAACATATTGTTTTGCTTTTAATATTCTCATAGCAGTAATGCTCACGTAATTATCATGATCAATGTTTTATGACTGTTTGCCAAATAAGACATGATAAAATTCTCATATCTGTATGCAATTTGAAATTTTGTAATTATGTTTCATTGTCAAATTATTTCCAGTATTAAAAATTGTAACAACTTATTAAGAATTTATGGAATGTACACTTCAAACCAGAAGATTGCACTATTGATACTTATAGTATTCATTTTTATACTTTATTTCTGAAATTTGATGTTTACTCATTTTTTGAAATTTATGTATGAATTACACAAATGTTATGTGCACTCATTGTTAATATGTAAGATCATTCTTTTCATCCATTATGACTTCAGATGTTCCAACAAAATTTTGTCTACTTATCCAGACTAGCTATATAAAGCAACTCTGGTTTCTCATTATATAATTTCATGGTACTTTTACTAACTAATGGTACTCTTCAGGAACTATAGCTTATCTTCAGTAGTAAAATATTCTTTTGGTAACAGTTTGTTTTTTTATAAAAAAAAATTTTATGTTTGCTAACATAACTGTATATTTTATGATAAACAAGAAGATCACCGTCGAAGAAGACAACAGAGAAGAAGAAACTACAAATTTCCCCCTGTAAATTGGTTCTTGTCATGTGAAATAACTTCTATTGGACACAAGGGAGAATCTCCTACACTTCATTTCTTTATATTTGGACTAAATATTTTTGCGATTGTAACATATAAAATTGTTTATGTCAATAATTTGATAATTTTTTTAATATCACAGTGCAGATAAAGACTTTGTGTTGAATTTTTACTTTCCAGATAAACATGTAAAAATTTACTAATGGAGTAGAAGGAGTTGGCCACTAGAAACTCTTTTAGATTCCTCTTAAACTGATCTTTATTTGTAGCTAAATTTTTTATACTTGATGGTAAATTATTGAAAATGTGTGTTCCTGAGTAGTCGACCCCTTTTTTAACAAAAGTAAGTGCTTTTAAGTCCTTGTGTAGATCATTTTTATTCATAGTATTGTATGTATGAACTGAGCTGTTTGTTGGGAAAGGGATATATTATTTATGATAAATTTCATTAAGGAATAAATATACTGAGAGGCAGTAGTTAATATACCCAGTTCTTTGAAGAGGCTTCTACAGGACGTCCATCAATTTACTCCAGAAATAATACGTATTACACGTTTTTGGACTCTGAAGACTTTTGACTGACTTGAAGAGTTACCCCAAAATATTATACCATATGACATTAGGGAATGAAAGTAAGCAAAGTATGCAAGCTTTGTTATTTTTATGTCTCCTATGTCTGATAATACTCGTAATGAAAATACAGATTTGTTGAGTCGTTTCTGCAGTTCTGGGGTGTGCTCCTCCCAACTAAATTTATTATCAGGCTGTAAGCCCAGGAATTTAATACTGTCAACCTCTTCTATCTGCTCTTCTTCATACTTAATGCATATGCTGTCAGGAAATCTCTTACATGTTCTGAACTGCATGTAGTGAGTCTTTTCAAAGTTTAATGACAATTAGTTGGCTTTAAACAATTCATTAATGTTCATGAAAATATCATTAGCAGACCTTTCTATCACTATGCTTGAAGTACTGTTTATTGCAATACTTGTATCATCTGCAAACAAAACGAACCCTGCTCCTGGTAGTGTAACTGATGAGAGATCATTAATGTACACAAGAAAAAGCAATGGCCCTAAGATGGATCCCTGTGGGACACCACATATAATTTCTTCCTAAACCGATGATGACTGTTGGCTTAATTCACTAGTCACTTGCACTGACACCCTTTGTTTCCTGTTAGTGAGGTACGACTTGAACCATTTTGCAGCATTTCCCATGACCCCATACAATTCTAACTTACTTAAAAGGATGTTATGGTTCACACAATCAAATGCCTTTGACAAATCAAAGAAAATACCTGCTGCTTGCAATTTATTATCTAATGAATTAAGTACATTCTCACTGTAAGTGTAAATAGCCTTCTTGATATCAGAACCTTTCAGAAATCCAAACGGTGTTCTAGACAATATGCCATTTGTGGTTAAGTGGTTGAGAAGTTGCTTGTACATTACCTTTTCTGGAATGTTTGAGAATGCTAGCAAAAGTGAAATGGGTCTGTAGTTTGATGGTATCTCTGAAAACAGCCAGTGCCTTTTGCTAACATTCTCCACTAAGCTGACATGAACACAGCCCGAAATAAATTTGTGTAACTTTGTAAATAACGGATGTATACATATGTATATGTATAATGTTCTAAAGAAAGAGATTGAAATTATCTTGCCTGTAAAGACAAAAATATGTGATCAATGTGTCACGAAAACTTTCAAACTTAGTACCAACATCCGACTTAAACATGTATATTTATATGTTTGTTTTGTAAAAGTGCACATGCCATTCTGAGATTATCTACATTTATGAACATAGTGAACGTATGTACGATTGCATGTGTCAAACTGAAAAGACTATTACAGCAGTGCAACGCATGTACGAACGAACGTGAAAAACAGTGAACAGATGTGAATGGACGCCAATCAGCGACTTTCAGTATCCACTGTGTTTTCCTTCCACTTATATATATATAACTACAAGTGGTAAATAGAACACGTTATGAACGAACTAGTCATTGCCAGTGATAGAAACTATTGTGCTGTCAGTAATGGCTACTATGTCGAACAATGTACTGTGATGAACTAAAGGTAGCATGTGACCAGTATTAAAGTGAACGAGAAAACAAAAGTGTCGTGTGGTACGATAAACTTTTCAATCCAAACGACGAAAGGGACACTACTCCAGTGCCGCTCGTTTTCCCCAAAGACAATGTGGTACATAGACAATGTATTATAGACAACTGCATATGATTGAATTGAAAAACTATTTTGTGCCGCGCAAATAAAACCTCACGAATCGATAAATTGTCCTGTGAATAGACTATATGAAGTGATCTTGAACGTAATATGTAATAGTCACAGTGCTAAAGTGCACACCCTCACAACAGTATAATAAACTGCAGGGACGTTAAAACAAACGCTGAGCTGCCGCAAAAGTCTCAAAGTGTACTTACCGAGCTGCGGTGAATCTTGTAGAGAACTATAATCCAGTGTTTAGTGCACAAACGGAAAAACGGCAAGAAATCACAATTTACGATTTGCGGAAGTCGGAAAGCGGAGAGCAACCGCACAGTAATAATGTTTGAATATGAACTGACACCAACAGAGGGCGTGACCGACTACCACCCGGCCAAGATTGTTGAAGCAAACCACTACTGTGCGTTTCCAACTTATGAACCAAAGAAGTGAAATTCAGTGAACATATAATAATTATTCAAAAGAAAAATAAGACAAACAAGTAATAGTATCGTTTGAACTGTCTGCACTCGCAGGCCACACACACACACACACACACACACATATATTATATATAGAGATGTAATCAACAGACTGCTACCATCAAATTAAACATGTTAAAATGCATAGACTGTGCTACTGCACTTTACAAATATCCTGAAACTACAAGACTGTGCTACGGCACTTAAGAAATTATCATTATGATAAAAATATTTTGTTCATTTTTTTAACTTGTCAATCTTTAAAATAACTACTTCATGTGAATGAATAAATGAACATATTTCTGTAAACAAATGTACATAGTAGATAGATGATTTTTAAATGTCAAATTATGTAACGGTATGAGTTCATGTCAGAAAGATAGCCATACAGCTTGCATCACTCTTACCTGAAATACATCAAATGTAAATTCAAATGACCACACAAACATACACACACGAATAACATGCTAATGTGTCCTCATCTTTCACAAAGAAAACTAACGTCTATGCGAAAAACAGAATGTAATTTTGTGCATATAATTTTGTTTCCATGTTAACCACAATCGGAGGCGCAATGGCCAAAAGCTTGGTGTTTGGGACAGAGAGGTGCCCTGCTCCAATGCTGCTGACCATGACGTCACGCTTCTCCCACCCGCTGACGTCACACATCATCCAGCCAACCGTTGTCGTCACCGCCGTGCTCCCGTCTGACGTCATCGCTACCTGTCACGCCTTTCACACCTGTCCTCACCACCCTCTGCTACCTCACTGTCACGTCGCTACAATTCTTTATTTCATTAATATACTTGTATAGAAAATAACTTATTTGAATTGTATACGTGAAACTTAAACAAACAAATGTAAATAACAAACTAATGTAAATATTAAAACAAAAAAAGAAACAACAACAAGAAGAACAAAAGTAATAATAATAATACCCAAACTAGTATGTCTTTGTGAAGGTTGCATTTGCCCCACACAAAGCCAGAGGGGGCAAGTGTTATGATACACTCAATTTTTTTTTTATCTTTGATCAGCGATGCTTATCGTCTCCGGTTCCCTCTGACTCACAATGCAACTAATCTAATTTCCTTCATCATTTTTTACTTGAAAACAAGCGAGAAGACGGAACCATGATAGTCGTTTAAATCACTCTCTGGTCTGTATCTAATCGGTGTAGACGTCTTTCATACCAGTATCCACTAATGTAAGTATGATGCAAGTTGTTGCTGAAAATATATTATTTAAATTTAAAAGCATTCCCTCTCCTTGGTTTTCATTTAAATCAAACTCCTCCACGCCAAATATTTAATTTCTTAAGGTTTTCAGCTCCTTCACCTCCGTAATAGTTTAATGTTCAGACGCCATTACAATCACTTTGCATTGCCTACAAAATTTCAATCAATCAATCATCCTTATACAATACTTTGCTTGATTTGAGAACCTGCAGTCATTTCTTTTGTAATTTCATGAAGCTAGATGCTTTCTGTAAGTCTTATAATGTGCTGTTGCTTGTATAGTGCCCGACTTTAATATGCAACCCGCGGTTTATATGGTTTAATGTTCATTTTCTGCTGTAATTTAAGTAAATTATTTCAAATTCAGAAATTCGGTTATCAAAAAGATAATCACGGAATCTACTTTAACAATTATGGCATCACACAAAGCAAGGGCAACGTTATAAACAGTATAACTTTGTATGATTCCAGAAAATGTTGTGCTCCTTTTGACTTCTAAAAACTGATTATCATTTTGACGTTCTTGTTTTTAAAATCAAAATTTTTGCTGATTGTAAATAGCTACTCCCCTATTTTGTAATGACACAATGTCATACACATGTGATATCTGACATTGTGTGAGGGGGGGGGGTATTATAATGAATATACCCCATAAAATTCCGCTGGTTTGGATATATGAACTGTACGATATCAATTGCAACTAATCCTTTCCTGATGCATAACCATGAATCTATTCATAAAACATTATAAAGTTATACAAGACTGTTTAATAACATCAATGGCAAGGTATTTTATATTATTTCATTAGATTGTTTATGTTTGTAAAAATCATAGCATTAACATTATGCCATAATGTGGTTTTACTGCCGGCTCCGGTGGCCGAGGGGTCTGAGGCGCTCCAGTCACGGTCTGTGCAGCCACTACGGTTGGGGGTTCGAATCCCCCCCTCAGGCATGGATATTTGTGCCGTCCTTAGTCTTAGTTCATTCATAAGTAGTTTGTAAGTTTAGGGACTGATGGCCCTGTAGTCAAGTGCCACAAACTATACAAACGTTTGAACATTTTTTGGTTTTACTAATCATATTTCCAACTAACATTATCTGATGTTTTTTGCAATGTAATGATTTGTTTCCAATGCTAAATTTACTGTAAAATTGCATAATTACTTTAATTTAGCAATTATAAAAATATAAACAAACCTATCTATTGCTCTAGTTGTAAATTACTTATGATCTTAATTTCTGGTTTGTTTTGATACAAAATTACTATCCTTACTATTATCATAATTTTGTGTATATCTTCTGTACGAAAGATTCATTTATATTATATAAATAAAACTATTTTATATGTTATATTGTAACTTCCTTATTCTAGAATGTTCTCGAAAACATTGCATTCGATATATACGCGCAAAATTGATGCACACAGGCAGTCAACAGTTAGTTATTATGTCAGTCCAAGTTTTACTGTGGCATTCAGTCAGTCAACTACTTGTATTCAACATTCTGAAGATGCATATTTATTTTGTGTGTGTATCAATTATTTGATAATAAATAAGAAGACACATTTGTCGACAACATGTACACATTTTAAGATTCCGAAAGACTCTAAAATACCCACCATATTGATAAATATGTACAGACAGGCGAGCTATTAGAGCTTTTCAAACTACTGGATCTACCACTGAATGACCGAGACAAAAGGTGATGTATAACTTTTATTTGTGAAAACACCTTTAAAATGTGGTTCACACACTGAGTAACACCGTTTTAGACTGCAATCAAAATCAACTACAGCACTGCAAACTAAGTGATGCTGCCATAGATATACCATTACATATTTCTACACTGCACAATGCAGAACAGCAGCTATGCTGCCGCCACCACCACCAACACGACAACCACCACCACCAACACCAACACCAACGCAGCCTGCAGCGAGGGTGAAAATTCCCGCAGACTCGTGCAAATGGAGGTGAATGTCAGCCACCCTGCGGCACCCATCCCTTCGACATTGCAGGCCTTCACTCCCATGGACATTTATGCAGTCATCAGTGGTTTAATGCTATCTCCTACTGCAGCACCCTCACTCATTCACCTTGTACCCCAGAGGCACCCTGAACCTAGTTTTTCCGGCACTTGCAACACACAACATTGTGGCACAGGCTTGTCTCCACCATCACAGTTACAATTCTGTATTGGAAGCTTCCTTCTGTGCACCGTACCAAGTAACTTACACCACTGACAGCTTACAAGGGTGCTATGAAGACCATGTGAGCACCTATCCAATAAGTATCAAGAGTCCCCAATATGTGTCACAATTCTAAGGAGTTTATAAAAAATAATGTTTGACTTATCTGCCCATTTGTGCTCATCAATTGAATGTATATACATCTTGCCTAATATCTACATGGTTGTACTTGCAATTGTATCTTTTGGAGTTATAAAATTGTAGTGGTCAAAATGTTTCAAATGTTTGTAATTCCATCGGACCAAACTGCGTAGTCATCAGTCCATAGCTTAAAAACTACTTAAACCTAGGTAAACTAACCTAAGGACAACACACACACCCATGCCCCAAGGAGGACTCGAACCTCCACGGCGAGCAACCACGTGCTCCACAGCGATGTAGTGGTCACTGAAGAGCCTTATCTGTACAGTATTTGCGGCTCATAAGTCATTATCATCATCTTCATCATCATCATCAGAGATGAGTCCCTATTCAATGCTAACATTGATGCCTCATCTGATGTTAAGCCTGTTACATGAAAATCATTCTTGACTGAAACCAAGTACTTTCTACTTGGTCTACCTCAACTCCTCTTACTCTCTGCTGCCAAACCCATGAGTCTCTTGCGTAACCTTGCTTCACCCATGCATGCGACATGAACCCACCGTCTCAGCCTGTTTGCTCTTAACTACTTCATCTGTGGTGTTCACTCCCAGTTTTTCTTTGATTTCCTCACTATGGACACTTTCCTGACATTGATCCCATCTATTAGTACCTGCAATCATCCTTGCTACTTTCATATCTGCAACCTCGACCTTATTAATAAGGTAACCTGTATCCACCCAGATTTCATTCCAAAAGAACAAAGATGGTCAAAATTAATAATGTAGTTAAGGACAGTTTACAACTCACTGCAAAGACATGGCGACGAGCTGCGACAGGCACAAACAAAAAACACACACATATAACACTTTCAGCTATTGGCCATGGCCTTCTTCAGAAAAACATAACTATCACGCAATAACACAGGCACACAACATAGTCACACCTCAAATCACGCTCTGTGGTGTGTAAATCGGGGAGGGGAGGAGAGAGGGAATAGGAAGGTTATGTCATGTTGCTGGGGATGGGTACAGCACGGCCTAGATGGGAATAACGAGATGCAGCTTAGGAATGGAATGGAAAGGCAGGTGAGGGAAGAAAAATAAAATAAGAAAATAAAATAAACAAAATAAATGTAGATTTGGGAAGTTATTCAAGGTTGAGGCCTGGATGATTTCGGGACCGGAAAATGTATTGTAGGGATAACTCCCATCTGTGCAGTTCAGAAAATCTGATGGTGGATGGGAGGATCCAGATGGCCCGGGTTGTGAAGCAGCCACTGAAATGCAGCATGTGCTCTGTTGCATGCTGTGCCACAGAGTGGTCTACCTGTTTTGGCCACAGTTTGGCGGTGGCCATTCATCCTGATGGACAGCTGGTTAATGGTCATGCCAATATATGAAGCTGAACAGTGATTGCAGCACAGTTGGTAAATTACATGGCTGCTTTCACAGGTGGCCTGGCCTCTGATAGGGTGGGATAAGCCTGCGACAGGACTGGATAGCAAGTGCTGGGTGGGTGGATTGGACAGGTCTTGCAGTAGGGTCTTCCACAAGGATATGATCCCTGTGGTAGTGGGCTGGGTTTTGGGGTGGCATAAGGATGAACTAGGATGTTGTGGAGGTTTGGAGGGCGATGGGACACCACTTTAGGAGGGGTGGGAAGGATCTTGGGCACGTAGATAGAAAATCAAATCTTGGTGAAGGATGCAATTTAGTTGTTCGAGTCCAGGGTAGTACTGAGTAACAAGGGGAACGCTCTTTTGTGGATAGTTACTGGTGTTGGGGGGATTCGGGATGTGTGAGGATATGACACAGGAGATCTGTTTTCAGACTACGTCTGTGGGGTAGTTTCTGTCTGTGAAGGCCTTTGTGAGACCCTCAGCATATTCAGAAAGGGAGTTCTTGTCAGTGAAGAAGTGCCGTCCACAGGTGGCCAGGCTGTAAGGGAGGGATTTTTGTATGTGTAAGGGATGGCAACTGTCAAAGTTTAGGTACTGTTGATGGTTGATAGGTTTAATATGGATAGAAATGTGGATGGAGCCATCAGTTTGGTGGAGGTTGACATCCAGGAATGTGACATGATAGGTTGAGGAAGACCAGGTGAAGTCGATGAGGGAGAAGGAATTGAGGTTCTGAAGAAAGGAGGATAGGCTGTCCTGATCCTGAGTCCAGATCATGAAAATATCATCAATATATAAAGATGGTCAAAAGATAGACTGGTGTACTGTTAACTAGAGATGGGCAATCCGTTCCTGAACTGATTCAAAGAGCCAGATACTTCTAAAGAGTGAGTGATGGATGAATCCAAGAAAAAGAGTGGTAGTTCATCCGATCCGAAAAGTATCTCTGGTGACAGCAATGAGCTGCATAAGAACACCTTGCCACATGCTTCACAAGTATCCTAATTCCGTTGACACATGCTTCAGAAGTTTCCTAAGCTAGAAAATAAATATGGTATAGACCATGTGCATGTATAAAACTGCAAAAAATGAGAGCCTAACACGTGCAGCGTCTCTGCACTGCAAGTCTAGCACCAGTCAGTCGTGCAAGCAGCATGGTTCAGTGAGTGCGCAGTTCCTGAATCCCGCCGGCTCACTGCTCCACACAACTACTGCAATCGAGGCGATCCGACCGCCAACTGAGTCAGTGAGTTAGCTGGTTCACCGGTTCACCTCTCCCCACCACTCTCCCAACTCCTCTCACTTGCCGAGCCTCCCATGTGGCGTGTTGCTCATGGTTCTCCCCACTCCTCTGGTGAACCGCATGGTGCAGAACAAAGCGACTCCGTGCATCATTGTGTTCTCTCAACTCCTGTGTTCCTTTGAAACTTGCAGCTCGCTGACTGATACGGTCATCTGAAGCAACAGAAACCGTCATATTGACAAATTTTCTATTCCGAATAGTTTTCGAGACGAAACGTATTTATTTAATGTTACTTTTATACGATTTTTCTTAATATCAGGGAAAACGTAGTCTGTAGCGAAATTGTGTTACTGTACAAAATCAAACTATATAAATTTTCCACGAAAAAGATCCTACTCACTTTTTCTCTAAGACTTTTAGTTTGCATGAAGAGCATAACAGTGACAAAGTCTTGTGCAATGTGCATTCTCTGTTGCTTAGATAGGTTTTGTAAGCTCATATCATGCTGTTTCCTGACTTGATTGACAAGTGTCCTGTATCAAATTATGTGTCTTCTCTTCATCTACACCATTTTGGCACGTAGAAAACAATGACTATATACCGAATAACAAAGAAAATAACAATGTGCATTAATGTTTTCTATTTCAGAAACCATTCAGTTTAGGGAATATGTCCATTTGAAATTTTTGCTGCTGGCAAAATCTTTGACAGTAACAATGAACTCACTTCGCAAAAGAGAGAGAGAGAGAGAACACTAGGATGTCAAACGAGATGCATGTAAAATTACGGTTCTGAGTAAAATATTTAGATATAATATTTCATTATGAATTTAGTGTGTTTGAAACAGTGGGATGTGTGTGTCTGCAATTAAAGCACTTGAAAAATAATTTGCGTTGCTCTGTATAGAGAATATATAAAACTTTGCACAAATAACAGGTGAAAGGGTTGTAGTTACAGAAACTAAAATATGAGATGGAATGGAAATCGTACCAGCGATCGCAAAACTTACAATTTAGGAGCCCAGAACGCTACCACTGTACTACGCCTACTCTTAACAGAATCACCGCAGATTTAAACGATTTACATAATGATTTGTCAGTAGACTCTCTTCGTACTTAATCAGTTGTTGATGGTTTGTACTCACAAAAGAAAAACTCATCGATGGCATATCTGTACTCGTCATCGTATTTTCGAAGAATTTGGCTGGAGATCTTCACACTTTTTTTCATATTTGAAATTATTAATAAAATAGTCTACGAACATTCCTCACTTTGTAAGTTTAATGCACAGCGCTCTTTTTATACGTTATTTCCTAAAGTAAATAAAACTTTATTGCCTTACTCTGGAACTATCAGTATTGTACTGTTTATGGGTGCCAGACTTTAGAAACAGGTGATCGGTTGTATAAAAATAAATAAATAAAATGCGGCCATCTTGTAGTGATAATCTGTCGCGCTCACATAGCACTCCCAGCCGTGGCGCCGAATGTCGCTGCTTATAGCTGCAGTGTTGCGTCGCTAAATGTCACGCACTGTCGCTCACTTTTGTCGCTCATTAACATCATGTACCACATTGTCAACACAAATATTTTTAAGCCGTTCTTCATTAACATCATTTACCACATTTTCATTTTTAAAACACATTCTACTGACAGTTTCATAGCCATTTTTCACACATTTCTTACTTTTAACATTGTGATGACTAACGTAATCAATTACAGCAACCTTTTCCCTACTTGTAACCTTTTCATATTCAGTCTCATTACTTTTACAGAATAGATCATGTTCATTGTTAATATCATCAACAGTTTCCCCATATGTAGCATTATCGTTTTCAATAGATAACTTTCTACACAAATCACTAGATACCTTACTTATATCAACATGAACATTATCCTTTACCTCAACAACACAAGTGTCACAATCAGGTAAAATGTTATTACTTTCAGTATCAAAAATGTCATCACTATCAGGTATATTATCATTGCATTTAGTAACACAAACATTATTTGTCAGATTCAGGTACAAAATTCTTGTCACAATTAGATACAGGCCTACATTCATTTTCCAGTTTACCAAAATCAATTCTAGGTCATATACATTTTTCAAGTAGTTTAGCACAAGTGTTTTCAAGTACAATATTACAGGTACCTTTCCCTATCACCTTAACATCCTTTTGGGAATCACACTTCGTAAAACCATTATTTTGAGCATTACTTACAGTTTTCAAGTCATAACATCTGATCAAGAAATTCAGTTGAAGGTTTGTTTAAATAACTGAAGCATTCGATACAATAGTTGGTCGTAGTATTGTAACCTATATAATGTATAAGCATCTTATGGCACTTCTGTCAAGTCTCATTATTATCTGTGTTACTAGTGTTTTCTAATAAACTAAATTAATTAATTATTGAAGCTTAATGTCGAACAATAACAGAAACATATATTAACACTGCACTAATTGTTGTTTACTTACGATCTTTTCTATTGTTTATTTTGATGTAAAAAAAACTTATTATTACATCTGTCGTACTTTTATGTATCTTTGCGTAAAGCAGGAGTCATTAATGTTTATTGAGGAAATTGTTAAATATTGAAATGTTGTACTTCCGTGTTCTGGAAGGTTCTAGAGATATTATCAGATATTAATACGCACGAATTGGCGTGAACTCAGTCAGTATGAGGTAGGTGTCAGTCTGTAGTAGTCTGGAGTATTATGGCAGTCTTAGTGGAGTAACATCTTAGTTAGTATGGAAGGTGTTGTGAAATGCTTTATCAGGAATGGATGAATAAACATACTTAAAAAACGAATTAAAGTGTCACAAATGTAGTTTCCTGAAAATCCAAGAACCCGACGTCATAACATAATTTTGTAATGTGTTAATGGCAGGCGAGCAACGAGATCTACGAGCATTCTACCACTGAACATATATAATAGGTGATGTATAAAAAAATGTGGCTTTAATCCATGTCCAGTAAAGTAGAATGCGTCATATATGGTGCATTCGGCGCGGGAAACACTGTCGATTTTTGGAAATCTACAAATTTGACGTGTTTCAGAAGAAACGATATATGTTCAAACGTTTTATGGATGAAGTATTAGTAGATTTCAGAACGAAATGAAGATCTATCTATAATAATTGGTTAAAAAGGACGCTGCAGCAAGACAAGAGTGTGGTATGTACAAACTTGAAATGGACTGGACGCCGAAGAAAGTTATTAAAAAGACAGTGTGTACAATTCATTAAACATGGAGAAACAAAATATTAAAGCGTCTAATATTGAAGGGGATTTTGCTTCGGACATGCTACAATCAGTACTGAACGAACTGGGAAATAAATTATTGAAAACGTTAACAGAACAACAAAATCTAATTAAAGACGAACTAAAAATTTCGTGTGAAAATGCTGAGTTAGGCATAATAACTGAGAGTTATGTAAAGACTTGTTTTCATGAAACAGAATCAGCAGATCAGACATTAGAAAAAGTGCAGACTTTGTTAAAGAAATTAATAGGGAAAAGGTTAACAATGATATTGTAACAAATGTCATACATAATTTTGATTCGTGGCCTAAAATTCCTGTAAAGCTGTTTCCAGAACACGATGTACACCCTGTAGATTTCATTTTAAGCTGTGAAAATAGTTTTATTGAAGTGGTGTGTGAAGTAGATAAAGTTAAATATGTAAATTATCATCTAAAAGGTGAGGCATTAAGCTGGGCTAATACAAACAGAAAGCTTTGGAAAAATTTTGAAGAATTTAAAGAAAGTTTTTAAAATAAGTTTTGGTCAGAAAGTGACCAACACAGGGTTAAAAGTAAATTTTTGTTTGGACCAGCATACAATGGAAGACCTGGAGGACTGTTTGATTTTTGTAAAAATGAATTACAGAAACTAATACACTTGAAGTATCCCTTAGATGTTAGGACAAAAATTAATGTGTCAAAAATAGGCTACCAAACTATTTGCAAAGGCAATTAATACATGCACCTGATAATGATATTGACAAATTTTTGAATTTTATGTACAAAATTGACAATCTTGTTCAAAGCCAAAGGTTTAATTACAGGAATAGATGGAAAAGAAACAAACACAATAAAAATGGTAATACACATTTTAATGAGAATAGGAACTACAAAAATGCTAATACACAAATAAAACCTAAATGTAATGATGTATTTGTATCTGACTGTGACAATGGTAACTTTGTACATGACACTGACACCCATAATATTTTACTTGAGTGTGACACTGGAATTGTAAGAGATAATGTTCATGTTGACACAAGTGAGATATCTAATGTTTTTTGTAAAATGTTATCTAATGAAAATGATGGTAAAACTGTTATTTCTGATTTTGGAAGTAGTAGCTCTGATGATGATGATAAGAATTATAAGGATTCTGTTGAGTTGAGTAAAGAACAATGTATGAACAATGAAAATGTTGATGTTTATTATTATTATGATGATGGTGATATTTTGCTTTGTAAAGAGAATACTTTATATGACATTGTTGATGTTTATGATGATGATGAGAATATTATGCTTGGTAATGAGAATACTTTATATGAATATAGGGAATTTGTGGAAAATGGTAATGAAACTGATAGTGTATTGTATGTTGAGGATGTAAAAGTTGAAAATAGTAATCTTAATGCTAATGATGAAGGTTTCAAAAATATTTGTGATGAAAATATTAAAGCGAGGAAACATATTGTTCAAATTAGGTTGTGTCTTAAAAGTAATCCTGAAAATGCAAACTTAAATGGTATTGACTGTAACTTATCTGATTTGACTTGTGAAAAAGAAACATTAAGGCAAAAGTTTAAAATTCACATATACTTTATATGGAAAAAGCTAGAATTGAGCTGGGAAAAATTGTACCCACAGTGGTGGAAACACCGTAAAATAAAAACGAATAGGCAATGATAGTATGGGATCTCTCATAACTAAAACACAATCCCAAGCAAGTTCAGGCATTATAATTGATTTTATTTGCTTTAAACATGACTGTACAGTAATTTTTGACCTTAATTAATAAACTTTTAGTAAACTGTTTGATATCTGTTGAATCTTTTGAAGTTTTCGTAAATGTTAATGTGTAAGTTTAAAATGTTCACTGATGGTAGTTCTGTGTATGTTGTAAAACAATGTTCTATGCAATCACCATAAATGTTTTTAAAACTTACCTTGTTTAAGAAACATAATGAGGTATATTGTCATGAAACTGACTGTAGTGTCATTTAGTATGCTAGGTTCTTTTTTTATGTTTTTCTATGCATTCTGCTTCTTGGTAAATCTGTCTTGCTACATACTATGCATCCAGATATGCTTTCACATTATTTATGAAAACTGTAAGAATGATAATTGCTTAAACAGATGGTTTCTGTGATGGTAATATTGTTTCAGAAGTACTTCGTGCAAAATAGTTTGAGAATGTTGATGACATAATCAAATTTAACTATCTGCAATGAAAACGTTTGGATATGATAGTATTTTCTGGTCACACATAGTCTTGTTTAAATATATGAAAATGTTCTGATAGTATTTGCCATTGTGATAAAAATCTTGTAACAGCCTTTAGTAGGCACTTTCATTGTAAGGAAATCGTTGGCTTGATTTAACAGAGGACTGTACCTTTCATATTAATCTAAAATTGTTGCTTAACCCACATAATATACAGATGCCATAAGCTATAGTTGTGAAATGTTTACTATTTAAATTTATAGTGAAAGTTTTTGATGTGATGCTTTTCCTTTACAAAGTACACTGTTAAGATGTTCTAAAAATCTTTGGGCACATTTAAAATTAACGGTCTGTAATATTTTTCTTCTGGTAAAATGGTATTGTCATGGCACACAGTCTGTTGTTTGATTAATCTGAAATGTTTGTATGTTACATGCTACTGTTACTAATGTTTCATTTTTACTAAATCTTGAGATCTTGAATTGGATACTTTCATTTCACGAGATTTCTTAAATTGGTTTTTTGTAAGCAAGCTGTATGTTTATGCTTTACTAAATATGTTACAAATCGGTTTTTCTAAGTAGGATGTATCTTTCATACTTCACTAAATATGACATACACCATGATCGTGAAATTTTTTTGAATTGTAAGAGCAACAGATATTTTTACTATTAGATGTTTTCATGACATTTTTCAAATTAATTGCTGAATTTTGTGTATTAGTTGTATTTTCAAACTGAGAACAGTCTTGTACAAAATTATTTATAAAGTGGGGGCTTAAACGATCTTTATGTAAGAAACTTGAAGGGCTACCTGTAATTTAAAAATTTATGATTATTTAACTGAACTGACAAATTGTATATGAACTTTGACTACAACTTTTGTATACCAAACTTGACTATGTATTTTGTACTCTGATTATATGGAAAGTTCTGATGTGGTTAAGTTTGACTTTGATGGCTGGGGTCTTTTGTTGTCATTCATGAAGGTTTTTGAGACAAGACTTGTCTTGTATACTACATTCATAAAATAATATGAAAGAATTATGCATTCATGAGAAAATGAATTTAATAATTTTTATAAGTGAGTTTCTGTGGTAAACTCGACAGTCGTGTATTTGATGGCGTTGTGCCCATCTGCTGTCCTGTAGCTGTACAGGCTGTGGATGTAAAATTTACAGCAGCATATTTTGTACAAATTTTTAGGTTCTTGTATGCGGTTCGTACAAATGCCAAACTGGTAGGATTATTGTTCATAAAATCTTATGGTCACATTTGTTGATGTATTATGTCATAAATTAGCTTTACAGTTTTATATTGTCATTAAGACACATTACTGATTATTTTGCTTTTAATATTCACATAGTACTAATCGTCACATAATTATTAGGATCAATGTTTTGTGTTATGGTAAAGTTCTTATATTTGTATCCTCTTTGAAACTTGGTAACTATTTTGCATTGCCAAAATTTATTTTCAGCATTAAAAATTGTAATAACGTCTTATGAATTCACTCAAGGTACACTTGCATCCAAAAGATTGTTCTAGTAATCATTTTTTATACTGTCTTGGTGGCATTTGATGCTTTCTTATTTTCTGAAATTTATGTACTGTTTGCACAAATGTTGTATACCTATTAACATGCAACTTCATGAAGTTTATCCAGTATGACTTCAGTCTGTATTCGCGCTATGTAAATTTGGTTCAACAAAACTTTGTCTGCTTGTTCATGCTTGTTCTATAAACAGTTTGTTCTTCTGTATCTAATGTAATGGCAGTTAATGTAAATAATTGTGCATTTCAGTAATCATAACATCATCATTAGTAAAATATTATTTTGGTAACAGTTTTTGATAAAATCAGACATTTTATATTACTATAGCATGATTTAATATTGAATTTGAGTAATATAGTATAAATTTTGTATGATAAAAATTGATCATAATTTTGTCTTGTGTGATATAAATTAAAAATCTTTGCTGATTGTAAATACTCCCCAATTCGGTTGTCACACAATGTCATCCACATGTGATGTCTGACATTGTGTGAGGGGGGTATTGTAATATATTTAGCCAGGAGGGTCCCATTTGTTTAAATAACTGAAGCATTCGACACCATAGTTGGTCATAGTATTATAACCTAATATTCCAGATTTATAATGTATAAGCATCTTATGGCACTTCTGTCTAGTCTCATTATTATCTGCATTACTAGGGTTTTCTAACAAACTAAATTAATTAATTATTGAAGCTTAATGTCGAACAATAATGGAAACATATATTAACACTGCACTAATTGTTGTTTACTTATAATCTTTTCTATTGTTTATTTTGATGTACAAAAAACTTATTATTACATCTGTAGTACTTTTATGTATCTTTGTGTAAAGCAGGAGTCATTAATGTTTATTGAGCAAATTGTTAAATATTTAAATGTTGTACTTCCGTGTTCTGGAAGGTTCTAGAAATATTATCAGATATTAATACGCGCGAATTGGCGTGAACTCATTCAGTATGAGGTAGGAGTCAGTCTGTAGTAGTCTGGAGTATTATGGCAGTCTTAGTGGAGTAACATCTTAGTTAGTATGGAAGTGTGTTATGAAATGCTTTATCAGGAATTGATGAATAAATATACTTAAAAAACAAATGAAAGTGTCACAAATGTAGTTTCCTGAAAATCCAAGAACCCGACGTCATAACATAATTTTGTAATGTGTTAATGGCAGGCGAGCAACGAGATCTACGAGCATTCTACCACTGAACATATATAACAGGTGATGTATAGAAAAATGTGGCTTTAATGTATGTGCAGTAAAAAGGAAATGTGCCACAAGTGGTAGATCCAGTAGTTTGAATAGCTCTAATAGCTCGCCTGCCTGTACATAATTATCAATACAGTGGGTATTTTAGAGTCCTTCGGAATCTTAAAATGTGTACATGTTATTGATAAATGTTTCTTCTTATTTATTATCAAATAATTGATACATACACAAAATAAATATGCATCTTCAGAATGTTGAATACAAACAGTTGACTGACTGAATGCCACAGTAAAACTTGGACTGACATAATAACTAAATGTTGACTGCCTATGTGCATCAATTTTGCGCGTATATATCGAATGCAATGTTTTCGAGAACATTCTAGAATAAGGAAGTTACAATATAACATATCTTCGTGCAGAAGATATACACAATTGAGTATTGTCATCCAGACAAAACTTCATTGTGAAGTTAAAAGTAAGAACAGAACATTGTGAATGAAGTGAATGCAATAGGGTCTGATGGAATCTCCCATAAAGTTTTTGTGCTGGTAAAATTTTAGGAGTAGGTAAAGTGTGATGTGAGCTGTAAGCAGTGCATTTCTTTTTGTGAATGTGAACATCTCAGTTTTGATATTTGTGTCTTAAATGTGCAAATTAAATGTTCAGGTTTGCTGTTTGATTGTGGAAAGAAAGGTGCTGTCCTGGCCTGTTGAATTTGTTACTTTTTCACAATAGAGCAAATTCATTAGAAGAAAATGGCGGTCCATTGTCAGACACAATTGTTTGTGGCAAGCCTTCTAGTGAAAATACTGATACAGATGCTTTGATTGTGCTGGTGGCATTCATGGAATACACTGGAATCACAAAAGGATATTTGCTATAGGAATCTACAATAATCAATTAACCTGTCTGACAAAATGGCCCAGCAAAGTCAATATGTAACTGTTGCCATTGTGTATCACATTGTTGCCATGATAAGAATTCTTGATGTGGCATGGCCAGATTGTCTGTGCATATGCAGCAGTGTGTAGTGAGGTATTCTATCTGTTTGTCTAATCCAAACCACGAGCAATGCTGATGTGCAAGTTGTTTCATTTATACTATTCCCCAGTGACATCTATGTAGAAGATTTAACACTTTGTGTCACAATTATGTGTTTGTTTGTTAAGTGTGTGAAATGATATCACATTGTTGAGGAGATGTAAATTGTTCCCATACATGAAATATTGACACACTATAGGATCAGAAAGACATTGTTGACAGTGTGGCCAACCATTGAGAATGTAAGGTTTCATTAATTTCAAAGATTTGTCCTGGTCTCAGATTGGGCGACGCACTGTGAATCATTAGGAAACGAATCCAGTGCTTGCAAATATGAATAATCAGTAAGCAGGCAAGAATGTTCTGTTACATTGAACGATTCATCAGAGTTGATAATTAAGTGAAAAAGTGTATCGACCTTTCCATGTTGTGCAGTTGGGTGATACAGAATTTCATAATGATAGTTTGAGAGAAGAAACAACCAACATTGTAGCTTTTGCACTGTGCAGCTGGAATTGGCTTTGACAGATGACATAGTGCAGTCAGAGGCTTGTGATTTTTAACTAGTAAAACTTTTCTGCCGTATAGATAGTGATGAATGTTTATTTCACCATTTATAGTTGCTAGTGCTTCTTTTTCCAGCTGACTAAGTACATCCATTCATAACATTTTTATTTTATAATTATGTATGCAAACAAAGCGCACATAATGATTACCTGTTGCGTCACATGTAAACAGTGTGTAGTCTCGGACGTTTTCCACACCTTCCAACATGGAGAAGGAAGGAGACACAGGATAGCCTTGGTTAGCCTATGCTGAAGTGTTCCAATTTTTGAAATGATTCAAAGCAGTCTAAGCTCCACACCATACTTAGCAAAACGTATAGGTTAGCTTTTTGCTCACTGTTGGCATTAAAGTGCGTTTACAGTGAATTTGAAACCAGTTCTACATAATTGATTGCTGCTAGTTCTGGACTACATTATCGATTTTCATGACATCCTGGCAACATGGCTACGTTCCATGGCTGTGTCATCGCGTGCTAGTAGTAAATGCACCAATGCAGCAGTAGTGTTCGGTTTTGCTCTGTGTGTCTATAGAGTTACAGTCAATCAGGGGAATTTTGTACCAGTCATGGTGTCTTTGTACCACTTAATATTTGGATTTCAAATGGCTCATGTTGCACCTATTGGGAATATTGACATAAATTTTCCAACAGCACATGTGGTGCAGTGGTTAGCATCACAGATCGCTGTGCTTGTGGTCCCCAGTTCAAATCCTTCTATGGGTAGAAGAAAATTTTTTCTTTGTATTTACTATTTCTACAATTTTCTTATGTTTGATGTATTTGTAAGTTCCAGAAAATTCATTGTATGTTTAAATAGTGGAGCATTCTGAGCAAGAGTCAGTCTGTACTGAGTGTTAGCAATAAACATCTTCTAAGTGTAAAGTGTTGTGCTCTATAACCAACAAGCCTTCGAATTCCGGACCACCTGCAGTTTTCAATGTGACACTTTCTGGGGGAGACGCCAGGTAACCTGCAATACATGTGCATCATCGTTGCATCGATTGGGCAGCGTAAGAGTTGTCCCCTACATGGACAAGAACTAGAATACAACGGGTATACTGATTACCTCCGTCCAAAGGTCTGTGTCATCAAATGAAGCATGGATGGCAAAATTGTGGTAAGCCAGTTGCACATCAGACACCCATCAGTGTTCTCTGGAGACACAGGACAGGACCCAAATAAATGGCTGAAAGGATTCGACCGAGTCGCCAAGTATAATAGGGGGGATCACGTTATGTGCTTGGCAAATGTATATTTCTACCTGGACGGGATGGCCCAGAGTGGTTTCAAAATAATGAGGACAAGCTCAATAGCTGGGTAAAATTCCAGACAGAACTTAAGAAGTTGTTTAGAGACGACCAGCAGAAAGTCTGTTTGTCAGAAGAGCAATTGAAGAACAGGACCCAGCGACATGGTGAGTCAACACAGTCGTATGTGCAGAGTGTTTTGGCCCTACGTCATGTAGTTAACCCGGATTTGGGAGAGGTCGATAAAGTTTCACACTTGATGAAGGGCATTGCCGAAGACATGTATCACACAATTCTGTTAAAAGATGTTTTGATGACACAAGAATTTATCAAATGGTGCCAGAAAATTGAAGAGATGCAACAGAGGAGGACTAGACGAAAGAAGTACGACGGACTCCCGAATGTTGTCCCTTTGGCCATTGTGGAAGACCAGCATGACGTTGCTTCTCTCATACGACAAATTGTGAGAGACGAATTACAACAGTTTATGGCAGCTGGGACTGTTGGACCAAACTAGCACCAAATTATGGCCATGGATGCCATTCTTGTATGTCATGAGGTAGCCGACGCTGCTGAGGAAGAGGTATTTGAAACATTAGCGCCTAACAGTCCCATCGGTCGCACCCAATGTGAAGAATGGCCTCGCCCTACTATGACTTCTGCCGCAGCTGCCCGACCACAACCAAATCCACCGGCAACTGTGAAGCCTTGCAGAAGGACAGATATCTGGAGGACAGAAGACTACACAATATTGTGTTTTCACTGCAGCCTTCCTGGACATGTCATACGATACTGTAGGGAAAGAAGACGAGTATTTGACAATGCCACAAATCACCAACCATTGGAGGAGTCCTTTCAGAGGCAGTCAACTACAGATCATTACTATCGACCTATGGGACGAAGCCCATCACCGTATCCTGGACGTGCGCAGTCTCCAACACACCGCCGCCATTCACTGTCACCTTTCAGAGATACCAGCCGCTCGCCAAGCCGTCATGTTCAGGAAAACTAGGTGAGGCAACCATCTACGGAGGTGAGGCCGCTGCAAATGAATATCCTCCATGGACGACAGTCGCTAAGATGTCAGGAAATCTCATTGAAGTCATCATTAATGGCCAACCTGACCAGGCACTAGTCGATTCTGGAGCTTCCTACTCTGTATTGTCAAATAACTACCACTACAAACTAAAGAAGATAATGTTCTGTGATACAAGATCAACTGTGCTGATGGTCGCAAATGGAAAATACGTCCGGCCGGCAGGAACATGTGTCACAAGAATAACTATCAACAACAGGATGCAGACTTTTGAATTTGTGGTTTTAACAGAATGTAGCCGTAACACCATCCTCGTACGGGACTTCCTTCAGGCATTCCAGGCTGTCACTGACTGTGGAAGATCTGAGCTACAAATTGAGAAAGCTGTTCTGACGAGTACATTTAACATGGACTTCCCTGGGAGGTTGTTTGCTGTCGAGAATGTTGAGATCCCTCCGTTAACAATGAGAAGAGATCCAGTCAACAGCCAAGATGACCAGTTGGACGGTGAAGTGCTTGTTGATCACGAAAAGCTAATCAGTAAAAAGAAATATACATACTAGTGGCTATCATAAGCATTACAGATGGTTGAGGAGCACTTTGGATCACTAATTTTCATGAGCAGTTGCAACTCATTCCTAAAGGAATGTGCATTGGAACAGCCGAACCAGTTCAGGATGGTGAGCTCAATGTCATCGACGAAGTCTCTTGCTCTACTGCTACTGCCAACAACGCACTAGAGGAAACTACTATGGCATTGCATAGACGGCCCAGCCTGATGCAGGAACAATGTCAGAAGGTGTTAACCATACTACAACAATTTTCAGGTGTATTTCAGGTCAGGCAGAACAAGAGCCAGATGAAACGATACCTTATAAAACACCGTATCAATACTGGGATCATCCATCGAGTAGCCAGAGTTTGTACAGAATGTTGCCAGCTGAAAGATAGATAATTCGGGAAGAAGTGGAGAAGATGTTGCACAATGACATTATTCAACCTTCAGAGAGTGCCTGGTTGTCTCTGGTGGTCCTCGTGAAGAAGAAGGATGGCATGTGGTTTTTCTGTGTCGACTATCAGTGGCTGAACAAAATCACAAAGAAAGGTGTTTACCCAATGCCGTGCATTGCCGACATGTTAGACTGTTTGAAAGGAGCTACATACTTTTGAGCAAATCCAAACGAGAGTGCATCTTTATAAACGCGTTTTCTTGTGACCTTTAATGTAGAATACATCCTGCATTCTGCTAATTTTAGCCAGCACACCAACGTGCGACCAATCTCCCTGGCTGTTTACTGTAAATGCAAATATTTTATAAGTCCCAGTCTTAGCTAGATTATTCAGCACTCTATGTTTAAAACCATATGTAAACCTCGCTTGTACCTTTGCTATATCAGTTTGTATTCATCCTTTATGACAGTTGCTTTAGCCATATATTCAAGTTTCCGTTTCTTGGCTTCGATATCCACCAGTTTCAATTTTCTTTTTCGTGTACATTAGGCATTAACTACACGTAGCGGTGTAATTTCTTTCATGGGGAATGGTTTGAGTCTGCACAATATATTTACTCTTTTTCGCTGGGCTTACGGGATGACGCTTTTTGTAGATATCAGACCTAATTCGGCGATATCTGTATCTTGAGAATTATGTTCTGGATGGGGAGAAATATGCTTCTCCTATACCGCAGAGCGAAGAAACCTAGGACGATTATACATCGCAAAGAAGATCTACAACAGCTTACAACTCTACCCCTTTTAGGACAAAGTGACCAACAGATCGACAGTTGTCTGTCTACACACTTTGTAAAATTGGTAATATGATTACCCATAACTTTGTTGACACCAGGGTTCGTGACTTGAGATACAGATTCATTATATATTTTTAATCGGCAATTCGATGTTAACCACTGTCTCCTTCCATATGAAAGTGGTGGTTGTATATGAGATAGTCGCACATTTCCACTTTGTGTGATATCCAAATCCAGCAGATAGAAGTCATCACGATATCAGCAGTGCAGAGGAAAATCATCTACTCCAGGTGTCTTGTACTGAAACAATTCCCCAGATACCGTACTGAACATTACAACTGCAACAGCAAACAACTCCGCCATGACTCCACGTGTCGTAGTGAAAAACTTGTCGAATTTACTATACAGGTAAAACTTAAAATAACTGTCCATTTCCTTCTTTACCATTACAGACTGGCTCCTGACAGTCCACTATTACAGATTTTACCTACCATAATGTCGTCGCAAAAAATGTTCTGTAAATGGGTGAAGGCATACTAAAGTTCTTCTTGCTGAGGAGCGTAGCATTTTCGGTTTAATTTATGGGTACCAATGTCAGTAACAAGATTGTCGACTTTTCCTTAAATGCCTAACAAGCAGCAACGCAAAATAGTCTACACCATAAAGCACTCAAAAAATTTTATCGAATGCCAAGAGCAGTATTTACGTATTACTTTTGGTTCACTATTTCCTATGCTTCATTGTTCTCCACACTCCCCTAACCTTTGTCATGCATCGTACGAAAAGTTATGTACATAGTAACCTTCCTAATGATTGAAGGTTAGGTGTACAAATTTTCCATTTTTGTTCTTGTTTTTGTAACATCACCTACAGGAATCAAATGTGAATAAAGCATTCAGTGGTCAACTCAAATAAATACACAAAATTTTATCAAAATCAGCATTTTAGGAGTTCAGTGACATACACATATACAAAAATTTGAATGGGTAAAAGGAACTTTTCACGTTTTTTTCTTTCTGTAAAATTTTTCTCTTGCTAAGATCCTTCATCAAACTTCAACGAATATTTGGAGGGGGAAAATAAAGGCATAATTTGTCCAGCTGCTCTCAAGTTTCATACTGACCAATGCATTTATCAATTCATTTTCATTCATAAGATATAAAAAATTGTATAGAAAAGTGTTTCTACCACCATATGGCTGGAAAAATAGTAAGCAACACTGCCCTTCTTTCATCAACATCTGTAAACACACTCACTTCTGGTTGCTTTTGGCATTTCACAGCTACAATCATGTCAATTGAAAGTCGACAACATATTTTGCACCAGTCACATGTGGTTTAAGTTTATTGTTTCCCATTATACTTACCTTGAAAGTATGCATAAAGTTATCTCATAAATCTATTGTTGTGCTAAATGCTCTCATTCTGAAGCAATTATTGTATTGTTGGATGTGAGTCAAAAATGTATAGAATCTGGCCCATTTCTGGAAACCAATGAATGCAGTGGTTCTGGTGGCAGTACCTATGACATCGTTTTGACTTTGCCACTGGTGCAACACAATCCAAGGGCTTCATTTTATTATTTTAACACACATATTGAAAATTTAAAAAATCTGTCTAGTTTTTCCAAATTTTTATAACTTTTAAGTTTAAATTTATATTTCTCCAAAAATGTGTTCATTACAAAAATTATGAACAAATATGTACATGGAAACTTATAAAAAAACTGTCTCTATGAGACAACTTTCATGTTAGGTTTGTTGTAATTTCATCGATATTGGAATTAAAATGTAGATTTTATTAAATTCCTTTAGTACACCATTTGAAAATTTACATAGACTGTGACCTTCCTCAAGGTTTATAGGTCAGGTGTGCAAAAATTCAAGTTCATAACAAAGTTATGGATTTGTCAAAGTCCATAAACAAAGTACCTTTCTCCATATACCATATGAAATTTTAGGTAGACAGTGAACGTCCTCTTGTTTTGAAGATCTAGTGTGCAAAATTTCGTCAAGATCAGAATGAAACTGTAGATCTGTATGCAACAGAAACACACAGAAAACCACACTTTCTGTTTTTCTCAATATTTCCAATTTTCTCTTACATCAGATAATTCCCATACAAATATTCTCAAGTATCCATTTCTTTTTCATCATAAACACTAACCTCTTTATAATAAACTAAGTTATGTAAAAATTCAACACCCCTAAGATGACTGGAATTACTATGATTGTTTATCATGATTAATTTTGTTGTAAATGTTTACCCCATATCTATGTTCTATAAAATTTAATTTCTTAGTTGACCATTAAATGCCTACTATAGCTTTGATAATTCAACCCCTGCCAACTCAAGAATTACAAGACAGTTTTTTCCCAAATGCAGTTGAGGTCCACCAACAGCTGGCATCCCATAAGCCAATAGCATAATTTGGTACAGATGCCACCAACTAATTACTTCTGCTTGAGTGTTGATACTTTCCAAATTCAACTTGCTGGCTTCCACTCCGGCACTCCCAGCTTCCCATTACCCTACATCCGTGTCCACAGAGGTACACCACAACGGATGTAAAGCCTTTTTTATGGGTGTTTCACTTATTTTCACTCACCATATACATTGACCCACATTTAGTGACAAGTTACATTTTGCTTTCATTTAATTTTTATATTATTTCAACTTGGGCTTCAATTGTTTTATATGTGCTTAATTTTGTTCTAAGTCAAATGGCTGCTCATTTGTCATATCTTGTAATTATTTGTGCCATCTTTAACTATCTTGCTCAGTGTTCATATTTGTTTTTGCTTGCCAATATGGCTGCACTGTCAGTAGCAGACAAATGGCTGCACCACAGCCTGCCTTCAGTTTTACTCATTATGTGTAGTTTCAGAATCAACATACTGCACAGCAGGTATATGTAATGTACTTCATAGTATCACACAGGGAACCAAACCATCAACAGTACCCATAGCAGCCCTACAGCCCACACAACCAACATTTTAGCTGCCGTTATGTGAATTAGTTCAGGATTAATAAGAATGTAGTGAATATCTATCACAATTAAAAGTGAACTTCATGATGCCTCATGTATCATTCTTATTTCTCATCAATTATGGGAGTGGACATCTACCGTGTTTGTGCCAAATTGTTCCTCACATACTGTCAGGAAAGTGAAGGCTATGAACAGTTAATTGAGGAAGTTAATTGAAGAGTAAATGCATGAGGCAGCTGTCTGATACAAATTGTTTGTGAAAAAATCAGGAAAAAATGTTGTGGTGATGGGGTACAGAATTTCAAGGCCTCTTAGACACTCACTATATCTGAGGACATTATAACAATGATATAATGATGCTGGATGCTATTATTGCTGATTCTAGAATTTGTAAGTAGATTCTCACATATCCTGACCTCTGTTTCCAGCACATTTTGCAGATTATACACAATCGTTAATCGTCCATTAGTGTAGCAGGCAGTGCCTCCCATCCTTCCTAGTTCACTCCACACCAGCCACTCCATCACATGCACTGCCATGACTTCCAGAGAGGCCGGCTACTGCAACCGCATGAATCGAGAGCTCGAAATGAGCCAGCTGGACAGTGAAAATGGTGTATGCTAAAGCCGTCACCGCCAGTTGGTCAATAATCGTTGCAGCAATACCATGAGCGCGGTGTCCATGTCATTTCCTTTCTTATTCGTCCCGAGTGCCTCTATGATATACGTCCACCAGTGGGGCGGTGCAACATGGATTGCCAGGTATCCTGGGGTCAAGCCGGCGACCTGCCGACACTCTGTCTTTGTCTGTTGGTCCTCCGTTTTCTAGTTCATAGGTGACTTTGAAGGTGAGGCCGCATCCCTTTGTCCTTACCAGCCATTCGGGTGACTTGCCCTCCAGTCTTCTATCCGAATGATACATTTCTTTATGTCTTCACAAATCTTCTTCTGGCTGCCAGTCCGCAACAACGACTGTGTTCGATTCTGTCATGTCAGATGGGTTCGAACCATGGCGGCTGAATGACTCACCAAATCAATGACTGACTTATAATTTACAGAATGACTTAACTCCTGTATGACTGCTCACTGCATGACTGAACCATATCATGACTGCTTCACGACTCTTTTTGACTGTCTTGCTCATGTTGTGAAGATTCTGGAAAGATGGCATGGACTCAAGTAATGTCTGAAGTAATGCTGGGGAAACTGACACCATGTATCCTGCAGGGCTGTCCCCAAATCCATAACAGCTCGAGGGGTGGGATACCTTCTGAACAGTACAATGCAAAACATCCCAGATATGCTCAATAATGTTCATGTCTAGGGAGGTTTTTGGCCATCACAGGTGTTTAAACTTAGAAGAGTGCTCCTGGAGCCACTCTGTGGTAATTATGGACGTGTATGGCGTCGTATTGTCCTGCTGGAATTGACCAAGCCTGTCACAGTGCACAGTGAACATGAATGGATGCAGGTGATCAGGCAAGCTGTATACATACATGACTTCTTAGTGACATAGCTAGACATATCATGGGTCCCATATCACTTCAACTGGATACGCATCATCTACATCTACATGGGGTATTCTGTAAATCACATTTAAGTACCTGGCAGAGGGTTCATCGAAACACCATTATACTATTTATCTCCCATTCAATTCTCGAATAGCGTGCGCGAAGAAAGAACACCAGAATCTCTCCGTTCGAGCTCTGATTTCCCGTATTTTATTCTGGTGGTCATTTCTACCTATGTAATTAGAAGTCAACAATATATTTTCGCATTCGGAGGAGGATGTTGGCGATTGGAGTTCCGTAAGTAGCCCACGCCGCAGCGATAAGCGCCGTTGTTGTAATGATTCCCATCCCAGATCCTGTATCATTTCCGTAACGCTGTCTCCCCTGTATTATGACAATACGAACTAGCTGCCCTCCTCTGGACTCTTTCGATGTCCTGATACGGACCCCATACTGGGCAGCAATACTCAAAAACATGGACGGACAAGCGTAGTGTATGCAGTTTCTTTAGTTGTTATGTTGCATCTTTTAAAGGTTCTGCCAATAAAACACAGTCTCTGGTTCGCCTTTCCCACGACATTATCTATGTGTTCTTTCCAGTTTAAGTCTGAAGTAATAGAAATTCCTAGGTATTTTGTGGAATTTACGGCCTTAACTTTTGATTGATTTATCTTGTAAACAAAGTTTGACGGATTTCTTTTCGTACTCATGTGGACGACTTCACACTTCTCATTATTTAGAGTCAATTGCCAATTTCTACACCATACTGATATCTCATTCAGATCGTTCTGCAGTTGGTTTTGATCTTGAGATGATTTCACTAGACGGTAAATGACGGCGTCATCTGCAAACAACCTAAGGGAGCTACTTAGATTTTCCCCTAAATCGTTTATGTAAATAAGGAACAGTAGAGGACCAATAACACTACTCTGTGGAACACCCGATATCACCTCTGTTTTAGTCGATGCCTTGCCATCGATTACTACGAACTGTGTCCTCTCTGACAGGAAATCCCCTATCCATTCGCAAATTTGGGGCGATTATACCATAACCACACAATTTGATTAAAAGCCGTTTGTGAGGTACAGTGTCAAAAGCCTTCTGGAAACCAAGAAATACGGAATCGATTTGCGAACCCTTGTCGATAGCACTCATCACTTCGTGTGAATAAAGAGCTAGCTGTGTTTCGCATGAACGATATTTTCTAAATCCGTGTTGACTTTGGGTCAATAGATCATTCTTTTCGAGATAATTCATAATATTTGAATGCAGGATATGTTCCAAAACCCCGCTGCAAATTGAATTCAATGAAATACGCCTGTAATTTAGTGGGTTACTCCTACTGCCTTTCTTGCATATAGGTGTGACCTGTGCAACTTTCCAATGTTTTGGTACAGATCCTTCTTTGAGAGAGAGGTTGTATATGGCTGTAAAGTAAGGAGCTATCGCTTCAGCATAATCAGATAGAAATCTAATGGGTATACAGTCCGGATCAGAAGACTTGTTCTTGTTAAGTGATTTCAGTTGCTGCACTACTCCGATGATATCTATTTCTACGTTATCCATTACGGCCTCTGTTCGTAATTCGAAATCTGGAATATTGGTTTCGTCTTCTTTGGTGAATGAGTTTCTAAAAGCTATGCTTTATTAACTCTGCCATCGGTAGGATCGCCATTACTATCACGTAGTGAGGGTATTGTTTGTGTTTTGGCCCTAATACATTTAACATATGACCATATTCTCTTTGGGTTTCCAGTCAAATTTCAAGAAAGAGTTTCGTTGTGATAAGTATTGTAGGCATCTCGCATTAAGATCCTCGCTAAATTTCGAGTTTCTGTGTAGGATCGCCAATCCTGGGGATTTTGTGTTCGTTTAAATTTAGCATGCCTTTTCGTTTGCTTTTGCATCAGTGTCATGGCCTGTTCTGTGTACCAAGGGGGATCACCTCTTTCTTTTATTAATTTATTTGGTATAAAACTGTTAATTGCTGTCGATACCACTTCTTTGAATTTGAGCCACATCTGGTCTACAACTACGTTTAGTGTTAGAAAAGAGTGGAAGCTGTATTTCAAGACCATTATGAAGCCTCCACCAGCTTGGACAGTATCCTACTGACATGCAGGGTACGTGGATTCATTAGGTTGTCTCCATACCCATACATTTCCATCCACTCAATACAATTGAAAATGAGTCGTCAGACTAGGCAACGTGTTTCCAGTCATCAACGGTCCAATGTGGGTACTGATTGGCCCAGGCGAGGCATAAACGTTTGTGTCGTGCAGTCAGCAAGGGTACACGAGTAGACCTTTGTCTCTAGAAGCCCATATCGATGATGTTTAGTTGAATGGTTCAAATGTGAAGCGGTGGAGTGGCCGAGCGTTCTAAGGCGCCTGCTGAGGAGCACGCAGTCGCTCGCCGTCAGAGGTTCGAGTCCTTCCTTGGGTATGTGTGTGTGTTGTCCATAGATTAGTTTAAGAGTTTGTAAGGCTAGGGACTAATAACCAAAGAAGTAAGGTCCCACAGATTTACAAACATTCGTTTGGTTAGCACGTTGACACTTGTTGATGGCCCAATACTGAAATCCGCAGCAATTTGCAAAGGGGTTGCACTTCTGTCACGGTGAACGATTATTTTCAGTCGTCATTGGTCCCATTGTTGTAGGATCTTTTTCTGGCAGCAGTGGAGTCGCAGATTTGATGTTTTATAGCATTTCTAAACTTCAAAATGCACTCATGAATGGTCATACGGGAAAAACCCTACCTCGTTGCTACCTCAGAGATGCTGTGTACCATCTCTCTTGCGGCGACTTATGTTTACAAGGTCTTTGGCGGCTACAAGGTCTTTGGCGGCGACTATAACGCCATTTTCACTTACATAATGATAACCTGCCATTGTAGCATCAGTAACCGATCTGACACCTGTGTCAGACACTGTTCTCTTACTTAGACATTGCCGATTGTAGTGTTTCAGTTCTTACATATCGCTGGGTTTGCGTGACTATACCAGGTTGTTTGCCTCTTCAGTATAAAATAGTATAAGAAAGATTACAGTCTTTTAGTGGGCTCCCATTGGTACACCACTGAGTGCTCAGTTCGGATACTATGTCAGTCAATAGACAGCAATCAGATAAGTACATTACATCTCCAATTTCCTCCTCTTATGCTGACCTGTCAAAAATATTTATTTTTCTGCAAAAATATATTTAAAATATTTGCTCAAATATCAAACCTATCGGTTTTTTTCTTAGGAAATAGTAAGTAAAGGAGATAGAGGTCATTGTAATTATCTGCGTCAATTTTGATGATTTAACTTAATTATGGAAATTTATGTTTTCGGTAAATACCAGTAGCAAATTTACTAACTTATTAACTTACCCCAAAATAAGATTTCCTGCCTTTTTAACTTACCACTAGGAACATTTAGAACAGACCATTTCACATTCAAGTTGGTTAATTGCTTTCTTATCCTCCATACTCTATTACTATCTTTATCCTGTTCACCTTTGTAGGAGGTCATACAACTGTCTCTGATTCGATTACTTGCCGCCAATCAGTTGCAGTTACAGTTGAAATCACATTCCTTATCCAGTCTGGATATTCATTTATTTTAGAAAGTTGAATTCTAGAAATTACACCCTCTTATTACTGGGGTGATTCTATTTACACTTCGGTAAAATCAGACGTGACGTCATTATGACGTATCCACACTATCGACGTCCAGAAGAGCGGCGCATCGACTTTTGCATCGTTCGAGACGCTGGTTTTGGGTGGGACAACATGCTTAATTCGACATTCTTTCTGAACTGCATACTTTTTTCCTTCGAAGTTTAGTGACAAAACTAGGCCTTAATTAATATTGTTATCATGTTTTGGAAAGCACTGACAGAAATTTCAGTAAATGTAAATTGCAAATTATGTCAGAAATAACGCAGACCGAGCCTTAGAGAACGACAACTTCACACATTTTCAAAGAAAAGAACTAGCATGTTGGAGCAACTTGGCGGTAGATGAGTACCCAGTTTTACGAAATGTTTTACCTGATGTTCGCAGAGCCTGTGTAACAAATGACTGTATTAATATCCAGCTCATTTGATTTATAGTTTCGGCGAAAACATACATATACCTACGGCGGCTATATGTTGTTTTTGCATGTCGCTTATTTTGACATGTCCAAGTACACATTGTCGCTTCATAGCCTGGTAACCGTATTTTGTCCTCTTAGTTTAACGTAGACTCCGTACTACAATGCAACTCGGTAGCATTTTTCGCTTAGAGAAAAAGTTTCCATTAGTTTCAAACATAACCTTCACAAAGTTTCCATTAGTTTAAACACAACCTTCACAAATGGGCCACGATGACAACATCAGATTTGACTTAATAACGTTTCAGAGCTCACAGTGTAGGTCATCTTTCTGAAAGTTTATAGATATTATCAACTACTCCTTTAATTCGTCTGCTACAATTGCAAGCGTAGTTTTGCGTCTAGAACGACCACACAAGTCGATCATGGCTCCAGTCGTCTTCGATAGTGTGGATATGTCATAATGACGTCACGTCTGATTTTACCGAAGTGTAAATAGAATCACCCTTATTACTGCAACCATAACACATATCGCCAGCGGTGTCAACCTTACAAATATAGTTCCGGGTAAATAATAGGAATTCAACCAGTTACAGTGGGCCATGCTACCATCTTCAGACCTTTTAACAAACGGAATCTGCATTTTCTTATACATTTTGATTAAGAAAACAGCTTGAACTAGCATTCATGTGTGATTTTTATCCCCTGCAGATCTTTGGCGTCACAACACACTTGAAGAAGCATACCATGTTTTTTCTAACCAAAATTAATAATAAAATGCAGATTCCGTTTGTTAAAGGGCCTGAAGATGGTGACATGGCCCACTGAAACCAGCGGCGGATAGAGGGTTCGATTTTGGAGGGGTTCACAGATCACTATTTGTGTTTTCGGCCCCGCCCCCTCCCCTCCAGAAAAAATATACTTTGGTATGGTACTGACTTTCAACGTATGTTTACGTAACTTACGATTTTAATAACTGTAAAATATATAACTTTAATGTAATTATTTTAAATTTATGTTGTTCATAATATATATGAGTTTTTACTGTAACTTTTTTCTCATTTTGGCCTGCTATGGACCACGAAGGTTATTATCTGTTCCGTGATGGTATTTTCCTCTTTTGCAAGGAGATTTTCATTTTGGGTGACTGTGTTTGTTATCTCTCTTCTGACCATTTGCCGGAAGGACGTGGAACTGGCGTAGTAAGCGGGATAAGATTTTTTAGTAATTTTGAAAACTTGTCGATCCTGAATGTCCTCAAATAAAATTTCAAGGTTCCTGTAAATCATTTTTAACTTTGGTGCCCATTTGGAATACGGTTTTGTTTTTGAAATTGATGAGTGTATGCGATAAGTAAGTCTTTGGGGGTACAGTTTAGTGTAATAAAAACAGTAATAATAACTAATAATATCTTTACATGAGTAAATTAAACGCCCCGTCAACAAAAATACGACAGTTCTTCAGCATAATAATGAAGAAATTGCAGTTCCATAAAATACTACTTTTGAAAAATATGTCTCCAAATCTTAAAAATTCAATTGTCTGTAAATCTATCGGACCAAACTGCGTGGTCATCAGTCCGTAGCATACAAACTGCTTAAACCTAGGTGAACTAACCTACGGACAAACACACACACCCATGCCCCAGGAAGGACTCGAACCTCCACGGCGAGCAACCGCGCGCTTTAGACCGCTCGGCTACTCCACCGCGGCTCCAAATCTTACCAAACTACATCTGTCACATTAATTTACGAACTATAGGGTCCTTGACAACGTCATGATTTGAACAGTGTAAAATAGAAGTTTGCATCCAGTGTTTCACTTTGCACTATGACTGGAATTTGGTACACGGACAATGGCTATAAGAGTGTGTTAAGGAAAGGAATGCCGATTGTTTGAGTCGCCTATGAGCAGGGGGCGGGTGTTATAAAAAGCTTCGTTATAAGTGAGCAATATACAATGAGGATATCGAAGTGGTTAATGTGGCCAATAAAAGTAAATAAAACTATTTCAAAAAACAAATTTTCCTGAAACTTCCCGTACACACATAATATGCAAAAAATAAAAAAAATACGTCAACAAAAGAAAAACAGTTTTTTTGGGGGGGGGGGGGGAAGAGGGGGTTCATGACCTCCATGACCTTCCCCCTGGATCCGCCACTCACAAACCGGTTGCCGTTAGTTAAAAAATGACATTACAGCTGGCGGTCTTTTTAGTTTTACTTACAATATACACAGTAGAAGCCCCATAATCCATGCATAATATGGATGTAATTAGACTCTATATGTAGCTCAATAAAATTCAAATATTTTTATACATAAGGGACCAAACTACTCTGGTCATCAGTCTCTAGACGTACAAACTACTTAGAGTAACTTACACTAAGGACAACACACACAACCATGCCCAAGGGAGGACATGAGCTTCCGGCAGATGCGACCACGCATTCCTAACAAGACGCTCCAAACCGCACGGCCATTCCTGAGCGGCCATATGCAGCTGACGAAGCTTTAATTTGGGCTCTGAGAGAGACCATGCAGACATCTCCTCAGTACATTTTGTATTTGCCACATCCCTATACATATAAACTTTATTACCTCGATAAAAGCAAGAGGTAGGCCTGAGGAATGCTTGTGAGTTGATTACATACCTGCAGCATTACGCGGGGTGATAGAAGTTCGAATCATTGGGCACGGTGAGGACATAATGAAGGTTTGAGGCAAAGTGATGGTTGTTACTTAGGTTGTCTGTTAACGGTTGACTTTTGTGGATGATAACATCTACGCTGCACATCATAGACGTAGCAAGCATTTGATTTCAGGAGGGGTTTTCAACATATGGACATAGTAAAAAACTGATTTAGTGTTTATTATTAAAAAACTTAAATGGATGAACAGGTGCACTCCTGGCTTATTCATGTTTCTGTAAACAATCGGAAACTTCCATGAAGAGTGGGATAAATCTTAACATTTAGAACGATTATTTTCTAAATAATGAACAGTTTACAAACTTTTTATCCTGACTGTCTCGTTTTAGTTTCACTGCTCGTCCTGTATCGCCCAGGTCGAGCTACAGAACGTGTGACAGTTCTGTCTGGAACAAAATAAACTTCTCGCTGTAAGCCGCCAACATTAATGCGGTACTATTGTCAAAATCAAAGTGCAGATCCATAGCATAATTATTCGACTCTTATTGTTGGTTATCGCCGAAATGCCGCGGCGGAATAGCCGTGCACACTAAGGCGCCTTACTATGGTGAACGCGGCCGTTCACCGTCGGAGGTTCGAGTCCAATCTCGGGCATGGGTGTGTGTGCTGTTCTTAGGATAAGTATTTTATAAGTTTAGGGAGCGATGACCACTGCAGTTAGATCCCATAACTTTACAAACATTTGAATTGCCAAAACAGATTGCCGCTGTTGTAGTTGTTCCGATTTCTCTTTTTCGTTATGGCACCTAACTGTTCACAGCTCGTCAATAGAATTTGGATCTTTTCTACTTTTTGTAGCTGCTGCCAATCTTCTTACAAGACGTCAAGTTCAGCCTTTGCTGCTTCTTTCAATATTACTCGAAACATAGAGAAAATTCAAATGTTTGTTAAGCTTATGGGTGTTAACTGCGGGGTCATCAGTCCGTAATCTTACAAACTGATAATAAACTAACTTATACTAAAGACAACACAAACATCCATACCCGCGGGAGGATTCGAATCTCCGACGGGAAACGGTCTCACGCATTGGAGCATAACGCCTCAGTGCGCTCGGTACTCCGCCGCGACTATAAAGAGAGAGTTTCATTTCGTGATGTAATGAAGAATGGACATCATGCCATAAGATCCATTAATGATTAATCGAATTCTCAGGATGCGTCCATAGTGGAGCCAAGTTTTAAAGGAAAAATGGTGTTTGATGTCAAGAAGGACAGTTGAACGAACACGAAAACATCGAGTTTGAAGAAAGCAGTCAGAAAGAAAATCACAAAAGTAATCCAGAAAAAAAGAAATTAACGAAAGGCTATGAGCTCTGTCCCGTGAGGATGACTAAAATAACAATAATATCGGATGATCACATTGCACACATTAGTAGCCGTTCCTTGTAGTTTGAAAAGCCGGTAATTTGGAATGAAAATTACATCCCTATTTGATTAGCTTTGTCAAAATGGCTGCAGGGGTATGAACCCCTAAAACACGCCCATGCTGCACATGATTTGTATCACACTTTCCGAGTTGCAGCATTGATCGTGAGGTAGAGGAAAGGGATATGTTCTCAAATTCGTAGTTTCTATTTATTGTCCTGTGAGACTACTACAGTCCAGCGAAAAAGCACTAAGAGATTGTATCAAATAATAACAGCTCGAAAGTAACAATATTACAATAAATTTCTTGCTTCCGCTCTCCAGTTGGCTGCAGTAGCCAACCGTATTAGTTTATTATGTGAAAAGGAAATGAAATTTTGATCCCCCCTTTTTTATTGTGGTGATATGTTGTGAATATGAGATTTTATCCCACAGTTGATGATGGTGAGATTACCTTTTCTTCTATTAAAAATGTCTAATTTCTTCTTCATAAACCTCAAACATAAATTGACAATCACTTTACAAGTCAATATCTGTACATTTCTGTAAGAGAATTATGAGTTTTGTCCCAAAGCACAAACATATAATAAGCAAGACAAGAGGAAGAGAAACGTAGAGTTCCTTTTGAATGAATTTATTAGAACATGACAGAACTCAGAATGCACTTTAACAACGTCAACAAAAGCACTATCAGAAAAATCCTCTTTAAGTTAACTTATTGAATGATTTTGAACTGAAATCTAGTTTATCGTCATCGATTTATTGTACTAAGAAGAAGAAAAGAAAGAAATGAAACTTATAGCTAGTCATAGATTGATCACAGACGCTCTATTTACCAGCATTGTTATACAGTGAAAAACTAACTTTACTCACTAGGTTTGGACAAAACTTTCTAATAACTGTCTCGTTCGAGAGATCTACAGATGGAATTAAATAATGCCTCAGTTGTATATGAATCGAGACTCCAAAAACACGCCACAGGTTTATGATACTTTAGCGACTCATAAACCAAATTGGCAATCGAACAAACAACTCAAAACGCTCACATTCATTGTATGTACCACGAATGTTGTTTGTTTTATTGAAATATATACAATCGCCTGAAATTGTTTCTGCCGCATTGACATATCGGTTGTTGTTGTTATTACTGTTATTGTAGTCTTCAGTTCGCAGAGCCGGCCGCGGTGGCCGAGGGGACTGAGGCGCTTCAGTCACGGTCTTCACGGCCACTACGGTCGGGGGTTCGAATCCCCCCTCGGGTATGGATATTTGTGCCGTCCTTAGTCTTAGCTAGTTCTTAAGTAGTTTGTAAGTTTAGGGACTGATGACCCCGTTGTTAAGTCCCATAAGCTTAACAAACATTTGAACAATTTTTCAGTTCGCAGATTGGTTTGATGCAGCTCTCCACGCTACCCTGTCCTGTGCAAGCCTCTTCATCTGAGAGTACGTACGGCAACCTACATCCTTTTGAATCTACTTACTGTATTCGTCCCTCGGTCTCCCTCTACGATTTTTACCCAACACACTTCCTTCTAATGCCCAGTTAACGATTCCTTGATGTCTCAGAATGTGTACCACAAACCTATTCCTTCTTTTAGTCAGCATATAACAGAAACTCCTTTTCTCCTTAATTCTGTTGAGCACCTTCTCATTAGTTACGCGACATAACCATCTAACCCTCGTCATTCGCCGCGGTGGAGTAGCCGAGCGGTCTAAGGCGCCTCGCTGCGGAGTGCGCGGTTGCTCGCCGCCGGAGGTTCGAGTCCTCCCTGGGCCAAGGGCGTGTGTGTTGTACTTAGGTTAGTTTATCTTAGTGTAAGTAGTTTGTAAGCTACGGACTGATGACCATGCAGTTTGGTCCGATAGATTTACAAACATTTGTACATTTCCTTATCATTCTTCTGTAGCATCACATTTCGAAAGCTTCTATCATTTTTTCGTCTGAACTCCTTATCGTCCATGTTTCACTCCCATACAATACTACAATCCAGACAAATGCTTTCAGAAAGGACTTCCGAACATTTAAAATAATATTGGATGACAACTAATTTCGCTTTTTCAGAAACGCTTTTCTTCCCATAGCCATTCTGCATTTTATATCTTCTTTACTTCAGCGATCAGAAGTTATCTTCCTACCCAAATAACAAAACTCATCTACTACTTTTATTGTCTCATTACCTAATCGAATTCCTTCAGCATTGCCTGATTTTCTGACTACATTCCATTACCCTCTTGTTAATATTCATCCTATACCTTCCTTTCAAGACGCTGTCCATTCCGTTTAATTGCTCTTTCAGGTCTTTTGCTATCTCTGACAGAATTAATGTTTCATTAGCAAACCGCAAGGTATTTAATCCCTCTCCCTGGACTTTAATTCCCCCTCCAAATTTCTCATTGTATTCCTTCACAGCTTGCTCAATGTTCAGGTTGAAAAACATTGCGGAAAGGCTATAACCCTGTCTTACTCCCTTACCAACCACTTCGACTCTAGTAACCTCTGTCTGGTTTTTGTACAAGTTGAATATAGCTCTTCGCTCCCTATATTTTATCTCTGCTCTTTCAGAATCTGAGAAAGAGTATTCCAGTCAACATTGTCAAAAGCTTTATTCAAATCCACAAATGCTAAAAACGTAGGTTTCCCTTCCCTTAATCTGTCTTCTAAGATAAGTCTTAATGTGAGTATTGCCTCGCGTGTTCCTATATTTCTCCTAAATCCAAATTGATCCTTCCCAAGTTCGGATGCCACCAGTTTTTCCATTCGTCTATAAATAATTCGTGTTAGTATTTTGCAACAATGACTTATTAAATAAATGCGATATTATTGGAAAATATGAATATTTTGAGAATGATTTACATTATTCCTTTTTATATTGCTTTATGCAACTGACATAAAACCAGTGTCTTTGTAACGTTACTCAAGATTACATATTTTATGTTTGTACATTTGTGACAATTTGGTTGTCCTACAAATGTCGTTAAGTGGTCTAGAATGACAGATACTAAAAAGTCATCGACGTCGTGCAACGTTCATAAAACATACGTCGTCGCACTGTATCCCAAAATGAGGTTATCAGGGTTTTTCATAATCATATTGGCAAACGACGAGGTATTGTTTATGAAGTGAAAGGTGGACGAGAGTCAGTTCAGATAAGGAGAGAAAAGAGGTTTCTTAAATGAACTGCAACGGAATAATCCTGAAGATCGGATGGGTGGATCAAATTACTGATAAAAAGGTACTGAATCGAACTGAGAAGAATTGAAATTTGAGCAACTCGAGTAAAAGAAGTGATCGTGTATTAGTGTATAGCTGAGACATCAATCTATCTCAAATTCGGTAATTAAGGGAAGTATGGTGGTAAAAATTATATACTTGGCTGCAGTAAGTACGTTCAAAATGTAGGGTGCAGCAGCTCTCTTATAGGTAACAGGCTTGTACAGGGTAGACTTGTGTTGTGAGCTTCATTAAGCCAGTCATTGGACTGAGGACAACAACAACGACGACGAAGACACAACAACATAGAAAGTCAAAATATATATCAACCTTACAGATGTATTTTCTGGCTAATTACTTTCATTGCTAATTTCTAACATAAGATAGTTCATTTCATATAGTGTATGTATAATTTATTTTGAGAAATGAACATTGGAGGAGGAATATCTGTGTTTCGTCCCCTAACATCCAGGTACTGGCAACTGAAAAATGTAATGTATATGTTTACGCATTCTCTCATTTTGTCGGCACGTTGAACTGAAACACACTCGTTTCCAACAGTACAATATTGTCTGGATCTTATTTATTTACAAACAGACCCGAAAAAAGGTTACCAGAGTCACTAAAGCTTGTATTTTCTTTGCCGTTATTTGTTTATAAGAAACTTGCTTGTACCGTCTCATTGTGTTTTGTTTAGCATTCAGGGCTGTTATCAATCTTCCTGATACACAACTGCAAAATTTTCATGCAATGCTGATAATTCAAATTTTATGTATTTCAAATAGTAGACTATATTATTGATTTTCGCTTTCTTATTAATACATAATCATGACAGAATATAAAGACAAAGTTCACTGGACATTTACGCTCGAATGATTTGTAGCAGACAGTGAAGAAACAGTGTACATAGTGAGAGTTGTGTGTTTTCGTGCGTTATTTTGTATTCATGTCGAAGTGCTTCCGCGCCTGACGCTAGGGGCGCTGAGTTCTGTGTCGTTTTCGCGCTTACTCTTTGAATGTTAATGTTTCCTTTCTATAGATACGGAGTTTTTAAGTTATTGTTTGTATCGAGATTCGTATTACTGCTTGTAAAACCTCTCGATTATGAATTGTTCTGAAATCAACTCCTTTCACATTGCTTAAATAAAGAAGTTAAAGGGTTTTCAATTAAAGAGTCGTTCTGCGGCGATTTTAACACGGACATGCAGTGTTGTATATTCGGACGGCCACTCTCAAACAACTTAGGCCTCTCCGAAAGATTTCAGATGAGGAATGGCAGAACTAAATCATATTCGATCTACAAAAGCTCACAAATCGACCATCGGACATGCAGTGTTGTATAATCGGAAGGCCACACTCAAACAACTTAGGCCCCTCCGAAAGATTTCAGACGAGGAATGGCAGAACTAAATCAGATTCGATCTACAAAAGCTCACAAATCGATCATCGGTTCTAAATATGGAAGTATTTTAGAGATACAAATGGTATTGCTCTGGAATGAACTTTCAGGTAAGGAAAACCGTTTGCTGAAGCCAGCTGATGCTATGTCGAAGTCGTTACGTGAATACTAGATAGCGAAAAGTATTTCCGAAGCATCACTCAACAGTAAGTCTCAGGGTCCAGTCTTTTTCTGTGGAGGAATATTCCGACTCATTCTCTAAACCTAGAGTAAACGAACGTGTTTTAAAAATCTACTATTATGCAAACTTCATTTAAAACATTTTCAAAGGTTTGTAATCCAATGGCACCAAACTACGCTGGTCATCAGTCCCTAGTCTTAAAAACTACTTAAACTAAGTTAAACTAACCTAAGGACAACACACACATCCATGCCTGAGGGAGGATTCGAACCTCCCACGCGGGAGACCGCGCTATCCGTAACGGGGCGCTCCAGACCTCTCGGCTACTCCCGCGCGGCAAACTACATTTTCTACACTGAGTCTGAAAGGTTTTTGAAGCTGGGGACTTCGACATAGATTCAAGTATGAGTTCATGTATTTCATATACGCAAGCCCGTATAATCTGTCGATTTTTACCTGTTGTGAAACATATATTCTCTTTGCTAAAGGATCTTCAGTCCAGACACAATATATCTAGCTATCCAGCCAATTATCGCACCAGTTCTCAGATATACAAAATTATCACAACATGTTTCAAGACGAACCTTATCCCATTCTCAAGTCCTACGAGAAACAAGGAAAGAACGTAAAATACGACTTAAAAATTAAAATTCAAACATACGAAACAGTTATCCTTTCTAGGATAACTTACCTAAAAATTAAATGAATCAGCCATTAGGCAACGTCCACCTTAAAATATGTGTTCAAACGGAAGGGGCCAAGTATGTTCCAATAAAATGATTTCAAAAAGGTGCCAAAAAGCTCTGAAGCACGACTGCGTAGCTGAAGATCTATAAATGCCTTATAAATTTTGTTATTCCTCCAGGAGGACATTATTAAATGGGCCCAGAAATTCTCTTTGGACAGTTCCGTCTTTTCATTTAATACGTACTTCGACTCTTCCTTAAGTGCACAGAATATCTCTTATCTCTTCTAAATTAGAGAGCAACCATTCTTTATCTTTGTAGTGTAATACCCTCATACTATCATTGATATTCACCAAGAAGTGTTGTTCTTCGTTCAGGTGCCTAGCCACCGCCGATGAGCCATTCCCACTGTTGTGCTGATTGAATCTGAGTTTGAAATTTCTTCCCGCATACTTCATATCGCAATCTGAACATGTGATTTCATACACTCCGGCTTTGCCCACCCAATTCTCTCCTATGTCGATTTTATGTTTCCACGTCTGTTCTAATCTATTGTTAGTTCTAAAGGCTATTTTTACACCGTATTTGCCAAATAATCTACCGAGTTTGTACGAGATGGTACCCCAAAATGGCACGCCTCTGTATTTCTGTGTGGCTTTATTAGTTTGTTTCTTTCTATGTGTTATTGTCTTATCTAATCTTTGAGAATGAGATAAGGTTGGTCCCGAAACATGTCGTTCTGACGATTTTATATAACTGACAACTGCTGTGATAATTGGATAAATATATACTACAGCTGTGTGATGGTGTCAAAACAGAATATTGAGTCACAATTCTTGGATACTGTTCTGTAAGCTGCTACTAGACGTTGCTAGGGACTCTGTTGTGAAGGGTGAATATATAGAGTTTTGGCATTAGGACTGCTCGTGGAATCTACGTTGATAAATATAGAGAATAGTTTTAACTGAAGACATGTCGTAATACATGGACGAAAGATAATTTCCTTCTGCCTTTCTTTTGTGGTAGACTGCAAAACAATTTCCTTCTGCCTTCCCTTTTAGTAGGCTCTGAACTGTCAAGATGTGAGGAAATATAGATTTTACGAACTATTGTTAAATAAATTATTATTACTGTTCTTAAAATACAATTGTTTTGCCCATTACACCGATTAATATCCTGACTCCATTCTCACACCTGCAATGGAAGCAGCAGAAATAAGGAAGTTAGTTAATCACATGTAAGAGAACTCTGACAATTTTTTGGTAAATATTTCTTTATTTACAATATAATATGATACAATTTCATTTCTGTTGGAAGTGAGTTAAAAGCAAATTTTCATATGGTTTAATGTTGACAGTTGCCCATACACAGATGAAACAGGGTTACACATGACTTCTACCTCCTATTTTATTTGGTATATCATTTGAAGATCATTTTTAAATAGTTACTGAATCACAGAGCTTAATTTACTTAATCACAGATCTTAATACTTTGTACATATATGACAGTAACAATGTTACACAATTCCCAGTGGATACTGACGGATATGATGAATGTGCCACAGGGGCTCAACATGTGACACATTCTGTTTTGTCATTGCCTTACCTCGCAAACCACTACACTTAAAGAACGTAGATACTACTTAGCATCCATGTAAGAGAATTTACTTATTTCTAGGAAATGAAACTAAGTTCTGTACTGCAGAAGTGTCGAGAGTTACACTATGGACTAATTCCAAAAGTCACTGACGACCGACACGGTTTACTTCGAATGCATTCAATCAGGAGTAAAACGGATATGTTTACGAGAGACTATTTACATTGAAGGGTATGTTTGGCATTGGCATTCCAGTTCGCACACTTTCTCTGATATTAGTAATGGACTACGTTTCCCATTTCATAATACTGAACAAATTCGGACTACTATTCTCCATTTCAGATAGTGATTCATTACACTGAACAGTCTGTCAGGTTTGAACCGTGCGCGAGACGGAGAACCCGGCGCACACTCGAAAGAAGAAACCGTTAGCGAAAGTCGTACCTAATCCACGTAAACAAAAGTTATGGTTAGCACAGTGTCTGGCGCTGCTCAGTGTGCAGGAACAGTGCAGAACGGCGGCTGAGCCTCAGCGTCCGGCACAGGTGTTGAGTCGCTCACACGAGAACAGGTGAGCGCCGCCTGCGGCCGGAGTGCCGGTGGCCCCTGCTGCGCTTCCGCTATAACTGTACATCCACCTGCTGCTGCGCCTGCCCCACCGCCACCGGGCCGTTGCTGCTGCCGTGCTCCGCAGCTGCCGCCTGATTCTGCAGCTGCGCCTGCGGCTGCTGCTGCTGCTGCGCCACCTGTTCCTGCTTCTGCTGCGTCTGCGGCTCAGCAGCTGGCGGCTCCGTCTGGGTCGAGCGGTTCACCAGCAGCAGCACGCAGCCGTGAACCACCGGACGGCGCTGGTGGACTATGTCTTCGCGCAGTTCGAGCTCCATACCTGAGGAAGAGGTATGAGACAGGATTTAAGAAAAATGTAATAATATGCATTCCAAAGAAGAAGAAAGGAAATGAAGATTAGTGTTTAACGACCCGTCGAGGGTGTGGACATTAGAGGCAGAGCTTACGGTTGGGTTGTTTGGGTAAGGATGGGGAAGGAAATCGGCCGTGCCCTTTGATAGTAACCATCGTGGCATTTGCCTGGAGTGATTTAGGGAAATTACGGAAAACCTTAATGTGGATGGCTGGAGGTGAATTTGTACCACCATCCTCCCGAATGCGAGTCCAGTGTGTTACCACCGCGCCACCTCACTTGGTACATTCCAAAGAAATCAGGCAGAGACAGGTGTGAAAAATTACAGAACCACCAGTTTGATAAGTTGGTTGCAAAATTTTAATTCAAATTAGTTACAGAACGATGGAAAAGCTGGTAAAAGCTGACCTTGTGGAAGGTCAGTTTGGATTCAGGAGAAACACAAGAACACGGGAGGCAAAACTCACTTTGGAAGGTGTCTAGGACTATCCACTATTTTTTCAAAATTTTAATTGACATCAATATTTGGATATTTGGTCAACGCACACACACACACACACACACACACACAGAGAGAGAGAGAGAGAGAGAGAGAGAGTGAGAGAGAGAGAGAGAGAGAGAGAGAGAGAGAGAGAGAGTTCCCGAGTCCTGGTGCGATGGAAGATGTGCCTTCGTGTAAACAACTAAAAATTGCGAGGACTGTTTTACTCCGTTCACTGAAAAGAGAGACATACTAAGCCGCGTGACCAGGGTTGGACAAAACAGAGTCGCTAACTCAATTTCCCTGCATCCGTTTCCAGTGTGAGGTCGTTGTGTGTTTTGTACTATAGCAGTGCAATTAGGAGCCAAACATTTAACATTCATTTCTTTTAATACCTTTTAAAAAGGGATTTTCTCCGAACATTTCCCAAATCTGCATCTTCCCTTACCACAGCAAGCACGGAAACGTTTCTTCGTATCGCATTTCAGACATTTTGAAAGCTTGTCTTATTTCATTCTTCATTTTTATTTATTTTTTATTTTTCCTTGGAGGCTTTAAAGAATGTCTGGCTTTATATTGACTTTTTCATAACAATATCAGTCACTGACTGTTACAGACACAACAGATGCGTTTTATACACACTGGAAACCATGTGTTTCTTTAAATAACTTTATTACTTCTTCTTCTAACGCTTCTTGGGTGGACTCAAATTGAAGGATGGCACAATGAGGTTACTCTTACGTGATAACAATGAGAGAGAAAAAGAGACACATAGACTTTGAAATCTGAATGTTATTGTAAACACTAATACTTACGTTACTATTCAGTCACTGGTCATTCAAGATGAAGTTGACAGTAAACATCTATTTTCACTGCTATATAACAATCACACACAACGACCTTACACCTGAATGAAACGGATGCAGAGAAATTGAGCGAGCGTTCCTGTTTTCTCTACCCCTGATCACGCGTCTCAGTGTGCTTACATTACGTCTCTCGTTTCTGTGAACGGAGTATAGAAGGCTTTCTCGCCGACCGACGTCCCCCCTCCCCTCCAGAGTGAGGCAGCGGTCACGCTCTGTACTGTTGTGCACTACCTGGCCGTGGGACCGACTGTATTCTGTGGTTGTGTTGTGAACTTCAGTGTGTTGCCAAAGGGTGCCGACTGCCAGCCAGGAAACGGGTGGTTAAAAGTTGCTGTTCTTCTATGTAATGTTGCCACTGTAAAAGCATTTGCAGGACTGGAGAGTGCCAACAGTAGAGACGTTATTGCTTACCGCATTTGGAGTGTATTTTCTGATGCTAAAAAATATTATGGAAAGTGTTTATGTCACTTAATATGTCATTTGTGATTCGTTCTATGAACCATCGCAAAATTAATGAGATGGAGTCAGTTGCTGTTTGGTTCAAAGGATTTGGTGTGTGTTCTAGTATACGGATTGTTGGTGATGTAACTCATTATTACAAACACTAGCTTATATGCCCGTGCTTCGCAACGGTTGCTGGAGAGCCTGTGTGTATCATGGTTTTTTAGGGTTACGGACCTCAGTCAGTAAAAGCAGAATCCTTGTTGGATCGCTCTGTCAATAAACTCAGTTTTCCTAGTCAAGATGTCAAATGTAAGTAAAATTCGTTGTCCCAACCGATGCATCTCCATAAAGTTTTTCATACAAAAAGTGAAAACGTGCCAAAATAGCAGAGAAATGTCGTTAAGTATTTAATACACAAAGATAAATCAGTAACAGTATGTTCAAGGTTTGTTGCTTAATTTTGTCACAGACGTTCGTTTCCTTGATGTACTACCCCACAGTTATTATGCAGCAGCGGTGTTTATTAGTTCTTTCGTGCACTACACCGCCTCTATTGCATGTTTGCTGTACTACGCCATCCATACCTCAGGCATAACCTACATCTAACAATTTCCCTTATGAAGTTACTCCATGCAAATCCGTGAAGTAGTTTAGGAGATTAGTATTTCTAATAGATGAACAGACAGTTACTGAAAACACTTAAGATTGCGATGTATCTTTTTTCCGTGATCTGATGTTGATGAAATCATGCCTGTATGTTACTGTACCCCAATCTTAGTTCAAATTTCCCGTGAAAACCGCATGAAAATTCGTCCAGTAGTTTTGAAGCTTGAAGCGAACAGCGACAGGACTACATTTACAGATTTACAGATTCAACGGCAGTTCGCCGAAGGCTCGACCGTCCCTGCTCAGAGGACGGCACTAACATGGTGGTTGTCGCAGGGCGTAACGATGTTTGTGTCGCTAGTGCCCAGTGAATGACTGGTCGAGAGCAGTGGCGAACGGTTAGAACAGGTCAGTGACTGACACGCACATTAATACTTGGCGGCAAACGGTTGGGTGGACGTAGAGCGCGGGAATGCTACATATTGGCCCATCGTGGGTAGGCTGACAGTTTTTCCCCATCCATCTCAGCACCGTGCCTGAGTATTGGACGGAGGTTGCGGCCTGCCAGGCGATTGGCTATTCGTTAACGTAATCGAAACTGAAGTGAACAAGCGAAAATCACATAAACAGTGCACCTTATATAGTGAAACAGCACGTCAAGAAACTCAGTGCTACAAACTGTTTTAAACATGAATTCAAGAAAACCACAAAAAGCAACTTACAGTTATTTCTTCAGAGATAACTTCCACTCCCTATCCACAACAAATATATCTGAGATATACTTCTAAAATGAGTAGAAAAAGCAATATGTTCATGTTGGTTTCCAATGTACTTAGCTTACTGGCATGTAATAAAACCATGAAAATCAATTATTAATTGCAGATGACATACTGGATAGCATTTAAAACTGATTTACAAATAACAGGCAGCCACATGAAACACAAATGTGGTTTTTAAGGTGTAATCTCTATAAATGTATAAGTAATGTCGTTAGTTTGGCCTCAAAGAACTGTCAGGTGGCATAATGGTTGAAACTCTGTATATGTCAATAACAGCTGAAATGATAAAGAAAATCCCAATTATGATGAAGAATCTCCTCCGAAACATATTTACGTGAATGAAAAACATAAATTGTGTTTGCTTAAGGTAGAAACCATCAACGCCGCCATATTCTCCAGTTACGTTGCATCGTATTGGTACCGTACGGAAACATTTTGACGTTTCGTGAGGCAAGATGGCGGCGTCAGGTCGCAGTAACAGATGTGCCTTCGTCAGTGTATTGCCAGTCATTGCTGAATGTCTGTGCTTCAGATTTCTGGGGTAATTCATCACTGAGTAAAAAAGTATTAATTGCACAAAAGCGTGTACTCAGAATAATTGCTGGAGCCCATCCAAGATCATCCTGCAGACACTTATTTAAAGAGCTAGGGATCTTAAAAAATGTACAAATGTCTATAATCCTATGGGACCAAACTACGTTGGTTATCAGTCCCTAGTCTTACAAGTTACTTCAACTAAGTTCAACCAACCTAAGGACGACGCGCACATTCATGTCCGAGGGAGGATTCGAACCTCCGAAGCGGGAGGTCGCGCGATCCGTAACGTGGCGCTCCAGACCGCTCGGCTATGCCCGCGCAGCTAGAGATCTTGAAATTAGCTTCACAGTATATATATATATATATATATATATATATATATATATATATATTCACTTATGAAATTTGTTATTACCAATCCCAACGAATTCAAAAGCAATATCTGTGTACGTAACTGCAACACTAGGAGAGAGAATGATCTTCACTATTTAAGGTTAAATCTAGCTTTGGCACAGAAAGGGGTGAATTATGCTGCTATAAAAGTCTTTGGTCATCTACCAAACAGCATCAAAAGCCTGACAGATAGCCAACTAGCATTTAAAAATAAATTAAAAGAATTTCTGAATGGCAACTCTGTAGTGTTACATTGAACACTGCTACCTTCTTTTACGTCGACTTGAGGTATCTACATATTAATCAAGTTGTTATTAGGCTGGACCAGAACAGAAACTGCCGCCAGAATCAATGTTTGTTGCAGATTCTGGGGTCGAAGGGCAGCGCACAGTAATCACAGATGACATAGGACATAATACGAAGAAGTTTCTCTATGATTTAGGAATAACACTGGAAAAAACAATTGAAAAATTGTCTTTGTTGATTTATATGTATGTTCTTTGCACTGTTGTATTATTATTCATTCATGGTTTGACTGATGTCCAATGTATTCGTCCATAAGGCGAATAAATTGATTTAAGAAGTTTCTCAAGAAAGGCGGAGTTCTTCTTTATATTCTTATTTATTATGGACACCTTAAATTAAACAACGAGTATCATAAAGAAGTTTATTCATTATGGTTAAACGTTCTAGTAATGACAGAGGCACAGCTGAGGTTGGATCTCTTAACTAAACTTTTCACAGCTACGTTAAAGTTACGTGCTTAACCCAGCTAAGAGAGACTTTTAATATGAAATGTTTGTTCTTTTTTATTTTTTATTTATTAAAAACAGTGGTGAGAACATTTCAATCTGTAAATCGTGGACAAGACATTTCAACTCCTTCTACACTATAAATGAATTTTAAAATATAAATTAGAAAATCTGAAAAATAAAAAAATGATAAAAAATTTGTGTCATATAATATTTAGTACAAAGTAATAATTTGTAAAGACACCTTACATTAAACTGATACGTTCCACATCATGAACTATGGAACAAGTACAAATCTAATCTAATCTGTCGGTCAGTGACGTTTTAACAAAAGTCTGAAGGACTGAGATACCAACAGCCGTAAGTATAATGAGATATTTATTCTATTACAATCAGTTTGGCATTCCACTATGCCATCTTCAGGTCCCTACATCGGAGCATGACATCCAAAAGTAAGGATACTAAACTGGATCCGTGGACTTCGTCTCTTAGTTGGAAACAACAACAGCAACTGTGACAACAAGGACTAGTTTAAACCAGAGGCGTTTAACAAGAGGCTTTCAGGTACCTCACTTTTCTGAACTGTCCGACGCCGGCGGTTCATTGGGAAGGGACTGTGGTGTCTACTCACCAGAGTCGGTGGTCTGCGATGAGATGCCAGTAGGGTGCATGGGCGGCTTCTGGCCGCACACCACGGCGGCCATCATGCTGCCCGTCTGCGTGGTGCCGGTGACCGCTGGGCTCTTGGCGCTGTACCGCACCTGCAAGCGGGAGGGAGACGCACTTCTCACTCTATTGTTCTATATCGTCTATATTAAAAAAAATGAATTGCTGCATGTATGAAAGTGCATCAGTTGAGAATGGCTTCATCGATTTCGCTGATCATTTGTTTGTTCTGTTCATAATTTCAGGACGAGGTTTGTACAAAATAAAATTTTTGGAAAAATCTACCGGAATATATCATAATTTGAGAAAAACTGACAGTACGCTTCCAGCTCGGATCATTTTCCAGATTCTCCCACAATTGGCTTATTCATTTGCTGCTCGCCTGGCGACCAAATAGGCTGTAACGGAGCGAATAAATAGGCCAAGGAGGTTAGAATAAAGGGAGATAGCGTTATGCACACAAGGTTAAAACAGCCAGACATTTTTAATATGAAACGTTCCTTTAGATGGCTCTCAGTATAATTCTTATCTTCGTGGTGTTATCGGTGGTGATCATATCTTTGGCGTGTTGCAAAGTTGATGTCAGTTCGTGGTATTTTTGAGTGTTATAAACAAACTGAATACAGATCGTGGATTATTTATTTAATTATTTATTTTAGAACAATGCCTTCATTGCGGGGTAGTAATATCGATCGGCGTACGCACAGTGCATTTCTACTACATTTGTACATGGCGTGTTAGAAAGTCTGTAAACCATCTGCACTGTTTGTTTTCCTTCCGGTCAGAAAGACAAAAAAATATCGTTCATCAACAAGCGTTACAGTGACCTCAACATAAGACTTTCGAAACGTTGTATTTCCATTCCATGTATTGTATTTCATTTAATTGTTTTGTTTCATTTTTCTTCAATTCAGAAACTCTCAAGGTTTCATATTGAAATCTCGAAATAAGAATCATATGGATGAAATTATCTAGAACACATAAACATGTTATAAAATGCATTTTTATTCTGATGGATGTGAGAAAAAAATGCTAAGCTTGAAAGACGGCTGTCTGCCGTCTTCATTAGGTTTTTAACTTTGTAATTTAACTAAGTTCACTAGACGGGCTCCCTTTCGTTCGGAGGCATGAAGAATAGCATTTCATTTCATGTTTTTAAATGTTAGTTTCTATAATACTGTGTTAATATTGCTGGGATTTTATTATGCTAATAATTTATCATTGTATCTATGAAGGTGGCAATATGATCGGTTTCTCCATGACGCCACTGTCCCTGTGAGAATGTGTACTTGCTTTATTCTGTATGTGCATGTATGAGCATCTTCTAGCATGGGAGCCTGAGTGAATTTATGAGAATTTTCGTCGTTGGCTGCTGGCTGCTCTCTACTAGTGTTTCTCTGGCTTCGTGTCGATATGTAGTCGTTACCAACCTCTGCTTTTGATGCTACCAATGAGGTTCCTCCACCTTTTGGTTACAAGTTGGGTTGGCAATGCCCAGTAGCGAGCCTTGGTAGGACGAGCGAGTCTAGGCTCTCCCCACCACCGTGGCTTTCTTGGGTGTTACGGATTTCCGGTGGGTGGTGGGGGGCTCACTGTTCATCTGGTCACTCTGTTGCTGCACTTCGACCTGGCAAGATGGTAGCGATTCGTTGTCTGGGTTGTTCAAGTTAGACTTCAAAACTTAGATTCATTTTTCGGAATAAGTTTCTCTGATCATGTACGGAAGTTTACTCAATTTCATTTCCGTGATTTTTGCATAGGTAAATGTGGTGAATATGTAACTAATTCGGTATGATAACGGCTGAGAATCAGTAAACTTTGTGAGACTAGCTAGTGGTGTACAAACTCTGATTAATTTCTTCTAGCTTTGTGGAACGCAACTAATATGCGAGAATATTTTGATTCTGTGTAGTACATGTGAAACATTCCTTTCCATTTTCTCCTTTCGATAGTGATATGTACTCCATGTGGTGTGTTCTTAGATCAAAGCCTTCAGCTACCCCTGTGTTTGTTTCTATGCCCTTCAGGCAAGAAACTATGCATGTATCATTATGCTTTAAAGTACATCACGATCTCCTCTCCGTCTATTTTAAATTGCTGTTTCGTTTCCAAAGTTGTACTTTGCATTCTAACTCTGTCAGTAAATTCTCTTCTAGCCTTGTACGACCCCCTTTATTAGCTTGTTTATGAAATACTATGTATTGCTAGGGGCTGCATGCCGTATTTCTTGATTTGCTACGACTTTGAATTTATTTCATTTTTCTGATTTTTGAAGACTGAACTTCGTCCATCCGTGTAAAACCTTCCAATCGCGTCTAACTGTATTTCGTTAGCTTCCTTACGATATCCTACGCATTTCTAAGGGTTGCATGCCGTAGCTATTTTTCTTTATTTTTCGGAAATTCAATTTTTGTATTTTTTACTGGTTTTCGGAACCACGTGGTTCCGAACTCTGACTTCAAAGATTTGTAGCTAGTCACTTGAGTTCTCGCCACTGCTCACATACCAGTGCCTTACTATTGTGTATTCTTGCTTCTAATCTATGATTCCGTTGATTTTTGTTGAAAGGAATACGACCTTTAAGCACTTCGTCTTCAGTGGGATGCGAATATGTAATGTAGCAGACACGTGCCGTGTGTCTCAGTAAGTCTGCATGCTCACGGTTTGATTTAAATGGAAATTAATCTCGCTATTATCGCGTACCATCTCATGTAAAGAAGGAGAGACCAGGACTACCTACGAAGTTTATTTTACTTGTGTTGTGTGGTACATCCTGGTTCGCTGAATTTCGCCTACGATAGCGGCGCCTGTTTTTGCTTCGTATCAGCACGCTGAGTAGGTGAGTTTCGCTTTGCTTTGCGCATGTGAGTGGCTGAATGCTTGTTGATTGTAAATCCCTCCCCCGCCCCCCGACGATGTTCAATTCAGATTACTTTAGCTTAATTTTCAATGTGGGATACATATTATTGTTTAACAAAATTGGATCCCCCATTTGCGTATGTTTGAACTGAATAAATAATGTATCGTCAATGAAATTTTATCCTACTTATGAACTTTAGTTTATGCATACCCTCTTTTTTCTATTTAATGTTGTTTTTCACCAGTGTTGAGAACAAAATCAGATGCAAATTATCATATTTTAATTCCGTTGCGCCATAAATGTTCTTTCAGCCACCTTCATGAAATTGTTTAGTTAGCGGTGGCTTGTATATTAATGATTCTGTGTAATCCTCGTGGTCTATGACGTGTGTAAGCCACCGTCTCCTTGTCTTCCTGCTACTAAAGTAAATTTTGAGTCAGTTCTAAATTTTGGGCCGGAGAACAACATTCTGTTGCAGGAAGTAGTACACGCGAATCTTTTAACTGGTTTTTACGGCCAGAATTATGTGTTTAAAGTAAGCTTTTAACTGGCTCCTTTCAGTTAGAATTAATTTGACAAATAACGATGGTCCTACAAGCTGAGCTGTAAAAATGTGCGATTTCGTTTTCCTTTCGCAGTTTTTTTAACATAAAACAGGACAGTTGGTTTTATGCCTAAATTTATAATTATACCTGTTCGTAAAAAATAACCATTAAAAGTACGGTCATTAAAACTACTAACATCACAGACAGAGCAGCTTGAAAGGTCTCTTTAATTATCCGTTTTCAATTGATTTACTCATCCGTTTTGAGAGAGGAGGAGGAGGAGACAGAGAATGGGGGAATGAAATAGATTTAAAAAGGAGGGGAAGATATAGACGCAGATATGAGGGGAGAGGAGATGGATATGTTGTGAGATAAGAGTGATTGGTGTGAAGATGGGGGGAGGAAGAGATGGGGAAATAGAGGAGGGAGGAAGGAACAGACATAGGGAGAAGAAGAGAAGAGATTAGGGTATATATCCCATACACATTAGCTACTGCGAAGCGTTGCCGGGTTTTCTAGTCCCTTAAGAAAGTTAGTTGGCTTCGGATGTTTTTTATATGTACAAATGTTAATTATTGGTATACAAACTAGAGGGGGTTAAACGCTGCTCAAAACATTTAAGGGATCTGATGAGATACATACACAATATACAAATGTCAAATATTGGATACAGTTGTAATTTGTGTGTGATACAGTTCGATATTTTGCTCTCTCAGCTCTTTACTTAGCTCGAGGCACCGTGGGGCTACCATAATAGTGAAAAAGACAACCTTGTTGCCCTCAAATATAGTGTGTGATCACCTCGGACGGCTATTGCAGGTTGCACAACTTGCGATATGGAAAGTACGAGGTTATCAGTCAACTCTTGAGGGATATTTGGCCAATCTTCCATGAGTGCAATATCGAGTTCTGCAGCCGTTGTGGGAGGTGCTGGTCTGACTGCAAATCATCTACTAAGTGCATCCCAAACCTACTCAATTGGGTTTATATCAGGTGAAGAAGCTGGCCGCTCCATTCATTCAATTCCCTCAGCTTCAAGCATGTTTTCCACCAGTACAGCACTGAGGGGACGAGTGTTATCATCCACCAGAAGGAACTCCTCTCCTATAGCACCAGCGTAGGGCACAACAAAAGATCTCCATACCTCTGAGCTGTCAGAGCGCTATTCTGAACGACACAGACGTCCGTACGTCCACTAATATTGACTCCTCCCCACACCGTTCGTCCACCACAATGATACGGTGATGTTTACTGCACGTAAGCACGATTGTTCATAGTACCACGTTCTCTCCAGATGAGGGAAAGATGATTGTCCGGCTGAACACAAAATCTTGACTCATCGGTGAACTGAACCAGGTGTCATTCTTTTCGACTGCAGTCATGATTATTGATTAAAATTTCTGGGCTAAGATGACGTGGTCCATCAATAAAACTTCTTACTCCCGACGTTTCGTTACCTACTGCGGGCAACATCTTCAGATGTGAGTCGACGACTGCCTACTAGGCGCATGAGGTCCTGCTTATATAGAGGGCACAGATGGCGCTACCACTTGTCACGTGCTGTTGACTATGAAGCTATCTTTGATCAGCGTTATCTCTCTAGATTACAGGTATTCGATTTTCATATTGTTGGTTCAGAGTCGAACGCTATATCTTATCTAATTTCAAACCTTCTTATTTTCTGTTGAAATTATTGTGGTGTTTCTGTATTTCTGTAACGACTTGGCTAGCACGCTCATTTCACCAAATTTCATTTCATGATGACCCTATGTCAAGACATGCTCTGCTACAGCTGACTTGTCTGTGTGACCCAGTCGGCAATTCCTTTTATGTTCTAATATGCGGGTATTAACACTTCTTTTTTGTGTTACTATGTTCACTATGCCACAGCTACAGGGAATTTTATACATCCCAGGCGTTACTAGAGGATGTCGTGCGTCTTTCACCGATCGGAAACATTCACTACTTTTGTTATTAGGTCTAAAGTCGGTTTCCCCTTGAAACCTGACCAAAACTTTCCCAATATGGTCCGTAATTTTGTGGATCTTAGTATGTCTAAAGACGGTTTCCACTTGAAACCTGGCCAAATCTTTCCCAATATGATGTGGAAAGAAAATTAGTGAATGTTTACGATCATCGACTCACCTCTGAAGATGTTTCCCGCAGTAGGTAACGAAACGTCGGGAGTAAGAAGTTTTATTGGTGGACCACGTTATTTTAATTAATGAAGACACCGGCCGTGAAAGCCTACATATGTACCATGCAGTCGTGATGTTCCTCCGTACAGTTTCTGCAGGCCAAACGGTGCTGTGGATGTAACTGGATACACCATAGGCCTCCGTGCGTACAGGCCTAATTCTCACTGTGACTGTCCCGCTTCCAACCTTCCTGCGGCTTAGGTTACGACACGCTGTTATTGCATTGTGCTACCTGCTCACTACACTATCTAAATCAAACTGATTGTGTAATTCGATGGTAGTCAACACCAACCACCTGTGCTGCAACTTTCTATTATTAACGCTAATTCGGTTGCTGTAATGTTGTCTATACTCAATAGAACCGACAGAAAGGTGTCCAACCATTTTAATTCATTTTACCGATGACAAGATAACTCAACTGATCCCATAATTGTTTTGACTAGAGTAAAAAATATGTAAGAACTTGTACTGTGTTCTAAAAGTATGGTTTGAAAATGTAATAATGTGCGAAACTGGTCACCTATAATAAAATATATTACTGCTGACATTACATACTGCTGACATTACATACAGGGTGAACCACCTAATACTTGCGGAAACGGAAAGTGCGATTGATGTGCGGTTTTCACAGAATGGATTGGTAGTCAGGAGCTCGTATTTCTAGCCAACAGACAGATTGTAATATTAGTTACAAAGTGTATTTTTTATGCAATCATTCAGTTTTTTAAATGGAACAATTGTTGTTTCTATCTTGCACTGGAATTTTTGACACCAGCTGTGTACAAAGAATTTTAATTACGTTTTTATCACGTTTAATTTGGCAGTTACAACCATTCAAAGTTTCGGGGACGGAGGCTGCGATAGCGTAGCTGACTGGCCGAGTGGCTAGCCCGTGGGTCACGGCCCACTGTCTCATCATGACCACCAGCCAGTCAGCTACGCTGTTGTAGCCTCCGTCCCCAAAACTTTGAACGGTTGTAGCTGCCAAATTAAACGTGATAAAAACGTAATTAAAATTCTTTGTACACAGCTGTGTCACAAATTCCAGTGCATGATAGAAACAATCATTGTTCCATTTGAAAAATTATATGTTTGCATAAATAATACACTTTCTAGGTATTTTTACAATCTGTTTATTGGCTAACAATCCACTGTGTGAAAACAGCACAACACAATATTTGCGGTGCAAGTGTTAGGTGATTCACCCTGTATAGTGATCAAGCTACTGGAAAAGCATGCTGGAAAAGAGTAAACACTCCCTTATCGTTGGATTCCTGGGGTTCACCTTACTCATAGCCAGCGCAAACGATGGTTCTTTCAACTCTGGTGTTTTTCTTGTGGAGTTACAAGATACCGGTGTATGAAACACCCGCTAAGACGGAAAGACTTGCTTGCTAGCATCCAAGCTACCTGTCTTCTGAGATGTTTGAGAGAGTGCGGCAGGACTTCATGCGCTGTTACCAAGCACCTATTAAGGCTGGTGCTCGTCACTAGAACAATTATTGTGAGCTACTTTGACATTAAGCGGTCTACGTCCTCTATGTCCAAAATACAATAAAATAAGCATATCTGCCCATTGGTTCCACATGTTAATATAATCGGCTGTGGATCCACCATCACGTGTTTCAGTTTGACCTAAATAGTTCAGGCATTAGGGAGACGCGAATGCAAAAACTATTACCTTAAAAAAAAGAGAGAATATAGGAAATTAAATTTGAAATAGGGTTTCTATTTCAAGAAACTCGATCCAAGACGGCGAACATGTTCAAAAATTCCCAAACAGGGTCAAAAATATTTTTTCTTTATTGTTTTATTACAGCTATAACTCCGATCGAAATGTGTTTATTTTTTATTAGTGTCGATTGTTTTGTTAGGTTTCGAGATATGTAATAAATAAATAAATAGATAAATAAAAAAACAATGTTGCAAACCCTTTAAAACCGGATTCTTGTAACTCTATGATGTAATGTTGCCAAATATGTTATTTGCCATAGCTCGCGGCAAGTCAAAAAAAGTGTACGTTTGAAAAATTAAAAAAATAATTATTATTTTTAGATATGTCTATTTTTCAAAAAAAGGCGTTTCGAAATTTAGCTTGATCTTAACAGAGCGTCGAACTGCAATAACGGATTTAGTTTTATTTTATTCTTGAAGAATTGGACTCATACAATTAAATAAGTTTTAGTTTTATTTAAGTGTTAGGTTAATAAAAAACTTTAAATAGTTGCGTTTTTGTCGTGCATGACCATCTCAATTTTAGTGTTATGAAAATAATGGTTAAAGAAAGAAATTTTGACATGTTTTGACGAACTTAAAAATAAAGTTTTTATGATCTTCTGGTACCGCCGAATTTTATATTATGAGTAACTTGGAAATACAACTTTTTATGAGGAAAATAAGACTAAAACAGTTACTATAGATCAATCTCCTGAGAAGATATTGCAAAATTACGAAAACGACGTTAAAAAAACAATCGCTGTATCTCGAAATGTAATTACTAACTTTTAACTTTGAAACGTCTCTTGTTTGATTTGCCGCGGGTGATACATATAGGAAATTGCAAGTTTTGGAACGCTAACGTTGACGAGATAAAGAGAAACCGGTTTTTTAGGTTCTACAACGGTTTATTTGGTATATTTCGAAGCCTAACTAAGCAATCGATACTTACAAGAAAGCAATCGATGACTGTTTTAAGGCCAAGAACTTTCTCATATGACATTTTTCGATCGGAACTACTGTGTTATTTACAAATTTGAGAATTTTTGGGAATGTTCGTAGTCTTGGATCGAGTTTCATGACGTACTCAATTTCATGATAAAAAAGTCAGTATAAATTTGGAAACTTAATAAATCACGCAAGAATGTAGCTAGAGAGGTAATAATTGACACACATGTTTGGAATAACGTGGGATTTTATTAGAACAAAAATAAAAAAAATTCAAAACCGTCCGACAGGTGGCGCTTCATCTAATCAGAAGAGCAATAATTAGCTTAACAAATTAAGACAAAGCAAAGATTATGTTCTTTACAGGAAATGCTCAATATATTCACCATCATTCCTTAACAATAGCTGTAGTCGACGAATAATGTTGTGAACAGCACTGTAAAGCATGTGCGGAGTTATGATGAGCATTGGCATCGGATGTTGTCTTTCAGCATCCCTAGAGATGTCGGTCGATCATTATATACTTTCGACTTCAAGTAACCCTAAAGCCAATAATCGCACGGACTGAGGTCTGGGGACCTGGAGGCCAACCATGACGAAAGTGGCGGCTGAGCACACGATCATCACCAAACGACGCGCGCAAAAGATGTTTCACGCGTCTACCAATACTTTTCTTTGTTCTAATAAAACCCCATGTCATTCCAAGCATGTGTGTCAATTTTTACCTCTCTATCTACATTATTCCGTGATTTATTAAGTTTTCAAATTTATACTGACTTTTTGATTACCCGGTACTCGGACTGTTTATTTTCGGGTAATATTTTTTTGTGAATTTACCATTAGGCCGTCACAAAATACTTGGTTTAAAAGGTTTGACACAGCCGGTATACGATAAATAATCCATTGATGTTTGGACACATAAATTGTAAGTTTTAGTATGGGAAATTAGTACGATTATTTAATGGAACTAGGGGTCTTAACATCCAAATCCGTGGAAATTTTAATATGCCGCTTTTGGAAAAGTAGTGCGACATTTAGGAGGGCGAAGCATGCATCGTCACCTCCCCCTAAAAATTTCAATGCTGTGCCCTCAGCAAGCAAATTGATGTTCACTGTCTTTATTGGCGTCCGAGATCCAATACCATTCTAATTCCTCGAGCACGGAAAATCCATTAAATGTGACGTGTACTGGGAGACACTCCATAGCCTATGCAACTACATCAAGAGCAAACGGATTGGGCTGCTCGCTGAGCTAGTGATTCTGCTCCATGATAACATATCTACAGGGTCCAACAGGTGTACTGGGCAAATTAAATTGGGAGCAGCTTGAACATCCGCCCTACAGCCCAGACATGTCACTTTATGAGTTCATCAGTTTGGTCCACTACAAAACGTCTCCTCAGAGATTAGATCTTGAACTCGGACGACGGACACGGTAGAGGACTGGCTCTTGTCACAGCCAGATGAATTCTGGGAACAGGGAATGCTTCGACACGTTAAACAGTGGGACAATGGGATAGTTGTGCTCAGGCTTCTTGTGATTACTTTTGAATAAAATGTTCAAATGTTTGTTAATCTTAGGGACTTTTGAATAAAGACTTCAATTATATCCACAGTGTCTTTTCGTACCTTTACATCAGAACACCCTCGTATAGTAGCTTTGGAGGCATGTAAGTACAGGATTGTGTGACTGTACAGCCCCTGTATTAACTTTCATTTTTAATATACACGCTCACGTATTGGGCGCGATCGCGTGTTCGGGTTACCGCCGTTGCAGTGGCATGGTCCATGAAGGTGGAAATCATTTGACTGGTAAAACCAAAAGTGACCAGTGATCATGTAGCGGCTGCGAGATGGTCCGCTATGGTGGCCATCTCGACGCCTTTATTAAAAGCAATATTTGAAAGAAGATTAATTACTCGCAAACCGAGCGAGATACAGGGGAGCTGGTACCGTCATTTTAAAGGGAATTTTAAGACGGACAACATGGTTTATTTTTGTGTTATGTGTCTCCCATAATGGTTGAACTACTTATTGATAAACAATTTCATAACGATCGTAACTTCAAAAATTTATAACTATCAACAAGCGAACGAATGTATACGTATGATGTGTCAATGGATACATCTCGGAAAGCTTTAACAGAATACATTAACAGATATTTTATAAATATTACTGTTTGGAAGTATTTAATAACTAATGTTTTCCATATCAAATTTTTGATAATTGACGCTCCGTACTTACTTACATAACAAAAAGAATGGCAGTGCAGACATTACGTAATCGGTGGGAATACATGTACAGCAAGTGAGTTAACTATTTATGTTTATTTTAAAAAGTGCGAATGGCAGTTACAAGCCAACAATTAAAAAACTCTAGTAATTTGAAAAGTATTTATTGTGTTTAAAAACAATCAACATCACTGAAAATCTGGTGAATTTTACTACTGAATTGATATATTACTTGTGTAAAACAAGTCCCATTTAACAATTGAACAGAATTTTCCAGTTTCGGAGAATGCAATATAAATAGCGGGCCGCCATCTTTATTTCGGCAGTACCCGATCAAACTTCGTTCGAAACGGATCTGCGCTTCTCGACTCCGCGAGTTTTCGTGGAGATCGTCAAGTTTTCGTGTTGTGAAATTTTCGCAGCCTGAGTCCTTAGGTTGGAACTTACAGATTTTTCGGTGTCAGAGCGGACGTAAGCCGATACTTTGAAAAGTTTGGTGTTTGGTGATCGAGAAACGACACTTATAAATTTTCATGTGCTACAGGATTGGTTACTTTCTGTGATTTAGGTAGCAGGAGCGAACTTTATTTTCCCGTGAATATGAATATGGAAGTTGGCGTTTCAATTTTGAACATACAAACTTTTGCGTGTTAAACCAAGTGAACTTTTAAGGGGTCTTTATTTATCACTTCCACTGAACTGGACAATTAATATTTTCTTTTCTTTATGGGACTCGCGTATGTAACTATTGTGGAGCGCGCGGTTGCTCGCCGTCGGAGGTTCGAGTCCTCCCTGGGGCATGGGTGTGTGTGTTTGTCCTTAGGTTAGTTTACATAGGTTTAAGTAGTTTGTAAGCTACGGACTGATGACCACGCAGTTTGGTCCGATAGATTTACAAACAATTGAACATTATGTAACTATCTGAATTAATAAATAATTATGTTTATGAACTTTAAACACCCGTGAGTAACTCAATTATTTACACTCCGTAACCTTTTTGTTTGCAAGTGAACATTATTTTTTAAATTAACTTTAATGTTTGTTGTAAAGTTTGGAAGTTTGGGCGTTGAAGCGAGGAGTGGGCTGTTGGTCCTTGGAGATAAAACGTAGGCAAACGAAAATTCTGACTGTCTCACTGTGCCCTGTTGGTGTACTGCTTACTGGCAAGTATTGTGTAAATTGCATATCCAGTGTGCTGGGCGCTCGAGCTATGAATATTGCCGCGAGACACTATATACATCGACCGCCGGCGTGGCGCAGGGGATAGTGTCACCGAGTGCGGTGCTGAAAGTCGTCGGTTCAGTCCCATCCACCGGCAAAAATTTATTTCTTTGTAGTTAACAATTCCAGAATGTTCTACATCTTTCTTATGTTTACTTGTAAATTCTACTTGTTTCTTATGTTAACTGTTCTTCTAATTTCTGTCTGTGTATAAATAGCAGAGCATTCTGCCCGAGAGGCAGTTAGTGCTGCGTGTATGTTAAGTTCGTAATAAACCTGCTTTCAGTATAAGTGCTGTGTTCACTCGACAACCCTGCTTCAATTTCAACGCGACAATGTTAAACTAATTTGAAATGAGCAACAAGTAATTCAGGTTCAGGCAAGCACGCCCAACAGACAAATTCATGAAACTGTATTTTCGCAATTGTGCAGTGTGTGTACTGTACTCACCGGCATCATGCTCTGTCGGACGTTGCGCTCGGGGTGCACGATGATGATGTAGAGCTTAGGCGAGAAGAGGCAGGCGAGCGTGACGCTGGCCGACAGGCTGATGGTGACGGACATGCTGGTGATGCGCAGGGGCACGTGGCTGCTGGTGCCGAAGTACAGCGGCACGAACGCCAGCCAGATCACGCACGTCGTGTACATCGTGAAGCCTGCAACACACGGCCCAGCCGCGCGTGGGTGTCAACACTGATATGTCACTTCAGTAAGGCCTGGCTGCAAAGTGCTAACACGAATTCTTTACAGAAGGATGGAGAACCTGCAGGATCCGACATCGCTACTGATTAGTTTGGATCAGGTGAGATATCATACACATGATATATGGTAACGTCTATTATTCAGATATTTTGTACAATTGTAATTTGTGTAGTAGAATTTTGTGCAGAGCACAATTTAATCATCACAAACACTTGGTTTAATCATCACGAAAGAAGGTTATATACATGAAAGAGACCAGGAGACACTGGGAGGTACCAGATTGACTTTATAATAGTAAGGCAAAGGTTTTAAACTGTAAGACATATCCAGGGGCAGATATAGACTCTGACAATATCTTATTCGTTGAAAACTTTCGAGACTGGAAAAAGGTAGAAAATGAAAGAGATGTAACCTGGACAAATTGAAGGAACCAGAGGTGGTTGAGAGTTTCAGGCAAGGATAGTCTGAAACGGGTGTAAGTAATAAAGTAGAAGAAGAATAGATAGCTCTAAGACATAAGTAGCGAAGGCCGCAGAGAATCATATAGGCAGCAGGACAAGGCATAATAGAAATCCTTGGATAACACAGTAGATTCTGAACTTAATGGATGAAAGGCAAAAATATAAAAATGCATCAAATGAAGCAGCCAGAAGGAAGTACAGACGTCTGAGGTTGACAGGAAGTGCAGGCTGGCAAGGCAGGAGTGGTTTGAGGAGAAATGAAAAACCGTTGAAGAATGTATAACAAAGGGAAAGATAGGTACCGCCTACAGAAAAATAAGAGACACATTTGGACACAAGAAAATCAGCGGTATGAATATCAAGAACTCAGATGGAAAACCAATACTAAGCAAGAAGGGAAAGCTGAAAGGTGGCAGAAATGTTTATAAAGCTTATGAGACTTAACTGTGGGGTCATCAACCCCTAAACATACAAACTACTTATGAACTAGCTTATACTATAGACGGCACAAACGTGCATGCCCGTGGGGGGGATTCGAACCTCCGAATGGGAACGGCCTTGCGCATTGTAGCATAGCGCCTCAAAGTGCTAGGCCGCTCCGCTGCGGCGAAAAGTGGAAGAAATATAAAGACGGCCTGTATAGAGGAAATAAACTTGAAGACAGTATTCTAGAAATGAAAGATGAAGATGACATAGGAGATACAGTACTGCGAGAAGAATCTGACAGGGCACTAAAAGATTTCAGTAGAAACAAGGCCCCTCGAGTAGACGATGTTCCATCTGAACTGCTGTTATACAATTGTAAAACGAGGGTAATGGAATGTAATGTCAGAAAATCAGGCGATGCTGAAGGAATTAGATTAGGTAATGAGACAAAGTAGTAGATGAGTTGTTATTTGTGTAGCAAGATAACTTCTGATGGCCAAAGTAAAGAAGAAATAAAATGCAGAATAGGTCTGGATAAAAAAAAGTTTCTGAATAAGCGAAATTTGTTGACATCCAATATTAGTTTGAATGTTAGGAAGTCCTTTCTGAAAACATTTGTCTGGAATGTAGCTTTGTTTAGGGATGAAACGTGAACGATAAGGCGTTCAAACAAAAAGATGATAGAAGCTTTTGAAATGTGGTGTTACAGACAAATGGTGAAGATTGCTTGGGTAGATCACGTAACTAAAGAGTAGGTGCTGAACAGAACTGGGGAGAAAAGGAGTTTCTGGCATATCCTAAGAGAAGAGATAGGTTGGTGGGATACATTCTGAGACATCAAGGAATCGCCAACTTAGCATTAGAAGGAAGTATGCGGGGTAAAAATAGTAGAGGGAGACCGAGGGACGAATACAGTAAGCAGATTCAAAAGGTAATAGTTTGTCGTTCGTTATATGTATGCTAATGTATTTTAATAAGATATGTTTACAATTGTAATTAGTGTGTGATGCGCCTCGGTTGCACAGTGGCAGAGTGACAGACTACAAATCCAAGGGTCGCGGGTTCGATCCCCGCCAGGTCCTGGGATTTTTATCTGTCGCTTTCCACTTCTTTCACCTCTGGCAGTATTGCTCATGTGAAAAATACCGAGTAGCACCGTGGTTCGGAATCCACGTTAAACTGTAGGTCCCCCTATAACTGGCTGGGTAAGTCAGGTCGGAAGAAGGAAACGGCATACCACCTCCAAACAGGACCATGCCTAGTAATACACTGTGGTGTTCAAATCAATCTTCGGATTGTTGACTGCTTTACCTTTTTTTACAGTACGATATTTTACTGTCTCAACTCTTTACTTGAGGGTTACATGGTTTACTATATAGATGCACCATGAAACTACCATAATAGTGAGAAAGTCATTCTCGTTGGCATCTAATATGGTGAGTGTGATCACCTCGGACGTTCAGAACGGATGCAACGTGCGTGACATGGACAATATGGGGTTACCAGTCAGCTCTTGAGGGATATTTGACAATTTTTCCATTCCAATATTCAGCTCAACAACCGTTCTGGGAGGTGTTGGTCTAGCTAAAATGCGTCTTCCAGGTGCAGTCCAGACTTGCTCAATAGGGTGAACAAGCTGGCTACTTCATTCGTACGGTTGCCTCAGCTTCAAGCATCTCATCTACCAGTACAGTGCTTTGTGGGTACGAACGTTATAGTCCACCAGAAGGAATGCATCTCCTATGGTACCAGTGTAGGGCACAAAAGAAGCCGTTGGATCTCGTCTCTATACCTCTGTGCAGTAAAAGCGTCATTCTGAATGACATAGAGAAAGCCGATCCGGGCGACCGCCCGGTGCGCCAAATTTTAGGGGAGTCTGGGGGGCACCAGAATCCTTACTAAATTTATTTTATTGTAAACAATGAACTAAAAATTAACTTTTTCATAAATTGTGTAGCAACATTGGTTACTACCTCGTGCCATAGGCATCACTCTTTATAACAACCCCGGTTTCTTCTTGAATCTCCTATAAAGGAAATCCCTTCATCCCTTCACGTTATTTGTCTATAAAAAAATCTCCGCTGACAAAGCTAAAGAATATTGTTGAGAGTTTGGAGTTTTGATCAACAATAACACGCTCTGACAATTACAACCGCCACGGTGCCGACAATTGCACTCCTTGCGACAAAGATATGTCGGCCGCTCTAACAATACACACAACAATATTGACTTATCGGCAACCGAAAATAAATTAGTCCTTTTTGTACTTTCAAATGTCTCGTGATAGAAAATTCTAAATCAGAAATCAAGTGCAGGTACTGCAGGCTTTATGGTGTGCGTATTCTTCTTTTGACTCCTGAATTTCGACTGTTAGTTGAAGAATCGTTGCGTTAATGTGTTCTTTAATAACATGTCGGAAAAAAGAAGCCTTCTGAAAATGTATATAGAAAATGAAGAGCACAATTAGTGGCTGAAAATGAGAAACAGGCAGCAGCATTAAAGAAATTCTTTCATACTCCTGAAACAGACAATAATCGAAAACGTAGAACCAGAGAATGAGGAAACCAGCAAGAAATCAACAAATATTCCAGAAGATAACAACACTGTACAGGTAACTAGGCCTACATTACGTAATGTATTTTCGTTTTATTACGTTTAATACAGAAGAGGTGTTTACACACGTAGCGTCTTAGCAGGCAGGGGTGGATAGGGTGGCGGCCTCTCAGATAGGCGGCAAACTTCAGGCTCAAAGAAAGTTCTTTCCCCATTGATATAAGTAGTAATAATTACATTCTATACCATTACTAATGTTTGATACATATACTAAAGCGTTAAGACTTTTACTCGTTAGATGTGTATTAACCAACTTTAGCTCTATTTCAAGCTTTCATCTATTAATTGAGGGCCTCCATAGTCTAGAGGTTAAAGCGTTGGACTCATGTCTAAGTGCTCTTGGGTCCAATCCCCGGACTTTCCGCTTTTCAACGGCAGGAAAACTGGGGAGTCACATACATAAAGATATGACGGTCACTTGGCCTGCAAAGCTCCTAATACGCCTGTTGGCGGGTAGTGAGACGACGGGCTGACCCACGTTCTGTTACCCAGGTGGATGAATTTTTACCACTCGCTATCAAATGGCGTTGGAGAGGGCCCAGGATCTATTGGTCTGCCGTGCCAGTGATTATTATTGTTATTATTATTATTATATTAGTAGTAGTAGTAACTAGAATTATGAAGAGTTAAAATGTATGATTGTTACCGTTAACAAACCCCCGTGGAGTTTCGCCATCACAAAAATTGCAATAGACCTGTTATTTCATAAACATATCGTAAATAAGTAACATGTACCAGTGTAAGACTATATAGATTATGTTTCTATCCAACACGATTAACGTGACTTAAGAAAAAGTGTTTGGGCTTCGGCAGCTAATTTGAATGCATTCGCATCTGCGTCTGTTTTCTTTGGAATGGGGATTATAACATTTTTCTTAAAGTCTGAGGGTACTTCGCCTGTCTCATACATCTTACACACCAGGTGTAACAGTTTTGTCATGGTTTGTTCCCCCAGAGACTTCACTAGCTCTGAGGGAATGTTATATACTCCATGGGCCTTGTTTCGACTTAATTTCTAAGTCGAAACTTATGAACTACCTTATACTAAAGACGACACTAACATCCATGCCCGAGGGGGGATTCGAACCCCCGACGGAGAGCGGCCTCGGGCATCGGAACATAGCGCCTATGTGCGCTTGGCCACTCCGCCGCGGCGGAGAATTAAGTGCACCTTGGATGGTCTGAAATGCTGGTCGGTGACAGAGGAGGCTGTAAACAAGTTAATCCGGTGACCAAACTGAAATTCTAAGTCCTGAAATTGAGTATTGCTCACCGTTTATCCAATCAGTATTAAGCAACGTCTGGTTATTAAAGATTACTTTGATGTTATGAAACTTGAAGAGAGTTGGAAGTAACTGTTTTATCGTGTCGCCGCGCTATAGCTAATTTTGTGATTCTGTTTATTTAATTTTTAAAGGGTATAAAAGTGTAAATATTTGGTTAGCGAGTTTGGTGACAGCTGTGCCTTTGTTTGTAAGTAACTGTTGTTATCATGCCGCCTCGCAATTTTTAAAAGGGGTGTAAATGTGTAAATATTAGCGAGTTTGGTGGCAGCTGTTCCTGTGTTTGCGAAAAATACTGATAAGTAGTCTTGCTTAAATACCTTCCACCCTGGTAGCGTGCACTTTGAAGGATATTCTGTGCAGTGGCATTTGCCGGTATGTAGTTTATGTCAAGCTGCTAACCAGTTTTCAGCTATTTGAAAGCAGTGCCTCTGCATTAATGTTTATCATAAGGGACATTGAGTATTTTCGTCTGTCGTTTAAGGGATTGCTAGGAATCAATATTCGTCTATTTATCACAGTGTGTTGGAAAATTTATTTTGTGAAGTGGCTGTTGTTAAAGGAACTGTCGTATTTTAAGTGAGAATTGGAACTGCTATTTTAAAATTGGGTGAATATTGTAAAGTGATTTGATATTCTTTGTGTTATTTTTTGCAAGCTACATGTAGAGGATGGTGTGGAGTAGGATCGCATGCTAACTGAAGATGGGTTGGAACGCGCTGATTATACCTGAAATTTGCTTGATAATCGGAGGCTTTCAACAGCCTGTTGTTTGCGTTTGCTAATCATAGGCTTTCTGTCCGGTTGTCGGGAACAGCTTTTAGCGAACATTCCAACCCAATCTGTAGAGAAGTATTTTGCTCTGTGTGACTTATTTATTGGCTCTGTTTACTGGGGGCATCCTTGCCTTAAGGTCCGGTCAGGCAGTTGTGCATTATTCCTAGTCATTGTCAGATAATGTGATGATCATGTAATTGCAGTAATGTGAGTGTAAAATGTGTTACTTCCTGTGCACATGTGTTACGTTAAGTACCAAACGGACTCTCATCCGAGGTTTTAGAATGGGTTTTCAGGTATCCTGACTGTTCTGGTGAACTATGCCTGTGGGGGACACGAACATAAGTGGACTAAGTGTAACCTGACGAATGATAAGTTTGTTGTACCTAATCCTCTTTAAATGCCACCAGTTGTGTTCTTGTATGGGCGTACACTGGTAATTGAGTGACAACTAATGTTAGATTAATTAATTGGTTTGTTCAGTACCTGGTCCAATCTTGGATTTGATTTCTAATTAATTAATGATTGGAATTTTTTTTATATTTGCAGACCAGGTAAGTCTGACAAATTTAATTCGTTAAATACAGAAAGAAACAAATAGTGAGCTCTGGGTGGTTGCACCAGCTATGAAAAGAAGAAACACACCATGGTGCAGTAACAGGAAATACTATTCAGACTGTTCAATCGATTACCAGATTACTCTTTCTCTTATCCAGATATTAAACACAACTAAAGGGAGATATCTGGTTGTGCTCCGACCGCATTGGACTTATCAGGTTTTTGTAGGCAGAGTACAATACTATCGTATTGCGACTATAGGAGTGTTTCGACACTGGTCATTTGCTGCCAGTCAAGTGAGGTAAGCATCCAGACAGTAATATACAAGGAGCATGGTACTGTACGAACCTTAGGAAAGCCCTATGTCTTACAAAATACATAAAACGATGCAACTTCAAGAAAAGGATAGAACAAACAGGCAAAAAGATTATTCCAATTAAAATGGTACAGAAATTACAAGCATGAAACTGTCGCGGAAAGGAAGCGGTTCTGTACTTTAAAGGGCCGCAAAAACCATCCACAGACATTGGAGATTGTACATTTGCAGCATAGACCGTCAGCGGCTAAGAAAAATGATGTGCGAGGTTTTCTGGTCAAATAGTTTGGAAGGGACTGGAAACGGATTATCGTTTCTTGTGGTACAAGAATCTGCTCAATGACAGTGAAATCCAAGAGGAAGATGCAGATGAATATACAGTACCACCAGATAGGCAGTGTGATTGTTTGAAAGATGAACTCACATTGATAATATAATAACTATATTGCACTATGTAATTATAAAACGTGTGTGTTGCCAATAACGCCTGCTTTGTGGTTTCAATAGTATATTCTTTGCTGTACTACTCTAGTGTGGTTGGATCAAAGTCCGATAACTCCGAACGGTCGAATCAAAACCAGGTATCTCCATATGTTTCCACTGAATGCCCTGGGTATTAGATAAACATCTATTGTAGTGACTATAATTTTTTACATCGTACTGTCTGTTCCTATATTTTGGTTTAGTAGAACATTCAGCACTTTTGTAACCGCAGAGTTAACCGTTGTTTTACGAGCGTCAAATGAGTGCTATCCGGCAGTTATCAGATTTTGATTCAGTTGCGTTTTTCAGTTGGCGATATGAATACTTGATGTCGCGTTGTGCTGAAAATTATTATTTGGCAGCATGTATTACCCACGTATGTCCTCCCTGCAACTCAAACACGCGAATACAAGAAAAGTGGATTTATCGAGTTTTGTTCCGATGCTCCTCAACTGGTAGATTCGACCAATGCGCGGAAATTCACTGAGGCTTTTTGCAGATGACTCTGTAGTATACAGAGAGGTTGTAACAATGGAAAATTGTATCGAATATGCAGGAGGATCTGTATCGAATTGACGCATGGTGCAGGGACTGGCAGTTGAATCTCAATGTAGACAAGTTTAATATGTTGCGAATACATAGAAAGAAAGATCCTGTATCATTTAGCTACACTATAGCGGGCCGGCAACTGGAAGAAGTTAATTCCATAAATTATCTGGGAGTAGGCATTAAGAGTGATTTAAAATGGAACGACCATATAAAATCAATCGTCGGTGAAGCAGAAGAATCCTAAGGAAATCAGCCCGAAAACAAAGGAAGTAGGTTACAGTACACTTGTTCGCCCACAGCTTGAATACTGCTCACCGGTGTGGGATCCGTACCAGTTGGGGTTGGATAGAGAAAGTAGAGAAGATCCAACGGAGAGCAGCGCGCTTTGTTACAGGAACATTTGGTAACCGGGAAAGCCTTACGGAGATGATCGCTAAACTCCAGTTGAAGACTCTGCAGGAGAGACACTCTGTAACTCGGTACCGGGCTTTTGTCGAAGTTTCGAGAACATACCTTTACCGAGGAGTCTAGCAGTATACTGCTCCCTCCTACGCTTATCTCGTGAAGAGATCATGAAGATGAAATCAGAGAGATTAGAGCACACACAGAAGCATACCGACAATCTTTCTTTCCGCGAACAATACGTGACTGGAATAGGAGGGAGAACCGACAGTGGTACTAGAGGTTCCCTTCGCCACACACCTAACGTGTGGCTTGCGGAGTATGCATGTAGATGTAGTGTTACTGAAATGTTTCGGGAACTCAAATGGGAGTCGCTGGAGGGATGGCGACGTTCTTTCTCAGAAACACCGTTGAAGAAATTTAGAGGGCCGGAATTTGAGTCCGACTGCAGAATGATTGTACTGCCGCCAACGTACATTTCGCACAAAAACCACAAAGATAAGGTCAGAGAGATTAGGGCTTGTACGGATGTATACAAACATTCGTTTTTCCCTCAGGAAAGCAAGTAACTAGTAGCGGTACCGAGTACCCTCCACCACGCACCTTTGGGAGGACTGCGGAGTATGTATGTATCTGTAGAACAGCTTTCCGTTGATGCTCGCTTCCGAGTTTTTTGCGGACGCAGTAAGAATATTGTTGGGGCTCGATACGGTTCAAATGTTTGTAAAGTTATAGGACCTAACTGTAGTGGTCTAACTACTTTAACTTATCCTAAGATCAACAAGCACAGACATACCCATGCCAGAGGGAGGACTCGAACCTCCGACGGCGAACGGTCGTGTGCTCCGCAGCAAGGCGCCTTAGTGCGCACGGCTATTCTGACGCGGCTCGATACTCCAGTGCCAAGCTTTAAAGTGTGAACCAAGGCTGTAGATAAATAACGGAGACAAGATATTTCTTTTCGAGGACGTAATCAAAACTTTATGAGTATGCTGGAGAATTCGTAATTACAGAAAAAAATAACGCATTGCGGGTTTATCTAGTGAGGATCCCAAAAGTGTTACGACGAAAACGAGATCCAAAGAGATTCTAGTCAATGCGTTCTCCTCTTAATGGAAAAACGAAGTAATTTCAGCTGCAAAGTAATTTTCAGAATCTATTAAATGAAGACGAAGATTAAGCCGAATAATTAATGGTAACGTTAGAGCGAGAATTTAGACTGTTAGCAGAGTTGGTAGAGACGCGTTAATTGCCAGCTGCGGTGGACAGAGGAAAGTGCATCAACGAAAGGGGGAAAAAAACAATCTGCGTAGAACTTTAGTTCCGAAAGATTCGAACGAACCACAGTTATCTATGTCCACAGTGGGAGCGGAGTAAGGAGAGTAGAAGCTCTTTTCGAAATGGTTTCCTGCCCCTCGCTAAAAGACAAACACTGCTTTATTCCATTTACAGCATAAATACGGGGGAGCTCGGAACGCGGGGACTGCAGGTACATTAAATAAGGAATTCCAAGTCTTTAGGTCGCTGCGTGCCGGCGGCTGCTGCTCGCGAAATGAATATTGACCGAGCGCCCGCATCTTACCGCCGCCTTTTAACAGAAGAGGGCCCCAACTTTGTTCTTAGCTCTTCCGGCGTCTCCTTCGGAACGACGTGCTCATCGCGCTCGGACATGAAGGCAAAACGACGAAATTCACCAGTCCCGGAACTGGGCCGTCGTCGTCAGCTGCTGTATTCGTTCGTCGACGAGAGAGTAGTAAACGCTCGGCATCTGCTCCAACAGCGAAGCACAAATCCCGTACAACCTTACACCATGTACTAATCGACACGGTAAAGCGATGGTTTCGGACTTTGCAAGAACTGTGTTTGGTGACGTGTACCGACACTCATAACTCCAGGACTAATGTGATAATCGTTCAATCATTGTAGTAGGAAACCCACAGTCTAACATGTACAGTCGGGACTTCTGACAGCTTTATCCAAAATTTTTGAAAAAAAGTTATGTATTCTCGACTTGTTTCACATATTAGTAAAAATAAACTTCTAACAAACTGTCAGTTTGTTTTTCAAAGAAGCTTTTCAACTGAAAAGGCTATATATAGCTTCACTGATGAAATATTAAATGCTTTGAATAACCGGACATCACCAGTTGGGATTTTTATTGCGTTCTCTTAAAGGTTTTTGATTGTGTAAGTCATGGGATTCTTCTAGAGAGGCTTACGTATCGTGGTATGAGTGGGACAGTGCACAAATGGTTTACATCATACTTAACTGGAAGAGTGCAGAAATTTCAAATAAGCAGTTCACATGATATAGATGAAACAATTAATTCCTCTAACTGGGGAGATATCAAAAATGGGGTCCCACAAGATTCGGTCTTCGGTCCTTCGGTGTTCTTAATATATACATTAATGACTTGCTATTCTACATTCACGAAAACGTTAGCTAGTTCTTTTTGCTGATGATACAAGTATAGTTATCACACCTGACAAACTGGAATTAACTGATAAAATTGTAAATGATATCTTTCAGAAAGTTATTAAGTGGTTCTCTACAAATGGACTCTCATTAAACTTTGATAAAACCCAGTACATACAGTTTCATACAGTATGTGGCATGACACCATTAATAAATTTAGACTTTGAACATAGATCTGTAGCTAAGGTAGAATATTCAAAATTTTTAGGTGTTTGCATTGACGAGGGATTGAATTGGAAGAAACATATTGAAAATCTTCTGAAACGTTTGAGTTCACTACTTATCCAATCAGTGTCACTGAAAAATTTGGTGATATACATCTCAATAAATTAGCTTACTATGTCTATTTTCATTCACTGCTTTCATATGGGATCATCTTCTGGGGCAATTCACCATTGAATAAAAAAATATTCATTGGACAAAAGCGTGTAACCAGAATAATTGCTGGAGCCCACCCAAGAGCAGCCTGCAGACATTTTGGGATCTTCACTATAGCTTCACAATCTGTCATTAACAATCCGACCCAATTAAGAAGTAATAGCAGTGTGCATAGCTACAACACTAAAAAACGTCGATAATTACTATCCAAGGGTAAATCTAATTTTGCCACAGAAAGGAGTGAATTATGCTGCCACAAAAGTCTTCGGTCACCAAGTAGCATCAAAAGTCTGGCAGATAGCCAAGTAGTATTTAAAAAGAAATTAAAGGAATTTCTGAATGGCAACTCCTTCTACAATGTAGATGAATTTTTAGATAAAACTTAGAAATAAAAAATTTAAAGAAACATTTATAAAAACAATAAAAAATGTAAATAAAAAACCTTAAAATATTGATTGTCATGAATAAACAACATTTCCTAAACTGACAAGTTCAACATCATTACGAAATATAATCTATGGAATTAGTATGAATCTAATCTAATCTACTCTCTACCGTGAAAGATGTTACCAACTGACAGTTGTAACGACACTAGCGGTCCTAGCGGTTGGCAAGTCGCCGAAGGAGTGATGTTTGTTTATGATCATGTTTGTACGTAATTAACGAAAAAGTATAATTTTTGCCTTACCAGCATTAGTAAAATATCAAGAGAATACGTAATACCAGTGAAGGCGCGTTCTATCTGTTCACTGGTTCAGTGAACCTAGCTCGTCGTGAAAAAAGTAAATAAATAAATAAATAAATAAATAAATAAAAGTGTTTGTAAATATCATTCTTCGTTTCGTTCTTCTATTAGATCATTTTATACGTACATTCAAAGTATTTTTATCGCTTGAGAAACGTTTTACGTTGTGGAGGCAACAAGTATATGAGTCGTTTTTACGACAACACAAACATACATGCCAGAGGGAGGATCCGACGGGGAACATCCTAGCGCATCGGAGCATAGCACCTCAATGCGCTCGGCCACTCCGCCACAGCAGTGTTTTGCATCAAAGTGGACCCGAAGCCCGAAATGTGATTTTTTTTCCTTTCTTCACAGCTGTTAAGCGGAGCGAGGGTCGGGAAAGGCGGGGGAGGGACAAAGTGTGGAAGGGGGAACTACTGAGGGGGGGGGGAGCAAGGGGGTCTATCATGTTCAATGTTCAGATGTTTGTAAACTTTTCTGATTGTTGGGCCTGCAGTGTGGTTAATGCCGTTGAAGGACATTATAATAAACGTCCCGAATCACTGCCTAGAGTTTATTATTTATCGCCAAAGCTTGTAATGAATTTGGTGTAAAGGAACACTTTCGTTTGGTAAAGTGAAGTTCTGGATATCCACTGCAGTTTTACATGCAATAAGGCTTTTACTTTGTACATCTGAAAATGTAATTCCAGAATACTTTCATATATTACGCAAACACTTTGTTATACTGTCAACTTTGCTTTCTGGATCACTTTGTTAAATTACTTCTGTTCGTAAAAACATTGTAACGATAAGAATAAGCAGATGCAGTATTATGCAATTATACATGTTGTTGTACAGATTTTCTTATTTACATTTTCTGTGACTATTTATGACACACTTAACACTTTGTCATGGTCTGATTATCTCAAGGTTTGCCGGCCGCGGTGGCCGAGGGGACTGAGGTGCTCCAGTCACGGTCTACACGGCCACTACGGTCGGGGGTTCGAATCCCCCCTCGGGCATGGATATTTGTGCCGTCCTTAGTATAAGGTAGTAGATAAGTAGTTTGTAAGTTTAGGGACTGATGACCCTGTAGTTAAGTCCCATAAGCTTAACAAACATTTGAACTTTTGTTTTTTTGATCTCAAGGTTTTGTTATTGTCATATATTTATCAAAATGTTCAAATGTTTGTATAGCTTATAAGACTTAACTACGGGGTCATCAGTCCCTAAACTTACGAACTAGCTAATACTACGGACGGCACAAATATCCATGCCCGAGGGGGGATTCGAACCCCCGACCGTAGTGGCCGTGCAGACCGTGACTGAAGCTCCTTAATCCCCTCGGCCACCGCGGCCGGCCGTTGGTAGTGTGATTACTTGTTCACTGAAAGCGAAGGAGGAGCATAATGTTTGGTACGTGGTAAAATATTACGCATAAAAAAGTAAAATTTAGAACGCTACTATAGAATACATCACATCAACCAGTACGGAAGTATAGAAGGTGAAATGCGACTTAATCTTCTTAATAATCTACGCGAGGAAGGAAGAAAAGAAGAGGTATGTATTATAACTGGAGCGCCTCAGTCCCCTCGGCCACCGCAGCCGGCATATATTTATCTAATTTAAGTTATGTCACTGCTGTAATCATAATTTACATATACACATACTTCTGTTTTGATTTGCTACGTCAACACTTTCAAAAATACTTTTGGTTTATACTGAATATCTTATCAGTACTTCTTGTTTATGGTGGATTTATTTATGTTTAACAGATAATGAAATTCAGTAACTATATTGTAAAAAAAATTGCTCTGGAAGACTCCAGATCGCGAAATAATGTATAAGTACGCGCGCGTTATAGACGCGACTGAGTCATGATCGAGATGTAGTTATGTACTAAAGAAATGTATTCAAGTAGTCAATCACTTTCAGGTCATGCTCCGATACTCAAATGATGCCATACTGTAAAGTGTAATGATTTCTTTTTGATGTAATAAAAGCAGTGAATACAACACGAAGATGCAATTTATAGTTCCTTCGACTTTTAAAAACCCAGAAAACATAATAAATCTGAAATAATAATGGCAGGTGAGCAATCCGCAACAAAGAAGAAACAGGTGATGTTTTTTTCATATTGTAACGTAATCAATATGTTACAAGCTGTTTCAGCACTTTACAATTTTCAGTCGGGTCTACGATGTTTTGAGGTTCGTAATTAACATCTATCGTTACTGTTATAATCATTACTATGCATTATTCACGTAGTTTTCAATTATATACGTTTTTGCTGCCAGGTTTTCTGCAATTTGATCTGATATGATGTTAAACTTTATAGAAAACTTTTTATATTTTGCGTAATTTTCAGCATTACCGCCAAAGATGCTTTACGTACATAGGGTATCAATGCCCAAAGGAGGACTCCAACTTCCGGCGGGAACGGCCGCCCAGTCCGTAGCATGACGCCATAGACCACGCGGCAGTATAGCAATATGTGGATTGTGTGTGTCGTCCTTAGGTTAGTTTAACTTAGTTTAAGTAGTGTACGCTAAGGACTAAAAACCAAGCAGTTACGTCCCATAGAATTACAAACAAAGGGACATTGGCGATATGTGCCCATGAACTACGTGTATGAAATGTGACCTGAGGCTATCCCGACGTATATGCTGCTTCCACGATTGTTCATTCAGGGTGTTCCAGTTTTCATGGCCAGCAGTGTACTTTTTTGTTGGCTGCAACGTTGTTCACATGAAAAATTCAATTGCACCCAAATATTTTCCTGCAGAAACTTGTAATGTGTCCTTTCACATAGAGAAAACAATACTCACTCTAAACCTAATCTATAATCTGAAACCTTTAAATTAAAAAAAAAAGAAAATTCATTATTACCAAATATTAGAATGATGTTTAAATTATAATCATTAAAGTGCTTTTGACTTCGAGGAAGACTTGGAGGACAAGGCTCTTGCTTCTGCTACCTTCAAGCCTAAGGTATTCTGGAGTTACAGTGAAGACATATTCGCCGCGGCAGATTAGCCGTGCGCACTGCGGCGCCGTGTTTGTGGTGCGCGCGGCCGTTCGCCGTCGGGGGTTCGACTCCCCCCCCCCCCCATGCCCCCCCTCGGGCATGGGTGTCTGTGTTGTCCTTAGGTTAGTTTACCTTAGTTTAAATAGTTTGTAAGCTACGAACGAATAACCGAGCAGTTGAGACCGATAGATTTACAAACATTTGAACGACACATTTCCAATGTGGCTACTGGACATGATAAACTCCAAAAATGTTTTCAATATTTAAATTCTATTAATAAAGGTATTCAGTTTACTATTGAAATTGAGAAAGATGGCTGTTTGCTCTCGGTCATTCGGTCCATAGCAAAGATACGCATACAGACCGGTATCTTCAAGCAGGTAATTGTCAAAAAATGTTGAAATGTTTGTATAGTCTATGGGACTTAACTACGGGGTCATCAGTCCCTAAACTTACAAACTACCTATGAACTACTTACGAACTAGGACGGCACAAATATCCATGCCCGAGGGGGGATTCGAACCCCCGACCGTAGTGGCCGTGCAGACCGTGACTGAAGCGCCGCAGTCTCCTCGGCCACCGCGGCCGGCTACTACTGACTCTCCAAGGTAATTACGCTTCTTGCCGTATGTAGGTAATGTAACATCAAAAATTGCAAGAATTTTGAAGAGACGTCAGGTTGACACCTCAACCTGACGTTTCTTTAAAATTCTTGCAATTTTTTTCGTCCGGCAGCCAAAACAGCAGCACTGGCAGGCTCGATCAAAGATGATCTTGGAGTACTTAAGGCGGGTGTTTATAAAATTGACAATGCGGCTTGGCATACGTAGGACAAATTACACAAACAGTGGCAGAGGTTTTGTTGAACATGAGAGACACACACGCCTTCTGCAACCTGATAAATCTGTCATTGATGAGCTTTGTTTGTCAACCGGACATCAGATGTTTCACACGAGTAAAAATATTTTAGCTCAGACTTCAGCTTTTGGGCAGTCTGTAATGCGTGATCTGTCGAAATTAAATTGGCAGAAGGACTTATTAATAGAGACAGTGGATTTTAGCTGAATAAAGCTTGAGAACCAGTAATATCCGTTTTAAGAACTCAAAGATTACATAGCATACAATATAATGCAGATGAAAAAAGCAGATTAAGCTGGTGGTCTCACCGTCGAGGGTGCTTCTGACCGTGGCGCCGCTGCAGGAGCCGTGTCCTCTTTACGGGCATGCGCTACCGCCTAGTGCTAAGGTATATCGCCGATCCCTGAAGCGTCGTGTCCTTCGTAGCTTCCATCCCGCCTGGGTTTCCGCTCCCCATACTTATTATAAGACCCTCCAAATCCTTGAGCGCCACGCCCTCTGCCTCGACTACCGTATCCGGCTGCCCTCCCACACGCAGATCGCCGGCCGCGGTGGCCGAGGTGACTGAGGCGCTCCAGTCACGGTCAGCACGGCCACTACGGTCGGGGGTTCGAATCCCCCCTCGGGCATGGATATTTGTGCCGTCCTAGTTCGTAAGTAGTTGATAAGTAGTTTGTAAGTTTATGGAATGATGACCCCGTAGTTAAGTCCCATAAGCTTAACAAACATTTGAACATTTTCACTCGGCGGCTCCTTACATTGCGGCTCCTTTGGTGTGAGGTGGCATACACTTTGACAATGGAACTAGCTGTAGCTCCTTCGCGATGCATCGGCACGTGCTGTGTGCCAGGGCCAGTACTTTTATACAAAAGACTGCAAATAAACTACACCACTTTATCCGTCACTTTGTCAGTAGTCGTTAAGATCTCGTACATTTTTTTTCATTATTACCGAAGCTTATAACGTTTCTTTTGCGTCGATATGGATCCTAAAAAAGCGTAAAGTTGATAGTGAAAATAGGAGGTTTTTGACCGAGAGGACTGTACAATATCGTTTTACGCTGCCTAATAGGCCAGGAGCTGTTTCAGTTTGTCTCAAATGCAACAGAACTGTCGCTCTCGTTAAAACTGCTAATTTAAAGCGACACCACGAAACAACTTATCAGCAGTTCTATAAAAATATTCTTCCGGGTAGTGAAGGTCGTTAAGGAAAACTCGAGGCATGTCTAGCTTCTTACAAAAAAAGCACAGCCTTACTAGTTCGCGAGCAAGAAAAATCTGCAGAAGCAGCGATGCGTGTGTGTAGGACGCTTAATAAACACCAGAAGCCTTTTTCATACTCCGAGGTAGTACAAGAATGTATGTTGGAAGCGGCCAAGATACTTTTAGAAGAGAAAAAGGATGTTGTTGCCGCAATTCGAGGCATTCCACTGTCGGCAAGAAGTGATACAAGGAGAACCGCAATTTTGGCCACTGACAATAAAATTAGTTTGCTAGAACTTCTGTAGAAGGCACCTTGCTACGCCATAGTACTAAATGTATCATGTGACGTTGTTCATGAAGAACAAATGTCCATTTTCGTGCGACTTTTATGTTCTTTCTGAATTTTTAATACAAGTATGCCCATCTATTGTATATGATATTAGTTAGTGAAAACTTAAATAAAAATTACTAAGGAATATGCGCTTACTTTCTGCATTTTTGAATACAAATTTGCCTATCTATTATATTTAATATTTTTGTCAGTGTAAATTACATAAAAAATAATAAATATAAAATTTTTCTTCTGGACCTCAACAACAATTTTCAAACGTATCCCCACCTAAAATTACTTGCCGACCCCTGCTCTAGGGCCTCATCCCGTTTCCTCATCTCCTGCAGCACCATGAACACATTCAGATCCTTTACATCAACCGCAAAATAAATTTCTATAACCCTCTGGTCTACCCCATACTCATCAACCTTGGCCTCTGCCTCGCTTTCACCACTGCATCCCTCCCTCCCTCTACCTTCACACGCTCCACATCCTCTCCCAAGGTAACTTCCACCACCTCCCCCTACTGGATGCCGCCCTCTGTCCTGAAAATCTATGCCTCCCACCAACTCTGACCCTCTCCCCGCGGATGCAACGCCCCCTCCTCTCCTTTTCCTTCCCACCACTCGGCTATCCCCACTCCTGTCCCTGGAGTCCCTACGCATCCTCCACACCCTCTCCCACCCCTTCCTCCCTTGCTTCCCACCCTCCCCCTCCCCTGCGGTGTCCTCAGTGGCATCGTTTCTAACGCTGCTACGTCCAGTGTCAGTGTCTTCAGTGCTTCTGTGTCTTTTAATCAGTGTGTCCACCGCCCACAATCAAGTTTCACTGCCGTATATTTCAACCAGTTTCTCCGAGTGTACTCCGCGTGTCCAGTGTCCGATTTCTCACTGTGTTTTTATCGCCACCGTGTCACACGGATTTTAACTGACTACATGTTTTTCAAGTTCTGAAACAAGCAGGAGTAAAATATAGCGAGCGTAAGGTTATTTACAACTTGTATAAAAACCAGGCAGCGGTTGTCAGAGATGAAGGGCATAAAAGGGATACAATGGTTGGGAAGGGAGTAAGACAGGGTTGTAACCTTTCTCCAATGTTATTAAATTTGTACATTGAGCAAGCTATAAAGGAAAGAAAGGAGAAATTTGGAAGGAATTAAAGTACATGTCGAAGAATTAAAAACACTGTGTTTTGCCAAAGACATAGTAATTGTGTCAGAGACAGCAAAGGACCTGGAAGAGCAGTTGAACGAAATGGACAGAGTGCTTAAAGGTGCATATAAGATGAACATTAACAAGAGCAAAACTAGGGTTATAGAGTGCAGTTTAAGAAAATCAGGTGATGCTGAAGGAATTAGACTAGGTAACGAAATAATAAAGGAAGTAGATGAGTTTTGTTACTTGGGCATTAAAATAACAAATGATGGTCGCAGTACGGAGGATATAAAATGCAGAATGGCAAGGGGTAGAAAAGCGTTTTTGAAAATGAGAAATTTTTTAACATCGAATATTGATTTAAGCCTAAGGAAGTCCTTTCTGAAGGCATTTGTGTGGAGTGTTGCTTTGTATGGGAGTGAAACATGGACGATAAACAGTGCGGACAGGAAGAGGATAGAGGCTTTTGAAATGTGGTGCTATACAAGAATGCTGAAGATTAGGTGCGTGGATCGCGTAACTAATGATGAGGTACTGAACAGAATTGGGGAGAAAAGGAATTTCTGGCACAGCTTGACTAAAAAAAGGGATCGATTGGTAGGACATATTCTTAGACATCAAGGAACTGTGAACTTAGCGTTGGTGGGAAGTGTTTGGGGTAAAAATCGCAGAGGAAGACCAAGAGATGGATACAGTAAGCAGATTCAAACAGATGTAGGTTGCGTTCTTATGTGGAGTTGCAGAGGCTTAATCATGGTAGGGGATTGTGGAAAGTTGCATCAAACCAGTCTCCGGACTGAAGACCACAACAAGAACAACAGCAACACATGTTTTATCATCTGTCTACTGTGTATGTTCGTCAATTACTTCTACATGTCAAGGATTTTAATACTCTACATTTTAATGACATGATTTTTGTTCTAATCTCATCATGTCCATTGTTTTATAAATTCTCACGTCTAAAAAGCAGCAGCTAAGCTGCTTCCAGCCTGTGGCTGTGTGTTTGTATAGTTAGTGTGAAAAAAAAAAAATCTTCGATGTGCAGCACCTGAAGATGGCCAAGGGGTTATTGGCCGAAATATCATGCAGAGTAATCAGTGACATCCAGCTGTATGCCCGACATTATTTTAATTACGTTTTTGACGACATTACAGCGTTCAAATTATTGAAACAAATCGCAATTTGCGATCAGTTATGGCTTCACTGTACTAGGTTTAGATGAAATACCAATGTGCGGCGAATGAAAATTTGTGCCCGGCCGCACATTGGTATTTCATCTAAACCTAGTAAAGTGAAGCCATAACAGTGAAGCCATTTGTTTATTATACTGTTGTTCAGTGGCGCAACCAGAATATGGTTCTGGAGAGGGGGCTCAATTAAAAAAAAATAAACTTATGGAATTTATTAATGCATTGTTTATTTTTACACTTTTTATAATTTAACCAATTATACTACGAAAACAGTTGCACAAAAAATAAAATGCGCAGGCTCGGATTAATTTGAAAGTGGAAGAGGAGCGACGTGCTGGAAATGGAGTGTACATAATCAGTTCGTAAAATAATTAAGCAGCTTCTGCATTACTAGTCAAAGAAAAAGGTCTTTACAGTTTAATTATCATGAGTCTCTGTGTAAAAACTGAACTACAATAACGCTATAGTTGTTCATAAGATTCCACTGGACGGCGCCGCTGACCTGCTAAGCAGGTGAACAATTGGCTCGTCGCTTCAGCATAGCAGAAACAATAGCGGCAGCATCAAAGCTGGTAACAGCAGCACACGGTCTCAGTGGCGGCATTATGTTTTCGACCCACTGCTATGTTCACTTGCGCTTGGCAAATTATAGTTACGTTATGATTTATTACATGTGTCTTATTTCAAATTTCCGGTGTAGACCTGTTTAGAAACATGAACAAAAAAAAAAAAAAAAAAAAAAAAAATCTTTGGGAGATGCTGAGGAGAGAGGGCTTCATCCTCATTCGCCCCCTCCCCCCCCCCCCCCCCCAATGGTGGTTGCGCCACTGTTGTTGTTCTTCCAGAAGCCCACGAAAGAATCCGTCAAAAAATGCAGTTTAATTACGTCGCTTGTTTACAAAAATAATTTTTCCCAGGAGCAAGCACCGCCGCAGGAAATGCACATTTTTGGCAGAGTTCATCAACTGAAAATCGAAGTTATTTTCCGTCGCTATTGAAAGGAGGCAGGGAAACGTCAGTGGACTTATTGCGGGCAGTGCTTGCCAGACGCGCTGTTCGCCGGCGGAATATAAACGCGACAGGAGCACTTTCATTGCGCGGCCGGAAAGACTCGCCGGCTTTTATTTTCTGCGCCGCCGGTCGTTAGCCGGGCGCACACAAGCGCTGCCGGAAAAACCTTTTCCGCGTCTTTTCCATCTCCTGCGCGACGCTCCAGTTGACGGGGACGCTAATTGGGGACCCTGGATAAACCGCACCGCGAGTGAGTGGTGTGTTCTCCAGCCACAGCACAGCAGGCCGGGCTATGGCGGCCTGCTTCATGTTATGGCTTCCAAACTTTTAAGCTCTCGTCTCGTATTATGTTCCGGAGTTGCCGATCTAATATTTTATACTAGCTTTTTAGTACTAGCAACAGCCGTTACAGGAAGTTATTGAACGAGGAACATATTCGCACGACAGCAAGAATAAAATTTTTATAGCAGAATTTCTGGACATGCATTTTGTGCAGTGGCCGACAACCAGCGGCCAATGGCTAATCTTATCTACAAAAATAGATGAGTGTTTGTATGTATCTACAGAGGTGCCCACAGGAGGGGAGGGGGCCTTGGAGCAAACTGCGTCATTGGAATCTCTGAGGAGTGGGGGGACGTGAAAAATTTGTACTTTTGGCTAGCCTGAGGGAGAGGGCTTTATAAAACAGTTTACAAAACATGGAGTAAAAGATATTTAATTTCAATATTCAATGGCAAAACGGGACCTAATATCTCGGGTATTTGGAGGGGGGGTTGGTTGCAGTTTGGAGAGGGGGGGAGGGTTAGTCATTGGCCGAGGGGGCTGGGCACCTCAGTGTACGTACGTCCCTATAGACTCCAAATCAACTGGAACAGCCGCAGCGGAGTGGCCAAGCGCATTAACGCGAATTGTTCCGATGCGCGGGCCGTTCCAAGTCGGGGGTTCGAATCCCCCCTCGGCATGGATGTTTGTGTAGTATAAGGTAGTTCATAAGTAGTTTGTAAGTTTAGGGGCTGATGACCCTGCAGTTAAGTCCCTTAGGCTTCACAAACATTTGAACTATTTTTTTTTTTTTTTTTTTTTTTTTGAACGGGAACAATTTTAATATAATTTGACATAATGTCAGTTAGGAGTGCAACTGGAATAATTCATATAATAAGGAATACAAGTGCATTATAAGCCAAAGTTGCTTGTTAAAAAAGGAAATTTTTAATACTTCATGTGTAATACACAACCAGTTTCAATGCACTATGGCATCATTTTCAAGTGCTCCACAGTAAAGAAATGTTTTATAAAAGTACAAAGTAAAGACAAAAAGTAAGATACATTACAATTTTGGAAATTGTACCAAGATGTACAGAAGCCTGTGCTTGAGAGAGATGGTCAGTCCAATTCAACCTAAAAATAAAATAAATTGTGTACTATCTTTCTTTCTATTATTTGACTGGTAATGCACAGTCATATTTTTTTTTTAAAATTTACCTCCCCTTTTTTATATATATTTATAAAACTGGATAAGAGTAAAAAATTATTTAAAATTACCTAGAAGTCAGATTGTTCCAATCAAGGAAAATAGTGAAGCAAACTTTCATACCTGAGCAAGCTGAACATACATTCATACACTTGTATTCCTTATTATATGGAACAATTTTGATGAAATCTTCAAAAGCCCAGCGGATGATCATGTGAAGTTTGGTAGCAATCGGATCAAGATATTTATTAATATATACGTAAAAGTTTACGTCTAATATTTGGAACGACAGTAGCGACCATTGTTAATTTTTTTTCCTTTGGTGTTATTTCACCTTAACTTACAGTCAGCAGCATGATATGCCGCTCTTCAGTCGCGAGAAAATTAGGTCAATGAACATCATAAATATGAAACATTCACATAGAATTAATATGTGGAGTATTTTGGATCTTTGACAATTAGAAGTTGTTGACGAGCACAAAGCAAGATAGATGATAAAAACAAGGAGCAAGTTAAAAAATCTTGTGCCACGGTGGCATTAAATCACATTTAGAAACCAGGATACGTGACTCGAAGAAAAACACTTGGTGACACTGGTTAAAACGACGTATGCGACACTTGTTTGTGACCGGTGGACACACTGATAAAATACACTGACGCACTAGGAGACACACTGACGCTGAACGAGGCACTAGGTTAAAAACTCGAATGAGCTGTTCTGAGGACCCCGCAGGCGAAAGGAGGGTGGAAGGGTAGGGAGTCCAGGAGGAAGGGGTTGAAAAGGGGAGCAAGGACTTCAGGGCTGTGAGGGGGATAGCCACGCGTTGGTAGGGAAGAGGAGGTGAAGAAGGAGGCGTTCCAGCCATGGGGAAAGGGTTAGGTAGATGTCGGGACAGAGGGAAACATCCGAGAGGGGGAGGTGGCGGAAGTTATCCTGGGATAGGATGTTGTTCAAATGTTCAAATGTTTGTTAAGCTTATGGGACTTAACTACAGGGTCATCAGTCCCTAAACTTACAAACTACTTATGTACTAACTTATACTAAAGACAACACAAACATCCATGCCCGAGGGGGGATTCGACCCCCTGACCGTAGTGGCCGTGCTGACCGTGACTGGAGCGCCTCAGTCACCTCGGCCACCGCGGCCGGCGGGGATAGGATGTGGAGAGAGTGCAGGTGGAGGGAAGAACAATGGTGAAGGCGTGGCAGAGACCCAGGATTGGTGAATCGCGGGATACTATTTTGCGGGAGATACAGAGGAGCTGGGTCTGGTGTCTGAGAAACTGTAGGAGGTGGGGGAAGCGGATGAGGTCATACAGGATCCGCGTGGGGGAAGGGAGGTGGAGAGCATGGCATTGGGAGGGTTTTGTAGTAGATAGGAGGAGCGGATACCCAGGCTGGATGGAAGCTGCAAACGTCAGGACACATGTCGGATCTGGAGGTATAAAGGATGGTTGAGGGGTTGAGAACCCACGTACAACCGGAGACGTGTTTAAGCAGGGTGATTCTCGACGTGGCTTTCTGTCGGACAGTACGAACGTCAGGAGTCCAGGAGAGAGATCGGTCGAGGGTGAGCACAAGGCATAAGAGGGTGGGGGTGTGACGGATGGGACGATCGTGGAGGAGATGGGACGATCTTGGAGGTTAAGGTAAAAATCATGGAGTGGCCAGTGGCTAATCTTGTCTATAAAAATGGATGTGTAATATATATGTATGTATAGACGGCTACAAAAATTTTGATAAAATCTTCCGGAAATCTTCTGGTTAGCCCAGTGGGTGACGTTCGGTCGATCGGATAAAGATATTTATTAACATATAAGTAAAAGTTTACGTCTAATATTTGTAACGACAGTAGTCCTCCTAACGGAGAAAGAGCCAACTGTCACTCTTCTGTAACTACATTGCTGCCACTTGGAGCGTTAGCGTCCAATCCGTGTCAGTTTGCGATGAATATTTGCAGTGAACAGATCTACATCTAAATAAATGCTCTGCAAGTCACATTGAAGTGCATGGCAGAGGGTTCATCGAACCTATTTTATTATGTTTCTCTACAGTTCCATTCTCTAATAGCTCGCGGGAAAAAGGATCACCTAAATCTTTCAATTTTCGATCTAATTTCTCTTATTTTATTTAATGATCATGTCTTCCTATGCAGGTGGGGGCTAACAAAATATCTTCGTATTCAGAAGCAAAAATTGCTGAAAGAAATTTCGCAAATAGATCTCGTCGCAACGAATAACGTCTTTCTTTTAATGATTTCCACTGCAGACTAGTGTATCATTCCCGTGACACTCTCTTCCTTATATCGCGATAATACAAAACGAGCTCTCTTTCTCTGAACTTTCTTTCAAACGTCTGTCAATCCCACTTGATGGGGATACCACGATGCGCAACAGTACTCCAAAATAGGACACACAAGTATGGTGTAGGCGGTTTCTTTGGTAAACAGTGGTTCTGGGGTAAGAGGCTCTGTGTATGATTTCGAACTACATGTGGGTAAAGGGACAAAAGTGAAAGATGGCCCTTTAGATTGTCTCGTCATGAGGTTTGTAGATAATATGCCTAGATACCAGAACCACAAATTGTTTATTGACAATTGGTTTGCCTCCTATAATTTCCCTGTGGAACTAACGAAATTGGGAATCTACATGGTGGAAACGCTGAGAAGGAATTGACTGACAGGATGCTACTGTTTGGATGGTTCTTTGAAAGAAACTGGTGGAAGGTCTTATGATTACATATAAATTCATGGTGCTAAAATGGTTTGATAATAATGGAATCCAACTTATTTCTTCATATAAAAGTCAAGATCCCGTTGAAGTTTAATACGAAGGTCAGTTGGTGCTAAGCAATATGTGAATGTCCCTAGACCTGCCATAGTAAAAGTACAACAGTTTTATGCGAGTTGCATCTGAATGACATGCAAGTTCAATTTTAAAGAAAAAAAATTCAAGGGCACTAGTTCCATCTCAGAATAATATTTCATCTTGTCAACATGAAATATTTCATCACATACGTTGAATTTTGCCATGTATCAACTCCAGAAGATTTTTATTTCACAAAAAAATCGAATTTTCATAATTTAAAGTGTATTTTGTAAAATATATGCATATTTTTGATTAATTAAAATGTAAATTGTAAAAAGAAAAAGTGTTAATTCTTTGCTCTCATATTACGTTACACCAGTGTCCCAATGATTCCCTTTGGAATCATTTCAGAATTCATACATCAAAATTTGTTGACATCCAATATTAATTTAAATTTTAGGAAGTCCACTCTCAAAGCATTTGTCTGGAGTGTAGCACTGTATGGGAGTGAAACGTGGACGATAAGGAGTTCAGATAAAAAGACGATAGAAGCTTTTGAAATGTGGTGCTACAGACGAATGATGAAGATTATATGGGTGGATCACGTAACTATTGATGACATGCTTAACAGAATCGAGGAGAAAAGGAGTTTCTGGCATATACTGACTAAGAGAAGGGATAGATTGGTTGGACACATTCTGAGACATCAAGGAATTGTCAACTTAGCATTAGAAGGAAGCGTGTGGGGTAAAAATCGTAGAGGGAGACCGAGGGACGAATATAGTAAGCAGATTCAAAAGGATGTAGGTTGCCGAAAGTATTCTCAGATGAAGAGAAGAGACTTGCACAGGACAGGGTAGCATGGAGAGCTGCATCAAACCAGTCTGCGACTGAAGACCGCAACAACAACATCAAAATATATTTTTCAAAATGAAGTTTCAAATTCGTGCTCACTGTGACCTAAACTCCTCCTTCATTCCACACAGACTGCGATGGCCGAAAGGCTACCGACCGGCCGCCGTGTCATCCTCGCCAAAAGCCGTCACCAGATGCGGTGCGGAGGTACGGAGGGGGACGTGGTCAGCGACCTGCAGTCACCAGTGTTGTGTCGATTTTCCAAACTGGAGCCGCAACTTCTCAATCAGGTAGCTCCTCAATTGGCCTCGGAAGGGCTCATAAGGGCTTACCAACAGAGCTAAGCAGACCCAAACGGTTACCCTCCAAGTGCTAGCCAAGCCTGACAGTGCTTGATTTAGCGGCCGTTGGCATACTGTGACCTAAATCTTCTTCTATATCTATAAATGTGAATATCCGGTTGGTGTACGTTTATCACGTCTGAACCACAAGACATAAAGAGCTAAAAATATGTACAGTTACTAATGTCTACCCCGGAAGGCTTTAGGCACGGTTTTATGGCGGTCGGATAGCTATTTATGTATATTAATGTGAATGTCTGTTCGGTGTACGATTATCACGTCTGAACGACAAGACGCAGAGACTTAAATATTTGTACAGTTACTAATTTATACCTGAGGAAGGTGTTAGGCTCGGTTTTATAGAAATCTGATAGATATTTAGTAATTTGAAGAATATAACGCGAAATGCGGAACAATAATTACTCTTTGAAAATTATATTTACTCTTTGAAAAAGGTTTTATTAGTTGCATTGTTGCTTGAGGGTTGACAATGATAGAAGGGTGGAGTATATTGGGATGGAAAGTTATCGGTGTATATAAAATTCTACGTGTGTCTGTGCTTTAATATTTCGCTCTGCAGCAAAAACTGTAGAACGCAAACGAATGGTCTGTGTGTAACTGTTGTCCGAATTCTCCCGTTGTACACCATAGCAGTTCCATGCCGATAGCTATAAGGGGGTGGAAGATAAGTTGGTTGAAAGTCGTCAAATTATAAAAAAAATCCGAGTGAAGGCCAGCGATGACATATGCGACTCTATAGGAAGAAGGTTACATACAGCGAAGCCGGCCGCGGTGGCCGAGGGGACTGAGGCGCTTCAGTCACGGTCTGCACGGCCACTGCGGACGGGGGTTCGAATCCCCCCTCGGACATGGATGTTTGTGTCGTCTTTAGTATAAGGTAGTTGATAAGTAGTTTGTAAGTTTAGGGACTGATGATCTCGTAGTTAAGTCCCATAAGCTATACAAACATTTGAACATACAGCGAAACGTGATGCCACAGACCATATCTTTGGTCTATGCGTGCTACAATGTCTTCAGCTCTTTATCTGTAAGGATAAGCTTACGAATAAGGAAATATAAGAATAAATAAATAAAGCAGTAAAAAAGAAATTTCTTTTAATACATCTCTTTAAAAAAATCGATTTGACGTTTCGCCCATTACATCAAGTGATCGATCTGTGATATTATTACAATCATTATTGTTGAATTTCATGATTGGATTCTTCGAAACGAGTGCAGTTTTCGTGCGATTTGATCTACATTACTTAACATAATTTTATTTTTTAATTTGAATGTTGATTAGAAATGTTTGCTTCTAAAGAAGGTATTTTTTTCATTTCATCCTTCAAAACCAGTCTCATAGCACACAACTGAAAGATAGCTAATCAACCAAGACGCGAACAGAGCCGCGGGTTTAAGCAAGTACTAAATAAATTGAAAGAAACTTTTTTATTTCATTGGCAGTTCAGGTCATAAATAGTTAATGTCAGCCAATGGTTTTTGTTCTCTTGCACATATCGAAAAGAACAGACATCATATCATGAATCATTGACTGTGATGGAAGCAGCGTCAACCTGAGGCGTTACTCACCGATGTGCTTGGACTCGTTGAAAGCCTCTGGAATCTTGCGCGTGAGCACGGCGTACACGGTGCAGACGACGATGAGCACGATGGGGTAGCCGAAGGCGATCATGTAGGAGGCGTCGATGTGCGACGAGCACACCAGGTGGTTGTCCTCGCGGGTGGGGTAGTGGTGCACGGCGCGCGGCGGCGACACCAGGATCCACACGCCGTTGATCAGCACCTGTCGGCATCGCGTGCTTACCAACAGGGCTGCCAACTTACGAAAGATGTCGCGAAGAATATACAGTAGGGTGGTTAAGTAAGTTTAATCTGGGTGCTGTGTAAAAGCTTTTAAAATATCTATACTACAGTTTGAGACAACTAAAGGGCGATCATAAAGTTCGTGACCGATTTACTTCAAATTTTTATACGATACTAGCTGAAAACTAGGCGTTGACCAGGTATTTATTTCTTTCTTTTTACCTGCCTTGAGTTAGTACTTCTCCTAGCCATTCTCTCTCAGTCCATCTCCATTTTCTCTAAAAAAAATGCTATATTTATCGGAGAATAAATAAGAAGTAAGGCTGTGTCGCATAATGGACAAAATTATAAGTGCAGTATCCAAACAAAGAAAGATAGTAATAAAAACACAAAGGACATAAAATGCATACGATCTCATATTTATGGACTCACATGTTGTACAATTGTGTAGTTGTTCTGGTATGTATTTATCTGTATAAGTGCTGTACGTCTGTAAAATCTGTTGCGAATACAATTAGCAGTAAAAAAGGAATAGATTAAAGCTTTGTGCGTGATGGGGCGATTTTTCATAAACGTTACGTTTGTGCGCACATATCGCATGAACTATGTATCGTACTGTGATACAATTTCGAAGGTACATTCAGCTGTATGTATGTATGTATACTGTCTGTAAAATTTCCAGCAGCTACCATTTGTAATGTAGAAATTATAAATTGTAACGTCATACCGAATGCCGTAGTCTTAGTCCATGAACGAACATATATATATAGAGAAAAAGAAGAAAAACCAGCGGAAAAATAGTAAGTGAGAAAGTTTTCTCCTTTCATTATTTTGATACGGTCGTCAGCGAGAAAAGTTTAATAAAGGTTTGAAATTATGTTTAAAATTTGTTGCAAGTCGCTAAGTACTGTCAGTCTCATATAGTGTATTTATAAAGTTTCGTTGCATCATGTGGCAGTTTCTTGCAACGTATTGTTTATGACGTTATATCTCCTGAACCATGTGTCGTATGTAGTTGGTACACCTACAGCAAATTTTATCTCAAGTAAGGAATACATGTACCAAATTTAGTTGAAATCGGTCCAGTGGTTTAGGAGAAAACGAGCAGTATTGTTTCTTAATGCAGCAGTCTTCTGCGCATCTCAATGTTTATTACTTGATATCTCGTGAACAATGTGTTGTACGCGATTGACGGCGAACGTTTTATAGATTGAGGCTTACGTGTGCGAAAATTCATAAAGATTGGAACAATACTGTAGATTTGTATGCAACAGTTTTACGGCATCTACAACGAAACGGTTGTGAGCGGCCGGCAGCGGTGGCCGAGGGGACTGAGGCGCTCCAGTCACGGTCTACACGGCCACTACGGTTGGGGGTTCGAATCCCCCCTCGGGCATGGATATTTGTGCCGTCCTTAGTAATAGCTATTTCTTAAGTAGTTTGTAAGTTTAGGGACTGATGACCCCGTAGTCAAGTCCCATAAGCTATACAAACATTTGAACATTTTGTTGTGAGCGGTAGACTTATTTTCCTTATTTTGTGTGTGTATATGGGGGACGGGGGGTGGGGGTCAGCTGCAAACCGCTTCATAAACGTCCGAAATTACATTAAAACTTTGTTGCAGGTCCCTAACTACTCCCATTTTCTAATAATTGACGCATAAATCTGAGAATTTCACGCGGTGGCGTCTCATTATTTATGACGTCGTATCTCCTGAGCTATGTCTCGTGCTCTTTTGTTTTTGGGTCAGGAACCTACGCGGACGTACGGTGAACAGTTCACCAAAGTTTCATTGCAATCGAATGAATGGTTTATGATCACATAGAGAACATACAGACAAACATTCATTTTTATAAATATGGACTAGGGACCCACTTGTCTTCGCATGGGTGAAATGTATGTTCTACCAGCTGAATACACGGCGTTGCCTGGTTATTTATTAACAGGGTGTTTATAAATGTATATTATGGTTTTAACGCTTTATAAAATTTATTATATTAAACTTACAACTACAAATGACATGTCAAATGAAAGAACAGCTCTAACAGTTCTACCGAGAACCCTATAAACGTTCATTATGAGCTCCATTTGTTACATGGCTCACATCAAGTCTATAGCCGAGTTCTTCCCAAACGTAAGTCTTTCAGTGATTGTAGCAACAGCTGCTACAATCCGGTTTCTTAACTCAGGGAGGTCAGCTGGTAGCGGAGTCACGTACACACGATCCTTGATGAAGCCCCAAAGGAAAAAAAATTGCGTGGCGTTGTGTCGGGTAAACATGGAGGTCATGCAAAGCGAGCCCTATCATTGGGCCTATCCAGCGCTTGGGTACAGTGAATTCAATCAATCGCGTACTTCGCTATGGCAGTGAGGTGGCGCACTATCTTGGTGGAAAATGAAGTTTTCTGGGTCATCTTCTTCCAACTGAGGGAAGAGCCCTTGCTCTATTGTATCAAGGTAAGAAGTGCCAGTTACAGTAGGTTAAGTAAACAGAAAGGCCCATAAACTTTCCTCTGGGATTGAGGCACAAAGAAAAACTTTAGGAGAATCTCGTTGCATTTGCACCATCTCGTTACGATTTTCTGAGACGAAGATGCGCAAATTGTGAGTGTTAACATGTCCACTACGCTGAAAGGTCGATTTATCACTGCAGACATCATGACCCCAAAAATCGCCATCGTCATGAAACAACATGTCGTTTGTGAAGTTGGCACGTAATCCGTAGTCTGTCGGTTTTAGAGCCTGTAATAACTGTAGATATTCATGTCGGGTTTCCAGCCGGATCATCGAGTCATCTTGACACAATATTTCAACGGACCACCTGGCCGCCATCTTCAGGTGCTGAGTCTCGTAGGAAACTGAAGTCTTGCCGTGCCCGGCGGCCTTATATACGCCGCGAAGTACTAACGGCGCGTACGCCAGAGAGTCGTGGCTGCGTCCTCTGCCGCAAGCAGCCGGTGCAGCGCCTCAGTGGAGAAAACTGGCGCTTACATGCGCTAGTTGTCACAGGTGGAGAAAAGAGCACGCTGTTTTTTAAAATTAGACAAAACTGGATTCCACATGTTGCTAAGAGGGAACCCCTTATCTCTATTTATTAAATTGTCCGCCAACCTAATCTCAATAGATTCCTTTAAAACGCATTCCCAGTAGCGAGCCGCAGAAGCAAGTACACGTGTTTCGTCATACTTCATTCTGTGTCCTTCGGCTAAACAATGCTCCGCTACTGCAGACCTGTCAGGTTGTAACAAACGTGTATGTCTGTGGTGCTCGGTGCATCGATCATTGACGGTGCGAATCGTTTGTCCTATATATGCTTTCCCACAGTAGCAAGGAATCTTATAAACACCAGGTTTTCTCAGCCCCAAATCGTCTTTAACTGAGCCAAGAAGAGCCCTAGTCTTGGCAGGTGGTCGAAACACACTTTTTATATTAAACTTTTTTAAAATCCTTCCAATTTTTGATGACACATTTCCAGCGTACGGAAGGAAGGCAACTGATGTGCATTGGTCCTCTTCTGGTTCTGGCGACGGCCCAATCTGCATGGCATGACGGATCTGTCTCTCTGTGTACCCGTTCTCCTTAAACACCAACTTCAGATGTTCTAGTTCCTGTGTTAAGGTATCTGCATCCGATATGGCATAAGCTCTTCGAACTAAAGTTTTCAGGACGCCTGTGCGTTGGTTCGGTGGGTGGCAACTCATTGCATGTAGATATCAGTGTGTGTGTGCGAAGGTTTTCTGTACACACTATGTCCTAGGGTTCCATCGTCCTTCCTGTACACTAAAACATCCAAAATTGGAGGCTTCCCATCTCTCTCCACTTCCATCGTGAATTTAATGTTGGGGTGGAGGCAATTAAAATGATCCAGGAACCGATTAAGAGTATCCGGTCCATGAGGCCACACCATGAACGTGTCATCCACGTATCTCCAGAAACAGGAGAGCTGTCCTCAGTGCCCTGTCTTCAAAGTCCTCCATAAATAAATTGGCGACTATGGGGGATAAAGGACTTCCCATAGCCACTCCGTCATTCTGCTCAAAGTACTGGTCATTAAATAAAAAATATGTAGAGGTCAGCACATGACGACAAAGCTTAGTCATTTCTGCGTCCAGGTTGTCACCAATTAATTCTAAAGACTCTTCAAGAGGGACCCGTGTAAACAGAGAGACTACGTCGAAGCTGACAAGCATATCAGATGGACCAACACACAAAGATTTCAACCGTTGAGTAAACACCAAAGAGTTGGGGATATGGTGTTCGCAGTTTCCAACGTGAGGACTAAGGACTGATGCTAAATACTTTGCCAAGTTATACGTCGGTGCACCCAAGTTACTTACTATAGGAGGTAATGGCACCCCATATTTGTGGACCTTTGGTCGGCCGTATAGTCTCGGAGGAACCGCAGCACTAGGGCGAAGTTTTTTGACCACCTCCTCAGGTAACGAACTGTTCCTCAAAAGCGAAAAAGTCTTCCGTTTTACTCGCTCTGTGGCGTCATTTTGCAATTTGCGGTACGCAGAGTCTTGAAGTAGACGATCCATTTTGTCTACATAATCATGACGAGTAAGAAGAACTGTGGCATTGCCCTTGTCCGCTGGTAAGATGACCAAATCTGAATCATGCCTAAGGGGTCGGATAGCCGCCCTCTCAATAGAAGAAATGTTACTCTGTGGTGGGGGAGACTTATGTAATACAGCTGAAACTTCCTGTCTGATTTCATCGGCTCTGTCATCAGGAAGACGAGACACCGCTTGCTCCACAGAACAGATAAATTCAGTCACAGGAAGTGTCTTCGGTGTGGGAGCAAAATTTAAACCTTTCTTCAAGACTCTGCGTACCGCAAGTTGCAAAATGACCCCACAGAGCGAGTAAAATGGAAGACTTTTTCGCTTTTGAGGAATAGTTCGTTACCTGAGGAGGTGGTCAAAAAACTTCGCCCTAGTGCTGCGGTTCCTCCGAGACTGTACGGCCTACCAAAGGTCCACAAAGATGGGGTGCCATTACGTCCTATTGTAAGTAACTTGGGTGCACCGACGTATAACTTGGCAAAGTATTTAGCATCAGTCCTTACTCCTCACGTTAGAAACTGCGAACACCATATCCCCAACTCTTTGGTGTTCACTCAACGGCTGAAATCTTTGTGTGTTGGTCCATCTGATATGCTTGTCAGCTTCGACGTAGTATCTTTGTTTACACGGGTCCCTCTTGCAGAGTCTTTAGAATTAATTGGTGACAAACTGGACGCAGAAATGACTAAGCTTTGTCGTCATGTGCTGACCTCTACATATTTTTTATTTAATGACCAGTACTTTGAGCAGAATGACGGAGTGGCTATGGGAAGTCCTTTATCCCCCATAGTCGCCAATTTATTTATGGAGGACTTTGAAGACAGGGCACTGAGGACAGCTCGTCTGAAACCTACCTGTTTCTGGAGATACGTGGATGACATGTTCATGGTGTGGCCTCATGGACCGGATGCTCTTAATCGGTTCCTGGATCATTTTAATTGCCTCCACCCCAACATTAAATTCACGATGGAAGTGGAGAGAGATGGGAAGCTTCCAATTTTGGATGTTTTAGTGTACAGGAAGGACGATGGAACCCTAGGACATAGTGTGTACAGAAAATCTTCGCACACACACACCGATATCTACATGCAATGAGTTGCCACCAACCGAACCAACGCACAGGCGTCCTGAAAACTTTAGTTCGAAGAGCTTATGCCATATCGGATGCAGATACCTTAACACAGGAACTAGAACATCTGAAGTTGGTGTTTAAGGAGAACGGGTACACAGAGAGACAGATCCGTCATGCCATGCAGATTGGGCCGTCGCCAGAACCAGAAGAGGACCAATGCACATCAGTTGCCTTCCTTCCGTACGCTGGAAATGTGTCATCAAAAATTGGAAGGATTTTAAAAAAGTTTAATATAAAAAGTGTGTTTCGACCACCTGCCAAGACTAGGGCTCTTCTTGGCTCAGTTAAAGACGATTTGGGGCTGAGAAAACCTGGTGTTTATAAGATTCCTTGCTACTGTGGGAAAGCATATATAGGACAAACGATTCGCACCGTCAATGATCGATGCACCGAGCACCACAGACATACACGTTTGTTACAACCTGACAGGTCTGCAGTAGCGGAGCATTGTTTAACCGAAGGACACAGAATGAAGTATGACGAAACACGTGTACTTGCTTCTGCGTCTCGCTACTGGGAATACGTTTTAAAGGAATCTATTGAGATTTGGTTGGCGGACAATTTAATAAATAGAGATAAGGGGTTCCCTCTTAGCAACATGTGGAATCCAGTTTTGTCTAATTTTAAAAAACAGCGTGCTCTTTTCTCCACCTGTGACAACTAGCGCATGTAAGCGATACATCGTTCCTGCCAGTTTTCTCCACTGAGGCGCTGCACCGGCTGCTTGCGGCAGAGGACGCAGCCACGACTCTCTGGCGTACGCGCCGTTAGTACTTCGCGGCGTATATAAGGCCGCCGGGCACGGCAAGACTTCAGTTTCCTACGAGACTCAGCACCTGAAGATGGCGGCCAGGTGGTCCGTTGAAATATTGTGTCAAGATGACTCGATGATCCGGCTGGAAACCCGACATGAATATCAACAATTTATACGCCGGGAAACTCTACGTAATGTAATAACTGTAAACGGTAAGGACGCAGTTGTACACGTTTTCTCAAAACTTTCCAAACAGTCGACGCAGAAACTTGTAATTCACGACTAGCCTTCCGGACTGATTTCTTTGGGTTCCGCCGGCCGCGGTGGCCGCGGGGACGGAGGCGCTTCAGTCACGGTCTGCACGGCCACTACGGTTGGGGGTTCGAATCCCCCCTCGGGCATGGATATTTGTGCCGTCCTAGTTCGTAAGTAGTTCATAAATAGTTTGTAAGTTTAGGGACTGATGACCCCGTAGTTAAGTCCCATAGACTATACAAACATTTGAACATTTGATTTTTCTTTGGGTTCCGAGTGAACGATTCTCTCACTCCTCAACAGTCTCTTCACTAACTCTTGGTAGTCCCGTGGTGTTCCCTTTACAAAGACAGCCGGTATCTTGAAACTGATGATACCATCTATGAATGTTGTTATCACTTGCAGGATCACAACCGAACTTCAGTCGGAACGCACGTTGCACAGTAACGACAGATTCGGTCTTTGCAAACTGCAAAATACGAAACGCTTTTCGTTCACTAATCGCCGTCTTTGCTACTACCTCTGTCTAACGGACTGCGGCGAAAACATTGCGCGCTGCGCATACGCACTGGTGCTAAAAACTATTTGAATTGCTCTTTCATTTGAAATTAAAATGTTCGTAGAGCTTATGGGACTTATCTACAGGGTAATCAGTCCCTAAACTTACAAACTAGTTATGAACTACCTTATACTAAAGACGGCACAAACATCCGTACCCGAGAGGGGATTCGAACCCCCGACCGCAGCGGCCGTGCAGACCGTGACTTGACATGTCGCAAACTGCTCGGCCACCGCGGCCGGCCTTTCATTTGACACACAATTTATAACTGTAAGTTAAATATAATAAATATTATAAAGAGTTAAAACCAAGATATTAACTTATAACCAGCATGTAGTTTTTCAAGCCTTGAGTTAGTTCTTCTCCTCTCTCTTTTCTCTCTGTCCATCTCCTTTTTTTTTCTAATAACATATATTTATCTGAGAATATAGAAGATTAGTATAGATTGATACTTGTTGCATAGATCATAAATAAGACATTTTGCAATGATGTGGAACGTCAGTTTAATAAATGGTGTCTGTACATGACAATCAATATTTTAGGGATTTTTTATTTATTCACATTTTTATGATTTTTTTCGGAAAAATACTAAGTTTTTATATAAAATTCATCTGAAGTTTAGAAGAAGTTTCCATTCAGAAAATTTTTTAATTTCCTTTTAAATACTAGTTGGCTGTCAGACTTTTGATGCTACATGGTGACTAAAGGGTTTTGTGGCAGCATAATTCACCCCTTTCTGTGCCAAAGTTAAATTTAACCTTGCATAGTGAATATCACTCCTTCTCCTACATCACCCCATACGAAAGCAGTGAGTGAAAATAGGCATCGTTAGCTATGCTGTCTTGCATAATGTATAACATTTTAACTGCAGTATCAAAACAAAGAAAGATAGTAATCAAAATACAAACGTTATGTAACATTCATCAATTCATTTAATTCACAACTGGACTATGAAAAATAATTGTTGTGACTTGTGCAGGATCTAATATGAGTAATTTCTTTGGTGAGCCCATCCCTGAATAAATGAACAAGTGAGAAACAGACACATGCCAAATCCACTCCACAGTATTGAATAATCGTAATAGAAAATGCCAGTCTCACTGGAAACTAGACTCTTGAAGTTTTAAAGGTAGATCTGTCGGCAATAATGGATATTCGTTGGTCATTCTCTTGCTTTGCTTGTAGCTCTACAGCTGCGGCGCAGCGGTCGAGCGCAGTAAGGCGCTCTGCTGCGATGCGCGAGACCGTTCCCCGTCGGGGGTTGGAATCCACCCTCGGGCATCGAGGCATACTGTCTTTAGTATTAGCTAGTTCATAAGTAGTTTGTAAGTTTAGGGACTGATGACCCCGCAGTTAAGTCCCATAAGCTTCACAAACATTTAAGTTTTGTAGCTCTACGGAAGTCCGTTGCTTTTGCCTGGAGCTGCGCGCTTCACAGTACAAAGTGGTCGACAGCACTGTCAGCTTTCAAAAATTTCCTTAACCGGACTGCAATACAGTGTATTAGTAGTAAATACGTAAATGTATTAAAACGTGGTGCTTGATCTGACAGGTTTTTACCCTTGGCAATATATATCTCATATTTATTGATTTATATGTTGTAGAACTTTGCAGGTATATATTCATTCGTATAAGTGCTGTATATACAGTTAGTAGTAAGGAAGTAATAGATTAAAACCTGATGCGAGATGGGGCGGTTTTCCAAGAAACGTTACTGTTTATGTCCTCATATCTCATGAAATACGTGTCGTACTGTGATACAATTTCGAAAGTACATTCAGCTGTATGTGTTTATACGGGCTGTATAATTTCCTGCGAGTACAGTTGTAACGTAATTCCAAATGATGTAATTTTACTCCATGAACAGCGGAAAAGTAGTAGGCGATAAAAAAAATTTCCCTTCGACATTTTGATGTGGTTATCAGTAAGAAAAAGGTTAGTAAAGGCTTGAAATTATGTTTAAAGTTTGTTGCTAAGTACTCTCATTCTCGTACAGTGTATGAATTACGTCTCGTCACATGATGTGGCAGTTTCTTGCAACTCCTATTGTTTGACATATCTCCTGCCTGAACCATGTGTCGTATGTGCTTATTACCTCTACAGCAATTGTTATCTCGAGACAAGGAATATGTGTACCCTCTTACTTGTTGAATTTCCAAAAATACTGACACTCGTGTTTTCTTAATCCTGACCAAGATTCCATATCCGAAGTTTCGTAATTGTAGCATAAAATTTTAGTGAACAGCAACGTTTATTTTGAAAATCAATTTTTTGCGTCCCATATTTTACCCCCTTATTGGTAGAATGTCAAAAAATGCCGAAACACGGGTCATTTAAATTCTAACCCTGAATTAAAATCCGAAATTTTGTAGTTTTAGCTTCAAAATTGCCTAAATAGCAACGTATTTTCAAAACGTTTCATTCCCTATTTCACCCCCTTACGGACGGAATAATGGAAAATCGCTTCTTAAATGACGCCTACAGAGATCAACACCCTCTACAAATTTCAAGTTCCTATATTCAGTGGTTTGGGCTGGACGATGATAAGTCAATCAATCAGTCAGTCGGTCGGGACATTGCCTTTTATATATATCGGTTAAACAATGCTCCGCTACTGCAGACCTGTCAGGTTGTAACAAATGTGTGTGTCTGTGGTGCTCGGTGCATCGATCATTGACGGTGCGAATCGTTTGTCCTATATATGCTTTCCCACAGTATAAAAATAAACCTCTGTGTGTATTTTATTCGTTACTGTGTTCTACGTAACTTGATTAAACACAATGCATACTATGCTTATAAAATCTTCAGTATGTTTAATCCATATTTACATACAAATATCACAGTGTAGCGTATATTCGTACCGTATATTTAAAAGGTGGGCCTGTTGTATAAATATTGCTAACTGTAGATCTCAAATTAAACCCTCTTCAGGAGTCCGCTCTGTTGTATAACGCTAAACTTAGATCCGCGGAAGCTGGTTCAATGTTGATATCAATTATCACGGAAGATGCTTGGCAACACCGCTAAAATCGACAATCGGCACTATTATTACACCTCGACCGCATAATTATATTAATCGATAAACAATATTTGTTATCGAAGTTTTCATGTTGTAAAGACGGAAGGACGTAAACAGGAGAAGGAGCTATACTGAAACTTCTCCTAACACGAAAAAGATTTACTTCTAGAAACACCACTCAGAGGAAGGACCGTCGTATTTTCGCCAAGCAGTGCAGGATCCAATGATCTAACAGCACCCGCCATTCGCGAACATGTACTGGACATGGACTACGACATGTTGTGAGTCCCCGTACAGCGCCTCGACGAGTCGCATCCGCCAGATTTAATTGATCTCCGAGTATCTTTTTATCTAATCTGGGCCTTTCCACGTAAAGTATCTTCGCAAATCTGAAAAATGTTTTTAATACTCTATTCCATGCTCGAAGTTTCAGAAGGTGAAGATTCACATGTTATAATTAATAAACAGCAGCTTCCAACTCCAGCCTGCGTTTATTTTGGACTATGCTTCTTGTCTCAACAGTTACACGATACACACAGTATGACATCGGTAGCTTTGTTTGAAGATTTTCGTCTTCCTCCCATCTGGTTCTTATAATCCTCTTAATCCAATTAAGAGGAAGGACGAACCCCCGCCTTCAACCTCCCATCAACAGCGTGGTCATTAGAGACAGAGCTCGCCCTCCGAACCTGGGACCTTTGCCTTTCGCGGGCAAGCGCTCTACCGACTGAGCTATCCCGACACGACTCATGATGACGCCTCACAACTTTACTTCCGCCAGTACCACGCCTCCTACTTATAGTAGGTGTTTGAAAAATCTTAAGAGCGAAATCCTAGGAAGCGGGGGATAAGTTTTAATCACCTGTGTGTGGTTGTTTTAAGGTACGCTCGAGAACACACATCACTTTTAACATTGCCTGTATTTCACTTTAAATAATCACTAATTTTAAGTTCTTACTGTCCATCATCATTTAAGACTGATGATGTCCTTTGGCATTCAGTCTGGAGCATAGTAGTCCTGATAAAAAAATTTCCATGATCACCTTTTCAATGCAAACGATGTCTCGTTTGGTGTTAAGCCTGTTACTTTAAAATCATTTTTGACGGAATTAAAGTACCTTCTCCTTCGTCTACCTCAACTCTTTCTACCCTATAATACTGAATCAATGAGTCTTTCAGGTAAACTTGTTCCTCCTATGTGTGTAACATGATCCTACCGTCTCAACCTGTTTGCTCTAACTGCTTTATCTAGGTGTCCATTTCTTGCTATTATTGCAATCTCTTAGTACCTGCAAGCATCCTTGCTACTTTCAAATCTGTAACCTAAACATTATTAATAAGGTACCCTGCATCCACCCAACTTTTACTCCGACCCTACAAAGTTGGCCGGAAGATTGAACTGTGCACTACTAAGTTAGTCTTGGTACTGACTTCTTTCTTGCAGGAGACAGTAGATCGTAGTTGAGCACTTATCGTATTAGCTTTGTTACACCTTAGTACCAGGTCTCTCAATGTGTGAGAAAATACATACTATGTACTTGAAAGTGTCCACCTGTTCTAACTTTGTTCCTTCTAATTAACACTCATTCTATTTAAATAATCGCTTTCCCACAGACTTTACTTTCGTTTTGGAGATGCTTATCTTAATACCACACTCCTTGCATCCCTGATCTTTTCTATTAGAACCTTTCGATCGAATCTTCCATCACCACTAATTCGTCAGCATATGCGAGACTGCTAATTTTTATATAAAGGAAAAGAATTTCCTTAATGAGTCCGCGATCATCATTGTATTTATTTATTACGTCGTTTAGGCATCAGCCATCACCGTCAACAATATCAATAAATATTCTTTCAAATACACATTTTTTTCCATTGTATTACCTTTCGAATATAATATGAATTAATGAAATAATATTAATTTAAAGAAATGCAGTAAAATTAACGGACTCAATCAAGAGATCTGATGATTACCTAACTTGATAGCGTTCAACATGATAATTGCCGTTACATGCTCGCAGGTGCATCCACAATAACATGGATGACTTCCCTTGCGATTTCCTCGAAATTGTAGGAGAAGTAAGCCTTATTACTGATGCTGTATTACAGGACTATCAGAAATGTAGAAAGTTTGAAGAAAATCCATGATTCGAACACCGTGGTATGCTATTGTTAGTAGAACTCAGAAGATGGTGGGTACGAAAAAAGGCCGATATGTTATTGAGAAAGTCATTTCTTACAACACTCGTGAAACTACCAAGTGCAAAGAGACCCTTTATAGTTGCGTTATACCTTTGTTTTAAGCTGGAAAGCACGTTCGTGAATATCTACATCTACATACATAATCCGCAATTCACCGTAAGGTGCGTGGCGGACGGTACACTGTATCACTACTAGGCATTTCCTTTCCTCTTCCACTCCCAAATTGAACGAGGAAAAAAAGAATGCCTATATGCTTCCGTACGACCTCTAATTTCTCTTATCTTGTCTTTGTGATCTTTACGCGAGATGTAAGTAGGCGGCAATAAGATCGTACTACACTCAGCTTCAAATTCCGGCCCCCTAAATTTACTTAACAGGAATTCACGAAAAGAACGTCGTCTTTCTTCCAGCGATCCGCAATTGAGTTGCCGGAGCATTTCCGTGACACTCGCGTATTGGTCGAACCTGCCGGTAACAAATCTAGCTGCTCGCCTCTGAACCGCCTCTATGTTTTCCTTTAAACTGATCTGCTGCGGGTCCCAAACACTTGAGCAATACTCAAGACGTGGTCGTACAAGTTTTATACGCGGTCTCCTTTACAGGTGAAGTACATCTTCCCAAAATTCTCCCAATAAACCGAAGACGGCTGTCCGCCTTACTCACAACTGTCCTTACATGCTCGTTCCATTTCATATCGCTCTGCAATGTTACGCCTAGATATTTGAACGACGCGACAGCATCAAGAAGCTCACTACTAATGCTGTATTCGAACATTATGGGATTGTTCTTTCTACTCATGCGCATCACCTTACATTTTTCTACATTGAGAGTTAGCTGCCATTCTTCGCACCAACTAGAAATTTTTTCTAAGTCATCCTGTATGTTATTACAGTCAGTTACAGACAACACCCTCCCATACACCACAGCATCATCAGCAAACAGCCGCAAATTACAACTTACTCTGTCCATCAGATCATTTATATAGGTAAAAAATAATAGCGGTCCTGTCACACTCCCCTGGGGGCACGCCTGACGATACACTCGTCTCTGATGAACACTCGCCGTCGAGAACAACTTACTGCGTTTTATTACTTAGGAAGTATTCCAGCCAGTCACAAATCTGTGAACCTATTCCATAAGCTCGTATCTTCGTTAGCAGTCTGCAGTGTGGCACCGCGTCGAACGCCTTTTTGAAGTCGAGAAAAACACAATCCGCCTGTTGCACTTCATCCATGGCTCGCAAGATATCATGTGAGAAAAGGGTCAAGCTGAGTTTCACATGAACGATGTTTCCTAAACCCGTGCTGATTCATGAAAAGAAGCTTTTCCGTTTCAAGAAAATTTACTATCGAACTGAGAATATGCTCTAAAATTCTCCATGAAACTGATGTCAACGATATTGGCCTGTAATTGTGGGGTCAGTTCTCTTTCCTTTCTTATAAACGGGAATCACCTGCGCTTTTTTCCAATCACTAGGAACTTTGCGCTGAATTAAAGATTCGCGATAAATGCAGACTAACTAGGGGGCCAATGCCGCAGAAAAGTCTTTGTAAAACCGAACTGGTATTCCATCTGGACCAGCAGACTTTTTCGTATTTAGCTCTCTCAGCTGCTTCTATACACCGGAAATACCTATTGCTATGTCCCCCATTTCGGAATTAGTACGTTGATCAAATGAAGGTAAATTTGTGCGGTCCTCCTGCGTGAAAGATTTCTTAAAGGTTAAATTTAGAACTTCGGCTTTCCGTTTGCTTTCTTCTATTACTGCCCCGGAATGATCAACGAGTGACTCGACAGTGGGCTTTGACCCGCTTATCGATTTTACATAGGACCATATTTTTTTTTTCGGGTTCTCAGAAAGATCTTTTGCTAAGTTATGGCTGTAATAATTATTGTATGCTTCTCGCATCGATCTTTTTATAGACGCACGAATCTCTACTATTGCCTGTCATCATTTGCGTGTTCTTTTTTGAATCGAGAGTGCAACAGCCTTTGCTTTCTCAGCAGCTTTCTAACTTTATTATCATACCACGGTGGATCTTTTCCGTCCTTAATCGTCTTTACTGGCACATATTTCTCTAATCCTCTATTAACAATGCACTTAAATTTAGTCCACAATTCCTCTACATCCATAGTCCCGGAATTAAACGATGCCCATTCATTCTCTAAGTGCGATCGTAATATTTGCTTATCGGCTCTTCCCAACAAAAACACGCTCCTAGTCTTCTTGATTGGTTTATGAACTTTGGTCACCATCGACGCTATGACGATATCATGATCACTAGTCTCTACACTTACATCGTTAATAAGGTCAGGCCTGTTTGTGGCTATAAGGTCTAGAATATTTCCATTGCGCGTGGGTTGTCGGTTTAACTGCTCAAGACATATGCAATACTTTTTGGATAACCATGTATTCCAAATGTTACTGAATTGCATACATTGTAACACATTACAAACACAATAACTTACGTTGATCAAACGAATTATTTTGTGGTCACCATTACTCAAAGCTCTAATACCAGAGAGCTGGGAACTTCCTCAGGAACTACTGTTTTCTGAAGATTGCTGTAAAAAAAAAAAGAGCAAAGAAAAATGAAGTTATTCCCAGTTTTATTAAAAAGGGGAGAAGTTATTCGATAATACACGTCGAGCTCTGGTTGGTAGACTTCCGTTATTGGAGAACTCTTGGCAGTTTGTAGTTATGAGACGTTTGGCGTGTGGGAGGGGAAGAGAGAGAGAGAGAGAGAGAGAGAGAGAGAGAGAGAGAGAGAGAGAGAGAGAGAGAGAGAGAGAGAGAGAGAGAGAGAGAGAGAGAGGGGGGGGGGGGGGGGGGAACGGATTCAGTCAAAATATTTCTATTTTGTTTGCTGTAAAGACAACTGGTGGAAATCTACCCATTAACTGTAAAATATGCGGATTCGTTCTCAGCAGAAAAGCATCTTACCTAAAGGCGGGGGGTGATATAACACAGTAGTGAGTAGCATAGTAAACCTTCTACTGTAAACTACAAGTGTATATGATCTTGCAATTTTAGTAATGACGGAACCATACAGGGAGATCTGTTACTAGGAATTCAAGACGGAATATAAATGACATATTTGAGGTATCGGGTATTCTGGCGGATATTAGCGTCGTTTGCGCACGATATTACTCGAATGTATCTTGTTACCTTCATTAAGCGCTATCTGAGATAATTTCAGGTAGTACCTGATGAAGGTAACAAGTTACGTTATCAAAATACCGTACTAAACGACGTTGATATCCGGCAGAATACCCTTCAACTTAAGGCTTCATCAAATCGCCGACAAAGCCAGAACAATAACAAGAAAATAATTGTCCATCCTTTCTATTTCGTTTATTTTTAATTCACTTTGCTGTATTTATTGATTCCGTTGATGCCGATGATGCCGTTACATGCTCCATCTTCAGGTAGAAGAATGCAGAAATCGATATACGCTCGCAACATACATCACATGATATAGAGCGTTAGGAAACTGCACTGAAATACGAACGGTTTCCTCTTGCTCTCCGTCAGATGATGTATGTTGCGGATGTACATCGATTTCAGCATCCTTCGGTCTGAGTATGGAGCCAAGTATATGCGAAACTGATGGGATATAAACTGCGAAATAGTGAATGCAACAGAGTGGAGACAGAAAAACAAACAAAAAGAGCAAATCTGAAATTATTTGTTTTGGATTTAGGTAGAAGGGTAGGATTACGATCAGCAACATTTACAAATTTGCATCGAGTGATTTAAAATTACACAAGGGAACACTAAAATAAATTTTAATGTACTAACAGAACTTGGTAATTTAAAAAAATACACGAGGTTATAACTCATTATAATCGGACAAATTACATAAGACTACTTGAGGTACATTAACTTCTAGTTAAAATACGTGTATCAGTTTCTTTGAAATATTCGTTATGAAACTGCACTTATTTATATATAAAAGGTAAACGAAGTTGTAGTATTTATAGGTAGGGGAATAGGGGAAAACCCCTTGCAAGCTCCTAGCTATATAGTGATGCTTGACCATCTTTGAACTTAGAGCTTTCCGTTCCATATGACAAATGTCAGCCACATCGGATGGAGCATCATCGTTATTTCCCGGAAGCAGAACTTTTAAACGGTATAATGGGTGGGGCTAACATCGATGTTGCAGTCTCACATGAATGATGGGCGTCTACTAAGCTTGGCCGCGGCAGAATAACCGTGCGCATTAAGGCGCCCTGCTGCGGTGCGCGCGGCCATTTGCCGTCGGGAATTCGAGTCTTCCCTCGGGCATGGGTGTTTGTGCTATCCTTAGCATAAGTTACTTTAAGTTAGTGTAGAAAGTTTGTAAGCTTAGGCACTGATAACAAACGTAGTTAAGTCCCTTAGATACAAACATTTGATTTTGATTGTTGCATCGCCACTAGAGGTCTGCTCGCGTATTTTTGTTTTCTATCTGTGCGTCCGGGCGCCCATGTTGCATCTAGTCTCTGCCTTTTATTTCGTTGCTGATTAATTATATGTTAACAGTGAAGAAGGTAGACTGAAAATTTTCAAAAAATCAATTTTCAGTTTTTTACATAATTAGATACTATGTTTTTTGTGAACATTTATATGTATTTTTTACTCCTGTCGTAGAGTTAGAACTGCATTTTTTAAATTGTATGACATCTGTCACCCTGTATTAATTTACGCCCTTTTTCGTAAAAAGTATTATACCTCAGACACTTTTACAGTTTGAGGTTAGGTTTTTTTGTGTTTGGTACAGAAATATACGTTTCACATGTTGGTTAACCTGCTAGAGCGCATTTCGATAGTCAAGTGTCTGCAGGCACACTAAAGTTCTCTTGGAAAATCGTGTCTCGTTGGTTGCTATTGTTTATGAATACGAAGTTTCTTGAAAGTTTTAGTGCTTAATCTGTGTTTCTATAATGACTAAACCGAAAGGTTTGTTTAAGAAACGTAAATTCTACGGAAACCAATATAAGAAAAATATAGAAAATTAAGATCAACGTCAGTGCAACAGCAACATGCCTCTGGTATCTGGAACTCTACTAAGTGCTTCGAGAAAGAAGATAAATGTTGATAAATACACAGCAGCAGATGAAAGCTGTGGGAGTACTAATATTATAGTAGACCTAGGATTATTACTGTGTGTTGTAAGTGGTGGCCTGCAAGTTGTATGGTGGTCAAGTCAGTTTGTTTTTATCAATGAGTTGCAGGATTATTACAGGTATGCCATTTGGAAGAATTCTGGAGATCTAGAGGCAATGAAGAAAGCAGTGTGGACTACTTTCATCCACCGTATATTCACTGACGAGAAGCCAACACATTTTCTATATCCGCCACCCCCTGATAACGTGGTGCAAGTTTAGGAAGGCACAGGCAGCTGGTAACATCAACACATTCACATACAAGCACTCTATCCATGAATCAATTACGGATCAAATCAAACCAATCTACAGATATCTTGCCCACCCTGATGTTTACTTATTTATTTATTGTTTTTTTTTCTGTTCCATAGGACCCAATTGAGAAGTGAGACTCCATGGTCATGGCCAAAGTCAATACGTTAATTGTTAGACAAGAATGGTAATAGAAAATTATTAACTAGTCCTTTGAATACGACAATCTTAAGACAAAGTGAAAAGAATCAATAAAGAAAAAATGAATTAGCTTAATTGTTTAACTTTTCTAGGTGTTCCTCGACAGAATAAAAGGAGTGAGCCATGACGTAACTGTTCAATTTAGATTTGAAAGCGTGTGGATTAATGCTAAGATTCTTTAGTTCTTGTGGCAGCTTATTGAAAATCGATGCCGCAGAATACTGTACCCCTTTCTACACCAGTGTTAAGGTGGTGTGATGCAAATGTAGATTCGACTTCTGTCTAGTATTCACCGAGTGAAAGCTACTAACTCGTGGGAATAAGCTGATATTATTAACAACAAACGACTTTAAAGAAAAAACGTATTGTGACGCCAGATTCAAAATTCCCAGGCTACTGAAAAGGGGTCGACATGCCGTTCGCGAACTTACACTAGATATTGCTCGAACCGCCCATTTTTGAGCCAGAAATATCCTTTTTGCATCAGGCGAGTTACCCCAAAAAAACAATGCCGCACATCATAAGTGAGTGAAAGTAAGTGTAATAGACTACTTTTCGTGTTGAAAAATCACTTATTTCAGATATTGTTCTAATGGTAAATATAGCAGAATTTAATTTTGGAACAAGATCCTGAACATGGGCTTTCCATGACAGCTTACTGTCTATATGAACACCTAAAAATTTGAACTGTTCAGTCTCACTTATCACATGCTAATTATGTGTAATCAAAATGTCAGCTTTCGTCAAGTTATGTGTTAGAAATTGTAAAAACTGAGTTTTACTGCGATTTAACATCAATTTGTTTTCTTCAAGCCATGAACTTATCTCTTGAACCGCATTATTTGATACTGTGTCAATATTACGAGCAACATCCTTCACTACCAAGCTGGTATCATCAGCAAACAAAAATGTTTTATAGTCACCTGTTATACTCGAAGGCATATCATTTATATAAATGAGAAACAGCAATGGCCCAAACCAGACCCCTTGGTTACAATACTTAATTGTGCCCCATTGGGATTGCACGTCATAGCCATTTTCTACATTGCAGAGAATTACCTTCTGTTGTTTATTATTAAAGTAAGAGGTGAACCAGTTGTGAGCTACTCCCCGTATTCCATAATGTTCCAACTTATGCAACAATATTTTGTCGTCAACACAATCAAACGCTTTTGTTAAATCAAAGAAGACGCCTAATGTCCGTGGCCACTTATTTAACCCATCAAGTGCCTCACAGAAAAACGAAAATATAGCATTTTCAGTCGTTAAACCACTTCTAATGAGGAAGTGCTTGCAAGGGATAACTCAAAACGTAAATGAGGCGTGCAACAACATCGTGTCGACCCGCATCCTAAAAATTTGTTTGTTGGTTACAGAACTTTACAACTAGGAGTGTCAGATGCTGTGATAACATGAAACAATGGAAACATTGGCAGAATAAAAGTTTTAGAACAGTTAGGCATATCATCCGGACAGAATACTATAACTATCCATTATGGTGCAGGCTGCTTCTAACCACTTCTTGGGGACAGATCTGTAAGTTTTTCCTAGAATAAACATGTTACATTTGCCCCGTTTTCTCAGAAACTAACAGAGAACCTTTAATGAAACTTTCACCTGATTGTAAACAACACTGCATTACAGCTGTGGAACCGCAGTCATGTTTTCACCAGTAATTCTATTGTAATAAAAATATTTATGACTTTTTTACAAAAATGTTAATGCATGGAAGTTAAATTAATAAGTATATTGTAAATTACAATACCACAACGATTTCGGTTCAGTGAGTTGCAAAATGATCATTTAATTTTCAGTGAAAATTTCGGTCGAATCTGTTCAGTAGTTTTTGAGAAAATGCGCATGAATTTGCTTAATTTAACATTGTCGGTATAAGACCTACCGTCTCACCTTAAAACGAAATAGGAGTATTTAGATTCACAAAAGGTGGCTAGCCACGCAGGGTCGAGGATGGAAAGAGATTTTAGCTTTACTGGTTACAAGCGTCATCTACGTTGATAAATCAGTAATTAGTTCGCTACAATTAAATTTGATGTCAACATTGGAAATGACACAACAGAACGCTCGGATCTGTACTGGATATTCATTGCTGTCGGAGATCGAGTGATTTAAGCCCTTTGTAAACGATGAAAGAACTTGTAATAAATTGATAAGTTGCGTTAATGGTGGCCGTCTTTAGTGTGAACTGGGTCACTAGTATGATCGCGCTATAATCGACGCGCGATAATCGTAGCGATAAAGAAATATGGCCAGTTCTAAATTCGGTACTAGTAGGTTCACTGCGCATGCGCTGTCTGCTGCAGCCACGACTCCGATCAGTCTGCCATTTTGCTTCCTAATTAAGTGTATTTTGACTTTTGTTAAAGTTTGTGACCGTTTCGTCGTAAGGAAATTTCTGAGCAAGTGAATGTATTGTATTTTTGAAAATATTTTCATGACAGTTTTTTAAACTTCGTGAATTTCATAATTATTTAAGTACGTATTGCGATAATGTGAAATCACGACTACTGCTGTTATGGAATCGAACAAAGTTGATTTTTCACTTTTAATAGAGCGTACATCGAAGAGCTGGGCATAGCCTGTACCATAAGAAGATACGTATATCTTCCCTTAGTCACAGGAACTCGTAAATATTCGTTAATAAAGCTTGAAGTATAGCAGCATTAGGTTTCTTCACCAGAAAGGAAAAATTAGTTATAATTCTGGAATTCATTTGGATTCTGCGGCATTAATCTTCTCATTACCATGCTGTACGCGTTGCGGTTTTCTTTTTCTCTTCTCTGAAGCCACAGTAATATCCAGCACCTAATCTTTTTTTTCATTTATCATTATTTTAGGCAACCACTACTGGTGGCAGACTGGCAGCAACATCAGCTCCGTTCTTTAGCCTACAGACTTTGACAATGGACATCTTTCTTTCTCTTTCTCTTCTGCCCTTTTCCCGCACATACAGGGTTGGCTTTGTTATTGCAGATTTGGCACGTTAGTATTGATGGGGTGGCCGGATGCCCTTCCTGCTGTCACCCCCTGTCCACGGGAGGAAATGTGTACCCCAAATGTCTGTGTATAGTGTTATATGTGTGAAAGTGTAAAGTGCTACGAAATGTTTGCGAATCGTGGAACTGAGGCGGGACTTGGGGACCAGCCCGATATTCACCTAGAGGGATGTGGAATACTGCCTAAAAACCACATCCAGGCTGACCGGCACTCCGACCCCACTTCTTTAATCCGCTGGGCGGATTCGAACCGGGGTCGGTACGCCTCCCCGTCTCGGAAAGCGGTGCGTTAGACCACACGGCTAACCGGGCGGATCGGACAATGGACATCATGGATAATAAAATACAATGGAGAATAAAACGGTGAAACTGAAAATAGATATGGCGGAATTTTGAAGGTAACACCATAACCATAGGCGATAAAAAACAAGTAGTTGAGTAAAATAATGGCCACGGTGGCGTTAAAAGCACATTGAGGGAGACAAACAATGGTTACGAAAAAATACGGAGACACTGGATAAAAGACTCTGGCGACACTCGTATTAGATGCGGCAGTCGCACCGAGTTAAAAGACACTTCATAGACGCACTTCACAGCACTGATGACGATTGACGAGTGGTAAACAACCGTTGCACTGAGGGCCCCGCAGGGGATCCAGCAGCTAATTAGATCCGCCTTCTAGCAACGAAAGCCAATGCAAACGCAGCAGTCGCTATGGCTAACTTTACTGGAAATGAACTCATTTCCAGAAAATGTACTGCTGGTATACAACCCTGAAAAACAATAACAAACGAGACTTGAGACACATTCGCTAGTAGCATTTACTCTCTGATTACATTTATCGTCCATACACGCTGACGCAAGATCTTCTGTTAGTTTATAGTTCAGGATTAGTACCCTAGGAGCGCTTCA